>CM039677.1:176299019-177549019 GCA_022496015.1 Hordeum marinum
ACCTGGCTTTCCTAATGGGCGGGACGGACATGCTCCAGAGCAACGACGAGCAGCTCAAGGCGTGGTACTTGGCGGAACGCGGCCTCATCCTGAACCAGCTGCCGTCGACTGCGCCGCCAAGCCCGAGCGATGATGCCTCCACGACGCCTAGCAGCATGGAAGCCGCGCCGACGCCGCCCAGCATAGAAGCAGCTCCGACTCCGCCAAGACCGCACACGCCGACTCCACCGACGCAAGAGGCCGACCCCGTCATGTGATGCGTTGCCCACACGCCATTTCTTTTTTTGTACGCCGAACCCTTCACCCGATCGCCGAACTCTATCGCCCGAACTGGGCCGATGATCGCCGGACTTGTGGTGTTTATTTGTGAGCAGGAATGGCCAGGTTTAAATTTGCCGCGGCTTGAGGGAGGGCGCCTGGGGGCGTTGCTGGGAGCTAAATCGCCCCTAGGGGACAATCTAGCGCCGGTTCGCCCCCAGGCGGCTCTTTTTCGGTGCCGTAGGGAGTCGAACGGCTGGAGATGCTCTTATACGTCCACGGACGCATCCGGGCACGTCCGTGGACGCGTCCAATAACCCTCATATTTCGTTCCCTACATCCACATCCCCATATCCGAACTTGTAAATCCATGCAAAGTCATGCACCTCAATCATCCGATACAAATTGTTAAAATTCAACAGTTTTAAACAAAAGCAAATGATATCATCGTTCAACATAGTTCAACCAAACGGACATGCCAAAATGAAATCAATGTCGACCAACAAGTGCAGCTTGTCGGATCACTGACCAGACGAGTTCATCCATGTGTCCTGCTTCACCTGGGCATCCATCTCCGCCTGCATTCGGGCTGCCTCCTCCGCCTGCATCCAGACAACGATTGCCGCTTGCATCCACGCTGCCTCTTCCGCCTGTATCCAGGCAACGGTCGCCACCTGCATACGGGCTGCCTCCTCCTGCTACATCATGGCCGGCTGCTCCTCTGCCGAAGCCGCAGCCGCCCTGGCCGCCTCCAACGCTCTATGGTCATTGATCTCCTTCTTCTCCATAAGCCATTTTTGGCATGTTCATCCAAGGTGGATTCATCCGCGAACATGATCTTCGCATCCTCCGCGTCGCGTGAGAGTAGCAACCTCTCCTTCTCGAGCTCAATCTCTCCAAATGCCTTGGCCTTCTGGAGTCCCCATTTGATCGCCGCCTCTTACTTGTCCAACTCGATCTTCTCCCTCTCAATTTCAGGCCTCCTCTCTGCCCTCGTCCGATCCAACTCCATCCTCTTCCTTTGCGCCTCCAACATAAACTTCTACCTCTCCTCTTTCTTGCTCTCCCTTGCCGAAAAAATGCCCGTCCATGTGGACGACATGTTTATAGCGGCAGCATCACGGGAGATCCTTACCTTCTCCCACTTGGTTCCCATGAGTTGTCAGTTATCCTTTGGCACGGTAGCTCTTTCATTGGTGACGACAACGTTGTCGTCCTCATCGTCCAACCCAATGGATTGTGTTGACACCTGATTTTGGCACGGTGCAAAATGCAATAAAGATGGACTCACACGAAAAGGTTTTTACTATGAGAAAGTTCATATTGCCGAGTGAAACAACCTTGATGTTTAGGCCATCACCATTCGGCATCATTTCAAGGGCCAAATCATACTTGGATTGTCATGTAGATGTTCTAAGTGCTTTTTGGTCTATTACGCCTCCAAGACAGCCTCGAATGAAGGAATGTTCTACATGGATTGTCTTCGTCTCGTCGAGCTGGTCAGTTTTGATATATAAATCATCTCAATCTGAGGTCATATCCAAAGTTAGAGCAACCAGAGTGCAGCTCTACAACAAACCCAAATGTGGCGCAAGAGATCAAACACATGTCTGATGGGACGCGCGAGTCATTCGGCCCTCAAAACGTCCTCGGATGGAAAAACTTGCAACATGAAAAAGTTTCACATTGTCGAGGCGATTGATTTTGATAAATGAATCTTCTCAATACGAGGTTGTATGCAACCTGAAGAGGCAAAACAAAATCAGCGTGGAGTTTCACTCGGGATTTTCGAGTGAAAGTTTGCCGACCGAGGGAAACATTTGCCGTCCGGTCGAATGAAAAGTTTTTTGTCCGGTCGAGTGAAATTACCATCCGAGTAAAAATCGCCAGCCGAGTGAGATTGCCCTCCGAGCGAAAATCGCCGTCCGAGTGAAAAGTGTTGGAAATATGCCCTGGAGGCAATAATAAATTAGTTATCATCATATTTCCTTGTTCATGATAATCGTTTATTATCCATGCTATAATTGTATTGATCGGAGACTTAGATGCATGTGTGGATACATAGACAAAACCATGTCCCTAGTATGCCTCTAATAAACTAGCTCGTTGATCAAAGATGGTTAAGGTTTCCTAGCCATGGACATCAGATGTCATTTGATAAACGGGATCACATCATTAGGAGAATGGTGTGATGGACAAGACCCAAACTACAAACATAGCATATGATCGTGTCAGTTTATTGCTACTGTTTTCTGCATGTTAAGTATATGTTCCTATGACCATGAAATCATGCAACTCACGGATACCGGAGGAGTGCCTTGTGTGTATCAAACGTCGCAACATATCTGGGTGACTATAAAGGTGCTCTACAGGTATCTCCGAGGGTGTCTGTTGAGTTGGCATGGATCAAGACTGGGATTTGTTACTCCGTGTGAGGGAGAGGTATCTCAGGGCCCACTCGGTAATACAACATCACAATAAGCCATGCAAGCAATGTGACTAAGTGTTAGTCACGGGATCTTGTATTACGGAACGAGTAAAGAGACTTACCGGTAACGAGGTTGAACTAGGTATGGAGATACTAACGATCGAATCTCGGGCAAGTAACATACCGAAGAACAAAGGGAACATCCTACGGGATTAACTGAATCCTTGACATAGAGGTTCGACCGATAAATATCTTCGTAGAATATGTAGGAACCAATATGGGCATCCAGGTCCTGCTATTGGTTATTGACCGTAGAGGTGTCTCGGTCATGTCTACATAGTTCTCGAACCCGCAGGGTCTGCACACTTAAGGTTTGGTGACGTTTCGGTAGTATAGAGTTATGCATGGTGGTGACCGAAGGTTGTTCAGAGTCCCGGATGAGATCCCGGATGTCACGAGGAGCTCCAAAATGGTTTGGAGGTAAAGGTTGATATATAGGAAGTCCTATTTTGGTCGCCGGAAAAGTTTCAGGCTCATCGGTAGTGTACCGGGAGTGTCGGTAGTGTATCGGGAGACCATCGGGAGGGGTATTTCGACCCAAGAGGCTTCATGGGTTGTGGGAGAGTGAATATAAGCCCTTAGTGGTCTGGTGGATACTCCCACACAAGGCCCATGTGGCTGGAGAAGAAAACCCAATAGGAAAAGGTGGAAAAAGGCAAAAAAAGGAGCAATCCTAGTCCTACTAGGATTGGAGGAGGAGGAGTCCTCTCCTAGTAGGTTCGGCCAAACCATAGGAGCCTTGGCCCTTGCTCCAAGGCTCTCCTCCTCTCCTCCTATATATACTGGGGGGGTTTAGGGTTTTGCACTAGAATTTTTAGTCACGTGCTGCCCGTTCCTCCAGTGCATAGTTTCTTCTGTAGATCGGATTTCTGCAATGCTTAGGTGAAGCCTTGCCGGAATAGCTCCACCACCATCTTCAGAGCACCGTCACACTGCAAGAGAACTCTTCTACCTCTCCACTCCCTCTTGCTGGATCAAGAAGGCAGAGATCGTCATCGAGCTGTACGTGTGCTGAACGCGGAGGTGTCGTCCGTTCGGCGCTAGATCAGAAGGATCGTGATCAAGATCGCGAGATGGATCGTGATGAGTTTGTGGGACGGATCTTGATGAGTTCGTGGGACGGATCGTGATTGGATCACGGGGAGGATTGTGATGAGTTCGCGAGACGGATCGTGATGAGTTCGCGGGACGGATCGTGATGAGTTCGTGGGACGGATCGTGATTGGATCACGGAACAGATCGTGATGAGATCGCGGGACGCTCGGCAATTTGGATCGCGAAGATGTTCAACTACACCAACCGCGTTTCTTAACACTTCCCGCTTAGCGATCTACAAGGGTACGTAGATCCACTCTCCCTCTCGTAGATGCTCATCACCATGGATAGATCTTGCGTGTGCATAGGAATTTTTTTGTTTCCCATGCGATGTTCCCTAATAGTGGCATCATGAGCTAGGTCTATGTGTAGATGAGATCTCGAGTAGAACACAAAAGGTTTGTGGGCGTTGATGCTTAGATTGCTTCTTCCCTTGGTCGGATTTTGGTTCAGTGGTATTGTGAGATGAAGCGGCCCGGACCAACATTACTCGTACGCTTATGAGAGACCGGTTCCCTCAACCGCAACATGTTGCATAGATGGCTTGCGGGTGCCAGTTTCTCTCACTTTAGTTGGATCGGATTCGACAAAGGCGGTCCTTGAGAAGGTTGAAAAGCAACTAGAGTATCACCGTCGTGGTTTTTGCGTAGATGAGAATTGTTCTTGCTAGATACACGTAGCGGCCACGTAAAACATGCAACAACAATTAGAGGACGTCTAACTTGTTTTTGCAGGGTATGTTGTGATGTGATATGGCCAATTATATGATGTGACATATGTGATGTATGAGATGATCATGTGATGTATAGATTATCACAACTTGCATGTCGATGAGTATGGCAACCGGCAGGAGCCATAGGGTTGTCTTTAATTATTGTATGACCCACGTGTCAATCATTAAGCGCTATGTAATGTTTTACTTTATCGCTAAATAGTAGCAATAGTAGTAGAAGCATGTTGGGCGCGACAACCCCAATGGCGACACGTTGATGGAGATCAAGATGATGAAGATCATGGTGTCATGCTGGTGACGATGGAGATCATGCCGGTGCTCTCTAGATGGAGATCAAAAGCACAAGTTCATGGCCATATCATGTCACTTATGAATTGCATCTGATGTTAATACTTTTATGCACCTTGTTTTGCTTAGGACGACGGTAGCATTATAAGGTGATCCCTCACTTAAAATTCAAGATGAATTGTGTTCTCCCTGAGTGTGCACCATTGCAAAAGTTCGTCGTGTTGAGACACCACGTGATGATCGGGTGTGTTAGACTCTACGTTCACATACAATGGGTGCAAGCCAGTGTTGCACATGCAGAACACTCAGGTTAAACTTGACGAGCCTAGCATGTACAGACATGGCCTCGAAACACAAGAGACCGAAAGATCGAACATGAGTCATATAGTAGATGTGATCAACATGATGATGTTCACCACTGAAACCATCTCAACTCACGTGATGATCAGACTTGAGTTGGTGAATTTGGATCATGTATCACTCGAATGACTGGAGGGATGTCAATTTGAGTGGGAGTTCTTAAGTAATATGATTAATTGAACTCATTATCATGAACATGGTTAGTACTGTCTTTGCAAAATTATGTTGTAGATTACTAGTTCATGCTGTAGCTCCCTTGAATTTTTATATGTTCCTAGAGAAATAGAGTTGAAAGATGATGGTAGCAATATTGCGGACTGGCTCCGTGATCTGAGGATTGTCCTCATTGCAGCACAGAAGGCTTCTGTCCTTAATGCACCGCTCGGTGCGCCAACCCCTCTAGCGTTGTTTGCAGATGTTGTGAACATCTGACAGGCACGTTCTTATAACTACTTGATAGTTTAGTGCGTCATGCATTACAGCTTAGAATTGAGGCTCCAAAACATTTTGAACGTCATGGAACATATGAGATGTTCTAAGAGCTGAAATTAGGATCTCAGGCTCGTGCCCGTGTTGCGAGATATGAGATCTCCAACAAGATTCTTTGCCTATAAGATGAAGGAGAATAGCTCAATCGTTGAGCATGTGCTCAGATTGTCTAGGTGCTACAATCGCTTGAATCGAGTGGGAGTTGATCTTCCAGATAAGATAGTGATTGATATTGTTCTCGAATTCACTGTCACTAAGCTACTAGAACTTGGTGATGAACTATAAACGCCAGGGATAGAAATAATGATCCCTGAGATGTTCGCGATGTTTGACACCACGAAGGTAGAAATCAAGAAGGAGCATCAAGTGTTGATGGTTAGTAAAACCACTAGTTTCGAGAAGGGCAAGAGCTAGGAGGGAAACTTCATGGATAGCAAGTCAGTTGGTGCTCCAGTGAAGCAACCCAAAGTTGAACCCAAACCCAAGACTAAGTGCTTCGATTATGAGGAGAGCGGTCGCTGACGCGGAACAACCCTAGATACTTGGTAGATAAGAAGGCTGGCAACGTCGACAGAAGTATATTTGGTATACGTGTTATTGAGCTGTACGTTGCTAGTACTCCTAGTAGCACCTGGGTATTGGATACCGGTTCGGTTGCTAAATGTTAGTAACTCGAAATAAAAGCTACGGAATAAATGGAGAACTAGCTAAGGGTGAGGTGACGATGTGTGTTGGAAATGTTTCCAAGGTTGATGTGATCAACATCGCACGCTCACTCTACCTTCGGGATTAGTGACAAACCTAAATAAATGTTATTTGGTGTTTTGCGTTGAGCATGAACGTGATTGGATCGTGTTTATTGCAACACGGTTATTCATTTAAGTTAGAGAATAATGGCTATTCTATTTACATGAATAATATCTTCAATGGTCAAGTACCCAGTGAGAATGGTTTGTTGAATCTTGATCGTAGTAATACACATGTTCATAGCAATTATGCCAAAAGATACAAAGTTAATAATAATAGTACCACATACTTGTGGCACTATCGCTGAATGTCATATTGGTATAAAACGCATGAAGAAACTCCATGCTGATGGATCTTTGGACTCATTCAATTTCGAATCGGTTGAGACATGCGAACCATGCATCATGGCCAAGATGACTAAGGACCCCGTTTTCAGGTTTGATGGAGCAGGCGATTGACTTAGTGGAAATGATACATGTTGATGTATGCAATCCAATGAGTCTTATAGTGTGTGGTGGATATCGTTATTTTCTTACCTTCACTGATGATTTGAGTAGATATAGTGTATATTTACTTAATGAAACACAAGTCTGAACCGTTTGAAAGGTTCAAGCAAATTCAGAGTGAAGTTTAAGATCATCGTGACAAGAAGATAAAAATGTCTGCGATATGATCGTGGAGGTGAATATTTGAGTTACGAGTTTGGCATACAACTTTAGACAATGTGAAAGTTGTTTCACAACTCACGCCACCTGGAACACCATAGTGTGATGGTGTGTCCAAACGTCATAGTCGTGCTCTATTGGATATGGTGCGTGCTATGATGTCTCTTATCATTTTGCTACTATAATTTTGAGGTTATGCATTAGAGACAACTACATTCACTTTAAATAGGGCACCATCTAAATCCGTTGAGATGACACCATATGGTTTGATAGAAACCTAAGCTGTCATTTCTTAATGTTTGGGGCTGCAACACTTATGTGAAAAAGGTTTTTACCTAATGAGCTCGAACCCAAGGCGGACAAATGCATCTTCGTAGAATACCCTAAGAATAGTTGGGTAAACCTTCTATCTCAGATCCAAGCATAAAGTGTTTGTTGCTAAAACTGGGTCCTTTCTCGAGAAAGAGTTTCTCTCGAAAGAATTGAGTGGGAGGAAGATAGAACTTGATGAGGTTGTTGAAACCTTTGTTCAACCAGAGAGTAGCGCAGTGTAGGAAGATGTTTCTGTCAAGCCTACGTTAGTTGAAGAGGAAGTTAATGATGATCATCATGAAGCATCGGATCAAGTTACTATGAAACCTCGTAGGTTGACAAGGATGTGTACTACTCCTGAGCGGTACGACAACCCTGTCTTGGAGGTCATGTTGTTGGACAACGATGAACCTACGAGCTATGGAGAAGCGATGATGGGCCTGGATTCTGACAAATGGTTAGAGGCCATGAAATCCGAGAAAGGATCCATATATGAAAACCAAGTATAGACTTTGGTAGACTTGCTCGTTGGACGGCAGGTCGTTGAGTACAAATGGATCTTTCAAATGAAGACACACACTGATGGTGAATGTAGTCATTTATAAAGCTCGACTTGTCGCAAAGAAGTTTCCGGCAAGTTCAAGGAGTTGACTACGATGAGACTTTCTCACTCATAGCGATGCTAAAGTCTGTTGGAATTATGTTAGAAGTTGCTGCATTTTTCAATTATGAAATCTGGCAGATGGATGCCAAAACATCGTTTCCTTCCTTAAGGAAAGGTTGTATGAGATACAACCAGAAGGTTTTGTTAGTCCTAAGGATGCTAAAAGGTGAGCAAGCTTCAGTGATCCTTCTATGGACTGAAGCAAGCATCTCGGAGTTGGAATATACACTTTGATAAGGTGATCAAAGTTTTTAAATCTATACAAAGTTTATGAGAAACTTGTATTTGCAATAAAGTGAGTGGGAGCACTATAGTGTTTCTGATAAGTATATGTGGATGACATATTTCTATTCAGAAATGATGTAGAATTTCTGGAAAGCATAAACGGTTTTTTGAAAAGAGTTTTTCAAAGGAAGACCTGGATAAAGCTACCTAATTTTTGAGCATCAAGATCTATAGAGATAGATCAAGATGATTGATGAGACTTTCAATGAGTACATACCTTGACAAGATTTTGAAAGAGTTCAAAATGGATCAGTTAGAGAAAGAGTTCTCGCCTGATTTGTAAGGTGTGAAGTTGAGTGAGACTCAAATCTCGACAATGGCAGAAGAAAGAGAAAGGACGAACGTCATCCCCTATGCCTTAGCCATAGGCTCTATATTATGCCATGCTATGTACCGCACCTGGAGTGTGCCTTGCCATGAGTCTATCAAGGGGTACAAAAGTGATCCAGGAGTGGATCACTGGATAGCGGTCAAGATTATCCTTAGTAACTAAAAGAGTAAGGACATGTTTCTCGATTATGGAGGTGATAAAGAGTTCGTCGTAAAGAGTTACGTCGATGTAAGCTTTAACACCAATCCGGATGACTCGTACTAGCAATTTGGATACATATAGCGGAGCAGCCATTTGAAATAGTACCAAGTGGAGTGTGGTAGCAATGTTTACGGTTTGACATAGAGATTTGCAAAGTACACACGGATCTGAATGTCGCGGACCCGTTGACTATAAGACCTCTCTCACATGCAAAGCATGATCGAGCCCCAGAACTCATTGGGTGTTAGATTCATAACAATGCAAATCACATGGTGATGTGAACTAGATTATTGACTCTAGTGCAAGCGGGAGACTATTGGAAATATGCCCTAGAGGCAATAATAAATTAGTTATTATCATATTTCCTTGTTCATGATAATCGTTTATTATCCATGCTATAATTGTATTGATTGGAGACTTAGATACATGTGTGGATACATAGACAAAACCATGTCCCTAGTATGCCTCTAATAGACTAGCTCGTTGATCAAAGATGGTTAAGGTTTCCTAGCCATGGACATGAGATGTCATTTGATAAACGGGATCACATCATTAGGAGAATGGTGTGATGGACAAGACCCAAACTACAAACGTAGCATATGATCATGTCAGTTTATTGCTACTGTTTTCTTCATGTCAAGTATATGTTCCTATGACCATGAGATCATGCAACTCACGGATACCGTAGGAGTGCTTTGTGTGTATCAAACATCGCAATGTAACTGGGTGACTATAAAGGTGCTCTACAGGTATCTCCGAGGGTGTTTGTTGAGTTGGCATGGATCAAGACTAGGATTTGTTACTCCGTGTGACGAAGAGGTATCTCAAGGCCCACTCGGTAATACAACATCACAATAAGCCTTGCAAGCAATTTGACTAAGTGTTAGTCCCGGGATCTTGTATTATGGAACGATTAAAGAGACTTACCGGTAACGAGGTTGAACTAGGTATGGAGATACCGACGATCGAATCTCGGGCAAGTAACATACCAAAGAACAAACGGAACATCATACGGGATTAACTGAATCCTTGACATAGAGGTTCGACCGATAAAGATCTTCGTAGAATATGTAGGAACCAATATGGGCATCTGGGCCCGCTATTGGTTATTGACCGTAGAGGTGTCTCGGTCCTGTCTACATAGTTCTCGAACCCGTAGGGTCTGCACACTTAATGTTTGGTGACGTTTCGGTAGTATAGAGTTATGCATGGTGGTGACCGAAGGTTGTTCGGAGTGTCGGATGAGATCCCGGACGTCACGAGGAGATACGGAATGGTACGGAGGTAAAGATATATATATATATAGGAAGTCCTATTTTGGTCACCGAAAAAGTTTCGGGCTCATCGGTAGTGTACCAGGAGTGCCGGTAGTGTACCGGGAGACCATCGGGAGGGGTATTTCGACCCAAGAGGCTTCATGGGCTATGGGAGAGTGAATATCAGCCCTTAGTGGTCTGGTGGAAACTCCCACACAAGGCCCATGTGGCTGGAGAAGAAAACCCAATAGGAAAAGGTGGGAAAAGGCAAAAAGGAGCAATCCTAGTCCTACTAGGATTGGAGGAGGAGTCCTCCTCTCCTAGTAGGTTCGGCCGAACCATAGGAGCCTTGGCCCTTGCGCCAAGCCTCTCCTCCTCTCCTCCTATATATACTGGTGGGTTTTAGGGTTTTGCACTAGAATTTTTAGCCACGTGCTGCCCGTTCCTCCAGTGCATAGTTTCTCCTCTAGATCCGATTTCTGTAGTGCTAAGCGAAGCCCTGCCGGAATAGCTCCATCACCATCTCTGGAGTGTCGTCACGCTGCCGGAGAACTCTTCTACCTCTCCGCTCCCTCTTGCTGGATAAAGAAGGCAGAGATCGTCATCGAGCTGTACGTGTGCTGAACGCGGAGGTGCCGTCCGTTCGGTGCTAGATCGGAAGGATCGTGATCAAGATGGCGAGACAGATCGTGATGAGTTCGCGGGACGGATCATGATGAGTTCGCGGGACGGATCGTGATTGGATCACGGGACGGATCATGATGAGTTCGCGAGACGGATCGTGATTAGTTCGCGGGACGGATCGTGATGAGTTCGCGGGACGGATCGTGATTGGATCGCGGGACAGATCATGATGAGATCGCGGGACGCTCGGCAATTTGGATCGCGAAGATGTTCGACTACACCAACCGCGTTTCTTAACGCTTCCCGCTTAGCGATCTACAAGGGTACGTAGATCCACTCTCCCTCTCGTAGATGCTCATCACCATGGATAGATCTTGCGTGTGCATAGAATTTTTTTTGTTTCCCATGCGACATTACCTAACAAAAAGTACCAATCGAGTGAAAGTACTGGCCGAGTGCAATTGCCGTCCGAATGAAAATCACTGTCCGAGTGAAAAATATCGGTCGAGTGAAAGTTTCGGTTGAGTGAAAGTTTCATTCGAGTGAAAGTTTAAAATAGCCTCGTATGGAAAAGTGTTCAACACGAAAGTTGTTCAAAACGTCAAAACGGTTAACTTTGCTTTTAAGGTCATTATCATCTGAGATAGAATACGGCCTGCAGAGACGCTACAACACTCGGACAGTCCAGTCTGCTAGTGATCGAGTCCGATTCGAAGTTAAAGATGACCTTGAGGAGTATTCAAGATGGCTTTATTTGGGAAAGTGATCAACATATGGATTGTTTTCCTCGTCGAGGCATACAAAATTTATGTTTGGACCATCTCCATCGGAGGTCATATGCAGATTTCACAGCCCACGCAAGAAGCAAGACAGAAGATTGGGCCATATTTGGGCTGAATCCGAGTGGAACTAGAACTAGGACTCTAGGACGTGAATTGATGTAATTTTCTTGTAAGGAAATCCTAGATGAATCTTTTGCTTGTACGGGAAGTCCAGCCGCCTCTTATATATGTTGGGGGGGACAGCTGATTGAACAACACACAATCGAACAAATCAATCCATACTACTTTTTCATCTACGTTCTTCGTTTTTCTCTCGTTCTTCGTTGTTCTTCGTTTGACAGCTGAGAATACTGAGGCTCTAGGGGCAAGCGAATCGACCTAGGGCAGCCCATAGCTGCCGCACTCCCTGACGGGGTCCCTCCCGAGCGTGTGGGGTTTTGGGTCTACAAAAGCGCCCGACGACTGTCTTGCGTATCGCGCTGCCGGATGGACCTCCTTCGACGTGAGCTGCGGTGCATCACCCCCGGCATCGAGGGTACATGGTGACATTTTCGTGTGTCAACACACTTTTTGGCCACTCCGCTGGGGACCAAAGATCAATCATCCTCATCAACCATCATGTCTGATCTTCCCAAGCCATCTGAGATAGATGCCAATAACATCATTAAGCCCAAGCTTGACGAACTATTGCCTGATCATCGCCAAGCTTATGTGGAGTACAAGAAGGCACGTGAAGAGAAGGAGTTGCAGGAGTTCCTTAGAAACTTCAAGAAAGATCGCCAAGGCAATATCACTCCGATTGGAGAAATCAAGTTCCCTCCTCTTCAAGCCGAGCAGGTTAAACCTCCTGTAAGTACTACCTTTTCTCTCGAGCAGTGGGCTGAGATTGAGAGTCGTATTCCTGATGGTAATAATTTGGTTTATCAAATTTTCATAGAAAATACCAATGCGTAGAAAATATGCCTCAATCGTCTAGTGGTAATATTGGTGTGGCTGCTAGTGTAGGAAACCGCAATCTGTCTTTACCTCTTTCATCGGCACCTCCCATGCCGATGAATTACTATCCTACCCACACCAATCAGATTGTGGCTGCACCCGCTAATTCCATCATGAGCATGCCAAGTTCGGTACCTATACCGAACCAAGCTGTACCTGTAGGTGCAAGCACTCGGCCACAACTGAACTATGGTTCGGCATATGTGCCATAGTTCATGTCTACTGCTAGTAATTCTACTCCTCTCATCCCACAACATCAAGCTTCACCGTCTACTGCAGACAATACTTTAGCTAGTTTTAGAGAGGAGATGGCTAAGAAGCTTAGAGAGAATTTTGGAGTTGAGTTACCTCAGAATCGGATTTACCAAAAACCGTACCCCGAGTACTTTGACGCTATCCGGTGCCCTTCAGGATATAAAATTCCAGATTTTGTTAAGTTCAATGGAGAAGGCACAAAAACCACATGGGAACATATTAGTCAATACTTAGTACAACTGGGTGAAGCAGGCTTGCTGAATGAATTGAAAGTGTGCTTGTTTCCTTTATCATTAACTAGTACTACATTTTCATGGTTTTCTTCTCTACCACATGGTTCTATCTGTGTGTGGTCGCAGCTGGAACAGAAATTTCATGATCACTTTTATAGCGGCGACAACAAACTTAAATTGTCACATCTTACATCGGTTAAGCAGAAAAATGATGAATTGGTCTCCGATTACGTCAAGAGATTTAGAGATACAAAGAACCGGTGCTATAGTTAGGTGATAACCGAGAGGGACTTGGCTGACCTTGTGCTTAGTGGTTTGAAAACTCACATTAGGGAAAATCTAGAAGGCTATGAGTTCTTAAGTGTCAACCAGGTCCTGCAAAAAGCTTTGGCTCGGGAGAGCCGAAGCAAAGATCTCAAGGAGGTGCATAGATGTAAAACTGATCGTCCTAATATGAATATGGTTGAGTATGGTAGTGATCACTTGGACGATGAAGGTGATATGTATGCTGCTGAATTTGTTTGGCCATCTAAGGCCAAACCGTTTACTTGCAATGATATGAAACCGATTCATAAGAATCATGATGAAGAGATGAAGTTTACTTTTAACATTGCTAAGTGTGACAAAATATTTGATGTTTTGCTGCAAGCTAAGATCATTAGGATATCTCACACTTTACCGTCGATTGAAGAGTTGAAACAGCGTGCTTATTGCAAATATCATAACTCTTTTTCTCATGCTACTAATGATTGCAATGTTTTCGGACGACAGATACAATCGGCCATTAATGACGGACGATTGAATTTTTCTGAGATGCAAATTGATAAGCAGCCCTTCCCATTGAACACTCTGGATTTGGAGGGGGAAAAGTTGCTCATTTGGCCAGAGGTAGCCGAATCGGCTAATAAAACTAATGTCATCATTGGTGAGCCTAGGAAAAGCAAGGAGGACAGCAAAGTCTTGGGGAGGCAGGTTGTGCTTGACAAGCAACCCAATGGCAAGGAAGTAATGAAGATCACCATCAAGAATCCTGCACTCGAGGGGCAACCACAGGTGCAACAAGACACTCATGTTAAATTTGTTAAACCCAAGAGTCCAGAAGTTGGCAAGTGGAAGAGGAATGAAGTCAATGTACATCGTAAGCGAATCAAGCCAACTTTTGATATGCTACTGTCCAAAAATGCAAATCAGTCGACCGGTTCTATCTGTAATCGGTCATCGTACCTGAAGCGACCAAGGTCACCATCAGCTGATATGTTCAGTCGGTATGCAAAACCGACTGGATCAAGGGTGTCGTTTCCACAAGAACAACGACAACCTGTTTGGGATCGACTTGGATGCTCGTATGAAAACCGACAGAACATTGGTGTCCATTACTCGGTTGGTCAAAATATGCCTCCGAGTGGAAATTATTCGAGTGTAAGAATGCACTCGGGCGGAAGTTATCTGAATGAAAGAATACGGTCGAGTGGATTTCGTCCGAGTAAAAGGGTGCGCCCGAGTGAAAACTTCGTAGGCCGGAAAAGTTGACAAGAGTGGCGCGTCAAGTTGTCAGCTGTTGCAGCAGTGGAGTCAGGGAAGGGCAAGGAAAATATCAATGCCGACTCACTCATCCTGGGTAGTGAAACATTCACCACACAGCAGCCCACTATGCGTAACAACCCAACTGAGCCGATACTTGTTATCGCGCCGAAGCACTCGACCAATGATCATGAAGCAAGTACCAGCAAGGTGAAACCAGTTGATCCTAAATACACTCGACCAAGGTGGTGTCCTCCAGGTCTAACAAAGACACAAAAGAGGAAATTATAGAGGTTGAGGAATCAAGAGATGGCAGAACAAGAAGTTGAGAAGCAAAGGGACGAGTTGTTCGATGTCACTCGGCCCATGATACCAGCGAAGCAAGTGTGGAAGCCTAAACCAATGCAAGACGTAGTGGCTTCTACATCTATCACAGTAGCAATTACACCACCAAAAGAGGACGATGTAGATATGACATCATCTCAGTCGCCTGTTACTTCTCCTTCACTCGGACAGAATTCAGATTCAGTGGACACGCGCGAGGATGAAGATGATATGTTGGACTATGAGTCTACACCAGTTCATGAAGGTATGGATATCAATATGGTGTATTACTTATCCGCTGAATTCCGTGCTGTAGATGAAGAAGGGGAAGTGACTCAGCTGGATTTTGGCCCCAGAAATGCAATATTCGAGAAGCCAAAAGAACCAATGACGCACTTGAAGCCATTGTACCTCAGAGGTCATATCAATGGATCGCCACTCACTCGGATGCTTGTTGATGGTGGTGTTGTGGTGAATATCATGCCCTATTCGGTCTTCAAGAAATTGGGTTTGCCCGATGATGAATTAATCAAGACCAATATGGTGCTTAATGGGTTTGAAGGCAAAGAGAAAATTAAAGCCAAAGGTGTGATGTATGTGGAGCTTACAGTCGGGAGCAAAACTTTGGCTATTGCATTCTTTGTTGCTAAGGTGCAAGGTAACTACAACGTCATACTAGGCCGTGATTGGGTTCATGCAAACCAGTGCGTACCATCTACCATGCACTAGTTTTTTATCCAGTGGGTTGATGATGAAGTGGAAATCATTCATGCGGATAACTCGGCTTGTGTTGCTTTGGCCGATGCATCGGTGGATTGGCAACATCCCAATGCTACTTGATTGACAGGACGCGACTTGTCAGAGTTGGATTTCCTTAGCGCAACAAAGAATGGCTTTGTGCCTGTCTCTTTAAAGCCGATAAGTGGCAATCGGCTCCAAGGTATGATATGTTTAAATGGATTCTAATTCCGAGTGGTTGCAGAAACGTCTTGCAAAATATCAGTCTAGTGACAACGATATGTATGAATCCGTAGAGGAGTTGGATGACATGGATAAGTTAGGACAGGGTTTTCAATCGGCAGATCCATTAAAAGAAATAGATATAGGGGATGGTTCAGTTCCTAGGCCGATGTTTGTAAACAAGAATTTGAAAGACGATCATAAAGCTAAGTTGATCGGGCTATTGAAAGAATATGTTTGTTGCTTTGCATGGGAATATCATGAGATGCCAGGTTTAAGCCGAGAGTTGGTGGAGCATCGGTTACCTATAAAGTCCGGTTTTAGACCTTACAAACAATCGGCCAAAAAATTTAATCCAAAAACATATGACCGGATCAAGGAGGAGATTGGTCGGTTGCTCAAAGCTAATTTCATTCGGCCTTGCAGGTATGCCGAGTGGATTTCTAACATTGTGCCAGTAGAGAAGAAGGCCTCTGGCAAGATAAGGGTGTGCATTGATTTCAGAGATTTGAATAGAGCTACACCCAAAGATGAGTACCCCATGCCAATCGCCGACATGCTTATTAATGATGCTTCTGGACATAAGGTTATTAGCTTTGTTGATGGTAATGCGGGTTATAATCAATTTTTTATGGCTGAAGAGGACATGTCCAAGACAGCCTTTCATTGCCCTGGTTTCCTTGGTTTATTCAAGTGGACAGTGATGACATTCGGATTAAAAAATGTTGGTGCCACATATCAAAGGGCTATGAATTTAATTTTCCATGATTTACTCAGAATTATAGTTGAAGTCTATATTGATGATATTGTTGTCAAATCGGATGCTTTTAAGTCTCATTTGGCCGATTTGCGTTTAGCTTTTGAAAGGATGAAAAAATATGGACTGAAGATGAATCCTTTGAAGTGTGCATTTGGCGTGTCGGTTGGAAAGTTTTGGGGTTTCATTATTCATGAGAATGGCGTAGAAATTGATTCCAAAAAGATAGAATCTATTCGAAAAGTGGAGGCTCCAACATGCAAGAGGGATATGCAAAAATTCCTTGGCAAGGTCAATTATTTGAGAAGGTTCATCGCTAATTTGTCAGGGAAGGTTGATGCATTCACTCCTATCCTTCGGTTAAAGAATGATGCTGATTTTACTTGGGGGCAAAACAGCAAGAGGCATTCGACATGATCAAGACTTATTTGAGCACTCCTCCGGTGATGAAAGCACCCAAACATAAAGAACCCTTTAGGCTTTACATTGCAACACAGGAAGGTGTTATTGGTGATGTATTGACTCAAGAAACCGAAGGAAGAGAGCATACTATTACATATCTGAGTTGACTCTTATTGGACGCCGAGACAAGGTATACATTTATTGAAAAATTATGCCTCTTTTTATGCTATGCTTGCACAAAACTAAGACATTACCTAGTGCCGAGTGCTTGCATAGTAGCTTGTCAAACTGATGTCATTAAGTACATGTTGCATAGGCCAATTCTTAGTGGTAGAATTGGCAAGTGGGCTTACGCTTTAATTGAATATGATTTGGCTTATGAATCTCTAAAATCCATGAAAGGCCAAATTGTTGCTAATTTTATTGTTGAGCATCGGATTAATGACAAGCATGATGTTGATATAAACCTTGTCTCATTAGTGCCATGGAGGTTATATTTTGATGGCTCAGTTTGTAGCAATGGTCAAGGTGTTGGTATTGTTTATATATCTCCTCATGGTGCTATTTTTCAAGCCTCATGCCGACTAGAATATTTTTGCACAAATAATCAAGCCGAATATGAAGCATTGTTATTCGGTTTAGAGATGTTGCTCCCTATAGGTGCTACACATGTTGAGGCTTTTGGTGGTTCGTTATTAGTAGTGCAACAAGTGTCCAGAATCTTTCAATGTTTAGACGAATCACTTAATGTTTATCGTGATAAGTGTCTAGATGCGATTTCTATCTTGGATTATTTTAGCATTGCTCATATATCTAGACGTGACAATTGGAGAGCAAATGAGTTGGCACAACAAGCATCCGGCTATCATATTGATCATGGCATGTTTCATATTTCTCAGAAGCCGATGTCTTGTCTTTTTATATGGGAGAGGCCGAACTAGAGCCCACTGGTTCGGCCACTAACAATAAATCTAGTGCAGGTGAAAATCATGACTGGAGGAAGCCCATTATTTATTACTTGTGCAATCCAAGTGAAAGGGTGGATAGGGCTGTTCGGCGTATGGCTTTCAAATATACGATGAGAGATGATGGTATTTATCGCCGAACGGTTGAAGATGTTCTTTTGAAGTGTTTGGACGAAGACCAAGCAAGAGTTGCTATGGGAGAGGTACATGAAGGTATTTGTGATACTCGTCAGTCGGCACCCAAAATGAAATGGCTCTTACGACGTGCTGGATTTTATTGGCCGACTATGATCAATGATTGCTTTAGGTATTATAAAGGGTGTGAAGCTTGTCAAAAATTTGGTGATATTCAATTGGCTCCTACTGCTATGTTGCATCCTATTATCAAGTCGTGGCCTTTTAGAGGATGGGGTTTAGACTCCATGGACAAATTCATCCATCTTCTTCAACGGGGCATCGGTTCGTGTTGGTGGCAACCGACTATTTCACTAAATGGTCTGAAGCAGTACCTCTCAAGAACATGACACTTACGGAGGTAATTCAATTCATAACTGAACACATTAGTCATAGATTCGGCATTCCTCGGACATTAACTACAGATCAAGGTTCATCTTTCATGTCACAACAAGTTAGAGAATTTGCCGAATCATACAACATAAAGTTGCTCAATTCATCTCCGTATTATGCCCAAGCTAATGGACAAGCTGAGTCGAGCAACAAAATATTGATTAAGCTCATCATGAAGAAAATTGAGGATAATCTAAGAAAATGGCATGAGTTGTTGTCTGAGGCTTTATGGGCACATAGAATCTCAAGGCATGGTGCTACGAAGGTAACTCCATATGAGCTAGTATACGGTCAAGAGGTTGTTTTACCAGTGGAGGTAAATTTGAGTGCTTTGATAATAGCCAAACAAAATGATTTATCGGTAGTGGATTTTTATGATTTGATGATGGACAATATTGATGAGGTTGCTGATAAGCGTTTGGCTGCATTAAAATCCATAGAGAAGGACAAATTGAGGGTAGCAAGAGCTTACAATAAAAAGGTCAAGTTCAAGAATTTTCAAGTTGGCGATCTTGTGTGGAAGGTAATTCTGCCGATTGGTTCTAGAGATAGAAAATTCGGGAAGTGGTCTCCAAACTGGGAAGGTCCTTTTAGGATTGCAAGAATAGTTCCTAGAAATTCATATTTAGTGGAATACATACAAGGAGTATTATTACCTCGAGCTCTCAATGACAGATATCTGAAGAAGTACCACCCAAGTGTGTGGCAAGAAGCCTAATTAGGCAATGGCCGATATATTATTATCGCCCTTAGCATAAACATGGCCAATACATAATTATCGCCCTGAGGAATATAGATGGCCGATGGAGTGTTGACATCGCCCTTAGAACGAACATAGTGCAAATTAATTTTCGGCATGCTAGCTTTGCCGAAAAACAGGGGGGCATGTGTTGACACCTGATTTTGGCACAGTGCAAAATGCAATAAAGATGGACTCAAACGAAAAGGTTTTTACTACGAGAAAGTTCATATTGCCGAGTGAAACAACCTTGATGTTTAGGCCATCACCATTTGGCATCATTTCAAGGGCCAAATCACACTTGGATTGTCATGTAGATGTTCCGAGTGCTTTTTGGTCTATTACGCCTCCAAGACAGCCTCGAATGAAGGAATGTTCTACATGGGTTGTCTTCGTCTCGTCGAGCTGATTGGTTTTGATATATAAATCCTCTCAATCTAAGGTCATATGCAAAAGTTAGAGCAACCAGAGTGCAGCCCTACCACAAAGGAAAATGTGGCGCAGGAGATCATACACATGTCTGATGGGTCGTGCGAGTCATTCGGCCCTCAAGACGTCCTCGGATGGAAAAACTTACAACATGAAAAGTTTCGCGTCGTCGATACTATTGATTTTGATATATAAATATTCTCAATCCGAGGTTGTATGCAACTTGGATAGGCAAAACAAAATCAGCCTGGAGTTTCACTCAGGACCTCCGAATAAAAGTTTGCCGACCGAGGGAAACGTTTGTCGTCCGGTCGAGGGAAAAGTTTTCTGTCCGGCCGAGTGAAATTACCATCCGAGTGAAAATCGCCAACCGAGTGAGATTGCCGTCCGAGTGAAAATCGCCGTCCGAGTGAAAAGTACCAGTCGAGTGAAAGTACTGGCCGAGTGCAATTGCCGTCCGAATGAAAATCACCGTCCGAGTGAAAAATATCAGTCGAGTGAAAGTTTCGGTTGAGTGAAAGTTTTGGTCGAGTGAAAGTTTAAAATGTCCTCGGATGGAAAAGTGTTCAACATGAAAATTGTTCGAAACGTCGAAATGGTCAACTTTGCTTTTAAGGACATTATCATCTGAGATAGTATACGGCCTGGAGAGATGCTATAACACTCGGACAGTCCAGTATGCTACGTGATCGAGTCCGATTCGAAGTTAAAGATGACCTCATGGAGTATTCAAGATGGCTTTATTTGGGAAAGTGATCAACATACAGATTGTTGGCCTCATCGAGGCACACAAAATTGATGTTTGGACCATCTCCATCGGAGGTCATATGCAGATTTCACGGCCCACTCAAGAAGCAACACAGAAGATTGGGTCAGATTTGGGTTGAATCCGAGTGGAACTAGAACTAGGACTCTAGGACGTGAATTGATGTAATTTTATTGTAAGGAAAGCCTAGATGAATCCTTTGCTTGTACGGGAAGTCCAGCCGCCTCTTATATATGTTGGGGGTGATGGCCGATTGAACAACACACAATCGAACAAATCAATCCATACTACTTTTTCATCTACGTTCTTCGTTTTTCTCTCATTCTTCGTTGTTCTTCGTTTGAGAGCTGCAAATCCCGAGGCTCTAGGGGCGAGCGGATCGACCTAGGGCAGCCCATAGCCGCCGCACTCCCTAATGGGGTCCCTCCCGGGCGTGCAGGATTTCGGGTCTACAAAAGCGTCCGCCGACTGTCTTGCGTATCGCACTGCCAGACGAACCTCCTTCGACGTGAGCTGCGGTGCATCACCCCCGACGTCGAGGGTACACGGTGACGTGTTCATGTGTCAACGAATTGGTGGGAGCTTGAGCCATCATTCCTTTTCTTGCCGACCTTGAGATCGGCCACAACTTGTTGCCACTTTGGCTTGCCATCCAATAAGAGCCAACAATGCCTAAAAGCAAATGGCCTCTTCTCGGTCTCGTGATACAAAGTGGTGTCACTGCCGCCTAGCATACAACATATGTATGAGCACAAGAATGAAAAAAACACAAACATATTGAAATGACAATAAGATGAGGCAATTGAGCTTACATGAGTTGCCACTGCCATCCCACTTTGAGGCCATTTGGTCACTTGTGAGTAGTAACTGACGTACTTGTTCACTTCTCCCTGAATGATCCTGCATCGATGTTGGAGAGATGTCACATTCCGGGTGCTCATGATAGGATGCGGCTCCACATACTCCTTTCGTTTATGATAGTCCTTCAAAATCTTCTCCCAATACGTGCTCCCCTTTTGCTCGGTGCCTATTATTGGATTCATTGTTGTGCCCAATCAAGATTTGACCAACAAGATGTCCTCATATCTTGAGAAAGCAAGACCTCTTGCCTTCGTCGTCTTGCCCTTCTTCTTCTTGGTAGGTTTGGGATCGGATTTTGCCCCAATCACAAATGCGGTCATCTCCTCCATTTCAAATTCATCAATTCATGTTTTGCAAGCAATCATCATGTGCGAACTAGTGATCTATACGAAACATTAATCATGTGATCGGACATGAGCAAACATACCAGGTCTTCTTCAGACATTTCGTCGAACATGTCGAGTGTGGCCCGGGCGGTGGGGGTGCCCGTGCTCACCCGCTCCCGAACAAGCTCCGGCGAGTCACACTCGTGGACTAACGATTGCTGCGTGATCGGAAAGCTCTCCTGAATGGTCCAGCCGGCCATCACATCCTCCTGGGTCTCGATGGTGCCGGACGGCACAATCCGCGCTGGCACTTGGATGGATGGGGTGCGGGGAGCTCGGCGTGTCGGAGGAATCATCTCGTCGACGATACGTGCATCTACCTACGCCACCAACTCTGCCTCCCTTTGTCGCTGCCGGTGACGGCGCATCTTATGGGCGATGTTATGCGGCTTGTAAAACAAAGCGGAGGAAGGGACGCCAACGGACGAGGCAGACCGCGTCTCCGTCGCTGCGATCGGGACGGGCTGGAAGAGATCACGGCGGCGGATCGGGGTAGGTAGTGTGGATGGAGAGCAAGGGTGCCGGACGGTGAGGGGTCGGGCGCAGGAAATGTTGGAGTGCGGCTGGAGGAGGAAGGGTTTGGATAATTTAGGGCAATTTGAGGTGGGGTCGGGTTGTCAGGTCCGACGTGGCGGGCGTGCCTGGGAGCGGCCAGGCTCCCCCATATCTGCCCCATAGTTGGGATAGAAATGGGGAGTGCCGGTCAGCCCGGGCATTTGAGGCTCGTTTGAGAGGTTCGTCCGGGTCGCATTTTTGTGACGGGACAGTGACTGGACGTCCTGCCCGTGCGTTTCAGGCGGGTTTGAGGGACCTTTTGTAGATGCTCTTAGAGTCACTCTAGCAAACCCCTAAAAGCGTCTGAATTGTAAATTTCTGGCAAGTATACGGATTTGGGCCATTTTTTGGCTAGATCAGACCCGTATACTCAGCCCGGCCCGTAAATGTTTTACTGTGGCTTGGAAACGTGCCCCTCGTACAATATATCTGTGGTTCCGCGTGCTCGATATGGGCCCGAACCCTATCTCTCTATCGTTGTGAAACCCCATTCCTCACCGCATTTCTCGCCGCCAGCGCCTTAAATCCACCGCCCGTCCACAAATATGCGTGATGGGGAACTCCGATCATTGTGGCGATGACGACCCGAAGTGAGCGTGTTGCGTCAGATCCGACAGGGCGTGGAAATGTGCTGCCCTGCGGTACACATGCCATAGTCTAATGCTATCGTCGTCACTCCTTCGTCGCGAGACGAAGTAGTACGACCTCGTGTGTGGGTGCCTCTTCTTCGGTGCAGACGGCTCCTCTAGGGCGTCTAGCTCGCTTTCCTCTCTCACCCCGGTGAAGAGGGTGCCAGAAGAGCTCCCCCCGGTCTGCGCGATGAAGAGGGAGCCGGAGGCTGAGGAGGAGCCGAAGTGGCGGGCCTTATGAGCTCCAACTAGAGCTCCTCTAGCACCCTCTCTCACCCTGGTGAAGAGGGTGCTGGACGAGCTCCAGTTGTGCGCTATCACTGGTCAGCTACCGCACCTTATGAGCTCCGATGAGCTCCATTTTGGGTAGTTCTAGGTGTTGGAAATATGCCCTAGAGGTAATAAATAAAGTGTTTATTATTATATTCCCTTGTTCATGATAATCGTTTATTATCCATGCTATAATTGTATTGATTGGAAACACATTACATGTGTGGGTAAATAGACAACACTTTGTCCCTCGTATGCCTCTAGTGAACTAGCTCGTTGACCAAAGATGGTCAAGGCTTCCTGGCCATTGACATGTGATGTCATTTGATAATGGGATCACATCATTAGAATAATGATGTGATGGACAAGACCCAAACTACAAACGTAGCATATGATCGTGTCAGTTTATTGCTACTATTTTCTGCATGTCAAGTATATGTTCCTATGACCATGAGATCATGCAACTCACGGACATCGGAGGAGTGCCTTGTGTGTATCAAACATCCCAACGTAACTAGGTGCCTATAAAGGTGCTCTACAGGTATCTTTGAGGGTGTCTGTTGAGTTGGCATGGATCAAGACTGGGATTTGTTACTCCGTGTGATGGAGAGGTATCTCAGGGCCCACTTGGTAATACAACATCACAATAAGCCTTGCAAGCAATGTGACTAAGTGTTAGTCACGGGATCTTGTATTATGGAACGAGTAAAGAGACTTGTCGGTAACGAGGTTGAACTAGGTACGGAGATACCGACGATCGAATCTCGGGCAAGTAACATACCGAAGAACAAAGGGAACATCATACGGGATTAACTGAATCCTTGACATAGAGGTTCGACCGATAAAGATCTTCGTAGAATATGTAGGAACCAATATGGGCATCTAGGTCCCGCTATTGGTTATTGACCGTAGAGGTGTCTCGGTCATGTCTACATAGTTCTCGAACCCGCAGGGTCTGCACACTTAAGGTTCGGTGACGTTTCGGTAGTATAGAGTTATGTATGGTGGTGACTGAAGGTTGTTCAGATTCCTGGATGAGATCCCGAACATCACGAGGAGCTCCGAAATGGTTCGTAGGTAAAGATTGATATATAGGAAGTCCTATTTTGGTCGTCGGAAAAGTTTCGGGCTCATCGGTAGTGTACCGGGAGTGCCGGTAGTGTATCGGGAGACCATCGGGAGGGGTATTTCGACCCAAGAGGCTACATGGGCTGTGGGAGAGTAAATACCAGCCCTTTGTGGGCTGGTGGAAGTCCCACACAAGGCCCATGCGGCTGGGAAGAAAAGCCCATTGGGAAAAAGGTGGGAAAAGGCCAAAAAAAGGAGGAAGCCTAGTACTACTACGATTGGAGGAGGAGTCCTCCTGTCCTCCCCACTTTGGCCGAACCAAGGAGGCTTGGCCCTTGCGCCAAGTCCTCTTCTCCCTCCCTCTTATATATACTAGCGGTTTTAGGGTTTTTGCACAAAATTATCAGCCATGTGCTGCCCGTTCCTCCAGTGCATAGTTTCTCCTCTAGATCGGATTTTTGCAGTGCTTAGGCGAAGCCCTGCCGGAATAGCTCCACCACCATCGCCAGAGTGCCGTCACGCTTCCGGAGAACTCTTCTTCCTCTCCGCTCCCTCTTGCTGGATCAAGACGGCGGAGATCGTCATCAAGTTGTACGTGTGCTGAACGCGGAGGTGTCGTCCGTTCGGCGCTAGATCGGAAGGACCGTGATCGAGTTCGCGGGACGGAACATGATCAAGTTCGCGGGACAGATCGTGATTGGATCGCGGGACGGATCGTGATTGGATTGCGGGAAGCTCGGCGATTTGGATCGCGAAGACGTTTGACTACACCAACCGCATTTCTTAACGCTTCCCGCTTAGCGATCTACAAGGGTACGTAGATCCACTCTCCCTCTCGTAGATGCTCATCACCATGGATAGGTCTTGCGTGAACGTAGGAAACATTTTGTTTCCCATGCAACGTTCCCCAACAGTGGTATCAGAGCTAGGTCTATGTGTAGATGAGATCTCGAGTAGAACACAAAGAGTTTGTGGGCGTTGATGCTTAGATTGCTTCCTCCCTTGGTCGTGTTTTGGTTCAGCGATATTATGATGAAGCAGCCCAGACCAACATTACTCGTACACTTATGAGAGACCGGTTCCCTCAAGCGCAACTTGTTGCATAGATGGCTTGCGGGTGCCAGTTTCTCTCACTTTAGTTGGATCGGATTCGACAAAGGAGGTCCTTGAGAAGGTTGAAAAGCAACTAGTGTATCACTGTTGTGGTTTTTGCGTAGATGAAAATTTTCTTGCTAGATACCTGTAGCAGCCACGTAAAACATGCAACAACAATTAGAGGACGTCTAACTTGTTTTTGTAGGGTATGTTGTGATGTGATATGGACAATTACATGATGTGATATATGTGATGTATGAGATGATCATGTGATGTATAGATTATCACGACTTGCATGTCGATGAGTACGGCAACCGGCAGGAGCCATAGGGTTGTGTTCAATTATTGTATGACCTGCGTGTCAATCATTAAGCGCTATGTAATGCTTTATTTATCGCTAAACGGTAGCAATAGTAGTAGAATCATGTTGGGCGTGACAACCCCGATGGCGACACGTTGATGGAGATCAAGATGATGGAGATCATGGTGTCGTGCCGGTGACGATGGAGATCATGCCGGTTCTTTCTAGATGGAGATCAAAAGCATAAGTTCATGGCCATATAATGTCACTTATGATTTGCATGTGATGTTAATCCTTTTATGCACCTTGTTTTGCTTAGGACGACGGTAGCATTATAAGGTGATCCCTCACTTAAATTTCAAGATGAATTGTGTTCTCCCCGAGTGTGCATCATTGCGAAAGTTCGTCGTGTCGAGACACCACGTGATGATCGGGTGTGATAGACTCTACGTTCACATACAACGGGTGCAAGCCAGTGTTGCACGTGCAGAACACTCGGGTTAAACTTGACGAGCCTAGCATGTACAGACATGGCCTCGGAACACAAGAGCCCGAAAGGTCGAACATGAGTCATATAGTAGATATGATCAACATGATGATGTTCACCATTGAAGCCACCTCAACTCACGTGATGATCGGACTTGAGTTGGTGAATTTGGATCATGTGACACTCAGATGACATGAGGGATGTCAATTTGAGTGGGAGCTTTAGTGATTTGATTAACTAAACTCATTATCTTGAACAATAGTCTAAGTGAACTTTGCATATTTATGTTGTAGATCAATGGCTCGTGCAGTAGCACCCCTGAATTTTAGTGCATTCCTAGAGAAAGCTAAACTGAAAGATGATGGAAGTAACTTTGTTGACTGGGCCCGTAATCTGAGGATTATCCTCACGGCTTCCCAGAAATCATATGTCCTTGATGCACCGCCTGGTGACCAACCAGAAGACATGACCTCCGAAGACGTTAAGAACGCTTGAGAGGCACGTACTGGAGATTACTCAATAGTTCAGTGTGCAATATTGTATGGCTTAGAACCGGGACTTCAAAGACGTTTTGAACATCATGGAGCATATGAGATGTTCCAGGAGTTGAAGTTTATCTTTCAGAAGAACGCCCGGATCGAGAGGTATGAAACCTCCGATAAGTTCTATGCTTGCAAGATGGAGGAGAACGGGTCTATCAGTGAACATATACTCAGAATGTCTGGGTATTCAACTCGTCTAGTAGAGTTGGGAATTGCCCTTCCGCCAGAGACGATCACTGACAGAGTTCTTCAATCACTGCCAGAAACATAGTGCTTTCATTGCAAGGGAAACTGGTCACTGGAAGCGGAACTGCCCCAAGTACCTGGCTGACAAGAAGGCGGCCAACGACAAACAAGGTATATATGATATACATGTTATAGATGTGTACCTTACTAGCTCTCGTTGTAGTGTCTCAGTATTTGATACCGGTTCGGTTGCTTAGATTTGCAACTCAAAGTAGGACCTACGGAATAGACGAAGGCTGGTAAAGGATGAAGTGACGATGCGCGTGGAAAATGGTTCCAAGGTTGATGTGATCGCCGTCGGCACGCTCTCTCTTAAATTACCATCGGGAATAGTGATGAACCTGAATAATTGTTTTTAGTGCCTGCTTTAAGCATGAATATTATATCTGGATCTTGTTTATTGCGAGACGGTTACTCATTTAAATCAGAGAATAAAGGTTGTTCTAGTCATATGAGTAATGTCTTTTAGGGTCATGCACCCAATGTGAGGGGTTTATTCATATTGAATCTTGATAGTGATGACACACATGTTCATAACATTGATGCCAAAAGATGTAGAGTTGATAATGATAGTACCACTTTCTTGTGGCACTGCCGTTTAGGTCATATTGGTGTAAAACGCATGAGGAAGCTCCATCCTGATGGACTTTTGGAGTCACTTGATTTTGAATCACTTGACACATGTGAACCATGCCTCATGGGAAAGATGACTAAAACGCCGTTCTCTGGAACAA
Source organism: Hordeum marinum (assembly GCA_022496015.1). Lineage (NCBI taxonomy): Eukaryota > Viridiplantae > Streptophyta > Magnoliopsida > Poales > Poaceae > Hordeum > Hordeum marinum. Next base: position 176,326,686 of record CM039677.1, read on the forward strand.
TGGAACGGGAGAGTGACTTATTGGAAATCATACATACTGATGTGTGCGGTCCAACGAATGTTACAGCGCGTGGTGGATATTGTTATTTTCTCACCTTCACTGATGACTTAAGTAGATATGGGTATATTTACTTAATGAAACACAAGTCTGCAACGTTTGAAAAGTTCAAGCAATTTCAGAGTGAAGTTGAGAATCATCGTAACAAGAAGATTAAATTCATGTGATCTGATCGAGGAGGTGAATATCTGAGTTATGAGTTTGGCAGTCACTTAAGACAGTGTGGAATTGTTTCACAATTGACACCGCCTGGAACACCACAGCGTAATGGTGTGTCTGAACGTCGTAATCGAACCTTATTAGATATGATGCGTTCTATGATGTCTCTTGCCGATTTGCCACTATTGTTTTGGGGTTATGCATTAGAGGCAGCTGTATTCACTTTAAATAGGGCACCATCGAAATCCGTTGAGACGACGCCATATGAACTATGGTTTGGCAAGAGGCACAAGTTGTCGTTTTTTAAAGTTTGGGATGTGATGCTTGTGTCAAAAAGCTTCAGCCTAAAAAGCTATAACCCAAAGCGGAGAAATGCGCCTTCATCGGATACCCGAAAGAGACAGTCGGGTATACCTTCTATCTCAGATCCGAAGGCAAAGTTTTTGTCGCTAAGAACGGAACATTTCTTGAGAAAGAGTTTCTCTCGAAAGAATTGAGTGGGAGGAAAATAGAGCTTGATGAGGTTATTGAACCTTTACTTCAACCAGAAAGTAGCGCAGCGCAGAAAGATGTTTCTGTGGAACCTATGATGGTAGAAAGAGGAAGTTAATGATGATGATCATGAAGCTTCAGATCAAGCTACTATTGAACCTCGTAGGTCGACAAGGGCGCGTACTACTCCTGAGTGGTATGGCAATCCTGTCTTGGAGGTCATGTTGTTGGACAACAATGAACCTACGAGCTATGGAGGAGCGATGATGGGCCCGGATTTCGAGAAATGGTTAGAGGCCATGAAATCCGAGATGGGATCCTTGTATGAAAACAAAGTATGGATTTTGGAAGTATTACCTGAAGGGCGAAAGGCCATTCAGAACAACTGGATCTTTAAAAAGAAGACAGACGCGGACGGTAATATCACCGTCTATAAAGCTCGACTTGTGGCAAAGGGTTTTTCACAAGTTCAAGGAGTTGACTACGATGAGACATTCTCATCCGTAGCGATGCTTAAGTCTGTCAGAATCATGTTGGCAATAGCTGTTTATTTCGATTCTGAAATTTGGTAGATGGATGTCAAAACAGCGTTCCTCAACGGTTTTCTTGAGGAAGAGTTGTATATGATGCAACCAGAAGGTTTTGTCGATCCAGAGAATGCTGACAAAGTTTCCAAACTCCAGCAATCCATTTACGGGCTGGTGCAAGCATCTCGGAGTTGGAATAAGCGCTTTGATGAGGTGATCAAAGCGTTTGAGTTTATACAAGTTTATGGAGAAGCTTGTATTTACAAGAAAGTGAGTGGGAGCTCTATAGCGTTTCTAGTATTATATGTGGATGACATATTGCTGATTGGAAACAATATAGAAATGCTGAAAGCGTGAAGGAATATTTGAACAAAAGTTTTTCAATGAAGGACCTAGGAGAAGCTGCTTTCATATTAGGCATTAAGATCTATAGAGATAGATCGAGACGCTTAGTAGCACTTTCACAGAGCACATACCTTGATAAAGTTTTGAAGAAGTTCAAAATGGATCAGTCCAAGAAGGGGTTCTTGCCTGTATTACAAGGTGTGAAGTTGAGTAAGAGTCAATGCCCAGTGACTGGAGAAGATAGAGAAAAGATGAGTGTCATCCCCTATGCTTCAGCCATAGGCTCTATCATGTATGCAATGTTGTGCACAAGACCAGATGTCAGCCTTGCCATAAGTATGGCCGGAAGGTTTCAAAGTGATCCTGGAATGGAACACTAGGCAGCGGTCAAGAATATCCTTAAGTACCTGAAAAGGACTAAGGAAATGGTTCTCGTTTATGGAGGTGATGAAGAGCTCGTCGTAAAGGGTTACGTCGATGCAAGCTTTGACACTGATCCGGATGACTATAAGTCCCAAACCGAATACGTATTTATTGTCAACGGGGGAGCGGTAAGCTAGTGCAGTTCCAAGCAAAGCATGATAGCCTATTCTACATGCGAAGCGGAGTACATCGCAGCCTCGGAGGCAGCGAAGGAAGGTGTCTTGATGAAGCAGTTCATGACAGATCTTGGAGTAGTGCCCAGTGCACTGAATCCAATAAACCTGTTCTGTGACAACACTAGTGCCATTACTCTGGCCAAGGAACCAAGGTTTCACAAGAGGACCAGACACATAAAGCGACGCTTCAATTCCATCCGTAATTACATCGAGGAGAAGGACATAAATATTTGCAAAGTGCACACGGATCTGAATGTTGCAGACACGTTGACTAAACCTCTTCCAAGGGCTAAACATGATCAAAACTAGAACTAGATGGGTGTTCGATTCATTACAATGTAAATCACATAGTGATGTGAGCTAGATTATTGACACTAGTGCAAGTGGGAGACTGTTGGAAATATGCCTAGAGGCAATAAATAAAGTGTTTATTATTATATTTCCTTGTTCATGATAATCGTTTATTATCCATGCTATAATTGTATTGATTAGAAACACATTACATGTATGGGTAAATAGACAACACTTTGTTCCTAGTATGCCTCTAGTAAACTAGCTCGTTGATCAAAGATGGTCAAGGCTTCCTGGCCATTGACATGTGATGTCATTTGATAAAGGGATCACATCATTAGAAGAATGATGTGATGGACAAGACCCAAACTACAAACGTAGCATATGATCGTGTCAGTTTATTGCTACTGTTTTCTGCATGTCAAGTATATGTTCCTATGACCATGAGATCATGCAACTCACGGACATCGGAGGAGTGCCTTGTGTGTATCAAACGTCGCAATGTAACTGGGTGACTATAAAGGTGCTCTACAGGTATCTCCGAGTGTGTCTGTTGAGTTGGCATGGATCAAGACTGGGATTTGTTACTCCGTGTGACGGAGAGGTGTCTCAGGGCCCACTCGGTAATACAACATCACAATAAGCCTTGCAAGCAATGTGACTAAGTGTTAGTCACGGGATCTTGTATTACAGACCGAGTAAAGAGACTTGCCGGTAACGAGGTTGAACTAGGTATGGAGATACCGACGATCGAATCTCGGGCAAGTAACATACCGAAGAACAAAGGGAATATCATACGGGATTAACTGAATCCTTGACAGAGAGGTTCGACCGATAAAGATCTTCATAGAATATGTAGGAACAAATATGGGCATTCAGGTCCCACTATTGGTTATTGACCGTAGAGGTGTCTCGGTCATGTCTACATAGTTCTCGAACCCGCAGGGTCTGCACACTTAAGGTTCGGTGACGTTTCGGTACTATAGAGTTATGTATGGTGGTGACCGAAGGTTGTTCGGAGTTCCGGATGAGATCCCGGACGTCACGAGGAGCTCCGGAATGGTCCGGAGGTAAAGATTAATATATAGTAAGTCCTATTTTGGTCGCCGGAAAAGTTTCGGGCTCATCGGTAGTGTACCGGGAGACCATCGGGAGGGGTATTTCGACCCAAGAGGCTACATGGGCTGTTGTAGAGTAAATACCAGCCCTTTGTGGGCTGGTGGAAGTCCCACACAAGGCCCATGCGGCTGGGAAGAAAAGCTCATAGGAAAAAAGGTGAAAAAAGGCCAAAAATAAAGGAGGAATCCTAGTCCTACTAGGATTGGAGGAGGAGTCCTCCTCTCCTCCCCACTCCGGCCGAACCAAGGAGGCTTGGTCCTTGTGCCAAGTCCTCTCCTCCCTCCCTCTTATATATACTGGAGGTTTTAGGGTTTTTCCACAGAATTATCAGTCATGTGCTGCCCGTTCCTCCAGTGCATAGTTTCTCCTCTAGATCGGATTTCTGCAGTACTTAGGCGAAGCCCTGTCGGAATAGCTCCACCACCATCGCCGGAGCACCGTCGTGTTGCTGGAAAACTCTTCTTCCTCTCCGCTCCCTCTTGCTGGATCAAGACGACGGAGATCGTCATCAAGCTGTACGTGTGCTGAACGCGGAGGCGCCGTCCGTTCGGCGCTAGATCGGAAGGACCGTGATCGAGTTCGCGGGACGGATCGTGATCAAGTTTGTGGGACGAATCGTGATTGGATCGCAGGATGGATCGTGATTGGATCGCGGGACGGATCGTGATTGGATCGCGGGACGCTCGGCGATTTGGATCGCGAAGACGTTCGACTACACCAACCGCGTTTCTAAACGCTTCCCGCTTAGCGATCTACAAGGGTACGTATATCCACTCTTCCTCTCGTAGATGCTCATCATCATGGATATGTCTTGCGTGAACGTAAAAAATTTTTTGTTTCCCATGCAACGTTTCCCAACACTAGGGTAGGGTAGCTCTGACGAGCTCCGACGAGCTTTTGTCCCGGCCCCTTATATTTAAGATGGATATGAGGGTTTGCGACAGACGGGACATATAGGAATGATATGAAAGGTCCGGTTAGGTTACATTTTGGGTGATAATTATGATAATTATCAAAAGTTAAAAGTGGCAAAAGTAAAATATTAAAATCTAGAGTGACATAAGGAAAATTGATAAAAGCGAGAGTGGCAAAAACAAAAAAAATCCTTACATTTTCCTTTTTTTAAAGTTCGGTCGCTAGCGTGTCCACATACATATCTGTACTCCTAGTTGCGCATTTGGTATGTCGTTCGTTCGTACTCTCAACACCCCACCCCCCCACCCCCAGGTTCCACCGATTTTTATCCAGCGAACCGCATGTTTCCTTTCCCTCGCTGTTTTTTTATTTCTGTCACCTGCGACTACGGGACGAGCCAGGGCTGACGGGCCAGATCCAGGGGCGGCAAGGCACTTGCCGTCGGGATTCGGGTAGATGTGGCGAGGTGCAACGATGGAGGAACTTCCCGACGATGGCGGCGCATTTCCTGTGAACATCCATGGAGAAGCGGCGAGCTCCTCCATGATGGCGGCGACAGCGTTTAGGCAGGTTGTAAAGGAAGAAACAGGGTAGGAAGGGAGAGCGAGAAGGGTCGGGAGAGGACGGCTGCCTGCCGGGCAGGTTACTGGCATCGGGAGGAGGCAAGGTCGTCTCTCTCGTTCGCCTCTCCCCTTCTTCCCCATCTCTCATCTCCTTCTCGCACCGTTGTGGCTGTCGTCCAGTACGGATCATCTTCACTGCTGATTGGCACCGCTGCAACACAACCATATTCCATCCGGTTCTCCTTCTTTTCTAAATCCACCGATGCATCATTGTTCCGCCCCAGCGTGCGGCTGCTCGGCTAACCCTAGCCGCCTATGTCTCCGATGATAACTCCGACACCGGCGCCTCCCCGTTACCTTCCCTGGCGGTTTCCCCGTTTGGCTCCCCAGATCCCTCTGCCTCGTTGTCACGGACGTGGACGGTGACACATCCCTGAACCAACGCCGATGAGGTCTGTGACGTAGGCGCGTGTTGTAGTTCAAAGTCGGCACCCGTGCGAACTCAGGCAACCTTGGTCGTGCTCGATAGGTAATGTTACATCATCTCAGTTTCTTCAGAATTGACATGGTCAGCCATCTGCTAAAAATGTGATGTTGTTTCTGAGTTAGCCCTTTAAATAGCAGGTGGTGTGTGTGTGTTGCATCTGATGTGCACGAGCTCGACCTGGTGAGCTCCTGGGAGAAGAAACAAGGAGCCACAACAGCCCTGGTGAGTTCGAGACGACGAAGGTGCCACAAGTGGTGTGGGAGAGGAGATGGTTTCCATCCGGGGTCCGAGGACCATCCATGCCGATCAAGCTGTTGTAGCTTGGAGTCAGGAGTGTATTCGCACCCGGGCGTGTCCCGGTATGTTCTTTGGAAGACACGCGTCAATCTCAACCGACCCTGATGCGTCCACATTATTTGCTTCATAAACAAATAGCAACTCTCCGATGTAGTAAGGAGAAAACAAGAATGACAGAGCATCCTCCGATGCAACTCAACACACCCTGGTACTTCTCCATTGTTTGATTCAGAAACAGGCAGAAACAAGTGCTCCATCTCCAATGTGGGAAGGAGAAACCAAGAATGACAGAGCATCCTCGTGTCAAACTCAACACACCCTAGCACTTATCCATCGTTTGATTCAGAAACAGGCAGAAACAACTGCTATCTCTGAATTTATTTAAGGTTGTTTCTCTTATTTCTATTCTCATGTACATGCATCCTTCGATTCTTCCCTTGCTATCTTCCATACACATATGTGGTACAACCATGCCTTTTTTTCTTGTAAATGTGCTACAGATTTGTGCAGAAAAGTAGTCTTCAGATGTGAGGAAGCCAAGGGATGTTATGAGGCTATGCAATCATGCTACATGTTAGTTGGAAGTCGAATCTCGGCTTGATTACCGCTCTTTAAGAAAAAATGTTAGTATCAAATCTTATCCTAGATGATTCTTGCTTAAACAATTTTAGAAGCATAACTATCAGTATGTGCATTTAATAAAATGCAAGTCTGAATGCAAATGCTGAAAATATTTTGGAAATTATACATTATTAAATCTCTAAGTTTGTGGTTTGCTTTTTGTTTATGTTGTCTAGAAATATACTCCTACAAACAAGTGGCATGTTTCATCTATAGCATGTCCCCTTTGTCTGAATGTTCAACTAGAAGAGTTTCATTTCATTTGGCAAGGAGCACTGCAATAATACATGCAACTCTTCACAGCCACTAACATGAAGTTGCACTCAGGCTCTCTTGCATGGACTAAAGAGTCGTTGTCGGTATGTATCATTGTTTAATTTTTACAGTCTATAAGGTTATTTATATGGCCAGTATTGAGCTCAAGGAAACATAGTGTAATTTCCTCTATTACTTCTGGTCAATATTGTTGTAACTACAATCGCTCCCATTCAAAATTTATATGGCCAGTATTGAGCTAAAGAGTCATTGTCGGTATGTATCACTGATTTGGTACTGATTCTTTTTGGTTCATTATGTACCTTTGACTATCCAACACCATGAATGAACTCATGTTCATTTTTTTCATTTTCATGTTCTGTATTGAGAGCACACATATTGAGTTGTGTGGGGGCATGTTGAGCTTTACAAGGAATATATACCTGTTAAGTTATGTATGTTAATATCTATGTGTATGCATTGCAGTCCGTAGCAACGTATAGGCGTCCTACTAGTAAGATGTTGTTTGAGACGTCCGGTTATAAAAACTCTAAGGCTGATTGTAATGGAAAGTATCATATACTGGTATCATGCATATGATACTAGTATATGATACTACATCGTGTTAGTATCATAGGATTGTTCATTTATTATTATGCATGATATATAGTAGCACATCATTTAATATGATACGGTATCTGTTGGGAAACGTTGCATGGGAAACAAAAAATTTCCTACGCACACGAAGATCTATCCATGGTGATGAGCATCTACGAGAGGGAGAGTGGATCTACATACCCTTGTAGATCGCTAAGCGGGAAGCGTTAAGAAACGCGGTTGGTGTAGTCGAACGTTTTCGCGATCCAAATCGCCGTGCGTCTCGCGATCCAATCACGATCCGTCCCGCGATCCAATCACGATCCGTCCCGCGATCCAATCACGATCCGTCCCGCGATCCGATCACGATCCGTCCCACGAACTTGATCACGGTCCTTCCAATCTAGCACCGAATGGACGACACCTCCGCGTTCAGCACACGTACAGCTTGATGATGATCTCCACCGTCTTGATCCAGCAAGAAGGAGTGGAGAGGAAGAAGAGTTCTCCGGCAGCCTAACGGCGCTCCGGCGATGGTGGTGGAGCAATTCCGGCAGGGCTTCGCCTAAGCACCGCAGAAAACCGATCTAGAGGAGAAACTATGCACTAGAGGAACGGGTAGCAAGTGGCTGAAAATTCTGTGCCAAAACCCTAAAATCCTCTATTATATATAGGAGGAGAGGAGGAGTCTTGGCTGCCAAAAAGCCAGCCCTTGGGTCGACCAAAGTGGGGAGGAGAGGAGGACTCCTCCTCCAATCCTAGTAGGACTAGGATTCCTCCTTTTTTTTGGCCTTTTTCCACCTTTTTCCCTTTGGGCTTTTTCTCCCAACCGCATGGGCCTTGTGTGGGACTTCCACCAGCCCACAAAAGGCTGGTATTTACTCTCCCACAGCCCATGAAGCCTCTTGGGTCGAAATACCCCTCCTGGTGGTCTCCCGGTACACTACTGGCACTCCCGGTACACTACCGATAAGCCCGGAACTTTTCCGGCGACCAAAACAGGACTTCCTATATATGAATCTTTACCTCCGGACCATTCGGAGCTCCTCGTGACGTCCAGGATCTCATCCGGGACTCCGAACAAACTTCGATCACCACCATACATAACTCTATACTACCGAAACGTCACCAAACCTTAAGTGTGCAGACCCTACGGGTTCGAGAACTATGTAGACATGACCGAGACACCTCTACGGTCAATAACCAATGACGGGACCTGGATGTCCACATTCGTTCCTACATATTCTACACCTCTACGGTCAATAACCAATAACTAACGCATGCACTAAATAACAATTATTCAGGTTCATCACTAATCCCGATGGTAATCGAAGAGAGAGCGTGCCGACGGCGATCACATCAACCTTGGAACCATTTCCCACGCGCATCGTCACTTCGTCCTTTGCCAGCCATCGTTTATTCCGTAGTTCCTGCTTTGAGTTGCAAATGTGAGCAACCAAACCGGTATCAAATACCGAGGCACTACTACGAGAGCTAGTAATGTACACATCAATAACATGTATATCATATATATCTTGTTTGTCGTTGGCCGCCTTCTTGTCAGCCAGGTACTTGGGGCAGTTCCGCTTCCAGTGACCAGTTCCTTTGCAATGAAAGCACTCAGTTTCTGGCTTGGGTCCATGCTTGAGCTTCTTTGCAGGAGTAGCAACTGCTTTGCCATCCTTCTTGGTTTTACCCTTCTTGCCCTTGCCCTTGACTTTACCATTTTTCTTGAAACTAGTGGTTTTATTGACCATCAACACTTGATGTTCTTTCTTGATTTCAGACTCAGCGACTTTTAGCATCGCAAACAGCTCGGCGACTGACTTGTTCATCCCATGCATGTTATAGTTCATCACAAAGCTCTTGTAACTAGGTGGCAGTGATTGAAGAACTTTGTCAGTGATCGTCTCTGGCGGAAGGGCAATTCCCAACTCTGCTAGACGAGTTGAATACCCAGACATTCTGAGTATATGTTCACTGATAGACCCGTTCTCCTCCATCTTGCAAGCATAGAACTTATCGGAGGTTTCATACCTCTCGATCCGGGCGTTCTTCTGAAAGATAAACTTCAACTCCTGGAACATCTCATATGCTCCATGACGTTCAAAACGTCTTTGAAGTCTCGATTCTAAGCCATACAATATTGCACACTGAACTATTGAGTAATCTCCAGTACGTGCCTCCCAAGCGTTCTTAACGTCTTCGGAGGTCATGTCTTCTGGTTGGTCACCAAGCGGTGCATCAAGGACATATGATTTCTAGGAAGCCGTGAGGATAATCCTCAGATTACGGGCCCAGTCAACAAAGTTACTTCCATCATCTTTCAGTTTAGCTTTCTCTAGGAACGCATCAAAATTAAGGGGTGCTACTGCGCGAGCCATTGATCTACAACATAAATATGCAAAGTTCACTTAGACTATTGTTCAAGATAATGAGTTTAGTTAATCAAATCACTAAAATCCCACTCAAATTGACATCCCTCAGGTCATCTGAGTGTCACATGATCCAAGTCCACCAACTCAAGTCCGATCATCACCTGAGTTGAGGTGGCTTCAATAGTGAACATCATTATGTTGATCATATCTACTATATGACTCATGTTCGACCTTTCGATCTCTTGTGTTCCGAGGCCATGTCTGTACATGCTAGGCTCGTCAAGTTTAACCCGAGTGTTCTGCGTGTGCAACACTGGCTTGCACCCGTTGTATGTGAACGTAGAGTCTATGACACCGATCATCACGTGGTGTCTCAACACGACGAACTTTCGCAACGGTGCACACTCGGGGAGAAAACAATTTTATCTTGAAATTTAAGTGAGGGATCACCTTATAATGCTACCGTCGTACTAAGCATAACAAGGTGCATAAAAGGATTAACATCACATGCAATTCATAAGTGACATTATATGGCCATGAACTCGTGCTTTAGATCTCCATCTTGAAAGCACCGGCATGATCTTCATCATCACCGACACGACACCATGATCTCCATCATCTTGATCTCCATCAACGTGTCGCCATCGAGGTTGTCACGCCCTGCATGCTTCTACTACTATTGCTACCGTTTAGCGATAAAGTAAAGCATTGCATAGCGCTTAATGATTGACACGCAGGTCATACAATAATTAAAGACAACCCTATGGCTCCTGCCGGTTGCCGTACTCATCGACATGCAAGTCGTGAAATTCTATACATCACATTATCATCTCATACATCACATATATCACGTCATGTAATTGGACATATCACATCACAACATACCCTGCAAAAACAAGTTAGACGTCCTATGATTGTTGTTGCATGTTTTACGTAGCTGCTACGGGTTTCTAGCAAGAACGATTCTCACCTACGCATAAACCACAACGGTGATACATAATTTGCTTTTCAACCTTCTCAAGGACCGCCTTTGTCGAATCCGATCCAACTAAAGTGAGAGAAACTGTCACCCGCAAGCCATCTAGGCAACAAGTTGGGTCGAGGGAACCGGTCTCTCGTAAGCGTACGAGTTATGTTGGTTCGGGCCGCTTCATCTCACAATACCGCTGAACCAAAATCCGACCAAGGAAGGAAGCAATCTAAGCATCAACGCCCACAAACCTTTTGTGTTCTACTCGAGATCTCATCGAACCATCAACCTAGCTCATGATGCCACTGTTGGGAAACGTTGCATGGGAAACAAAAAATTTCCTACACACACGAAGATCTATCCATGGTGATGAACATCTACGAGAGGGAGAGTGGATCTACATACCCTTGTAGATCGCTAAGTGGGAAGCGTTAAGAAACGCAGTTGGTTTAGTCGAACGTCTTCGCGATCCAAATCGCCGTGCTGTTGGAAATATGCCCTAGAGGCAATAATAAATTAGTTATTATCATATTTCCTTGTTCATGATAATCGTTTATTATCCATGCTATAATTGTATTGATCGGAGACTTAAATGCATGTGTGGATACATAGACAAAACCATGTCCCTAGTATGCCTCTAATGGACTAGCTCGTTGATCAAAGGATGGTTAAGGTTTCCTAGCCATGGACATGAGATGTCATTTGATAACGGGATCACATCATTAGGAGAATGATGTGATGGATAAGACCCAAACTACAAACATAGCATATGATCGTGTCAGTTTATTGCTACTGTTTTCTGCATGTCAAGTATATGTTCCTATGACCATGAGATCATGCAACTCACGGATATCGGAGGAGTGCCTTGTGTGTATCAAACGTCGCAACGTAACTGGGTGACTATAAAGGTGCTCTACAGGTATCTCCGATGGTGTTTGTTGAGTTGGCATGGATCGAGACTGGGATTTGTTACTCCGTGTGACGGAGAGGTATCTCAGGGCCCACTCGGTAATACAACATCACAACAAGCCTTGCAAGCAATGTGGCTAAGTGTTAGTCACGGTATCTTGTATTACGGAACGAGTAAAGAGACTTGCCAGTAACGAGGTTGAACTAGGTATGGAGATACCGACGATCGAATCTCGGGCAAGTAACATACCGAAGAACAAAGGGGACGTTATACGGGATTAACTAAATCCTTGACATAGAGGTTCGACCGATAAAGATCTTCGTAGAATATGTAGGAACCAATGTGGATGTCCAGGTCCCGCCATTGGTTATTGACCGTAGAGGTGTCTCGGTCATGTCTACATAGTTCTCGAACCCGCAGGGTCTGCACACTTAAGGTTCGGTGACGTTTCGGTAGTGTAGAGTTATGTATGGTGGTGACCGAAGTTTGTTCGGAGTCCCGGATGAGATCCCGGACATCACGAGGAGCTCCGGAATGGTCCGGAGGTAAAGATTCATATATAGGAAGTCCCAGTTTGGTTTCCGGAAAAGTTTCGGGCTCATCGGTAGTGTACCGGGAGTGCCGGTAGTGTACCGGGAGTGCCGGTAGTGTACCGGGAGGCCTCCGGGAGGGGTATTTCGACCCCAAGAGGTCCATGGGCTGTGGGAGAATAATAACCAGCCCTTAGTGGGCTGGGAAAACAGCCACAAAGGCCCATGGCGCAGGAGAGAAAGTCCTAAAGCAAAAAGTGGAAAATCAGCCAATAGGAGGCAATCCTACTCCAACTAGGATTGGAGGTGAAGTAGGATTTCTTCCCACCTCCTATTTCGGCCGACCCAAAGGCCTTGGCTGCCTCTCCTCTCCTCTCCTCCTATATATACTAGTGGATTGGGTGGTTTTTGGACAGAATTTCCGGCCACGTGCTACCCGTTTCACCGGTGCACAGTTTCTCCTCTAGATCGGTTTTCCGCGGCGCTTAGGCGAAGCCCTGCCGGAATCACTCCACCACCATCACCGGAGCGCCGTCACGCTGCCGGTGAACTCTCTCTCCTCTCCACCTCCTCTTGCTGGATCAAGATGGTGGAGATCGTCATCAAGCTGCACGTGTGCTGAACGCGGAGGTGCCGTCCGTTCGGCGCTAGATCGGAAGGACCGTGATCGAGATCGCGAGACGGTTCGTGATGAGATCGCGGAACGGATCGTGATGAGTTCGCGGGACAGATCGTGATCAACATCGTGAGACGGATCGTGATGAGATCGCGGGACGGATCGTGATGAGTTCACGGGACGGATCGTGATTGGATCGCGGGACGGATCGTGATGAGATCGCGGGACGCTCGGCGATTTGGATCGCGAAGATGTTCGACTACACCAACCGCGTTTCTTAACGCTTCCCGCTTAGCGATCTACAAGGGTACGTAGATCCACTCTCCCTCTCGTAGATGCTCATCACCATGGATAGGTTTGCGTGTGCGTAGGAAAATTTTTGTTTCCCATGCGACGTTCCCCAACAGTGGCATCATGAGCTAGGTTGATGGTTCGATGAGATCTCGAGTAGAACACAAAAGGTTTGTGGGCGTTGATGCTTAGATTGCTTCCTCCCTTGGTCGTATTTTGGTTCAGCGGGATTGTGAGATGAAGCGGCCCGGACCAACATTACTCGTACGCTTACGAGAGACCGGTTCCCTCGACGCAACTTGTTGCTTAGATGGCTTGCGGGTGACAGTTTCTCTCACTTTAGTTGGATCGGATCCGACAAAGGCGGTCCTTGAGAAGGATGAAAAGCAATCTATGTATCACCGTTGTGGTTTATGCGTAGGTGAGAATCGTTCTTGCTAGATACCCGTAGCAGCCACGTAAAACATGCAACAACAATTAGAGGACGTCTAACTTGTTTTTGCAGGGTATGTTGTGATGTGATATGGCCAATTACATGATGAGATATATGTGATGTATGAGATGATCATGTGATGTATAGAATTTCACGACTTGCATGTCGTTGAGTACGGCAACCGGCAGGAGCCATAGGGTTGTCTTTAATTATTGTATGACCTGCGTGTCAATCATTAAGCGCTATGTAATGCTTTACTTTATCGCTAAGCAGTAGCAATAGAAGTAGAAGCAGGGCTGGCGCCACAACCCCAATGGCAACACATTGATGGAGATCAAGATGATGGAGATCATGGTGTTGTGCCGGTGATGATGGAGATCATGCCGGTGTTTCGAAGATGGAGATCTTAAACACAAGTTCATGGCCATATCATGTCACTTATGAATTGCATGAGATGTTAATCCTTTTTATGCACCTTATTTTGCTTAGGACGACGGTAGCATTATAAGGTGATCCCTCACTTAATTTCAAGCTAAATTGTGTTCTCCCCGAATGTGCTCCGTTGCGAAAGTTCGTCGTGTTGAGACACCACGTGATGATCGGGTGTGATAGACTCTACGTTCACATACAACGGGTGCAAGCCAGTGTTGCACATGCAGAACACTCGGGTTAAACTTGACGAGCCTAGCATGTACAGACATGGCCTCGGAACACGAGAGACCGAAAGGTCGAACATGAGTCATATAGTAGATATGATCAACATAATGATGTTCACCATTGCAGCCACCTCAACTCACGTGATGATCGGACTTGAGTTGGTGAATTTGGATCATGTATCACTCGAATGATCGGAGGGATGTCAATTTGAGTGGGAGTTCTTAAATAATATGATTAATTGAACTCATTATCATGAACATAGTCAAAGTGTCTTTGCAAATTATGTTGTAGATTACTAGCTCGCGTTGTGGCTCCCTTGTATTTTTATATGTTCCTAGAGAAATAGAATTGAAAGATGTTGGTAGCAATATTGCGGACTGGGTCCGTGATCTGAGGATTGTCCTCATTGCTGCACAGAAGGCTTATGTCCTTAATGCACCGCTCGGTGCGCCACCCCCTCTAGCGTTGTCTATAGATGTTGTGAACATCTAACAGGCACGTTTCGATGACTACTTGATAGTTTTGTGCGTCATGCATTACGGCTTAGAATTGAGGCTCCGAAACGTTTTGAACGTCACAGAACATATGAGATGTTCTAGGGGCAGAGATTGTGATCTCAGGCTCGTGCCTGTGTTGCGAGATATGAGATCTCCAACAAGATTCTTTGCCTGTAAGATGAAGGAGAATAGCTCAATCGTTGAGCATGTACTCAGATTGTCTGGGTACTACAATCGCTTGAATCAAGTGGGAGTTGATCTTCCAGATAAGATAGTGATTGATATAGTTCTCCAAGTCACTGTCACTAAAGCTACTAGAACTTAAGTGATGAACTATAATACACCAGGGATAGAAGTATTGATCCCTGAGCTGTTCGCGATGTTTGACACCGCGAAGGTAGAAATCAAGAAGGAGCGTCAAGTGTTGATGGTTAATCAAACCACTAGTTTCGAAAAGGGCAAGATCAAGGAGGGAAACTTCATGGATAGCAAGTCAGTTGCTGCTCCAGTGAAGCAACCCAAAGTTGAACTCAAACCCGAGACTAAGTGCTTCTATTATGAGGTGAGAGGTCGCTGAAGCGGAACAACCCTAGATACTTGGTAGATAAGAAGGCTGGCAACATTGATAGAAGTATATTTGATATACGAGTTACTAATGTGTACCTTGCTAGTACTCTTAGTAGCACCTGGGTATTGGATACCGGTTCGGTTGCTAAATGTTAGTAACTCGAAATAAAAGCTACGGAATAAACGGAGAACTAGCTAAGGGTGAGGTGACGATATGTGTTGGAAGTGTTTCCAAGGTTGATGTGATCAACATCGCACGCTCTCTCTACCTTCAGGATTAGTGACGAACCTAAATGAATGTTATTTGGTGTTTTGCGTTGAGCATGAACATGATTAGATCATGTTTATTGCAATACGGTTATTCATTTAAGTTAGAGAATAATGGTTATTCTGTTTACATGAATAATACCTTCAATGGTCATGCACCCAGTGAGAATGGTTTGTTGAAATCTTGATCGTAGTATTACACATGTTCATAACATTGATGTCAAAAGATACAAAGTTAATAATGATAGTACCACATATTTGTGGCACTGCCGCTAAATGTCATATTGGTATAAAGCGCATGTAGAAACTCCATGCTGATGGATATTTGGACTCATTCGATTTCGAATCGGTTGAGACATGCGAACCATGCCTCTTGGGCAAGATGACTAAAGGACCCCGTTGGATGGAGCGGGCAAGTGATTCATTGGAAATGATACATGTTGATGTATGCAATCTAGTGAGTCTTGTAGTGTGCAGTGGATATCGTTATTTTCTTACCTTCACTGATGATTTGAGTAGATATAGTGTATATTTACTTAATGAAACACAAGTCTGAATCGTTTGAAAGGTTCAAGCAAATTCAGAGTGAAGTTTAAAGATCATCGTGACAAGAAGATAAAAATGACTGCGATATGATCGTGGAGGTGAATATCTGAGTCACGAGTTTGGCATACAACTTAAGACAATGTGAAAGTTGTTTCACAACTAAACGCCACCTGGAACACCATAGTGTGATGGTGTGTCCGAACATCATAGTTATGCTCTATTGGACATGGTGCGTACTATGATGTCTCTTGTCGTTTTACTACTATAATTTTGGGGTTATGCATTAGAGACAACTACATTCACTTTAAATAGGGCACCATCTAAATCCGTTGAGATGACACCATATGAATTATGGTTTGATAGAAACCTAAGCTGTCGTTTCTTAATACTTGGGGCTGCGGCACTTGTGTGAAAAATGTTTTCACCTAATGAGGTCGAACCCAAGGCGGACAAATGCATCTTCATAGAATACCCTAAGATCAGTTGGGTGAACCTTCTATCTCAGATCCGAGTGCAAAGTGGTTGTTACTAAAACGGATCCTTTCTCGAGGAAAGGTTTCTCTCGAAAGAATTGAGTGGGAGGAAGATAGAACTTGATGAGGTTGTTAAACCTTTGTTCAACCAGAGAGTAGCGCAGCGCAGAAAGATGTTTCTGTGAAGCCTACGTTAGTTGAAGAGGAAGTTAATGATGATGATCATGAAGCTTCAGGATCAAGTTACTATCGAACTTCGTGGGTCGACAAGGATGTGTACTGCTCCTAAGCGGTACGACAACCCTGTCTTCGAGGTCATGTTGTTGGACAGCGATGAACCTACGAGCTATGGAGAAGCGATGATGGGCCCGGATTCCGACAAATGGTTAGAGACCATGAAATCCGAGATAGGATCCATTTATGAAAACCAAGTATAGACTTTGGTAGACTTGCTCGTTAGACGGTAGGTCGTTGAGTACAAATGGACCTTTAGAATGAAGACAGACACTGATGGTGAATGTCACCATTTGTAAAGCTCGACTTGTTGCAAAGTTGTTTGTGACAAGTTCAAGGAGTTGAATGCGAGGAGGCTTTCTCACTCGTAGCGATGCTAAAAGTCTGTTGGAATTATGTTAGCAGTTGCTGCATTTTCAATTACGAAATCTGGCAGATGGATGTCAAAACGTCGTTTCCTTAACGGTTTACTTAAGGAAAGGTTGTATGTGATACAACCAGAAGGTTTTGTCAGTCCTAAGGATGCTAAAAGATGAGAGAGCTTCAGTGATCCTTCTATGGACTGAAGCAAGCATCTCGGAGTTGGAATATACACTTTGATGAGGTGATCAAAGTTTTTGTAGTTTATACAAAGTTTACGAGAAACTTGTATTTGCAATAAAGTGAGTGGGAGCACTATAGAGTTTCTGATAAGTATATGTGGTTGACATATTGTTGATCGGAAATAATGTAGAATTTCTGGAAGGCATAAAAGGTTGTTTGAAAAGTGTTTTTCAAATGAAGACCTGGATAAAGCTACCTAATTGTTGAGCATCAAAATCTATAGAGATAGATCAAGATGCTTGATGAGACTTTCAATGAGTGCATACCTTGACAAGATTTTGAAAGAGTTCAAAATGGATCAGCCAGAGAAATAGTTCTCGTCTGATTTGTAAGGTGTGAAGTTGAGTGAGACTCAAAGCTCGACAACGGCAGAAGAAAGAGAAAGGATGAATGTCGTCCCCTATGCCTTAGCCATAGGCTCTATATTATGCCATGCTGTGTACCACACCTATGTGTGCCTTGCCACGAGTCTGTCAGGGGGTACAAGAGTGGTCCAGGAGTGGATCACTGGACAGCGGTCGGAATTATCCTTAGTAACCAGAGGACTAAGGAAATGTTTCTTGATTATGGAGGTGATAAAGAGTTCGTCGTAAAGAGTTACGTCGATGCAAGCTTTAACACCTATCCAGATGACTAGTAGTAGCAATCTGGATACGTATAGTGGAGCAGCCATTTGGAAATAGTACCAAGTGGAGTGTGGTAGCAGTGTTTACGGTTTGACATAGAGATTTGCAAAGTACACACGGATCTGAATATCGCAGACCCGTTGACTATAAGACCTCTCTCACATGCAAAGCATGATCGAGCCCCAAAACTCATTGGGTGTTAGATTCATAACAATGCGAATCACATTGTGATGTGAACTAGATTATTGACTCTAGTGCAAGTGGGAGACTGTTGGAAATATGCCCTAGAGGCAATAATAAATTAGTTATTATCATATTTCCTTGTTCATGATAATCGTTTATTATCCATGCTATAATTGTATTGATCGGAGACTTAAATGCATGTGTGGATACATAGACAAAACCATGTCCCTAGTATGCCTCTAATGGACTAGCTCGTTGATCAAAGGATGGTTAAGGTTTCCTAGCCATGGACATGAGATGTCATTTGATAACGGGATCACATCATTAGGAGAATGATGTGATGGATAAGACCCAAACTACAAACATAGCATATGATCGTGTCAGTTTATTGCTACTGTTTTCTGCATGTCAAGTATATGTTCCTATGACCATGAGATCATGCAACTCACGGATATCGGAGGAGTGCCTTGTGTGTATCAAACGTCGCAACGTAACTGGGTGACTATAAAGGTGCTCTACAGGTATCTCCGATGGTGTTTGTTGAGTTGGCATGGATCGAGACTGGGATTTGTTACTCCGTGTGACGGAGAGGTATCTCAGGGCCCACTCGGTAATACAACATCACAACAAGCCTTGCAAGCAATGTGGCTAAGTGTTAGTCACGGTATCTTGTATTACGGAACGAGTAAAGAGACTTGCCAGTAACGAGGTTGAACTAGGTATGGAGATACCGACGATCGAATCTCGGGCAAGTAACATACCGAAGAACAAAGGGGACGTTATACGGGATTAACTAAATCCTTGACATAGAGGTTCGACCGATAAAGATCTTCGTAGAATATGTAGGAACCAATGTGGATGTCCAGGTCCCGCCATTGGTTATTGACCGTAGAGGTGTCTCGGTCATGTCTACATAGTTCTCGAACCCGCAGGGTCTGCACACTTAAGGTTCGGTGACGTTTCGGTAGTGTAGAGTTATGTATGGTGGTGACCGAAGTTTGTTCGGAGTCCCGGATGAGATCCCGGACATCACGAGGAGCTCCGGAATGGTCCGGAGGTAAAGATTCATATATAGGAAGTCCCAGTTTGGTTTCCGGAAAAGTTTCGGGCTCATCGGTAGTGTACCGGGAGTGCCGGTAGTGTACCGGGAGTGCCGGTAGTGTACCGGGAGGCCTCCGGGAGGGGTATTTCGACCCCAAGAGGTCCATGGGCTGTGGGAGAATAATAACCAGCCCTTAGTGGGCTGGGAAAACAGCCACAAAGGCCCATGGCGCAGGAGAGAAAGTCCTAAAGCAAAAAGTGGAAAATCAGCCAATAGGAGGCAATCCTACTCCAACTAGGATTGGAGGTGAAGTAGGATTTCTTCCCACCTCCTATTTCGGCCGACCCAAAGGCCTTGGCTGCCTCTCCTCTCCTCTCCTCCTATATATACTAGTGGATTGGGTGGTTTTTGGACAGAATTTCCGGCCACGTGCTACCCGTTTCACCGGTGCACAGTTTCTCCTCTAGATCGGTTTTCCGCGGCGCTTAGGCGAAGCCCTGCCGGAATCACTCCACCACCATCACCGGAGCGCCGTCACGCTGCCGGTGAACTCTCTCTCCTCTCCACCTCCTCTTGCTGGATCAAGATGGTGGAGATCGTCATCAAGCTGCACGTGTGCTGAACGCGGAGGTGCCGTCCGTTCGGCGCTAGATCGGAAGGACCGTGATCGAGATCGCGAGACGGTTCGTGATGAGATCGCGGAACGGATCGTGATGAGTTCGCGGGACAGATCGTGATCAACATCGTGAGACGGATCGTGATGAGATCGCGGGACGGATCGTGATGAGTTCACGGGACGGATCGTGATTGGATCGCGGGACGGATCGTGATGAGATCGCGGGACGCTCGGCGATTTGGATCGCGAAGATGTTCGACTACACCAACCGCGTTTCTTAACGCTTCCCGCTTAGCGATCTACAAGGGTACGTAGATCCACTCTCCCTCTCGTAGATGCTCATCACCATGGATAGGTTTGCGTGTGCGTAGGAAAATTTTTGTTTCCCATGCGACGTTCCCCAACACGTGCGTCCCGCGATCCAATCACGATCCGTTCCGCGATCCAATCACGATCCATCCCGCGATCCGATCACGATCCGTCCCACGAACTTGATCACGGTCCTTCCGATCTAGCACCGAACGGACGGCACCTCCGCGTTCAGCACACGTACAGCTTGATGACGATCTCCACCGTCTTGATCCAGCAAGAAGGAGTGGAGAGGAAGAAGAGTTCTCCGGCAGCCTAACGGCGATCCGGCGATGTTGGTGGAGCAATTCCGGCAGGGCTTCGCCTAAGCACTGCAGAAAACCGATCTAGAGGAGAAACTATGCACTAGAGGAAAGGGTAGCAAGTGGCTGAAAATTCTGTGCCAAAACCCTAAAATCCTCTAGTATATATAGGAGGAGAGGAGGAGGAGTCTTGGCTGCCAAAAAGCCAGCCCTTGGGTCGACCAAAGTGGGAGAGGAGGACTCCTCCTCCAATCCTAGTAGGACTAGGATTCCTCCTTTTTTTTGGCCCTTTTTCCACCTTTTTCCCTTTGGGCTTTTTCTCCCAGCCGCATGGGCCTTGTGTGGGACTTCCACCAGCCCACAAAAGGCTGGTATTTACTCTCCCACAGCCCATGAAGCCTCTTGGGTCGAAATACCCCTCTCGGTGGTCTCCCGGTACACTACCGATAAGCCCGGAACTTTTCCGGCGACCAAAACAGGACTTCCTATATATGAATCTTACCTCCGGACCATTCCGGAGCTCCTCGTGATGTCCAAGATCTCATCCGGGACTCCGAACAAACTTCGGTCACCACCATACCTAACTCTATACTACCGAAACGTCACCAAACCTTAAGTGTGCAGACCCTGCGGGTTCGAGAACTATGTAGACATGACCGAGACACCTCTACGGTCAATAACCAATGGCGGGACCTGGATGTCCACATTGATTCCTACATATTCTACGAAGATCTTTATCGGCCGAACCTCTATGTCAAGGATTCAGTTAATCCCGTATGATGTTCCCTTTGTTCTTCGGTATGTTACTTGCCCGAGATTCGATCGTCGGTATCTCCATACCTAGTTCAATCTCGTTACCGGCTAGTCTCTTTACTCGTTCCGTAATACAAGATCCCGCAACTAACAATTAGTCACATTGCTTGCAAGGCTCATTGTGATGTTGTATTACCGAGTGGGCCCTGAGATACCTCTCCGTCACACGGAGTAACAAAACCCAATCTCGATCCATGCCAACTCAACAGACACCCTCGGAGACACCTGTAGAGCACCTTTATAGTCACCCAGTTACGTTGCGACGTTTGATACACATAAGGTACTCCTCGGATATCTATGAGTTGCATGATCTCATGGCCATAGGAACATATACTTGACATGCAGAAAACAGTAGCAATAAACTGACACGATCATAAGCTACGTTTATAGTTTGGGTCTTATCCATCACATCATTCTCCTAATGATGTGATCTCGTTATCAAATGACATCTCATGTCCATGGTTAGGAAACCTTAACCATCTTTCAATCAACGAGCTAGTTCACTAGAGGCATACTAGGGACACTGTGTTTGTCTATGTATCCACACATGTATCAATGTTTGCAATTAATACAATTATAACATGGATAATAAACGATTATTATGAATAAGGAAATACAATAATAAACATTTTATTTATTGTCTCTAGAGCATATTTCCAACGGTATCATGATACTACCCTCGTCACAGTTTAGAAGGCATGCACGTATACCTAGATCGTCAATTTCACGTATATAAAATATGTTGTTTAACATAAAAATTATATCATTAAAAAATAGAACATCTAAAGTTTTTAATAATATATTTTTTGTAATATATATTTCTTATTAAGTTAGTCAAATTGATGACTTAGATACACGTGCACACCTTCTTAACTGTGACGGAAAAAATATGATACTCATATCTTTTTATTTAATTGTAGTTCACATCGTTAAAATTAACTAGTTAATTTTTATATTACTAATATATTATGATACTCTCGTTACAACCGTCGTGCTTGTCATTTTGAATTCGTCAACGGGAAAGCGTGGCACGCCACAGCACACCCACGTTTCTTCTCTCCTCGGTACTGTACCGCGATTTGATATTGATATACTAAAAACCTACTCACCGCACCGCCCAGACTATGACAATGGGCGTTCAAAGATTTCACTGATTCGCCTCGACAATTGCTCCGCTGATGGGAACTTGGGATCGCTCTTTCCCGGTATTGACCTGACGCTGAAGGCGCGGGCCACCCGTGAACGTGAAGAGGCAATTACGGCGGATCGGGACGCGTAGCCGACGCTTGATGCAGAAGGCGCCACGTCGGCAGAGATCTTAGCCCCTGTACCACGGATCTTCTGACAGCCGACAGGTCACTGGCAACTACGGTTGCTGGCATAAGCGCACGCTAAGAGCATAGTTAATAATATAGCCTGGCTATATACGTTGTCATATCACATGTAATTTCACTTTTAGTCGTTCATACAACAAGTTTAGCTATAACGTTGGCTATATGAGTATTATTTTTGTTCACTCTTTTTTTATCTCTTTTTTCATATTTATTACATCTGCCTAGGAACACGCATATAGCTTGGCTCTTGCATGAGAGTCCATTATTCTTACTTTTTTATGTCTCTTTCCTTCACATAGGCAAAATTGCCATATAAACGGACTATAAGCTCATTATTGTACTTGCTCTAAGCACTGTAGTGTGTTTATGATGTTGGTTTGCTTCTTCAACTGTTAAGGTTTCAATCGACAATAATGTTGTCTCACCTGTTTCAGGAGTACATTGAACCACGAGAAAAATGCATAAATCATTAACTACGAATTGACTATACATAGAACACCTATTTTTTTATGGTTATTGCACAAAACATTACTTATTATGTAACATGTTGCGACTAGTTCTAATCCATCATTTGACTATATTGACATGATTTTTGATGAGTGGATCATGTCACATCAATCTTCCAATAAAACCTGTTGGATTCACAGTTTTAGTTGCTCATCATAATTTTTGTTAACATATAAAATTTCTAAAACAAGGGTAAATCATATATGTGCCTACTATTACTTGAGAACTTTTTAGCTTATTTGAACTACATGTTTGAAGATATTGGCGTTTGTTGGCTCCATCGACTTTTTTTACAAATTTAAAGATTTCAAAAAGGTACGAAATAATCTCATAAAAGAAGTATTGATTTTGAATTTTTTTCCTGACAAATTTAGACCATAGCTTAGGAGATATTCGATGTTTTTAGCCCGAGCAAATTAATGTGACATATTTTTCCTTTCAACTACGCTTGTAAGTGCATGAATGCCGGACTAATCGTTGTCCGGCATTGGGCCAAGCGTCGTGTCAATTCGCACTCAAGTGTTGTGCACGAATACTGGACTCGGCGGGGTAGGCCAGCTAGTTGATCTAGTTCCCGCCCTTCAGTGTCGTCGAGTCCACGCGTTGACCCTCCTCCGCTTGCGCTCGCACCTCGCAAAGGATGGCTCCGACCTGGGAAGTGATGATGGATGCCTGAAATGCGGCGGTTACACCAGTGTCCCCGAGTTCCTCGTTTTGCAACTCAGGGTCGGGTGTGTGTGTGTTATGCCACGCGTATGGGTAGCGTGGGGGCATGACACCCACCCACATCATCGTCTTCACTGGTTATTAAATCTGTTATCGGGAGGCTCTATGACTGGACCAAAAATATGCTTCTCGCATTGCTAAAGAAACTATTATTAAATATGTTATCAAAGCTCAACCTACTTATGATATGGGTGTGTTTAAATTCACACCATATGTGTGTGATGAATTGTTTCATTTGATTAGGAACTTCTTGTGGGGAGATGAAAAAAAGCGCAAGTGGACTCTAGTTGTTTTTGGATATGACTACTAGACCAAAAGGTCGAGGATGTATGGGTTTCTATGATCTTAGCTTATTTAACTGGGCTCTTTACGCTAGGGAGGCTTAGTGTTTGTTGGAGAAATCTCACTATTTGTGTGTAAGGCCGCTGAAAGCAGAATATTATTCCCACGGCCATTTACTTGATATGGCTTTTTCCAAGGTTTGCGTCCTCCTAATGGCAAGGTATTATGTATGGTCTTGACCTTTTGAAGCATGGTGTGCATATGTGTATGGCAAAAAAATATTAATATTTGTAGAGATAGTTGGTTACCCAAAAAACTCTGGGTTAAAATTAAGGAAAAGGGGGTAGATCAAGACTTAAGTGGGTGTCATGCCTTCTTTTTCTTGATACTAAAACATGGGATGAGGCCCTGGGAGGTATATCTTATTTCCCCATATACTCAATCATTTTATTTATTTTTGGAGAGCCTCGTATTTAAGGAACAATGTGACTTGTAGTCATGGGAACGTGGCTATTCGTGCTTATCTGAAGTTCTTGAAGAACTACTGAAATCCTTTTACTCACAATGAGTACATCCCTTCTTTTATGTTTGATAGTACACACTCCCGAGATCCAGGTTAGGCCTTTTAAATCCCTGAATCCCGATGTTTGGGAACTCCCTTCATTCGAATGCGGTAACATTAGTGTGACGCTAGTTTTCATCGTCAGTGTTGGGACTCTAGCTTATGAGTGTTGGATAGAGGACCTATGTGTTGGAGAACGTTGCATGGAAAACAAAATTTCCTACGCTTCACCAAGATCAATCTAGGAGACGAGCATCTATGAGAGGAGAGATTGGATCTACATACCCTT
This sequence comes from Hordeum marinum, assembly GCA_022496015.1. Lineage (NCBI taxonomy): Eukaryota > Viridiplantae > Streptophyta > Magnoliopsida > Poales > Poaceae > Hordeum > Hordeum marinum. Next base: position 176,351,573 of record CM039677.1, read on the forward strand.
ATAGATCGCTAAGCGGAAGCGTTAAGAAACACGGTTGATGTAGTCGAACGTCTTCACGATCCAATCACGATCCGTCCCGCGATGTCATCACGAGCCGTCCCGCGATCCCATCGTGGTCCTTCTGATCTAGTGCCGAACGGACGACACCTCTGCGTTCAGCACACGTACAGCTCGATGACGATCTCCATCTCCTTGATCCAGCAAGCGAGGATGGAGAGGTAGATGAGTTCTCCGGCAGCACAACGGCATGGTGGCGGTGGTGATGAACTAATCCTGCAGGGCTTTGCCTAAGCACCACATAACTAATTTAGAGGAGAAACAAATCTAGAGGGAATAGGGCTGCATGTGGCTTTTCGTGTGTTGGGCTTCCCTCAAACCTCTAGTATATATAGGAGGAAGGGGTGGGAGGAGGCGCCCTAGGATTTCCCCTAGGACTTGGCTCCCGGCCAGGGTGGTGGAGTCCACCTCCTACAAGAGGTGGGCCGCCGGGAGGAGTCCTAGTCCAACAAGAACTCCTCCCACCTCCACCTTTTTCCTCCTCTTTGGGCACGCCTTATGAGGCTGGATTACCAGCCCACTAGGGATTGGTGCGCCACCTCTTGGGCCCATGCGGCCCCTGGGGTGGGTGGCCCCCTCCCGGTGGACCCCCGGAACCCATTCGTCACTCCCGGTACACTACCGATAGTGCCCGAAACTTTTCCGAAACCCAAATTCCTCTTTCCTATATATCAATCTTTACCTCCAGACCATTCCGGAGTTCCTCGTGACGTTCGGGATCTCATCCAGTACTCCGAACAACCTTCGGTCACCAACATACATAACTCAATACTACTGAAACGTCACCAAACCTTAAGTGTGCAGACCCTGCGGGTTCGAGAACTATGTAGACATGACCGAGACACCTCTACGGTCAATAACCAATGGCGGGACCTGGATGTCCACATTGGTTCCTACATATTCTACGAAGATCTTTATCGGCCGAACCTCTATGTCAAGGATTCAGTTAATCCCGTATGATGTTCCCTTTGTTCTTCGGTATGTTACTTGCCCGAGATTCGATCGTCGGTATCTCCATACCTAGTTCAATCTCGTTACCGGCTAGTCTCTTTACTCGTTCCGTAATACAAGATCCCGCAACTAACAATTAGTCACATTGCTTGCAAGGCTCATTGTGATGTTGTATTACCGAGTGGGCCCTGAGATACCTCTCCGTCACACGGAGTAACAAAACCCAATCTCGATCCATGCCAACTCAACAGACACCCTCGGAGACACCTGTAGAGCACCTTTATAGTCACCCAGTTACGTTGCGACGTTTGATACACATAAGGTACTCCTCGGATATCTATGAGTTGCATGATCTCATGGCCATAGGAACATATACTTGACATGCAGAAAACAGTAGCAATAAACCGACACGATCATATGCTATATTTGTAGTTTGGGTCTTGTACATCACATCATTCTCCTAATGATGTGATCCCGTTATCAAATAACATCTCATGTCCATGACTAGGAAACCATAACCATCTTTGATCAACGAGCTAGTCTATTAGAGCCATACTAGGGACATGGTGTTGTCTATGTATCCACACATGTATCTGAGTTTCCGATCAATACAATTATAGCATGGATAATAAACGATTATCATGAACAAGGAAATATGATAACAACCAATTTATTATTACCTCTAGGGCATATTTACAACAATCTCCCACTTGCACTAGAGTCAATAATCTAGTTCACATCACCATGTGATTCACATTATTACGAATCTAACACCCAATGGGTTGTGGGGCTCGGTCATGGTTTGCATGTGAGAGATGTCTTTTAGTAAACGGGTCTGCGACATGCAGATGCGTGCGTACTTTGCAAATATCTATGTCATACTGTAGACACTGCTACCACACTCCACTTGGAGCTATTCCAAATGGCTGCTCTAGTATACGTATCTAGATTGCTACTAAGAGTCATCTGGATTGGTGTTAAAGCTTGCATCAATGTAACTCTTTACAACAAACTCTTTATCACCTCCATAATTGAGAAACATTTCCTCAGTCCTTTAGTTACTAAGGACAATCTTGACCGCTGTCTAGTGATCCACTCCTGGATCACTTTTGTACCCCTTGACGGACTCATGTCAAGGCACACATAGGTGCGGTACACAACATGGCATACTATATAGAGCCTACGGCTAAAGCATAGGGGACGACCTTCGTCCTTTCTCTCTGTTCTGCCGTGGTCAAGCTTTGAGTCTTACTCAACTTCACACCTTACAAATCAGGCAAGAACTCTTTTTCTGACTGATCCATTTTGAACTCTTTCAAAATCTTGTCAAGGTATGTACTCATTGAAAGTCTCATCAAGCATCTTGAAATATCTCTATACATCTTGATGCTCAACAATTAGGTAGCTTTATCCAGGTCTTCTTTTGAAAAGCTCTTTTCAAACAACCCTTTATGCTTTCTCGAAATTCCACATCATTTCCGATCAACAACATGTCATCCACATATGCTTATCAGAAACTCTATAGTGCTCCCACTCACTTTATTGTAAATACAAGTTTCTCATAAACTTTGTATAAACTCAAAAACTTTGATCACCTCATCAAAGCATATATTCCAACTTCGAGATGCTTGCTCCATCCCATAGAAGATTTGCTGGAGCTCGCATACCTTTTAGCATCCTTAGGACTGACAAAACCTTCTGGTTGTATCACATACAACCTTTCCTCAAGTAAACCCTTAAGGAAACGATGTTTTGACATCCATCTGCCAGATTTCATAATTGTAATTCCAACAGACTTTAGCATCGCTACGAGTGAGAAAGTCTCATCGCAGTCAACTCCTTGAACTTATCGGAAACTTCTTTGCGACAAGTCGAGCTTTATAAATGGTGACATTTACCATCAGCATTTGTCTTCATCTTAAAAGTCCATTTGTACTCGACGACCTGTCGTCCAACGAGCAAGTCTACCAAAGTCTATACCTGGTTTTCATACATTGATCCTTTCTCGGATTTCATGGCCTCTAACCATTTGTCGGAATTCGCGCCCATCATCACTTCTCCATAGCTCGTAGGTTCATCGTTATCCAACAACATGACCTCCAAGACAGGGTTGTCGTACTACTCAGGAGCAGTACGCGTCCTTTTCGACCTACGAGGTTTGATACTAACTTGATCCAAAGCTTCATGATCATCATCATTAACATCCTCTTCAACTGATGTAGGCTCCACAGAAACATCTTTCTGCGCTGCGCTACTCTCTGGTTGAACAAAGGTTCAACAACCTCATCAAGTTCTATCTTCCTCCCATTCAATTCTTTCGAGAGAAACTCTTTCTCGAGAAAGGACCCGTTTTAGCAAGAAACACTTTGTGCTCGGATCTGAGATAGAAGGTATACCCAACTGTTCTTAGGGTATTCCATGAAGATGCATTTGTCCGCTTTGGGTTCGAGCTCATTAGGTGAAAACCTTTTTCACATAAGCGTCTCAGCCCCAAACATTAAGAAATTGCAGCTTAGGTTTCCATCAAACCATAACTCATATGGTGTCATCCCAACAGATTTAGATGGTGCCGTATTTAAAGTGAATGTAGTTGTCTCTAATGCGTAACCCCAAAACGATAGTGGCAAATCGATAAGAGACATCATAGTATGCACCATATCCAATAGAGCACGACTATGACGTTCGACACACCATCAGACTATGGTGTTCCAGGTGGCGTGAGTTGTGAAACAACTTTCACATTGTCTAAAGTTGTATGCCAAACTCGTAACTCAGATATTCACCTCCACGATCATATTGCGGACATTTTTATCTTCTTGTCACGATGATCTTAAACTTCACTCTGAATTTGCTTGAACTTTTCAAATGATTCAGATTTGTGTTTCATTAAGTAAATATACACTATATCTACTCAACTCATTAGTGAAGGTAAGAAAATAACGATATCCACCGGACGCTACAAGACTCATTGGATTTCATACATCAACATGTATCATTTCCAATAAATCACTTGCCCGCTCCATCAAACCAGGCAACGGGGTCCTTAGTCATCTTGCCCAAGAGGCTTGGTTCGCATGTCTCAACCGATTCGAAATCGAATGAGTCCAAAGATCCATCAGCATGGAGTTTCTTCATGTGATTTATACCAATATGACATTTAGCGGCAGTGCCACAAGTATGTGGTACTATCATTATTAACTTTGTATCTTTTGGCATCAATGTTATGAACATGTGTATTACTACGATCAAGATTCAACAAACCATTCTCACTGGGTGCATGACCATTGAAGGTATTATTCATGTAAACAGAATAACCATTATTTTCTAACTTAAATGAATAACCGTGTTGCAATAAACACGATCTAATAATGTTCATGCTTAACGCAAACACCAAATAACATTTAGGTTTGTCACTAATCCCGAAGGTAGAGAGAGCGTGCGATGTTGATCACATCAACCTTGGAAACATTTCCAACACACATCGTCACCTCACACTTAGCTAGTCTCCGTTTATTCCGTAGATTTTACTTAGAGTTACTAACATTTAGCAACCGAACCGGTATCCAATACGCAGGTGCTACTAGGAGTACTATCAAGGTACACATCAATAACACGTATATCTAATATACTTCTGTCGACGTTTCCGGCCTTCTTATCTACCAAGTATCTAGGGTTGTTTCGCTTCAGCGTCCGCTCTCCTCATAATAGAAGCACTTAGTCTCGGGTTTGGGTTCAACTTTGGGTTGCTTCACTGGGGCAACAACTGACTTGCCAGCCATTAAGTTTCCCTTCTTTCCCTTGCCCTTCTCGAAACTAGTGGTTTTACTAACCATCAACTCTTGATGCTCCTTCTTGATTTCAACCTTCGCGGTGTCAAACATCGCGAACAGCTCAGGGATCATCATTTCCATCCCTGGCATAATTATAGTTCATCATGAAGTTCTAGTAGCTTAGTGATAGTGACTCAGAGAATTATATCAATCACTATCTTATCTAGAAGATCAACTCCCACTCGATTCAAGCGATTGTAGCACCGAGACAATCTGAGCACATGCTTAACGATTGAGCTATTATCCTTCATCTTGTAGGCAAAGAATCTTGTTGGAGATCTCATATCTCACAACACGGGCACGAGCCTAAGATCCCAATTTCAGCTCTTAGAACATCTCATATGTTCCGTGACATTCAAAACATTTTGGAGCCTCAATTCTAAGCCGTAAAGCATGACGCACTAAACTATCAAGTAGTTATCGGAACGTGCCTGACAGATGTTCACAACATCTACAGGCGACGCTAGAGGGAGTAGCGCACCGAGCAATGAATTAAGGACATAAGCCTTCTGTGCATCAATGAGGATAATCCTCAGATCACGGACCCAGTCTACAATATTGCTACCGTCATCTTTCAACTCTATTTCTCTAGGAACATATAAAAAATTCAAGGGGGCTACAATGTGAGCTAGTAATCTATAACATATTTTGCAAAGACACTACCGACTATGTTCATGATAACGAGTTCAATTAATCATATTAATTAAGAACTCCCACTCAAATTGACATCCCTTCGGTCATTCAAGTGATACATGATCCAAATTCACCAACTCAAGTCTGATCATGACGTGAGTTGAGGTGGTTTCAATGGTGAACATCATCATGTTGATCATATCTACTATATGACTCATGTTTGACCTTTCAGTCTCTTGTGCTCCGAGGCCATGTCTGTACATGCTAGGCTCGTCAAGTTTAACTCGAGTGTTCTGCATGTGCAACACTGGCTTGCACCTGTTGTATGTGAACGTAGAGTCTATCACACCCGATCATCACGTGGTGTCTCGACAACTTTCGTACCGATGCACACTCGGGGAGAACACAATTGATCTTGAAATTTTAGTGAGGGGTCACCTTATAACGTTACCGTCGTCCTAAGCAAAACAAGGTGCATAAAAGGATTAACATCACATGCAAATCAAAAGTGACATGATATGGCCATGAACTTGTGCTTTTGATCTCCATCCTTAAAGCACCGGCATGATCTCCATCGTCACCGGCATGACACCATGATCTCCATCATCTTGATCTCCATCAACGTGTCGCCATCGGGGTTGTCGCGCCCACCATGCTTCTACTACTATTGCTACCTCTTAGCAATAAAGTAAAGCATTACATAGCGCTTAATGATTGACATGCATGTCATACAATAATTAAAGACAACCCTATGGCTCCTGTCGGTTGCCGTACTCATCGACATGCAAGTCGTGATATTCTATACATAAACATGATCATCTCATACATCACATATATCACATCATGTAATTGGCCATATCACATCACAACATACCCTGCGAAAACAAGTTAGACGTCCTCTAATTGTTGTTGCATGTTTTACGTGGATGCTATGGGTATCTAGCAAGAACGATTTTTACCTACGCAAAACCACAACGGTGATATGAAGATTGATTTTTAACCTTCTACAAGGACCGCCTTAATCAAATCCAATCCAACTAAAGTGGGAGAGATAGACACCCGCGAGCCATCTTTATGCGATGAAGTCACATGTCATTCGATGGAACACGGTCTTTCGTAAGTGTACGAGCAAAGTCGGTCTGAGCCGCTTCATCCCACAATATGACTGAACCAAGAAAATACTAAGGAAGGAAGCAATCTTAATATCAACACCCACAAACTCTTTGTGTTCTACTCAAGATCTCATCTACGCATAGACCTAGCTCTGATACCACTGTTGGGGAACGTTGCATGAGAAACAAAAAATTTCCTACGCTTCACCAAGATCAATCTAGGAGATGAGCATCTATGAGAGGAGAGATTGGATCTACATACCCTTGTAGATCGCTAAGCGGAAGCGTTAAGAAGTGCGGTTGATGTAGTCGAACGTCTTCACGATCCAATCACATTCCGTCCCGCGATCTCATCACGAGCCGTCCCGCGATCCCATCATGGTCCTTCTGATCTAGTGCCGAACGGACGACACCGCTGCGTTCAGCACACGTATAGCTCGTTGACGATCTCCACCTCCTTGATCCAGCAAGCGAGGGTGGAGAGGTAGATGAGTTCTCCGGCAACACAACGGCGTGGTGGTGGTGGTGGTGGTGGTGAACTAATCCTGCAGGGCTTCACCTAAGCACCGCAGAACTAATCTAGAGGAGAAACAAATCTAGAGGGAATAGGGCAGCACATGGCTTTTCGTGTGTTCGGCTGCCCTCAATCCTCTAGTATATATAGGAGGAAGGGATGGGAGGAGGCGCCCTAGGGTTTCACCTAGGACTTGGCCGCCGGCCAGGGAGGTGGAGTCCACCTCCTACAAGAGGTGGGCCGTCGGGAGGAGTCCTAGTCCAACAAGGACTCCTCCCACCTCCACCTTTTCCTCCTCTTTGGGCGCATGGGCCTTATGAGGCTGGATGCCCAGCCCACTAGGGGTTGGTGCGCCACCTCTTGGGCCCATGTGGCTCCCAGGGTGGGTGGGCCCCTCCCGGTGGACCCTTGGAACCCATTCGTCACTCCCGATACACTACCGTTAGTGCGCGAAACTTTTCCGGAACCCAAATACCTCTTTCCTATATATCAATATTTACCTCCGGACCATTACGGAGCTCCTCGTGACATCTGGGATCTCATCCGGGACTCTGAATAAACTTCTTTCACCAACATACATAACTCAATACTATCGAAACGTCACCGAACCTTAAGTGTGCAGACCCTACGGGTTCGAGAACTATGTAGACATGACCGAGACACCTCTATAGTCAATAACCAATAGCGGAACCTGAATGCCCATATTGGTTCCTACATATTCTACGAAGATCTTTATCAGTTGAACCTCTATGTAAAGGATTCAGTTAATCCCGTACGCTGTTCCCTTTGTTCTTTGGTATGTTACTTGCTCGAGATTCGATCGTCGGTATCTCTATACCTAGTTCAATCTCATTATCGGTAAGTCTCTTTACTCGTCCCGTAATACAAGATCTCGTGGCTAACACTTAGTCACATTGCTTGCAAGGCTTGTTGTGATGTTGTATTACCGAGTGGGCCCTGAGATACCTCTCCTTCACACGAAGTAACAAATCCCAGTCTTGATCCATGCCAAGCCAACAGACACCCTCGGAGATACCTGTAGACCACCTTTATAGTCACCTAGTTACGTTGCGACGTTTGATACACACAAGGTACTCCTCCGGTGTTAGTGAGTTGCATGATGTCATGGTCATAGGAATAGATACTTGACATGCAGAAAATAGTAGCAATAAACTGACACGATCATATGCTACGTTTGTAGTTTGGGTCTTGTCCATCACATCATTCTCCTAATGATGTGATCCCGTTATCAAATGACATCTCATGTCCATGACTAGGAAATCATAGCCATCTTTGATCAACGAGCTAGTCTATTAGAGGCGCACTAGGGATATGGTGTTGTCTATGTATCCACACATGTATCTGAGTTTCCGATCAATACAATTATAGCATGGATAATAAACGATTATCATGAACAAGGAAATATGATAACAACCAATTTATTATTGACTCTAGGGCATATTTTCAACACTATGTGAGAGGTCCTTGTCTCATCCTTGGATTTTATTCGATCTGCCCAAGCATTGAAGAGGTTGAGCTTCATGCATGTCTTGCGGGTCTCTACATTGCTATCCTGCTACAATGGCCTATCAGCCTAGAAACTGATTGTATGTTTGTGCATTCTTTTTATCTGACAACTCTCTCGACAAGTCAACTTTGATGGATTAAAAGAAATAGGTGTTTGGGGTCATCCCAATTACTACATAATTGTATGGGTGAATACCAGAAGAGAGGCCAATACAGTGGAACATGAGATTACAAAGTTTTGCTTTATTGCTTGTTCAGATGGTGTGTTAGTTGGTTGTGTCTCTTCTTGCGTGACCCTTTTTTTGGAATTTGTTTTTTATCTAACAACCTAAAGCATTATAGCTCAATTTGAAATATGAAGTTTATTACGACACATACCATGTGGTTTGTGTGACATATTTTGTAAACAATGATTGTATGAACTTATCCTAATCAATATATGATGGTCTTTTTATCACTCTAATATATAAAAAACTAGCACGATAAACTTTAATAGTCTCTCTATCCATGTTTATTAGCCACTCCAATATTTATGATCAGATAATACTAATAATAAATTTAACTACATAAACTATGGGAAATGCTCTTTGGCTCTCGGGTATATATACCCCTGATGTGGTGGAAGAATTAGTAATTACGTAAAAGTTTCAAAACATTTTATGCAATTAATTTGACCTTCTATTGTAATAGTATAAAACATCCGTGAAGAAAAAACTCCCATCAACTTCAAGGACAAAAACTGTGAATAGTAACTTGCATATAGCGTTGATTTTGTTTTTACCACCAAGAATACGGTGAAAGTTATTCCTTAGCGAAATTTTTCCAAAAAGATTAAAGATCTGACATCAAAATTTTATGGTTTCAGCGTGAACACTACATTCGTCGTCAAATTGAGCATACACATCTGAAGCGTGGATGGTTGCCACGTCATTTTTCTAAAGCTTACGATCTAACCAGGCTCGGTGCGAACACCCCTCCCAACGGACTGAATGAAACTCCCGAGCGAAAATCACACTCGTCCTCACCACTCATTCTAACCCTTCTGCCACGAGCCATCCCTAGCCTCTTCCCCGTTAGCACACACGACCTCATTCGTCTGCTCTCCATCGCGGCCGATGTCGCCAGCGCCTGCAGCAACATTAATCTCCGTCCTCCCCCTTCTGTGAGGTGTCCGGGGAGGAGCAGGTCAAAGCCGCGATGGTCGTTCATTGAGCCGCCCTCATATTTTGAAGCGGTAGCAATTTCTACAACTTTTTTTGCCATGGGAAAACCACACCATACCACCTTTAGCTCATGCTAATTCCATTACTGTTGGCAAATAAGCATGTGATTTTCCATGGCTATGTTGCATCCATTAGGCTGGCATTTGTTCCTTTATTTGCTTACTGTTTGTAGAGCACCTATATAGTTAGCTGACATTTTTCTTCCTTCCTTTTTCTTTTACAGTTCAACATATGGCTTGTTTCTAATTCATGGCAAAAATGCTTGCAAAAAGTTCTCTAGTTCATAGCAATTTGAAGAAAAATCTATTGATCAAATGGAAACTTCACAAATTGTTCATAACACAATTTTTTAGGTTTGTCATGGCAAAGAAACGACTAATCTTTTTTGCCATCAAACATGATATGTCATACATATAGACGCCATGCATAATAATTGCCATGTCTAAAGCATAATATTCTTGAGAAGTAGCATATTTTTGCTAATTAGTAATTGGAGTTACCAGACCACAACTAATTCGAAAAGTAGACAATTTGTTTTTGAGTACTCAACGCAAAAGGCATCATCCCATCTAGGTTTAGGATGTATTCTGTTTTTTGAACTGCACCATGGCAAAAAAAAATGTATTCACCATGGAGTTTTTATTGTAGATTACATGGCAAATTCACGCTGCCATGACATTTTCATTTTTGTAGATAACAGACAATGATTGACCATGTGGCAAATTCATTTTTTGTAGCTTGGCAAACCCCTAAATTTGTCATGTTTTTTCGAAAGCATCTTTCCTAAAAAAACATGCGCCCATGGCAAGTTTCTAGATTCGCGGAAAAGATAGCAACTCCTTAAATTTGCCATGATGTGTACTTTATGAGAGCCTGATGGCACGCATCTGCATACACATCATAGTAATTGTATACACAAGTGTCATAATATTTTGTACTCCCTCCGTTACAGTTTAAAAGGCGTGTACGTGTATCTAGGTCATTAATTTAATAAGAGGTATATAATACAAAAAATTATATCATTAGAAACTTTAGATGTGTTATTTTTTAATGATATAATTTTTATGTTAAACAATATATTTTATATAAATCAAATTAACGATCTAGATATACGTACACGTCTTTTAAACTGTGACAGAGGGATTACTCAAGATCATGAAAACTTAGTGTCATGGTAATTCTTGCACAGGATTTTTCATTATTTTTCATAGAGTATCATGGCAAGTACTATATAATCGTACACTGTGCTAAAAACAATTTGACATGGGAATATTATGTTCTTGAAAAACATACCTACAATTTTAATATGCAATTTCTATGCTCACCGTTTCGCCGTATAACATCGATAGCAACTTTTATTACAGTGCATAGGTTTCAAAAATTATTTTTCCATGGCAATTTTTATTACAGTTCATAGGTTTCAAAACTTGTGTGTCCATCATCAATTCTTTTGCCATGGCAAAGTATGATGGTAATTTAATATGTTATATCCTCTCTACATACGATTTATGTTTAATATGACACATTTTAAAGATGATGTCCCTCTGGAAAATTAAGATCAAAATTATTTCGAAAAGTAGCTACTATTTTTTTACACCATGGCAATTTTGTCTTTTTTTAAAAAAAATGGCATGTTCCAATTGCCATGATAGAGAACAAAAGAAAAAATATTTTCAATAATTTTTGCCATGACCCATGAAGCAAATATTCCCTGATACACAAAATAAATTTGCCATGTTCCATGTAGTAAAATTGTCCATGATAGAAAACAAAATAAAAATACAAAAAGTATTCTTATAAATGTTTCATGACCCATAAAGTAAATCTGCCATGATACAAAAAAGGATTTGCCATGTTCCATGTAGTACAATTTTGCCATGGTACAGAATATAGCAAAAAATACAAAAGGGTTTCTAAAGTAATTTTGCCATCACCCACGAAGTAACTTTGCCATGATATAAAAAATAATTTGGCATGTTCCAAGTAGTACATTTTGCCATGATTAAAAAATAAAAATAGATTGCCATGGTACATGAAGTAAATTTGTCATGGGCCAAAAAATAAAATTGCGATTTTCCATGAAGTAATTTTGGTATTGTAAGAAAAAAGCAATTTCCCATGGTCTACGAGGTAAAGTTGCCGGGGTCCTAGAAAAAAAAACTTGCCATTGTCCAAAAGAAAGAATTTTTGCCATGGTCCAATTGTTTTCTTATGGTCCAAAAAATATTTTGCCATGATAGTGATATTGGGAGTTTCTTGATAGTAGTAGCATGACACCCATCGCGAACCAACCTGTGATTGGATGGTTATAGAAACTGTGGTATTCTTAACCCAACAGTGTTCAAATCCTGGTGCTTGCATTTATTTCTAAATTTATTTCAGGATTTTCGGTGATGTGCATTTAGTGGGAAGAGATGTACTCGTCGACGACGAGGCGTTTACGATGACTTCATAAATTTCAAGATGATATGTCGTCTCAGTCTCTGAGGTGCTCATAGGAATAAGATATGCGTATGTGTTCATAGGATGAATGTATGCGTGTATATATGAACTGCCTTTTGTACTGTGTTAAAAAAACACAGCACCCACCTGATGCAGCTCATTTGGACGCAACGCAACGGCACGTTCACGTTCACGTTCCCCAGGTCGACCTGGACGTGGGCGCCCTCCCCATCTGGAGATCCCCGACCCACTGTACTCCGTAACCGAATCCCCACTTGATCGGATGACCAGGTGCGCTTCATTCGGCTCCTCTCCTCTTACCTCCCTGCCCGTCCGTCGACTACAAGCCTTTTCCATCGATGATCTCGCCAGCGATTAGCCAGGTGATTAAAAAAGTACAAATCATTGATCAAGTTGGTCATTAGAGAAAATCGCAGGGCGGCAGCTTTGCCTTAATCAATAGGCGAGTAGTAGACGTGTACAGTATTATACTGGCAAGACGACGAAGGAAGCGATCCTATGCTTGCTGGATTTGATTCGGAGACACGCCGTCCCGCGTGTTTGTTGCCTTTGGAATTCTAACGAATCAAAACATACGAGACCGGCTGCCCAACCGACGTCGAGCACGGGATCATGTCGATCCGAGATCGGGAGAAGAAGCTCATCCCCCACGTGCCGCGCTTCAAGAATCGCATGTACTATGTGGTTAACCTGCAGCCTGTTATGCCAACTCTAGCCGATCCCCTAAATTCGGATGGAGAAGTAAATACTATTTGATTTTACTCTTCTAACGGCGATCTAGCTGAACTCTTAAATAAAATTCATAAAGGAATAAAAAATTCTCTCCATCGCTTATCAGGTGTCTATATATATTCCACGGTTCAACGGTCGAACAAAAAACCTCCTCTCTTCTATGCCTCTCACCTCCCTCCCCCCGCGTCAGCGACTCCCCTGTCGTTCTCTCCTCCCAAACGGCCGGATCCCGTGGCCGTCAGTCCGGGCCGCCAATCCATAGCACGGATCCGCATCGGCACGAGCGCAGCGCTGACAGCCGCCGTCGCCGCGACGCTGCGGCCCCATCCCGACGGCTTCCGCGAACTTCTCGCATCGCGACAGCCATCAGACAGCGGGCGTGGGGAATGTGGGTGGCCGGGATCACCGACTGCGACACCCACAAGAAGCATCAGCTCCGATCCTTCCACACCGTCGAGGTTGCCGCCCACGAGTATGACCGGTGGCAGATCCAGTTTCACAGCGTCGATGCCCACCTCAACTTCACGTGAGGAGAGGAGCCACGACTAAACAACCCGTCGCCACCGGGGGTGGTGACTGCGGTGGTGGCTCAAGAGGACCGAGATGCGAGGGAGCGGATCGCAGCGGAGGCTGCCGGTGTGGAGTACATGGCGAACCTCGGTCGCCAGTACTCCAAGCTGGTGAAGGCGGAGCACAAGATCTTCGCGGAGTGCATGGTCGGCGGGGGAGGTTATCGACCTCTCGAGCGATGAGGTGGACGGCGACGCCGACGACGACTTCGGCATTAAAGAATAACGGAGGATCTTCCCTGACCACGGCAACGACGACACATGGCCTGACCCCATGGGTAGTGGGATTATGCGGGCGGAGTGGCTCGTCTCGCAAAGTCTGACGATTAAGTTTTTAGTTTGAGTATGCTTCGCAAGTTTTTAATGTAAATTATGTGTCGAATTAGACTATGCTTCAGTGGATGTTTAAATAAAACTATGTGTCGGTGGTTGTTTAAATTAGACTATGTGTCGGTGCTTGTTTAAAGGGATTTTTATTTTCATGTCTTCCTTTCGTAGTTCGGCTCAGTTTTGCCATGCCCAACTGACTGTGCTCACTTTTCCCCTCCCTTCACTCGCCTGCGCCTGAGAGGAGGACAAACATAGCCGTGTCATCTAGTCAAAGCCTTTGACGTCACTACATCGATGTTGATGCGTGAGATCAACTTTGTAAGGCCGCATGTGTTTGCATCGCCGATGCTCACGTGTGGGATCGATATGTAAGGCCGCATGTGTTCGTATCACCGATGCTGAGGTGTGGGACCGACATGTAAGGCCGCATGTGTTCGCATCGCCCGTTGCTGACGAGTGGGACCGATGTGTAAGGCCACATGCGTTCGCATCGCCGGTTCATACAATTGCGTGGGACCGACATTTGGCCGCATGCATCACTGATTTCGCTTACATGTGGGCCTGACAGGCATGCAAAACGGAATCATCGTCACATGTTGTTTCCAGATAGGCACTCCTCGTGTTTTCCAATAACTCTTCATCTACGTAAATATTTACTTAATCTTACATAAATATGCATGGAGAGTTGCGCCGCCACGTGCATTGATGATATAACTTCAAGTAATATACAATCACGTTAATATAAATTCAAGTTTGATTAATATATTCCCTTGTTATATAGGGAGCACGAACATTACATGCATATATATTTCCCTTGATATTGATAGGGTTTATAGAAGCGTCCTTACAAATAGCTTAGATATTGGACAATGTCGAACACCACCAAGTTCACTTCTGGCGCTCGTTCACTCCTCGTCCTCGGGGAACATGTACGGGAGAGTGTGCATGCCTTCACGGGTGGGAAAGATGTTTTCGGAGTTGGTGAAGATGTTGTGGGTGGTGAAGGCGATGAACTCGCACCCACACTAGAAAACTTTGTCGAGGAGGAAGTAGGCGTCGAAGCGGTTGGTGAAGCAAGCGGCAAGGCCAAACCAAAGGCCGTTGGCACGAACCTCTTCGACACGGAACATCACGGGAGAGTCGGGTGGGAGGTGGCGGTAGCCGGCAGAGAGGAAGATGTTCTCCAGCGCCGTCGGGCCCCTCCACCTTGATATGTCCCACACGCGAAGGGTGTTCTTCACGACGACCTCGATAAGGTACCACATCTCCGACACGGTGGCTGGTGGGCGGTACGTCGGGCCGTAGAACTGCATCTTGTCTTGGGCGGGATCTGGCTTTGCTTTGGATTTTGACGAGGAAGAAGATGGATGCGAGTTGAGATGGATATGTAGACGAGAAGAGTTTAAATAGCCGTGGTGCGGCACACCTGTTTGTCGTAGCACCCGCTAAAAATGGTACTAATTGCCTCCCGGAGCCCTATGCGTGTGAATGCTTAGCGTTTGAATGAGTTGTTTCAAACTCAGACGAGGCGTGTCGATCGATAAAGCTGCGTCCTGAGGGTACACTAATTTCCTTGGTGCGACGTAGTTGCGTCCTCGGGATGCACTAATTGCCATGATGTGACGTAGTTGCGTTGGGTGGCTACTGCATGCATGCCAGGCTAACTCGTTGGTCTTTGTACGATGGCCCATCGGTCCAATGAGCATATTGTCCCAATTGAATGCGTCAAGCACACGGCCCACAACCGATGTCGCGTGTCCCTGTCCCCCGCTTCTAGGTGGGCCATCATGTATGCAGCCACGAAACACCCCGCCCGCATCCAGCCAATCAGGGTTCATCTCGTGGATCGGCAAACCCTAGCGCCCGATCTGAACAGTTCTTGAACAGCGAACTAAGGGCCCTGATAGTGCGGGGTTTTGAGAAGGTCTTGAGGGGTTTTGAGAGCTAGGGTTGAGCATAACTAAATTAAAAAAATCAAAAAAATACTAAACTTGCCCACACCATCGTTTTATGTTACTAAGTTGCTAGGAAAAATAAGAAGCCACGACTATGGATATTTTCATGAAATTTCCTTCACACAACTTAGCTACCCCAAACAAGGTTGGATGATTTTCAAGGTGGATGACCTAGGGTTTAGGGTTAACCATGGAATAGTTTGTCCCAACCAACCCATGTTAGGCATGGACCCTATATTTTTGCTAAACGATAATGGCCAAAGAAAAGTATGGCATGTTCATACTGTACATTTTTCAACGGGAAAATGTGTAACATTTCGGCTCAAAGGATATTTTTTGACGTGGGAAGACATTTTATGTGCTGCACCTATGTACTAGTGTGTTGAGCAATTGCGTTTTTGTGTGTGGCAATTTTTTAGGGTAGGCTAGAGCATGTTGAAGCTTGTTGAGTAGAATCGCAACGGCCTGCAGACAATCACCGCGGCCCCACATGTCATGCACGCGACCATGGTCAACCATGTCATGCACGCGTGCCCCTTCGGTGTTCGTCGTGGCCCCATGTGTCTGCCAATCAACTACCAAACACAGTCGTGTTTAACGCGACTATATATTGTGGACCCATGCGCCAGCGACAGGAAGCTATGATTGCCCATCCTGTTTTAATCCACGCGTGCTGGGGGTGGGGTGGGGGTGGCATCATCCACTTTCACTGCCCGTCCACATCTCGCCCCCACCCCACCTCGCGTGCTCCATCGCCGACAACCACCAGACCCTACCCATGGGTATACTCAGCGGCTCCGGCAATGGCAAGGGGAAGTTCACCCCTGGCGCATCCTCCTTGCTCGTGCTTCCTCACCCGTGGGACATCGCCAACACATTCCAGTGCACCAGGCATGCTAGCACTGGGTGTACAAGCAGCTACAGCCGCACCCGGACGTCACATTGTCGCACGACTGGCATCTGGATCCACAACCGATCCTGGTGCCGGTTGTGCCGCGGTCGCAGCGGGCGCATGACATGGAGGTGCGCAGGCGGTGAGAGCTTCTTACGCTAGAGCAACGTCGGATGGAGGCGTATGCTTCGGACTCTCTCAACTAGGGGAGGTGTTCTGCCATCCAGTACGAGGAGCAACACCTTCTCAGCGTCCAGGAGCACCACACCAACCCTGTGCCATCCCCGACCATCCTTACGTAGGAGGAGGAGGAGGAGGCCTGCCAGGCGGCGCTAGCGGCTACCATGCAAACCTCCATCAAGGAGGAGCAACGCAACGCAGAGGCGGACTACCAGGCAAGGTTGGTAGAGTCCCTAGCCCTATTAACTGCTAGTGACTCCATCGTCCTCCCTCGTCATCGAGGCTCCCCGCACTGAAGGCCAAGCCGTTGCACCCGCCGCCCCAGATGACGGAGGAATCATACACATGGAAGGGCGTCGAGCACGAGTGGGTCAGCGTGCACCCCGTGTGGATCGGGGCTATGTCAGAGCAGGAGGCTGCGTACCTCGAGTACTAAAGGTAGCGCCACCTGACAACGGAGGCGAGGAGGCCAAGCGTGTCATGCAGGCAAAGCGAGAGGAGGAGGAGCTCCTTGCCCGTTGGGCACGGGAGGAGGAGGAGGAGGAGGAGTGTTGTGTTGGTGACATAGGAGGTCCGCCGGCGGCACACCCGGCCTAGAATGCAACCCGTGCAGGAAGGCAACCTTTCCATGGGCAGGCCCCGCGCCAGAGTTAGTGGACCTAACCGGTTCTGGGTCGAACGGTGAGGATCCCTAGGAGATGGCGGGGACGTCGAACCCTTTTAATTATGTTTTTATGTTTCAATCAATTTAATGTGGAATTTGGTGGGTGTTGCCTGCCGTATTAATGTATAATTAGTATTAAGTTTGAATGTGCCTTTTCTTAATTTACGTGGAGTGCGCAAAGAAAATGGGTTGGCGGTTTGGGTGCATGTGCCGACCCAAATAAAAAAACGGACATGGGCGACCGCTCGACCGACCCACCTGTAAGGAGACCAGAATGACCCACTAGTCAGGATACCAAGCCGGACCACTAGTGAGGAGGTAATGGTCAAAGGCTTTTACTGGACGGTGGCTCTCCGTTTGGCCTTTCGTGAGTAGGTCGTGGAGGGGGATGGCAAAATGAGCAAAGTTGATTGGCTTGGGCAAAACTGAGGTGAACTAAGGATAGGGGCATGAAAATAGAAATCCCTTGTTTAAATTAGACTATGCCTGAGTGGTTGTTTAAAATCTAATATTTTTCAGCACATTCAAATTTGTTTTTTGCGCCGTTAAATTTAGATTATCGGCTAGAACCGACCAAAATTAGTGGAGTAAATATATTGCAGTAAGTTTACTCTGCCGTTTTCTTCCTCTATTTTCAGGGGATCGACTAGCCTATCTATGCATGTCAACAACGAGGACGACACGCGGTGATGACACACGCACTTCGGTCATCAGAAATTCGTCAGCCACGATAAGTTGTCCAAGATGGGGGTCATGTGGGGCCTGCAATCACCCATACTGATGAGGTGTGCGATGTGTGCCTCATCAGGAAGCTACGCTGCGTGATGGCTAAGCACCATGCAACAGAGCCACTCGAGTTCATACACGGTGACTAGTGCGGCCCAATCACACTGGAGACAACATGAAGGAAGCGCTATTTCCTCATCCTCATTAACGATCACATATGTTACATGTGGCTCGTTCTACTGAATGCAAAGGATGAGGTTGCAGCGGCGATCATCCATTTTAAGCCTCAAATAGAGCGTGAGTCCTAGTGCCCTTTGCATGCCTTCCGGGCGGATGAGGAGGGGGTGGGGATTCATCGCATCAGAGTTTTAAGATTGGTGTGATGATCACGTGTAAAATCAAATGGCTGTCGACACCGCATGTTGCATGCCCAAGGCCATGGGCATGTCGATGATGTTCTGGGGTGAGGCCATGATGACGTCAGTATTCGTGCTCAACCCCTCCTACACCCTCAACATGAAGGGACGCACACCGTACGAGGTGTTGCACGGCAGCAAGCCCGACGTGCATTTTCCTTGTGTCTTTGGCCGCAAGGCACATGTGAAGGAAACCGGGCCACGATTGAACAAACTTGATTTTCATAGGAAAGCCATGGTCATACTCGACTATTGGCCTAGAAAGAAGGTATGCCACCTCTATGACCCCATCGTAGATTGAGTGCAAATCCCCCATGATGCACTCTTCGACGGGGAAAATGCTGGAACTGTGGGTAGCACAATGCCAAAAATGCTCCCTTCGTTACCTTGAGTTGGACAGCTAGGCTCGAAAGGCCTTCCATGGCAGTAAAATCGCCCATTCAAGTAACCTCTTACGTGGTAGTGGAATCGACTGCCATGGCAAAAAATCTGCCTTGACTGATGGGGATGTAGGAACCGTGGCATGACAGCTAAAAATGATTCCACGACAGAGTAGTTAGACACCCCTTCTGCTCTTGTGGGCGGCCACAAAGTGGAGTTCATCTCGCCGCCCTCTGCATGTGAGTCCTATTAGACACCGACGAAGACCTAGAGTCTGATGACCCACAAGTGTAGGGGGTCAATCATAGTCTTTTCGATAAGTAAGAGTGTAGAACCCAACGATGAGCAGAAGGAAATGACAAGCGGTTTTCAGCAAGGTAATTTCTGCAAGCACTGAAATTGTAGGTAATAGGTAGTTTGATAGCAAGATAATTGGTAACGAGAAAGTAACGGTAATGGTAGCTAAAGTGCAGCAAGGTAGCCCAATCCTTTTGTGGAAAAGTACATATCAAGACCATCTCATATAATAAGCAAAGTGTTCTTGAGGGTACACGGGAATTTCATCTAGTCACTTTCATCATGTTAGTTCGATTCGTGTTCGCTACCTTGATAATTTGAAATGTGGGTGGACCGGTGATTGGGTGTTGTTCTTACTTGAAAAACCTCCCAGTTATGATTAACCCCCTCGCAAGCATCCGCAACTATGAGAAAACTATTAAGATAACATCTAACCATAGCATTAAACATGTGGATCCAAATCTGCCCCTTACAAAATAGCACATAAACTAGGGTTTAAGCTTTTGTCACTCTAGCAACCCATCATCTAATAACTACTCCACAATGCATTCCCTTAGGCCCAAGGATGGTGAAGTTTCATGTAGTTGATGTTCACATTACACCAGTAAGGGAATCACAACATACATATCATCAAAATATCGAACACATATCAAATTCACATGATTACTTGCAACATGACTTCTCTTGTGACCTCAAGAACAAAGGTAACTACTCAAAAATAATATGAATGCTCAAGATCAGAGGGGTATTGAATAGCATAATGGATCTAAACATATAATCTTCCACCAAATAAATCACATATAGTAATCAACTACATAAGGTAATCAACACTACTAGTCACCCACAGGTACCAATCTGAGGTTGTGGTACAAAGATTGAACAAAAGAGATGAACTAGGGATTGAGAGGATATGGTGCTATTGAAGATGTTGATGAAGAATGGCCTCCCAAAGATGAGAGGGTTATTGGTGATGAGGCGGCTTTGATTTCGCCCTCCGGGAGGGTAGTTCATCCGGCGAAATCGCTCCGCTGGAGGGAAAAAGTTCTCCTGCCCAAGTTCCGCCTCGAGACGGCGGCGTTCCATCCCGAAAGTCCCCTCCTGATTTTTTTCTAGGTAAAAACACCTTTTATACCAGAAGATGAGCTCCGGAGGTGGGCTGTGCTGAGTACAACGCCTGGGGGGCCTGGCGCGCCCTGGTGTTTTGTGCTCACCAGGGTGGCCCCCTCCGGTAGTTTTTTTCTCCATTATTTGTTATATATTCCATTAAAATCCCCGTGAAGTTTCAGCTCATTTGAAGATGTGCAGAATAGGTATCTCTGGTATGCTTTCTTATGTCCAGATTTCCAGCTGATGGTATTCTCCCTCTTAGTGCAAACCTTGCAAATTGTGAGAGAAAAGGCATTAGAAATATTCCATGAAGCATTATTATTCATAAAAACATTGTAAATAATAGTAGGAAATCATGATGCAAAATGGACATACTAGAGTCCATCCACATTTACCTCCATGTGATGCACCTCCGTGCCGACAACCCCGGGCAAGCAGAGGGGCTCCTCTTCACCTCTTTCGGTGAGCCCTTGAGGCTTGCGGAAGTAGAGAGTGATGACTTATTTTCTTGTAGAATAAAAGTTTACTAGACTCAAATGGGTGTACAAGCTCAAGCGTGATATCAACGGCAACAAGGTGAAGCATAGGGCGTGCCTGGTCATGAAATGCTACATCTAACAATCGGGGATCGACTTTGATGAAGTCTTTGCCCCAATGACTTGGTTGTATTCAATTATGCCTCCAGTGCGCCATAATTGCTCATTTCAAATGGCAAGTTCAACACATGGAAGTGAAGACAACCTTCATTAGTGGCAAGCTCAGTGAGGAGGTCTACGTTAGTCGACCTTCGGGGTTCATCGACAATGGTAGCTCCAACAAGGTAATGTGCCTGCACAAGGCGCTCTACAGACTGTGGGAAGCTCCTTGCGAGTGGAACACCAAGTTGCACAATGTTCTGTTATCCTTGGGTTTCGCTCTGAGTGAATTGGAGCATCTGGTGCACACCCGGGGCAACGGTGATGCGTGCCTGCTCGTTGGTGTCTACGTCGACGACCTCATCGTGGTCGGCATGCACACCGACGATCAAGGTGTTCAAGATGGAGATGAGCAATTGCTTCAAGATGAGCAATATCGGCGTGCTGTTTCTATACCTTGGCATCGAGGTGAGCCAGGAGCCTCGCCAGATCACTCTAGAGAAAATTGTGTTCATTGCCAAGCTTCCGGAGAAGTCTCTTAGTCGTCATACTGAGCCATGATAGTCCAGATTTGGAAATTAAAATGAATAGTAAAACAAAGAAGGCATGTGAGCATCCAAACATGGAAACTTACTCTAGCATAGTCCGTATAGAGCCAATCGCCACATATGGCGATTGTGGGCCTTAATATCACTCTAGCAGACTCATAATATGGGTCTCAATCGACATAATTTATGGAGCTCACTCCATAAACACTAGTAGCCTCCATAACTGCAGCATGTGGAGGCTCGTATGGAGATCACTCCATATTGAGCCACCAGCACGGGTGTGTATGCATGGAGGGGGGTCATCTTCTTTCTCCTCACACCATGACCGAGTTTGAAGTAGCATGGTGCTCGTACACACAACTCTACATTCTACTTAATCAATGCCAATTTGATCGATGTGACAACTAATCACTCGTCTATGAACAACGTGTCTGCTCCCTTCAATTTTTGAGGTGGTCATTCGAAGTGCCGCCATGAGGTATCCACTGCTTGCTGTTCCCGGCTATAAAGAAACGATGACGAGGCATCCCCGTCCCAAAACCCTAGTCTCCTCCCCCTTCTCGACATTACTTCTCTCCCATCCATTCCACTATCCACGAAAATGTCGTTGTGTAAGAACACAACCTATTATTTGTACTTAGCAATGGAAAGGAACCTCCATCGCACATTACCATGAACTCACACAGAGCGCGTGATAGTGTCAGCTCATGTGACAGTGGCCACAGGGTATCTAGTGCTTCCTGTGACGCTGACGGCACCAGTAGTGGCGGGAGGCTTTGGTTCAACGCATAATCCACCATTGTTTCGATGAAGGTGGAGGATGTCATCCCAGTCGTCCTGGCTACCCCCTCATCAATGATGTCATCCCGTTGACATCCAGTTGGAGCCCCATTCCAAGGACCCATTCAGGGTTGTCATCCGCCTCTCCGAGCTCGAAGTAGAGACATGCTGCTGCGAGGAGGAACGCATCCTCCAGCACTTCAGCCTCGCTCAGATCAACAAAGAGGAGGATCTGCAACTTGCTATATCATGCCTCGTCGCTTCAACCAATACGCCTACCTTGATGACCTCGTTTTGCATGAGAAGGGGGTGGGGGGCTAGACGCCCCAACAACGAACTAGTGTAGCTAGTGCTCTAGTGGTAGATAACAATGTAGAATAGCCACATGGTTGGTGGTAAGATTCGGGGATGCTCTTGCTAGTGTCGGATTCAGGGCTCCAGAAAACCCACAAGATTCGAACACTTGGGCGTGTGCGAGAAACTTAACCAGCTCAAAGTCTCAAGCTTGTCATCCTACGGCTTAGCTATGACGAGCGAATGCAAGCGCGGGAGAAAGTGGACTCAGGGATTTACCCAGGTTCGGGCCACCTTGTGGTGTAAAACCCTACTCCTGGTTTGTGGTGGATTGACCTCACGAGGAGGCTAAGGATGAACTAGTACAGTGGTGGAGTGGCCTCACAAGGGCATTTGGTGGTGATGAACTAGCTCTAGTCGACCCGCCTTCTATGATGGGGGTGGATGGCTATTTATAGAGGCCACGGTCCTCTTACCTCATTGCACAGGCGGGAAGGGATCCACAATGGCCAAATTTGAAAGGGGACAAGAGGTACATCTTATCCTGACTAAAGGTGGTCTTCTCCGCCAAAGCTCCGAGGGTGACGCAGCGGTGGTGATACGGGGCAAGACCCTTGGGAGTCGATCTTTCACTAATTGGAGGGGGGGGGACGGGAAGAACACAAGAAAGAATAAGAGAAACACTCAAAGAACATACTCCAATGACACATCCACTAGATCCATGATCATCACAAGAGTTAAAAAGATCGCAAATCAACCAACGATACAAGTAGTGGTAGTGTTCTGACGGGGTTATTAACCCTAGGTAGGCCAAAGCTAAGGGGTTCACCCCCTCACTTCAAGAAAAATCACGTCGCCGGCTCGTCCTTGTCTGGCTGGTACGTTGTCGTCTGCCTCACGGCCGGCTAGCGCACGGCCGGCAGGCTCGTTGTCGGCTGGCTCATGGCTGGCTGGTCAAGGAGCCGGCTCGGCCACGGCCGGCTGCCTCCAAGCCGGCTCTTGCATTGACCCTCGAACGAACAGACCCCCGTCCCATCTCTCTGCGCATGGGTACGACGACAAGACAAGACCCCCACGACGAACCCCGGCATGGCCATAGTGATCGCTGACACGCGGGCATGCATGGCTACAGTGCAGCCGGTCGTACCGCTGACCTCGGCTGACCACGACCGAGCGGGGCAACAGTGCCGGCACGCCCCGACCTACTCCATTACCTGCCTCCGCGTGGCTACAGCATTGCCGGCCATACCGGAGACCTTGGCTGGTTGGTTCTAAGCGGCACCACTTGGGGCAGCCCGTGCCGCAGCACGTGAGCTCGGGCCAATCACGGAGCCGGCCGCCGGGCCCTAGAGGGCGATGGGACCATGCAGCCGGCGGGCCCTACCAATGACAAGACAGCTCAGCAGGCGGTCCCCCTGGCCGACCGGATGGGCTGCCACCTGGGTCCCCACAACCGATACTTTAGAAATATTGTAAGCCGGGGGGTTGGCCTATAAACCCTCCCGAGCCCCCTCCCCATGTAGGGGACGAACACTCTCACACGCACACGCAGGATCACTTCCTCTCATATCCACTTACGTAGCGAAGGAGAAGGAGCCGGCTGCTCCTTCTTCCACCTCTAGACAACAGCTCCAGGAGCACCATTGTAACCACATCCATCTATCAACCTAGACCAAGCAAGACTAGGGGTATTACCTCCCACGGAGGGCCCTGAACCTGGCTACATCGTGTGTCCACCGCCGCTTGTGCCCAATCCTGCTCCCGGAGCCTGTCGGCGTCCTCCGGGCCCAACTACCTTTGATAAGCCTACCCATGGCATTTGTCATGAGAAAACTACGTCAGTTGGCACCCACTATGGGGCCGTACGCGGCGCCGACCGGAGTCATGCTCTGGGCGGGACCCTTCACCACCTCCTCTGGCGGCTCCCCATCCGGATGGAACCGCAAGCGTGTGGGGCTTGTTCCGGATGGCCCTGCGGGCAACCATATCGACTTCCCCGGCAAGCGCCTCGGTGGTGACATCGCTGCGCTCACCGAGCGCTTCGCCAAACTGAGTCTCGTCGATGAGCCAGCGGCCGTTGAGTACCCTAGCCAGGTGCTCAACTGCGCCGACCCGCCCACGTCCGTGGGTGCACTCGCCATGGACGAGGCCTGCGGCTCGCATGTTCTCATGGGAGTGATGGTCACCAATTCATCCACTTAATATGGTCGCGCGAGGGCCGAGGCCCACGCGGCCGCCGCCCGTGCCAGCACCTCCGACCCACTCCGCGCTACCCTTAGGGGTTTAAGCACTCCCATCGCTCCAATGGCAAACCCGGACACCGTCACAGCCGAGCTGGAGGCAGCTCGCCTCCTGCTGTTCGAGGACGCCAGCGCCCTCATGGCTGAGCGGCTCCGGATGAAGGCCGCTCAGCGGGAGTACATCTCCGCTTACGGTCTCACCCCGGATGGCACTGAGCCCAGCCTACGTGGGGCTGTTCGTGACCGCGGCCGCGTGGTCGCGGAAATCCTTGGTGGCAACTTGCCTGTCTACAACACCCCTGCAGCTAACCTGCGGGCCGCCAAGGTAGCCTACGAGGACCTGGCTACCTTGGCAGGCGAAGAGCGCGCCTCGCGCGAGCGACACATCAAAAATCTCATCGACACCGCCAA
This sequence comes from Hordeum marinum, assembly GCA_022496015.1. Lineage (NCBI taxonomy): Eukaryota > Viridiplantae > Streptophyta > Magnoliopsida > Poales > Poaceae > Hordeum > Hordeum marinum. The sequence goes on from CM039677.1 coordinate 176,377,040, forward strand.
CGAGCGGCAAATCCTACGTAGTTGCTAGCCGTCAGCCAACTCAGCACTCCTGCTCCCCTCGCGTCCCCAGGCGACGGGCCGAGGCAAGCAACCCCCAGCGTTCCCAGCTGCCCGGGAACGAGCAGCCGGCTTCGAATAGCCGGCACAGCAACAACCCATCTCGCAGCAACCACCGCAGCGAGGTACCGGCTGGCGGCAGCCTGCGTAGCCGCGGGCACACTCCTCCCCCGCGACAAGAGCTGGTGCAGTATGACCCATCGGCCGTCCGCAAGGAGCTCGCAGCCCGGCTCGGACCGCGGGTCCCTCACAGGAAGAACGACGCCCGCCTCCGCCTCGATCGGCTGGCGTAGTCGGCCCTCCTCGAGGAGGAGGGCTCGATCGGTCCGGCGTGTTTTGGCCCCTGGATCCGTAACGAGCCGTTCCCAGCCGGCTTCACCCTTCCCCGGGACACCCCGAAGTACAACGGGGCCGCCGAGCCCGAGGACTGGTTGATCGACTACACCACCGCAGTCGGCATCGCCAAGGGGAACAAGCGCGTAGCCGTTCGCTACGCTCCCCTTATGTTGACCGGCTCGGCTCATACCTAGCTTGACAGCCTGGCAGCCGACAACATCAACACTTGGACTGACTTTGAAGAAGCGTTCATTCACAACTTCACTAGCACCTACAAGCGGCTTGGCTGCCCCCATGCACTAGCCATGTGTGTTCAGGGCCCTGACGAGCCTCTCTGCGACTACCTCGCTCGATGGACCGAGCTCCGCAACTCCTATGAAGGGGTGCACGAGGTGCAGGCCATTCAGTACTTCATCGACGGTTGCCGGGACGGCACCTACCTCAAACACAAACTCCTGTATTCCGAGCCGGTGGCGATGGCGGACCTCATGGCCAAGGCAGACAAGTATGCCACGGCCGACTCCGCAATCCGAGTCAAGGGCACCACGCCCGCCAAAGCAGTTCTGCCATCGGCGGTGTCATGACCGGCTGCTGACAACCGACAGCCGTAGAACAACAAGCGCAAGGCTGACCAGCCTGACTCCTGCTACGGGAGCCGGCAGGTCGCCACGATTGAGGAAGAGGAGCCGTCTGCCCAGCCTTCCGGCCAGCGTCAGCGTACCAGCAAGGCGACTTGGCAGCCCAAGATCACGTTCGAGTAGATGCTCGACCTCCCCTACAAGAATCATTCTGGAGCCATGCCCTCCACACACACACTCCAATAGTGCAGCTTCTCACAGCGACTGGCCCAAGGGACGGCCTCCCAGCTCCCCCCGCGCTGCCTGGCCGCGCACCGGCGCCGGCTCTGGCCCCCGCTCCGGTGTCGGCTCCGTCTCCGGCCCAGAACGACAATTGCCTTCTCGACCAGTTCCCCAACCGAGACGGTTCCTATGTCGTCTTCAGCAGTGAAGAGACGGACAAGCACACTCAGCATCGGCGCCACCGTGAGGTGAACGCCACCATGCCCGTGACTCCCCAATTCATGCACTGGTTTGAGAAGCCGGTTACCAAGAGCCGGGCTGACCACATGGCCGTGATGCCAAAACCTGGCGGCTACGCCCTCGTACTTGACACCACCATCGCCTCCGAGAGGCGTACCTGCCGCTTCTCGTGGGTGTTGATCGATGGCGGCAGCAGCATCAACATCCTCTACCTCGATACGATGCTTAATCTGGGGATCAAGGCAGAAGACTTGCAGGCGAGCCAGACAGTTTTCCACGCCATCGTGTCAGGAAATTCCTGCACCCCCATCGGCAAGATCAAGCTCGACGTCCTCTTCGGCGACCACAACAACTTCCGCCGCGAGCCAATATGGTTCGAAGTGGTGGACCTCGATAGTCCCTACCACGCGCTGCTGGGCCGGCCGGCTCTCGTCAAATTCATGGCGGTTCCCCACTACGCCTACCTCAAGCTCAAGATGATGGGCCTCAAGGGCATCATCACCATCGTTGGACACTACATGATGTCTATCGCGTGCGCACGGGATGGCAGCCGGCTGGCCGAGGCCCTGGAGATAGCAGAGGAGAAGCGGCAGCTCGACTGGCTCGTGGCTCTCACCGCTAGTCGGCCCGCTATGTCGGTGCCTCCATCCCAGTCGGTCGGCGAAGCCTCGTTCCAGCCGTCCAAGGACACCAGACAGGTGTCGCTCGACCCGGCCAACCCTGAGTAGTGCGTCACCATCGGCTGTTGCCTCGACAGCAAATAGGAAAGCGAGCTCGTCGACTTCCTCCGTGAGAATCGGGACATCTTCGCATGGTCTCCAAAAGGCATGTCGGGTGTTTCGAGGAAGTTCGCCGAGCACAAGCTTCACGTACGGCTGGACATGAAACCGGTCAAGCAACCCCTGTGCCGTTTCTCCGAGGAGAAGCGACGTACTATAGGAGAAGAGATCGCCCGGCTGCTTGCAGCTGGCTTCATCATGGAAATTTTTCACCCGGACTGGCTAGCCAACCCAGTCATGGTGTTGAAGAAGAACAAGACATGGCGCGTGTGCATCGACTACACCAGCCTAAACAAGGCATGTGCCAAGGACCCATTCGCCCTGCCGCGGATCGATCAAGTCATCGACTCCATGGCCGGTTGCGATCTGCTGTCCTTCTTGGACGCCTACTCCGGCTACCACCAGATCAAGCAAGACCCGGACGACCGGCTCAAGACCTCCTTCATCACCCCCTTCGGGGCCTACTGTTACATCACCATGTCCTTCGGGCTGAAGAATGCAGGCGCTACCTTTCGGTGCTGCATGCAGAAGTGTCTCCTGCCTCAAATAGGCAGGAACGTCCACGTCTATGTTGACAACATCGTCGTTAAAATCAAGAAGCACTTCAGCCTCCTCGACGATCTCTAGGAGACGTCCACGAATTTGCACGAGTATAAGATCAAGCTCAACCCGAAGAAGTTTGTTTTCGGCGTCCCTGCTGGTCAGCTCCTGGGTTTCTTCGTGTCCGCCCGCTGCATCGAGGCCAACCCAGAGAAGATCAGGACGATCGAGCGCATGCCCAAGCCGACCCAGCTCCGTGACGTCTAGAAGTTCACTGGATGCCTCGCCTCGCTCAGCTGGTTTATCAGCCGGCTGGGAGAGAAGGCCCTGCCCCTCTACGGGATCCTATGAAAGACGACTCCGATCGAGCCGGTCATGCCCTCATGAAGAAGCCGATTATGTTCTACTAGCCCGACGACGCGGACGAGGGCTTCCGCAGCCTCAAACGGGCTCTCACCAGCGTGCCCATCCTGGTCGCGTCGGCTGAGAAGGAGCCCATACTTGCATACATCGCGGCCACCACCCGCGTGATCAGCATCGTCTTGGTGGTGGAGCGGCCGGAGGAGGGAAAAATGCTGCCAGTCCAGCGACCCGCCTACTACCTCGACGAGGTCCTCTCCGCCTCCAAGCAGAACAACCCTCACTATCAGAAGATGTGCTATGGCATATACTCCGCTGCCAACAAGGTCAAGCAGTACTTCCAAGAGCACACCATCACCGTGGTGAGCATGGCCCCGCTCGGCGAGATCATGAGCGACCGGTACTCCACCAGCTGGATCGCCAAGTGGGTCATCGCCCTCGCCGACCACGAGATCCGGTACGAACCGCACACCGCCATCAAGTTGCAAGCAATGGCCGACTTCCTCGTCGACTGGGCGGAGACCGAGTTCATGCTGCCTCCCCCAAAATCCACACATTGGTGCATGCACTTCGATGGCTCGAAGATGAGGACCGGCCCGGGATCCGTCATCGTCCTCTCCTCCCCGAAGGGAGACCAACTCAAGTACGCCCTTCAGATCCACTTCGCCACCTCCAACAATGTGGCCGAGTACGAGGTGCTCGTCCACGGGATCCGGCTCGCCAAGGAGATTGGCAATAGGCGCATCCTATGTTTCGGCGACTTCGACCTCGTGGTACAACAGGTCTCTCGTGAATGGGACGCAAGATACGCCAAGATGGCCAGCTATCGCTTCCTCGTCCAATAGCTCACCGGCTCCTTCGAGGGCTGCGAGTTCCACCACGTCCCTCGAGCGGACAACGAGGCGGCTGATATGCTGGCAAAGATCGGCTCCACTCAGTAGGCCATCCCTGCCGACGTCTCCCTTGAATGGCTGCTCAAGCCATCGATCAAGCTCTCCCCCGAATCAGAGTCGATCAAGCTCTCCCCTGAATCAAAGTCCATCTTCGTGCCGGCTAACGCAGCCGGTCCATCGGCAGGACCGGCCGCCCAGTCGGTGCCGCCGGCACTGGCCGCGCCACCAGCCTCACCAACCCCGTCTGCCCAGCCGGCACCGACAGCACTAGCTGCCCAACCGGCTCCACCAGCTCCAACTGTCGAGCCGGCCGCGTCCGATGCGGCCGGCTCCGAACCCGCAACCGTCATGATGGCAATCGACGCTCCTCCCGCTGGCTCTGTCCTGGGGGCTGGCAAACCGGTCCCGGGGACTGGTAACCTAGGCCCAGGGGCTCCCGCTGCCTCCACTGCCCCACTTGAGCCCGAGTCATCTCCCGTCTCGGCCCCCTCGTGGGCCCAGCCCATCCTGGCATACCTCTTATGCAGTGAGCTCCCCCCACCGGCGAGGCCACGGCAAGGCAGATCCAATGCCAAGCCCCGGCTTACGGCATCATCAACCACGAGCTGGTTCACCGCAATACCACCAGCGTTTTCCAACGCCGCGTTGAGCTGGAGAAGGGACAAGAGATCCTCCTCGACATCCACCGGGGCAAGTGCGGGCACCATGCCGCCTCCAGGACCCTGGTGGACAAGGCATCGATGGTTTCTGTTGGCCTACCACTTTGGAGGATACCAAGCGGCTGGTCGACAAGTGCGAGGGGTGCCAGTGTTTCCGCACACAGAGCCACCTGCCAGCTATGACCCTCCAAACCATCCCCCTCTCATGGCCCTTTGCCGTCTGGGGGCTGGACATGGTGGGACCACTCAAGACCATGCGAGGCAGTGTGACACATCCGCTAGTAGTTGTTGACAAATTTACCAAGTGGATCGAGGCCAGGCCGATCAAGAAGCTCGACGGCCCCACGACCGTTCGGTTCATTTAGGACATCACAGTCCGCTACGGTGTCCCCCACAACATCATCACCGACAACGGCACGAACTACGCCAAGGGCGCGCTGGCACGTTTTTGCGTGAAGCAGGGTATCCGGCTTGACTTGGCGTCTGTCGCCCACCCATAGTCAAACGGCCAGGTCGAGAGGGCGAACGGCCTAATCCTAGCCGGCCTCAAGCCCCGGATCGTGACACCCCTGGTCAGGTCAGCCGGCTGCTGGGTCGAAGAGCTACCGGCTGTCCTCTGGAGCCTCAGGACCACCCCCAACTGTCGACCGGCTACACCCCTTTCTTTCTCGTATACGGGTCTGAGGCAATCATCCCACCGACATCGAATTCGATTCGCCTCAGGTCGCCCTGTATACAAAGAAGGACGCGAAGGAGGCAAGGGAAGACGACGTCGACCTACTCGAAGAAGCACGTGAGTTGGCTCTGAGCCGGACAACCATCTACCAACACAAGCTCTGGCACTACCACAGCAAGCGGATCCGACCAGTCTCTTTCCACAAAGGATATTTGGTGCTGAGGCGGATCCAACGAACCGCTGGCCAGCACAAGCTACCCTCCCCATGGGAGGGCCCGTTCATCATCAGCAAAGCGTTACACAACAACGCATACTACCTGATAGACGCCCAGAAGCCGCAAAAGCGCAAGAGAGGCACCTCCGACGAGGAGACGGAGCGCCCGTGGAACGCGGCGCTCCTCCGCCCGTTTTACTGCTAAGGACCAATGTAGGTATGTACCCCTCCCCTTTTGGGCTTATCAATGCAATGGGGCCCCAAGACGGCACTCGGGGCAAGCTCCTTTTCAATCCCCTCAAAGGTTCCTCGTTACTTAAGCATGGCGCCCGGGCCCGGATCTTGGACCCGGGGGCTCGACCGGCTCTCCTCCGGGGCAGACAAGTAGTGTGAGCAAGCAAAAGAAACCCTTTGCTACCCCCCCCCCCCCTAACCAACCACAGACCGGCTCCTGGCTGTCCGGCTGATGGGACCGCGGGTAGGGAGGAACTTTTCACACGAAGTCCGTCTAACGAGTAGCAGCTGGACAGGTCCTACCGGATAACGTTGTTTATATCAACCGGCCACTACCGACTCGACCTAGCCCTAGCTGGATGACTCTAAAAACTCGCTTGTTTTCCCAAGGAAGATGCCCCGTCCCTGTCCCAAACCGGCTCCCAGCTGGCTGGTAGGCGGGGCGGAAACCGGAATGAATCCCGGCGAGAAACACAAGTCAAAAGGCAAAAGGAAAAAGAAGAGCCGGCATGCAGACATTTTCAATAGCACAAGTTAAAACGATAAAAGGCCACATGCCATAGGTTCATTACAACACACCCCAAGTGGGTGGAAATGTGTCTTAAAAGTAGCACCGCAGCAAAGGAAGAAACATGTAAATGCGCAGGGCGGCTCAGGCTGTCGGCGCGTCGCTAGCCGACACGACGCTTTGCCCAGAAGAAGCTGTGGCCTTCAGATCCGCCTCCATGGTCTTCATGGCCCCAGCGCTGCCACGGGTGCTGGATGTGGTGCTCTCGTCGGCGACCTCCCCGTCCTCCGGGCCTTGGGGGTTGCCGAAGGAGTCCTCATCGACCGGCTCGCCATCCTCGCCGAGAGCTGGCAGAAGTTCGTCCGGGTTGACATACAAGGCAAGCTCATTGGCCCAGCGGACGAGGGCACCTTCACAGGCCGCTCATTATGCCTCCGGCATGTCCCTCATGGTGTCCAACCAGTCCAGGTCGACGCTGCAATACCACGACGTGACGAACTAGAGCGCCATCTGCGCATCGGCTCGAGCCGCCGACGCTTTCCAGCCTTCGAGCCGGGCCACGGCATTCTCCAGCTACAGCTCCATGTGGCTATCCGGGGCCCCACGACCCGGCCACAAGGCGGCAATCACCTCCTTGCCGAATGTCTTCAGCCGCTCCATGCTGCGCTGGAGGTGGATCAGCCGGTTCTCCATGGCCAACCAAAGCTCCACCACGTTCCAGCCGGCGTTCTCTTAAAGCTCACGCCCGTGCTCCCGTAGATACTCCTAGTGGTCCACCACAGCTCGCTCGGCGCGGTGCTGGGTTTCCGGGAAGCGCTCTAGAAAAAAGAAAGGGGAATCAGAAAAACAACTCAAGGGCAAAAAAACGCAGCCGTCTGAGAAATAAAATCAAGACTCACGTTGGAAGGAATTGTCCAATTCAAGGGCGAAATGCAGCGACGAGTTCTACTCCCTCTCCAGTGCCGCCTCCGCCTTGGCAAGGTTAGCCCCGTGCGCCTACAGCTCCTTCTCAAGGCAGGTCACCTTGCCTTGGAGGGCCGCGGTCTACTGGGCGGCGTCAGCCGCCTACTTGACTGCATCATCCTTGGCCGCCACCTCCCGATGCACGTTCGCCCTCAAGCGCTCTTGGGCAGCCTGCCCATCCACCAACAGGGCGCCCAGCCAGTCCCGTTCCGAGGTGATCGCCTGGACACTCTGCGCCAGCCGGTCCCGCTCGGTGACCACCTCGTCCTTCTCCTCCCGGAGGGCGTTCAGCTCCTCTACAAAAGAAAACCAGCGTCAGTTACTAAAAATGCACAAGACCCAACCCGGCTGCCGAGCAACCGGCCCGATACCTGTTGGAAATATGCCCTAGAGGCAATAAATAAAGTGTTTATTATTATATTTCCTTGTTCATGATAATCGTTTATTATCCATGCTATAATTGTATTGATTGGAAACACATTACATGTGTGGGTAAATAGACAACACTTTGTCCCTAGTATGCCTCTAGTGAACTAGCTCGTTGATCAAAGATGGTCAAGGTTTCCTAGACATTGACATGTGATGTCATTTGATAAACAGGATCACATCATTAGGAGAATGATGTGGTGGACAAGAACCAAACTACAAACGTAGCATATGATCATGTCAGTTTATTGCTACTGTTTTCTGCATGTCAAGTATATGTTTCTATGACCATGAGATCATGCAACTCACGGACACCGGAAGAGTGCCTTGTGTGTATCAAACGTCGCAACGTAACTGGGTGACTATAAAGGTGCTCTACAGGTATCTCCAAGGGTGTCTAATAGGTTGGCATGGATCAAGACTGGGATTTGTTACTCCGTGTGACGGAGAGGTATCTCAGGGCCCACTCGGTAATACAACATCACAATAAGCCTTGCAAGCAATGTGACTAAGTGTTAGTCACGGGATTTTGTATTACAAAAGGAGTAAAGAGACTTGCCGGTAACGAGGTTGAACTAGGTATGGAGATACCGACGTTCGAATCTCGGGCAAGTAACATACCGAAGAACAAAGGGAACATCATACGCGATTAACTCAATCCTTGACATAGAGGTTCGACCGATAAAGATCTTCGTAGAATATGTAGGAACCAATATGGACATCTAGGTCCTGCTATTGGTTATTGACCGTAGAGGTGTCTTGGTCATGTCTACATAGTTCTCGAACCCGCAGGGTCTGCACACTTAAGGTTTGGTGACGTTTTGGTGGTATAGAGTTATGTATGGTGGTGACTGAAGGTTGTTCGGAGTCCCAGTTGAGATCCCGGACATCACGAGGAGCTCCGGAATGGTCCGTAGGTAAATATTGATATATAGGAAGTCCTTTTTTGGTCGCCGGAAAAGTTTTGGGCTCATCGGTAGTGTACTGGGAGTGCCAGTAGTGTACCGGGAGACCATCTGGAGGGGTATTTCGACCCAAGAGGCTACATGGGATGTGGGAGGATTAATACCAGCCCTTAGTGGTCAGGAGGAAGTCCCACAAAGGGCCCATGAAGCTGGGAAGAAAAATCCCAAAAGGAAAAAGGTGGAAAAACGCAAAAGGGCTAAATTAGGAAGGAGTCCTAATCCTACTAGGAGTGAAGGAGGACGACTCCTCCCTCCTGGTTCGGCCCACCCAATGGCTGGATCATTGGGAGCCAAGCCTCCTCCTCCTCTCCTCCTATATATACTAGAGGGTTTTAGGGTTTTGGCACAAGATTTTCAACCACGTGCTACCCGTTCCTCTAGTGTATAGTTTCTCCTCTAGATCGGATTTCTGCAGTGCTTAGGCGAAGCCCTACCGGAATAGTTCCACCACCATCGCCGGAGCGCCATCACGCTGCCAGAGAAATCTTCTACCTCTCTGCTCCCTCTTGCTGGATCAAGAAGGCAGAGATCGTCATCAAGCTGTACGTGTGCTGAACGCGGAGGTGCCGTCCGTTCGGTGCTTGATCGGGACGGATCGTGCTTCGATCGCGGGATGCTCGGCGATTTGGATCGCGAAGACGTTCGACTACACCAACTGTGTTTCTTAACGCTTCCCGCTTAGCGGTCTACAAGGGTATGTAGATCCACTCTCCCTCTCGTAGATGCTCATCACCATGGATAGATCTTGCGTGTGCATAGGAATTTTTTTGTTTCCCATGCAACGTTCCCCAACACTACCCCCACTGGTTGCGCTAGCACGCTCCCACTAGATGAAGCGTACCTTGGGTCCCCTTCAGCTCCTCCTCCAGCCGATAGAAGTCATGCTTGTCGCGGTTGGCGATGGCGACCGCATCATGAAAAAGCTCATGCCGCCTGGCGCTCCCCGCCTGCTCCAGGAAGCCAAAGTTAAAAGAATGCAAAAGGAGATCCGGTTCGGCTGCCTTGCAGCCGGTCAGCCGGTCCGCATCTCGGGGACTATACCCAGTGGGTGCGCTCGCATGCCTCCACTGAAAAATGAAAGCAAGGAAAAGAAGATCCGGTTCGGCTGCCTCGCAGCCGGTCCTGCATCTCGGGGGCTACACCCAATGGGTGCGCTCGTAGGCCCCCATTAAAAATTCAATGAAGACGAAAAAGGTTTACCTCAGTACGCCGCAGGGCGCTGTCGGCCGCCTCCGCAAACCTAGCCAACTCCTCGTGTCACCGCGCCAGTACACTACCCAGCTCATCAAGTGTCGGGACCGGACCGCCGACCAGTGAAGGCGGGACAGCGGGGTTGCAAGCCAGCGCCTCCCAGTCCTAGATCACGTCCAGCATTGTCCTCCGGGACTGTCTTCCCCCGCCGCCTGTCCCAGCATCCACCACGGCACCGGCTGTCGGGGGGCGGTTGAGAACCACAAGGGCGCGGGAATCGGCTCCCGACAGTCCTGCGTCCGACACCGTCACCGCCTGCTCCCCCGGCCGGCTCGACACGATGATCGCGGCAGCCGTCACCTCCATCTCCATGGCTAGAACCTCCGGGGCCGCCTCCGGCACCACCGGGGCCGGCTTGATGACGGGCGGCGCCACCGCCAGCTCCACCTGCCAGGGCTCCTCAGGGGCCAGGTCGGGGGCTGCTCCCCCCAGTCGGGCCGCTTCCGCCCCAGACAGAGACACGACCATCTCCGTAGCCGGTCCTCGGGGCTCGCTCGACGGAGATCTCGACATGCGAGTTGACTGCACTGCCAAGTACGACGCCCGCGCGGGGTCCGTGGACCTCCTCCGCCTCCCGCCACTCGAAGCCCCAGAGCGTGAGGGTCCGCCCTAGGCTCCTGACTTCGAGGCTTGCAGTTCCACGAGCCTTCTCTTCTCCTCACACGGCATGGCTGCGTGCTCCTGAGCCAGCCGGCTGGCTGCTTCCATCAGGTCGGCTATCGACTCCACATCGTGGAGCTCGACGGGGTCCCTAGAGCAAGCAAATACTCAAACGCCTATCGGCACGCGACTCATAGAGAGAAACCCACACGAGAAACGAAACATTTACCCGGCGACAACGGGCAGGGCCTTCTTGGCATGCGTCGGTTAGGCCGCCGACTCCACCTAAGCCGGCCTCTTCCCCTAGCTGGAGGTCCCAGACGCCTGGGCAGGTGCCGACTGCTCCTCGCTCTGCCTGCACGAGCCCCGCTGAGCTGTGGGGAGACACGTTCAGGATCCGTACGTCATTATCATCATTGTCATCATCATTGGTCCAATCTTTGATTGTGGGGCCGAAGGGGAACTCACCAGCCACTCTAGACCCGCCGGCTCCTTGGTTATCCGCCACCTCGGCCTCTCCCAAGGAGTCGACCCCCTCTTAGGCTCCGCCTCCTAGTTCAAAGTCCTTGGAGTCGGACTCGGTGTGCTCCACCTCAAAGATCTAGGGGTGCGGACCGTCCGGCGTGTTCTATCAAACGAAAAGTTGCGGCCAGCACGACAAGTGAGATCGGGGGCCGGTCAGAGGGATTCAAAGAGAAAGAAAAATCACCTCGACGGGGCATACCAGGGGTGCCGGGCTGTGCTGGCTATACGGCTCCTTACCGAAGGACCAAGTCCCCGGCGCCAGCTTGAAGGTCGTGATGGCGTTCACCTGTGTCGCCACTCGAGCCAGCGTCAGCTCGACGGTCGTCAACCGGCAGGGGTCTCGATGGCCAGACATATCACAGATCTGGTGCGGCCTCAGCTGGAGAGGCAGCACCGGCCGTGCGATGAAGGCAACCACTAGGTTGGAGGCGACCAACCCTTCCCTACTCCTCATGACCCGGAGCCGGCCTAACTCTTCAAGCATGGTCCCATGCGGGGAGAGCCCTAACCAGTTCACTCTGGTGGATGGGGCATTGACGAACGTTGGCAGTCGGATGTAGTCCTGCAACGGGTTGGCGTTCTTCACGTAGAAGAACGTCCGGTTCTACCCTTTGACAGAGTCGATGAGGCTGATGCAGGGAAACTGCGGGCCGCAGAAGCACACCACCGCGCCCCCGCAGGCGTACGACTCCTCGCCGTTCTTCTTAGCCTTGAGATAGAAAAGTTTATTCAAGAGCTCCATGTAGGGAAGCATCCCAAGATATCCCTCACACAGGGTCACGAAGCTCGTGAGGTAGAGAATGGCATTGGGGCCAAGGTGGTGCAGTTGGAGATCAAAGGTATCCAGCAAAAGGCAGAAGAAGAGGCCGACCGACAGGCCAAAGCCACGCGAGAAATGGCAGGCGAAGAAGACGTGCTCCTCCGCGTGCGGCTCGGGCACCACCTCGTCGCCTGGCATGCGGGCGACCACGCGCTCCTCCGACGGCAGCATGCGGGCGCAGCGGAGCTCCGTGATGCCATCCTCCGTGACGATGGAGCCAGCCTAGCTTCCGGAGGGGCCATCGGCCATTGCTGCGTCGGGGCGGCACGGGGTGACGAGCGGACGAAGTGGCGAGCGAACGGGCGGCGACGCAAGACAAGCGGAGAAGGCAAAGAGGAAGAAGACGAAGGGAGCAAGTGGAGCGCGGCTGCCTCCGCCCCTCGAGCTTCCCCTTTAAATAAGGGGACGACTCCCGGGGGAGGTGGGGATTAACTACGCCCACTCCTCCAGGATACCCGCGCGATCATGGGCGCCTCGGGCTGCAACCGTCGTGATATGGGCACAGAAGATCTCGCCCTGCAGCCCAAGGCCTACTGGGCTACATCTGCGGCCTAGCGGGCTAGGCCCAGGGCGACGTCCCATCTGCCCATGGGTGCGGGCCCCATGGCATCATTACACACCACGTGTCACACCGCAGGCCAGCACGGGACCCGGAGAGGCACGACGGAACTTGAGGCATCGGGGGCAACCGCTGGCTCGACCACCGTTCAGCTCCGTACAGGAGGTGTGTGTGCCGCATGAGGGAAGCTGCCGGCTCCCCCTCGTTGGGCAGACATGGGCCTTCGCTGGCTTCGGGGACTACTGATGGGGTTATTACCCCTAGGTAGGCCAAACCTAAGGGGTTCTCCCCCTCTTCAAGAAAAATCACGTCCTTGGCTCGTCCTTGGCTGGCTGGTACGTTGCGAGCTGCCTTGCAGCCAGCTGGCACACGACCGGCAGGCTCGTTGCTGGCTGGCTCATGGCCGGCTGGTCAAGGAGCCGGCTTGGCCTTGGATGGCTAGGCCACGCCCGACTGCCTCCAGACCGGCTCTTTCGTTGACACTCGAACGAACATGCCCCCATCCCATCTCTCTGCATGCAGGTACGGCGACAAGACAAGACCCCCACGACAAACCCCAACGTGGCCACAGTGATCGCTGACACGCGGGCACGCATGGCTACAGTGCAGCCGGTCGTACCGCTGACCTCGGCTGACCGTGACCGAGCGGGGCAACAGTGCCGGCACGCCCCGACCTACTCCATTACGTGCCTTCGCATGGCTACATCAATGCCCGCCATACCGGAGACCTCAGCTGGTTGGTGCTAAGCGACGCCACTTGGGGCAGCCCATGCCGCAGCAGGTGAGCTCGGGCCAATCACGGAGCCAGCCGGCAGGCTCCAGAGGGCGATGGGACCGCACAGCTGGCGGGCCCTACCGACGACAAGATGGCTCAGCGGGCGGTCCCCCTGGCCGAACGGAGAGGCTCCCAACCGGGTCCCACAACCGGTACTTTAGAAATATTGTAAGCCGGGGGGTTGGCCTATAACCCCCCCCCAAGCCCCCCCACATGCAGGGGGCGAATACTCTCACACGCACACATAGAATCACTTCCTGCCATATCCACTTACATAGCAAAGGAGAAGGAGACGACTGCTCCTTCTTCCACCTCTAGACAACAGCTTCGGGAGCACCATTGTAACCACATCCATCAATCAACCTAGACCAAGCAGGACTAGGGGTATTACCTCCCACGGAGGGCCCTGAACCTGGGTACACACGTGTCCACCGCCGCTTGTGCCCAATCCCGCTCCCGGAGCCCGTCGGCATCCTTCGGCCCTAACCACCTTCGATAAGCCTACCCATGGCATCTGTCGTGAGAAAACGACGACATGTTCTCTCACTCCAGAGGAGGGGCCTTGAATCCACTAGGGATCTTCCCTCTAGAGAGGCCTTGGCATCACTTGGATCTACTCCCAATGGAGGATAAGCCCCACAAGAGAGACAAGTAATAGAGCTATGCTCACAAAGTGTATGCAAAACAATAGCTAACCATAACTAGAGTCCCAAGGACCAAATATATTGGTAGCAAGAGGTAGGGGACGAAGAGGGGGCGAAATGGGGCGAAATGGGTTGGCTGGCTTGGGATGCCCGTGCGCACGGCCTAAGTGCCCCGTGCGCACGGGGGGGGGGGGTCCCATGGTCACGGGACACGGCTATGCGCAAAGGGTCGCCATTGTAGCTTCGTGGGAGGCCCATGTGCACGGGGTCTTCTGGGCCCGTGCGCACGGGGTCGTCGATGTAGCTCCTGGGAGGCCCGTGCGCACGGGATCTTCTTGGCCTGTGCCCATGGGGTCTTCTATTCTCACTCGGTTACCCTCGTGAGCACGGGGTCCAGCAAGCCCATGCGCACGGGGTTGGCTGTAGCTAGCCTTCTAGTCTGCAACAACGTCTCCATCTTCTGTGCGTCCTCGTGGTTCCTCCCCCTGGCCTTGGATGTTTTCCTCATACCTAATGATGCATAGCGTCCCAAGGTGAGGTAGCATCCAAGTTCTGTTAGCATTCATGTCAAGCTCAAAGAGGAGTGAGTTCATCTTAGCTTCTATTGCGCATGCGCGAGCTCTTGTCATAGGGCCACTTGTGTCTTGTGGAGATGGTGTAGGCTTCATGGGGATGAATGAGGGATGCTCTGCATCATCCCCCCCCTTGGAGAAGATCCATCCTCAAATCAAGATCTTCATGACCATGAAATGGGGAGAGGTCGGTGACGTTGAAGGTGTCTCTCATATTGTACTTGTGGCGTGGAATGTCGATCTTGTAGGTATTGTTGTTGTAGCGTGCCAACACCTTGAACGGGCCATCGGTACGAGGTTGTAGTTTGGATTTTCTCTCATTGGGCAAACGCTCCTTTCGGAGATGTAGCCACACAAGGTCGCCGGTCTTGAACCCCATGGGGTGTTTGTTGGTGTTGCGCTTGGCGGTGATGCATTCCACTTGACTCTCGATTGTGTGCCTTGTATCTTCGTGCATCTTCTTGATGTAGCTTGACCTTGCACTTGCATCCATGTTGACGCGCTCTTGTAGTGGTCGCGGAAGAATGTCCAATGGGGACAACGGGTTGGAGCCATAGACCACCTTGATAGGAGATTTGTGGGTAGAAGTGTCGTGCGCGATTGTAGGCATACTCGGCGACGGGGAGGCAATCTTCCCATTCCTTGATGTTCTTCTTTATCAACACACGTAGGAGAGTTGCAAGCGTCCGGTTCGTCACCTCCGTTTGGCCATCAGTTTGTGGGTGGTAGGCCAAAGAGAATAGTAGCTTGATGTCAAGCTTGACGCAAAGAGTCTTCCTAAAGTAGCTCAAGAACTTGACGTCGCGATCCGAGACAATGGTCTTGGGCACTCCATGTAGTCGTAAGATGTCCCTACAAAAGAGATTGGCAATATGTGAAGCATCGTCTATCTTGTGACATGGAATTAAATGAGCCATTTTGGAAAAGTGATCCACAATGACAAAAACGGAATCATGGCCATTTTTTGTCCATGGAAAACCAAGCACAAAATCCATACTAATGTCTTCCCAAGGTTGGAAAGGTATAGGAATAGGCATGTAAAGACCATGGGATTGAGCTTTCGACTTAGCTTTGCGGCATGTAGAGCATCAGTGGTGAAGCCTGCGACATCACGAAGCATCTTTGGCCAATAGTACTTGTTGGAGAGTGTGGCATATGTCGTGTTGCGTCCAAAGTGACCCATTAGTCCTCCTCCATGAGCCTCTTGCAAAAGCAACAAACGAAGAGAAGAATCGGGTATACAAAGTTTGTTAGCACGCATAAGATATCCATATTTCATATAGTAGTTCTCCCAACAAGTTTTCAGTTGGCAATTGGCATATGGAGTAGCAAAATAAACATCATGCTCATACAAGTCTTTTATGTGCTCAAAACCAATAACATTCAATTCAAGTTGAGCAACGAGCATGCATTTGCGGGAAAGAGCATCCGCCACGTATTTGATGACATAAGGGAAAGACTCAATAAATTCACACCATTTATCATGTCGTTTGTTCAACTTAGTTTGACCCTTGAGGTATTTGAGAGTTTCATGGTTGGCATGAAAGACAAATTCATGTGGTCGCAAATAATGTTACCAAACATGTAACACTGTCACCAATGCATACAATTCCTTGTCATATATGGGATAGTTGAATTGAGCACTGGAAAGTTTCTCACTAAAATACGCAATTGGGCGCTTTTCTTGCATAAGCATGCCACCTATTCCATTACCACTAGCGTCACAATGCACTTCTAAAGTTTTATTAAAGTTAGGCAAGGCAAGCAAAGGCGCATGAGTGAGCAAATTTTTAAGTTCAAGGAAAGCATTGTCTTGGGAAGGTCCCCAAACAAATGGTGCATTTTTCTTGCTCAAAGCGTGGAGAGGAGATGCAATAGTGCTAAAGTCTTTCACAAACCGATGGTATAAACCGGCTAGTCCTAAGAAACTACACTTATTGCAAATTTGTGGGTGTTGGACAATTTTTAATGGCATCAATCTTAGTTTCATCAACATGGACACCCTTAGACAAAACCACAAATCCTAGGAAAACAACTTTTTCAACACCAAAAATGCATTTGTCCATGTTCGCATAAAGTTTTTCTTTTCAAAGGGTTTGCAAGACTTCCCTAACATGTGTGGCATGTTGTTCTAGAGAGTCACTAAAAATAAGGATGTCATCAAAATAGACCACAACACAATATCCAATGTAGGGGCGCAAGACATGATGCATCATTCGCATAAATGTACCCGGTGCTTCGGATAAGCCCATGGGCATCACTAGCCATTCATATAGACCAAATTTAGTTTTGAAAGTCATCTTCCACTCATCACCCTCTTGGATGTGAATTTGGTAGCAACCACTTTTTAAGTTTATTTTGGAAACTATAGTGGCACCACTAAGTTCGTCTAGCATGTCATCTAAGCGAGGAATAGGGTGGCGATATCTAATGGTGATAGAATTTATAGGTCGGCAATTGGAATGCATGCTCATACTTCCATCTTGCTTAGGTACTAGGATCACAGGAACCGCACAAGGACTCAAACCCTCATGTACATGCCCTTTATCTAGGAGTTTTTGGACTTGCCTTTGTATCTCCTTTGTTTCATCGAGGTTGACGCGGTAGGTTGCCTTGTTAGGGAGCGGTGCGTATGGTATGAGGTCGATGCGTTGTTCGATCCCTTGTTTTGGTGGTAGTCCCGGAGGTAGCTCATCGAGAAAAATGTCTTGAAATTCTTGCAACAATTGAGACAACACAAGAGGAAGATGTTGTGAAGGGTTAGGCCGGACGACATCATCCTTGCACACAATCATGTAGTGAAGGACTGTCGATGGGATCTCACTCACATCCCTCAAATCTCTTTTGGTGGCAATAAGTACTAGGTCAATCTTGCCCCTTATCGTGGAGTTACTCAATTTTGGCTTGTGGCGCTCACTCGCTTTGAGGTGGATCACTCTCTCACTTTTCTCTCCATGATGGGATGTAACTTGCTTGTCGACAGTCACTTGACTTGGAGACATAGGGCGAAGCACATATTCGGTGCCCTTCATATTCAAACTATAGTGATTTGTCTGCCCATTGTGGATGACTCTGTGGTCAAATTGCCAAGGTCTCCCAAGGAGTATGTGGCAAACGAACATGGGTACCACATCACACTCCATGGTGTCTTCGTAAGCTCTAATCTTGAAGGAAACTTGCATGGCGTGGTCGACTTGGATTGTACCGGAGTCACTAAGCCATTTGACCTTCTAGGGACGATGATGTTTTTTCTTGACCAATTGCAACTTGGAGAAAAGTTCCTCACTTGCCAAATTGTGCCAACTTCCTCCATCGATGATGACCTTGATGGATTTTCCTTGTATACCATCCTTGGTGTGGAAGATGTGGCAACGTTGGTCCTCGTCTTGTTGTTGTAGTAGTGTCAAAACCTTTGAGACAATGAGAGTAGGGCTCAGATCATTGTCACAAAAGATTTGAGAATCCTCATCATCATTGACTTGTCGGTGCATGGGCACTTGTTCCAAATCTTCCATCTCATCTTCACTCATGGAGTCATAGGTGTCGTCATCTTGAAGGATCATGGTCTACCTTGTGGGACACTCGTAAGTCTTGTGGCCTCGGCCTTGGCACATGAAACACTTGATGGAGGTTGTTTTCGTGGCATCCGGTGTTGATGTAGAAGATAACTCTCTTGGTTTGCTTGTAGTAGCGGTGCGGGTTGGCGAAGACGGCTTGTCCTTGTAGCTTGAATTGTCATCTTTTGTCATGGAAGTTCATGTAGAAGATGGTGTCATTGTTGGAGAAGCTTGAGTACTTGCACCGTAGGTCTTGTAGGAGGTCTTGGAGTACTTGTAGTCCTCTTGCACTTGATGCTCCGCCTTGGTGGCTTGATGCACTAGCTCGAGCAAGTTGGAGTATGGTTGGAAATCGGCAATTTTCTTGACTTGGTAATTGAGACCATTCAAGAAACGCGCCATAGTTTGCTCATTGGCTTCCTTGACATTGGCTCTTATCATGGCTATCTCCATTTCTTGGTAGTACTCTTCCACCGACTTGGTACCTTTCTTGAGGAGTTGTAGCTTCTTGAAGAGATCGCGGTTGTAGTGTGTTGGGACGAAATGAGCTCGCATGAGGTCCTTCATTTGTGCCCAAGTGGTGATTGGAGGTTCACCTCTTTCTCTTCTTCGCTCAATCAGTTGTTACCACCAAATGAGAACGTAATCTTGGAACTCGAGGGAGGCCATGGCAATCTTGTTCTCATCTTCATAGTTGTGCAACCGGAATTCTTGGCAACCTTCAGTGCCCAAGAGAGATAGTCTTCGGGGTCATTGCTTCCGGAGAACTTAGGCATGTTGAGCTTGAGCTTGCCAAATCAATTTTCCTCATTGTTGTTGTGATGGCGGTATCCCTGTTGTGGAGGAGAATAGTTGTCTTGTTAACGTTGGCCTTGCCTTGGAGCTTGATCATCCACGTGGTCAACGTGATTTGCTTGAGGTCACTCTTATTTTCGTGGAGGGTCATTGTTGTCATTTTGATATTGCCCTTCCCTTGGAGCAAGCTCATCAATGTGTTGCTCCTCTTGCCTTGGTTGTTGTTGACGTTGTGGTCGCATCCGTTGTTGGTGTTCTTGGTGATCCTCTTGACATGCGACTTCCTCTTGGCGTTCTCGATGTAGAACTTCTTGTTCCTCGCGAGCTTGTCGGCTGCGTTCTTGCAAGGCATGTGTTGATTCGTGAAGCGCGCTATGTGCCTCGTTTGCTTGTCTTCACGGCGCCGGTCTTCCTCGTGGTGGTGACGTAGCGTTCTTGCTCGTATGCGTCTTGCTCTTGTTGGTGACGGTGGTCATGCTTGCGATGTCGACCTTGAGGCTCATTGTCGTGGAAGGGGTTGCTCAAGTCTTGAGAGAGGCAACAGGCGCCATGTTGTTGTGGTCAGGCTCGAGGAGGAGGACTCTCGCTGAAGGCGTCCTCGGAAGAGTGCCGACTTGAGGTGCGCCACCGAATTGAAGTAGAAGTTGATGAAGTGCGGTTCGCCATCAAGGCGCGAAGCTCGTCCATTTGGGTTGTAAGTAGGTCCTGCGTTCGCTCCTCGGATTCATGTATGTTGGTGGCGAGGTGCTCGATGCGGTCCATGATGACATCGTGTGCTTGGCGCATTCCCTTTTGTGCATCGAAGAATTGTATTTTGGTGATGTAGTTGTTCGCGTCGTCGTCACGCTCCTCGAAGGTCGGGTCCGTCATAGTGTTCCTATCCATGGCACTCAAGTAGATGTAAGTGGGAGAATGAGAAAACACAATACCAAATACCGTTGCCAAGGTTGAAAGAGGATCAATCACTCAATGTGAAATCAAGGAAATAGTAGAATTGTACCGAGTTTGCCCCTCTCACACCTACACAAAGTAATGCCTTGAAGTGTAGCCTGGTTAAGATTTGAGCAAATGCGAACCAAGATGTTGTCAATGTTGAGTAAGATTCACAAAATAGCAAGACAAGGCAAATAGACCAATAGCTTTCAAGGCACTAGGAACTAGGAACACACACACGAATAGATATAATGGGATCCGCGCAACCAAGGAATGAGCAATATGAAATCTCCGCAAGGCTCGTGTTGCACGGATACAAGAGAGACACTAGCTCGATTGCTCTAATCTTCTAGATACGCACTTGTGCACAAACCTATGAGAGTAACCTTGCCATCTTCAATCCCAAGTATCTAGTATGTATGCGAAAGGATATGATGTTATGGCTATTGCTTACAAGCTCTTTGGAATCTTTCTGTTTGCTTAAAATGTCTTTTTTCTAAGCTTGATGCTCGAACCAAGATATGACACAAGTATGATGGATATGAACGGGAGAGACTTATGGCACATAGTAGATAACAATGAGGTGCATGCTAAACTAGCTATGTGGCATATGAGTGTCACTACGGTGCACAAGTAACGTGGCCCGACAATTCTCAGCTTGCTAGTCTCGATGGGTAAGGTACGCAATAGGCTCGGAGCTATAAATAGAATGGCAATGAATGGACAAAGATGTCGTCAAAGTTACCGTCCTTGCTTATGCTTGATGGTGGCCGAATTCAAAGTTGAGGCCGGTGATGATGAATGGTGGTGGTGATGACGCCCAACCGTCCCTAAGTAGCCGAAACACCTTAGGAAACGGAAGCCAGATACTCAAAATCACGAAGAAAAATTGTCAATGGAGCGGAAGTAGGTGTGTGTGTGGGAGGGGGGGTGTTGCAACAAATGGCTGAAAACTGGAAAAAAATGATATTGTTTGGGAGAGCCCATGCACACGGGATATTATGGGACCCGTGTGCACAGGGTGTCCAGGAAGTTTCGCGGGGACCGTGCGCATGTGGTCCAGGCTCCGTGGACATGGGGTGCGGAATTCTTTTTGGGCAGATCACGATTTTGATGGATTTCGGAAAAAAATGGGATTCTTTTGGATAGAAAGCTAGATCCACTTGCTAAGCATCTATTCCACGGATCAAACCCAACAAAACTCACAAGATTTAACAATTGCAAAAAATTTGGTATGGCTATTTTTGGTAGGGATTTTCGGATTGGGATGAAATCAAACAAAAGTAGGCTAGAAAACGAAGGGGGAGACTCCAAATTCATGATCAACGTGGCTCATGATACCATATGATACGGGGCAAGACCCGTGGGAGCAGATCTTTCACGAATTGGAGGGGGAAACACGAAGAACACGTGAAAGAACAAGAGAAACACTCGAAGAACAAACTCCAATGACACATCCACTGGATCCATGATCATCACAAGAGTTATGATCCCAAATCAACCAACGATACAAGTAGCGGTAGCGTTCTGTCACTCCGGAGGAGGAGCATTGAATCCACTAGGGATCTTCATGTTGGGGAACGTTGCATGGGAAACAAAAATTATCCTATGCACACATAAGATCTATCCATGGTGATGAGCATCTACTAGAGGATAGATCGGATCCACATACCCTTGTAGATCGCTAAGCGAAAGCGTTTAAGAAACGCGATTGATGTAGTCGAACGTCTTCACGATCCAAATCGCAAGATGTCCCACGAACTCCCTATCAAGCGCAGAACGGACGACACAATCACGTTCGACACACGTGCAACTTGATGACGCCTTCACCTCCTCGATCCAGTGAGCATTGGTGAAGTAGTAGCTCGAGTCCTTCTGGCAGCACGATGGTGTGGTGGTGGCGGTGGAGGGATTGATCCGGCAGGGCTCCACCCTGCACGGCCGAACCAACCTAGAGAAGAAGAAGAAGCTACGAGAGAGGGAGAGGATGCGCCATCGTTGTGTCGGCAGCCCTCCCTCCCCTCACATATATATAGGGGGAGAGGAGGAGGGGGTCGGCGCCCTAGGGTTCCCACCCCTAGGGGCGGTGGCCAAGATGGGTGCAACGGCCGAGGGGGGTGCCTTGGTCCCCCAAGGTAGGTGGTACGCCCCCCCTCCCTTGCGCCAGCCCTAGCCCAGCCGCATGGGCCTTGGGTGGGAGGGGCAGCCAGCCCACCAGGGGCTGGTGTGACCCCTCTCACAGCCCATGGGGCAATCTGGGGCAGGTGGACCTCGCCAGTGGACCCGGAACCCTTCCGGCATTTCTGTCACAAAACGGGCAAGTCTCGGAACGTTTCTGGACTCCGGTTCTCTCCATCCCATTCATTCTTCACCTCCAGACCATTCCGGAGTTCCTCGTTACGTTTGGGATCTCATCAGGGACTCCGAACAACCTTCGGTCACCAACATAAAAACTCAACTATACTTATATCGTCAGCAAGCGTTAAGTGTGTAGACCCTGCGGGTTCATGAACTATGCAAACATGACCGAGACACCTCTACGGTCAATAACCAATAGCAGGACCTGGATGCCCATATTGGTTCCTACACATTCTAGGAAGATCTTTATCGGTTGAACCTCTATGTCAAGGATTCAGTTAATCCCGTATGATGTTCCCTTTGTTCTTTGGTATGTTACTTGCCCGAGATTCGATCGTCGGTACCTCTATACTTAGTTCAATCTCGTTACCGGCAAGTCTCTTTACTCGTTTCGTAATACAAGATCCTGTGGCTAACTCTTTAGTCACTTTGCTTGCAAGGCTCTTTGTGATGTTGTATTGCCGAGTGGGCCCTGAGATACCTCTCCATCACATGGAGTAACAAATCCCAGTCTTGATCCATGACCACTCAACAGACACCCTCAGAGATACCTGTAGAGCATATTCATAGTCACCCAGTTACGTTGTGACATTTTATACACACAAGGTATTCCTCCGGTGTTAGTGAGTTGCACGATCTCATGGTCATAGGAACAGATACTTGACATACAGAAAACTCTAGCAATAAACTGACACGATCATATGCTATGTTCATAGTTTGGGTCTTGGCCATCACATCATTCTCCTAATGATGTGATCCTGTTATCAAATGACATCTCATGTCTATGTCTAGGAAACCTTGGCCATCTTTGATTGGAAACCTTGGCCACCTCATGTCTATAGGCATACTAGGGACACAATGTTGTCTATGTACCCACACATGTATGTTTGTTTCCAATCAATACAATTATAGTATGGATAATAAACAATTATAATGAACAAGGAAATATAATAATAACCACTTTATTATTGTCTCTAGGGCATATTTCCAAAACTTCCCTCTTGAGGGGCCTTGGCATCACTTGGATCTACTCCCAATGGAGGATAAGCCCCACACGAGAGACAAGTAATGGAGCTATGCTCACAAAGTGCATGCAAAACAATAGCTAACCCTAACTAGAGTCCCAATGACCAAATATATAGGTAGCAATAGGTAGGGGACGAAGAGGGGTCGAAATGGGGCGAAATGGGCCGAATGGGTTGGCTGGCCTGGGAGGCCCGTGCACACGGCCTAAGTGAGCCCCGTGCGCATGGGGTCGCCGTTGTAGCTTCCTGGGAGGCCCGTGTGCACGAGGTCTTCTAGGCCCGTGCGCATGGGGTCATCGTTGTAGCTCCTGGGAGGCCCGTGTGCACGGGGCCTTCTGGGCCCGTGCGCACGGGGTCGTCGTTGTAGATCCTGGGAGGCCCGTGTGCACGGGGTCTTCTGGGCCCATGCGCACGGGGTCTTCTGCCGTCACTCGGTTACCCTCGTGCGCATGGGGTCGGCTGTAGCTGGGCTCCTTGTCTGCAGCAGCGTCTCCATCTTCTGTGCGTCCTCGTGGTTCCTCCCCTTGGCCTTGGATGTCTTCCTCGTACCTAATGATGCATAACGTCCCGAGGTGAGGTAGCATCCAAGTTCCATTAGCATTCATGTCAAGCTCAAAGAGGAGTGAGTTCACCTTAGCTTCTATTGCACATGCGCGAGCTCTTCTCATAGGGCCACTTGTGTCTTGTGGAGATGGTGTAGGCTTCATGAGGATGAATGAGGGATGCTCCGCATCAGGTGGGCTCGGCGATGACATCCGTCCCGTCGAGCTCGTGGTTTCGGTCTCATTGCACCGTGAAGGAAACCTTTGGGGGATTCCTTCGAAACCTGCGTATGTCCTTGTCTCCTTAGTACCAAAGAGGAAACTGTCCTCCCCCTGCGCCTGCTGGCGCCCGCCTGGCTTCGTCGTCAGAACCCACGTCATCCCGTCCTCGGGAGGTTGGGCACGTGCATAGAAATCTTCGCTCCTCGGGAAGCAGCCTAGGAGGACGCTACTCTCCGGAGGTCTTGACGTGATTCTCCTCGCGAGGCGGGGGGCCTTCGCGAGGGTCTTGTTTGGAGAAACTTGTCGCTGGGCCGTACCTGGCCACGGTGGTGGGCCACGCGCCGGGCCGCAGGCAGGCAAGTCCGGATACTTCCGATCCCAGAACGCCGACAACCAGACTTGTCTTACGTGGATGACCTCATGTTTTTCATTTTTTACCATCCTAAACCGTTTTGTTCACTCTATTAATAATTAATAACATATGATTGTGTGCATCACTTGATGTAGAAAACGAGGGTATTCCCTCTTTTGGATTTCTTTTGTTATGCTGATACATGTGTTTAGTAGATTAAGTTGAATACAAATTTGAAAATAAATGACAGAAAAAATCAATGAAAACAAAATTTATGGAGCCAGCCTTTTTGACGACTATATTTACGCACAACCATCGCAACCTTCGTATCCATATAGGGTTGTCCACATGGCAACTCCGCTAGAGTTGCTCTTAGCAGCCGGATCAAACTCGGCCGGCATACAATTGTTTTGCTTGTCGTCTTGCTCATATAATATGCAGACTGGCTAGTAGTAGAGTACTACTCAAGACTCAACTTGAGTTTGTTCCAGTTTGTTTATCTCGCTAAAGGTCAAGTTAGCTTTCTCTAATAGCCAAGTTGAACAGCTATTCGTACTTAGCTTATCTGGCTGGATAAGCAATGGGGAAAAGCTTGAAGACGCGCTCCCAGGAGCAAAAGGGGGTTTTAGTGAGTACTAGTAAAGAAATATAAAAACGTTTATATCACTTAGTTTTAATATATTAACACTTAGATTAGGCTTATTGCTAAAACAAAAGGCGAATGACAACATGAAAGTCATTGACACAACGACCAATCAAGGACATTCTGCAGGAGCGGCGGCAACAGTTTTGATGATTGCTATTTTATGATTTGTAATATTTATCTTGAAATAGTTTTGAATATTGTAATAAGGAAGTGAAAGAAGTATCTCATGAACTTGCTAGTTTAGTGTAAAGATCGGTGACAAGGAATTTGATCGAGGAGCCTATGAAAAATATAACCATTGTTTCTATTTAATAATGCTTACTTTTTTCTAAACTTTTTTTTCGAACTTGTATAACCAAGTGTAAAATCTGTAAGAGGTCACTATACATTCTATACTTGAGGAAATGTTCATTTCAGTCACTCTGTTTCATTTTACCAAATACAATCACTCAGGGAGGTTTAAGGTACATGCATTGGTCACTAACGCATTTGGTTTTCTTAAACCAGGGTCCTTCGGGCTCAATTTATTAATAAGCAATAAGAGAATTGCCCGATTATTTATGAAATATGGACGAAAACCATACAATACGCCATACCATAGGGTATTTTTCTACCTTTGAGACATGAAAATTCATAACTTTCTTTGTCTTATTCTTTTAGACCATATCATTTTTAGAGTACATCTTTTCCTAATCTTGCCATGTTTTTTTATTATAGGTACATTGGCAATTTTTAGTAACTATCAACTTTATTAAGTAGACCATGGCAATTTTAATTTAGGTAGCATGCCATTTATTCTTTAGAGCATGGTAAATTTTATTTATTAGACTATGTTAATGTTTTGAGCTATCACAGAATTTTAAGTAATTATACCATGACATTTCTATCAGTAGGCCATGTCATATTCAATTTGTTGCAGAACGTTGCATGGAAAACAAAAAATTTCCTACGCACACGCAAGATCTATCCATGGTGATGAGCATCTACGAGAGGGAGAGTGGATCTACGTATCCTTGTAGATCGCTAAGCAGGAAGCGTTAAGAAACGCGGTTGATGCAGTCGAATGTCTTCGCGATCCAAATCGCCGAGCGTCCCGCGATCCAATCACGATCCGTCCCGATCAAGCACCGAACGGACGGCACCTCCGCGTTCATCACACGTATAGCTTGATGACGATCTCCGTCTTCTGGATCCAGCAAGAGGGAGCGGAGAGGTAGACGAGTTCTACGGTAGCGTGACGGCGCTGCGTCGATGGTGGTGGAGTAATCTCAGCATGGCTTTGCCTAAGCATAGCTGAAACCGATCTAGAGGAGAAACTACGAACTAGAGGGTAGGGTTGCACGTGGCTGAAAATCTTGTGCCAAACCCTAAAACCCTCTAGTATATATAGGAGGAGAGGAGGAGGAGGCTTGGCGCAAGGGCCGGCCCCTCTAGGCTTTGGCTGAAGTGGAGAGGAGGAGTCCTCCTCCTCCACTCCTAGTAGGATTAGGACTCCTTCCTTATTTCCATCCTTTTTTGCCTTTTTCCACCTTTTCCACTTAGGAATCTCTTCCCAGCCGCATGGGCCTTGTGTGGGACTTTGCCCAGCCCACTAAGGGCTGTTATTAGTCCTCCCACAGCTCATGTAGCCTCTTGGGTCGAAATATCTCTCCCGATGGTCCTCCGGTACACTACCGACACTCCCGGTACACTACCGATGAACCCGAAACTTTTCCGGCGACCAAAATAGGACTTCCTATATATCAATCTTTATCTCCAGACCATTCCGGAGCTCCTCGTTACGTCCGACATCTCATCCGGGACTCCGAAAAACATTCGGTCACCACCATGCATAACTCTATACTACCGAAATGTCACCGAACCTTAAGTGTACAGACCCTGCGGGTTCGAGAACTATGTAGACATGACCGAGACACCTCTACGGTCAATAACCAATAGCGGGACCTGGATGCCCATATTGGTTCCTACATATTCTACGAAGATCTTTATCGGTCGAACCTCTATGTCAAGGATTCAGTTAATCCCGTATGATGTTCCCTTTGTTCTTCGGTATGTTACTTGCCCGAGATTCGATCGTCGGTATCTCCATACCTAGTTCAACCTAGTTACCGGCAAGTCTCTTTACTCGTTACGTAATACAAGATCCCATGACTAACACTTAGTCACATTGCTTGCAAGGCTTATTGTGATGTTGTATTACCGAGTGGGCCCTGAGATACCTCTCCGTCACACGGGAGTAACAAATCCCAGTCTTGATCCATGCCAACCCAATAGACACCCTCGGAGATACCTTGAGCACCTTTATAGTGACCCAGTCACGTTGCGATGTTTGATACACACAAGGCACTCCTACGGTGTCCGTGAGTTGCATGATCTCATGGTCATAGGAACATATACTTGACATGCAGAAAACTGTAGCAATAAACTGACACGATCATATGCTACGTTTATTGTTTGGGTCTTGTCCATCCCATCATTCTCCTAATGATGTGATCCCGTTATCAAATGACATCACATGTCAATGGCTAGGAAACCTTGACAATCTTTGATCAACGAGCTAGTTCACTAGAGGCACACTAGGGACAAAGTGTTGTCTATTTATCCACACATGCAATGTATTTCCAATCAATACAATTATAGCGTGGACACAAACAATTATCATGAACAAGGAAATATAATAATAAACACTTTATTTATTACCTCTAGGGCATATTTCCAATAGTCTCTCACTTGCACTAGAGTCAATCATCTAGTCCACATTACTATGTGATTTACATTGTAACGAATCAAACACCCATGCAGTTCTGGTGTTGATCATGCTTAGCCCTTGGAAGAGGTTTAGTCAATGGGTCTGCTACATTTAGATCCGTGTGCACTTTGCAAATATTTATGTCCTTCTCTGCGATGTAATCGCGAATGGAATTGAAGCGCCGCTTTATGTGTCTGGTCCTCTTGTGAAACCTTGGTTCCTTGGCCAGAGCAATGGCACTAGTGTTGTCACAGAACAGAGTCATTGGATTCAGTGCACTGGGCACTACTCCAAGATCTGTCATGAACTGCTTCATCCAGACACCTTCCTCTGCTGCCTCCGAGGCTGCGATGTACTCCGCCTCGCATGTAGAATCGGCTACCACGCTTTGCTTGGAACTGCACCAACTTACCTCTCCCCTGTTGAGAATAAATACGTATCCGGTTTGCGACTTAGAGTCATTCGGATCAGTGTCAAAGCTTGCATCGACGTAACCCTTTACGACAAGCTCTTCATCACCTCCATAAAAGAGAAACATCTCCTTAGTCCTTTTCAGGTACTTAAGGATATTCTTGACCGCCGTCCAGTGCTTCATTCTAGGATCACTTTGAAACCTTCCGGCCATACTTATGGCAAGGCCGACATCGGGTCTTGTGCACAGCATTGCATACATGATAGAGCCTATGGCTGAAGCATATGGGATGACACTTATCTTCTCTCTATATTCTGCAGTCACTGGGCATTGATTCTTACACAACTTCACACCTTGTAACACAGGCAAGAACCCCTTCTTGAATTGATCCATTTTGAACTTCTTCAAAACTTTATCAAGGCATGTGCTCTGTGAAAGTGCTATTAAGTGTCTCGATCTATCTCTATAGATCTTAATGCCTAATATGAAAGCAGCTTCTCCTAGGTCCTTCATTGAAAAACTCTTGTTCAAATATTCCTTCACGCTTTCCAGCATTTCTATATTGTTTCCAATCAGCAATATGTCATCTACATATAATATTAGAAACTCTATAGAGCTCCCACTCACTTTCTTGTAAATACAAGCTTATCCATAAACTTGTATAAACCCAAACGCTTTGATCACCTCATCAAAGCATTTGTTCCAACTCCGAGATGCTTGCACCAGTCCATAAATAGATCGCTGGAGCTTGCAAACTTTGTCAGCATTCTCTGGATCGACAAAGCCTTCCTGTTGCATCATATACAACTCTTCCTCAAGGAAACCGCTGAGGGACGTTGTTTTGACATCCATCTGCCAAATTTCATAGTCGAAATACGCAACTATTGCTAACTTGATTCTGATGGACTTAAGCATCGCTACGGGTGAGAAGGTCTCATCGTAGTCAACTCCTTGAACTTGTGAAAAACCCTTTGCCACAAGTCGAGCTTTATAGACGGTGACATTACCGTCCACGTCCGTCTTCTTCTTAAAGATCCATTTGTTCTTAATTGCCTTTCGCCCTTCAGGTAATACTTCCAAAGTCCATACTTTGTTTTCATACATGGATCCCATCTCGGATTTCATGGCCTCTAACCATTTCTCCGAATCCGGGCCCATCATCGCTCCTCCATAGCTCGTAGGTTCATTGTTGTCCAACAACATGACCTCTAAGACAGGGTTGCCATACCACTCAGGACCAGTACGCGCCCTTGTCGACCTACGAGGTTCAAGAGTGACTTGATCCGAAGCTTCATGATCATCATCATTAAATCCTCTTCAACTTTTGTAGGTTCCACAGAAACATCTTTCTGCGCTGTGCTACTCTCTGGTTGAAGTAAAGGTTCAATAACCTCATCAAGCTCTATTTTCCTCCCACTCAATTCTTTCGAGAGAAACTCTTTCTCAAGAAATGTTCCATTCTTACCGACAAACACTTTGCCTTCGGATCTGATATAGAAGGTATACCAACTGTTTCTTTTGGGTATCCTATGTAGATGCATTTCTCCGCTTTGGATTCCAGCTTTTTAGGCTGAAGCTTTTTGACATAAGCATCACATCCCCAAACTTTAAGAAACAACAACTTTGGCCTCTTGCCAAACCACAGTTCATATGGTGTCGTCTCAACAGATTTTGATGGTGCCCTATTTAAAGTGAATGCAACTGTCTCTAATGCATAACCCCAAAACGATAGTGGCAAATCAGCAAGAGACATCATAGAACGCACCATATCTATGTTGGGGAACGTAGCATGGGAAACAAAAATTTTCCTACGCACACGCAAACCTATCCATGGTGATGAGAATCTACGAGAGGGAGAGTGAATCTACATACCCTTGTAGATCGCTAAGCGGGATGCGTTAAGAAACGCGGTTGGTGTAGTCGTACTTCTTCGCGATCCAAATCGCCGAGCGTCCCGCGATCTCATCACGATCATCATGTGATCCAATCACGATCCATCCCGCGAACTCATCACGATCCGTCCCGCGATCTCATCACGACCCGTCTCGCGATCTTGATCACAGTCCTTCCGATCTAGCGCCGGACGGATGACACCTCAAGTTTAACCCGAGTGTTCCGCGTGTGCAAATCTGTCTTGCACCCGTTGTATGTGAACGTAGAGTCTATCACACCCGATCATCACGTGGTGTCTCAACACGACAAACTTTCGCAACGGTGCACACTCGTGGAGAACACAATTTTATCTTGAAATTTAAGTGAGGGATCATCTTATAATGCTACCGTCGTACTAAGCAAAACAAGGTGCATAAAAGGATTAGCATCACATGCAATTCATAAGTGACATGATATGGCCATGAACTCGTGCTTAAGATCTCCATCTTCACAACACCGGCATGATCTCCATCGTCACCGGCACGACACCATGATCTCCATCATCTTGATCTCCATCAATGTGCTGCCATAGGGGTTGTGGCACCAGCTGCTTCTACTTCTATTGCTACCGTTTAGCGATAAAGTAAAGCATTACATAGCGCTTAATGATTGACACGCAGGTCATACAATAATTAAAGACAACCCTATGGCTCCTGCCAGTTGCCATACTCATCGACATGCAAGTCGTGAAAATTCTATACATCACATGATCATCTCATACATCACATATATCTCATCATGTAATTGGCCATATCATATCACAACATACCCTGCAAAAACAAGTTAGACATCCTCTAGTTGTTGTTGCAAGTTTTACGTGGCTGCTACGGGTATCTAGCAAGAACGATTCTCACCTACGCAAAGCCACAACGGTGATACATAGTTTGCTTTTCAACCTTCTCAAGGACCGCCTTTGTCGGATCCGATCCAACTAAAGTGAGAGAAACTGTCACCCGCAAGCCATCTAAGCAACAAGTTGCGTCGAGGGAACCGGTCTCTCGTAAGCGTACGAGTAATGTTGGTCCGGGCCGCTTCATCTCACAATACCGCTGAACCAAAATACGACCAAGGGAGGAAGCAATCTAAGCATCAACGCCCACAAACTTTTTGTGTTCTACTCGAGATCTCATCGAACCATCAACCTAGCTCTGATACCACTGTTGGGGAACGTAGCATGGGAAACAAAAAATTTCCTACGCACACGCAAACCTATCCATGGTGATGAGCATCTACGAAAGGGAGAGTGAATCTACATACCCTTGTAGATCGCTAAGCGGGAAGCGTTAAGAAACGCGGTTGGTGTAGTCGTACTTCTTCGCGATCCAAATTGCCGAGCGTCCCGCGATCCAATCACGAACCGTCCCGCGATCTCGTCACGATCTGTCCCACGATCCAATCACGAACGTCTCGTGGCCTTGATCATGATAATTCCGATCTAGTACCGAACGGACGGCACCTCCGCGTTCAGCACACGTGCAGCGTGATGACGATCTCCACCGTCTTGATCCAGCAAGAGGAGATGGAGAGGTAGAAGAGTTCGCCGGCAGTGTGACGGCGCTCCGGCGATGGTGGTGGAGTAATTCCGGCAGGGCTTCGCCTAAGCACTGCGGAACTACGATCTAGAGGAGAAACTATGCACCGGTGGATTGGGTAGCATGTGGCCGGAAATTCTGTCCAAAAACCACCCAATCCACTAGTATATAAAGGAGGAGAGGAGAGGGAGGGCTGGCGCACAAGGCACCAGCCTTTGGAGTCGGCCAAGGAAAGGTGGGAGAGGAGGACTCTCCTCCTCCAATCCTAGTAGGACTAGGATTGCTCCTTTTTGGCCTTTTTCACCTTTTTCCTTTAGGAAACCCACTCCCTGCGCCATGGGCCTTATGTGTCTGTCTCACCAGCCCACTAAGGGCTGGTTATTACTTTCCCACAGCCCATGGACCCCTTGGGGTCGAAATACCCCTCCCGGAGGCCTCCCAGTACACTACCGGCACTCCCGGTACATTACCGATGAGCCCGAAACTTTTCCTGCGACCAAACTGGGACTTCCTATATATGAATCTTTACCTCCAGACCATTCCGGAGCTCCTCGTGACGTCCGGGATCTCATCCGGGACTCCAAACAACCTTTGGTCACCACCATACATAACTCTACACTACCGAAACGTCACCAAACCTTAAGTGTGCAGACCTTGCGGGTTCGAGAACTATGTAGACATGACCGAGACACCTCTACGGCCAGTAACCAATAGCGGGCCCTGGATGACCATATTGGTTCCTACATATTCTACGAAGATCTTTATCGGTCGAACCTCTATGTCAAGAATTCAGTTAATCCCGTATAACGTTCCCTTTGTTCTTCGGTATGTTACTTGCCCGAGATCCAAATTCACCAACTCAAGTCCGATCATCACGTGAGTTGAGGTGGTTTCAATGGTGAACATCATCATGTTGATCATATCTACTATATGACTCATGTTCGACCTTTCGGTCTCTTGTGTTTCGAGGCCATGTCTGTACATGCTAGTCTCGTCAAGTTTAACCCGAGTGTTCTGCATGTGCAACACTGGCTTGCACCCGTTGTATGTGAACGTAGAGTCTATCACACCCGATCATCACGTGGTGTCTCGACACGACGAACTTTCGCAACGGTGCACACTCGGGGAGAACACAATTCATCTTGAAATTTAAGTGAGGGATCACCTTATAATGCTACCGTCGTCCTAAGCAAAACAAGGTGCATAAAAGGATTAACATCACATGCAAATCATAAGTGACATGATATGGCCATGAACTTGTGCTTTTGATCTCCATCTTGAAAGCACCGGCATGATCTCCATCGTCACCGACATGGCACCATGATCTTCATCATCTTGATCTCCATCAAGGTGTCGCCATCGTGGTTGTCGCGCCCACCATGCTTCTACTACTATTGCTACCATTTAACGATAAAGTAAAGCATTACATAGCGCTTAATGATTGACACGCAGTTCATACAATAATTAAAGACAACCCTATGGCTCCTGCCGGTTGCCGTACTCATCGACATGCAAGTCGTGATATTCTATACAACACATGATCATCTCATACATCACATATATCTCATCATGTAATTGGCCATATCACATCACAACATACCCTGCAAAAACAAGTTAGACGTCCTCTAATTGTTGGTGCATGTTTTACGTGGCTGCTACGAGTATCTAGTAAGAACAATTCTCACCTACGCAAAAACCACAACGGTGATACATAAGTTGCTTTTCAACCTTCTCAAGGACCGCCTTTGTCGAATCCGATCCAACTAAAGTTGGAGAAACAGACACCCGCCAGCCATCTTTGTGCAACGAAGTTACACGCCAGTCGATGGAGCCGATCTCTCGTAAGTGTACAAGTAAGGTTGGTCCGGGCCACTTCATCCCTACAATACCGCTGAACCAAAACACGACCAAGGAAGGAAGAAATCTAAGCATCAACGGCCACAAACACTTTGTGTTCTACTCGGGATCTCATCTACACATAGACCTAGATCATGATGCCACTTTTGGAGAACGTTGCATGGGAAACAAAAAATTTCCTACGCACACACAAGATCTATCCATGGTGATGAACATCTACGAGAGGGAGAGTGGATCTACGTACCCTTGTAGATCGCTAAGCGGGAAGCGTTAAGAAACGTGATTGATGTAGTCGAATGTCTTCGCGATCCAAATCGCCAAGCGTCCCGCGATCCTATCACGATCCGTCCCGATCAAGCACCGAACGGACGGCACCTCCGCGTTCAGCACACGTACAACTTGATGACGATCTCCGCCTTCTTGATCCAGCAAGAGGGATCAGAGAGGTAGACGAGTTCTCCGGCAGCGTGACGGCGCTGCGCCGATGGTGGTGGAGTAATCTCAGCAGGGCTTCGCCTAAGCATAGCTGAAACCGATCTAGAGGAGAAACTACGAACTAGAGGGTAGGGTTGCACGTGGCTGAAAATCTTGTGGCAAAACCCTAAAACCCTCTAGTATATATAGGAGGAGAGGAGGAGGAGGCTTGGTGCAAGGGCCAGCCCCTCTAGGCTTCGGCTGAAGTGGAGAGGAGGAGTCCTCCTTCTCCACTCCTAGTAGGATTAGGACTCCTTCCTTATTTCCATCCTTTTTTGCCTTTTTTCACCTTTTCCACTTAGGAATCTCTTCCCACCCGCATGGGCCTTGTGTGGGACTTTGCCCAGCCCACTAAGGGCTGTTATTAGTCCTCCCACAGCCCATGTAGCCTCTTAGGTCGAAATATCTCTCCCGATGGTCCTCCGGTACACTACCGACACTCCCGGTACACTACCGATGAGCCCGAAACTTTTCCGACGACCAAAATAGGACTTCCTATATATCAATCTTTATCTCCAGACCATTCCGGAGCTCCTCGTTACATCCGTGATCTCATCCGGGACTCCGAAAAACCTTCGGTCACCACCATGCATAACTCTATACTACCGAAACGTCACCGAACCTTAAGTGTGCAGACCCTGCGGGTTCGAGAACTATGTAGACATGACCGAGACACCTCTACGGTCAATAACCAATAGCGGGACCTGGATGCTCATATTGGTTCCTACATATTCTACGAAGATCTTTATCGGTCGAACCTCTATGTCAAGGATTCAGTTAATCCCGTATGATGTTCCCTTTGTTCTTCGGTATGTTACTTGCCCGAGATTCGATCATCGGTATCTCCATACCTAGTTCAACGTCGTTACCGGCAAGTCTCTTTACTCGTTTCGTAATACAAGATCCCGTGACTAACACTTAGTCACATTGCTTGCAAGGCTTATTGTGATGTTGTATTACCGAGTGGGCCCTGAGATACCTCTCCGTCACACGGGAGTAACAAATCCCAGTCTTGATCCATGCCAACCCAATAGACACCCTCAGAGATACCTGTAGAGCACTTTTATAGTCACCCAGTCACGTTGCGACATTTGATACACACAAGACACTCCTCCGGTGTCCGTGAGTTGCATGATCTCATGGTCATAGGAACATATACTTGACATGCAGAAAACTGTAGCAATAAACTGACACGATCATATGCTACGTTTATAGTTTGGGTCTTGTCCATCCCATCATTCTCCTAATGATGTGATCCCGTTATCAAATGACATCACATGTCGATGGCTAGGAAACCTTGATCATCTTTGATCAACGAGCTAGTTCACTAGAGGCATACTAGGGACAAAGTGTTGTCTATTTATCCACACATGCAATTTGTTTCCAATCAGTACAAATATAGTATGGACAATAAACAATTATCATGAACAAGAGAATATAATAATAAACACTTTATTTATTGCCTTTAGGGCATATTTCCAACACAATTTTGGTAGCATGACAGCTTTAATAATTGGATCGTAGCATTTCTTTCAGTAGACTATGGTAGTTATGATTTACTCCCTCCGTTTCTAAATATATGCATTTTTAGATTTTTTTCACTAGGGGACTACATACGGATGTATATAGACATACTTTAGAGTAAAGATTCACTTATTTTGTTTCGTACGTAGTCTCCTAGTGAAATCTTTAGAAAAACTTATATTTATGAACGGAGGGAGTAGGTAGCATGGAATTTTATCCTTTAGAGCATGGCCATTTCAGTAATTATACCATGACAATTTTTTATTAAGGAGACCATGTTATATTCAATTTAGGTAGCATGTCATTTTTATTAAGTAGACTATGAAAATTTTAATTTACTCCATCCGTTCCTAAATATAAGTCTTTTTAAAAGACTACATACGAATGTATATAGACATGTTTTAGTGTGTAGATTCACTCATTTTGCTCCGAATGTAGCCTACTAGTGAAATTCCTGAAAAGACTTATATTTAGGAATGCAGGGAGTAGATAGCATGCCATTTTTATTATTTAAAGCATGACCATTTTAGGGATCGTACCATGGCATTTTTATTAAGTAGACTACGACAATTTTCTATTTTTTGCCATGCTGTTTTGAAAAGCAATTTCTCCTTTTTTATTTTTCCACGTGTCCAATTACACGTTTTTTTTTTGAGATTTCACAATGTTTTATTTTGTGGATGCAATTTTATATATTATAGCATGGCAATTTTATAACTTAGAGAATGGCAAATGTAAATTAATGTTTTTTCAATGTCCTTTCTTATGCATGTGGGATTTTTTTTGTCGATGACCCTTTTTTTCCTCATAGTGAGGTAATCGGGCTACCATTTTTTATTGGAGGCTAGATTGGCCACGGGCCGCCCTGGAATCCTAACGTAGTTAACCATCGGGAGGATGGCTTTCGTTCGCTAGAGGGTTCCTCCCCTAGCAGACTAATTCGTTCGCTGGAGGCAACCCCCAACCGACCATCGTCAGTTATTAGGGTCCTTTAGAGAATCTACAACTGGACCCATGCCCGCTCCAAACATCCGAATGGGTTGCCCGTCAACGTCTCAATGAAAAACGCCACCTAACCAAGCTCCCCATAAGCGACCCAAACGCCCTAGATTGTCCTCATATCCAACCTAAATCTAAGATGGTTAGAGACGCCCTGACGTGCTTGCCACACTTGGATTGACAACAAGGGTCTGCGCTGCGCCAGTTCGCTCATATCTACCCCCTATCGTTCAAGGTCACTAAGGACTTGGACGAAGTAGGGCCATCAATGTACCCATTCGAATTCGAACACAAAAGTAAAAACTGATTAACTTAAATAAATAGAAAAGACGGGCCATCAATGCAGACAAGATACATAATGACGGTCAATATATTTCTGGAAGGATTAATCGATGACTGAAGCTTACCGTTGTTGCACGACGTGGCTGTTTAAGCCGGCCTTGTCACTCCTCCGACGATGTCATGGGACTAAAAAAAACCAACCATGCTGGCCAGCACATATGTTTCTACACCAGAAATCTTAACTATGAACAACCCCGCCGACTCAATACAGACTAAAAGATTTAAAATGATCGATATGCGTGTGTTTGCATAATTTGGTGTTTAAAAATAAGATTTATGATTGCAAATGACAAAAATCGATGCATGACATATGAGACCCAGGTTAGGCAATTCCAATTTTAGACGCTCTTAAGAATAAGGAAGCTTACATCGAAAGTGTTGTTCCCAACGTGAGCTCATGCGAGCTCTGGGAACAATAAAATAAAATAAATGACAAAAATTCAAATAATTCTGATTTTTTTCTGTGAAAAATTGGCAAATGTTTTCATAGCTTGCAATTTTTTTATCATGAGTTGTCATTCACAAAAAATGTAGCAAAAAACAAAATCAATACTCGTAAATGTTGGCATGATTATTACTACGAATGTCATATGGTGATGAAAATTTTCAAGCCAACAAACTTTTCGTCACTAGTGGCGAAAAGTTTGCTGGCTTGAAAATTTCACAAGAAAACGTTTTTTTTTAATTTTACAGCTTTCATGAGCTCGGGATTAAAACAGCTGCCTTCATCTTGCATGCAGCTAAAGTGAGAGAAAACACGGTCTTGGGTAACTGGATCTGCTCTCTCCACGTGTTCACGCTCTGGAATAGGAATTCCCCTCAAACCCACTCTCCGAACGCAACGTGAAAAAGAAAATGAAAAGCAGAGGAGAAGAATCGCAGCTCCATGATGCGGAGACGAAGACGAAGACGCGTGCATGTGCAGTGTATGTACCACGAATGAGTGATCCACCCACCCACCCCTCATCTCAATCCCCTCCACTCCATCCGCCCACACGAGTACGGTGCAGGTTCAGTGCATCCAGCTCCGGCCAGCGCGGCTTGTCCCCTCGGAGCGCCAAGGGCGGCCCCCGCGCCGATTATTCAATTCCCACCTCCTCCGTCTCTTTCTTCCCTATACCCTCCGCCTCAGGCCGCGCTTTCCCCTTCGTCTCTCTTCTCACAGAGCTCTCCTCTCCCCCTCTCCCCCTTCTCTTTTTTCCCTGTCGCGGCGGCGATAGGGTTCGACTTCCGTCTCCTTCCCCCATCCGGCGGTGGTCGCCTGTAAATGCTTAAGGCCTTCTCCGGCGGCTCGGATCGTGCGGCGACGGCGGCGGCTCTGTTCTTGGTCGTGCTCTTCTTCTTCTTCTTCTTCTTCTTCTTTCAAGGGATCTCTTCCTCCTCCGGCGACTCGGCATGCCTGCCTTCCACGCATACGGAGGTAAGCGATAGAGAGAGACCCCCCATCCTGTTTTTCTTTTCCCGGAAGAGAGCCGGGCTGTTGTTTTAGTCGTGGTTCCTTGCAAGGAAAGGTTTGTTCTTGCGTGTCCCTGATGTTGTC
Source organism: Hordeum marinum (assembly GCA_022496015.1). NCBI lineage: Eukaryota > Viridiplantae > Streptophyta > Magnoliopsida > Poales > Poaceae > Hordeum > Hordeum marinum. The sequence continues at coordinate 176,415,227 of CM039677.1, forward strand.
TTCTTTGATTGGGTCAGATGGCGGGTGCCTCGTCTCTGCCCCGGCCGAGCTTTCCGGCATGTTCTGCCGCGGCGGCGGAGCGGTGGTTCAGCAGCGGAAGCGCTCTCTGGTGGCCGCGTCGGCGGTCGCCGCCGTGGCGGCCGAGTGCATGAGGGCCAGCAAGAAGCAGAGGCAGCCCCCGCAGCCGTCCCTGGACGGGCTCCCGGACGAGTGCCTCTTCGAGGTCCTGCGCCGTCTGCCCGGCGGCCGCGAGCGTGCTGACTCCGCCTGCGTCTCCCGCCGCTGGCTCGCGCTCCTCGCCAGCATCCGGGTCTCCGAGCTCGGTCATGCCGCGCTGGCCGCCCCGTCCCTGCCCGATCTCAACGAGGAGTTCGTCATGGAGGAGGGCACGGACGAATCCGCCGCAGATCCCTGCGTCGAGAGGGTCCTCGAGGGTAACGAGGCCACCGATGTCCGCCTCGCCGCCATGGCTGTTGTCGCTGGGTCCCGCCGCGGGCTGGAGAAGCTCGCCATCCGCGGGAGCCACCCGACGCGTGGGGTCACGGACCAGGGGCTCCTGGCCGTTGCCCGCGGCAGTCCTAACCTCTGCTCGCTCGCGCTGTGGGATGTGCCGCTTGTGACCGACGCTGGGCTCGCTGAGATCGCCGCCGGGTGCCCCTCGCTGGAGCGTCTGGATATCACTTCTTGCCCGCTCATCACAGACAAGGGCCTTGCCGCTATTGCTCAGGGGTGCCCCAACTTGGTGTCTCTGACCATCGAGGCGTGCTCCGGCGTTGGCAACGAGGGCCTGAGGGCGATTGGCCGGTGCTGCTTGAAGCTACAGGCTGTGAGCATCAAAAACTGTGTGCACGTTGGTGACCAGGGCATTTCTAGCCTCGTGTGCTCCGCTTCCGCGTCACTGGCCAAGATCCGTCTCCAGGGATTGAACATCACAGATGCTTCGCTTGCCGTGATTGGGTACTATGGGAAGGCTGTCACAGATCTTACACTTGCTCGCCTTGCTGCTGTTGGCGAGAGGGGATTTTGGGTGATGGCCAATGCTGCCGGCTTGCAGAAGTTGAGGTGCATGAGTGTCACCTCTTGCCTTGGGGTCACTGATCTTGCCATCACTTGTATTGCCAAGTTCTGCCCAGGCTTGAAACAGCTTTGCCTCAGGAAGTGTGCACATGTGTCGGATGCCGGTCTTAAGGCTTTCACAGAATCAGCTAAGGTGTTGGAAAACCTGCAGCTTGAAGAGTGCAACAGGGTTACTCTTGTTGGTGTTCTTGCCTGCTTTATCAACTGCAGCAAGAAGTTCAGGGCTCTCTCCTTGGTGAAATGCACAGGGGTCAAGGATGTCTGTTCTGCTCCTGCACAACTTCCTGTCTGCAAATCACTTCGTTTCTTGACCATCAAGGATTGCCCAGGTTTCACTGATGCAAGCTTGGCCGTGGTTGGTATGATCTGCCCTCAGCTGGAACAAGTCGACCTGAGTGGTCTTGGTGAGGTCACTGACAATGGGCTTCTTCCGTTGATTAAATCTTCTGAGGGTAGCCTGGTCAAGGTTGACTTAAGTGGCTGCAAGAACATCACGGATGTTGCTGTTTCTTCCCTGGTGAAGGCACACGGAAAATCTGTTAAGCAAGTTAGTCTCGAGGGTTGCAGCAAGATAACAGATGCAAGCCTCTTCTGTATTTCTGAGAACTGCACTGAGCTTGCAGAGCTGGATCTTTCTAACTGCATGGTTAGCGACTCCGGCATTGCAAGCCTAGCATCCGCAAAGCACTTCAAGCTTCGTGTCCTCTCGCTGTTTGGCTGCTCTAAGGTCACACAGGCGAGCGTGCAGTTTTTGGGCAGCATGGGTAAGCTGGAGGGCCTCAATCTTCAGTACTGCAGCATGATTGGCAACCACAACATTGCATCGCTGGAGAAGCAGCTCTGGTGGTGCGACATTCTCGCCTAGGCAGGCAAGATGGTTCATTGCTGGTGGGGCTCGTCTATTGGGTCAGCCGCCTGCATATGCAGATATACGTCCGTAGCAGCGCAACCGTCAAACCCATATTAGTCAGTTTTTCGGCTCATCACGAGCCGGGGTGGGCTTCTGAACTTTGTTCAGGGACTGGCCATTTTTTGGGGGGCGGCTTTAGCCAAGTGCTCGTTTTTTCACAGATCGCTCCTCAGGAGGCGATCTGTTTTTTGAGCATCTGGCTGCCATCACTGGCATCATGCCCCTTCCATCCAGGCACCGGTCCTTGCCGTTATAGCCACACCATACTGGTTTTTTAGGTTGCTCTAGTGTCCAGTGTCATTTTTTCACTGCTTCATGGTTAAGAAATTGCAGGCGCCAGCTCCAGTGGCTGGTCTCCAGGGTTGCTGATCCTGGAACGTCTGTTGACATGTCTGGTTGATATTGATATTGTTATTGAGTTGGGTCTGTCAGTATGCTGAGGTGCTGTGTGTTGTTCTCTCTAGTGTGTGTGTGTGGTGTCATGTAGGGTTGCTTTTTTTCTTGCGGTTCCTCTTAGGAATGTCTGGTCTTGGGGATCTGGCCGTCGCGAGGCGCATACTAGAGCCTCGCGGTTACAACCCTGGATGGTTGTTTTTCTTGACAGGTCCCTGATTTTACCGGCATGTTGTTGAGGACTGTAATCTTTGCAACCTTGTAAGAATAAATGAAGTATGTGTTTGTTTTGTAAGTTCTATGGTTTTTATCTTGCTTTGTGAATTGGGCTGATGCCTTCATTTTGTACGATTCTACCATTTCTTTGGCATTTTGTATGATTGTACCATTTACTCCCTCCGTCCCATAACATAAGAGCGTTTTTTACACTATATTACTATAAAAAACACTCTTATGTTATGAGACAAAGGGAGTACTTATGTAAAAAAATACGGAGGGAGTACTTTGTATGTAGAACGGACTTGTGGTCAAAATTTGGAATTTGCCTAGCTTTCATGCTTCTTAAGTAATTACAAGTCTATGCTGTTGTTGACTCAATATCTATCAGTTTATCCCTGATTCTTTACTAGTGATTGAAACGAGGTGCAAAAGTTTATATTCTTTCACAATTTTTACTCTTGATCAAAGCTGAACCTTGGCTATTTTGATGCCATCGGATGGCATGCTTGCTCAAATGGATTTGCTAATTCTCTTCCAGATGAGAATTAACAAAGTCTCATCCTACACTACTTGATGAAAGCTAAACACACAAAGTCTCATCCTACACTACTTGATGAGAACTAAACACACCATTTGGCAAATATGATAGCTAAATGAAACAAAGGGCTTTGGCTGAGAACTACTCGGACGTTATGAAGAGAGAAGAGCTTGCATTTTGCAGCTCAAGACACAATTTCTTTTTTGACCCGAACTTGTAAGAATATCTTCTCACAATATTTTTATAAATTTTCAATCCAGGTATAATACAAAGCTATGCTAATAAAAGGAAAAGGAAAAGAGAAGCTAAGCTACGCTAAGCTAGGCTAGGCTAAAAAGAGAGAAAGCAAACAAGGCTAAGCTAGACAGGTCAAGGAAGTTACAACAACAATTCCAGCCCTATGCAAAACCACCCAATCAGGGAGGACAACATAATATTTCTTGCTTGTCCTATGAACAACTCAGTGGATACCTTTGAAGATGAAGTCATTTCTAGTATTTCATATAGCCCATGCAGCCAAAATGACGAGATCCATGCCAAAGGGAAGGTCAATTTTGTCTCTTAAGGTTTGTAATCTGATCTTGGATGCTGGCAGGGATAGGTTCCCAATTTGGGCATAGATACCTTCAACAGATGACTGTAGACTCACACCGGAAGAACAAGTGATCTCTGGATTCTATGACTTGCTGGTTGCACATGGCACAAGTGTAGTCATCTATGAAAAAACTTTTCGTCAGCAAAAGTTCCCTGGAGTTCAGCCTGTTATTAATGAGTAACAAGCAGAAGATTTTGTGCTTCGGTTGGACACATGACTTCCAGAAGTGCAAGGCAGGAATGATTTGAATCTCTCCCATGAGGATGTTATATGATGCATCCACTTTAAATTCCCTTGCTCCTCTTGGATATAACCATCTATCTTGCTGCTCAGATGGCCGAACCTCCATCAATAGTGCTTGTAGATCTTGGAGGTGAGTATAGGCCTCCACAGGTAATGACAGATGAAAAAGAGTGGTCAAATCTTCCTGGGTCTGTACCATGTGGAGAGATATATTTGGATTTTTTCCAAAGGAAAATAGCTGAGGCCATAGGGTGCTAAGCTGGGTGTGGGCCCAGGTGTCAAAAAGGATGTGAGCCCTAACCCATGAATACATTCAGCTTCAGACTTATATTTCTACAGTAGCTTGATGCAATCTCTCCACCAGAAAGAACAATGAGCAACTTGATTTGTAGGCACTCCATTCAAGTAATATGTTTCTCACAACAACTTCACCCAAGGCAGTTTATGAACTTATGAATCATCTTTAGAAGCGGAACATCATTGTGTGCTTCCAAGTTGAGGATTGCTAGACCACCTTGTGATTTTGCTCTACAAATGAGGTCCCAAGCAACTAGGGGAGGAATTTTCTTTTCCAAGTCATCGCCTCTCCAAAAAGCATGTCTTCTGTATTTATCACACTCATGTATGGTTCCTTTGTAAAGCTTGAGGCAACTATGACAAAAGTAGGCAGTGAAGATAAGACAACATTATCTGCGAAAAGTCTGCCATCATAGCTCATAAATCGTGAGAAGATGCTCATTGTTTTGATGATTCTCTCTATCAAAAACATGAAAAATTCCATTCTAGACTTCACTAGGCATATCTTGCAATGAAGGAGTTGAGACAGAACTGTCAAATTTTCCTCAGGAACATTGATGGGCATCATGCTAGACTTGTGATAATTGACCAGTAGCCTAGAGGAATCAGCAAACAAATCTACCAATGTTTTGAGCTGAGATATTTGAGGGGAAGATGCTTTTAGAAAAATCAGGGTGTCATCTACATAATGCAACTCTCGAAAATCTAGGCATGGTTGCCTGGTGAGGGGGTGTTCAAGAAGCCCACATTGCATGTTTTGATTGATGATTGTCTCTAGAAAATTAGCTGCAAGCACAAATAGAAGAGGGGGGGGGGGAGGGAGAGGGTCTCCCTTCCTAACTCCTCTTCTGCATCTGAACTTGACCCCAGACACCCCATTAAGAAGAACAAAAGAAGTACTAGAGGAGAGTATGTCCTTGATGCAGACACACCATTTTCTTCCAAATCCTCTTGATTTACAAATATCCAAAATGAAATTGTACTCAATCTTGTCAAAAGCCTTCTCAAAATCCAATTTGAGGACCACGAGAGGTTGTTTAGATCTATTACACCCATGCAGAAATTCGTATGCCCAAGTAACACAATCTTGGATTGTTTTGGATCTCAGAAAGCTATATTGGTCGGTATGGACCAACTCAAGTATCGCTTGTTGCAATCTATTAGCAAGTAACTTTGTGATCAATTTGATAGTGCAACTGAGCAAAGAGATTGGCCTGCAATCGTTAACATATGTTGCTCCACTCTTCTTGGGGATCAGGGAGATGTAAGGACTATTGATGTTGCTTAAACATAATTGTCCACTATCGAACCGACGACACAGATCATAGAAGTCTTTCTTGATGACATACCAACATTTTTTGATGAAGTCAATATTGAAACCATCTGGTGAGGAGATTTGTTTGATGGCAGGACCTTAATTATATCACCAATCTGTTTTTCAGAAAAGGGATCTTCTAGGAAGGAAATCCTAGTGTGTCTGGTAAAAGCTGCAATAGGTGGGGAGGAACTAAAATGTTTTTCGTCTGTCCTAACCTTTCCTTAAAGGCTTGCAGCAGGTGATCAACCTTTGCATCATGACCAAAGAGAATGATCTCATATGAGGTTGTCAAAGATGCAATACTATTATTTCTGTGTTGAGTTGTAGCTTGAGCATGGATTTTTTTTGTAGTTCTTAGACCTTATAGTGTGATTCCCCCACCTTTATCGTATGCTAATCATACACGCAATACGTACGATCAAGATCAGAGACTCACGGAAAGATATCACAACACAACTCTAGACACAAATTAAAGTCATACAAGCTTCATATTACAAGCCAGGGGCCTTGAGGTCTCGAATGCATAAGCTTGAATACAAACGAGTCAGCGGAAGCAACAATATCTGAGTACTAACATAAGTAAACAAGTTTGCCTTAATAAGGCTAGCACAAACATCACATGGATCGAAAAGGCAAGGCCTATTGCCTGGGAGCCTCCTAACTACTCAACGGCCTCCACATAGTAGTAAGCTCCGTCGGGGTAGTAGTAGTCGTCAGCTGGATCAACTGTCTCCTGGGCTCCGTCATCTGATCGCAACAATCATATCAAGGAAAAGGGGGAGCAAAGAAACTGTGAGTACTCATCCAAAATAGTCGCAAGACTTACATCAAATCTATGCTAAGTATGCAACAATATCAAAGGAACGGGGCTATATCTTTGGACTAAACTGCAGAAATGCCAGAAGAGAGGGAAGGCCTAGTCCTATCGAAGACTAGCATCTTCAGTGTCTTGCAGCATTAGAAAAGTGTAGATTAGCATATTACAAGTAGCAAGTTTGTTTAGTAACGCCCAAAGATTCTTCCTAGACTCCTTGCGAGAAAGCAATCTCGGAGCCATCCAATCCTTTCACATTTCCAGTATCCAGTTCAAGATACAACTCTGAGCGTCCGTTACCATGGACACGGCTATCCGAATAGATATAGTTCCCTGTAGGGGTGCACAAAATTACCCAACACGCTCGATTAACTCTGGCCGGACACACTTTCTCGGGTCATGCCCGGCCTCAGCTGATCGACACGCCATAGTCCTACCTAGGCTCAACAAAGAGGCCACATGCCGGTCTACATCCTAAATGCGAAGGGGTCATGGGCCAATCTCCCTTTACAATCCTGCGCGTTGCGAGGATGGCCGGTGTTACTCTTGGCACTGCTTTATGCAAATACGGTGCTTACGCGGGCCACCCGGGTGCGTGCTGCTCAACTGTGACGTGTGAAGAGCTATCGAGTGTATGTACGACATAGAGTGACCATACTTATTCCTGCGTGGTGGTCAGTGTGAAAAAGTCCAGATGCCTACTCAGATCACATATCCAAACCTGTTAGTGTCTTCGTACTGCACGGTGATGAGCAATGATCCACGATTTGTGGTCCCCTCGCCCTGTCTCCCAGACTTACTCAAGTGCTAAGAATTCCCGGCCATGCCGCGTAATTATCTTGTGGACACTCTCCTGGTCAACCCAACTACACATCACTCGCGGGTACCCATCAGGGCCGACCCGTCTTTACATGGTTCTGGGTTAGAGTCAAAGTAACCGTGTGTCCATACATCAAGGGGGAATCTGAGGAATCACCCTCGATGGATTCCACTCGATGTAATCATCAAGGTGACTTGGGAGGAATCACCCTCAAAGGTCCACACTCGAGGTGTTGCACGATAGAGTCATTATCGGGAGTGGTGAAGGAGGAATCACCCTCTGTAATCGATGACTGACTAGCTACGCTACAAAGTTATCATCAGGAGTTCATCATGAGGTATCACCCTCGGTACTCGATAGTAGCTCTACAGAGTCATACAACTAGGGGGTGTGATGTGATGTGTCGGGCTTAGGCCGTCAATCACGTTGACCGTGGCATCAATGATGAAGCGGGGGCAACAACGACAAGGTGAGGGGTCGCTGATGGATCACTAGCCAACCTATACTAAGCATATAGGATAAGTAGGTAGGTAATAATAGCAGGTTACAAAATTAGGCTATGCATCAGAATAGGATCAACAACAATAGTAGCAAATCTAATGCAATCATGAGAGAGAAGGAATGGGCGATATAGGATTGATCAAGGGAGTTTTCTTGCCTGGTTGCTCTGCGGACAGATACAGATCCTCGACGGTGAAGTAGTCGATCACCAGATCAACAACGGTCTCGGGATCTACCGGAAAAGAAGTAATAGAGGGGGAAACAAATAAATAACGGAGCAATCAAATACAACACAAATGCGATGGCACAACAAGATGTGTCAGTGGCATGCTCTAATGTATCACTAAGCATTTTAAAAGAGGAGGGAAAATATCCGGTAATATTTTCCAGCTCCAGGTATTTTTCGGACAGATGATCCTGATGCAAAAAGTCCATGTTCAATATATTCGAGGGGTGTGACAACTACGTGGATAGCATATTCGGATTCGTATTTTTTCTGATCAATTTTCATATATAAATTATATTCACTTGAGTTACGAATTATTTTATATGATTTTTCAATCTTTTATTAATATTTGGGATTTTTTGGAATTATTAAATATATTAAAAGCATTAGGCAGAAAAGGGGCTGGGTGCACCCGGTGCAGTGCACCCAGAGGTGCACCAGTGCCCGAGAGGTGGGGCCAGTCAACTACTGACGCAACAGTTAACTGGTCAGCGGGTCTAGTAAGACCCGCATGTTAGTGACTCTGGGCCAGTTAATAGTTTTATTAAAACTTAACCAATCTAGTTAGTGGCCTGGGGCCCGCTATCAGTGGGGTTAGCTAGGGAATTATGTTAGTGCTAATTAAGCGCCACATCAGCGGCACTCCGTCGCGTTAATGACAGCGAGGCATGGCATGTCGGCGATGACCGTGCGGTCGCCTTCGGCATCCATTTGGCGCGTGGTTTGGCCCTAGGAGAATGACGCAATGAGGCTCACCCAGCGATGCACGCGATGGAGGCAGAGGTGGCCGGAGCAAGCGGTGGCGATGACGTCCGAGTGGCAGCAATGGTGGAGCATGACGATGGGGTGGCTACTGGGCTCAAACAGGCTGGCTAAGGGGCTCAATGGCCTCGTGGGGATGCCAGGATCACGATGCAATGTTTGAGCGCGAGTTAGGCTTGCGCTGGTCGCAGCGGCGATGCCAACGGCGGAAGCGAGTGTGGGCAATTGTGGCAAGGCAAGCTAGGGGACACGCAGGATGGCGGAAGAGAGTGGGAGCTCACCGGGGAGGCACATGGTGGCCCGGCGAATGAATAGGAGCAACAGAGGCGGCGAATCGCGCGCGAAGCTCTGGTGGCTAATACGTCCATTTTGCATCATGCTTTTATATTGATATTTATTTCATTATGGGCTGTTATTACATGTTATGGTAAAATACTTATGCCTTTTCTCTCTTATTTTACAAGGTTTACATGAAGAGGGAGAATGTCGGCAGCTGGAATTCTGGACTAGGAAAGGAGCAAATCTAAGAGACCCTATTCTTCACAACTCCAAAAGTCCTGAAAAGTTACGGAGAATTGTTTTGGAATATAAAAAAAAATATTGGGTGAAACAAATACCAAAGATGACAAGCCTGCCAGGCGCGGCCACCCCCTAGCCGCGCCTAGGTGGCTTGTGACCCACCTGGCAGGTCCTCGACGCCCATCTTTTGCTATATGAAGGGTTTTGACCTGAAAAAAATATCATAAGAGAGATTTTGGGATGAAGTGACGCCGTCTCGAGGCGGAACATGGGCAGAACCTATCTAGAGCTCCGGCGGAGCTGTTCTACCGAGGAAACTTCCCTCCTCGAGGGGGAAATCAAAGCCATCATCATCACCAACAATCCTCTCATCGAGAGGGGGTCAATCTCCATCAACTATTCACCATCACCGTGTCCTCTCCAAACCCTAGTTCATCTCTTGTATCCGATCTTTGTATCAAACCTCAGATTGGTACCTGTGGGTTGCTAGTAGTCTTGATTACTCCTTGTAGTTGATGCTAGTTGGTTTAGTTGGTGGAAGATCATATGTTCAGATCCTTAATGATAATTAATACTCCTCTGATTATGAACATGAACATGCTTTGTGAGTAGTTACATTTGTTCCTGAGGACATGTGATAAGTCTTGTTATAAGTAATCATGTGAATTTGGTATTCGTTCGATATTTTGATGAGATGTATGTTGTCTCTCCTCTAGTGGTGTTATGTGAATGTCGACTACATAACACTTCATCATTATTTGGGCCTAGGGGAAGGCATTGGGAAGTAATAAGTAGATGATGGGTTTCTAGAGTGACAGAAGCTTAAACCCTAGTTTATGCATTGCTTCGTAAGGGGCTGATTTGGATCCATATGTTTCATGCTATGGTTAGATTTATCTTAATTCTTCTTTCGTAGTTGCGGATGCTTGCGAGAGAGGTTAATCATAAGTGTGAGGTTTGTCCAAGTAAGGGCAGAACCCAAGCACCGGTCCACCCACATATCAAATTATCAAAGTAACGAACGCGAATCGAGTGAGCATGATGAACACTAGCTTGACGGAAATTCCCATGTGTCCTCGGGAGCGTTTCACTTTATATAAGAGTTTGTCTAGGCCTGTACTTTGCTACAAAAGGGATTGGGCTACCTTGCTGCACCTTTGCTATAATTATTACTTGTTACTCGTTACAAATTATCTTATCACAAAACTATCTGTTACCGATAATTTTAGTGCTTGCATAGAATACCTTACTAAGAACCGATCGTCATTTCCTTCTGATCCTCATTGGGTTCGATACTCTTACTTATCGAAAGGACTATGATAGAACCCCTGTACTTGTGTCATCAATACTCTTTTCTGGCGCCGTTGCCGGGGAGTGAAGTGCCTTTGGTCTGCCCGAGGATCACGTCAAGAAGAAGGTCTTTCCTGTATCTTTGAAGGAGAAGGCATAGACATGTTACATGCTATGTGATAATATTGGATCATGGAGCTACACCTGATTGAAAATGAAAGTTCATGAGAAGTTCTATCCTATGCATCTAGTTCACCGTGATCGAAATTATATCTATAATTTTTGGCCTCGTGAAGGATAAAGAATCGCTCAAGCTTGGGGGAGGATTAAGTCAATGTTATATTCATGCCTAATCATGATCTCTCGATAGAAATTATTATTCAGAATTTTTATGCTCGACTTTCTCATAATGATCAATCCACACTCGATACTTCTTGTGCTGGTTCCTATATGAAGAAAGATATCGGCTTCAAATGGGATTTGTTGGAAAGAATTAAACACAACTCCGAAGATTGGGAAATCCATTAAGATAAGGAGTGAGGTATAAACCTTAAGTTTGATTGTGTTAAATCTTTTGTAGACACCGATGCTTTTCGTGAATTTAGCACTAAATATGGACTTGACTCTGAGATAGTATCTTCCTTTTGTGAATCTTTTGCTGCTCGTGTTGATCTCCCTAAGGAGAAGTGGTTTAAATATCATCACCCCATTGAAGTGAAAGTAGTTGAACCTATTAAAGTTGAAGAAGAAACTATTACTTATAATGTTGATACTGTATTCCTGCTGCTTATATAGAGAAACCACCTTTCCCTGTTAGGATAAAGGAACATGCTAAAGCTTCAACTGTGGTTCGTAAGAGCTATGTTAGAACAACTACATCTCCCAAACAAATTAAGGTTGAGCCTAGTATTGCTATGGTTAAAGATCTCTTGGTTGATAATATTGATGGGCATGTTATTCAATTCTGTGATGAAGCTGCGAGAATTGCTAGACCTGATGCTAAAGATAAACATAGACTTGTTGTTGGCATGCCTGTTGTTTTTGTTAAAATAGTAGATCATTGTTACCATGGCTTATGTGATATGGGTGCTAGTGTGAGTGCAATTCCCTTTACCTTATATAAAGAAATTATGAATTATATTGCACCAGCCGAGTCAGAGGAAATTGATGTTACAATTAAGCTTGATAATAGAGATACTATAGCACCAGTTGGGATTGTTAGAGATGGTGAAGTCTTGTGTGGGAAAATAACATATCCTACTGATTTTCTTGTCCTTGGTTCCCCACAAGATGATTTTTGTCCCATTATATTTGGTAGACCTTTCTTGAATACAGTTAATGCCAGGATAGATTGTGAGAAGGAAACTGTTACTGTAAGTTTTGGGGACACGTCTCATGAGTTTAACTTCTCTAAATTTCGTAGAAACCCCATGATAAATAATTGCCTAGTAAGGATGAAATTATTGGTCTTGATTCTATTGTTGTGCCTCCTACTGACCCCTTAGAACAATATCTGCTAGAGCATGAAAACGATATGCATATGAATGAAAGGAATTAAGTAGATAAGATTGTCTTTGATCAGCACCCTATTTTGAAACACAACTTGCCTGTTGAAATACTTGGGGATCCTCCTCCACACTAGGGTGATCCCGTGTTTGAGATTAAACAATTACCGGATACTCTGAAATATGCTTATCTTGATGAAAAAAAGATATATCCTGTTATTATTAGTGCTAACCTTTCAGAGCATGAAGAAAAGAGATTACTGAAAACTCTGAGGAAGCACTGTGCTGCTATTGGATATACTCTTGATGATATTAAGGGCATTAGTCCCACTCTATGTCAGCATAAAATTAGTATGGAGCCCGATGCTAAACCAGTTGTTGATCACCAACGATGGTTAAATCCTAAAATGAAAGAAGTGGTAAGAAATGAAATATTAAAGCTTCTGGAGGCAGGCACTATTTATCCTATTTCTGATAGTAGATGGGTTAGTCCCGTTCACTGTGTCCCTAAGAAAGGAGGTATTACCGTGGTTCCTAATGATAAAAATGAATTGATCCCGCAAAGGTTTGTTACAGGGTATAGAATGGTAACTGATTCTAGGAAATTAAATAAAGCTACCAGTAAAGATCTTTACCCTCTACCTTTTATTGATCAAATGCTAGAAGAGTATCCAAACACACACATTTTTGCTTTCTTGACGGTTATTCTGGTTTCTCTCAAATACCCATGTCAAAAGAGGACCAAGAGAAAACCACTTTTACTTGCCCTTTTGGTACCTTTGCTTATAGACGTATGCCTTTTGGTTTATGCAATGCACTTGCTACCTTTCAAAGATGTATGATTGCTATATTCTCCGATTTTTGTGAAAGGATTGTTGAGGTTTTCATGGATGATTTTTCCGTTTGCGAAACTTCTTTTGATGATTGTTTGAGCAACCTTGATCGAGTTTTATAGATATGTGAAGAAACTAATCTTGTCTTGAATTGGGAGAAGTGCCACTTGATGGTGAATGAAGGTATTGTCTTGGGACACAAAATCTCCGAAAGAGGTATTGAAGTTGACAAAGCAAAAGTTGATGCTATTGAAAAAATGAAGTGCCCTATAGATATCAGAGGTATAAGAAGTTTCCTTGGTCATGCTGGTTTCTATAGGAGGTTTATTAAAGATTTCTCTAAGATTTCTAGGCCTCTCACTAATGTTTTCCAAAAAGATGTTCCATTCGTTTTTGATGATGATTGTGTAGAAGCATTTGAAATTCTTAAGAATGCCTTGATTTCTGCACCTGTTGTTCAACCACCTGACTAGAACCTACCCTTTGAAATTATGTGTGATGCTAGTGATTATGCCATTGGTGCTGTTCTAGGACAAATAGTTGGTAAGAAATTAGACGTTATCCATTATGCTAGTAAGACTCTAGACAACGCTCAAAGAAACTATGCCACCACTGAAAAGGAATTTTTAGCAGTTGTGTTTGCTTGTGATAAGTTCAGACCTTATATTGTTGATTACAAAGTAACTGTTCACACTGATCATGATGCTATTAAATATATTATGGAAAAAAAGATGCCAAACCTAGACTTATATGATGGGTTCTTCTTCTACAAGAATTTGATTTGCATATTGTTGATAGAAAGGGTGTTGATAACCCCTTAGCGGATAACTTGTCTAGGTTAGAAAATGTTATTGATTACCCACTACCTATTGATGATAGCTTTCCTGATGAACAATTAGCTATCATAAATGCTTCGCGTAATGCTCCATGGTATGCTGATTATGCTAACTATATCGTTGCTAAATTTATACCGCCTAGTTTCACATACCAACAAAAGAGAAAGTTATTCTATGATTTAAGACATTACTTTTGGGATGATCCACACCTTTATAAAGAAGGAGTAGATGGTGTTATTAGATGTCATGTACCTGAGCATGAACATGAACAAATCCTACAAAAGTGTCATTTCGAGGCCTATGGAGGACACTGCGTTGGAGATAGAAGTGCACACAAGGTATTACAATCTGGGTTTTATTGGCCTACTCTCTTCAAGGATGCTCGTAAGTTTGTCTTGTCATGTGATGAATGTCAAAGAATTGGCAATATTAGTAGACACCAGGAAATGCCTATGAATTACTCTCTTGTTATTGAACAATTTGATGCTTGGGGTTTTGAACATATGGGACCTTTTCCAACGTCCAATGGGTATACTCATATTCTAGCTGTTGTTGATTATGTTACTAAGTGGTGTGAAGCTATTCCAACTAGTAGTTCTGATCATAACACCTCTAGTAAAATGCTAAAAGAAGTTATTTTCCCTAGATTTGAAGTCCCTAGATATTTAATGACTCATTGTGATTCACACTTTATTCATGGTGCCTTTCATAAATTGCTTGCTAAGTATGATGTTAATTATAGAATTGCATCTCCTTATCATCCTCAGTCTAGCGGTCAAGCAGAATTAAGCAATAGAGAAATTAAATTGATCTTGCAAAAGACTGTTAATATATCTAGAAAGAATTGGTCTAAGAAACTTGACGATGCATTATGGGCTTATAGAACTGCTTACAAAAACCCTATGGGTATGTCTCCGTATAAAATGGTTTATGGTAAAGCATGCCACTTACCTCTAGAACTAGAGCATAAAGCTTATTGGGCACTCAAAGAGCTCAATTATGATTTCAAACTTGTTGGTGAGAAGAGGTTATTTGACATTAGCTCACTTGATGAATGGAGAATACAGGCCTATGAGAATGCCAAGTTGTTTAAAGAAAATGTTAAGAGATGGCATGATAAAAGGATACAGAAGCGTGAATTCAATGTAGGTGACCATGTCTTGCTATACAATTCTCGTTTAAGATTTTTTGCAGGCAAACTTCTCTTTAAATGGGAAGGGCCCTACATTGTCGAGGAAGTATATCGTTCCGGTGCCATCAAGATCAACAACGTCGAAGGCACAAATCCGAAGGTGGTAAATGGGCAAAGAATCAAACATTATATCTCAGGTACTCCCATAAATGTTGAAACCAATATTATCAATACCATAACTCCGGAGGCGTATATTAGGGAGACCTACCGGAACGTTTCATACTCCGAAAAGGAATAGGTATGCGGTACAGTAAGCAAACCGATTCCAAAACATTCCCAATAGAAATTTTTCTCGGTTTTGGAATATTTAATAAATTAGGAAAATTGAAAGTAGTCCAAAAGAGGCACGAGGAGGTGACAAGCCTGCCAGGCGTGACTACCCCCTGGCCGCGCCTAGGTGGCTTGTGACCACCTCGTGCACCCTCCGGACTCTGTTTTCTTGTGGTATACTCCTTCGGGTTGTTAAAAATTCATTATATAATCTCCCTAAGGCTTGGACTTTCGTATCACGACAATACCTCTTGTTTTTGTTTCGAGCTGTTTCTGCGGTAGATTTAAAGCAAGATGTCGTCCCAAGAGTCTGATGGGGATATATATATATATCGCATTATCTTGATAATCCCATGCTCTATGGGGACCTAGATCCTTATGGATTATTCTTGGAGAAGGAACAAGAAGATAAGTATGGGGAAGAAAGCTCGGATGAAGAGGAGACTCCCCTGCCCCAACTAGGAGATATGCACGTGGAGTTCAGGAAATCAAGCCTCCCAAACACAAGGAGAAAACCCAAGGTTCTATTTGTCCCTTCTTGTTTTCTGCAGGAGGGCAAGGAAGAATTATTTCAAAGGATATTGAAGCTCGTGCAGGAAGTAGATGATCTGAGGGAACAAAACTTTATGCTTAAGAGGAAATTGAACAAGCTTAAAGATCCTACTCCACAACCATCACCTCTAGAGAAGGACATCTAAACACATGGGTATGGGCACTCCCCTTGGCTTGTGCCAAGCTTGGGGGAGGTGCCCCTGTATCGTATCACCATCACACCTTTTTCTTTTTTTATTTTTCCTAGTTCGATCCTTCTGGTTATATCTTGATCTAGTAGAATAAAATTTTAGTATGATCTAGCTTTGATTTTTTCCTTTTTTGTTCCCCTTATGTAAGCAAGTCCGAGAGTTATATAATGAAAATTAGTTTTGATATGAGGGCTTTGCTTGCTTGCTATGATGTTGATAAAAATAAATAAGAAATAAAAGAATAATAGAATAAAAGCAAAGAGTATATATGATGATCTTATGGGGAGTGATGACTTCACATATAAGAAGTGTATCAGTTGAAATTTGTTGGGAGTTGACAAACATAGCGATTGGTCATTGGGGCAATTAAAAGTAAGTAATAAACAAAGAGTGGTCACATATAAATATATTATCTTGGACATCTTTTATGATTGTGAGCACTCATTAAAATATTTTATGCTAAGAAGTTGATGTTGGACAAGGAAGACAACATAATGGGTTATGTTTGCTTATTTCCAAACTGAAGTTATATTGTTATAGATCCTCCAACATGTAGTGCTTGCTTCCACCTCATATTAGCCAAAACTTCCGCACCAAGTAGAGGTACTACTTGTGCATCCTTATACCCTCAACCCAGTTTTGCCATTAGAGTCCACCATACCTACCTATGGATTGAGTAAGATCCTTCAAGTAAGTTGTCATTGGTGCAAAAATCAAGAAGAATTGCTCCTAAATATGTATGATGTTTTACAGTAAAGGAAAATAAGCGTTGTATGAACTTTTGATAGTAGAGAAATAAAAGTGACGGACTGCATAATAAAGGTTGCTATCACAAAGGGCAATACAACGCGGCATTCCTTTGCATTAAGGGTTTGCACATCCAAAAACAAAAAGCGCATGACAACCTCTGCTTCCCTTTGTGAAGGGCATATCTGTTACGTTTACCTTATAAGTACTTACCTTTATGCAAGAGTCATGGTGATCTTCACCACTTCCTATATTTTGCCTTTTTCAGTTTGCAAGCATCATGTGTTGGGGAATGATCTAAACACATATATCCACTCAGATGTGGGTGATCATGAATTATTATTGTTGACATCACTCTTGAGGTGAGTTGTTGGGAGGTAAACCAATAAGCCCCTATCTTTCTCTATGTCCAATTGAAGCTTTGATCTTATGAGTACTGCGTGAGTGTTAGCAATTGTGAAAGACTAAAAGATGATTGAGTATGTGGATTTGCTTTACAAGCTCTTATATTGACTCTTTCCGATTTTATGATAAATTGCAAATTGCTTCAATGACTGAGAACATAGTTTGTTAGTTGTCAATAAAGTTACTGGTTCATACTTTTACCCTGTGAATGAATTGTTACTCCAGCATAAGAAATTATATATCAATAAGTATTGCTGTTCTAAAGATGATCGTGATGCCCTCATGTCCGTATTTTATTTTATCGACACCTCTATCTCTAAACATGTGAACATATTTATTGCTCTTGACTTTCGCTTGAGGACAAGCGAGGTCTAAGCCTCGGGGAGTTGATACGTCCATTTTGCATCATGCTTTTATATTGATATTTATTGTATTATGGGCTGTTATTACACGTTATGGTACAATACTTATGCCTTTTCTCTCTTATTTTTCAAGGTTTATATGCAGAAGGAGAATGCCGGCAGCTGGAATTCCGGACTGAGAAAGGAGCAAATCTGAGAGACCTATTGTGCATAACTCCAAAAGTTCTGAAAAGTTACGGAGAATTGTTTTGGAATATATAAAAAATATTGGGGGAAACAAATACCAGAGAGGGGCCACTAGGAGGTCACAAGCCTGCTAGGCGCGGCCACCCCTGTGGCCGCACCTAGGTGGCTTGTGACCCACCTGGCAAGTCCCCGACGCCCATCTTCTACTATGTGAAGGGTTTTGACCTGGAAAAAAATTCATAAGAGAGCTTTCGAGACGAAGCGCCACCGTCTCGAGGCGGAACTTGGGCAGAACCAATCTAGAGCTCCGACGGAGCTGTTTTGCCGGGGAAACTCCCCCCCCGGAGGGGGAAATCGAAGCCATCATCATCACCAATGATCCTCTCATCAAGACGGGGTCAATCTCCATCAACATCTTCACCAGGACCGTCTCCTCTCCAAACCCTAGTTCATCTCTTGTATCCGATCTTTGTCTCAAACCTCATATTGGTACCCGTGGGTTGCTAGTAGTGTTGATTACTCCTTATAGATGATGCTAGTTGGTTTACTTGGTGGAACATCATATGTTCAGATCCTTAATGATAATTAATACTCCTCTGATTATGAACATGAACATGCTTTGTGAGTAGTTACATTTGTTCCTGAGGACATGTGATAAGTCTTGTTATAAGTAATCATGTGAATTTGGTATTCGTTCGATATTTTGATGAGATATATGTTGTCTCTCCTCTAGTGATGTTATGTGAATGTCGACTACATAACAGTTCATCATTATTTGGGCCTAGGGGAAGGCATTGGGAAGTAATAAGTAGATGATGGGTTTCTAGAGTGACAGAAGCTTAAACCCTAGTTTATGCATTGCTTCGTAAGGGGCTGATTTGGATCCATATGTTTCATGCCATGGTTAGATTTATCTTAATTCTTCTTTCGTAGTTGCGGATGCTTGCGAGAGAGGTTAATCATAAGTGGGAGGTTTGTCCAAGTAAGGGCAGAACCCAAGCACCGGCCCACCCACATATCAAATTATCAAAGTAACGAACGGGAATCAAGTGAGCATGATGAAAACTAACTTGACAGAAATTCCCATGTGTGCTCGGGAGCGTTTCACTTTATATAATAGTTTGTCCAGGCATGTCCTTTGCTACAAAAGGGATTGGGCTACCTTGCTGCACCTTTGCTACAATTGTTACTTGTTACTCGTTACAAATTATCTTATCACAAAACTATCTTTTATCGATAATTTCAGTGCTTGGAGAGAATACCTTACTGAGAACCACTTGTCATTTCCTTATGCTCCCCGTTGGGTTCGACACTCTTACTTATCGAAAGGACTAAGATAGACCGCCTATGCTTGTGGGTCATCATCGGCCGAAGGTCGAAGACGACGGCGATCCGGCGCCGTGGTGCATCCCACCTCGAGTGGAGGCTTGTCGACGACGTAAAGGGGCATGGAAAAGCGGCTGGACACGGCTTCAGACGGTGAGGGGCGAGGTGTCCACGGCGATGATGAAGGTCATGGCGATGAGGGCTCGTCCTTATGTGGGGGAGAAGAAGGCGAGAGGGGAAAGGGGATCTAAGGGTTAGGGTTCCGTTCGGTGGCTCGACGGTGACCATATGCACCGCGGGGAGGCGTCAGATGGCTGGCATGCCGCATTGCCGGCCATAGCACCGGTGGATGGGTGCCATGACCCCCAGTTGCTCCTGTAGCGAGGAGGGAGATGAGTGGGGGTGGGGGTTGGGCTTCTCCGAGGCCACGTGGGTCTTTTTTTCTAGTTCTTCTCTTTTTGTAGTTTCCTTTTCTATTTTTATCTATTTCTTTTTGTTTTACATTTTATTTTAATATCAAATTAATTTAGTTGTATACAAAACTTGGCAAAAAATACTAGGCTATATATTGATGAAGCTCACAAAGTTCCAAGTCATATTGGCTATTTTAGTTGCTATTGGACCACTTTATATCTTACTAGTGATTAACTCGTGAGTCAAATGATGTTGGTTCTTACATGACAATTCCTTAGTGAATATTTGGAATTGAACCAACATTTTTTTTACCGTTTCAAGAAATAGTAATTTGACTTTATTTTAAATTTGAAATTGGCTTTGATTTTTTTAACAAGTGACAATTTGGCTTAGTTAAACCTTATGACATGGCACCATTAGTGTGAGGTCATTGTAGCATGACAATGGGGGTGTTACATAGAGTGACCCACTTAATGTTCCCTCTTTGTTGCCAGTATACTTTCTTTTTGTGTAACAGAGTATTCAAATGCTCCTTTACCTCTTACCTTAATGTGATCTCCATGGGGGTGAAGTATCTAAAGTTTTCAATTGCATTCATTAATGAAATAAATTATTTGCATCTTCAACTTCCTAATTGAAGGGGACAAGGTCCTAGCCTAGTTTTTTGAGTGCTTTTTCTCAAATTTTTGAATTTGGCATTAATTCTCTTGGCTTCATGTGCATAGTGAATTGAATGAGACCAAACAAGCTCCATGATACGTTTCCAATGTATCAATAATTTATGAAGTATTCATGCCCTATTTACCTATGTTTACAATACTTTTGTATGGTTTTGATGCATTTTATATGATTTAATTAGAACTAACGCGGAATGATGTTTTTAGCAGAATTATCGTGGTTCTATTTTTATGCAGAAAATAAAAGTTTTCAGAATCGCTCGAAACTTTATGATGATATAGTCTGGACAATATGAGAAATACTGGAGCGAAGAACCATCAGAGGGGGCCACCTGCTGGTCACGAGACAACAGAGCGCACCCTGATAGCTTGTGGCCCCCTTATGGCTCCGGTTGATGTGATTCCAACGCTAAAAAATCCTATAAATCCAGAAACCTTCGGAAGTTGACCTAGAACTTCTGCTCCGCCGCCACAAGCCTCTGTATCAAAGAAAACTCATACGAAGCCATGTTCTGGCACCCTGTCATAATGGGGGCAATCATCACCAAAGGCCATCTTCATTATCCTGGCGGTGTCCATGACAAGGAGGGAGTAGTTCACCCTTGGGGATGAGGCTATGTACCGGTAGCTATGTGATCTCTCTCTCTCCCTCTCTCTCTCTCTCTCGTGTTTTTGAGATGTCATGATCTTGATGTATCATGGGTTTGTTAATATAGTTGGATCATATGATGTTATTCCTTGCTACCTTGTTGTGTCGAACTGAATCTTTCTCTTTGAGATCTCGTTATGTTGGATTGAATATGGATACTTCCATGTGGATACCCCTGGTGACATTGGGTGTTCTATGTATTCACTTGATATATGTTTTGGTACTAAATTTGCAGACTCCCATGGTGACAATGGGGTAATCGATGCATGTGGGTTGATACACGTTCTTGTCCTACTTTCTTCGATAGAAATGTTGGTGTACTCCTTGAAGTTCGTTGTGTTGGATTTAATATGATGAATCTGAATTTTTTTGATGCATGTCGAATAATTAACCCACGAATACTTGAGGTGACATTGGTGTATCTAGGTGACTGATGACCCACAAGTGTAGGGGATCAATCTTAGTCCTTTCGGTAAGTAAGAATGTCGAACCCAACGAGGAGCAGAAGGAAATGATAAGCGGTTTTTAGGGTGGTAATTTCTGCAAGCACTGAAATTATAAGTAGCAAGTGGTTTGATAGCAAGGTGATTTGTAATGAGCAAGTAACGGTACCAATAGGTAAGGTGCATCAAGGTAGACCAATCCTTTTGTGGCAAAGGACATGCCAAAACTATCTCTTATGATAAGCAAAGTGTTCTTGAGGTTACACGGGAATTTCATCTAGTCACTTTTATCATGTCGGTTTGATTCATGTTCGCTACTTTGATAATTTGATATGTGGGTGGACCGGTGCTAAGGTGTTGTTCTTATTTGAACTAACAACCTACTTATGATTAACCCCCTCTCAAGAATCCGCAACTACGAGAAAAGTCTTAAGACAAAGTCTAACCATAGCATTAAACATATGGACCCAAATCAGCCCCTTACGAAGTAGCGCATAAACTAAGGTTTAAGCTTGTGTCACTCTAGAAACCCATCATCTAATAAATAATCCACAATGCCTTCCCTTAGGCCCAAGAATGGTGAAGTTTCATGTAGTCGATGTTCACATGACACCCCTAAGGGAATGACAACATTCATATCATCAAAATATCTAACACATATCAAATTCACATGATTACTTGCAACATGACTTCTCCCTTGACCTCAAGAACAAAGGTAACTACTCACAAAAAATATGCATGCTCAAGATCATAGGTGTATTGAATAGCATAATGGATCTGAACATATAATCTTCCACAAAATAAACCATATATCAATCAACTACACAAGGTAATCAACACTACTAGTCACAGTCACACACAGGTACCAATCTGAGGTTTCGGTACAAGGATTGAACACAAGAGATGAACTATGGTTTGAGAGGAGATGGTGCTATTGAAGATGTTTATGAATAATGGACTCCCCAGGATGAGAGGGTTGTTGGTGATGACGATGGCTTCGATTTCCCCCTCTAGGAGGGAAGTTCCCCCAACGGAATCGCTCCATCGGAGGGCAAAACTGTTCCCGCCCAAGTTCCGCCTCGAGACTATGGCGCCTCGTCCCGAAAGTCATCCCCTTATTTTTTAGGGTTTTGGGTAATTTATACCAGAAGATGGGCTCCAGAGGTGGGCTAGGGTGAGCAACACCCACCAGGCCGCGCCTGGGGGGCCTGGCGTGCCCTGGTGGGTGTTCCTCACCTGGTGGCCCCCCTCCGATAGTTCTATGCTCATGTATTTTTCATTATTTCCACAAAAGTTCTCCGTAAAATTCCAGCTTCATTGGGGATGTGCAGAATAGTTATCTTTGACATGCTTTTTTCAGGTCCCGAATTCCAGCAGCCGGTATTCCCCCTCTTTGTGTAAACCTTGCAAATTATGAGAGAAGATGCATTAGAATTACTCACTAAAGCATTATTATGCATAAAATCATTATAAATAACAGTAGGAAAACATAATGCAAAATTGACGTATCAACTCCCCAAGCTTAGCCCTCGCTTGTCCTCAAGCGAAAGCTAATATCAAAGAACATGTCCACATGGTTTGAGAGAGAGAGAGGTGTCGATAAAACAAAATACGGACATAGTAGAATCATGCTTATTATTATAACAACAACAAACTTTAATATATAATACTTTCATATAACTTTTATTTCATAACAACATCATATAACTTCTTATGAGCAAGTAACAATTCATCACAACATGGAAGTATAAAGCATAAACCTTATTGGAAACAAACAAACTATGTTCTTAGTCAACTTTGCAACTACAATTCATCATATTTTCAGGAAGGGTCTCATGTAGGAGCCTTTTGGAAAGTCCACATACTCAACCATCATTTAATCTTCTACGATTTCTAACACTCATAGCATACCCATGAGCAAAAAGTTTCAACCAGACACATAGAGAGATAGGGGCTTATACTTTCGCCTTCCAACGTATTCACCTCAAGGGTGATGTCAGCAATAATAACTCATGCTCACTCATACCCAAATGGATATATGTGCCTAGATCTTTCCTCACCACATGATTCTTGCAAAATGAGAAAAATAAAAAGGAATAGGGAATAATACTTTGACTCTTGCATAAAGGTAAATACGTAAAAGTAAAATATAGGCCCTTCGCAGGGGGAAGCAGAGGTTATCATGTGCTTTTTAATTTGTATGCCAAATACCTTAGCGTAAAAGAACGTCACGTTGTATTGCCCCTTGTGATGGCAACCTTTATTATGCAGTCTGTCACTTTTATTACTTTGCCATCACAAGTTCGTGCAACGGTCAATTTTTTCTTACACTAATTGATCCAACACTTTTAGAAGCAATTTTTATTGCCTAGATGCACCGATGACAACTTACTTGAAGGATCTTATTCAATCCATAGGTAGGTATGGTGGACTATGAGTTTGGGTTTGGGTTTTTTGGATGCACAAGTAGTATCACTACTTAGTTCGGAATTTTGGCTAGCAAAGATACTGAGTAAGCACCCCATGTTGAAGGATCTATGACAATATAACTTCTATGTGAATATGAACAAGCATAAATCATTATGTTGTCTTCCTTGTCCAACATCAACAATTTTGGCATATAATATTTAATGAGGGCTCACAATCATAAAAGATGTCCATGATAGTGTATTTGCATGTGAATCTTCTCTTCCCTAATTACTTCTTTCATGAATTGCATCATTCAGTAATGCTATGTTTGCCAATCTCCAATAAAGTTTACCCCTTATACTTTCCTTTATTGTGATGTCATTACTCACCATACGATTAGAATATGATCTTTTTATCATTTATTTTCTTTCAGTATGATTGCAACAAGAAAGTAAAGGGGCAAAAGCTCAAACTAAACTTTATTATATAACTCTCACTCGATTACATAGTTAGATAGATCATGAAACTAGCACTCGAAAATAGATCATACTAAACTTTTATTCAACTAAATCACAAAAAAAGCTAAGGATAAAAAAAAACAAAGGTAAAAAGTGGTGGTGATATGATACCGGGGCACCTCCCCCAAGCTTGGCTCAAGCCAAGGCGATTGCCCATACGCGTGTACTCAAGTTTCCTTTGGTGGTGAAGATGATGAAGGTGGTGGTGATGAGGCGTCACACTTCAGCTCCAGTAAATACTTCAATTTGCGGATGAATCTCCTAAGGGTGGTGATGTTCTCCTCTAGCAAAATATTTTCAGGAGTGAGGAATTTATTCTGAACACGAACCATTTCGAAATCCCTAAAAGCTTCAACTTCAAGAGGGGTGAGATGACGGTAGTAAGGCCGAAGGATATCTTCTTCTTCCTCTTCCGCCGTGTCCATGGTTTGCCCTCCTTCTTTAGCTTGATTCTGCATAGCTTCCTTTCCCTTGTCCTCATTATTGGCTTCTTTTGGCTCTTCTCTCTTCAACGCTATCTTCATTAACCAAGCATCATCTTCTACGTTATTGGGAGAGGAAGAATACATGATGCCTGGCTTAACAGATCTCTTGTTTTTCACGATTCTGGAGCGATCCGGAAGGTTTCTGTTCTATGCTCCTTAGGTGTCATGGTTTGGATAACATTGCTTTCAACATTAATAGGCATACCTGATATATAGTCTTTAATTCTTTGTCCATGCACCACCTTCGGGTTAATGCCTTCGACATTATTAATCTTGATAGCTCTAGAGCGGTAAACTTCTTCGATAACATACGGCCCTTCCAATTTGGAGAGAAGTTTCCCTGTAGAAAATCTGAAACAAGAATTATACAAAAGAACATATTCTCCAACTTTGAACTCTCGCTTTTGGATTCTTTTGTCGTGCCATCTTTTAACTTTTTCTTTAAATAACTTGGCATTTTCATAAGCTTGGGTTCTCCATTCATCTAATGAGCTAATATCAAATAACCTCTTTTCATCAACAAGTTTGAAGTCATAATTGAGTTCTTTAATTTCCCAAAATGCTTTATGTTCTAACTCTAGAGGCAAATGACAAGCTTTCCGAGATACCATCTTGTATGGAGACATACCCATAGTTTTTTTACATGCTGTTGTATAGGCCCAAAGTGCATCATCTAATTTCTTAGACAAATTCTTTCGGGACCTATTGACTATTTTTTGTAATATCAATTTTATTTCTCTTTTTCTAACTTCAACTTGACCACTAGATTGAGGATGATAGGGTGATGCAATTCTATGGTTAAAATCATGTTTAGCAAGCATTTTACGGAAAGCACCATGGATAAAATGTGAAACACCATCAGTTATTAGATATCTAGGGACTCCAAGCCTCGGGAAAACAACTTCTTTAAGCATTATATTGGAAGTGTTATGATCGACACTACTAGTTGGAATAGCTTCTACCCACTTAGTGACATAATCAACAACAACCAAAATATGAGTATACCCATTAGAGGAAGCAAAAAAGTCCCATATAATCAAAACCCCAAACATCAAATGGTTCAACAACAAGTGAATAATTCATGGCCATTTCCTAACGCTTACCGATATTACCAATTCTTTGACTTTCATCACAAGACAAGGAAAACTTACGGGCATCCTTGAAGAGAGTAGGCCAGTAAAAACCAAATTGCAGTACCTTATGAGTAGTTCTACCTCCCGCATGATGTCCTCCATTATCTTCGGAATGACATTTCCAGAGGATTTGTTCCTGTTCATGCTCAGGTACACAACGTCTAATAATACCATCTACTCCTTTATAAAGATGTGGGTCATCCCAAAAGTAGTGTCTTAAATCATAGAAGATTTTTTTCTTTGGTTGGTATGTGAAACTAGGTGGAATATATTTGGCAACAATTTAGTTAGCATAGTCATCATACCATGGAGTGTTTTGAGAAACATTCATTACAGCTAATTATTCATCAGCGAAACTATCATGAATAGGTAGTGGGTCATCAAGAATATTTTCTAACCTAGACAAGTTATCACCAATGGGGTTCTCAGCTCATTTCCTATCAGTGATATGTAAATCAAATTCTTGAATTAAGAGAACCCACCTAATGAGTCTAGGTTTAGCATCTTTCTTTTCCATAAGATATCGGTGTGAACAATACTTTTGAATCAACAATGTAAGATCTAAATTTATCACAAGCAAACACAACTACTAAAAATTCTTTTTTAGTGCTGGCATAATTTCTTTGGGCACTGTCTAGAGTTTTGCTAGCATAGTGGATAGCATTTAATTTCTTATCAACTCTTTTCCCCAGAACAACACCAACAACATAATCACTAGCATCACACATAATTTCAAAAGGCAAGTTCCAATCATGTGGTTGAACAATAAGTGTAGTGGTTAAGGCTTTCTTAAGTGTTTCAAAGGCTTCCACACAGTCATCATAAAATCAAAGGGAATATCCTTTTGTAAAATATTAGTAAGAGGCCTAGAATTTTTTGAGAAGTCTTTAATAAACCTCCGATAGAAACCAGCATGAACAAGGAAACTTTGAATACCTTTGATATCTTTAGGACATGGCATTTTCTCAATAGCATCAACTTTAGCTTGATCCATCTCAATACCTCGTTCGGATATTTTATGCCCCAAGACAATACCTTCATTAACCATAAAGTGTCACTTATCTCAATTCAAGACGAGATTAGTTTGTTCACATCTCTGCAAAACTCGATCAAGGTTGCTTAAGATATCATCAAAAGAAGTTTCGTAAACGAAAAAATCATCCATGAAAACCTCCACAATCTTTTCACAAAAATCAGAGAATATAGCAATCATACATATTTGAAAGGTAGTAGGTGCATTGCGTAAAGCATAGGTTCCTGTCGTGAGACAACAGAAAGGGGTAGTGTAAAGGAGCATGATCTATCGAGATGCAAATGGGTGACACGGTGATTTTAGCGAGTTCAGGCCTCTCGCGGTGGAGATAACAACCCCATGTCTCGTGCTCCGGAGAGGCTTTGCTTATCTATCATGAACACAAAGTTACATGGAGTATTTGAGGAAGAGATGGGAGAACCGATTTTCATGCCTGAGCTATGTCCTGAGACTAATGGCGAGAGAGCCAAGGGAGAAGAAAGAGCCCTCGGGGGAAGAAGGAGCTTGCCTTGAGCTATGTGGTGGGGGTGGCTTATGTGGAGTGCGCCACCCCCTCACCTCCTATGTTACCAGGTGAGGCATTGATGCCATAACGTCATCCCGCTATGAAACCTCCACTATAGGGATGATGCTTCGACTGCCTTGTGGGTTGCTAGTCATCACATATCCGAGTGAGTCAGGATGGATGAGTAGTTGATTGTCATCCGAGTGTAAGGAGTGTACCTGTCTAAGTGGATAGCATGTATGTATTTATCTGGACCCACCTGATGTGTGGACCCCATGATATTATGATATTTCGACCCTTTATGGGCCTACGTGTTATGTGTATCCCCAACAGTAGGCCTTGAGAGTCTGACTGATTGCTGGTAGTCGGTTGGAGTCTGTAGAGTTTTGTTGGTCTTGAATGTTGTTGCCTGACCGAGCAGAATATTTCTTTTTGGTATTTGTCTTCCAATGGGGGCACGCTGTGTGCACCCACTGGGTGTAGTCCCTGAGCCTTTGTCAGACTAGATGAGTCTGGCAGAGGGTTTAATTCTTCTAGTGTGGAATTGAACATGTGAACTATCAGGCGCTTGGCGCCGTCAGTTTCTGCAATCTAGAGCCGAATCAGTCGGACTGAACTTAGTCGATACGGGAACTAAGCCCCCGAGTGTGATGATGTCGTCACTCAGAGTAGTTTTTAACTTAGGCGGTACGGGGTCGCAGCTAAGCCCCCGAGTGTGGATGAAGTCCTCACTCGGAGTAGTTTTTAACTTAGGCGATACGGGGTCGCAGCTAAGACCCCAAGTGTGGATGATGTACTCACTCGGAGTGGTTTTAACTTAGGCGATACAGAATCGCAGCTAAGCCCTCGAGTGTGGATGATGTCCTCACTCGGAGTGATTTTTAACTTAGGCGGTACGGGGTTGCAGCTAAGCCCCCAGGTGTGGATGATATCCTCACTCGGAGTAGTTTTTAACTTAGGCGATACGGGGTCGCAGCTAAGCCCCCGAGTGTGGATCATGTCCTCACTCAGAGTGGGTTTTTACCTTAGGCGATGCGGAATGGCATCTAAGCCCTCGAGTGTGGACTATGTCCTCACTCAGAGTGGTTTTAACTTAGGCAA
This sequence comes from Hordeum marinum, assembly GCA_022496015.1. NCBI lineage: Eukaryota > Viridiplantae > Streptophyta > Magnoliopsida > Poales > Poaceae > Hordeum > Hordeum marinum. The sequence goes on from CM039677.1 coordinate 176,443,521, forward strand.
TATAGAATCGCGGGTAAGCCCTCGAGTGTGGATGATGTCCTCACTCAGAGTGGTTTTGTAACGCCCTGGACACACCCGCCGGTTGTTGTTACTCCTGACGGGATCTAGACTGGCCCCACAGATCAATACTAGCCTTTTCTTCGCACTTTGTCCTCACTCGTGCGCACCCGGGACCAACTTCCCATTTTGTAACGCCCTGGACACACCCGCCGGTTGTTGTTACTCCTGATGAGACCTAGACTGGCCCCGCAGATCAATACTAGCCTTTTCTTCGCACTTTGTCCTCACTCGTGTGCACCCGGGACCAACTTCCTGGTCGATCACCCATCCTAGAATTACTCCAAGCCAAGCACGCTTAACCTGGGAGTTCTGTTCGAATGGGCTCCCGGAAAAGAAGGAATTCCTTATTGATATGAGTAGTCTACCTTCCCTAATAAAACAGGCTATCACATACACCACCACTCAAAGAAACCGATGTCCTCGTCGGGTCACATGAACATTCCCTCTTGGCACAAACGTGTGTGCTTCCAGTCCGATACATGTCACCAACTTCGTGAACAACATGACCGTGCACCTACTGGCAAACATCCGTGTAACCGCGAGGGTCGACTCTGATGCCAACTTGTAACGCCCCGAACGCACCCGCCGGTGGCCGTTACTCCTGGCGGGATCTAGACTAGTCCCACAGATCATTACTAAACTTTTCTGCGCGCTTTGTCCTCACTCGTGCACACCCGAGACCAACTTCCCCGTCGGTCACCCATCCTAGAACTATTCCAAGCCAAGCACACTTAACCTAGGAGTTTTGTTCAAACGGGCTCCCGGAAAAGAAGGAATTCCTTATTGATATGAGTAGTCTACCATCCCTAATAAGCCAGGCTATCACAGTTTTTTAACTTAGGCGATGCGGAATCGCAGCTAAGCCCCCGAGTGTGGATGATGTGCTCACTCGGAGTAGTTTTTAAGTTAGGCGATACGGGATCGCAACTAAGCCCCCGAGTATGGATGATGTCCTCACTCAGAGTGTTTTTTTACCTTAGGCGATACGAAATCGCAGCTAAGCCGTCGAGTGTGGATGATGTCCTCACTCGTAGTGGTTTTTAACTTAGGCGATACAGAATCGCACCTAAGCCCCCGAGTATGGATGATGTCCTCACTCAAAATGGTTTTTAACTTAGGTGATATGGAATCACTACTAAGCCCCCGAGTGTGGATGATGTTCTCACTCGGAGTACTTTTTAACTTAGGCGATACATGATCGCAACTAAGCCCCCGAGTGTGGATGTTATCCTCACTCGGAGTAGTTTTCACTTAGGTGATACGAAATCGCAGCTAAGCCCTCGAGTGTGGATGATGTCCTCACTCGGAGTGGTTTTTAACTTAGGCAATACGGAATCACAGCTAAGCCCTCGAGTGTGGATGATGTCATCACTCAGAGTGGTTTTTAACTTAGGCGATACGGAATCGCAACTAAGCTCCCGAGTGTGGATGATGTCCTCACTGAGAATAGTTTTTAACTTAGGTGATACAGAATCACAGCTAAGCCCCCGAGTGTGGATGATGTCCTCACTGGGAGTAGTTTTTAACTTAGGCGATACGGGATCACAGCTATGCCCCCGAGTGTGGATGTTATCCTCACTAGGAGTACTTTTAGCTTAGGTGATACGGTTCGCAGCTAAGTCATTCACCCACACTAAGGGTTGTGGTGTAGATGTGTGTAGCTGAGCGATGGTGCGTGAGATGACCAAGTGATGAAGACCTGCCGCGCGGAGTAGCAACACGCGGAGCGTCCAAATGATGTAGACGTATCCCGTGGAGTGGCGACGCCCGGGGAGGATAAATATTGTAGATGCATCTAGCGGAGTAGTGATGCACGGGGCGACCAAGTGCTGTGGATGCATCCTCGAAGTGGCGACGCGTGAGGAGGTCGAGTGCTATAGACGCATCCGTCAGAGTGGTGACGGGCGGGGCGGCCAAGTGATGAAGACGGATCCAGCGGAGTGGCGACGCGCGGGGCGGCCAAGTGCTATAGACGCATCCGTCAGAGTGGTGATGCACGTGGTGGCCAAGTGATGAAGACGGATCCAGCGGAGTGGCGATGCCTGGGGCGGCCAATGCTGTAGACACATCCGTAGGAGAGGTGACACGCGGGGCGGTCGAGTGATGAAGACGCATCTAGCGCAGTGGCGACGCGTGGGACGGCCAAGTGATGAAGACGTGCCACGTGGAGTGGCGACATGCGGAGCATCCAAATGTTGTAGACGCATCCGTAAGAGAGGCGACGCGCGGGGCGGTTGAGTGATGAAGATGCATCCAACGGAGTGGTGACGCGCGGGGAGGCCAAGTATTGTAGACGCATCCGTCGGAGTGGCGAAACACGGGGCAGTCAAGTGATGAATACACATCCAGCGGAGTGGCGACGTGCGGGGCGGCCGAGTGCTGTAGATGCATCCGTTGGAGTGGCAATGCACGGGGTGGCCAAGTGTTGTAGATGCACCCGTTGGAGTGGCGACGCGTGGGGCGGCCGAGTGTTGCAGACGCATCTGTTAGAGTGGCGACGTGCGGGGCAGTCGAGTGATGAAGATGCATCCGGCGGAGTGGTGACGCATGGGGCGGCCGAGTACTGTATACGCATCCCTCGGAGTGGCGACGCATGGGGCGGACAAGTGTTTTAGACGCATCTGTCGGAGTGGCGACGCACGGGGTGGCCGAGTGATGAAGACGCATTCGTAAGAGAGGCGACGCACAGGGAAGCCTAGTGACGAAGACGCATCTGTCGTAGTGGCGACGCGCGGGGCGGCCAAGTGACGAAGACGCATCCGTCGGAGTGGCGACACGCGGGGCGGCCAAGTGTTGTAGACACATCCGTTAGAGTGGCAACGGGCGTGGCGGCCAAGTTATGAAGACGCATCCATTGGAGTGACGACGCACGGGGCGGCCAAGTGTTGTAGACGCATCCGTCAGAGTGGCGATGCGCAGGGCGGTCGTATGATGTAGACGCATCCGGCGGAATGGCGACGCGCTGGATGGCCAAGTCACAAAGATGCATCTAGCAGAGTGGTAGTGCGCGGGGCGGCCGAGCTGGTGACAGTGTGTGAAGGTGTGGTCAGCTGCGTCGCGGACGAGGTTGGAGACGATGATGATGCCAGTTGCCATGCGTCGAGACCGATGCGGTGACTGAGCCTAAGTAGCGACGAAGATGGCACACCAGAGGCGCCGAGTGATTCTATAACCTATGTACGAAAAATACCACAAGCCAACATAAAAAGTTCTCGAAGTAATCGAAGTTTGCTAAATGATTTGTGTAAATAACACCCATAGACACCCGCTGGGTGTGCCAGGTGGTTGCTGGTTTGGAACCAGCTAGAGTCTTTATGAGTGAAGGATCCGACTGAACTTGTCGAAGTGAAGGATCTGACTGAACTCGTTTGAGTACATGACACAACCGAAGCGAAAGTGTAGTGTCCCGTCATGAAAAATAAATAACCGAGCTTAGAGGTACACTCGGTGGCTTGACCTTCGAGTGAATGTCATGTGTGACTTACCTGATGCTCGGGAATGCGGAAATAACTATTTAATAAAACACATTGTGTGAAGAATGACTTAGCTGTCCAACAGTGCACGAGCGGTCGAGTGGCGAAGACGCATCCAACTGAGTGACGACACGTGGGGTGGTCGAGTGACGAAGGCGCGTCCAGCTGAATGACGACGCGCAAGGTGGGCGAGTGACGAAGGAGCATCAAGCGAAGGGACGGCGCGCCCGGGGCGGCCGAGTGATTTAGATGCGTCCAGCTGAGTGGCGACGCGCGGGGCGTCCATGAGACGAAGGCGGGTCCGGCCGAGCAATGGCGCACGAGGCCGTCGAGTGATGAAGAAGTGCCTAGCAGAGTGACGGTGCGTGGAGCGACTGAGTGACGAAGGAGCGTCCAGCTGAGTGACGGTGCACGGAGCGACCGAGTTATGTAGACGCGTCCAGCTAAGTGGCAACACGCATGGTGGCCATGTGACGAAGGCGTGTCCGGCTGAGCGACGGCACGCGGGGCGGCCGAGTGACGAAGAAGTGCCCAACAGAGTGATGGCGCATAGAGCGACCGAGGGACGAAGGAGCGTCCAGCTGAGTGACGGTGTGCGGAGAAACCATGTGACGAAGGCATGTTCAGCTTAGTGACGGTGCGTTGAGCAACCGAGTGACGAAGGAGCGTCCAACTGAGTGACGATAAGCGGATCGACTGAGTGACGAAGGAGCATCCAGCGGAGGGACGGTGCGCCTCGGGCGGCCTAGTGATGTAGACGCGTCTAACTAAGTGACGCTGCATGGAGCGACCATGTGACAAAGGCGTGTCCAGCCGAGCGATGGTGCACGGGGCGGCTAAGTGACGAAGGAGTGTCCAGCTTAGTGATGGTGCACGGAGCGACCGAGTGACGAAGGAGCGTCCATGTGAGTGACGGTGCGCGGAGCAACCGAGTGACGAAGGAGCATCCAGTGGAGGGACGATGCGCCCGGGGCGGCCGAGTGATGTAGGCGTGTACAGCTGAATGGCGACGCGTGGGGTGGCCATGTGAAGAAGGCGTGTCCGGCCAAGCAACGGCGCCCGGGGCGGCCGAGTGATGAAGAAGTGCCCAACAGAGCGACGGTGCACGGAGTGACCGAGTGACGAAGGAGCGTCCAACTGAGTGATGGTGCGCGGAGCGACCGAGTGATGTAGACGCGCCCAGCTGAGCGACAGTGCATGGTGTGGCCGAGTGACGAAGGAGCGTCCGGCTTAGTGACGATGCGCAGAGCGACCGAGTGACGAAGGAGCGTCCAACTGAGTGACGGTTGCGCAGAGCGACCGAGTGATGAAGGAGCATCCAGCGGAGGGACAGTGCGCCCGGGGCGGTCGAGTGATGTAGATGCGTCCAACTGAGTGACGGTGTGCGGAGCGACCATGTGACGAAGGCGTGTCTGACCGAGCGATAGCGCACGGGGCGGCCGAGTGATGAAGGAGCATCCAGCTTAGTGACTGTGCGCAGAGCGATCGAGTGACGAAGGAGTGTCCAGCTGAGTGACGGTGCACGGAGCGACCGAGTGACGAAGGAGCATTCAGCAGAGGGATGGCGCGCCTGGGGCGGCCGAGTGATGTAGACGCGTCCAACCGAGTGGCAACTCACGGGGCATCCATGTGACGAAGGCGTGTCCGATCGAGCGACAACGCACGGGGCGGCCGATTGATGTAGACGCGTCCAGCTGAGTGGCGACGCTCGGGGCGGCCGAGTGACGAAGGTGCGTCCGGCTTAGTGACAGTGCACAGAGCGACCGATTGACGAAGGAGCATCTAGCTAAGTGATGGTGTGCGGAGCAACCGAGTGACGAAGGAGCATCCAGCGGAGGGATGGCGTGCCCGGGGCGGCCGAGTGATGTAGACGCGTCCAACTGAGTGACGGTGTGCGGAGCGACCATGTGACGAAGGCGTGTCCGGCCAAGCGACAGTGCACGGGGTGGACGAGTGATGTAGACGCGTCCAGCTGAGTGGTGACACATGAGGCAGCCATGTGATGAAGGCATGTCTAGCCAAGCGACGGCACACATGGCTGTCGAGTGATGAAGAAGTGCCCAACAGAGTGACGACGCTCGGAGAGCCCAAGTGGCGAAGGAGCGTCCAGCTGAGTGGCGATGCGTGGGGGCGTCCATGTGACGAATGCGTGTCCGGCTGAGCGATGGCACGTGGTGCGGCCAAGTCACTGCATTTTAGTCGTCCGCATGTCATCGTGTTACTTGCCCAAACAAAAAGTCCATCCGAGTGAGCTGCCGTTCGGACCCGACGACGGACGAGTGACCCTGCATGTTAGTAGCAAGTATAGCCACAAATATATGTTTTGCTGGACTAAAGTATCCCTGTACTGATGCTATTTTCCAACGATTAAAGACCACAGATGGTTATGCATGCATACATGATTACCTAGCGTGGGAAACACTCACCTGATGAGGCGCTTAAGTGAGGCAATTACCTTAACCGAACGGTCATCCCATCCCACGAAGTATTATGAGGGCCATGTCCTTCCATTTCCAATGCTTGAATGCATTTACGTGCGTGTAATTAATTCAGGAGGAGCTGGTCCATGCACCTTGCACGGTTAGGGGAAAAAGGGCCATGGCCAGCAGCCGACGACTGGGGAGAGAAACCGTTGCGCACACGGAGGTGTGGTTCTCCCCCGGCCTTTGTGCTGACCGCTGCAATGACCCATTGAAGGAGTTGTGTCCATGTCCAACGCACCAGAATCTGCATGCAGAGGTGTAAGTGCTAATTAGGCAAGAATTAAAGACGGAGTCTGCATGCGATGGGAGTTGAAACGAGAGGAAGAGTTGTAGAGGCAGCCCGGAGGAGGCTCTGCTGCGTTAAAAATTGCCAGTCTGGCCAGAATCAGACGACAATCGAGAGGTGGCAATGAGAAGCATGAGTAGCTGGACGCCGTCCAGGCATGGGAGTTGAGGGCCGATGCAGCTAAGGCCGAGGCCGACGGGACCTCTGGTGGTCGCGCTTCCCTGCTCGAGGAGCCGGAGCTATGCGCCATAGCCGGGCCTTGTCGCCCGAGGAACCGGGTTGACCACCGGTTGCCATGCTCCACCGGATGAGGAACCAAGCTGAGTGTTAGCGGACGAGCATTAGTGGGCGCTCGGTGATGGCATCACCGATGAAGCCGGAGATGACGATGAGCAGGAGGTGGCGCTTCATCGTCCGGGAACCAAGCCACCTTTTGTATGAGCTCGTGTACGTACAAAAGGAAAATAAACCATTGTTAGATCATTGTTTGATTGTGAAGCGGAGGAGATGAGATGAGCAACTCCCTGATCCTTTTGTACGATGAGTATTTTGTCCTCCCGTAGATGGAGTGATGTCTGGAACATCCTGGATCAAATTCCCTGTCGATGATTGCTGATCAATAGATGAAGATCGAAGAAAGATAACCATTTACATCATGGCTCGATAGACGCCATGCCCCATACTGGGCGCCAACTATCGTGGGACAATAGAAAGGGGTAGTGTAAAGGAGTATGATCTATCGAGATGAAAATGGGTGACACGGTGATTTTAGCGAGTTCGGGCCTCTCGGGGTGGAGATAACAACCCTACGTCTCGTGCTCTGGAGAGGCTTTTCTTATCTCTCATGAACACAGAGTTACATGGAGTATTTGTGGAAGATATGGGAGAACGGATCTCCATGCCTGAGCTATGTCCTAAGACTAATGGCGAGAGAGCCAAGGGAGAAGAAAGAGTCCCCGAGGGGAGAAGCAGCTTGCCCTGAGCTATGTGGTGGGGGTGGCTTATATAGAGTGCGCCACCCCCTCACCTTCGATGTTACAAGGTCGGGCATTGATGTCATAACGTCATCCCACTACGAAACCTCCACTATAGGGATGATGCTTCCACTGCCTTGCGGGTTGCTGGTCATCATATATCTGAGTGAGTCAGGATGGCTGAGTGGTTGACTGTCATCCGAGTGGACGGAGTGTACCTGTCCGAGTGGATAGCATGTATGTATTTATCTAGAACCACTTGATGTGTGGACCCCATGCTATTATGATATTTCGACCCTTATGGGCCTACCTGTTATGTGTATCCCCAACAGTTCCAAAAGGACAAGTAAAGGTGGTTTTCTCTTGATCAGATTGTGACACAGGTATTTGAGTGAAACCAGAATATCCATCCAGGAAAACAAAATGTGTGTGCTTAGATAGCTTTCAAGCATTTGATCAATGAAAGGCAAAGGGTAATGATCTTTTCTAGCAGCTTTATTTATTTTTCTAAAATCAATTAGCATTCTATAGCCAGTAACAATTCTTTGTGGGATAAGTTCATTTTTATCATTAGGAACAACAGTAATACCTCCTTTCTTAGGGACACAATGAACATGACTTACCCATCTACTATCAGCTATGGGATAGATTATACCTGCCTCTAGAAGCTTTAATATTTCAGTTCATACCACTTCTTTCATCTTACGATTCAATCATCGTTGGTGGTCAACAACGGGTTTAGCATCAGGTTCCATATTGATCTTGTGCTGACATAGAGTGGGACTAATGCCCTTAAGATTGTCAAGAGTATATCCAATAGCAGCCTGGTGCTTCCTCAGCATTTTCAATAATATTTCTTCTTCATGTTCTCAAAGGTTAGCACTAATAATAACATGATATATCTTTTTCTCATCAAGATAAGCATACTTCAGAGCGTCTAGCAATTGTTTTAATTCAAACATCGGATCACCTTTAGGTGGAGGAGGACCTCCGATAGTTTCAATAGGCAAATTGTGTTTTAGTAGAGGTTGTTGTTCAAAGAAAATTGTATCTATTTCATTTATTTCATGCAAGTGCATATCATTTTCACGGTCTAGCAAATATTGTTCTAGTGGATCGGTAGGAGGAACGACAATAGAAGCAAGACCAATTATTTCATCCTTACTTGGTAATTCTTTATCACGAGGTTGTCTACTAAACCTGGCAAAATTAAAATCATGAGACTGATATGTATCCAACGTATCTGTAATTTATGAAGTATTAATGCCATATTCACCTATGTTTTTAGTACTTTTATATGATTTTGATGCACTTTATATGATTTATTTTTCACTAACCCGGACTGACAGTATTTTCAACAAAACTACCATGGTGTTGTTTTTGTGTGCAGAAAATGAAAGTTCTCGGAATCGCCCAAAACTTTTTGATGATTTTCTTGGAACAAAAGAGGCACTAGACGCTTCGTGGGAGGGACAGAAGAGCCATGAGGTGCGTACGTCCCACCGGGCCGTGCCAAGCCCCCAAACTGTGCTCTCGTGTATCGTGCTCACCTCGTGGCCCATCTCCGCGTGAAACCAATGCCAAAAATTCCTATAAATATAGAAACCATCAGAAATAACCCTAGATCATAAGTTCCACCACTGCAAGGCCTCTGTATCGACGAAAAACCAATCTGGAGAGAAAACAATACCCTGTCAGAGAGGGGAAATCATCTACAATGGCCATATTCATCATCCCAGCGGAGTCCATGATGAGGAGGGAGTAGTCCACCCTCGGGGATGATGGTTTGTACCAATAGCTATGTGTTCAATCTCTCTCACACTCATTCTTGAGATGAAACGATCTTGATGTATCACGGGGTTTGTTAATATAGTTGAATCACATGGTGTTTCCCCTCTATATCTTGTTGTGATGAATTGAGGTTTCCCTTTGAGATTTCATTATGTTTGATTGAATATTTGAGAACACTTGATATATGTCTTGCATGTGGATACCCGTAGTGACATAGGGGTATTCAAGTGATTCACTTGATCTACGTCTTGGTACTCAACTTGCGGATTCTCGAGGTGACATTGGGGTAATCTATGCATAGGGGTTGATAAACTTGCTTGTCCTAGCTTCTCCAGTAGAAATCTTGGGGCACTCTTTGAGGTTGTTTGTGTTGGATTGAGTGTTATGAATCTGAAATTGTTTGATGCATATCGTATAATTAACTCATGGATACTTGTGCATTGGAGTATCTAGGTGACATTAGAGCTGGTTGGTGCGTATCATATGGTGTTATTCCAGTACGAACTCTTAGATAGATTTATTGGAAAGTATAACTTGGTTATTTTAGTACGAACTCTTGGATAGATCGATCGGAAATGATAACTTGGTTATTTTAGTCCGAACTCTTGGATAGATTGATCGGAAAGGATAACTTTAAGGTGGTTTCGTACCCTACAAACAATTTTTCTTATGCTCTTCGCTATATAAGAACTTTGGAGTGATTATTCGTTGCATGTTGAGGGATGGTTATGCAATCCAATTATATTAGCATTGTTGAGAGATTGCACTAGCGATAGTATGGACCGTAGGCCTTGCTTTCAAGCATTGCAATACCATTTGTGCTCACTTTTGTCACTTTCTACCTTGCTGTTTTTATATTTTCAGATTACAAAAATCAATATCTACTATCATTACTACACTTGTATAACCATCTGTTCGCCGAACTAGTGCACCTATACAGTTTGCCATTGTATTGGGTGTGTTCGGGACACAAGAGATTTCTTGTATTTGATTGGAGGGTTGTTTGAGATAGACCATATTCATCCTACACCTCCAATTGATAAACCTTATGTAATCCACTTGGGAGAAAATTGCTACTGTCCTACAAAACTCTCCGCTTGGAGGCCCAACACGAGTCTACAAGAATAAAGTTGCGTAGTAGACATCAAGCTCTTTTCTGTGCCGTTGTGGGGGATGTGAGTGCTTGAAGGTATATATTTATATCTTGCAATCAAATAAATTATTTTATTTTTTTAACTATTTTGGTTTTATAAAAGAAAACTACAAAAAATGGAGTTTAGGTTGCATCAATTGTTTCGTCTCTTTAATGTCTTTCGTGAAAATGATGGTTCGGAAAATTGTGCTCAATTGGTAGAGGAAGAATTTATGAAAATACTTGATGAGAATTCCTTGAATGATGAGAATGATAGAAATATTGTTAGTATAAATTCTCTGAATACTCGTTATGCGAAAGGTTTGCAAAGCCAAAAGCTTGGGGATGTTATGTTTGATGAATATGATATTTTTAGTTCCCCATGTTTTGATGAGGGCATGCCTCCTATCTATGATGATTATTGTGATGACATGTATGCCATAACGAGTAATAACAACCATGAAACTTGTCATCATGATTTTAATATTCAAAGTGGTTATGTCGATCAAGTATCTCATGATAGTTATTTCGTTGAGTTTGCTCCCACTATTATGAATGAGAAGAAGTTTGGTTATGTGGAGAGTGATCAATTTTCTATGATTGTGGATCATGAAAAGAATGGTTTATGTGATATTTATATTGTTGAATTCCTTCATGATTCTACTCCAAATTATTATGAGGGCGAAACTTATGCTTGTAGGAATTGCAATAATATCAAGTTTCCTCTCTATGTGTTCAAAGTTTTGAAGTTGTGTTTGTTTTACCTTCCTATGAAAGTTGATTCTTGTTCCCATAAATTGTTTTCTCACAAAATCCCTATGCATAGGAATTATGTTAGACTTAAATATGCTTGCCATGTCATTCATGATGCTCTTTTGCATATTTCAATTACTATTCTTGCACGAGCATCATTGAAATCATCATGCCTAGCTAAAAGGCATTAAACAAAAGCGCTTGTTGGGAGACAACCCAACACTTTTAATTTATTTTTTGTGTGTGTTCAAATGATTGATGTATTTTATTAATCATTTTTTGTGTCTTTTATTTCAATAAATTGCCAAGTAAAGCCTTTGGGATAGTGTCGAAACTTGTTTGTTCGATTCTGTGCAAAAACATAAAGTTTGTGTCCAGTATATGAATTATATGATTCTACTGGAGCTTCAAAAAATTATGAAATTTTTACAAAAACTTTCTATGCAAATTCTATGTGTTCTACTAAATTATCAGAATTTCTAGAGTCAGGGAAGTATGGTGATCACTAAGATCTGTACAGTCTTTTCTGTTTTTTAAAGATTATGTTTTGCATGCATAGCTTGCTTGTTTCAAGTGTTTACATAGCTTATATTTGGTGATATAAATTGTGGGAATGACTTAATAAAGTAGGTATTATGTGAGAACAGTTATGAATCTTGTCTTGAGAGCACCTAAGTGAATGATCTATCTTTACTACACTAACACATCTCACGAAGTTCCGTTAAGTTCTGTGTGATTGAAGTTTTCAAGTTTTGGGTGAGATACCTATATGAGGTAAATAAGGAGCAGACAGGACCTAATATTGGGGATTCCCAAGGCACCCCAAGGTAATATACAAGTAAGACTCAAGCGTCTAAGCTTGGGGATCCCCCGGAAGGCATCCCGTCTTTCGTCTCCAACACTATCGATATATCCTACTTAGAGCTATATTTTTATTCGTCACATGATATACGCGTTTTGCTTGGAGCATAATTATAATTTGTTTTTCTATGTTAGATGATATTTATAATCTTTTTTTTCAATAAAAAGTTCCAAGAATTTCCTCTTAGGACGCTAGAGTTACATGTTTGATATGGGCTATGTAAAAATAGAAACTTTTGCTGTTGTGTTTGAATTTTCATATTTTACTAGAACATGGAAAGTTTCTGAAATTTTTACATAGTGTTATCCTATAAATTATTTATCACTTCCTAAGTTTTCATAATTTGTTGAGTTACAGAAGTACACTGTTTTCATAAATTGCTACACTGTTCTGTTTGGACAGATTGTTGTTACAGTTTTGTTATCTACTTATCCTATTGTTTCCATAGCCTATATTGGTAGATATAAATTAGGAAATTATAGTATACAGTACCTAATGTCTGAAAAATATTGTGCAACTTGTCTTGCAATACATGAAGTGTTGATTTATTCTTATGTGTACTAACCTATCTCACGAGTTCTTGTCAAGTTTTGTGTGGATGAAATTTTTGAGATTTAGGCGAAACCAGGATATGAGAGGATTGAACGAGACAAAAAATCTCAAGCTTGAGGATGTCCAAGTCACCCCAAGAATATATTTCAAGAAGTCTCAAGTATCTAAGCTTGGGGAAGCTATGCATCCCACCTCTCTTCATCAAACAAATATCGGTTAGTATCGGTTGAGCCTAAGTTTTAGCTTCTTCACATGATGTGTGCTATTCTTGGAATTTAATTTTATTTTGTTTTGCTTGCTGTTTTAATAAAATAATAATATTTGAAAATATTTATTGAGAGAGAGAGAGAGAGTCCTCACATAGCTACTTGATTGTTTACCTACTCATTGAGCTTCACTTATATCCTAAGAGTAAATTATGATGAATGAAATATCATAAATATGAAATTATCAATGTGCTTTATGCTTAGTAGTAGTTTCACATCTGGCTTATAAAGTAAAATCTATTGAAGTTTAACAATCACAATATTGGTCATACAAGCAATTCGTGAATGATTAGTATAAGGAAGAGAACTTTCACATACCAATATATTATCTTGGACATCTTCTATGATTGTGAATAACCATTAATTATTTTCAAACTTGAGAAAATTAGTTTAAGTTGGACAAGGAAGACAACATAATGATTTATGGTTGCATATATTTTCATAGAAGTTATATTATTATGGATCCTCCAACATGTGGTACTTGTTTAGAACCTTTTGCTAGCCAAAAATTCATACTAAGTAGAGATACTACATGTGAATCCAAATACTTGATCCATGTTTCTTCCAGGAGAGTCCACTGTACCTACCTATATATGGTATTTCACTGCTATTCCAAGTAAATTTGCATGTGCCACCTCTAAAATTTGAAATGAACATATGTTTTGTGTGCCTGGACCGCTCATGGAGCGATAGGGGGCGGTCAATATCTTCCATGTTAAGCGGGTTATTCTCATGATGAGTTTTTATTCACTCATCCTTGCACGAGAGGGGCGGTAATAGGGATTCCGAGTCCCAAAATAAATAAAAATGCAAATAATTAAACAAAACTCCCCCAGGAAAGTTGTTGGTATGGACAGTACCCGTGGATTCGGCTAGCCGTGGAGTGTGTTTGTTGGTGGAGGGGGAATAAACCTTTACTTTTACCGCATGGGAACCTTTACTCTTGGTCATAATGTTGACATGAAGGGTGCACCTCCCAAAATTATATTTATCTTTGTTTTAAACAATGATCTCTCGCACATATGCAAATCCCTGCTTCCCTCTGCGAAGGGATAATCTATTTACTTTCATCTTATTTACTTTTCATGTTGAGTCAACCTATTATTCCAACCTACTTCTATTAGTTGGAAAACATCATGTGGTGGGTAAAGATCTAGGCACATATGGCCAGTCAAATATATTTGATCATGACTTATTATTGTTGACAATTATCTTTATGATAAGTATGTTGGGAGGCGAAACATTAAGCCCCTATCTTTCTATGTGTTCGATGGATGACATTTTTTCTAAAAATATGCTTGGAGTACTATCAATCATAGAAGATTATATGATGATTGAGTATGTGGAGCTCTTACTTAGAATTTGTTGAGAATAAGTTGAATTGCAATTGTTTGGTGACTAAGGACATAGTTTGTTATGTTTCAAGAGAATTCGTTGTTTGAACCATAACATGTGAATTGGTTGCTACTTTATGATGATGAGTTTTATGAGAAATAGTTGCTGTTATGATGCTAGGAAAAGTGGTTGAAATTATCATTGACTAAACTTATGCATTATGCTAGCATTCACACTTGATAAATTATTTCTTTTATCATTTACCTGCTCAAAGACGAGTAAGAATTAAGGTTGGGGATGCTGATACTTCTCCAACATATATATAATTTATGAAGTATTCATGCCATATTCACCTATGTTTACAGTACTTTTATATGGTGATGAACTATATATGATTTATATTGACGTTGTTTTTAGTAGAACTACCGTGGTGTTGTTTTTTGTGCAGAAAATGAAAGTTCTCGGAATCGCACGAAACTTTTTGACAATTTTTTTGGAACAAAAGTGGCAATAGATGCTTCGTGGGAGGGCCAGAGGAGCCACGAGGTGGGCACGTCCCACCAGGCTGTGCCAGGCCCCCAAACCGTGCCTTGGTCTATCATGCTCACCTCATGGCCCATCTCCACGTGAAACCAACACCAAAAAATCCTATAAATACAAACCATAAGAAATAACCCTAGAACAGAAGTTCCATTGCCACTAGGCCTCTGTATTAAAGAAAAACCAATCTAGAAAGAAAATAGTACCCTGCCGGAGAGGGGAAATCATCTCCGGTGGCCATGTTCATCATCCCGGCGTAGTCCATGATGAGCATGGAGTAGTCCACCCTCGGGGATGACGGTTTGTACCAGTAGCTATGTGTTCAATCTTTCTCTCTCGTGTTCTTGAGATGGCACGATCTTGATGTATCACGGGCTTTGTTAATATAGTTGGATCACGTGATGTTTTCCCCTATCTATCTTGTTGTGATGAATTGGTTTTTCCCTTTGAAATTTTGTTATTCGGATTGAATATTGGATTTGAGTACACTTGATATATGTCTTGCATGCGGATACCCATAGTAACATTGGGGTATTCACGTGATTCACTAGATCTATGTCTTGGTACTCAACTTGAGGATTCCCGAGCTGACATTGGGGTAATCTATGCATAGGGGTTGATACACGTTCTTGTCCTAGATTCTTCGGTAGAAATCTTGGGGCACTCTATGAGGTTATTTCTGTTGGATTGAGTGTTATGAATGTGAGATTGTTTGATGTGTGTCATATAATTAACTCATGGATACTTGTGGTGACATTGGTGTATCTAGGTGACATTTGAGTTGGTTGATGCGTATCATATGGTGTTATTCTAGTACAAACTCTTAGATAGATTGATCGAATAGGATAACTTGGTTATTTTAGTATGAATTCTTGGATAGATCGATCGGAAATGATAACTTGGTTATTTTATTATGAACTCTTGGATAGATCGATCAGAAAGGATAACTTTAAGGTGGTTTCATACCCTACAAACAATTTCTTCTTATGTTCTCCGCTAGATAAGAACTTTGGAGTGATTATTTGTTGAACGTTGAGGGATGGTTATGTGATCCAATTATATTAGAATTGCTCAGAGATTGCACTAGCAAAAGTATGGACCGTAGGCCTTGTTTTCAAGCATCTCAATACCGTTTGTGCTCACTTTTCTCACTTGCTACCTTGCTGTTTTTATATTTTCAGATTGCAAAAATAAATATCTACTATCATTACTACACCTGTATCACCATCTCTTGCCTGAACTAGTGCACCTATACAATTTTCCATTGTATTGGGTGTGTTGGGGACACAAGAGATTTCCTGTATTTGATTGCAGGGTTGTTTGAGAGAGACCATTTTCATCCCACACCTCCCATGGATTGATAAACGTTAGGTTATCCAATTGAGGGAAAATTGCAACTGTCCTACAAAACTCTGCGCTTGGAGGCCCAACATGAGTCTACAAGAATGAATTTGCATAGTAGACATCAGAGACACATCACCAAATTTAACACTGACGGTTTCTTTTTGACAATCTGTCTTAGCATTAACAGTGTTCAAGAAAGGTCTACCAAAGATAATGGGACAATAGTCATCTTGTGGGGAACCAAGAACTAGAAAGTCAGTAGGATATTTTATTTTCCGACACAAGACTTCAACATCTCTAACAATCCCAAGTGGTGTGATGTGTCTCTATTAGCAAGTTTAATAGTAACATCAATATCTTCTATTTCAGCGAGTGCCATGTCATTCATAATTTCTTGATATAAAGTAAAAGGAATATCACTCACACTAGTAACTAGATCACATAAGCCAAGATAACAATGATCTCCTATTTTAACGGAGACAACATGCAAGCCAACTACGGGTCTATGTTTATCGTTTTCACCGGGTTTAGCAATTTTAGTAGCTTCATCACAGAAGTAAATGACATCCCAATCAATATTTTCTACCAAGAGATATTTAACCATAGAAACTCTAGGTTCTACTTTAATTTGTTCAAAGGGATTAGGTGCTCTAATATTACTCTTGCGAACCACAGTTGATACCTTAGCATGTTCCTTTATCCTAATAGGGAAAGGTGGTTTTTCAATATAAGCAGTAGGCACAACTGGATCAACATTGTAGATGATAGTTTCTTCTTTAGCTATGACCGGTTATTCAATTTCTTTTTTAATAGGGGGATGATATTTAAACCACTTATCTTTAGGGAGATCAACATAAGCAGCAAATGATTCACAAAAGAGGCTACTACTCAGAGTCAAGTCCATATTTAGTGCTAAACTTGTGAAAAACATCAGTATTCATAAAATATTTAACACAATCAAATTCACACTTAATACCTGACTAATTACCTTGATAGAGTTCCCAATCTTCAGAGGTGCGTTTAATTCTTTCCAAGAGATCCTTCTTGAATTCAATAGTATTCTTCGTAAAAGAACTAATACAAGAAATATCGAGTATGGTTTGATCATTATGAGAAAGCCAAGTATATTTTTTTCAATAATAACTTCTCTCGGGATATCATGATTGGGGCATGAATGCAACATTGACTTAAGCCTCCCCAGGCTAGAGAGATACTTTCTCCTTCACGAGGCTAAAAATTATATATATAATTCAGATCACGATCAACTAGATGCATAGGATAAAACTTTTGGTGGAATTCCAATTTCAATCGATTCCAGTTCCATGATCCAATATCATCACATACCTATACCATGTCAATGCTTTTCCCTTCAAAGATAAAGGGAAAACCTTCTTCTTAACTTCATCTCTGGATAAACCTGCAAGCTTAAATAATCCAAAAATTCCAGCCACATGTATTAGGTGCATATCAGGATGCTCGGTTCCATCTCCTACATAAGAATTAGCTAGGAGTTGTTCTAACATACCCGATGGAATTTCATAACCAATATTTTCAGTAGGCGCTATAGGTTGAGGGGCAACTAATTGTGGTTCCAGTCAAGGTGAAGATACCCTGAACAAACCCCTCAAAGGATTGCTTTCTGTATTAACAAGTGATAGTAAATTTCAGCACATAGTATAAGTTCTTCTTTACCGATTTCCACTTACCAAGAGCGCTTCCCTCCCAGGAAACAGCGCCAGAAAAGAGTCTTGATGACCCACAAGTGTAGGCGATCAATCGTAGTCCTTTTGATAAGTAAGAGTGTCAAACCCAACGAGGAGCAAAAGGAAATGATAAGCGGTTTTCAACAAGGTATTTTTTGCAGGCACTGAAATTGTAAGTAGAAAGTGGTTTAATAGAAAGGTGATTTGTAATGAGCAAGTAACGGTAACAATAGGTAAGGTTTAGCAAGGTAGCCCAATACTTTTGTGGCAAAGGACATGCTAAAACTATCTCTTATGATAAGCAAAGTGTTCTTGAGGGTACACGGGAATTTCATCTAGTCACTTTCATCATGTTAGTTTGATTTGTGTTCGCTACTTTGATAATTTGATATCTGGGTGGACCGGTGCTAAGGTGTTGTTCTTACTTGAACCGACAACATACTTATGATTAACCCCCTAGCAAGCATCCGCAACTACAAGAAAAAGTATTAAGACAAAGTCTAACCATAGTATTAAACACGTGGACCCAAATGAGCCCTTGACGAAGTAGCGCATAAACTAGGTGAACGGACGTGGATGTCGCCTCGAGGGGGGTGAATAGGTGCTTTAAAATAATTATGGTTTACGCTTGAACAAATATGGAATAAAACTATCGTTTAATTAGTCAAGCACAAAACCTAAAACAACTAGGCTCACCTATGTGCACCAACAACTTATTCTAAGCAAGACAAACAACTGAGTGATAGCAAGATATATGACATGAAACAATATGGTTATCACCAAGTAATGTGCATAAGTAAAGGGCTCGGGTAAGAGATAACCAAGGCACATGGAGATGATGATGTATCCCAAAGTTCACACCCTTATAGATGCTAATCTCTGTTCGGAGCAGTGTGGAGCCACAATGCTCCCCAAGAAGCCACTAGGGCCACCGTAATCTCCTCACGCCCTCGCATAATTCAAGATGTCATGATTCCACTAGGGGAACCTTGAGGGCGGTCACCGAACCCGTACAAACAAGGTTGGGGAAAACTCCACAACTTAATTGGAGGCTCCCAACAACACCACGAAGCTTCACCACAATGGATTGTGGCTCCGAGGTGACCTCAAATGCTCGGGGCAATCTCCACAACCTAACTGGAGACCCCGAAGCTTGCCTGGAGCATTGCACCACAATGATTGAGCTCCTAGGCACCACCAACCATCTAGGGCCCCTACCCAAGAGGAACAAGCTCTAGGGTGCTCAAACACCCAAGAGTAATAAGCTTCTCAACTTCTCACTTCCACGTATCACCGTGGAGAACCCAAACCTATGCACCAAATGCAATGGCAAGGGCACACACAGTGCCCAAGTCCTTCTCTCCCAAATCCCACCACAACAACTAATGCTATGGAGGAAAGTGAGAGAAAGAACGAAGAAGAACATGAAGAACTCCAAGATCTAGATCCAAGGGGTTCCCCTCACATAGAAGAGAAAGTGATAGGTGGAAATGTGGATCTAGATCTCCTCTCTCTTTCCCCTCAAAAAGGAGCAAGAATCATCGGAGGTATTGAGAGTTAGCAAGCTCTAAGAAGGTCAACAATGGGGGGAAAACACGAACTCAAAAGATGTGGACCATCGGGAAAGAAGGCCCCCTTAAATTGGCATCCCAAAATCCAACCGTTATGCCCAGAAGTCGTGCTCAAGCGGTAGTACTGCTCGGGGGAGCGTTACTACCGCTTAGCACGGTCAAAACAGCCCAACGAGACAGAAAAACACGAGTGGTAGTTCTGACAGAGAGGTAGTACCGCTCGGGTGAGAGGTAGTACCGCTTGAGAGGTACTACCGCTCGGGGGAGTGGTAGTACCTCTTAAGAGGTACTACCACTCTACTTCTGCTCAAGGATATTGGGCACCCGAAACATAAAATAAGCGGAAGTGGAAGCGGTAATGGATAGCGGAAGTACCGCCTAATATGACCTTCCCAAGAATTATCCGACAAAAGCTCCAACACCTAAAACACAAATATGATACATATGAAAACCATTTTCGATGAGCTTGAGCTTATCATGATGAATACCATAAGCTCCAAAACTCCCAAAGCTAAAAGCCAACCAAGAACCAAGAAACATGATGATGCCAAGAATGCAATGGTTTGAGCTCTCAACGAACAATACATTCAAGCTACTCACTTGAGAGCCGCCCTTGATAGTACGGATATCGATCCTATAACCCGGTCTCCCAACTACCACCATGAGACCGGTAAAATAGAAAACCCTATCAAGGTCAAACCTTTGCCTTGCGCATAGTCCACTTGAGCTTGATGATGACGATCTTGTCCTCCTCAAGATGGACCACCTTTCTTTATTGCCCCGGCTCGATGAAGACTAGTAGATTTCTCCCCCATACTACACTATGGGTGAGCCACTCTTCGATACATATTCACAAGTCCATTGTCACCACAATGGACAGCAAGCTTCAAGCATGATCTCTCTGTGATGCTTCACTTGATCTTGCACACCGCAACCTTGATGACGATCACCACTTGATGTCATCTTCCATGGGATGTATGGAATCTTCCTCTTTATGCAAGCCCATGGAAATATACCTAACCCCACAAAGAACTATCACGTATACCATGGGTTAGTACACAAAGCGTATTGGACAATGCTTACCATACCATGGGATCACTTGATCCCTCTCGATACATCTTGTATGCTTTGTGTGTTGATCAACTTGATTCACTCTTTGACTTAGTCTTGATCAACCTTGTATCTTATCTTCTCTCTTCATAAGGATGATGTCTTGAAGGTGAAAATGAATGCTCACACAATCTTCTTCTTCAAGACATGCTTGCAATAAGCTCAACTCTCACATGACCAATCTTTGGATAAACCTTGAATACCACCTTGGTCACAATATTAACTCCTTGAAACCAACATATGTACTTCAAGAAGTGCCTATGGATAAATCCTTCGGATATAGCTCAAGGCAACCATTAGTCCATAGGGATTGTCAACAATTACCAAAACCACGTATGGAGAAATATGCTCTAGCAATCTCCCCCATTTTGGTAATTTATGACAATCACTTTCAAGAGAGTTTATATAAGGAAATAAGCAAAATAGCAAGAACCAAAGCATATGCATGGATATGAGATGCAAATGTTTAAGAATCAAAAGCACAACTCTTTAAGCAACTCCAAACTAAACTCTCTAAACTTCTCCCCCATTGACATCGATTGCAAAAATGGGCGAAAAGCTTAGAAAGCCAATATAATAGGTGTTCCTCAAAAAGGTGTGCATTTCTCAAAATATGAGTGCAATGAGATACACATATCCAGTGATGAGTAGTTGGAGGAAAACAAACTACATTGAGAACACAAAGATTGTGAAAAGGATCGTATGGCACAAAGACATGCAACAGAGTGAAGCAAGCAATCAAAAGATACCAACTGGAACAATCAATCACATGGTACTATGAGCCACATGAATAAAAGATATTATGATATGGGCAAAAGAGTGTTTATAAAGAAACTTGAGAAGCTCCCCATGATTTGTGCACAATTAAGATTTTTTGTATATGGATACAAGTGCACAAAATAGGATCATGACTCCCCCAAAATCAATAGAAACACACAACAAATGCAAGCAAGTAGATAAGACAATAAGCATAGTACTTGCACCAAACGTATGGTTGAGCAACATGTAAAAGAGGCAACTTAAGAATTGTCTCAACCAAAATGATATGTGTGAGTCATGGCAAAGCACTTACGAAGACTAATATAAGGATGAGCATTAAGCATCAACATAGTCTTGATGAAATGACACACAAAGTGCAAGACATATCCTTCCCACACACACGAACCACCGACAAATGGGTCCACAAGCTTACTGATAAGAAAAGTAAAAGACAATGCTTGTGACAATCCATGGTGAAGATAGAAAATAATAGCCTTGTCAATAGGTGGGATACCAATAGAAATGGCAAAACCCTCGTCAAGACAAGCATGAGGAAAATAATCTTCACCACCAAATAGTGCATCAAGATGCAAGGATATAAGTTCCGCACTCAAGACAAATCTTTCACAAAACCTCCAATGAGAATAAAAAAGGAATGCAATGGTAGATGTGAAATAAAAGAGGATATTAAATGGAAATGTAACGTCTCTCATGTGTAAAATATTCTAGGTAGAATACCATCATGAGGATGTATATCCACAAAGAAGGATGTACACATGAAATTGTTACAAGAAGGAACCAACAAGATATCCAAAAGTAAGTCATAAATATACCAATAAGATCTTTCCTTGAAAGCATAGCACATGGACTAATTTTTTTATTGTACATACATGAACTCCCTATGCACGGACATCAAAGATGTCACAACTAGCAATAAGACATCATCGTTGGGATGCTTTGAGAAAGGAACAAGTATCACAACAATGAATCAATAAATTCATGCAATCATGATGCAACCTCAAAATGGTTGAATGCAAGAAATGTATGCATGAAGTAGATACTTGTTACCGAGATAGCATTGGATTGGTGTAGTAGATAATGGTTCATCGATCATCCTAGCTTAGCTCCAATAAGCACATGGTGTCACCACCTTCCTTGTAAGTGAGCCGAGTGTCCAATCTATCTCCAATTGTTCCTAGAACAACAACACATACAAAGTGGTACCCAAACTCATTGGGACCAAAGTGTTAGTGGACCAACAACACATCGGACAAACTCCACATAACTATGTGCATATAGATATGAAATTGAATTTCATGCACACTTGAGCCAGTTTATGACATGGTGGAGTTTCCCCTATATATTGGGTCGAAGAAAGAAAACATGCCAAAGAAAGTAAATATAGTAAGTATGCATGCTCAAGACTTTCAAGAACCAAAACAACACATAGTTGATAAGATACAAAAAGAAAAAGTATCAAGTGAAAATAAGATACCAAACGAAAAATATCACTTGAAGGATACCAATTAAAAGATACATCAAGGAGTGAGATATCCATTGACACATGCCAAATAGAAGGAAACAAGATACCAATTGAAGGAAAACAAACAATAGGTACCAAGTTCCCAAAAGAGAGCTAGGTTCCAGACAAACCAAACTCTTAGGAAATTTTCATGATGTCACAAAGTACCTTAAAGAAAAGGGTTGCCTCCCACCAACACACACTTGATGAGGATCAAAAGATTTTATGGTAAACGCATAAATAGAGTGTTCTAAATAAAATAGGATGGCTCCCCCAAACGATTTGCATTATATAGAATTTGCATTTGAATACAAAATGCACACGATGGGATCATCACTTTCCCTATATCTATAGAAGCACTAGGCATGCTCAAAAAGATCCACAATAGGCAAGGAAGACAAAAACGGTAAACAAAATCCAATGTAAAGATGATTAGCAATTTCTACCACTTAAAAGGAATACCAATTGTAAAAGGACAAGAAGTATTTAGAAATACATGGGTAGATTGCAAAAAAGACCCAACTTCATCTTTACACCTGCATGACAAACAAATGACACTTGTAGAGCTAACATGCCACCTAGGAACAAGATAATCTACAATATCAATTCTAAGTGGCAAAACCTCAAATGTGCACATTTTCTAGGCTTGTAATATGCACATAGCATATTACTCCCCCATAATGTGGTACCCAACATTATTAACAAGTGGAAAATGAAATCCAACAAGAGATAATTAATGGACCATTTAGAATTTGAATTTCTCATGAGAAGACATACCACATAGAAGCTAGATAATCTTGTAATATCAACACTAAGTGGTATTACTCATGTACACACATTTATAGGATTGTGAAGTGCACAAGGACATCACTCCCCCAAAATGGGATAATCCATTAATATCTCAAAAGAGAGCCAACAAGATACAAACAAGATGCAAAAAGTCTCAACACAAGACTCACACATACATGATATGCAACCCATCATACATACCTGATTTCTCAAGATAAACAAATAGGAATCAAAACATATACAAAACGCATTCAAGGTACAAAACCACACCATGCAAAGGGGCAAGTAACTAACAATGTATTCAATTTAAGTGCAAGTTACCACAAGGAGGGGCATTGGTTATAAGATAGAAAGTCGTAATCCAAATGACTTGGCTTGAGATAATATGAATGATGAAGATTCCTTAATTCTTCATGATGTAGCCAAGTATCCAATGCCCTCCAACAATACCTATTGATCAAGTTTGAGCTTGTTGGTCCCCAACCAAGTTGGGTCCTATGAGGTTAGTCACAATAGGCTTGGATACCCAAATGGTTCTTTTCTTGACACCATTTTGAGTACCAACAAACTTGGCAAACACATTGCCAACCTTATCCTTCCCAAGAGAATAGATGTCATCAATGATAATTGGGTTGGATACTTTACCATTAGTGCATGAAGAAGAAAAGTGACCATTCTTACGACACAAGTAGCAACATCTACCCTTTACTTTCTTCTTAATTGATTTCTCAAATTGAGGAGCATTGACTTGGGTATTCTTGGGGAGTGGCCTTTATTCAACTTGACGTTGAGCATGAGATTGAACTTGTGGCTGTTTCTCTTGTTGCTTGTCACTATGGGGCTTCTTCTTCAATGGCCAATATCTAACATGGTGCCCTTCTATTTTGCACTTGAAGCAAACAATCTTGATAGAGGTCTTGACTTGTTCTTGGCCCTTCTTATTGTTGCTCTTGGACTTCTTATTCCTATTGGAGTTGAATCCAAGTCCACCTTTGTCATTTGGGGATTTTTGCACACTAAACATATTGTTGAGTTTGGCCTTCCCTTCATGACTCTTTTCCAAGTCTTTCTTCAAAGAAGTGACTTGGGCCTTGAGCTCATTGATTTCCTCTACATGGTTAGTTAGAACACAAGTACTAGAGGATGTATAAGCTTCATCGTTAGAGCAACAAGGCAAGGAAAGTAATTAATCACAAGATGTAGCAACATTATGAGTAGATGAACTGCGAGGACTAGCACATGGCAATAAAGCATTTCTACTAGATGTAGTGCTAATGTCCACATGAGGCTCACTAGATGTTACCTTAGTACTACTAGCCTCTTGAGCTATCTTCAACACATTATGGGATACTAGAAGATTACGATGAGAGCTTGAGAGCATTTCATGACTTTCTTCCAATTTCCCATAATTTCTAGATAACAACTCAAGTTGAGCCCTTAGCTCAACATTCTCCTTCAAAATGGATGCTTCAAAAGAAATAGAGTTAGTAGCACAAGCATCATTATTAACAACAAGAGGAGAAGGCAACTTGGCAAGATCTTTAGCATAAGAAGCTTTAAGTTGGGCATGAGACTCGGTGAGTTCGATGAGGAAACTCTTAATGATCCTTGAGCCATTTTTGAGGTTCTCAAAGTCCTCAAAGAGTTTAGCATGTGCAACTTCAAGCTTGTCATTTTTAGTTCTAGAATCATTAGCCACCTCGAGAGCTCTATCATGTGATTCCTTTAATCTAGATAGTTCTAGAGCAAAGGTCTCCTCAAGATATTCCTTGGTGGTTTGATCATCTTCAAGATCTTGGGATAGCTCCGCGATCTCATTAGCGTAATCACGCTCATGACCTTCCATTTTCTCAATGGTGGCCTCATGCTCCTCGAGATGAGCTTCCAATTCCTCATTTTTTTGCCCCCAATGGCAATAGACATGATTTCCATGAAGTTGGAATGAGCAAGTTTATTCTTATGAAGAGCTTCAAAAATCATTTCTCCCTTAATTTCTAAGGAAGCAATATTATCACACTCTTCATCATTATCCTCATCCTCGTTATCATCAACATCATCATCATGAGATTTATTGGGAATCAAAGTAGGAGATACCTTTTCGCGAAGCCCTCTTCCTAGTTCCATGTTTTTCTCAAGCATCTTTTCGCGAAGCTTCATCTAATCTCTGCAAGACCTCAATCTTGTTCTTTTTGCATCCTTCAATTCTTTCTATCATCCTTTCGTTTCAGAGTTCATCCCAATGCTCCTTCATGGTGGTTGTTAAGGATGTAATTCTTCTCGAAGTGTTCTTTAAGATTCTTTTTGGAGGTGCTCAAGTGTTCTTTATCTTCGATTTCTAAGTTCAATTCTTTTTCCATTGTATTTTGAGATGGTGTTATTAAATTCTTGATCATGAGGAGTCTCGAAGGAAAATTGTCAAGAATGAGATAAGTAAACCCATCTTGTCTTCTCGGAGTTATCTTGGGTTTGATTTCACCTAAAGCATTTCCTAAGGTTTGTTGCTATCATGGCGTCATAAATGATTAAAGTTTTCTCCTCCTCCTCTTGGCGAAAGAAGTTTTGCATATCTTTTTGCTCTCAAGCAATTAATTGTTTTTGTTGTGGCGGGTTGTCACCTCATAATTTTGAAATGGTTTCCATAAGACCATAACAAGCTATTCTTTTTGTTGTTGATCCTCCATCAACTCCGTTCAAACATGTTTTTCAAATTCATTGGTGGTAGAAGTTGTCATTTTCTTCTCAGTTCTCTTCTCTTGAAAGATCTAGCTTCTATTCGTTTGTTCCGGAGGCATTGTGGTGTTGCTCTTTTCAACTCACATCCAGTTTGGTTAAGTTTATGTTCTTCCCTTGCTTGTCCATTAACCGGAGTGCTGTGAAATCTTTGATCCTTCCATCTTATGAGGTTTTGATTCTCATTCATCCGAAGTTTGGTGTCTCTCCTTCAATTTTGTTCTATCTTATCAAATTTTCCTCTCTATCCTATCGAAGTGTTGCCGAAATTTCTTTTGAATTCTTGCGTGTTCCTCATGTCTTTATTCATATCCTTGTGACCTTCAAGGTTGTGGATTTCACTCGTTTGTCAGAGTAGCAACTAAGCTTTACCTCTTGGTCTTTCTCTTCCCCTTCTCATTCTAGATCTCGGGATGAGATCCTCGTGTAGTGGAGGAGAGTTGTAAGAGCCTGGGACCGACGCTCCAGAAGATTCCCCTTTTATTTCCGTTCTCGTGTGTGTTTCCTGTGGTTGTCACATTCATCATCGTATCATTCGCATCATCAGCATAGCATCATCACTCGTTTTCGAAAACTTGCATCCGTGAGTAGCTGTCGATTCTCTCCATTCGTGTCGTCAACCTTTCGAGACCAACCACACACGCCCGCGCCCGCGACATCGCTTAAAAATGTTTTAAAAGGCGCGCGAAAAACATTCTCGGATTGGGTCGAAAGTTGGCATGCGGTCTTATTATAGTGTAGGTAGGTCTCCTGCCAAATTTCATCGCATTCCGCGTTCGTTTGATACCCCAACGTTCAACCACAGCAGTGTAGTCATTGGTTATTCGTCGGACGTTTTGTCGGTGTTTTAAAACCTCGTGTCATGGGACGCAAACCTCCCGCTCAACTCCTCATAGCCCATCTACACAGTCCACCTAGCCCACCTAACCCAACCCCGCGACCGGAGCCGTCCAATTGCGATCGCACGGCTCGAATCGGTGCAAAACCCCTCCTAAGCTAGCCCTCCTTTCGTATTTAATCCACATCCCTGCCTAATTGGGCAAACCCTAGCCCACCTCGAGAACCATGCCACCGCCAGCCTCCCACCATCCCACAACCACCAACAGCCTCCCTCCAGCCGCCAGGGCCCGCCAAAGCCCATCTCTGGCCCGCCTCGAACCCGGATCGGGCTAAGGTGCCCATACGCCGCCCCCCGAGCCAGCCCCGTGGCCCCGCCGTCTGCAGCTCTCGTGGAGCCACTCCACGCTGACCGTTTCGCCGGAGATCCGCCCCGGCTCCCCTGCGCAGGCCGCTGTCGACGCGCCATGGCCTCGTCCTGCCGCCCGCCTTGCCATTCTGTCTCCTGGCCGCCATGGACGAGCTTGGAGCTGCCCTTCGTCTGTCTCCGAGCTCCCTTCTGCGCCCCAACTCCGCGTCGCCGGTGGTAGGCGCCGCCGCCGCACCATGGCCCCGTCTCAGCCTCGAGCACGGGAGCTCGATCTGGCTCCGCTCGCCCGGTCCACCTGGGCCGCACCTGGGCCACCATCCCGCGCTTGTCTGACTCGGCCTCCCTTGCCTCACCAAATGGGCTTGGCCCACGAGGTGAGCCCAGCTCCCCCCGCGCTTTTTCTTTTCTGTTAAGCCATCATATGTTTTTTAATATTAGAGAATTGCATGTTTTTAAAACATTAATAGATATTTAACCGTACGCCGTATAAAATGTGTTATATATGTAAGATGCTTTGAAAAACATGTAGATTAATTATATGCCAATTTCATCCATGTAAAATTACTTAAACTTGCTGTTTGAATCATTTTACTTAATGCCACGTTATTTGCATTACGCATGTTTATTTAATCGTGCATGGAAATTAATCCAACAATATATTTTAAATATTCATATTATTTGTAGCGCATTTTCCTGCATGAAAAAATGTGCGATGTGGTATTTGCATCTAATTTGCATTCATATTGGCTAAAAGGTTTTATTCCATTACCTCGCATAATTAATTGTGAAATATTTTCCTACTTGAACCTATGCATTTTATATATGTTTTCGGGGTAGAAAAATCCATAGAATTTATCTGTGCACTTTGTTTTTTCATTTGATCAAGTTGTGTGCATGTCATTTTTGCTATGATGCTTTTTTGCTATTTTCGTGTGATTTAATCCATGCATGATATGAATTGTTGTTGAACATGAGATATGCTCTTTGACATGTGTGCTAGGCCCTGGTCATTTGGGGAGCTATATGTCACGCCCATGATGCGGTCCTATCCTTATTTCAGCATGAGGGCCTCGACAGGGATAGAAGTGCATCTCATCGTGTTGCAAGAATGGATATCATTACAAGTACATGTACAGAAGAGATGAGTATCTGGAATTGGCTTACACTTGCCACAAGCTACATCAGAGGCACATCAATACATCAACATACTCAAATATCATACAGAAGAGGAGGGTCCGATTACGGACGAAATCAAACGATAAATGACATCCATCCTTGCTATCCCAGGCTGCCGCCTGGAACCCATCCTAGACTGATGAAGAAGAAGAAGTAGAACTCCAAATTAAACAAACATCGCGCTCACGTAAAATCATCGCCTTACCTGTACCTACAACTGTTGTTGTAGTAATCTGTGAGCCACAGGGACTCAACAATCTCATTTCCAAGGGTATCAAGACTATTAAATCTTAATGGGTGAGGTATGGTTAAGTGGTGAGGCTGCAACAAGCGACTAAGCATTTATTTGAGTGGCTAACTTACGAGTACAGAACGTAAGGTATGTTGGTCTATGTATAACAGACGTGAACTAGCAATGATCACTAATTGATCTTGAACACCTACTTACGTCAAACATAACCCCACCGTGTTCTCTTTCGGATAAGAACTCACGAAAGGAGACAGTCACGGTTACACACACAGTTGCTATATTTTATTAGAGTTTACTTCAAGTTTGCTATGACCGGGTGTTAAACAAAGTATCCAAGTTTGCCACATAACCGCGGGCATGGCTTCTCGAAAATATTTAACCCTGCAGGGGTGCTCCAACTCATCCATCACAAATTAACCACACATAGCGGGAATAACCTCAACCACGGATCTCGTGATCTTCCTAGACAATTCCAAAGGAAATCCGACACCTCGAGATAGCCCGAAGAAGATCAAAGTTCCTCACTCTAGACATTCGAGAAAGGTAAAAACAAATCCAGCAAGGCCGCCCGACGTGCCGACAATCCCGATAGGAGCCGCGTATCTCGTTCTCAGGGCACAACCGGATGAGCGATGGTTACCATGCCAAACACCGAGTTGCCCCGGGTAGCATTAATAAGTTGCTCTGGGTTGGACCAACACTCATGAGGAGCACTGGCCCGGGGGTTGATTAATTATCCACGGGGTTTGGAAAGCCCCTATGCAAGTTCATTAGTTATTAGGCAAATGTAGTACCAATGTTGGACCTTGCCAGACAAGCTTTATCCTAACCCGAAAATCAAGGGGGTCCCCATAACAACCCCGAGCATGTTAGGAGCGCTCAATTATGGAACATAACACCGGTTCACAAGTAACTAGGGCGGCAAGAGTGGAACAAAACACCGAGCAAAAGGCCAAGCCTTCCACCCTTTACCAAGTATATAAGTGCATTAAATTAAATAGCAATAATATTGTGATAACAAGAGAAAGTCCATGTTGTCAAATGGAAGCAATCGCACCTGCAACTAGAAACGCTATAAGAAGGGCTGAGCAAGCGGTAACATAGCCAAACAAAGGTTTGCTAGGAAGGTGGAGGGTTAGAGGCTTTCATGACAATGTTGGGAGGCTTGACAAACAAGTGGTAGGTAGCGTGACATAGCGCTAGAAAACGAGACATCTAGCATGGCAATGATAGTAATGGTATCCAAGGAAATGTATCTTCTTGCCTGAGATCCCGCTCGGAAGAAGATCGAGTCCATGAAGACGACCCAACGTGGTCGAACGAATCCTCACACTCCGATAGCTTTTGGAACTCTATCGAGAAGAAGCAATCTGGAAACAACAATCAATACAAGATACACCACAACATATGCATGTCATGATGTGCAAGCTAATATGATGCATGTCCGGTTTAAATATGCAAGGCATGTCAATTCACATCAAACAACTACTACACATTAAAGTGAAGCTCAATATGCAACGGGTTGCATCTTGACGAAACTGTACGTTTGGAATTATTTAGTTTTCTCGCGTTTAGGTACTCATCAATATTAAATGTTGTTAGCCATGGAAAGAGGTGAAGCATTAGTAAACTACACTATCTAGGCATCTTAAATGAGGTCGAAAACAACTTATAACACTTCCAAAATGACCCCATATGTTAATTTCGAAATTGGTCCAGATCTGAACTAATCATATTTTATTTTTGTTAAAAAACAGAATAAAGCATACCATGCAATTCTACACGTCATTCTAGTCGATTTACATATATAGAACATCTCAAACGGAGCTACGGTCTAAAAGATATGAGCAACACAAGATGCACATGTCATGAATGAAAATGCATGGAAAAATACAATCACAAACATTTCAAATCATGAATGCAACAAGTTATTATGAAACAACATGAGATTCTAAGCAAGTTTCATATATGACATGTCCAAAACGGAGATACGGTTCAACCACAAACACCACAACAAGTTTTACTCGAAATCTGCCCAAAACAGCAACATGGCATTTTGCACGCGTGAAAACACAAGTTATACTATTCTATAACGCACAAACTAAGCATGGGGCAGTAGCATATAACACACACTTCACTTGATCTTCATATATCATATTCCAAACATGAATGGATCACATGGTAGGAAGCTCACAAGGCAACTACTTGAAAACAGTTTCAGACTTAGTGAAAATAGCGGTTTTGACAATGCAGTTTTTATCACGAAGGCATATTGACAGCAGTGAAACTATATGCTATAGGGTATATTATGGCATGAAACTTAGCATCATACTAAAGGACATTATCGACTACAAATAACTCCATTACACCTACCACAAAAGGGTTCTAGATCACTAGCAAAACACATGGCAAGACAGTAACAAAATATTACAGATTCCAGACTTGGAAATATTTTGGACCCTCAAAACAGCAGTATTTTTATAGCAAGTAGACAACAAGAAAACAACACCTAAACATGTATTTCTATGGCAAGCAAAATGTCCAGGGGCTAGGACACATATCAAAGGGCACATCTCATGTTCAATATTATTTCAAATCTTGCATGTATTAAATCACACAAAAATAATAAAAGGCATCACAGCAAAATGACATGCAACAAAAATGCTCACATGATAAAACTAAATGCACAGATAAATTATATGGATTTTTCTACCCCGAAAACATATATAATATGCATAGGTTCATGTGGGAAAATATGTCACAATTAATTATGCAAGTTAATGGAATAACCCCGTTAGCAATTATAAATGCAAGTTAAATGCAATTATTACAATAAACAGGTTTGTCACGCATGAAAATGCAAAGCCGATAACATGAACATTTTTAATATATGGTTTGATCAAATCCCGATGCACGTTAATTAAATATGGGCATTGCACCATAATGTTATTTATGCAAAATAAATGCAAACACTATGCCAATATTTTTATCATGCATGAAAATGCGATATAATGAAACTGCACAAAATTCCACATGTTTTACATATATAAAGTATTTGGTTATGATGCACGGTTAATTAGATTTCAGCAATTTAAATATTGGTTTTTCTTCTGCAATTTATTATGCACTGGTTAATTAATAAATTCGTAGATCTATTAAAAAACACATCGGGCTAAATATAGATAAAGCCCGAATCTGACATGGGCATTGGATAGCTATACGGCGCTGGGGGCGACAGATAGCGCTAGGGGGGCAACTCACCTTGGGCTAGGTCTCGCGAAGGGAGCTGGGCCGGCCTTGGGCGAGCAGGCCCACGGGGGCTGGAGCCCAGCGAGCGGCGCTGGAGGTCGCTCGTCCTCCTGCTCGTGCTCCTCTACAGAAGCCATGGCGGCGGTGCACAGGTCAACCGCGGCGAGGGACGGCGGCGGCCGAGGCGGCGAGGGGTGGAGCCGGGCCGGGGTCGCCGGATCTGGTGGCGGTCGGCCCGTTCCCGACGGCGGGTCAAGAGGCGGCGAGGGGCTCCTGTGAGAAGAGAGAGGCTGGGAGGTTAGGAAGAGGGGAGAGGAGGAAGAAGGAGAGGAAAGGTAGGAGGTCCGGCACGGCCCTAGTCGCCGGCGGCGGCTGCTCTGGCGAGGGCCGATGGCCGGCTGGGGCGGCACGGGCAAGCTACGGGGGCGAGGCGCTCGGGAGCCATGGGAGGCTCGGCTCTACGGTCGCCGGACATGTCCGGGTTGGCCGTCGGACATGTCTGGTAGGTGGGGATTTTGGGCAAAATTCAGCCTCTAGATCACGATTTGAGGGCCGAAAACGGGCAGATGGTTGGGGCTACGGGATCTGGAGGAGGAGGGCTAGCAGGTGGGATAATTGGAGGGGGGGCTGCAAAAATGGCAAGGGGGAAACCCTAGTGGAGTGAGAGACTCTCCATGGGCTTTATATAGGGGTTTAGACTATGGGTGGCTGGACAACGTCCGTCCGATCGTGATTCGACGACCACGAATGGAGGGAGTGGCTAGGTTGGGCTAGCGGGCAGTGTAGAGGGCCTTGGGAGAGAATAGAGGAAGTTAGGTGGCCCGTGACATGATTTTTAAAACACCGAGAACGTCTAACGAATAAACCGATGACCACACTGCTACGGATGGCCGAAGGGGTATCAAACGAACTCGGAACGCGACGAAATTTGGCAGGCGGCCTATGTACAATATAACAAGACCGCACGCCAAGTTTCGACCTAATCCGAGAAAATTTTAGCGCGCCTTTTAAAACATTTAAAACGATGCCGCGGGCGCGTGCATGTGTAATTAGTCTCAAAATGGTCGGCGACGAGAACGCAGAGAACCGGCAACTACGAATGGATGCAAGTTTGAAAATGAGTGACGATGCTATGCAGATGATGCAAATGATGCGATGATAAATGCGACAACCAAACAAACATAGACGAGAATGGAAATAAAAGGGGAATCTTCTAGAATCTTCTGGAGTGTCGGTCCCGGGCTGTTACAACTCTCCTCCACTACATGAGGATCTTGTCCCGAGATTTAGAATGAGAAGGGGAAAGAGAAAGATCAAAAGGTAAACTTAGTTGCTTCTCAGACAAACGAGTGAAACCAATGATCATGAAGGTTGGAAAGAGATGAAGAATGACATGGGAGCAAGGAAGAATTCCCAAGAAATTTCGGTAGCACTTCGGTAGGATAGAGAGGAAAAATTAGATGTGATGGAAAGAATTTGAAAGAGACACACCAAACTTTGGTCGGATTAGAGTCAAAACTTCATGAGATGGAAGGATCATGAAAACATTGCACAACACTCCGGTTAAATGAATAAGCAAAGAAAGAACATGATCTTAATCAAACTAGATGAGAGTTGACAAGAGCAACACCACTATGCCTCCAGAACCAAAGAATAGAAGCTAGATCTTTGCAGAGAAGAGAACGCAGAAGAAAATAACAACTTCTACCACCATTGAACTTGAGAAGCATCTTACAAGAATAGATTGAACGGGGTTGTTGAAAACAACAACAACGAAAGAATAGCTTGTTATGGGCTTGTGGGAAACATCTCAAAATTATGAGGTTACACCCTGCCACAATAGAAACAATTGATTGCCTGAGAGCAACAAGATATGCAAAACTTCTTTCACGAAGAATAGGAGGAGAAAACTTGAATCATTTATGACACCATGATAGCAATAATCCTTCGGAATTGCTTTAGGTGAAATCAAACCCAAGATAACTCCGAGAATACAAGATGGGTTTACTTATCTCATTCTTGACAATTTTCCTTCGAGACTCCTCGTAACCAAGAATTTAATAACACCATCTCAAAATACAATGGAGAAGGAATTGAACTTAGAACTCCAAGATAAAGAACACTTAACCACCTCCAACAAGAATCTTGAAGAACACTTGAAAATGAAAGAAATCTTGATGAACCACCATGAAGAACCTCCGGAAGAACTCTAAAACGAAAGGATTATAGAAAGAATTGAAGGATGTAAAAGAATAAGATTGAGGCCTTGCTATGAATTAGATGAAGCTTAGCAACAAGATACTTGAGCAAAACTAGCAACTCTGGAAAAGAAAGATGACCACTTGGGATAAGGAATTTGATATCATGAACAACTCCGGAAGAAGGATTGAAATCACTTGGATGAAACAAGAATAATAATTATGATATGTCTATCCTTCATCAAGTTAAATTGATGACAAGCAACGGATTTCGCACACCACTTATTCTTCTTGAAAAAAGATTGAAGAGAGATGACACAGACTTGAAGAAGTGTTGCATGAGAACACCGGTAAGAGTTCAAAACGAAAGAGGATAAAGCAAATGGATGAGAACGAAGAGAGCGTGATCCACCTAATGGAAAACTTGAACGAAGCACCGGAAAGAATTAGAAACTAAAGAGGACACATGAGAATGAAGAGATCAAGATTTGCCTAATAGAAACTGAAAAAGGCACCGGAGTAATTGATACGAACGAAGGAACAACAATTGAGAAGAATTTGAGAACAAAAGCTGAAAGTTAAGAACGAAGAAATCTTCTAAAACGATGGCCTTCGGAGGATCAAGAAATGAAAACAATTCTTAAAGAACCGGATAGATATGGGAGAGATTTCTCATGAATGGAAACAATTTGAGATGATAACAACAAGCTGAAACCATGAGTCTTTGGAAGAATGAACAATGATTTAGGAGAAACTCTCCTTCGATCTTGAGCAGAGAATGATGACGAGAAACAACCCCATGAATTACTGAGACACTCCGGAATAATGAATAAGGAAATGTTGAGCCAACAATGAAAATGATTTAGAAGCAATCTTTGAGAAGGCACACGACTGATGAAATTCAGTCTTACATCATATTGAGAAGAACTTGAGGACATCTCCGGAAAGATTAGAAGAGTCAGGTAGGATCCTGGGGAAAACACGTGTGGGTTATGGGCCCACTCAAAAGAAACCACCATTGAGACAATTGATTAAAAGAGAGAATGCATCGGTAGAAATTAAGAACTTGATGATATGAGACCCTTGAAATAATTTAAGAGGACCAGAATGAAAATGAATATCTTTTGAGATATCTTCAGCACTCCGGATAGAATGGAGACAAGAATAAGCAAGAGAGGCTTGATAAAGCATTCCAACATGGGAGAGCAAATAGAGAATTAAAATGATATGATGAACACCAAGAACTTGAATTGAATCCACCGGAAAAGAAAAAAAAAGATGAATACTAATAAATGATAACTTGAGCACTGAGCATCTTCATAAAGAATCACCGGAGAAGAATAACAACGAGAACAAGGAATATGAGGATAGATCTTGAAATTGAAACTCCTGAGAATATTCACAAAGAATCTCCAGAAACAAGATAGGCAAAAAGATAGCGGAAGCATTACATGAATAGAAAAGACACTTGGATGAGAATTTAATCATTGAAGAAAAAGGGTGGGGGGGTGGGAAAAACAAAGGAAACTTGGAACAGATGAGACAACTCCAGAACGAATATGAGGATTGATCTTGCAAAAATTGAAGAGGATAGAATTATCTTGAAGAGAAGCACACCGGAAGGAAAAGAATTGATATGATAACTTGATTGAGAAAAAGAATTAGCATTCCCACAGTTGGTATATTTTATTAGAGTTTACTTCAAGTTTGCTATGACCGGGTGTTAAACAAAGTATACAAGTTTGCCACATAACCGCGGGCACGGCTTCTCGAAAACATTTAACCCTACAGGGGTGCTCCAACTCATCCATCACAAATTAACCACACATAGAGGGAATAACCTCAACCACGGATCTCGTGATCTTCCTAGACAATTCCAAAGGAAATCCGACACCTCGAGATAGCCCGAAGAAGATCAAAGTTCCTCACTCTAGACATTCAAGAAAGGTAAAAACAAATCCAGCAAGGCCGCCCGACGTGCCGACAATCCCGATAGGAGTCGCGTATCTCGTTCTCAGGGCACAACCGGATGAGCGATGGTTACCATGCCAAACACCGAGTTGCCCCGGGTAGCATTAATAAGCTGCTCTGGGTTGGACCAACACTCATGAGGAGCACTGGCCCGGGGGTTGATTAATTATCCACGGGGTTTGGAAAGCCCCTATGCAAGTTCATTAGTTATTAGGCAAATGTAGTACCAATGTTGGACCTTGCCAGACAAGCTTTATCCTAACCCGAAAATTAAGAGGGTCCCCATAACAACCCCGAGCATGTTAGGAGCGCTCAATTATGGAACATAACACCGGTTCAGAAGTAACTAGGGCGGCAAGAGTGGAACAAAACACCGAGCAAAAGGCCAAGCCTTCCACCCTTTACCAAGTATATAAGTGCATTAAATTAAATAGCAATAATATTGTGATAAAAAGAGAAAGTCCATGTTGTCAAATGGAAGCAATCGCACCTGCAGCTAGAAACGCTATAAGAAGGGTTGAGCAAGCGGTAACATAGCCAAACAAAGGTTTGCTAGGAAGGTGGAGGGTTAGAGGCTTTCATGACAATGTTGGGAGGCTTGACAAACAAGTGGTAGGTAGCGTGACATAGCGATAGAAAACGAGACATCTAGCATGGCAATGATAGTAATGGTATCCAAGGAAATGTGTCTTCTTGCCTGAGATCCCGGTCGGAAGAAGATCGAGTCAATGAAGACGACCCAACGTGGTCGAACGAATCCTCACACTCCGAACGCTTTCGGAACTCTATCGAGAAGAAGCAATCTGGAAACAACAATCAATACAAGATACACCACAACATATGCATGGCATGATGCGCAAGCCAATATGATGCATGTCCAGTTTAAATATGCAAGGCATGTCAATTCACATCAAACAACTACTACACATTAAAGTGAAGCTCAATATGCAACGGGTTGCATATTGACGAAACTGCACGTTTGGAATTATTTAGTTTTCTCGCGTTTAGGTACTCATCAATATTAAATGTTGTTAGCCATGGAAATAGGTGAAGCATTAGTAAACTACACTATCTAGGCATCTTAAATGAGGTCGAAAACAACTTATAGCACTTCCAAAATGACCCCATATGTTAATTTCGAAATTGGTCCAGATCTAAACTAATCATATTTTATTTTTGTTAAACAACATAATAAAGCATACCATGCAATTCTACACGTCATTCTAGTCGATTTACATATATAGAACATCTCAAACGGAGCTACGGTCTAAAAGATATGAGCAACACAAGATGCACATGTCATGAATGCAAATGCATGGAAAAATACAATCACAAACATTTCAAATCATGAATGCAGCAAGTTATTATAAAACTACATGAGATTCTAAGCAAGTTTCACACAAAAATAATAAAAGGCATCACAACAAAATGACATGCAACAAAAATGCTCACATGACAAAACTAAATGCACAGATAAATTATATGGATTTTTCTACCCCGAAAACATATATAATATGCATAGGTTCATGTGGGAAAATATGTCACAATTAATTATGCAAGTTAATGGAATAATCCAGTTAGCAATTATAAATGCAAGTTAAATGCAATTATTACAATGAACAGGTTTGTCATGCATGAAAATGCAAAGCCGATAACATGATTTTTTTTAATATATGGTTTGATCAAATCCCGATGCACGTTAATTAAATATGGGCATTCCACCATAATGTTATTTATGAAAAATAAATGCAAACACCATGCCAACATTTTTGTCATGCATGAAAATGCGATACAATGAAACTGCACAAAATTCCACACGTTTTACATATATAAAGTATTTGGTTATGATGCACGGTTAATTAGATTTCAGCAATGTAAATCTTGGGTTTTTTCTGCAATTTATTATACACTGGTTAATTAATAAATTCGTAGATCTATTAAAAAACACATCGGGCTAAATATAGATAAAGCCCGAATCTGACATGGGCATTGGATAGCTATATGGCGCTGGGGGCGACAGATAGCGCTAGGGGGGCGGCTCACCTTGGGCCGTGTCTGGCGAAGGGAGCTGGGCCAGCCTTGGGCGAGCAGGCCCACGGGGGCTGGAGCCCAGCGAGCGACGCTAGAGGTCGCTCGTCCTCCTGCTCATGCTCCTCTATAGGAGCCATGGCGGCGGCGCGTAGGTCAACCGCGGCGAGGGACGGCGGTGGCCGAGGCGGCGAGGGGTGAAGCCGGGCCGGGGTCGCCGGATCTGGTGGCGGCCGGCCCGTTCCCGGCGGCGGTGAGGCCAAGCGGTGGCGGGGCAAGAGGTGGCGAGGGGCTCCTGCGAGAAGAGAGAGGCCGGGAGGTTAGGGAGAGGGGAGAGGAGGAAGAAGGAGAGGAAAGGGAGGAGGTCCGGCACGGCCCTGGTCGCCGGCGTCGGCTGCTCCGGCGAGGGCCGGTGGCCGGCTGGGGTGGGACGGGCGAGCTGCGGGGGCGAGGCGCTCGGGCGCATGGGAGGCTCGGCTCTGTGGTCGCCGGACATGTTTGGGTTGGCCATCGGACATGTCTGGTAGGTAGGAATTTTGAGCAAAATTCAGCCTCTAGATCGCGATCCGAGGGCCGAAAATGGGCACATGGTTGGGGCTACGGGATCTGGAGGAGGAGGGCTAGCAGGTGGGATAATTGGAGGGGGGGGCTGCAAAAATGGCAAGGGGGAAACCCTAGTGGAGTGAGAGACTCTCTTTAGGCTTTATATAGGGGTTTGGACTATGGGTGGCTGGACAACGTCCGTCTGATCGTGATCCGACGACCACTAATGGAGGGAGTGGCGAGGTTGGGCTAGCGGGCCGTGTAGAGGGCCTTGGGAGAGAAGAGAGGAAGTTAGGTGGCCCGTGACATGATTTTTAAAACACCGAGAACGCCCGACGAATAAACCGATGACCGCACTGCTACGGATGACCGAAGGGGTATCAAACGAACTCGGAACGCGACGGAATTTGGCAGGCGGCCAACCTACAATATAACAAGACCGCACGCCAAGTTTCAACCTAATCCGAGAATATTTTAGCGCGCCTTTTAAAACATTTTAAAACGATGCCGTGGGCACGTGCATGTGTGGTTGGTCTCAAAATGGTCAGCGACGAGAACAAAGAGAACCGGCAACTACGAACGGATGCAAGTTTGAAAATGAGTGATGATGCTATTTAGATGATGCGAATGATGCGATGATGAATACGACAACCAGACGAACGCAGACGAGAATGGAAATAAAAGGGGAATCTTCTAGAATCTTCTGGAGCGTCGGTTTCGGGCTGTTACACTATAGAAATTCATGTTTAGGTGTTGTTTTCTTGTTGCCATAATGCTATAAAAATTATGCTGTTTTGAGATGCTAAAATATTTCTAAGTCTGGAATCTGTACCATTTTGTTGCTGTATTTCCATGTGCTTTGCTAGTGATCTAGAACCCCTATGGGGTAGGTGTAATGGAGTTATTTGTAGTTGATAATGCCCTTTAGTATGCTGTTAAATTTCATACCATAATATGACCTGTACCATATGGTTTTACTACTGTCAATATGCCTTCGTGATAAAAACTGCATTGTCAAAAACTGTTATTTTCACCAAGTCTGAAATTGTTTCCAATTACCATGTTGTGAGCTTCCTACCATGTGATTCATGCCTCTTTTGACTATGATATGTGAAGATGAAATGAAGTGTGTGTTATATGATACGTCTCCATGTTTAGTTTCTGCATTTTAAGATCTTGTAGCTTGTTGTTGTCATGCGTGCAAAATGCTATGTTGCCGTTTTGGACAGATTTCATCTATACTTGTGTTGGTTGTTGTGGTTGAACCGTAGCTCCGTTTTGGATATGCCATAAATGAAACTTGCTTAGAATTTCATGTAGTATCATAATATTTTGTTGCATCCATGTTTTGAAGTGCTTTTGGTTGTCTTTTACATGAATTTTGCACTCATGACATATGTATCTTGTGAAGGTCATATCTTTTAGACCGTAGCTCCGTTTAAGATGTTCCATATATGTAAATCGTCTAGAATGACGTGTAGAATTGCATGGTATGCCTTATTCTTTTGTTTAACAAATATAAAATATGGTTATCTCAGATCTGGAACAATTTCGAAATTAACATATGGGGTCATTTCAAAAATGCTATAAGTTGTTTCCGACCTCATTTAAGATGCCTAGATAGATAGTTGTTCTTTCTTAACCTCTTGCCATGTATAACAACATTTAACATTGATGTGTATCTAAATGGGAATGAACTAAGTAATTCAAACATGGAGTTTCGTCAATATGCAACTCGTGGCATATTGAACTTCACTTAACGTGTAGTAGTTGTTTGTTGTTCTTGCCATGCCATGCCTTGCATATTAAACCGGACATGCATCCTATTTGTTTGCACATCATGTCATGCATATGTTGGGGTGTTACCATGAGTTTATTGCTGTTTCGGATTGTTCCTTCTCGATAGTGTTCCGAAAGCATTCGGAGTGTGAGGATTCGTTCGACTACGTTGGCTCGTCTTCTTCATGGATTCGTTCTTCTTCCGAGCGGGATCTCAGGCAAGATGACACATTTCCCTGGATACCACTACTATCATTGCTATGCTAGTTGTCCCGCTTTTATCATTATGTCATGCTACCTACCACTTGTTTGTCAAGCCTCCCAACATTGCCATGATAAGCCTCTAACCCCTCCACTTCCCAGCAAACCATTGTGTGGCAATGTTACCGCTTGTTTAGCCCTTCTTATAGCGTTTCTAGCTGCAGGTGCAATTGCTTCCATGTGACAACATGGAGATTCTTTTGTTATCACAATATTATTGCTATTTACTTTAATGCACTTATACACTTGGTAAAGGGTGGAAGGCTTGGCCTTTTGCTTGGTGTTTTGTTCCACTCTTGCCGTCCTAGTTACTTGTGAACCGGTGTTATGTTCCATAATTGAGCGCTCCTAACATGCTCGGGGTTGTTATGGGGACCCCCTTGATTTTTGTTTTAGGATAAAGCTTTTCTGACAAGGCCCAACATTGGTACTACATTTTCCTAATAACTAATAAAATTGCATAGGGATCCGCCGGAACCCGCGGATAATTTAATCAACCCCAGGGCCAGTGCTCCTCATGAGTGTTGGTCCAAACTAGAGGCGTGTGCGGGGCCAACCCAGGGCAACTCGAGATATTTCTATTAGGCCACTGTACGCTGCTCATCTGGTCGTGTCCTGAGAACGAGATACGCGGCTCCTATCAGGTTCGTCGACATGCCAGGCGTCCTTGCTGGATTTGTTTTACCTTTCTCGAACGTCTTGAGTGAGGAATTTCGATTATTCTTCGGGCTATCTTGAGGTGGCGGATTTCCTATGGAATTTCCTAGGAAGATCACGACATCCATGGTCGAGGTTATTTCCGCTGCGTGTGGTTAATTTATAATGGATGAGTTGGAGCACCCTTGCAGGGTTAAATCTTTCGGAAAGCCGTGCCCACGGTTATGTGGAAAACTTGGATAATTTGTTTAACACCTGGTCATAGCAAACTTGAAGTAAACTCAAATAAAATACACCAACTGTGTGCGTAATCGTGACTGTCTCTTCTCGTGAGTCCTTATCCGAGAGAGAGCACGGTGGGGTTATGTTTGACGTAAGTAGGTGTTCAGGATCAGTTGCTGATCATTACTAGTTCACGTCCGTTATACGTAGACCACCATACTTTACTTTATGTATTCGTAAGTTAGCCACTCAAATAAATGCTTAGTCGCTTGCTGCAGCGTCACCACTTAACCATACCTCACCTATTAAACTTTAATAGTCTTGATACCCTTGGAAATGAGATTGCTGAGTCCCTGTGGCTCACAGATTACTACAACAACAGTTGCATGTACAGGTAATGCGATGCTTGAACGTGAGAGCAATGCTTGTTTGTTTGGAGTTCTTCTTCTTCATCATCAATCTAGGATGGGTTCCAGGTGGCATCTTGGGATAGGAAGGATGGATTTCATTTTATCGTTTGATTTCGTCCGTAGTCGGACCCTGCTCTTATGTATGATTTTTGAATATGTTGTTGTATTGATGTGATATTGATGTAGCTTGTGGCGAGTGTAAGCCAATTCCATATACTCATCTATTCTGTACATGTACTTGTAATGATATTCATTCTTGCAACACGATGAGATGCGCTTCTATCCCTGTCGAGGCTCTCGTGCCGAAATAAGGATAGGATCGCATCTTGGGCATGACTAGTTGGTATCAGAGCCTGTAGCGACCTAGGAGCCCCCTTGATTGATCGAACTT
This sequence comes from Hordeum marinum, assembly GCA_022496015.1. Lineage (NCBI taxonomy): Eukaryota > Viridiplantae > Streptophyta > Magnoliopsida > Poales > Poaceae > Hordeum > Hordeum marinum. The sequence goes on from CM039677.1 coordinate 176,485,898, forward strand.
GGCCGCGTCGAGTCTAGTAAAAAACTATTTTGAGTCTAGTTATATCAGAGAGTAGGATTCTTTTTACTCCTCTTCTATGCTTTGGTGAGGAATACGACTTAGGAATTTTGTTACTACTCCTCTTCTTGCTCAAATTTGTTTTAGGATCATGCGGGTATTTTGGAAACTATATGATGTTGATGTGACGGAGTTATATCTTGGTGCCTCCTGTCTGACTTGATTTCTTCCAGGGAGTTGAGCTCCAGGGAATTCTTGGCACATCGTTATCATTCAGCTTCCTTAGTATCTCGGGACGGAGGATGTTCGGAATTGCTTCAATACTTGTCGTGGTGAGATAAGGTCGGAGTCACCCAGTACTAGGGAGGCCTCCGGGGTACCACCATGGTTAGTATCATTGTGCTTTCGAGGATTCGAGTTAGATGGACTTGCGAAAGCCTCTGGTTATGTGTTGAAGGATGGACAAAGTTGGGGTATAGGTTTGTTAGTTATGTGAGATATTTCCTCCTTGTATCCCCAACACTGGATTGCATAATCAGAAAGTTTTTGGAAGTTCTTAGGTGGGAATTCAAGTAGTTACCTAGGCTATCTTCCAACAGATCATGATGTGAGGTTGGGGTTCGACATCTAGTGGATTCGTTTGTTCACGGTCTTTCTTACAAAGGACAGTCTCGATATATGTCATCAGATATGCTTCGTCAAGCCTTGTAGTTCGCTACGCCTAGGGAGCATATTCGAGCGTCATTTCAATATGACAATCCAATGTACGATCGAGACCATGCGAACCTTACCACGAAAATATCGAGCGAAATCTCTGTCAGGTATTTGTTCTGGCTTGTTTCATAAGCCTCATCCTTTGTTTTGTTTTGAATATGGTAATTCAAGTTGCTTCGATGTCAAGTGGTGATTTCAAATCTTTCCTAAGTACTCTCATATGTTTGTGGGATTGCTAATTCTTTTGCTCAATCAAGTTGTCATATCAATTCTTTTCCTACCAATGTGCTTCTCTTCAAGATAATTCTATCCTCTTCAATATTGCAAGTTCAATTCTCATTTCTCTCCGGAGTTCGTCTCATCTGTCCCAAATTGTCTTTATTTTTCCCCACCCACCTGCCCTTTTTCTTCAATGATTAAATCTCATCCTAATGCCTTCTCTATTCATGTGATGCTTCCGCTATCTTTTCTCCTGTTTCGTATCCGGCGATTCATTGTGAAGGTCCTCAAGTGCTTCAGGTTCATCATTCTTTGTTCTTGTGTTATTCTTCTTCGGTGAATTAATTCAATCTCTCGATGTTCATCTTATCCTTTCTCTTTCGTTCAATGGTTTCCATGTTGGAATTTCTTTTCCAAGCCTCTCTTGTTTATTCGTCTCTCTCTGTTCTATCCGGAGGCTGGAGATATCTCAGAGATTCGTGTTTTATTTCTTTCCTTCCAAATTATTTCGAGGTTCTCACTTCATCAAGTTCTTAATTTGTATCGGTGCAATCTCTCTTTTTTATCAATTGTTTCAACAGTGGTTTCTTTTGAGTGGGCCCATAACCGACAGGTTTTCCCCCAGGATCTTACCTGGCTCTTCTAATCTTTCCGAAGATGTTCTCAAGTTCCCTTCTAATATATGATGTAAGAATGATTTTTCATCAGGCATATTCCTTCTTCATGATCGCTTTGAATTATTTTCATCATTGGCTCAACCTTTCCTTATTCATTGTTTCGGAGTGCATCAGTAATTCAGGATGTTGTTTCTTGTCATCATTCTCAGCATTGAATACCAAAGGAGTGGTTCTCTTAAATCTTTGCTCATTCTCTTGAAGATTCATGGTCTCAGCTTCATGCTATCCTCTCAAATTGTTTTCATTCATGAGAAATTCCTCCCATATCTATCCGGTGCATTTAGAGTTATTTTCATTTCTCGATCCCCCGAGGGCCATCATTCAGAAGATTTTCTTCGTTCTCAGCTTTCAGCTTTCATTCTCAAATTCTTCTCAATTGTTGTCTCTTTGTTCGTCTCTCAATTATTCCGGTGGTTCGTTCAAGAGTTCTTCAACTTCATGCTATCTCTCTTCAATCTTTTCAAGAAGAATAAGTTGTGTGTGAAATCTGTTGCTTGTCATCAATTTAACTTGATGAAGGATAGGCATATCATAATTCGTATTCTTGTTTCATCAAGGTGGTTTCAATCCTTCTCCCGGAGTGTTCATGACATCAAATTCTTGGTGATAAGTTGTTCATCTTTTATTTCCAAAGTTCCATGTTTTTCTCAAGCATCTCTTCACGAAGCTTCATCTAATCTCTTCAAGACCTCAATCTTGTTCTTTTTGCATCCTTCAATTCTTTCTATCATCCTTTCGTTTCAGAGTTCATCCCGATGCTCCTTCGTGGTGGTTGTTAAGGATGTAATTATTCTCGAAGTGTTCTTCAAGATTCTTGTTGGAGGTGCTCAAGTGTTATTTATCTTTGATTTTTAAGTTCAATTATTTCTCCATTGTCTTTTGAGATGGTGTTATTAAATTCTTGGTTATGAGGAGTCTCGAAGGAAAATTATCAAGAATGAGATAAGTAAACCCATCTTGTCTTCTCAGAGTTATCTTGGGTTGGATTTCACCTAAAGCATTTCCTAAGGTTTGTTGCTATCACGGTGTCATAAATGATTCAAGTTTTCTCCTCCTCCTCTTGGCGAAAGAAGTTTTGCATATCTCGTTGCTCTCAAGCAATTAATTGTTTTTATTGTGGCGGGTTGTCACCTCACAATTTTGAGATGGTTTCCATAAGACCATAACAAGCTATTCTTTTCGTTGTTGATCCTCGATCAACTCCGTTCAACCATGCTTTCAAATTCATTGGTGGTAGAAGTTGTCATTTTGTTCTCAGTTCTCTTCTCTTGAAAGATCTAGCTTCTATTTGTTTGTTCTGGAGGCATTGTGGTGTGGCCCTTTTCAACTCACATCTAGTTTGGTTAAGTTTATGTGCTTCCCTTGCTTGTCCATTAACCGGAGTACCGCGAAATCTTTTCATGATCCTTCCATCTTATGAGATTTTGATTATAATTCAACCTAAGTTTGGTGTCTCTCCTTCAATTTCGTTCTATCTTATCAAATTTTCCTCTCTATCCTACCGAAGTGCTGTCGAAATTTCTTTTGAATTCTTGCTTGTTCCTCATGTCTTTCTTCATATCCTTGTAACCTTCAAGGTTGGGGATTTCACTCGTTTGTCAGAGTAACAACTAAGTTTTACCTGTTGCTCTTTCTCTTCCCCTTCTCATTCTAGATCTCGGGATGCGATCCTCGTGTAGTGGAGGAGAGTTGTAACAGCCCGGGACCGACGCTCCAGAAGACTCCCCTTTTATTTCCATTCTCCTCTGTGTTTCGTGTGGTTGTCGCATTCATCATCGCATCATCGGCATAGCAGCATCACTCGTTTTCGAAAACTTGCATCCGTGAGTAGCTACCGGTTCTCTTCGTTCATGTCGTCAACCTTTCGAGACCAACCACAGACGCACACGCCCGCGACATCGTTTAAAAAAATGTTTTAAAAGGCACGCAAAAAACTTTCTCGGATTGGGTCGGAAGTTGGCGTGTGGTCTTATTATTGTGTAGGTAGGCCGCCTGCCAAATTTCATCGCATTCCGAGTTCGTTTGATACGCCAACGTTCAAGCGTAGCAGTGCAGTCAACGGTTATTCGTCAGACGTTTTGTCGGTGTTTTAAAACCTCGTGTCACGGGACACAAACCTCCCTCTCATCTCCTCATAGCGGATCTACACAGTCCACCTAGCCCACCTAACCCAACCCCGTGACCGGAGCCAGTCCGATTGCGATCGAACGGCTCGAATCGGTACAAAACCCCCCTAACCTAGCCCTCATTCCCTATTTAATCCACATCCCTGCCTAATTGGGCAAACCCTAGACCCACCTCAAAAACCGCGCTGCCGCCAGCCACCCACCACCCTGCAGCCGCCAGCAGCCTCCCTCCAGCCGCCAGGGCCCGCCAAAGCCCATCTCTGGCCCGTCTCGGGCCCAGATCAGGCCAAGGTGCCCGTACGCTGCTCCTCGAGCCAGCCCCGTGGCCCCGCCGTCCGCAGCTCCCATGAAGCCACTCCTCGCTGGTCGTTTCATCCGAGAGCCGCCCTGGTTCCCCTATGCAGGCCGCTATCGGCGTGCCATGGCCTCGTCTCACCGCCCGTCTTGTCGTTCTGTCTCCCGGCCGCCATGGACGAGCTTGGAGCTCCCTGCCGCCTGGATCCGCCCGAGATCGAGGGGATTAGGACCCCGGCGACCAGATCTGGCCGCCCCGGCTGCCCTTCGTCTTTCTCCGAGCTCCCTTCTGCGCCCCGACTCCACGTCGCCGGCGGTAGGCGCCGCCGCCGCACCATGGCCACGTCTCAGCCTCAAGCACGGGAGCTTGATTCGGCTCCGCTCGCTCGGTCCGCCTGGGCCGCACCTGGGCCGCCATCCCGTGCTTGTCTGACTCGGTCTCCCCTGCCTCACCAAATGGGCTTAGCCCACGAGGTGAGCCCAGCTCCCCCCCCCGCGCGCGTTTTCTTTTCTGCTAGGCCATCATATGTTTTTTAATATCAAAGAATTGCATGTTTTTAAAACATTAATAGATATTTAACCGTACGCCGTATAAAAATGTGTTATATATGTAAGATGCTCAGAAAAACGTTTTTATTAATTATATGCCATTTTCATCCATGTAAAATTACTTAAACTTGTTGTTTGAATCATTTTGCTTAATGCCACGTTATTTGCATTGCGCATGTTTATTTAATCGTGCATGGAAATTAATCCAACAATATATTTTGAAATATTCATATTATTTGTAGCGCATTTTCCTGCATGAGAAAATGTGCTATGTGGTATTTGCATCTAATTTGCATTCATATTGGCTAGAAGGGTTTATTCCATTAACTCGCATAATTAATTGTGAAATATTTTCCTACTTGAACCTATGCATTTTATATATGTTTTCAGGGTAGAAAAATCCATAGAATCTATCTGTGCACTTTGTTTTGTCATTTGAGCAAGTTGTGTGCATGTCATCTTTGCTATGATGCTCTTTTGCTATTTTCGTGTGATTTAATCCATGCATGATATGAATTGTTGTTGAACATGAGATATGCTCTTTGACATGTGTGCTAGGCCCTAGTCATTTTGGTTGATATAGAAATCCATGTTTAGGTGTTGTTTTCTTGTTGCCATAATGCTATAAAAATTATGCTGTTTTGAGATGCTAAAATATTTCTAAGTCCGGAATCTGTAACATTATGTTGCTATATTTCCATGTGCTTTTCTAGTGATCCAGAACCCCTATGGGGTAGGTGTAATGGAGTTATTTGTAGTTGATAATGCCCTTTAGTATGATGTTAAATTTCATGCCATAATATAATCTGTAGCATATAGTTTTACTGCTGTCAATATGCCTTCGTGATAAAAAAACTGCACTGTCGAAAACTACTATTTTCACCAAGTCTGAATCTGTTTCCAATTAGCCATGTTGTGAGCTTCCTACCATGTGATTCATGCCTCTTTTGAGTATGATATGTGAAGATGAAATAAAGTGTGTGTTATATGCTACTTCCGCATGTTTAGTTTGTGCATTTTACGATCTTGTAGCTTGTTGTTGTCATGCATGCAAAATGCTATGTTGCCATTTTGGACAGATTTCATATAAACTTGTGTTGGTTGTTGTGGTTGAACCGTAGCTCCGTTTTGGACATGTCATAAATAAAAATTGCTTAGAATTTCATGTAGTATCATAATATTTTGTTGCATCCATGTTTTGAAGTGATTTTGGTTGTCTTTTTCACGCATTTTGTATTCATGACATATGCCTCTTGTGAAGATCATATCTTTTAGACCATAGCTCCGTTTGAGATGTTCCATATATATAAATCGTCTAGAATGACATGTAGAATTGCATGCTATGCCTTATTCTGTTGTTTAAAAAATATAAAATATGGTTACCTCAGATCTGCACCAGTTTCGAAATTAACATATGGGGTCATTTCGGAATGCTATAAGTTGTTTCCGGCCTCATTTAAGATGCCTAGATAGATAGTTGTTCTTTCTTCACCTCTTGCCCTGTCTAACAACATTTAACATTGATGTGTACCTAAATGGGAATGAACTAAGTAATTCAAACATGGAGTTTCATCAATATGCAACTCGTGGCATATTGAACTTCACTTAATGTGTAGTAGTTGTTTGTTGTTCTTGCCATGCCATGCCTTGCATATTAAACCGGACATGCATCATATTTGTTTGCGCATCATGTCATGCATATGTTGTGGTGTTACCGTGTGTTGATTGCTGTTTCGGATTGTTCCTTCTCGATAGAGTTCCGAAAGCATTCGGGGTGTGAGGATTCGTTCGACTACGTTGGCTCATCTTCTTCATGGATTCGTTCTTCTTCCGAGCAGGATCTCAGGCAAGATGACACATTTCCCTAGATACCACTACTATCATTGCTATGCTAGTTGTCCCACTTTTATCGTTATGTCACGCTACCTATCACTTGTTTGTCATGCCTCCCAACATTGTCATGATAAGCCTCTAACCCCTCCACATCCCAACAAACCATTGTGTGGCTATGTTACCGCTTGCTTAGCCCTTCTTATAGCGTTTCTAGTTGCACGTGTAATTGCTTCCATGTGAAAACATGGAGATTCTTCTGTTATCACAATATAATTTCTATTTAATTTAATGCACTTATACACTTGGTAAAGGGTGGAAGGCTTGGCCTTTTGCTCAGTGTTTTGTTCCACTCTTGCCGTCCTAGTTACTTGTGAACCAGTGTTATGTTCCATAATTGAGCGCTCCTAACATGCTCGGGGTTGTTATTGGGACCCCCTTGATTTTCGTTTTAGGATAAAGCTTGTCTGGCAAGGCCCAACATTGGTACTACATTTGCCTAATAACTAATAAAATTGCATAGGGACCCACCGGCACCCGTGAATAATTTAATCAACCCCCGAGCCAGTGCTCCTCATGAGTGTTGGTCCAAACTAGAGTCATGCGCGGGGCCAACCCGGGGCAACTCAAGAGATTTCTATCAGGCCACTATACGCTGAGCTCATCTGGTCATGTCCTGAGAACAAGATACGCGGCTCCTATCGGGTTCATCGACACGCCGGGCGGCCTTGCTAGATTTGTTTTACCTTTCTCGAACGTCTTGAGTGAGGAATTCCAATTATTCTTCGGGCTATCTCGAGGTGGCGGATTTCCTATGGAATGTCCTAGGAAGATCATGAGATCCGTGGTCGAGGTTATTCCCGTTGCGTGTGGTTAATTTATGATGGATGAGTTGGAGCACCCTCGCGGGGTTAAATCTTTCGGAAAACCATGCCCGCGGTTATGTGGCAAACTTGGTCACTTTGTTTAACACCCGATCAAAGCAAACTTGAAGTAAACTCAAATAAAATACACCAACTGTGTGCGTAACCATGACTATCTCTTCTCGTGAGTCCTTATCCGAGAGAGAGCACGATGGGGTTATGTTTGACGTAAGTAGGTGTTCAGGATCAGTTGGTGATCATTACTAGTTCACGTCTGTTATGCATAGACCACCATACTTTACTTTATGTATTCATAAGTTAGCCACTCAAATAAATGCTTAGTCGCTTGCTACGGCCTCACCACTTAACCATACCTCACCTAATAAGCTTTAATAGTCTTGATATCCTTGGAAATGAGATTGCTGAGTCCATGTGGCTCAAAGATTACTACAACAACAGTTGCAGGTACAGGTATTGCGATGCTTGAACGTGAGAGAGATGCTTGTTTGTTTGGAGTTCTTCTTCTTAATCATCAATCTAGGATGGGTTCCAGGCAGCAGCCTGGGATAGCAAGGATGGATGTCATTTTATCGTTTGATTTCGTCCGTAGTAGGACCCTGCTCTTATGTAATGTTTGAGTATGTTGTTGTATTGATGTGATATTGATGTAGCTTGTGGCGAGTGTAAGCCAATTCCATATACTCATCTCTTATGTACATGTACTTGTAATGATATCCATTCTTGCAACATGACGAGATGCGCTTCTATCCCTGTCGAGGCCCTCGTGCCGAAATAAGGATAGGATCGCATCTTGGGCGTGACAACATGACACCACTAAGGGAATCACAACATACCTATCATCAAAATATCGAACACATATCAAATTCTTGTGATTATTTGCAACATGACTTCTCCCATGACCTCAAGAGCAAAGTTAACTACTCACAAATAATATGCATGCTCAAGATCAGAGGTGTATTCAATAGCATAATGGATCTGAACATATAATCTTCCACCAAATAAACCATATAGCAATCAACTACACAAGGTAATCAACACTACTCGTCACCCACAAGTACCAATCTAAGGTTCCGATACAAAGATTGAGCACAAGAGATGAACTAGGGTTTGAGAGGAGATGGTGTTGTTGAAGATGTTGATGAACAATGGCCTCCCCTGGATGGGAGGGTTATTGGTGATGACGATGGCTTTGATTTTCCCTACCGAGAGGGAAGTTCCCCCGGCGGAATCTCTCCGCCGGAGGGAAAAAGTGCTCCTGCCCAATTTCCACCTTGAGACGGCGGCACCTCTTCCCGAAAGTCCTCCCCTTAATTGTTTTGTTTTTTTGGGAATTTATACCAGAGGATGGGCTCCGGAGGTGGGCCAGGGAGAGCACCACCCACCAGGCCGCACCTGGTGGGGCCTAGCGTGCCCTGGTGGGTGTTCCTCACCTGGTGGCCCCCCTCTGATAGTTCTTTGGTCCAGTATTGTTCATTATCTCCACACAAAATTTCCGTAAAATTTCAGCTCCATTGGGGATGTGCAGAATAGGTATCTCTGACATGCTTTTTTCAGGTCCTGAATTCCAGCTACCGGTATTCTCCCTCTTTGTATAAACCTTGCAAATTATGAGAGAAAAGGCACTAGAATTACTCCCCAAAGCATTATTATGCATAAAAACATTATAAATAACAATAGGAAAACATGATGCAAAATGGACGTATCAGTGAGATTAGGGTTGATTGATGTGTATCATAGGTGTTATTCTAGTGCGAACTCTAGGGATTTTTGTGACACTTATAGGAATAGTTAAATAGATTGATTGGAAAGAATAGCTTTGAGGTGGTTCTACAACCTACCACAATTTCATCTTATGTTCTTCGCTTGATATGAACTTTGGAATGATTCTATGTCGCACGTTGAGGGATGATCATATGATTCTTTTACGTTAGCATTGTTGAGAGATTGCACTAGCAAAAATATGAACCCTAGGCCTTATTTACAAGCATTGTCATGCTGTTTTGCTCACTATTTACTACTTATTACCTTTCTGTTTTTATATTTTTCAGATTTCAAAAACCTATATCTACCATTCATATTGCACTTGTATCACCATCTCTTCGCTGAACGGGTGCACCTATACAATTCACCATTGTATTGGGTATGTTAGGGACACAAAAGATTCCTTATAATTGATTGTAGGGTTGTTTGAGAGAGTATATCTTCATCCTACACCTCCCATGGATTGATAAACCTTATGTCATCCACTTGAGGGAAAATTGCTACTGTCCTACAAAACGTTGTGCTTGGAGGCTCAACATAGTCTACAAGAATAAAGTTTTGTAGTAGACATCAAGCTCTTTTCTGGCACCGTTGCTAGGGAGGTGAGTTGTTGATGGTATATCTTTAGATCTTGCAATTGAATCATTTAGTTTATGTTTTTCACTAGTTTGGTTTTATAAAATAAAAAAAAATGGAATTTAGGTTGCCTCAATGCTTCATATTTTTAATGTCTTTCGTGAAAATGATGGTTCGGAAAATTGTGCTCAATTGTTAGAGGAAGAATTTATAAAAATATGTAATCTGAAATCCTTCACTGATGAGCATGATAGCAATATTGTTAGTATGAATTCTTTGAATATACATGATGCTAACGATGATTGCACTAGTCATGATAAAAAGGTTTCCTATAAGCATTTCAATTTTTGTGGATTTAATAAAATTTGGGAAGACATGCCATATAAGGATGACAGATTTTGTAAGAAGCATAAACATGATAAAACCAATTGGTGTCTTAAAGTGATACAAGAATTTTCCACAATATTATGCTCTCTTCATCCCATTACTTGTGAACTTCGCAATAGGGTTTGTCATCTTAATTTCCAATGCATGCATTTTCATGATTAAATTGTTTCCAAATATTGTGATAATTTTCTCCGATGAACTCTATAATGAACTTTGTTTATTTTTGGACTATGAATAATTGTGTCACATAAAAAAGGATTGGTTTGATATATTCCTTATGATTAATGATAATAAAACTAATCTAAAATAAATCTATATGTTTTGCATATTAAATTACAATGATAATGTTTATATTTCCAACTATGGAAAGTCAGGAAAACCAGTAGAATATAAAAGGTATACTAATGAAAGGGTAAAGGTCTCCCAATACCCTCCTATTGTTTCTCTTAATGAATCAGGTTGCAAGGAGGAGCTTCCCATCGAACCAATCTCTTGAATAACAAGCTCGTAACAATTACTTAAACCCACACAAAATGTGGTAAAGAAGAAGAAGAAGAGAGGAAAAGGTAAAGGTAAAAAGGTATCCCTCTCAAATAATGTTGCTCCTATCATTGTTGAGAATGAATACGTAATTAGTATGGACGATGATACACTTGATGGTTATTTTGTTATGCCTACTATTTGTTGTGATTAGGATGCTCAGGAAGATAATGATACTCCTTATAATATTGAATTTTTTGCCACTAACTTGGAAAATTATGATGATAATAATTGTTATACTATTGGTGCCATCTGTGCTATTGATTATTCTTCTAATTATATGCAAACCCACAAGCTTGGGGATGTTATGTTTGATACAAATGATATGTTTGAGATTTTGTTGGTTGGAAATAATGTTATATGAAGATGATCCTTTTGCCTCCCTACTTTCAATGATCAAATTTCTTATGATGATTGCATGCCTCCTATTTATGATGATTGTAATTTTTATGAAAGTGGGTTTGGAAAGTGTCAAGTTTATATTATTATCATCCCACTATTTTGGAAGGGGTTGAATCTTATTATAATGATAAAAGTGTATTTTGAGAGTTCATGACTTTATTTAGTAATGATTCCACTATCTTGGAAGAGGTTTCAATTGATTATGATGAGAACCAAGTTACTACTTATGATGATTATTGTGATGATACTTATGATATAAAAAGTAGTGATGCTTATTATTATAAAAAAGTTCACAATTATGAATACCTTTTTTCTTAGCATTTTTCATTTGATGTGGAAACAATTAATAGCATTCGAGTCTCCTATGCTACTCCCACTATTATGTATGAGAAGTTTGCTTATGTGGAGAGTAGTAAACACTCTATGCCTGTGGATCATGAAAATAATAATTTATGTGATAGATATATTTTTGGATTACTTCATGATGCTACTGAAAATTATTATGAGGTAGGAACATATGCTTGTAAGAATTGCAATAATATCAAGTTTTCTCTCTATGTGTTGAAAATCTTGAAGTTATGCTTGTTATGCGTTCCTATGCTAGTTGATTCTTGCTCCCATGAATTGTTTGCTCACAAAATCCCTATGCATAGGAATTGGGTTAGATTTAAATGTGCTTTTCATATGCTTCATGATGCTCTCATTGTGTTTCAATTCATTATTTTATGTGAGCATCATTCAAATCATCATGCCTAGCTCAAATGCATTAAAGAAAAGCGCTTATTGGGAGAGAACCCAACACTTTTCCTTTCTGTTTTGTGTGGGTTCACATGATTAAGATATTGTAGTAATCATGTTTTGTGTCTTTTATTTCAATAAGGTGCCAAGTAGCCTTTGGGATAGTGTGGATACTTGTTAGTTTGATTTTGTGCAAAAACAGAAACTTTTACATCCAGTGAAGAATTTCTCTGCTTTTAATGGATAGTAAAATTATTCTGAAATTTTTACAAAAAAATTATATGAAAATTCTCTACATTTTCCTATTTTTTAGATTGTTTAGATTCACGGAAGTATGGTGTTCATTCAGATATTCACAAACTGATCTGTTTTTGACATATTCTATTTTGCATGCATAGTTTGCTTTTTTGTGTGTTACCATAGCTTATATTGAATGATACAAATTATGGGAATTATATAATACAGTATGTATTATGTGATAACACTTATGAATCTTTTAATGATAGTCCCTAAGTGAATGATCTATATTTATTATATTAACCCACCTCACTAAGTTCCGTTGAATTTTGTGTGACTGAAGTTTTCAAGTTTTGGGTAAGACACCGATATGAGGAGAATAAGGAGTGGTAAGACCCTAAGATTGGGGATGCCCAAGGTACCCCAAGGTAATATCCAATGAGGACTCAAGCGTCTAAGCTTGGGGATTCCCCGGAAGGCATCCCCTCTTTCGTCTTCAACACTATCGGTATATCTTACTTAGAGCTATATTTCTATTCATCACATAATATGAGTTTTGCTTTGAGTGTAATTTTATTTTCGAAAAGAATTCTTGGCATTATTTATAATCTTGTTTTCCAATAAGAAGTTACAATAATTTCCTTTTAGGATGCTTGAATTGCATGTTTGATTTGTGTTGTGTAAAAACAGAAAGTTTTGGTGTAGTGTTTGAATTTTCATATTTTATTGGAACGTGGAAATTTTCAGAATATTTTACAAAGTAATTTAATGTAAAAAAATTATCATGTACTAAAATTTCAGAATTTTTGGAGTTACCTAAGGACACATTTTAAATTAATTGCTTCACACTGTTCTTTTTGGACAGAATGCTGCCATAGTTTTGTTATCTAGTTATCCTACAGTTTTCATGGCTTGTATTAGTAGATATAAATTGTGGAAATAATAGTATATAGTACCTAATGTTTGAAAATTATTATTCAACTTGTCTTGTCAGTACATGAAGTGTTGATTTATTCTTATGTGTACTAACCTATCTCACGAGTTCTTTTCATGTTTTGTGTGGATGAACATTTTGACACTTAGGTGAAACCGGGATATGAGATGATTGAACGAGACACAAGAGCTCAAGATTTAGGATGCCCAAGGTTCCCCAAGTCAATATTACAAGAAGTCTCAAGCATCTAAGCTTGGGGATGCTACGCATCCCACCTCTCAATATTACAAGTAGTCCTTATTGAGAGAGAGTCCTCACATAGCTACTTAATTGTTTGACTACTCATTGATCTTCACTTAGATCTTTTTAAGAGTAGTTTAATGTTCACTCTAGTGCTTCACTTATATCCTAACTGTAAATTGTGAATGAATTGAATATCATAAATTTGAAATTATCAATAGGCTTTATGCTTAGTAGTAGTTCGCATTGGCAGAAAGTAATATCTATTGAAGTTTGACAATCACAATATTGGTCATACAAACAATTCGTGAATGATTAGTATAAGAAAGAGAACTTTCACGAGAGGGGCGTTTTCGCTATCGGGTGCAAATGCACCCGGAATCTCAACCACCCAGACATGCATTAGGCTTTGTACCACATGTCATTGTCATGGAAATATAGGAATAGGAAATGAACTATACATTGCAGACGTGTTGTGTACATACACATGGCAGTTAGCACGAGACACGACGGGTGTTGGCTGGCTAACGTCCGATGACGCACATATACCCTGGACCAGTACCTGGACACATTGTACAGGTAGTTGGTTTGGATGCACCCGTGTCAACCATCCCCACATGTTGGGTGAAAGTAATGAAGAATGGCCCATAGAAGTACTTATTTGGTTTCTGGTTCAAAAAATAACATGATAGAATACGGATCAAGACATAAAAACTGTAGAAAAGCTTGCCACAGACGTAGTTCATTGTGTTTTTTCCAAAAACAAAACTCATACATTCAAGCCCCTTGAAACATCACCCCGCCTCTTGCCCTCCACCTCCACCATCGCCCCCACAAGCCACCATCAGGTCCAACACCACCACCCACCTGCACCGTCGCCACGAAGATGACCACCACCGGCCAACTGCGCAACTCGCCCACCGTCACCCAACTCCGCACCTCACCCACCACCACCCACGGAAGTGATCAGCGCATCCACCGTCGGGCTCAGCGCCACCGCCACCTATGTCGCTGCCACGGCGATGATCATCGCTGCCCACCTGCCCCATGTAAGCGACCACCACTGCCACTCACATGACCAGCCACTTCGTCCGCTTCGGTTGTTGGCGCCGCAGATAATTGTTGTATAGTCAAGCGTGTCGTTGTATGATCTGAATATATAGTCAATATACAATGAATATACAGAGAATATACAGTCAAGAGTGTTAAATAATGACTGACTTTACTAAACTGTGAACTAGTGAACTCACAACTAAAAGTCTATAGTTCAAAAAAATCTGAGATCTAATCAATCTAAAGTGATCATCTGAAGATCCCTCAGCCAATTTCCCTAATTAACTCATGCCAACTACTCAAGTAATTTCCTTAGTCAATTTCACTACTTCAAGAATGGTGACATGAGAACAAACGAGAATTGTCATTGTGAGATGAGAACAAACAGAATTGGTTGTGGTAGTTCAGAACCAAATTATCATTGTGGTATGAGTAGTACACTGTTAAGTGGTCATTTTTCTAGAGTTGGTTGTGGCTTTCAAGACTACATCCTGCTACCTCTTGAGCGTGCATTGGTTTTCCCTTGAAGAGGAAAGAGTGATGCAGCAAAGTAGATAAGTATTTCCCTCAGTTGTTGAGAACCAAGGTATCGATCCAGTAGGAGGAACAAGCAAGTCACCAATGGATGCACCTACACAAACAATCAAACTCTTGCACCCAACGCTGTAAAGGGGTTGTCAATCCCTTCACGGTTACTTGCAAGGATTAGATCTAATAGAGATATATGTGATAGATTGCGGAAATTAAAAAGGAAATAAATTGCAGCAAGGTATTTTTGGTATTTTTGGTTTATAGATCTGAAAATATATTAAGGAAAGTAGACCCGGGGGGCATAGGTTTCACTAGAGGCTTCTCTCTTGAAGGAAAATAGCACGATAGGTGAACAAATTACTGTTGGGCAATTGATAGAAAAGCGAATAATTATGAAGATATCCAAGGCAATGATTATGCATATAGAAATCATGTTCGTGTCAAGTAGACCGTAACGATTCTGCATCTACTACTATTACTCCACACATCGACCGACTCCTGCCTGCATCTAGAGTATTAAGTTCATGAAGAACAGAGTAACGCATTAGGTAAGATGACATGATGTAGAGGGATAAACTCAAGCAATATGATGAAAACCCCATCTTGTTACCCTTTATGGCAACAATACAATATGTGCCTCGCTACCCCTACTTCGTCACTCGGTGAGGACGTCGCAAGATTGAACCCAAAACTAAGCACTTCTCCCATTGCAAGAATTACCAATATAGTTGGCCAAACCAAACAAATAACTCAAAGAGACTTGCAAATATATGAAATCATGCATATAAGAATTCAGAAAAGACTCAAATAATATTCATGGATAATCTAAACATAAACCCAAAATTCATTGGATCTCGACAAACACACCGCAAAATGGTATTACATCGGATACATCACCATGAAGATCATGAAGAACATGGTATTGAAGCACAAACAGAGAGAAGAAGCCATCTAGCTACTAGCTATGGACCCGTCGGTCTATGGTAGACTACTCACGCATCATCGGAGGGGCAATGGAGTTGATGTAGATGCCCTCCGTGATCGGATCCCCCTTCGGCAGATTACCGGAAAAGGCTCCAAGATTGGATCTGTCGGGAACGGAGGCTCCTGGCAGAGGAAAAGTATTTGCATGGCTCTTTTTGGTATAGGGGGGATATTTGGGTATTTATAGGAGGAACATTAGGGCTAGGAGACCTGCCAGGAGGTGGCAAGCCTGCCAGGCGCGGCCAGGGGGGTGGTCGCGCCCCCTGGCTTGTGAGCTCCTAGCAGATGCCCTGATGTGCACTCCAAGTCTGGTAGATCTCTTTCCTTCTAGAAAAAATCATTTCGAAGATTTTATTCCATTTGGACTCCGTTTAATATTCCATATCTGCAATACTAAAAAAAGGAAAAACAAAAACTGGCACTGGGCTCTAAATTAATAAGTTAGTCCCAAAAATAATATAAAATAGCATATGAATGCATATGAAACATCCAAAACAGATAATATAATAGCATGACACAATCAAAAATTATATATACGTTGGAGACGTATTAGCATCCCCAATCTTAATTCCTGCTCGTCCTCGAGTAGGTAAATTATAAAAACAGAATGTTTGATGTGGAGTGCTATCTAACATATTTATCCATGTAATATTCTTTATTGTGGCATGAATATTCAGATCTATAAGACTCAAAACAAAAGCTTAATGTTGACATAAAAACAATAATATTTCAAGCATACTAGCAAAGCAATTGTATCTCTTCAAAATATAATGGCAAAATAAAGTTAGCCCTACAATATCATATAGTCTGGCTATGCTCCATCTTCCCCACACAAAGTATTTATATCATGCACAACCCCGATGAAAAGTCAAGAAATTTTTTCACATTTTTATTTTCTCAAAAAAATTCAACTCTCACGCAATACATGAGCGTGAGCCATGGATATAGCACTATAGGTGGAATAGAATATGGTGGAGGTTGTGAAGGAAAAGGAGAAGATAGTCTCACATCAACTAGGCGTATCAACAGGCTATGGAGATGCCCATTAATAGATACCAATCTCAGTGAGTAGGGATTGCCATGGAACGGATGCACTAGAGCTATAAGTGTATGAAAGCTCAAAAGGAAACTAAGTGGGTGTGCATACAACTTACTTGCTCATGAAGACCTAGGGCAATTTGAGGAATCCCATCATTAGAATCAAGACAAGTTATATAATGAAAAATTCCCACTAGTATATGAAAGTGACAAAATAGGAGACTCTCTATCATGAAGATCATGGTGCTACTTTGGAGCACAAGTGTGGAAAAGGATAGTAACATTTTCCCTTCTCTCTTTTCTCTAATTTTTTTATTTTGGTGGGCATCTAAGGCCTCTTTTTTTATTTGGGCTTCGCTGGCCTCTTTTATTTTCCATAAAGTCCAGAGTCTCATCCCTAGTTGTGAGGGAATTATAGCTTCCATCATCCTTTCCTCACATGGGACAATGCTCTAATAAAGATGGTCATCACACTTTTATTTACTTACAACTCAAGAATTACAACTAAAACAAAGAACCGAACGGTGGAAGTTGCATGGCAATATATCTTGGAATGGCTATGGAAATGCCATAATAGGTAGGTATGGTGGCCGTTTTGAGGAAAGATATGTGGTGGCTGTTTTGAGGAAGGTGGGTTTATCGCACTGGCAAAAGTTGCGCGGTACTAGAGAGGCTAGCAAAGGTGGCAGGGTGAGAGTGTGTATAATCCATGGACTCACATTAGTCATAAAGAACTCACATAGTTATTGAAAAAGTATATTAGTCATCAAAGCAAAGCATTAGACGCATGCCCCTAGGGAGAGGTTGGTAGGAGTAAACCATCGCGCGCTCCTGACCCTCACACAAAGGTCGACAATCTATAAACAAATCATGCTCCGACTTCCTTACAAAACGGTTCACCATACGTGCATGCTACGGGCATCACAATCCTTTAAGTATTTTTACCAATTCATAATTACTTCCTAACATTACTCTCAACATTACCATCTCTATATCTCAAAACTTTATGCAAGGAATCAAACTTCTCATAATACGCAATGCACTTAATATGGAAGTTTTTATTATATCCCTCTTGGATGCCTATCATATTAGAACTAAATTCACAACCTAAACCAATTACCATGCTGTTTAAAGACTCTCAAAATAATATAAGTGAGGTACGAGAGTTCAACTATTCCTACAAAAGCAAACACCGTCGTGCTCTAAAAAGATATAAGTGAAGCACATAGAGCAAAATTGCCTATCTGAAAAGATATAAATGAAGCACATAGAGTATTCTAATATATTAACGATTAATGAGTGTCTCTATCAAAATATTTGTGCATCATGGATGATTGTGTAAAACTAGAAAGCAAAGACTCGTATCATAAAAGACGCTCCAAGCAAAACACATATCATGTGGTGAATAAAAATATAGCCTCAAGTAAATTTACCGATGGATTGAAGACGAAAGAGGGGATGCCTTCTGGGGCATCCCCAAGCTTAGGCTCTTTGGCATCCTTTAATATGACTTGGGGTGCCTTGGGAATCCCCAAGCTTAGGCTCTTGCCACTCCTTATTCCATAGTCCATCAAATCTTAACCCAAAACTTGAAAACTTGACAACACAAAACTTAACAGAAAACTTGTGAGATCCGTTAGTATAATAAAATAAATCACCACTTTAGGTACTGTTGTGAACTCATTCTTTAATTATATTGGTGTAATACCTATGGTATTCTAACTTCTCCATGGTTCATACCCCCCGATACAACCCATAGATACATCAAAATAGGTGCACAATACAAAGAGAACAGAATTTGTCAAAAACAGAACAGTCTGTAGCAATATGAAAACTTCGTATACTTATGCAACTCAAACAATTCTGAAAAATTATTACAACCTGGGAAATTTGTATATCAATGTTTTGTAAATACTTCAGACTCATTCGATGCTCTGAAATTTTTATAAAATTCCTGTACTGAGTGCAAAAGTTTCTGTTTTTCAGCAAGATCAAATCAACAACCACCATAGACCATCCCAAAGGTCTTACTCGTCTCAAACACTAATTAAAACACCAAAAGACAATTACTACAGAAGTAATAATGTGGGAAACACTCAAAAACAGAAGCAAAAAAACAGAACATAAAAATAAAATTGGATTGCCTCCCAACAAGTGCTATTGTTTAATGCCCCTACCTAGGCAAAACACAATATATCTAGGTATTGTCATCTTTGGTATGTATCTCCGCAATTGCACAATTATAAGTCCTAGGAGGTCCTATTTTATTATCAATAATAATCTTCCTAGGCAATAAGTCAAGAGATTCAGTTGTGGCAATTGGTTTCTTAACAATACTAAAAAAGTTAGGGTGAGTAATTATCATCTTAAGATATTCACCTACTTTACTAGAGGATTCACCCTTATTTTTAGGAACATAAACAAACTTGGCAGATTTAGGAGGAGAAGGATTTGGAGTAGTTTTAACCAAGGCAAAAGCGGATCCAAGTTGGTAATGATGTCCTCTAGCTTGCCAATTCTAGAGGAATCCTAATCCAATTTTTTAGAGTAACTCCTACCTTAGATCCATATTGAGTAATGTGATTATGAATATTTTTATCCAAGTTTTCAATAAGCTCAACCGAGCAACCTTTTTTCAATAATATCAAGCCTTCGCATCACATGTTCCAAAGTCAAGATTGTTCCATTAACCATGATTGGAGGTGAACCTACCAAATTTATCATTATGCTATAAGAATCAAAGGTATGACTTCCCAAGAAATTTCCTCCCATAATGGTATCTAGAACATATCTATTCCATGGAGAAATCCCCACATAAAATTGCGAAGGAGAACAGTAGTAGATTGCTTACAAGTAGATCTATTTTGAGCATTGCAAATCCTATACCAAGCATCTTTTAAGTTTTGCCCCTCGCTTTGCTTAAAATTAAGAACTTCATTCTCGGGGGTATTAGCTATAGTGGTAAGATTATCCATGAGTTCAAGCAATCCAACACACGAGCAAACAAAAGCAAACGAAAAGGCAAATGGAAGAAGGGAGAATAAAAAGGCAAATCTTTTTGGTATTTTCTGAAAATCATTTTAGAAGTGGGGGAGAGGAAAACGAGAGGCAAATGGCAAATAATGTAAATACAAGAGATGAGTTTGTGATGAGTACTTGGTAGGCTTTATGTGTATCCTCTCTGGCAACGGCACCAGAAATTGACAAGTTGACGGGAGATTTCTTTTCTTGACTTGCTATGTATCCTCCCCGGCAAATTGGCAAGTTGACGGGAGAGTTCTTGTCTTGACTTTCTCTGTATCCTCCCTGGCAACGGCGCCAGAAATCCTTCTTGCTACCACTTGAGTGTGTGTTTGTTTTCCCTTGAAGAGCAAAGGGTGATGCAGCGAAGTAGATAAGTATTTCCCTCAGTTGTTGAGAACCAAGGTATCAATCTAGTAGGAGGAACAAGAAAGTCACCAATGGATGCACCTACACAAACAATCAAACTTTTGCACCCAACGCTATAAAGGGGTTGTCAATCCCTTCATGGTTATTTGCAAGGATTAGATCTGATAGAATAGATGTGATAGATTGTGAAAACTAAAAAGGAAATAAATTTCAGCAAGGTATTTTTGGTTTAAAGATCTGAAAATATATTATGGAAAGTAGACCCGAGGGCCATAGGTTTCACTAGAGGCTTCTCTCTTGAAGGAAAATAGCACAGTGGGTGAACAAATTACTGTCGAGCAATTTATAGAAAATTGAATAATTGTGAAGATGTCCAAGGCAATGATTATGCATATAGGCATCACGTCCATGTCAAGTAGACCGAAACGATTCTGCATCTACTACTATTACTCCACACATCGACCGACTCCTTCCTGCATCTAGAGTATTAAGTTCATGAAGAACAGAGTAACGCATTAGGTAAGATGACATGATGTAGAGGGATAAACTCAAGCAATATGATGAAAACCCCATCTTGTTACCCTTGATGGCAACAATGCAATATGTGCCTTGCTACCCCTACTTTGTCACTAGGTGAGGACACCGCAAGATTGAACCCAAAACTAAACACTTCTCCCATTGCAAGAATTACCAATCTAGTTGGCCAAACCAAACTAATAACTCGAAGAGACTTGCAAATATATCAAATCATGCATATAAGAATTCAGAAAAGACTCAAATAATACTCCTGGATAATCTGAACGTAAACCCACAATTCATTGGATCTCCACAAACACATCGCAAAAGAGTATTACATTGGATAGATCTCCATGAAGATCATGAAGAACATGGTATTGAAGCACAAAGAGAGAGAAGAAGCCATCTATCTACTAGCTATGGAACCATAGGTTTGTGGTGGACTACTCACGCATCATCGGAGGGGCAATGGAGTTGATGTAGATGCCCTTCGTGATTGGATCCCCCTCCGATAGATTACCGGAAAAGGCTCCAAGATTGGATCTCTCGGGAACGGAGGCTTCTGGAGGCAGAAAAGTATTTGTGTGGCTTTTTTTGTTATTGGGGGGATATTTGGGTATTTATAGGAGGAAGATTAGGGCTAGGAGACCTACCAGGAGGTGGCAAGCCTGCCAGGCATGGCCATGCGGGTGGCCTCGCCCCCCTGGCAGATGCCCTAACATGCACTCCATGTCTGGTAGATCTCTTTCCTTCCAGAAAAATCATTCCAAAATTTTATTCCGTTTGGACTCCGTTTAATATTCCATATCTGCAATACTCAAAAACAAGGAAAAAAGAGAAACTGGCACTGGGCTCTAGATTAATAAGTTAGTCCCAAAAATAATATAAAGCATATTAATGCATATAAAACATCAAGAATATATAATATAATAGCATGACACAATCAAAAATTATAGATACAGTGGAGACGTATCACATCCTACTAGACATATATAGCAGAGGTTATTCAGAACTAAATTTTTGTTGCGGTTTATGTACGAGAATTGAGTGGTAGTGCGATGATAACAACCACAAGAATTGTCATTATCATTGTGGTTTCAGGCAAATAAAGTTTTGCTGGCTAATTGAACCAACAAGCAAATAAAGGTTCTTGAGTTTCACTAGAATTTTCATTTTCTATTAAAGTGAGATGAGAACAGGTGAAGTATTGAATGTGTTTGCATGATTCAATCAAGTTTCATCCATATCATTGTCATTGTCATTGAATGATCCAGTCAAGTTTCACTAGAATTTGATTTTGGAGTACACATTGTGATTTAATCAAGTTTTGCACAGAATGACAAGTTAGACTTGACTGTTAAGTTTCATTTGTTGTTGTGCATGGATGATTCAGTCAAGGTTCGCTAGAATTTGATTTTTGCAGTACCAATTTCAGTTAAACTGCCATTGTCATTTTGATGTGATCTTGTTCGAAACTAGTACCCCACCCATATCAACAGCTCTAAAATTTGGCAAGGTAGTGAATCCACCCACATCAACTTTGACACAAACCTAAAGGTACTAGATCCTAACAGGTTGTTGTGTTAGGACTCGTTTGGGAATCCACCAGCTCCTTAAAATTTAATAATCTGCAGAGCACCTGTGCAGTCTCTCCACGGATTCCAACTGTAGCTCCATCTGCTCAAGGAGAGGAGCCACAGAGAGAGAGGGACTCCGAATGGGCCCTTAATATCAGCAGCTCTAAATGTGTGAAGGTACTTAACTGAGCATACCTGAATAAGTGATTGTTCATACTGGAGAGCATGACCGGTTAAGCTTAAGAAGCATCCAATTAACATCCCTAACCTCGTGTAGGAGAGATTGAATCTGTAAAAAAGATCCAGCCTTTTCATTAGATATCCCAAATCAGGTGAACTGAACTGAAACTAAATGGCCCAAGGGAGAAGTGGACCGACCTGCAGGAATTGAAGGTGTGCATGTGGGTCGTCGACGGGCACCAGCTTGTATGTGACCACCACAAACACCTCATCGCCCCCCGTTCATCTATGCTAGTGACAGCGAGGTGGCAGGTGCAGGCGGGCAGGCAGGAGTGTGGGGGTGGGTGAGCGCCATGGTGAGGTGAAGAGGTCGGGTTGGTGAGGCGACGGATGGAGGAGGGGAGAGGTAATGATAGTGGAGGTGGACATGGACGACGACCGTCGTGGCCAGGGGCCCTCGGGGATGGAGGCATCGTTAGGCCGCCGCACAAAATCCAAGCTTCAGATCTGGATCGAGGCGGTGGCAACACGGTATGACGGAAGAAGGCGGTGTCGGCATGTGTCTCGGGGAGGAGGAATCGAGGCGGCGTGGGCGGGGGGAGATGGAGAGCGCCGTGTGGTGGAGCTGAGCGGTGGAGGTAGACTAGTGGGGGAGAAGAGTCTAGAACCATACATGTCTGTCACCCCCCATTTGTACCAACATGGCATTAGCTAGCCATGTCATTTCACGCATGGGCCAGGGTCCATTTGTTAAATCCAAATACACAGCGGAATACTTTTCTATGTGTGAATCGCAAGGCACATGTGTGGTCGAGATTGTAGGAGCATCTGGACCCAAGATCCAAATTGCATTTCCAAACTTTCATATACAAATATATTATCTTGTACATATTTTATGATTGTGAATACCCATTAATTATTTTCAACCTTGATCAAATTGCTAAAGTTGGACAAGGAAGACAACGTAATGGTTACGTTTGGGTATATTTGCATAGAAGTTACTCGCTCCGTCCCAAATTAAGTGACTCAAATCTTACTCAACTTTACACTAACTTTAGTGTAAAGTTGAGTTACTTTTGAGTCACTTATTTTGGGATGGAGGGAGTATATTGTTATGGATCCTCCAACATGTGGTGCTTGTTTAGAACCTTTTGCTAGCCAAAAATTTGTACTAAGTAGAGATACTACTTGTACATCCAAATCCTTAAGACAAGTTTCTTTGATGAGAGTCCACCATACCTACCTATATATGCTATTCCACTACCACTCCAAGTAAATTTGCATGTGCCACCTTTAAAACCTTCGAATAAACATATGTTTTGTATGTCGTACCGCTCGTGGAACGATCGGGGCGGTCCATATCTTCCATGATAAGCGGGTTATTCTCATGATGAGTGTTTATTAACTTGTGTTGCACGCGAGACTAGTAAAAGGATTCCTAGTTCTGCATAATACAAAAATAAAATAAACAAGAACTCCCCTAGAAAGTTGATTGTTTGGAAGGTACCCGTGGATACAGCTAGCCATGGAATGTGTTTGAATGGTTGAGGGGGAGTATAATTTCAATTCTGTTTGGGAACCGCCAATAATGCGATTAGCATGGAAGATATTGAAATCCCTTGTTGTAATGATGATAGGAAAACCACACCACCATAAATATATTCATCTCTCTTTTTCAGAAATGAGCTCTGGCACCTCTGCATATCTCTGCTTCCCTCTGCGAAGGGACAATCTATTTACTTTTATTTTATTTACTTTTCATGTTGTCTCAACTTCGTATTCCAACCTCTATATATTAGTTGGAAAGCATCATGTGATGGGGAAAGATCCAAACATATATATCCAGTCAAATATATTTGATCATGATTCATTACAGTTGAAAATTATCTTCATGATAATTATGTTGGGAGGCGAAACATTGGGCCCCTATCTTTGTTTGTGTTCGATGGATGATGTTTGCTCTAAAAATATGCTTTGATTATTAGCAATCATAGAAGACTATGTGGTAATTGAGTATGTGGAGATCTTACTTAGACTTTGCTGAAAATAAGATGCATTGAAATTTTTTGGTGACTAGGAACACAAGTTGTTAAGCTTCAAGAGAATGCATTGATTGAACCATGATATGTGAACTGATTTCTACTCGATCATGATGTTTTTTATGAGAAAAAGTTGCTGGTTATGATGCTAGAAAAGTGAATGAAATTATCGTTGATCAAAATTATATACTATGCTAGCAATCACACTTCATAAATTACTTCTTTTATCATTTACCTACTCGAGGACGAGTAGGAATTAAGCTTGGGGATGCTGATATGTCTCCAACGCATTAATAATTTATGAAGTATTCATGCCATATTTACCTATGATTACAATACTTTATATGGTTTTGAGGCATTTCAGATGATTTAATGAGAACTAACCCGGACTGACACTGTTTTCAGTAGAATTATCGTGGTGTTGTTTTTATGTAGAAAATAAAGTTCTCGGAATCGCCCGAAATTTTTTGATGATTTTTCTAGGAAAATATGAGAAATACCAGAGCAAAGAACCATCAGAGGGGCGCCACCTGCAGGCCACAAGCAACAAGGCATGCCCACCCCCTAGGCGGGCCCTGATAGGTTGTGGTCCCCTCGTGGCTCCGGTTGACGTGATTCTAACGCTGAAAATACTATAAATCCAGAAACCTCCGAGAGTTAACCTAGAACTTCCGTGTCGCCGCTGCATGCCTCTGTACTGAAGAAATCTCATTTGGAGCCCTGTTCTGGCACCCTACCTGGGGGCAATCATCGACGGAGGCCATCTTCATTATTCTGACAGTGTCCATGACAAGGAGGGAGTAATTCACCATCGGTGTTGAGGGTATGTATCAGTCGATATGTGATTAATATCTCTCTCTCACGTTCTTGAGATGTCACAATCTTGATGTATAATGGGATCTGTTAATATAGTTGGATCATATGATGTTATTCCCTTGCTACCTTGTTATGATGAATTGAATCTTTATCTTTGAGATCTTGTTATGTTGGACTGAATATTGGACTTGAGATCACTTGATCACTGGGGTGTTCTATTGATTCACTTGATATATATTTTGGTACTCAACTTGTAGATTCACATGGTGACAATGGGTTAATCTATGCATGTGGGTTGATACATGTTCTTGTCCTACTTTCTCCGATAGAAATCTTGGGGTACTCCTTGAAGTTTCTGTGTTGGACTGAATATGATGAATCTGAAATTGTTTGATGCATGTAGAATAATTAACGCACTGATACCCGATGTGACATTGGAGTATCTAGGTGACATTAGGATTTCATAGGTTTTTGATACGTCTCCAACGTATCTATAATTTTTTATTGTTCCATGCTGTTAGATTGTCCATCTTGGATGTTTTACAATCATTTTATAGCAACTTTATATCATTGTTTAGGACTAACCTATTCACATAGTGCCAAGTGCTAGTTACTGTTTTTTGCTTTTTTTTACTTCGCATAAAATCAGTACCAAACGAAGCCCAAACGGCATGAAAAATTTTGGAGATTTTTTTGGGCGAGAAGACATCCAGTGGGTCAAAGAAGTGCCACAGAGCCAGGCCGAGGATGGCGCAAGACACTAGGGCGCGCGAGAGGCCCCTGGTGCGGCCTGGTGTATCGTGCCCTCCTCGGGACGCCTCTCCACCGCCTATCAGCTCTATAAATACCCAAATATTCCAAAAACCCTAGGGTAGTTGACGAAACACAATTCCAGCCACCGCAAGTTCCAGAACCATGAGATCCAATCTAACACCATCATGGAGGGTGCATGGTCTTCATGGGTGCCTCTCCGATGATGCATGAGTAGTCCACCATAGACCTATAGGTCCGTAGGCAGTAGCTCAATGGCTTCCTCTATCTCTCTCTCTCTCTTTTGATTCTCAATACAATGGTCTCTTGGAGATGTATTTGATGTAATAACTTTTTGCGGTGTGTTTGTTGGGATCCGATGAATTTTGAGTTCATGATCAATTTCTATCCATGAATATTATTTGAGTCTCCTTTGATCTCTTATATGCATGATTACTTATAGCATCGTATTTCTTCTTAGAATCTTTGGTTTAGTTAGTCCAACTAGATGGATTTGTCTTGCCATGGGAAGAGGTGCTTTGTGATGGGTTCGATCTTGCGGTGTCCTTTGCCATTGACAGAAGGGGCAGCAAGGCACACATGTATCATTCTATAAAGGATAACAGGCTAGGGTCTATTCCTACATGAATAGATCTTATCTACATCATGTCACCATTCTTATTGCATTACTTCATTTTTCCATGAACTCAATATAGTGGATGCATGCTCGATAGCGGTCGATGTGTGGAGTAATAGTAGTAGATGCAGAATCGTTTCGGTCTACTTATCTTGGGTGTGATGCCTATATACTGATCATTGCCTTGGATATCATCATGATTATTTGATCTTCTATCAATTGCCCAGCAGTAATATGTTTACCCACCGTGTGCTATACTCATGAGAGAAGCCACTAGTGAAACCTACGGCCCCCGGGTCTTCTTTACCAACATATTGCTTTCCGGTCTATCTTTTTGCCGTGTTTGTTTTCAGATCTATTAATCCAAAAATGCAAAAATAATTTGCTGCACTTTTTATTTGCCTCTTTTATTTTGTATTCTTGTGAGATCTATTTTCCCAACCTATTACAATCTGATCTATCTTTTAACCGTTGAGAGATTGACAACCTCTCTTACGCGTCGGGTTGCAAGTATTTGTTCTTTGTGTGTAGGTACTATTTACATAGCATTGCGTGGTCTTCCTCCTTGTATTGATATCTTGGTTTCATAACTAAGGGAAAGACTTACTGTAGATGTGCTGCATCATCCCTTCCTCTTTGAGGAAATACTAACGCAGTCTCAAGCCATGTTAGTGTTATTCTATTACGAACTCTAGTGTTGTTTGTGACACTCACAGGAATAACTCAATAGATTGATCGGAAAGAATAGCTTTGAGGTGGTTCTACTACCTAAAACAATTTCATCTTATGTTCTATGCTAGATATGAACTTCGGAGTGATTCTTTGTCACACATTGAGGGATGATCATATGATTATATTATTTTATCATTTTGAGAGATTGCACTAGCAAAAGTACTAACCCTAGGCCTTATTTCAAAGCATTGTTATACCATTTTTCTCGTTGTTTACTACTTGTTAACTTACTATTTTTGTATTTTCAGATTACAAAAACCTATATCTACCATCCATATTGCACTTGTATCACCATCTCTTCGCCGAACTAGTGCACCTATACAATTTACCATTGTATTGGGTGTGTTGGGGACACAGGAGATTTCTTGTATTTGATTGCTGGGTTGTTTGAGAGAGACCATATTCATCCTACACCTCCCACGGATTGATAAACCTTAGGTCATGGACTTGAGAGAAAATTGTCACTGTCCTACAAGAGGCCCAACATAGTCTACAAGAATAAAGTTGAATAGTAGACATCACTCCACCATAGGAAGGAATGAGGCATTTTCCATTGGCCAATTTTCAAACGTAAATACTTTGCTCTTGGGCATATTTTTTTGAATTTGAATGACACATGGGGTGTGATCAGATGTGATCATTGATAAATCGGGAAAGCTTCGAATCTAGGAGGCAAATGTGAAAAACCAATCCAACCTTTGCACCATAGGTTGTGATTGCATATTATTCCATGTGTACATCCTTCCTTTTAAATCTCGCATGGTTTCTCTTCAACGAGATCCTCAGGACAGATTACGTCAAAGTCAGGCCAGAAACAAGCATGAAAGAGGTCGACTAGCATCTACATTGCAAGAACAAATGCTAAGGTAACACATAGCAGTTATTCGAACCGTCTACCTTCCCCTCACTAATTACACTATGTTAACAAGTCTTCTCAAAATTTAGAGACCATGATCTACTCCAAGGAAATAGTCATGTGCTTCCCAACAAGCATTGGATCCTTTAGAGCTATTATGTACATTAGATCTTTTAAGACTACTCTGTACTATAAGTGAGTGCTTTGTTCAGCTAAGGAAACGATGGTCCATGCATAACTGACCATGAATAATCGTCTTCCTCACAACTCTCAGCTCATCAAAGCAACCAGCAACTAATGACCATGCATGCAAAACATATATGTATAGCCATCAGATTCACAAGTGTGAAACTACACACGATGCAATTGTACAAGTACATGTAGGAATGCCACAAGGACTAACAATCAAGCATGCATGCATGCAAAACATATACGTGTCTTCAGCAAATTCACAAGTACCAAGCCACACACCATGCACATGTGCAAATACATGGATCAGTGCCACATGGACAAATAAACAAGCATGCATGCATACAAAAGTGTAGGATCGAGAGAGGCGTGTCTAGAGGGGGGTGAATAGACTACTAGCAGAAATTTAAAACCTAACCTTTTTCCCAAGTTAATTGGTTGGCAGATTTTAATAGTTTTAACAAGTCTAGATAGTCTAACAGACCTACACATGAATGTCTACAAGTATGGCAGTGAAAAGTAAAGACATTGCACATGTAAGTAAAGAGATGGGGTAGGAAGATCAAACACAAGAGGAGACGCAAGGATTTTCCCCGTGGTTCCGATAGGTGGTGCTATCGTACGTCCACGTTCATGGAGTCTTCAACCCACGGAGGGTAACGGTCGTGAGAGTCCACAAAGGGCCCTACCCACGGAGGGTTCCACGAAGAAGCAAACTTGACTATTCCATGCGGCTTCCGTCCACCAAGGACTAGCCTCACTATGGGTAGATCTTCATGAAGTAGGTGATCTCCTTGCCCTTACAAACTTCTTGGTTCACTCCACAACATGAAGTAGGAGGCTCCCAAGCGACACCTAACCAATCTAGGAGGCACCACCCTCAAAAAGGTAATAGGCCCGGTAATGACGATGAACTCCTTGCTCTTGTGCTTCAAGATGATAGACTCCTCAACACACAATCTCTCTCACACAGATTTGGCTTAGTAGAAGAGATGGGATTGGTGGAAAGCAACTTAGGGAGGCTAGAAATCAAGATCCATATAGTTGGAGTGGAAGATCTTGACCTCAACACAAGGGTAGGTGGTTCTCTTTCAGAAAACTGAGTAGGATACGTATGGAATAGTTCTGAGTGCTTCTCTTTCGAGTGGGTGGTGGTGAAGGGGTATATATAGGCATCCCCAAAAATCCAACCATTACACACAATAAGTCAGACTCGGTGACACCAAAGTGTAAAACTCGGTGGTACCGAAGTGACAAAAAGTGGCAACTTTTGAATCTCGGAGGGACCGATATACAACTCTCGCTTGCACCGACAAGGTGACCAACGGTCAGATTTACCAGTCTCGGTGATGCCGACTCACCATTCTCAGTCGGACCGAAAATGTGAATTTGCGTAACAGAAAGTTGGCAACCCAACTCGATGGCACCAAGTGCAGTGTTGGTTGCACCGAAAGTGTTAGGGTTTGGCTGAGTCTGTCTCGGGTTTGGAACTCGGTGGCACTAGGATAGGAAAGTTAGTTGCATCGATTTGGCATATTTGGCTTAGGACAGACTTTGGTGGGAGAGTATGTGGATGTTTTGGTGACTAACACTTGTGCACGTTTGAGCATATTGTTCACCATCAAAACTTTACGCCCTTTTAATAGTATTGTCTTTCCTATAGACTCAACGTGATTTCTCACAAATGCAAAATGTAGAGTCCTCTTGCTTGAAGCTTGACCAACCTATTTCCTTGCATCTTAGGGTAATTCCACAATCCTCAACCCTTTTTGCCATTCCCATCATTGAACTTTTCCTGAAATATACTTGGTGAAGATACAATGACTTATATGTTGTTATTAATTACCAAAACCACCAAGGGAGCAAATTGTGCTTTCAATCTCCCCCTTTTTGGTAATTAATGACAACATACAATCAAAGCTTCAATTAAAGATATGCATGAATGCAACGAAGGCTTTGAGAAACACATGACTTAGATTTCCTCCCCCTAAATGTGTGCAGTCCTTTAAAGAATAGTTGCTTTGGAATGCATGGACACACATATGAATGAAAGGGATATAAGAGTCATGTGTATCGTGGCTATATGCATCAATATATTTGAATGAAATGTATATCCTTGATCAAGACATCACTCTTGCAAACAATATGTGCAAGAAGCAAGAGATCATGTTGATCAAAGATATGATGCATGTACTTACCTTGAGTTCTTGAGCATTCTAGTAGTAGAGACACACTTGAGAAAACAATGTTAGGAAACACAAGAGTATTCTACTAAACAAAAGCAATAGAACTCAACAGGTACCATGATGTAGAGAACATATAAAATATGATAATCATTAAAATTAATATGTCTCCACCTTTAGCATTAATCTATTACATCCTTTCTCCCCTTTGATATAAATATGGTAGTACATCCTCTCCCCCTGAATCTCAGCATGTAGATATTGGGATCGGATAGGGTGAGAAAAGCAATCTTTTGTTCACTTAATACTACCCCTACATTGTTGTTGTCCCCTTGTTTATATAAACGTGAACTTTTGATATTTTCCTCCCCCCCCCTAAATCATTTATCCCCCTTTGCATAACATGTAACTCTCCCTCTAGCATGAAGCTTTGATATTCTCCCCCTTTGGCATAAAATACCAAAAAGGTTAAATTTTAGGAGTAGTGATAGGGATCATTGACAAGGAAAGGATCCTTGAGAACAAGGGTCAGTTGAAAGTAGGGTTCATGAAAAGACTAAGGAAATCATTGAATGTAACTTCTCTCCCCTTGGCAAATTTGAGGTTTCTTCTCCTTGGAGCTAGGGATCCTTGAATAAAGAATTTCTCCCCCGAAGTGTTGTTTGTTCTTCTCCCCTAAACATATATATATATATATATATATATATATAATTACGAAGGGGTCATCGAAGGAACAAGAATATCTCAAGAACAAAAGCTAATAAGCAATATCAAAGAAACTCGGATTTTGAAAGAAAAAGAAAATCGGTGACACCGAGATAAATAAATCGATTGTACCGAGATTTTGTAGTGCATCTCATCTGTAGATTCGATAGGACCGAGTTATCTAAATCGGTGACTCGAAAGATAAACCAAGATTCTATTTTCAGAGATACAAACGAAATTGTTTCAAAAAGAAAACAAACAAAAGATTTACAAAGGACATCAAATAGATAAGATTTGAGTGGTTACAAGAAATCATACAAAAGCAAACCACGCAAGATTCTTAACTAAATGATGAGCGGTGACTAGGTCACCTATATTAGAGTATATTGACTTAGGAGCCAAGCAAGAATACTTGATCATAGGTCATACTCATCATTTAAGATCGAAATGGGGTTACCATTTTTTGCTTAAGCATTTTGATGTCTTCATATCACTTGAGTTACTTTAGCCCATGTCTTGGAGTAAAGCCTTTTCAAGGATATGAGTACATACCTTTGAATTATGTTGATGACGCTGTTCGTAGGTGAACTTGTTGAGGATGCTTGAGGTTGATGAAGATCATCTTGAGTTTGGAGCAATCCTTCTCGTTCTAGTATACTCATCACCTACAAAGGTTATTCATGCAAGGAAGAGAAATGGATATATCCAATTGACATGATACTATTTATAGATTTTGCAACTAAGATCAAGTATATGTCAAGGATATGTTTTTGTTGTCTTCTTCCTTCCATCATCAAGAGGGGTTGTGGATACTTGGTAATGACAAGATTGCTTATGATTGGAGTTAATGGCAATCTTGTGGAATGAAGTTCTTCCGAGTACCTACAAAAGGTTAGATGCAATACAAGGGAGCATAGAATTCCATGGCATATGATAATGAGTTACGAGATCATGGAGATAATAATAAAGCTCATGCCCTTGCTTGCAACCGAGTGAGTCTAGCTCAAGTTTGAAGCATCAATGATGTTCAAATCACTCCTCAAACGACAAAATGTTTTCTCATCAAGTGGCTTAGTAAAGATATCGGCCAATTGCTTGTTAGTGCGAACATGCTTAAGATTGATATCTCCTTTGGCAACATGATCATGAATGAAATGATGTCAAACTTGAATATGCTTGGTTCGAGAATGTTGCACATGATTATGTCCAATTTTAATAGCACTTTAATTGTCACAAAGTAATGGAACATTTTTAACATGAATACCATAATCATTAAGCATTTGTGTCATCCATAGTAATTGCGCACAATAAGATCCAGCAGCAATATACTCAGCTTTGGTAGAAGATGGAGATACCGAGTTTTGTTTCTTGGAGGACCAAAACAAAAGAGATCTAACTAAAAATTGACAAGTACCCGAGGTGGATTTTCTATCAACCTTGCCACCGTCATAGTCCAAATCGGAGTATCCAACAAGATTAAAAGAAGATCCCTTGGGATACCAAATGCCAAAGTTTGGTGTTTGTATCAAGTATCTCGCAATACGTTTCACAGCCAAAAGATGACATTCCTTAGGTGCGACTTGATATCTAGCACACATGCATACACTAAGCATAATATCAGGACGAGATGCACATAGATATAACAATGAACTAATCATAGATCGATACACCTTTTGATCAACCGGTTCATCCTCCCTGGTAAGGTCAACATGTCCACTAGTGGGCATAGTGATTTTCATACCTTTGCCATCCTGCATGTTGAACTTCTTGAACAAGTCCTTGGTATACTTAGTTTGAGAGATGAAAGTTCCTTCTCTTGATTGCTTGATTTGCAATCCAAGAAAGAATTTCAGCTCACAAATCATAGACATCTCATACTTCTCGGACATCAACCTTCCAAATCTTTCACTAAATTGAAGGTTAGTGAAACCAAAGATAATATCATCCACATAGATTTGGCATACAAATAATTCTCCATTAACTCTCTTAGTGAACAAGGTTGCATCAATTTTACCAATTTCAAAACCTTTTTCGATGAGAAACTTCATTAAGCATTTATCCAAGCACGAGGGGCTTGCTTGAGACCATAACGAGCTTTGCGAAGCTTGTAAACATGATTAGGTTTCTTAGGATTCACAAAACCAGGTGGTTGCTTAACATAAACCTCTTACTCTATTTCACCATTTAAGAATGCACTTTTGATGTCCATTTGATAAAGTGTGATATCATGGTGATTAGCATAGGCAAGAAGAATTCGAATAGCTTCAAGTCTAACAATGGGGGTGTAAGTCTCACTGTAGTCCATACATTCGACTTGCGTATATCCTTGGGCTATGAGACGAGCCTTGTTGCATAAAACTTGACCATCTTCGTCTTGTTTGTTCTGAAACAACCATTTGGTTCCGATGATGTTGTGCTCGTCTTCGGGCTTCTCCATGAGTGTTCACACTTCGTTCCTCTCAAAGTTGTGTAGCTCTTCATCATTGCATTCACCCAATCCGCATCATCTAGAGCTTGTTCTACCTTTAAAGGCTCAATGCTAGAGATGAAAGAATAATGCTCACAAAAGTTAGCTAGATGGGTTTTAGAGCGAGTGATTCTCCCTGTTTGTATATCACCAAAGATTTGGTTTAGGGGATGGTTCTTCATCACTTGAGCTTGAACACGGGTCGACTTCCAATTATTGGATGGTGCAGCTTCTTCTTCTTCATCATCATATCATTCATCTTCATTGTTGTTTAAGGTGTCATTCCCTTGAGGTGGTCGTGAAGGTGGTTGTGGTGGATCTTCATGATGCACTTAATCCTCTTCATCATCTTGTCATGTACCGCTCGTGGATGCCTCCATGTCATGTTGAGGTTCACCTTGACGTGAAGTAGGGGCTTCCACTTGAGTTGATGAAGTACTCTCCTTAACCTCCATGGGACGAATCTTGCCGATGGGTAGATCTAGTATGGCTTCCGAAGGATCCTTATCACCTACATAATTTTGCAATTGTTCGACTTGCGAACCATTAGATTCATCAAACTTCACATCTACCGTCTCTTTAACTTTTCGAGTGAAGTTGTTGTAGACACGGTAAGTGTGAGAGTTCGATCCGTAACCAAGTAGGAATCCTTCATGAGATTTAGGAGCAAATTTAGTACGACGATGCTTATCAAGAATGTAGCACTTTGAGCCGAAGAACCGAAAGTATCCGACTTGGGGTTTGTTACCAGTGAGTAGCTCGTATGTCGTTTTACCGAGAAGCTTGTGCAAGTAAAGTCGGTTTGTGGCATGACATGTTGTTTCAACGGCTTCTGCCCAAAAGTGCCTTGGCATCTTGCATTCGTCAAGCATCATTCTTCCCATCTCAATAAGCGTTTGGTTCTTCCTTTCAACAACTCCATTTTGTTGAGGTGTGTATGTAGCCGACAACTCATGTGAGACACCTTCTTCGTCAAGAAAGGTATCCACATGGGTGTTCTTGAACTCCGATCTGTTATCGCTCTGAACCTTCCTGATCTTCACCTCAAACTGATTTTGTGCTTTGCAAATGAAGTTCTTGAAGATATTTTGAACCTGCGACTTGTCATCAAGAAAGAATCCCCACTTAGATCTAGAAAAATCATCAACTATAACTAGACCATAGGAATTTCCACTGAGACTCTTGTAAGCATTGGGACCAAAAAGATCCATGTGAAGTAACTCGAGTGGTCTCCTAGTAGTCATGATATTCTTAACGGGATGACTTCCACCTACTTGCTTTCCAGCCTGACAAGCACTACAAAGTCTATCTTTGTCAAAGATAACATCTTTAACTCCAAGTATATGATCACCTTTGATTAGCTTATCTAGATTGTGCATGCCTACATGTCCAAGTCTTCTATGCCAAAGCCAACCTTTAGAAGATTTTGCAATTAAACAGGTGTGAGGCTTGGACCTTTTAGTGAAATCAACAATGTATCGATCACCTCTACGGAAACCAGTAAAGACAATTTTATGATTATCTTGGCAAAACACTTGGCAATCAACTTTCGTAAATAAAACATTGAAACCGAAATCGACAAGTCTAGAAACAAAAAGTATATTGTAGCCAAGGGATTCAACAAGCATGACATTTTGAATAGATCTATCATGAGATATGGCCACCTTACCAAGGCCAAGTACCTTACCCTTAGAATTGTCTCCAAAGGTCACGTACCGTCGAGGACCTTGATTAGGCATGATCTCTTGGAACATGTCTCTATCACCAGTCATATGATCCATACATCCACTGTCAAGAATCCACTCCTTTCCTTCGGACATGTAATCTCTAAAGTTTGCCATAAGACTCGGATTCTTCATGATCTTCTCATACACGATGTCAAACAACTCATCTTCTTCATAGTAGCCATGTTCCACATTGTCATCATCAAGTGGAAAATCCTCGTCATAAAGAACAAGGGATTCGTTAGAATAGTGATTATGACAATGTTCAAGTTTATGAATGCGAATGGCTTAAAGATAATGTTGTTAATAGTGGTGACATCTCCTTTAGCACACATAAGACCACGAAGCTCAAATAGGCATTTATGAAAGTTTGGATCCCTAAGCTTCATTTTGTGCAAAGCAACAGTTTTATGAAGAATTTCATCAAGACTTCCTAAGGAAAGATTTGGATATATTTTCTCCAAATTAGTCCATAAGGTATAGGCACATGCAAAGTTCTTCATTTGAGAAAGCACAAATCTTGGTAAACCTCTAACAATAAGATTGACAGCTCTTAGGTTACCAAGCATGTTAATTTCCTCTTCGTGTGTGGGATGCATTTCATCAATGGGGAGTACATAGGTTTTTTCAATGTATTTAGTCAAATGGAATCTATTAAATAGATCAATCATAGAATTCTTCCATTGACTATAGTACTCTCCATCAAGAATGGGCACTCTACAACTCAAACTCTCTACTCTAGACACATCCATCTTCCTCCACGATGACTAAACCGAAGCAATGGAGACCAAAGCTCTAATCCCGCTTGTAGGATCGAGAGAGGCGTGTCTAGAGGGGGGTGAATAGACTACTGGCAGAAATTTAAAACCTAGCCTT
Source organism: Hordeum marinum (assembly GCA_022496015.1). NCBI lineage: Eukaryota > Viridiplantae > Streptophyta > Magnoliopsida > Poales > Poaceae > Hordeum > Hordeum marinum. The sequence goes on from CM039677.1 coordinate 176,522,246, forward strand.
TTCCCAAGTTAATTGGTTGGCAGATTTTAATAGTTTTGACAAGTCTAGATAGTCTAACAGCCCTACACATGCATGTCTACAAGTATGGAAGCGGAAAATAAAGACATTGCACATGTAAGTAAAGAGATGGGGTAGGAAGATCAAACACAATAGGAGACACAAGGATTTTTCCCGTGGTTCCGATAGGTGGTGCTATCGTACGTCCACGTTCATGGAGTCTTCAACCCATGGAGGGTAACGATCCGAGAGTCCACGGAGGGCTCTACCCACGGAGGGTTCCACGAAAAAGCAACCTTGACTATTCCATGCGGCTTCCATCCACCAAGGACTAGCCTCACTATGGGTAGATCTTCACGAAGTAGGCGATCTCCTTGCCCTTACAAACTTCTTGGTTCACTCCACAACACGAAGTAGGAGGCTCCCAAGCGACACCTAACCAATCTAGGAGGCACCACCCTCCAAAAGGTAATAGGGTCGGTAATGATGATGAACTCCTTGATCTTGTGCTTCAAGATGATAGACTCCTCAACACACAATCTCTCTCACATATTTGGCTTGGTAGAAGAGATGGGATTGGTGGAAAGCAACATGGGGAGGCTAGAAATCAAGATCCACACGGTTGGAGTGGAATATCTTGACCTCAACACAAGGGTAGGTGGTTCTCTTTCAGAAAACTGAGTAGGATAGGTATGGAATAGTTCTGAGTGCTTCTCTTTCGAGTGGGTGGTGGTGAAGGGGTATATATAGGCATCCCCAAAAATCCCACCGTTACACACAATAAGTCAGACTCGGTGACACCAAAGTGTAAAACTCGGTGGTACCGAAGTGACAAAAAGTGGCAACTTTTGAATCTTAGAGGTGTCAATATACAACTCTCGGTTGCACCAACAAGGTGACCAACGGTCAGATTTACCAGTCTCGGTGACGCAGATTCACCATTCTTGGTTGGACCGAAATGTAAATTTGTGTAACAAAAAGTTGGAAACCCAACTCGGTGGCACCGAGTGCAGTGTCGGCTGCACCGAAGTGTTAGGGTTTGGCTGAGTCTGTCTAGGGTTTGAAACTCGGTGGCACCGGGATAGGAAAGTTGGTTGCACCGATTTGGCATATTTGGCTTAGGACAGACTTTGGTGGGAGAGTATGTGGATGTTTTGGTGATTGTCACTTGTGCACGTTTGAGCATATTGTTCATCATCAAAACTTTACCCCCTTTTAATAGTATTTGCTTTCCTGTAGACTCAAAGTGATTTCTCACAAATGCAAAATGTAGAGTCCTCTTGCTTGAAGCTTGGCCAACCTATTTCCTTGCATCTTGGGGTAATTCCACAATCCTCAACCCTTTTTGCCATTCCCATCATTTAACTTTTCCTGAAATATAATTGGTGAAGATATTAGTTCAATGACTTATATGTTTTTATTAATTACCAAAACTACCAAGGGAGCAAATTGTGCTTTCAAAAAGACTTACTGTGTCAAGCAAATTCACATGTGCAGTGGCACACGGCCACGAAGGCATGCAAATGCATGAAGCAGATGAACATGCATGCAAGCACACCACGTGTTAATCTAGCCATCCAAATAGAAAAACTACACACACTCACACACCAGCCAGGGGCCCTATATAAAGAAGCATCATGCCCACACTCAACAACACAAGGAATGGTCCACTTCTACTTACATGAACACCCCAATACAACAAAGTAACACACCCACAGCAACACCGGAGCGTCAGGTAAATGCATCTAAAGACCATGCATTGCAATGTTGTCATCCTCCTACTAACTACAAACAAAACACGCATGCAGACAGCTATTACCGTTTCGATCCCCAAGCGTCTACTCCTCGAAGCGATCATCATCAAGACGAAGCTGGTTATCTATGAGGAGGGTTTTGATACTTACCCCACATGCTACTTTGGAGCCTGGATCAAGATGAGTGCTCCTCTGGCCCGCGAAGAAACACAACCTCGGGTGTATGTGTTCCCTGGACTACGAGAACCAACAAAAGAGGCAGCAAAGGAGAAAGGTGCCGAAGTTGTTGTCCACCACCTTTGCAATCGCCACAACATAGCCATTAATGATCACAACTACAATACTCTCAAGACAATATACAAGAGTTGTTCAGCCTCATAGGAATGGAGCAAAATCAAAGAAGAGGAGTTACAGATAGAGACAGGACAGAAAGAGGCCCTTCAACGAGACAAGTCAAGACGAACGAGAATTCTCAAGAAAATCTGCCTCCAATTTCAAGATATCCCGTCGATTCGTCGAGATCCGGGACGTGCATCCTCAAGCTTCAACATCATTTACACCGGAAACAAACCACCGACAACACGAGCAGAAGAACTAGCTTCCTCACTCTATCACTATGTTACCGAGACTAATCCAGCTGGAGGATCAACATCTCAGGTCCAAGAAATGATGAAGAGCTTTCTGATATGTATTATAGAACCACCTATGTATGCTCCATCTAGATGAACTACGTCCATGTATGCACTACTTTTTAATGGTTACCCGCCTCTATATCAACCAAGTGTAGCGTTTCATATGTGAACTACGTTGTCGTAAACAAAATTTTGAACAAACTTACCACATATTTCAAGAAAAACTAATCAGCTAATTAATCCATGTGGCGCGGTGTGCCGCCGCCGCACTACCTACTAATGAATTTCTATAAGACGAAGTTCACTAATGGCAACATTAAACTTAAGCATTTCTTGCATGTCCCCCCTGTCTTGTTCCTGTCATTAGGGCTTCTCAGTAAATTAAAATCCCCTACCAACAACCAATCAGCTTCATCTGGGATTTGAATGCCACTCAACCAACCTATGAATTTTGCTTTTCTGATTTCTTGACATGCTGCATAAATATTTGTCAAAGTTTAACAATTAGCAGACTTAGTCGACTGCATATTAACAGATAATGCATAGTAATTTTGGAAACATAGTTCACCTATAAATTTTCCTGAGCACCATACTCTAAGTATTTCCCCAAAACAGCCATTAGAAGGATTGAAAGCAAAAGCGCCAAATCTGGAAACACAAAACTTCCTAATGAAAGTAATGTCAAAATCAGCCTTCTTGGTTTCCTGGAAACAAACCACTGAGAAGCCACTCTCCTGAATTTTATTATGAATGTGCAACCATTTATCGGGGGAATTTAAACCCCAAATATTCTAGTTTAAAACTTTCCAGTGTTGTCTATCCATAAACACAATCACAATCTGGGCGAGTAGAAAACATGAGTCCTAGGCCATGTTCACATGAACCATACAAAAGGCCCCATGGCCCACAGGAGAGAAAGGCCTAGAGGCAATTGTGACCAGGCCTAGAAAACAACCAAACAAACTATGGATTTCTTTGACAACCAAGTAGTAGTAGACACAAATATTTAAACTTGTATATTTTACAAATTGTAGAACTGCATACAAAGAAAAACTCAAAGACATGTATCATGCATGCAGAGGTCCAAAATGAGGAGACTCCTTACTGAAATTCTAACAAGTGCAAAAGATACCATAATGTTCCCAAACCCATGGACTTTCACTTCTTCCTCCCCTTTGGACTGTCATCATCCTTCTTGCTCTTGGTCCCAGGCTTTCCACCTTTCCTGTTATTCTCTTCTAGCCTTGAATTCAACTGGTTATCTTGTTTCTTTACCATGCCAAACTTAGAATATAAGTTTTCACCACTTTGTCGTTGAGGGGTGGTACTGTAGCTAACAAGCCAAGCAGTTTTTGTCAAAACAGGTTTTACCCTTGTATCCATGCTTGAGCTGACTGATCGTGGCACTTCTTCTAATTGTGGTTTCAATCAGAGGAGTTCTCTGAGCCCTTCTACTTATGTGGAAGTTGGCAGGTTTGGTTGTTGCACAAAGATGACCTTTGTGGCTTGAGGAGCGGAGAACCCATTTATGATAGCAGAAACAACTTGTTGTAGGTTATAAAGTGGAGGAAGATCCGAAGGGCAACTGGGGGCAACACAAGTCCCTTGATATCATGTCTTTGCAACTATACCGAATCAGAGCCTCGAGTTTTGATTTTAAAATGGCAGCTGCCTAGTGGAAATCCTCAAGAGATAGTAACTTGGCAATGAAAAAGTCCACCCACTGAGTTGGGATACTAATGAAGCAATCACAAGGGTTTTTAGGATTGAAAAATTTCTCCCAAGCTTACCCCCCTTCCTTGGAGAGAATTGGAATCAAAGCCTTCTCTTCCCACAAAACAACAGAGTCTGAAGTGTTGTGTGGATGAATTTTCTCCTGGATGAGGACCATTCCCACCTGAATATTTTGCTAAAAATCAGGTTGAGCTTGTTCATCAGACATTTGCAGCTCCTCCTCATTAATAGGCATCTCCATGCCATCTACATTTTCCATCAAATCCATTGGGTTATTATCATGCTGCTCCTAAACATGTTCAACCACCGGGATCTGAATTCCTTGTATTTCTGTCTCAAAATCCATCTGATCATCATCTTGAGCCACTCGATCAATAACTTGAGGAACTTGCTATTGTGGAATGTCAGGATCAGCAGGATTATCTTTCAAAGCAGCAGCATGCAGATCATTCTCCAAACTGGGAGATATCATATACCTTGAAGATGGCCAAGATGTGCTAGGTCTGCCAAGTCTAGAGTAGCAGGAGACTCCTACATGGCCTGGGGCAAGCCATTTGTAGAATGAGAATTCGCATCACTGAAAGTGAGGTCACTGCTGCTTTGCAGAATGTCGAGATCAATCTCTGCAAAATCCATTTGGATTGGTGGGTGGTTTTGAATGATGGGATTCAATAATTCCTGTAATTCAGCCATGTTCTATTTATTAAGATGATGTGGCCCTTCTATCAAATCATTGAGTTCGATAAAATCCCAACCCCCCCTTAGGGGCATTGGAATTAAGATCTAGGGGCACACCAAAAATATTTTGAAGATTTTGGCCATGATGGTTGACCTGTGGAACAAAGGGTTGTCTATGTCCTTCTACAAGAGGAGCTTGAGCAGTTGGGTCCATAACAGAGTCTTGAGCTGCAGCTATCTGAACTTGTTGATCATGTTCCCATAGTGGACAATTCAGGTTCTGAGACTGAGCATGATGAGCTGGGGCTAGGTGTTGAAATAGATCAAAAGGCAAAGGGTGAGGGTTGGCTCCATTTGGAGGAGGCTTATCCTCATGTGCAGGCAGGGCACCAAGAAGTCTATGGCCTAAGATCACAACTGGCACAGTCCAATACTCACCCTAAAACATTGATCCTGTAGAAACAATGCAACTAAAAGGTATATTGGCCATATCAGCAACCTGCACCTTAACAATGGCTCTAGAGTAATCATTGGCCACTTTGTCCCAATGAATGAGAGTACCAAACTCCTTGAGAACCCCTTGAAGGTGATGTAATTCCTAGAGATCCATCGGAAAATGACAATAGAGCCAACCAGCAAACATGATTGTAAGTGAAAGATCAATGATTAATGCCCTCATTGTGCTTTGTAAAAACAATATTTTTATCTTGAAACTCATGTAGGTTATGATCTACCAGCCAGTCCTAATCAAAAGCAGAATCGAGTCTAACATATGTGGTACCAATGGGGCACTTTTACATCATCTCAATTGTAAACTGCAAGTTGTGCTCAAGAAACTGCCACTGAAAGATTCTCACCTTGGCAAAATCTATGTGATGGCCTAGAGTTGGAGTGGTTGTGCAATGGCAACATCTTAATGCTTGGTCATGATGCTGCCAGCAACATGTTATCTGCGGGATTGCAGACGACCATACACCTCGACCGCCTCATACCTCCTAGGCAAGAACAACAGAGGGTCCATCGGGAATTTTGCCATGGAGGTAGGCAAGGCCTCTAGAAATGCTAGAGTGGCGGTCCTGTTGGGAAGGGAGAAGGTGGTAGTCACCAATGGAGCTAGGGTGGAAACCAAGGCGTCGGTCTAAGGAAGAGGAGGAGCATCAAGGGTCCAAAGAAAACTCCTGACCGATACTCGAGTACTATTCATTGCATCGTCCCCCTCATGTGTCACATCGCATCTGCAACTCAAGCATATCCATATCAATTTTCTTATTTAATTCCAAAGCTGCCTATGGAACCATTGGTAAATTAAGATTTATCAGATCTCTATTCCCTTTTGCGATCAAAATGTTAGAGCTGCCCTTCATTAGGGGATCAGGACCCTGGGAAATTAATTTATTTTTGGAAATGAAATACCAAAAATCTCTCTCAATATGCCCTGGCTTAAAGCAAAAAATAGAAGGTAATTTTATTGGATCAAGCATGCATGAGTGGCCTTCAGGAGGCATCTCAAGTAGGATTTAGAGGCCAAATCAAGCCGATCAAAGACAGAGGCCCAAGACACTGATTGGGCTGGATGGTCCACCATAGATGGGTTCTACTATCCATACTACACTTGTATCACCATCTCTTTACCGAACTAGTGCACCAATACGGTTTGCCATTGTATTGGGTGTGTTGGGGACACAAGAGATTTCTTGTATTTGATTGCATGGTTGTTTGAGAGATATCATCTTCATCCTACACCTCCCAGGGATTGATAAATCTTAGGTCATCTACTTCAGGAAAAATTGCTACTGTCCTACAAAACTCTGCACTTGGAGACTCAACACGAGCCTACAAGAATAAAGTTGTGTAGTAGACATCAACAACCATGGTGCCATGCAGCCACCCCTCACCATCGCAAGCACTACCACCGGCCACGTGGGTGTTGTGGTCACCACCCCCACCCCCACCATTGTAGCCTACAGCATACTCAGGGCTGCCTGCCCACCTCTGGATGTCGCCCCTTGAAAACTCATAAGATGGTGCCTGGTTTTCCTGAAGGGTGAAAGAACACTTGGCCGACATGCATAACCAGCATCTCCTTGGTAGAACTTGCCATTTGGGATGTTGATGCCATCAGTTCTACACATGTTGTCACTAACAATGTTAGCATCATGTGTTGATCCTTCCCAACCAGTGCTGATCTGCAATGTATCTATAATTTTTTATTGTTTCGTGCTATTATATTATCAATCTTGAATACTTATATATGAAACTATATGTTGTTTTATATAATTTTTTGGGACTAACCTATTAACCCAGTGCGAGTTCCTGTTTTTGCCTGTTTTTAGACTTTTCAGAAAATCAATACCAAACGGAGTCCAAATTGGATGAAACTTTATGGGGCTTATTTTTGGACATAAAGAGACCCTAGAACCTTCGGGAGGTGGCTAGAATATCTATGAGAGGGCCACAAGCTCACAGGGTGTGCCTTGGGGGGATGTTAGGGCACGCCTCATGAGCTCGTGGGCCCCTAGCAACCCCTCCTGCCCTAATTCCACTTCTATATATTCACATATACCAAAAAACCAACAGAGTGACACTCAGAACACTTTTTTCGTTGTCGCAAGCCTTGTTTCTTCCGCGATCCCATCTGGAGACCTTTTTCGATACTTTGCCAGAGGGGGAATTGATCACGTAAGACGTCTACATCAACCTTGCCAACTCAATGATGATGTGTGAGTAGTTAACCATAGGTCTATGAGTCCATAGCTAGTAGCTAGATGGCTTATTCTCTCTCTTTGATCTTCAACACCATGTTTTTCGTGATTGTATCGAAGATCTAACCAATGTAATCTTCTTTTCCGGTGTGTTTGTTAGGATCCGATGAATTGTGGGTTTATGATTAGATTATTCATTGAAAGTAATTGCGTACTTTTTGAATTTTATTATGCATGATTGTTATAGCTTTGCTATTCTCTTTGATCTATCTATTTGGTTTTGCCAACTAGACTGATTTATCTTCAGCGGGAGGAGTGCATTATAGTGGATTCAATCTTGCGATGATCAATATCCCAGTGATAGAAAGGGACAACACACATATTGTATTGTTGATGTTAAGAATAAAACGACGGGGTCTGAACATATTGTATTGCTTGTCTTACTTTGTCTACATCATGTCATCTTGCTTAACGTGTTACTCTATTTTTCATGAGCTTAATACCATAGATGCATGCAAGAGTCGGTCGATTGGTGGAGTAATAGTAGTAGATGTAGGATCATTTAGGTATACTTGTCATAGACGTGATGCATATATACATGATCATTTCCATGAATAACATCATAACTATGCGCTTTTCTATCAATTCCCCAACAATAGTTTGTTTACCCACTATATGTTATGTGTTCGAGAGAGAAGCCTCTAGTGAAAACTATGGCCTCGGGTCTATTTAATCCTATTGCTAAAAAAATTACCTTGCTTTAATTTATTGTTTTTTAGTTTTACTATTTATATATCTGTATCTATCAGAATTTATCCTTGCAACTAACAATTTCAAGGGGATTCACAACCCTCCTGCCCGTGTTGGGTGCACGTGTTTGGTTCTATGTGTGTAGGTGCCGACGGCGAGAGTTTTCCTTCATTCTCCTACTGGTTCGATAACTTTCGTTCTCACTGAGGGAACTACTTATAGCTACTATATTGCTTCACCTTCCTCTTCGGCGAAAAACCCAACACAACTCACAAGTAGCAGTTAGTGACCTGGTCATTTCTCCTTTGAGTTCCTCAACAAAATACAACACTTGCATGATGTACCTAGAAATGGTCTCCATTGATCTTCTGAACATGTTGTGCATAACCATGAACCTATGATTATGACCAACAACATGGAGGAACATGGCTACTTGCTCTTCCACAGTAGTATGGATGATATATTGTGGCATACCCCTGCTTATGAACGCCTGCACAAGCTTTGCAAAAGGTGCTCTTTCCGTTCAATGCATCCACACAACCTCTATGTCGTTGCAGTTGTAGATGTAGTTCAGATTCACTATCTGTTGTCGAAACGAGTCTAGCAGTAGAAGATAGGGGTATGAAAGGAGAGGGCAAAGTCCTAGCTACGGCCAGGGTGTACACACGTATGTATGAGTTCAGGCCCCTCTCGTCGAGGTAACGACCCTACGTCTCAGTGCTCGGGAGCTCTAGTCGTGTGGATAGTATGAGTCATAGGAGGTGTGAACCCTTGTGCCATAGGGGAGGGGCGGCTTCTATAGAGTACGCTACCCCTCATAAGTGCCAGGCATCCAAGGGTTCGATCGTGGGAATAAATACATGCGTTACTCGTAACGTACACAATAAATGCTACTAATGACGACTGGCCGAACGCCTACCTGTTGGCCTCCCTCGGGTGGCTTCTGGTCTTCTAGCGTCGACTGGTAGTGAGGCCTTCCAAGTGACAGGAGATTGTCGAGTGGTGGGATAACCCTCCGAGTGGATTTATTGTCGAGTGACTTGAGCGGCATGGTGAATCCAGTCAGAATCTCTCTTGTAATCTTCAAGTCCTCCAATATAGTGTCCTTAGGTAGGGTATGTAGGTTAGGCCTAAGACCTTACCCTAGGTACATATCCTCATCATTAGCCCCCAAATGGATCGGGGTTTGAGTGAGAAAGGGAATCGATGCCAGCTCTGATAAGGCACCGAAATTCCGAATGTACTTCGGGGCTTCAAGGAAATCTATGTCGATTGAAATCTTTTCCATTCCCCCTAATTGATTCTGCCTAGATAAATGTCTGAATGATTTTAAACTTCAAATATGCTCCGACTAAACCATCTGGATCTTCTGACGCGACGGGTCGCTCTGCCAGGCCCGGATTTCACGAGATTCGAAAAAATTGGAAGCGCGCGCCGCGCGGAGATATCACAACGACCGGGGCAAGTGGGGGCACGATGCCTCGACTACCATGCTGCCCATTACGCCACGTACAGTGCGAGTCCTGCGGCGGAGATACCCGGAGATTTAGCGGGCCCGCATGTCAATGACTCACTCGGTTGATATATATTTTGTTGCGTTGCGGACACCACAATTCTCTTCCCCCAAATCCACTCTTCTCCTTCGCCTCCGCCACTCAACACGCGCCGCTCGGCTCTGTCCTGACGTCCGCCGCTGCGATGACGAAGAACAAGACTGAGAAGCTCGAGCGTGCCAAGAAGGGAGCCGGCAAGGGCAAGGGCAAGAAGCCATCCGGCGCCCGTTTCATGGCGTCGACGGGGTGGATCCAGGGGGATTTCCTCCCGTTGACGGTCACAGCGATGGACATCGAGAACCTCATTGTTGACGGGCTCGTGGCCGAAGGCCCGTGGAGGCTATCGGAGGGGGGGTCGAGCCAGAGACATGCGAGGGGGAGTGGGTCCTTCTCCTCACCCACGTCGAGCGAGATTTCTCCATGCCCCCCATCCTTTGTTTCGAGGGTTTCTGAATTTCTTCGGAGCTCAACTCCATCATTTTCCTATGAATGCCATTTCTTATCTCGCTGCTTTCATCACTATGTGTGAATGTTTCTTGGGTTGTCCTCCCCATTGGGGCCTGTTCAAGCATATCTTCACCATTAGATCCCAGTCGGTCAAAAAGGCCAACCCTGAGGATGATAAGACCCATGTCATCCAATTATGTGGTGGCTTGGGGATCCAAAAGAGGGCCAGGAGCGCCTTCCCATCTATGACCTTTCCAGAATCTATTAGGGGTTGGCAGTCGACTTGGTTCTACTGCAAAGATGTAGCATCTCCCAACATGTCGACTGGTCTTTCTCCTTTCACGCTAGATCGACCCACCACTCCCAAATCTTTATCAGTGTTAGAAGGGGAAAAAGTCCAAGTGAGGATCTTAGTAGACGTCGTAGTGGGTCTTGTTCATGGCGGAGTGACTGGCATGGATCTACTAGAGACATTCCTCAGTCGACAAATCCAGCCCCTCCAAGCAAGGGACCATCCCATGTGGCACTACTTAGGCCCTGAGGACACGACTCGGACGCACCCAGAGGAAGTCCCAAAGGAAACTGTCAAGAAGTGGCTTCGGAGCATCATGGGAGCCTGCGACAATCCCCTGGGAGCCAAGCGGATCAAGCCCTTCTCTACTAAGAATCCACCAATGAATCTGGTAAACTATATCTTTGTCGACTGCCATACTGTTCCATCGAGTGACTGAGTATTTGGTCGGCTGACTTTATTGTTTGAATTTTGCAGGAGTGGACAAACATGTATTCGCCTGTGCCGAATGGAAATCAGCCTGAAGACGGAGGACAAAGCAAGGGCGGCAACGTGGATTTTGATTACGCTGACGACAGTGAGGATGAATACGAGGGCGAGGACGAGGACGAAGAAGAAGTCGAGTCTCCTCCGTGCACTGAGCACCTTCCAAGTAGCGTCAAGACCCCGCGACTGCCCCAGGCAGGACCTTGGTGTTGAGTGACAGGAACACAAAGCAGGACCGAACCTCGATGGTTGAGTCGAGTGAACGGGTCGCAAAGCATCCCAAATCTGACGTGCCGAAACCTCGGAAGGCTTTGCCCCAAATGAAGACCGTTGTACCCGTTGTCTCAACGTAAGTGTTCGTTTTCTTCTTTCGCTGTTGTATAGAACTTTGTATTCTTGCTGACCGAGTGGAATTTGATCTACCAGAGCTGCTACCTGTGTAACGTCACCTCCACGGGACGGAGAGGAGCAAATGGATGTGGATACTGCTGACGCGGCCACTTCCCAATGAGGTATAACAAATCTTCACTCAGTTCTATTTCTTGAAAATGATTTGTCGATTGAACAAGCTAATGTTGTCGATTGGTGTTTGCATAGATCATTCAAGTGGAGGACGACGAAGAGCCACCTTGGGGTACGGGGGGTGAAGGTGTGACCTCACGCACCCCATGCATACGCGCCCAAAGAACGTCATCAGCGCAAACGCCTCAAATGTCGACTGTTGCGTCGTCTCAAGGGATAGGCGACTCGTCCCGAGCTAGAACCGAGCTCGCGGCTCTGTTGTCGAGTGCCCCATTAGCTGCTTCAACCATCGTGGCCTCGACACCAATCGGGCAACTCCAGGCTACCTCAGCTACTCTAGCTACAACATTGATTCAGCCGGCGACTGTCTTTCCTCTGCATCACGTCCCAGAAGACCAAAATGGAGCTTCCAAGGAGGCCATGATTCAAGCGGAGCATATGATGCTACACACAAAGGAGGTGTACGAAGCAAGCAAGCTGGCTTATGATCCTAGCGGGGTGCTTCGCACCAACGCCCGAGTAAGTGCGATTGTAAGTGCATTTCCAATTGAATTCCTGTCTTTCCTGATTGTACACCCAGTGGGTGTTTTCCTTTTGTAGAATACTTGTATGTTCTCCTCTCGAATAGATCAGGTCTTAGTCGAGTGTGTTTCGTTCCAGTGGGGGCACGCTCAGTGCACCCATTGGGTGTAGTCCCCGAGACCGCTATCGAATGGTGATGACATCGGCAGGGGTCTTAGAATTGTTTTGGTAACCGCTCGAAAGATTGAGCGATAGAAGGTACAACGGGGGCACGCTGAGTGCACCCACTGGGTGTAGTCCCCGAGACCGTTGTCGAGTGCTTGCATCGACGGGGGTCTGATAGAGACCATTTTCTGCTCAGACAGGACAGACCTGGTCGAGTGATTTCGAAACCAGTGGGGCACACCAAGTGCACCCACTGGGTGTAGTCCTCGATACTACTGTTGATCATTGACGATGAGCAGTAGTCTTAAGAACTTGGACTCAGGGTCCTTTGTCGTACATGGAGTATTCTTGCCACTCGATGTGTCGAGTGAACTCTTTGCCTTAGTGTTTCCACTCCTAAATGTTTTCCTTAGGAATGGAAAGGTCCGAAGCTACCTTGCAGGTTTCATGGATATCATTTCCATCAACCATGATATGACGCAAGTTTCATGGACATCATTTCCATCAACCATGATATGACGCTATTTCAGGGGTGTGGGGTGGGGCGGCGGGCCGCCATCCAGTCGACTGTTCTTGATCCTTTCCACTCGGGAGTGGAGAAATTTTCATGTTGACTGAACTATTTTTTTTGTTGATTTCGGAGAGCTTGCGAACTTGGAACCCGGTACAAAGATCTGGAGAAGGAGAAGAACCAGCTGTAATTGGATCTGGAAGTCTCTAAGAACAACCTGGAGCATGCGCAGACTGAGTTGAAGACCCTGGGAGGTAATTCTTGTCGACCCAATGCACTCTTACTTTCACCTTCCATCCTTTGAACCGAGTGCTCTCACTCGAACAGACGTGCGTGATGAAAATCATCGACTCCAAGCGTGACTCACAATGTTATTTCTTTAGATACCATGAAGAAAGTGCCGGAGGACAAGTACAAGGCGCTTGCTAATGCTCAAAAGGTAGCGAGTGAGAAGACTAAAGCCGCCGAGAAGAAGCTTGTCATAGTCAAGAAGATAGAGGAAGAAAACTCCAAGCTGAAACTGGAACGGGCTGAAATTATCAAGAAGACTGAACAGCTGACCAGGAGGAGCAATGGTCTGGAGAAACATTTGGGAGACTTCGCGAAGAAGATGTTCATCATGCTTGACGGTAACTTTCTTTGTCGAGTTAACTTCCTTAATTCCCATAGGCTAGTAACGTAACCAACTTTCCATTCCTTCCTCCATATAGAATTCTACCAGGACTTCGAGAAAGAGACCGAAGAGATTGAGCCCAATCTGGATCCCACTAAGTCGCCCGTTGGAGATGTTGTGGCTATGAACATGTTCGGTCTCAACATCTGACTCTAGGATGTCCAAGCGTACATCATTAGACTGGAGGCTACGCTGGAGAAGATTGACAAGGAACTGTGGCCTGAAGATACTCTCCAAAATGACCTCGCATCAATGATGACTCGCTGCAATGAGATCCCCAGTCAAGTGCAAGCTTGAACGAAATCTGCTGCTCACTATGGAACTAACGTGGCGCTCTCACTCGTTAGAGTCCATTGCAAGGAGGTGAGAGAGGACAAGTTGAAGGATCTCCGGGTGATTAACACGAAGAAACTTCAGTTCGAAGACTTCATGGAGACCTTCATCGACATAGCCACTCGGATCACAGACGGGATGGACTTGGATACCTTTGTCAAGCCAGCAAGTCCGTCGGGTGCTTGAAAAACTTTATTTGCAGTGAAAACTTTATTCGCCTCGGAATGCCGAGTGGAGATGTAAACGCCATAAAACTTCATTCAGGCCTTAAGTCTGAGTACCTTTGCTTGCGCGCACAACTTTTATTCGTGCCGGAACCTTTGGATTTATCTGCATTTTGCTTTCAATCATTTGTTTGACTTAATTTGTTTTGCCGAGTCCCCAAGTGAGAAGTATATTCATCACATGGGTAGAGTTTTTAACTTAGGCGAAAGCTGGTTCGCAGCTAAGCCCCCGAGTGAAGGAATTGCTCGTCACTCGGAGAAGTTTTTGCACTTAGACGAAGACTGATTTGTGGCTGAGTTTCCGAGTGAACATGACGTTATACACTTGGAAGGTTTTTTCTTACTTAGACGAAAGTTGGTTCGCAGCTAAGCCTCTGAGTGTGAGGATCGCTCAACACTCGGAGAAGTTTTGAACTTAGTGAAGTTTGATTCATAGCTAAGTTTCTGAGTGAATATGATGTTATCCACTCAGAAGGGTTTTTTACTTAGGCGAAAACTGGTTCGTAGCTAAGCCCCTGCGTGTGAGGATCACTCAACACACGAAGAAGCTTTGAACTTAGACGAAGACTGGTTCGTAGCTAAGTTTCCGACTGAATGGACTACTATTCACTCGGAAAGGTTTTAACTTAGGCGAAAACTGGTTCGCAGCTAAGCCCCCGAGTGAGAGGGTTGCTCGTCACTTAGAGTACTTTTGAACTTAGACAAAGACTAGTTCATAGCTAAGTTTCCGAGTGAATGGATTTCTATTCACTCGGAAAGGTTTTAACTTAGGCGAAAGGTTGTTCGCAGCTAAGCCCCCGAGTGAGAGGGTTGCTCTTCACTCGGAGTAGTTTTGAATTTAGACGAAGACTGGTACGTAGCTAAGTTTCCGAGTGAATGGACTGCTATTCACTCGGAAAGGTTTTAACTTAGGCGAAAGATGGTTTGCAGCTAAGCCCTCGAGTGAGAGGGTTGCTCGTCAGTTGGAGTATACCCAAATGTAGGATTGTGCGATCCGAATCGACAAAAGACTACGGAAGTCAAAACTTGCATAAACGACATTGTCTGGAATACTTTCATTACATCAAAACACCTCAGCCTTTAGGTATACAAGAGTCGAATTAGATATGCGTTCCAGGCCTAAGGCTCGTCGATTTTCTTCTTGAGGTTGTAAAGGTGGTAGGCTCCGTTCTTCAGTACTTTGGTGACGATGAAGGGACCTTCCCATGCAGGTGCGACCTTGTGAGGTCGTTGTTGATCCACTCGGAGCACCAAATCTCCTTCATGAAATGACCGACTCTTGACATGTTTTGCATGAAAGCGACGCAAGTCTTGCTGATATATAGTCGACCGAATCAAATCCATCTCGCGCTCCTCTTCCAAGAGATCCATGCCGTCCTGACGTGCTTGTTCTGCTTCAGCCTGGGAGTAAAGATCTACACGAGGGGAATTGTGAAGGAGATCACTCGGCAAAATGGCTTCTGCTCCATACATCAAGAAGAAGGGAGTGCGTCCAGTCGACCGATTGGGAGTTGTTCTTAGGCCCTACAAAACAGATGGCAACTCAGACACCCAGGCTTCGGTTGCATGTTCCAAATCTCGCATGAGTTGAGGCTTCACACCTTGAAGTATGAGGCTGTTGGCTCGCTCATCTTGGCCATTAGTTTGAGGATGTGCAACAGATGCATAATCCACTCGAGTGCCTTTGGAGAAGCAAAAGTGTTTGAATTCTTCCGAGTCGAAGTTTGAGCCATTGTCTGTGATAATACTATGGGGAACTCCATACCGGTAGATTATCTCTCTCATGAATTTGATCGCAGTGCGAGAGTTCAGTTTCTTTATAGGCTTGGCCTCAATCCACTTCGTAAACTTGTCGACTGCAACAAGAAAATGAGTAAATCCACTATGTCATGTCCGAAAGGGACCAACCATATCCAAACCCCACATAGAAAATGGCCAGACAAGTGGAATAGTCTTCAAGGCAGAAGCAGGCTTGTGTGACAAGTTTGCGTAGAACTGGCACCCTTCGCAGTGATCAACAATGTCCTTGGCCATCTCATTGGCACGCGGCTAGAAGAAACCAACTCGGTACGCTTTAGCGACAATTGTCTAAGAGGACGCATGATGACCGCAAGTCCTCGAGTGGATCTCTTCCAGGATCATTCGACCTTCTTCAGGGGAGATGCACCGCTGTGTCACACCAGCTGCACTTTCTCTATAGAGTTGATCGTCCATCACAGTGAAAGCCTTGGATCTGCGAACAATCTGTCGAGCTTTAGATTCGTCCTTCAGGAGTTCTTGCCTCGGGATATACGCAATATAAGGCACAGTCCAGTCGGGCGTGATGACCAGAATCTCCATGACAAGATCTATGACCGCAAGGACATCAACTTCAGTCGGATTAGTGGCGCTTATAGCTTGCGGGGGCTCTTCAGTTAAGGGGTCCTCCTGCACCGAAGGGGCATGCGGGTGTTCAAGAAACACATTGCTGGGGACAGGCCTCCGAGTGGATACAATCTTTGCTAGCTCATCAGCTGCCTGATTCTTCACTCGAGGAACATGATGGAGTTCCAAGCCTTCAAACTTCTTCTCAAGCTTTCTCATAGCATTGTAGTATCCGGTCATAGTGGGGTTCCTGACATCCCATTCTTTCATCACTTGATTGACCACCAAATCAGAGTCACAGTAAACCATAAAACACTTGACACCGAGTGAGATGGCCATACGCAACCAGTACAAGAGTGCTTCGTATTCAGCTTCGTTCTTGGAGGAATCAAAGTGAATCCGCAGGACATAACTGAGCTTGTCGCCTCTTGGGGATACCAAAACTACGCCAACACCAGACCCATTCAGCATTTTCGAGCCATCAAAGAACATGGTCCAGTGCGCTGAGTGGATTTGGATTGGCTGCTGCTGTTCAACCCACTCGGCCAAGAAATCAGCAAGTGCCTGAGACTTGATTGCCTTTTTAGCTTCAAACTTGATGTCAAAATAGAGGACCTCAATAGCCTATTTGGCCACTCGACCAGTCGCATCTCGATTGTTGAGAATATCAGATAATGGCGCAACGCTGATGACCAAAATCGAGTGATCTTGAAAATAGTGTGCCACCTTCTTTGTTGACAGATAAATACCATAGACGAGCTTCTGGTAATGCGGATACCTTTGCTTTGAAGGGGTCAATACTTCTGAAATGTAGTAGACTAGGCATTGGACCTTGTAAGCCTTGCCTTCTTCTTCCCTCTCGAAGTGAGAACTGTACTGATGACCTGATTAGTGGCCGCAATGTACAGGAGCAAGGGCTCTTTGCTGTGCGGAGCAGCAAGCACCGGCTGGGTGGAAAGCAGGGCTTTGAGATGGAAAAATGCTGCTTCGGCTTCTGGAGTTCACTCGAACATATCGGACTTCTTCATCAGTCGGTATAGAGGCAATGCCTTCTCCCCGAGACGAGAAATGAATCGACTCAATGCCGCTAGGCAACCTGCAAGCTTCTGAACATCGTGCACTCTCACAAGGCTTCTCATTCGGGTAATGGCACTGATCTTCTCAGGATTGACGTCGATTCCTCATTCGAAAATGAGAAAAACGAGTAACTTGTCACCCGGAACACCGAAAATGCACTTAGCCGGATTCAACTTAATATCATACTTCCTCAGATTTGCGAATGTCTCAGCCAAGTCATCCAGCAGGTCGGAACCTTTGCGGGACTTGACGACAATATCGTCCATGTAAGCCTCGACATTCTGAGAGATCTAGTCGAGTAAACACTTCTGAATCATGCGCATGAAATTAGTGCCAGCATTCTTCAAACCAAAAGGCATGGTGATATAGCAAAAACACCTGAATGGGGTGATGAAGGCTGTTTTTATTTCATCTGGACCAAATAGACGGATCTGATGGTAACCGGAGTATGCATCTAGAAACAATAAACGCTCACACCCCGTAGTTGTGTCAAAAATCTGATCGATGCGAGGGAGCGGGAAATTATCTTTCGAGCGGACCCGATTGATATGTTTGAAGTCAATACACATGTGGAGTGACTTGTCCTTCTTGGGGACCATGACGACATTCGAGATCCACTCGGAGTGGTAAATCTCTTGAATGAACTTAGCCACCAAGAGACGAGCCACCTCTTCGCCAATTTCTTTCCACTTTTCTGCTGCCGACCAACGTAAGTGCTCTTTGACAGGCTTGGCCTTCGGATCGACTCTCAGTCGGTACTCAGCCAGTTCCCTGGGAACCCCAGGCATGTCAGTTGGCTTCCATGCAAAGATGCCCCAGTTCTCACGGAGGAACTGGATGAGCTCGGCTTCCTATTTGCCATCGAGTGTTGTCGAGATGTTTGTCGGGGCAGCATTGGGGTCAATCGGGTGATCGTGTACTTTCTTCACTTCTCCTGCCAACTGGAAAGCTGACTCTAAAGCAGGCTTCTTAGCACGCAGCAACTCAGTAGGATCAGCGCTTTTCTTGTACTCTTACAACTCGACCATAGCCATCTGATGATCGGCAATTTTGGAGCCCTGCTGGAGGCACTCCTCGGCCCTCTGTCGATTGCCAGTGACTGTGATCACACCCCTGGGGCCAGGCATCTTCAACTCGAGATACACGTAACATGGATGGGCCATGAAACGAGCATAAGCTGGCTGGCCAAGCATGGCGTGGTATGCTCTATGGAAGTCCACGACTTCAAACGTTAATTTCTCCTTACGAAAATTCTTATCGGTGCCAACACCACCTCCAATGCAATCTGGTCGAGTGATTTGGCCTTCTTCCCTGGGATGACTCCGTGGAACTCCATATTGCTCTCACTGAGCCGGGACATCGGGATGTTCATTCCCTTGAGGGTATCAGCATACATAATGTTCAATCCACTCCCTCCATCCATGAGGACCTTGCGGAGTCAAATGCCCCCCATAATGGGATCCACAACCAAAGCCTGCCGACCGGGGGTAGCAACATGAGCAGGGTGATCTGACTGATCAAACGTGATAGTCGTCTGAGACCACTTGAGGTATGTGGGGGTTGTGGGAACAGCCATGTTGACTTCTCTATTGATAACTTTCAGTCGACTCTTGCTTTCAACGTCAGCAAAAATCATCAAAGTGGCATTAACATTGGGAAAAGTTTCTTTGTCTTCATCATCCTCTTTCTCAGAAGTTTTCTCACTCGACTGACCTTCCTTGAACTGCTGGATTAGTAGACGGCACTGTCGAGTGGTATGTTTAGGTAATATCAAATTACCATCTTCGTCTTTCCTCGTGTGGATCATACACAGAAAATCTAGAACATCAGTTCCCGACTGATTTTTTTCCTTTCTTGGGGGCAAATTGTCCCTTGGACTTCCCCTTATTATTTCCTTGCACCTCTAGAGCGGCCGCCTCTGCCTGAACAGGGCCATCAGCCTTCCGCTTTCGCTTCCGACTGGAATTGTCGCCGGCATCATTATCGACTGCTTTTACTTTGCCACTGTGGAGGCGGTCTTCTTCTTCATCGTTGGCGTATCGAGTGGCAATTTCCATCATCTTACTCAGTGAAATATCACCTGTCCGTCCAAACTTCAGATAAAGCTCAATGTACTTCACTCCGGCCTTGAAAGCATAAACAGCCTGATGCTCAGAAACATTCTCCATTGTATGATGCAAAGTGGACCAACGCTGACTGTAATCTCTCAATGACTCATTGGGCTTTTGAACACAATGTTGCAAATCAATCAGACCAGCGGGACGCTTGCAGGTGCCCTCGAAAGTTTTGATGAACACTTGGCCCAGATCATCCCAGCAGTGGATGCTAGAAGGAGCCAAATGATTCAGGCACGCTCGGGCTGAACCATCCAACATCAAGGAAAAATGCTTCATTGCTATGTTGTCATTGCCCCCACCGATCTAAACGGTCACTCGTTAATCATCCAACCATGTTTCCGGCTTTGACTCGCCAGAGAACTTACTTATCCACGCCGCCAACCTGAAGTTAGGGGCAATCTCTGCAGAACGAATGGCTCTGCTAAAGCACTCGGGACCAGAAATAACAGCACTGCTACCACTCGGGTAATCTCTGTCATAACCATCTCTGTGGGCTCTGCCTTTGTCGATCTGCCTCTCAGTGAGGACGTCTCTTGCATCAAACCCGGGTTCTGCTCCTCACCAAACGCGTGCCTATCGTCCTGGTGTCGGGGCACATACGGACCACTCCGCGGAGGAGTGGGCACTCGACGGTGGTCATCACGGTGAAACTGATCTCGTCCCTGATCCCGGTACTGATCCTTATGGAAATTCTTACTGAACCTGGAGTGTGAGCCGACTGAACTGTGTCGGCCTTTGGTGAATTGTTGTGTATTCTATTGCACAACTATGAAACAACTGAGTTCTGGCGTTGTGTTGCATCAAGCAATGCTCGAATGTGAAGCAAACCTCTGCCAGCCTCGAAACATGATGGTTGGATGGAATCTACGATCCTAGCCGCTGCTGCAACATTTAAGACTGGAGTGTGGTATACCTCAATGTTGCTCTAAGAACCACTCGGAAATAGCTGTCGCTGACGTCGACTGGGAGGTGGTGGACGCTGGTGAGCGCGCTCGTCGAGTTCCTTCTGAAGCTCTTTGAGCCGAATGCGCGTGGCCTCCAAGTCCTGGGCCTTAGCGGTCACACCGACGATGGGCGTATGGAGGACCTCCTCATCCCGGTGCGGCTACTCATTCGACACCACACCACCCTCTCGCATGCTGCGGCCGAAGCCAGGCGACGGGCTCTGATGTGAACCAGCCATAAGAACCTCCGCCGAAGGATCACAGCTCTCGCACTCGGAGGGAACATCAGACTGATCTGACTACGAGTCAAACACGCTGTAAACTGACTCGGCGGGCTCGATTGCCGCAACCTACACAGACGAAACTTGGCGAGCCACCACATGCCTCACCCAGCACTAGAGCCATTGGCGACCGGATCGCTTGTGATGGCAAATAGCAGGGAGGACCGAAGAGTACGGAGTCAACGGCTGCCACAAAAGAACACCACAGGAGCTCGCGTGGAAGTGCGCCACCCCGCGGATCGGGAGTAACTCAACATCTAGAGGCGCCTCTAGAAGCCATGCCGAATCGTCGGCGATGAAGGTGAGCGCTTCGAGACGGATCTCATGACCCAGGGACAAACCACCGTCAGAAGACATGACGAAGGAGAAAAAATGCAACCTCGTCGGAAGTCACTTAGACGCCTGCCCCATGGTGGGTGCCAACTGTCATGCGAACGAGTATGACAGTAGAAGATAGGGGTACGAAAGCAAAGGGTAGAGTCCCAGCTACGGCGAGGGTGTACACACGTATGTATGAGTTTAGGCCCCTCTCGTGGAGGTAACAACCATACGTCTCAGTGCTCTGGATCTCTTGTCGTGTGGATAGTATGAGTTACAAGAGGTGCGAACCCTTGTGCCAGAGGGGAGGTGCAGTTTATACAGAGTATGGTGCCCCTCATAAGTGCCAGTCATCCAACGGTTCAATCGTGGAAATAAAGACATGCGTTACTGGTAACGTACACAATAAATGCTACTAATGACGACTGACCGAACGCCTGCCTATTGGCCTCCCTGGGGTGGCTTCTGGTCTTCTAGCATCGACTGGTAGCAAGGCCTTCCTAGTGACAGGAGATTGTCGAGTGGTAGGATAAGCCTCCGAGTGGATTTATTGTCGAGTGACTTGAGCGCCATGGTGAATCCAGTCGGAATCTCTCTTGTAATCTTCAAGTCCTCCAATATAGTGTCCTTAGGTAGGGTATTTAGGTCAGGCCTAGGACCCTACCCTAGGTACATATCCTCGTCACTATCCCCTCCTAATCTTGGATTAACATCAGACCATACCAGATGAGAGGCTTGTCATTCCGACGAACAACTCTCTTATGGACCAGAATGATCCAGGTCTGAACTATTGGCTTCACCCTCTCATCCACAACTTGAGCAACATACATGGTGTAGTCAGCAATGGTGCTCGGCCCTAAATGGTCCTAATAAATGACCTAACAGAGGAGGTGGTGCTTACCAGTGTCGGGGTTGTGGGGGGCATGGTTGAGGCAAGGATGGTCGGATGGTACCGGAGAAGGGGAGAAGCAGTTTTTGCCTCCATCACCGCTACCGCATATATGAGTTGCTACCACCTATGCCAAGAACAGAGGAAGGGCGTGTTCTAGAGCCAGGGGTGAACGAGTAAATTGGGGTTGAGGGTATATTTTGCACCATCCGATCTCCGCCGAACTATGTCTCCCACCATGTGCGTCCGGACCCCCTACACCATGCCCTATGCTAGGTCCACATTTTGCACCCAAATCAGAGTGGGCCACTGGAAACTATCGTTTCAAGCGTTCCGAGCGAGCCAGGCTCCACAGTGCTTTAAGTATTGTGTCAATGCAAGCCAAGCCTCCTTGCACGCAACCAAATAGGGTTTTTTCATCCCA
Source organism: Hordeum marinum (assembly GCA_022496015.1). Classification (NCBI taxonomy): domain Eukaryota; kingdom Viridiplantae; phylum Streptophyta; class Magnoliopsida; order Poales; family Poaceae; genus Hordeum; species Hordeum marinum. The sequence goes on from CM039677.1 coordinate 176,544,635, forward strand.
TCTGGTCTTGGTTGGGTTGTATGCAGCCTACCAAATACGCCCTTTTATTTAGTTGTGTCCATACATGAACTTACAGCCATGAAGCTCTCATGCGGGACTTGATGAAGAAAAGAATGTGCACACATGCCATGGTCAAGGTTAGCTTTGGGCACCTAGTAGAGAATGACATTCGTCAGCTGGCAGGCGGAGCTATCCCGTAATGGTTTCCTGCGTGCATGGCATATGAGTAAGTTTGATATGGCCATTAGAAAATCATCTCCATTTCTGCGATTGATGTTGATGTTGCTATGACTTTGCTATGCTTAATGCTTGTCACTAGGGCCCAAGTGCCATGATTTCAGATCTGGAACTATACTTTTGGGTTATCAGGTACAGCTGCGCGAGTCCACGAAGGGCTCCACCCACGAAGGGTCCACGAAGAAGCAACCTTGTCTATTCCACCATGTCTTACGTCCACGAAGGACTAGCCTCACTCTTGGTAAATCTTCACGAAGTAGGCAATCTCCTTGCCATTACAAACTTCTTGGTTCAACTCCACATGATTAGGAGTCTCCCTAGCGACACCTAACCAATCTAGGAGACACCACTATCCAAGAGGTAACATGTGTTGTTTTGATGATGAACTCCATTCTCTTGTGCTTCAAAAGATAGTCTCATCAACACTCAATCACTCTCTCACAGATTTGGCTTGGTAGAAGAGGATGATGAGGTGGAAAGCGACATGGGGAGGCTATAAATCAAGGATCTATTGGTTGGAGTGGAATCCCTTGATCTCAACCATGAGTAGGTAGCTCTCTCAGAAAATGAATGGTGGAAGTGTAGTTTCGTTCTGATGGATCTCTCAATGAGTGAGAGGGGTGGAGGGGTATTTATAGCCTTCTCCAAAAATCCAACATTACAACATTATTTCCCAACTCGATGACACTGAAATTAAAACTCGGTGCTATCGACTAGTGCAAAATGCCCTAACTTTTGGCTTTTCTGTGAGACCAAATGAAACATCTCGGTGAGACCGGTTCGGCTAAATCTAGGCAGATCTAGTACTTCGGTGACACTGAAACATAAAAGTTAGAAGTTCTCAAATTAAATATTTCGATCACAGAAGGTTGGTGGACTCATCCCCTCTTAATAATATTGGATTTCCTATGGACTCGATTGTCATCAAATCACATAAAATAAGCTGTAGAGTCTTGAAGCTTTTGCCAATGAGAGTTCTTTGTATCTTAGGGGATCCTCCTCACAATTCCTAGCCAAATCCAATCATTGAACTTTCCTGAAATATACTTTATTTTTAGAGAAAAGTCGTATGCCCGACTTTATAAGTAAAGCCACATGACAGATTCACAACCGGATAGGACCAAAAATTAAGGAAACAACACACTCATGCCACATCACATGTCAGGTGATCACGGTTCAGGGGCATGCAAGCCCAAAGCATAAAACAAAAGATACCAGCACGCAGGCCAACAACCTACTGTTAAGGAGAGGAACAACCGGCTACGGGGGCACAACAGCTGGAGGTGAGGATAGAAGATTAGTAGATGTCTGCACTTTGGTAATCAGCACCTCCAACCCATCCCGGTCCGTCGCCTTAGTCAATAATTTCCACTACTGTAAGAAGATAGACATTTTAAAGAGAACATCAGCAGGTTTGTTAGGGAACACACCCACAATGGTGAATTTATTTCTAGTAGTCCACAGCGACCAGCAAAGGGCATCGAACCCAACCCAAAAAATCCTCTTAGCCCTGCCCTACAGATTAGAAGTTAACAAGCGAACATCCGCAAAAGAGTAGGGGGCCCAGGAAGTATTTAGCCACGAGCGAACACAACCCCACATCAACTTGCTAGAGGGCAGGCAAAAAGAATGTGGTTTGTGTCCTCGTGCACCTAACACAATTTGCACTCAGCCGAGCCAGGCCATTCCTTTTCTGAATCTGGTTCAGCGGGTAGCTTGCCCCTAGTTGCCTGCCAGAGGAAGATTTTGATCGTCTGGGGTATCCTGGCAGCCCAAATTGGCTTGAACTTAGAAGTGGGGTACCTGTCATAATCCTTGTGTACAGGGATTTAACAGAGAATCTACCAGACGCATTATGGGGCCAGGTAACCTGATCCACCTCATCCGAGAGGGTCGGTAAAATAGCAGCAAGTCGCTGCCAGTCAACCAGCTCTTCAGGCGAAAGGGGCCTACGGAAACCCAAGTCCCAATTGTTCTGGGAGAGCTCAGAAATAGAAATCTCAGGTGAGGAGCAATAGGAAAAAATAGTGGGAAAGGCCACCACAAGAGTGGAATCACTAGTCCACCGGTCCAACTAGAAACGTACGGAGGCCCCATTCTTAACCGTGAATTTAGCATGCTCCCGAAAAACATTCTTGACCCGGACGAGATCCCTCCAAAATTGAGACCCATGATTAGCCAAAGCAAACAAGGGACTATCAGTAGGGAAGTATTTTGCTTTAAGAAGGTCAACCCAAGGTTAAGAATCCCAAGCCCCCAAGGCTTTTTGGGCGACAAATGACAACCCACTTGAAAAGCCTATACTTGCGTTTATTATCTGCATAATTCCAATAAAACAATCCAGGGTGCTTATCAAAGCCCTCATGAGTGCCTTTCGAGAGTCTATAAAACCCCATGGTGAACATAGGCAACAAAGACAAGCAAGCGTTCGTAAGACAAACTTTTCCTGCGGAGGTATTGTATCTGTCGCGCCAGGGCATCACTCGGTTGCCCACCTTCGAAACCAAAGGATTGAACTCCTTAGAGTTCAAATGGAATGGGGAAATAGGAAGCTTGAGATACTTAAAAGGGAAGTCCCCAAGAGAGTAGTTCAGCAAATGAGAGACCCGAAGGGCCTCCGCGGCTTCGACTCCACTAACAATGACCTCACTCTTAGCAAAATTAATTTTAAGCCCTGACAAGGCTTCAAAGCAGAGAAGGATTAATTTAAGGTTAGCAATACATACATCATTTATTTCCACTAGGATGATCATATAGTTCGCATACTGAAGATGAGACATGCCATGGGGAAGGAGGTGAGAGACAACAGGGGTGATGTGTCTCGTCGTAGCTGCACGATCAAGAAGGCGAGACAAAGCGTCGGCCACAAAGTTGACAAGCATAGGGGAAAGAGAGTCACCTTGGCGCAAGCCTCGATCATTTGTGAAGAACTTGCTCACTGAACCATTAATAGCCACAGCCGTATGGCCCCGGGACACCAGTTGCATCAATCTTTGCACAAGCCCGGCTTCAAACCCTTTGGCATGTAACACTTGTCGAAGGAAATCCCAGCTGACCGAATCATAGGCTTTCTCAAAGTCAAGTTTGAGGATAATGGCTCTAGAGCAACGCACTCTAAGGTCATGAACAATCTCGTGCAAACAGAGGACCCCATCCAGAATATGCCTCCCCTTAATGAAAGCAGATTGGGTGAGGCTAATGATACGATGTGCAACTGGAGAGAGCCTCGAAGCCAATCCTTTCAAAGGAAGTTTGGCAAAGTTATTGATCAAGGCAATGGGGCGGAAGTTGAAGATAGAGTCAACACCCTTGACTTTGGGAATGAGGGTCAAAATAGCATAATTGAGGCGAGAAATGTCTACCGTGTCTAGAAAAAAGCCTTGGATGATTGCACAAACCAGCGGTTGCAAAACAGACCAGAATTTTTTAAAGAAGGGAATAGAGAAACAGTCTGGTCCAGAGGCAAAGTTCGAGTTGGCCGAATTGGTGGCCTGCTCGATTTCCTCCATGGAAAGGGGAATCGAGAGGGCCACGTTCTCCTCGTCCGAGACCCTTTTCCCAGATTGCCAGAGATGATGAAACCCGAGGCCGGCCTAGTTGCCAACAGGCAGGAGAAAAAATTGACCACATGCTCCAAGATAATGTGAGGGTTAGCCACCCAGACCCCATCAATGACCAAACTGTTAATCGAACACCTCCTTCGACAACCATTAGCAATGGAAAAAATATAGGCCAAGTTGGAGTCACCCTTTAGGGTCCAATTAACGGTGCCTCGTTGTTTCCAGTAGACCTGTGTCTGCCGATGCAACTGCATGAGCAGAGCCTCGAGATCATACCGCTCCTGAAATATACTTGATAGGCTTATTAGTCCAATGAACTACAAGTTGTTGTTAATTACCAAAACCACCAAGGGAGAAGTTGTGATTTTAGTGGCCTCAGGAGTTTGGAGTGTCCAGGGGAAGTAGAAGCAAAGCTAAAGATACCTGGTGGTGAAACGATGATGTCCAGAAGGCAATTAAGGAGACAAAAGATTGTTTAGACGCCTATATCTAGATAAGAGTCTGGACAACATGGAGAAATACAAGATGGCAAAGAAGGCCACGAAGCGAGCTGTGAGTGAAGCAAGGGTTCGACCGTATGAGGACCTCTAACAACGGTTAGACACGAAGAGATGCGAAAGGGAAATCTATAAGATGGTCAAGATCCGAGAGAGGAAGACGAGGGATGTTGACCAAATCAAATTTTAGGATCGAAAGTAGTGCTAGAGGGGGGTGATTAGACTACTTGACCAAATAAAAATCTACTTTTTCCCAATTTCAATTCTTGGCAGATTTTAGCATTCATAGTATGTCAAGTACACCCTACACATGCATGTCTAAGAGTATAGCAGCGGAAAATAAAGACAAGCATGTAAGTAAAGAGAGGGTAGGAATATCAAACGCAATTGGTGACACAATGATTTTTCCCGTGGTTCTGATAGGTGGTGCTATCGTACATCCATGTTCATGGAGTCTTCAACCCATGGAGGGTAACGGTCGCGAGAGTCCACGGAGGGCTCTGCCCATGGAGGGTTCCACGAAGAAGCAACCTTGACTATACCATGACGGCCTATGTTCACGGAGGACTAGCCTTACTCGGGGTAGATCTTCACGAAGTAGGCGATCTCCTTGCCCTTACAAACTTCTTGGTTCACTCCACAACACGAAGTAGGAGGCTCCCAAGTGACACCTAACCAATCTACGAGGCACCGCCCTCCAAAAGGTAATAGGATCGGTAATGCGATGAACTCCTTGCTCTTGCGCTTCAAGATGATAGACTCCTCAACACACAATCACTCTCTCACAGATATGTCTTGGTAGAAGAGATTGATTGGGTGTAAAGCAACTTGGGGAGGCTAGAAATAAAGATCCATATGGTTGGAGTGGAAGATCTTGACCTCAACACAAGGATAGGTGGTTCTCTCTCAAAAAATCAGTAGATATGAGTGGGGAACAGTTCTGAGTGCTTCTCTCTCGAGTAGGTGGTGGTGGAGAGGTATATAGAGGCATCTCCAAAAATCCAACCATTACACACAAGAAGTCAGACTCGATGGAACCAATGTGTGAATCTCGGCTCTACCGAAGTGACTTAAAGTTAGCAACTTTTGAATCTCGGTGAGACCGATATAGGAATCTCGATTGCACCGATAAGGTGACCAACGGTCAGAATGTCCAATCTCGGTGACGCCGATTCAACAATCTCGGAGGGACTGAAACTATGAACTTGCATAACAGAAAGTTGGCAGCCCAACTCGGTGGCACCGAATGCAGTATCGGTTGCACCGAAAAGTTAGAGTTTGGCTGAGTCTGTATAGGGTTTGGAATTGGTGGCACCGGGATGGAAATGTTGGTTGCACCGATTTTGAATATTTTGCTTTGGACAGACTTTGGTGGGAGAGTTTGTGGGTGTTTTTTGAGATTGTCACTTGTGCACATATGAGCATTTTGTTCACCAACAAAACCTTACCCCTTTTAATAGTATTGGCTTTCCTATGGACTCAAAGTGATTTCTCACAAATGTAAAATGTAGAGTCCTCTTGCTTGAAGCTTTGCCAACCTATTTCCTTGCATCTTGGGGTATTCCACAATCTTTTTGCCAACCCATCATTAAAATTTTCCTGAAACATTCTTAGTGGAAACATTAGTTCAATGACATATATGTTGTTATTAATTACCAAAACCACCAACGGAGAAAATGTGCTTTCAATCTCCCCCTTTTTGGTAATTGATGACAATATATAGATCAAAGCTTCGACATATGATATAATCCATGAATATAATCGTCGCTTTGAGAAGTATGTGATAAGCAAGAGCTCCCCCTAAATTTGTGCATTATTTTAAATTTGTGTTTGAATGCAAATGCACAATCGATTAGGTACATGGGGCACTTCTTCCATGTCACATACAACTTGGTGGTGTGCGAGAATAATTAGAGTTAACAACATAGCACAACACAACAAGCAAAGTGAGTGATCATCACATAATCATCAAATGATAGGAAATAGTAGCAACACACATAACAGCATATGATCACATGCAAACACAAAAGTATCTCACGTCAAACCAAATGAACCAAATGTTTTGTAAAACCAGCAAATAAAAACAGACGCTCTCTCACTCGAAGCCTAAAATCTAATACAACTTCTCCCCCTTTGGCAACAAGTTACCCAGAAGTTCAAATAGATATAGCTAATCGTTCTGTGGCTGATCTCCCCCTTTGGCATCCTTCCTTGCAGCCTTCTCTTGCTTCTTAGCAAGAATCTCTTCCCGGACAAAATCAGAATCCTCTTCCTATGAGTTGAGTCTCTTCCTTGTCCTAATGGCAGCCTTAGGCAACCCATGAGAACTAGGAGTGCCTGGATCTTAGGAAGAACTGGACTCAGGACTCGTGTCTGAACTCATCTCAATGTTCTGCTCTGGCAAATTCTGATTGTCTAAACCTGACATGCTGACCCTGTGAATAGAGTATACAAGAGTAGAATAGGATAAGTCATCACAAATTGCAGATGTTTTTGAAAGTTTGAACAAAAGATTTTCCAAGTTTTGCATTTTGTCAAATGTATTTCGGTACAACCGAGGCAGAAATTTTGGTCACACCGAGACTGACACCTAGTTTCTAGGAACTTGGCACCATTTTCGGTCGGACCAAAAACAAGCACTCGGTTCCACTGAGGTGTTCTCAGTGTGGCAGAAACTAAAATCGGTGACACCGATTTTCCCACATCGGTTCTACCGAGATACAGGTGGCGGACGGCAAAACCCTAAAAATCTATCATTCGCTACTCTACGGGATTTTCATTGTGGATGTAAAGCTTTCAGATGGTGTCTTATAGATAAAAATGATTTCATTGCGCAAGACTTGGACGGGGAGCGCAAGAAAAGTCGAATCCGTACCCTAGCTTGGCGATGGATCCGCTACGGCAGCGACGGCAGCGATGCCCGTCGATGGCGAGATTTCCAGCGACGGAGGCGCTCGGGAAAGTCAAGGCGATGACCGGGGGTCCTTCTGTGGTAGCTAGGGTTGTGGAGGCGCGACGTTTGAAGAATAGATTCCAAAAGTCAGGGTCCACCGATTATATACCCATTGATGTCGGTGACACCGATTCTAAATTTTGGTGTCACCGAGTTTCTCAACTGTCAGCTGATAGGGAAACTCGGGGTAACCGAGAATATGGAATCGGTAGTACCGAGATACAAAACCAGATCAACCCTAGGCATTTGGTGAGATCGAGAATTGTGGGTTGGTTCCACCAAAATGCACTTGGGAGGTTTTAATGGTCAGTCCTTGACGATACGGAACTTCGGGGCTCCACTCACAGAGGGATCGAAAAGCACTTGTTCAAATTTTGTGATGCATCATGAATAGAGTATGAGGTGAGAAAGCATAGATAGCTAAAGAGTGGTCCTAGGCATTCTTGTCCATCCAATTGGCAAAAGAGAAAATCAAGAGCCAAATAGCAACAATTGGATGTCCTCAAATGAGAAAATAAATGCAGACCAACATGCTCACACAATAAGATGTCAAATGAAATCATGACAAACATGCACATACACATTAGCATCTAACAAGCGGGCGATGACGAAGTCATCTATATATGAGTATTTGACTTAGGATCCAAGTAAGAATACTTGATCATAGGTCATGCTCATCGTTTAAGCACAAGTGGGTTGCCACTTTTACATAAAGCATTTAATGTTGTCACATACTAAGAGATGCTTTAACTCAAGTCTTAGAGTAAATCTCCCCCTTGATGTGACATCCCCTCATAGGAGGGACAAACTAACCTTGGGTTTTGTCGTTGAAGACTTCATGTTGGTGAGGTAGTGGTGGATGCTCAAAGTTGATGAAGATCACCAAGAGTTGGGAGCATCCTTGTTGTTTCATTACTCTTCTCACCTACATGGGTTAGTCCCAACACATAAGAGACAAATACAAGGATATCTATGGACATGGAGTGCAAAGCATATGTTATGATGTCCATTGATTTGTTGATTACCTTGTCCCTTGCTTACCTTTGAGGTAATGTGTGACTCCTTGAACTATTGCGTAGAGTTGATGTTGTTTGCAAATAGTTCTTGCCAATAATGAATATGAGTGAATTTCATTAGCGGAGTCACCCCTCAAGAACTTATCTAGTTCTTCTTCTTGGGGGGCCCACATCAAGTTGATGGGGATCCTTGGTGTTGAAGTAGCACTTGTAGAAGTTGAGCTTGTAGTAGCCTTGGGAATCCACTTCATCAAAGCTTGGGATTCATCTTCATAAGAGTCAATGTCCTCTTGAAGCTTGTTCTTGTCCTTGAGCTTGGTGTCTTGTGGTGGACGGTCATCTTGAGCTTTTGTTCCCTTGGGAAGATTATTTTCATACTTCTCCTTTTGAGGAACAAACTTGGGATTGTAGTATTGACATTATTCCCATTCAACTCCATTAGCGTTGAAGTAGCCAACACCACGATTCTTTCGCTATCCTCCGTGCTTGTGTACAATCTCCTTGAAAAATTTGCACCCTTCAAGACTCTTGTAGATACCTTTCTCTATAATCCCTTTCAAGAGTTCATTATCTTGCTTAAGTGTAACTTGGCTTGGGGCCTTTAGCCATGAAGAAACTTCCACTCCCTTCGTTTGGTGAATCAAATAGATCATAGGAGTTGGTAGTCACTAGTGCAAGTCCGGCAACACCTTCATCTTGACTATAGTCAGAGTTGGAGTGATAGCTTCTCTCGGAGTGGTTGTCAGATTCGGAGCCGGAAACCCATTCACTAACATGAGCTTGATGTTTCCTTCTTGAGTTGCTCTTGGTGTACTTGTCCTTCTTCTTTGAGTCCCAACTTCTTATTGAGGGTCTTCGTTCATAACGATCATCTCTACTCCTTCCCTCTCTTCGAGGTGACTCGTCCCTTGAGCTTCGTCTTCTCGGTGACTCTTCTTTTCTCTTGTAAGGAGCCGTGCACTCATTGGAGTAGTGTCCGGGCTTCCCACAATTGTAGCAGTTTCGGTCACGACTTGATGAACGCTTCTCTTCATATCTTGAGTTGGAGCTTCGATCTTTGCTTCTATTCTTGTAGAACTTGTTGAATTTATTGACCATGAGGCTTATCTCTTCATTTGTGACAAGGTTGTCTCTAGAGGTAGCGGGAGCATCACTTGTGGCTTTGTAAGCACCGCTAGACTTGTGGCGAAGCTCTTCCTTGTCTTTGAGTGTCATCTCATGAGCAACAATTCTACCAATCACTTCCGTTGGCTTGAGATCTTTGTAGTTGGGCATCATTTGGATCAATGTGAAAATGGTGTCATATCAATCGTCCAAAGCTCGAAGTATCTTCTTGATGATGAATTTGTCAGTCATTTCTTCGCTTCCTAAGCCGGCAATCTCATTGGTGATGAGAGCTAGCCTAGAGTACATCTCAGTGACTCATTCACCATCCTTCATCTTGAACTTGTCAAGTTGACTTTGAAGAACATCCAACTGGGATTCTCTTGTATATTTTGTACCTTCATGCATATCAATCAAAGTATACCACATCTCTTTTGCATTCTCAAGACGGTTGTTTTTTTGAATTCTTCGGGGCATAGACAGTTGAAGAGAATGTCACATGCTTGAGTATTGAGTTGCAACATCTTCAACTCATCCGCGGTCGCTTCACGATCGGGTTCCCTTCCTTCCGCAAAGGATTCACCTTGCCATACCAACACGAACAACAGCCCAAACGGCGGGGTTATGACCAAGAAAATGCATTTTCATTTTTTGCTTCCAACTAGCAAAATTAGTGTCATCAAAGTACAGACCTCTATGGTGATAATTTCCCTCACTAGACGCCATACTCTCCTAGGTTGTGAGACCAATGCAATGGAGACCAAAGCTCTGATACCACTTGTAGGATCGAAAGTAGTGCTAGAGAGGGGCTGATTAGACTACTCGACCAAATAAAAATCTACTTTTCCCCAATTTTAATTCTTAGCAGATTTTAGCATTCATAGTATGTCAAGTACACCCTACACATGCATGTCTAAGAGTATAGCAGCGGAAAATAAAAACAAGCACGTAAGTAAAGAAAGGATAGGAAGATCAAACGCAATTGGTGACACGATGATTTTTCCCGTGGTTCCGATAGGTGGTGCTATCGTACATCCACGTTCATGGAGTCTTCAACCCACGGAGGGTAACGGTCGCGAGAGTCCACGGAGGGCTCCACCCACAGAGGGTTCCACAAAGAAGCAATCTTGACTATACCATGACGGCCTACGTCCACGGAGGACTAGCCTTACTCAGGGTAGATCTTCATGAAGTAGGCGATCTTCTTGCCCTTACAAACTTCTTGGTTCACTCCACAACACGAAGTAGGAGGCTTCCAAGAGACACCTAACCAATCTACGAGGCACCACCCTCCAAAAGGTAATAGGCTCGGTAATGCGATGAACTCCTTGCTCTTGTGCTTCAAGATGATAGACTCCTCAGCACACAATCTCTCTCTCACGGATATGGCTTGGTAGAAGAGATTGATTGGGTGTAAAGCAACTTGGGGAGGCTAGAAATCAAGATCCATATGGTTGGAGTGGAAGATCTTGAGCTAAACACAAGGATAGGTGGTTCTCTCTCAGAAAATCAGTAGATATGAGTGGGGAACAGTTCTGAGTGCTTCTCTCTCGAGTAGGTGGTGGTGGATAGGTATATATAGGTATCTCCAAAAATCCAACCGTTACACACAATAAATCATACTTGGTGGAACCGATGTGTGAATCTCGGTTGTACCGAAGTAACTTAAAGTTAGCAACTTTTGAATCTCGGTGAGACCGATATAGGAATCTCGGTTGCACCGATAAGGTGACCAACAGTCAGAATGTCCAATCTCGGTGACGATGATTCGACAATCTCGGAGGGACCAAAACTGTGAACTTGCGTAACAGAAAGTTGGTAGCCCAACTCGGTGGCACCGAATGCAGTATCGGTTGCACTGAAAAGCTATGGTTTGGCTGAGTCTCTCTAGGGTTTGGAATCGGTGGCACCGGGATGGAAATGTTGGTTGCACCGATTTTGAATATTTGGCTTTGGACAGACTTTGGTGGGAGAGTTTGTGGGTGTTTTTGGTGACTATCACTTGTGCACGTATGAGCATTTTGTTCACCAACAAAACCTTACCCCCCTTTTAATAGTATTGGCTTTCCTATGGACTCAAAGTGATTTCTCACAAATGTAAAATGTAGAGTCCTGTTGCTTGAAGCTTTGCCAACCTATTTCCTTGCATTTTGGGGTATTCCACAATCTTTTTGCCAACCCATCATTGAACTTTTCCTAAAACATTCTTAGTGGAAACATTAGTTCAATGACATATATGTTGTTATTAATTACCAAAACCACCAAGGGAGCAAATGTGCTTTCACAAATGCATCAAGGACTGAGCATATCAGCTCCTGGTGAAGGACAAGGAGATTAAACATAGATGGCGGGAGTACTTTGACAAGTTGTTCGATGGGGAGAGTGAGAGCTCTACCATTAAATTGGGCGACTCCTTTGATGATACTATCCGACATTTTGTGCGGCGAATCCAGGAGTCGGAGGTCAAGGAGGCTTTAAAAGGATGAAAGGAGGCAAGGCAATGGACCATGATTGTATCCCCATTGAGGTTTGTAGAGGCCTTGGGGACATAGTGATAGTATGGCTAACCAGACTTTTCAACCTCATTTTTCGGGCAAACAAGATGCTAGTAGAATGGAGATGGAGTATATTAGTACCAATCTTCAAGAACAAGGGGGGTGTTCATAGTTGTACTAATTACGGTGGAATTAAGCTGATAAGCCATACAATGAAGTTATGGGAGAGTCATTGAGCACCACTTAAGAAGAATGACAAGCGTGACCAAAAATCAGGTTGGTTTCATGCCTGGGAGGTCGACCATGGGAGCCATTTTCTTGGTACGACAACTTATGCAGAGATACATGGAGCAAAAGAAGGACCTGCATATGGTGTTCATTGACTTGAGAAGACCTATGATAAGATACCGCGAAATGTCATGTGGTGGGCCTTGGAGAAACACAGTCCCAACAAAGTACATTAGCCTCATCAAGGACATGTACGATATTATTGTGACAAGTGTTCGAACAAGTGATGGCGGCAATGGATGACTTGGAGATTAAAATAGGACTGCACCAGGGGTCAGCTTTGAGCCCTTATATTTTTGCATTGGTGATGTATGAGGTCACAAGGGATATACAAGGAGATATCCCATGATGTATGCTCTTTGCGGACGATGTGATGGTAGTCGATGATAGTCTAACGGGGGTCAACGAGAAGTTAGAGTTATGAAGACAAACCTTGGAATCGAAATGTTTTAGACTTAGTAGAACTAAAACCAAGTATTGCTAGGCACGTGAAGGAGGAGGAGGTTAGCCTTGATGGGCAGGTGGTGCCTCAGAAGGACACCTTTCGATATTTGGGGTCAATGCTGCAGAAGGATGGGGATATCGATGAAGATGTAAACATCAAATTAAAGTCGGATGGATGAAGTGGTGTCAAGCTTCTGGCATTCTCTGTGACAAGAGAATGCCACAAAAGCTAAAAAGCAAGTTCTATAGGACTGTCGTTCGACACACAATGTTGTATGGCGCTCAATGTTGGCCGACTAAAATGCGACATGTGCAACAATTATGTGTGGCGGGGATGTGAATGTTGAGATGGATGTGTAGACACACAAGGACCGTGTCCAAAATGATGATATACAAGATAAGAGTTGGGATAGCGCCGATTGAAGAGAAGTTTGTCCAACATCGTCTGAGATGGTTTGGACATATTTAACGCAGGCCTCCGAAAGTCCCCAATGCATGGTGGATGGCTAAAGCGTGATGATAATGTCAACAGAGATCAGGGCAGACCAAACTAGACATGGGAAGAGTCCGCTAAAAAAATCTCAAGGATTGAAGTGTCACCAAAGAACTAGTTATAGGAGTCCGCTAAAAGAAATCTGAAGGATTGAAGTGTCACCAAAGAACTAGTTATGGACAAGGATGCGTGGAATCTTGCTATCCATGTGACAAAACCTTAAATTGGTCACGAGATCTTATGAATTTGACCTCTAGCAAGGTTTTGTCAGCGCTTTGTAATCCATGCAGTAACTTGAACTTGATAACTTGAACTTGAGATGAATGAAGTTAAAGCTTGACATTTTTGCATTACTTGCAGACTATGGGGTGGAAAGAGACACCACGAGATGAGGACCCAAGCACATATTCACAAAATTATAAAAACAACACTTTTATCAGTGTTTACATCGTCCCTTTTGCTGCTCCCGTTGCAATGCAGCACGGGTACATAAATCAAAGCAGGGCAACAACGTTCATCTGGACCATAGCAGCAGTAGGAAATAAGACAAAACTATTTGCAGTTGCACACGACGACTGGAGCCTCGCTTACGATTATGAACAGAAGCAGTACAACAGATGCTAAACTCCAAGAAAGACGAGAGACGAGCGTTGGTTTAAAAAGCACAAGCCACTAGACATACTATATCGAAATATGGCACAATACGCGACAAAGCCAGAGGCATGCACACCTGCCATCACAAAATCGAAGGATTTGGTCACCATGATCTTTGCTACACGGATGCCTGTTCGTCGAGTTCTTGGTCGTCAGCGGTGACTTTAGCTCGGATCGGCCCCTGGGCGTTGCCAGTGATCGACTCTGTTTCTTGAAGCTGCTTTGTTGGTGACCCTGACTCCTGATGATTATCTGTGTTTAGGTCCGTGCTTTTTGGCTGTGTCGCCTCAAGTGGGCCGCTTGTCTCTGATGGCAATTTGGGGAGTGACTTCCTCTGGGGCTTCTTCGCCGAGTTTGATGGGGTTACTTTCTTCGCACCATTTTGAGTACCCTTCTCATCAAGGCTCATACGTATAGTATGGCTTGGGGTGGTACTTTCTTCAGCCTCCAGCCCAGATTTGTTCTTGGAACGGCCAAGCTTTGGTGATTTAGCTCTAGTGGGAGGAATCTACAACAAATAACACAACAAGGTAATAAGTACTGTGATATTGTCCAATGTTTAGAATTGCGGCAGCACGTGTTTAGCTAATATTCAGTGCAGGATGTTAAGAGGAGCATCTGCTGTTTGGTTCTCGGCTGATTCAGACAATTCAGCACCATGGTAATGTACAATTGGTTCATAGTTACTTCAAATGATGTCTATCAAAATAGAGAAGTGCGGTTTTACCGCATCTTTATGCTTCTACTCTACATTACTTTCTGCCGTACAGTCAACTTTAGAGTTTAGATCAGACAGGTCACAGGTCTGAGTACTAATATTGATCTCGTCTCCAACCCTGAAGTTTTGCATGTACCTTAACTGCCAATAAAGATTTTTCTATGAGTATAAAGGCCCTGCAACAGCATCCCATCCAAATGCAGCTATAATATCCACATGGCATAGATAGTTTTCTGATGATAAAAATTTTAAATATATTTTTCAATCTTGGTTATTGAACTGAACATAGCATTTAAATGTTTTTCTGAGGTCCTGCTTTTAAGTGATGAAGTTTTGTTTCCTGTATACAATGAAATGAAATGCGGGTGGGTGGACGTGGGAGGGGGGGGGGCACACTCGCCTTCTTATATAAGTCACATGACACCATCATGAATTAACTTGTTGAAAAGCCAGGGATTCAGAAGGAATGAAGAGCAAGGTAGGATTACCTTTTTCAGTTCAATCTTCGGTGGTGGGGAGAAGCTTGGCATCGGTGTTGCCTTGAACTTTAAGGTTTTTCTCAGCATTTTGAGTTCAGCTTCTTCAGTCTCCTGCGAATGATAAGGAAACAAATTTCAGCAAGCAACATATGAGATGCAAGATTTGAAATGTTGGATAACATTTAACATGTCCAAGAGATAACACAATGCCACCTTCGATTTCGCTTGCATATTGCTTATTTCCATCTCTCTTGCGTGAATCTTCTCCTCAAGCTTTGAGTAGAACTATATATTGGGTAAACAAAATAGCTAAATCAAATCTGCATTTTGTTCCTCCAAATAAAATCAGGGAAATACGGTATTAGACCAAAAATTACCTCTCTTCTTTTTTCAGCTCTCTCATCACACTTGAAACTGAACCCATAGGCAGGAGTGCTGCCAGCCCTTCGAGCTTTTGAACTTTCACTATTAAAATCTTCTTCGTCTCTTTTGATGGAAGAATGCTGGTCTGACTGCTTTTGAGTTTTAGTTCCCTCCCTGGATCTGTGGAGGTGAATATAACAGCATAAGTGACCCTGTGAGTATCCAACAAAACTAGATAATATTAACAGGGAAAAGGAAGAATCGAGTCTGAAATGTAAGAGAAATTCCTGAAGACCTTAGATGCAGTTATGCAAATATCGTCCACAGACTCGGCCTAAGTTGAACTTGACAATGAGAAAAGGAAGCCAAATACTTCAACTGGCCAATATTGAGCAGAGCTTTTAAAAGTACACCCTCTGTTCCCAAATATAAGACATTTTGGCAGTTCAATTTAAACTGCCAAAATGCTTTATATTTAGAAACAGAGGTAGTACATGACATCCAAATGCTGGAAATACTCCCTCTGTTCACTTTTATAAGTCCTTTCAGACAACTAAAATTGAACTGTTTTACACTATGTCTGAAATGTGTACAAGGACTTATAAAAGTGAACAGAGGAAGTAGTAAAGTTAACTTCCAATACTGACACACTTGTTGAGGATTTGTGGCAGGTCGATAAATGACGAGATGAAAAGGTGTCACTAGTAACATAGTAGAAATAGATCAAATAAGTATTATTTCAATTGAACAGAGGTCTGACCGTCTGAGGGTGGGCATACATGTGTTTTAATCCCTTAAGCACAATCCACATTGAGGTAATCCAAGAAATGGAGACATGGTACAATTCCCTATTTTTAACTAGTCATTAACTAGCAACCAAAGGTTTACCTTTACATGGTACCATAATTTTGGCTGGAACTTATCTTGATTACTAAGAGTTAGATATACATAGAAATATAGGGCAAAATCCGCTCTATCTTAAACAGGCAGTAAGAGCACAGTACACAAGAAATATCGCACAAACAGGAAAGAAATATACATACTTTGTGTCCTCAAGCAATGATGTCTCCTTGACAGCCGGACGGGACTCTATCTTTCCAGATTTCTGATGACCATTAACAAACAAAGTATTTGAGACCTAGCTGGCTTGGATATGGAACCAATTCCAGGTAACATAGGAATAATAAAATCAAGCAGAACGGAGAACTCACTTTCTTATAAACACTTGGATCACCATTTGTACAGGAGCCAGTGCCCGAATCTGCATGTGATACTCGCGCAATGGGTGCCTTACGAAGAGAGGAACTAGGGGTGCCTCTCCTTGCTAGACCTTCGCCTCCACTCTTTGGGCTCCTTGTCTTTGCAACCTTGGGGCCATGACTTGCAGTTCCCTATAAGCACATCATGTAGAAAACACTAATCAGAACAGTATTGTCACCAGACAGGCACAAAACATCACTGTCACAAGATCACCTTAGAACGGCTAGCCTTTCTCCCTTCTGGATGTGAGGTGGCTTCTCCACCCGCCTCTTCCTGGGGGTTGATCACCTCGCTCTCCCCCGAATGATCCCTGTTGGCCTGTGCATCATGCTCATCGCGGCCCTCCTCTACGTCGCCAGGCAACTCCAGCTTCGCCCCGTTCTCTATCGTCACAGCACCCATAGCATCGGCAACATCAACAACGACATCCATCTCGGCCAAGGCTCGCCTCTTCCACGATTTATTAGAAACCCCTGCTCCGCACAGTCTCGTGTATCCCTAACTCACCGCCATTCAACCTTGCCACAGAATCCTGCTCTGTTGCCCTGCACCTCTCACAAGAAGGCACGATGTAGTGTGAGATTGCTAATCATGGTGCTTACTTCAGAGGTATTGTACTTGACGGTTCTGACAAAATACAAATCCACGGAACTTGGTGGAACAAATGTGCATCGGCTAACTGTGAATCCACGCGTGCGCGAAGAAATTAACACCAAGAAACGATCAAACGCATGCGTGAAGAAACTAACACCAAGAAACGATCAAAAGAACACGCTATACGATCCTAGAAACAAAACATGCGGTCTTTCGTTCCCACGGCGAGGAGCGCACCGAATCCGACCAGCACCGCAGAAAAGCCGGATCCACACCACTCTGGATCCGGGAAAAGGAGGACCCACGCTCAAGATCTGCGCCCAAGAAACGCCAAATGCGCGCAGATCTAGCTGAGTAACCGCTAATGACGGTGGCACCAGCAAGCAAGGGGAGGGGGTGGGAAATGTGAGAAAGATGGGTTCTTTACCTCGCCGGAGAAGAGCATATGGGAATGGCGTGGCGGAGGCGTGGCGGAGGCCGGGGGGGAGAGAGAGGGGGGCGGCGGCTCGCCGGCTCCCGCGGAGAACGAAGAGAGGGCCGAGGAGGAGGAGGGGAGGGAGGGGACAGGGTGGTGACTGTGTCTGAGTTGGAGGTTGTTACTGGTTTCCAATTTCCAATCTGGCTGTCTTGCCGGTTCCCTTTTTCTTTTCTCTTCTTTTACAGTTTCCTTTTATTTGTGGGCGTCCCTTAAGTTTTCAATTCGTGACTTCTTGCATTTTAGGGCATCTCCAACGGACACGTTAAATTTTCGTGAATATATTCGTCGGCGTGCGTCAAATATACTTAAAAAATGTATGAGTTGTAAGAACATATACTTTAACTGACCGTGGGTCATGTAAACTTTTTGAACTCCCACAATGCTCCCTAGATTTGGTCCGGATTATGACATGCAAAATGATCCATGGATGTTTGATACATGATATTAGAGGGCAAACAATGCTCGCACCACGCGGTACGAACATTTAGGGCGTTTTGATAGACCATGTTAAAGAGGTCCTTATCAAACTCTTGTTAACAATGTGTCATGTATGCATGTAGTCTTCGGTTCTCTGAAGTTGTTGATTTGTAGATATGAATTTAGTATATGCAAACATACTTCAACAATACATAATGATGGATCCTACGCATACATTTAAACAAAGTTTAGTTGCCAAATTTGTTTTCCGAGAGACGGTATTGATAAGCAAAACAGCGGTGGACTAGTAACCACCGGTTTCATTATCATACAAGTTGTGTTTCGGTTACATCTTAGGTCCGGTCCCTAGCTTCCCATCGAAACATGTTATTGTCGTCCGAGTAGAAGCATGATGAGCATCTAATCACGATACACAATTAGTTATAACTCGCTTTTCATATCGACTATAACTCTTTTCTATCATCGGTGTTATTGCATGCTCCTTGATATGTGTCTCATGGGTTCATGGAGAAACGGGATCATCCCATTGTCAACACCACAAAAGTTTGGCAAACCAGAGTGAAAGCAGCGAATTTTACAAATGGTATCCTTTAGCTTGTGATATCTGTCGAAAGATTTTCATTGGGTCTTAACATCAGTGCTAGAGTCAGTACATGGATTTGTAGTGGACGGGACATCATGTCAGGACACACATATAAACGGCAATTTACCCAGGTTCGGGCCTCAAGGTGCGTAAAAGCACTACTTCACGCCTTGCTTTTTCCTTATATATGTACAGTATCGAGGATTGCAATGTCAGGCGGGAGGGGGTAGTGTACTGATGAGGCCAATTTATGTGCTAATTTTACCTAGTATTTTATGCCTACATGCCTACATCGTAGGCTTTGTAGAGTTTTACCATGTTCACCCACCTCTTTTTGTTGATAATCCCTCGGGTAACACTTTTCGGGCCAATTGGCATAATATGGGGAAGATCCCCGAAAATAGTAGTGAAATCACATATTTAAAGTGATAATCACCTACCATAAAAGAATGAAGCAAGGAGGCCAAAGGAGTAAACATCGCAGAAGCTCTGAATCAAAAGATGACGTTCCATACAACCGCGCCTGCTCGTATAGGCGGTCATATGGAGTGTTGCCGCCACCGCCAAATCATGTATTTCCACCTCGTGAAATCAGACCGTGAATCAAACGCACAGAGACACCAGAAACTCATCCAGAAGGCGGAACCCTAGCCTCGGGAGTTCATGCGGAGGAGGGATTCTCAAGGAGGGCCATCCTCCTCATCACGCATACGGGGGCTTCAACATCATCACCGATGTCATCATCATCCGCATCCTTCTTATTGTAACATCAAGAACCCCAGCGGGTCGCCTTGTGTGTTATATGAATCATCCATCCATGTATTCCATCACTCTAGTCATGATGTTTGTTTTCCTCATGTGTGAGTAGAACCACAGTTCTCGGGGATATGGATGAATCTTCGTATGTGTAGGATCTGAAACTTTATTTTGGATGTGAGATTCCCTGTTGAATGCTTAGTTTAATAACTTTGTAAATGTTGTGAAGGGGTCGCCCTAAGCATTTCTGCCTTATGGCCATGAAGTATATCACCGTCGTTGTAAAAGGGCTAGGATGTTGTGATGCTCCTGCCTTGATCGTATGCTAATCATACACGCAATATGAATGATCAAGATCAGAGACTCATTGGAGGATATCACAACACAACTCTAGACACAAATTAAAGTCATAAAAGCTTCATATTACAAGCCAGAGGCCTCGAGGGCTCGAATACATAAGCTCAAATACAAACAAGACAGCGGAAGCAACAATACATGAGTACAGACGTAAGTAAACAAGTTTGCCTTAAGAAGGCTAGCACAAACATCAACATCGGATCGAAAAGGCAAGGCATCCTGCCTGGGAGCCTCCTAACTACTCAGCAGCCTCCCCGTAGTAGTAAGCTCCATCGGGGTAGTAGTAGTAGTCAGCAGGATCAGCTGGCTCTTGGGCTCCGTCATTTGATCACAGCAATCGTATCGAGATAAAAGGGGAGAAAAGCAACCGTGGGTACTCATCCAAAGTACTCGCAAGACTTGCATCAAATCTATGCTAAGTATGCATCTGTATCAAAGGAACGGGGCTATATCTTTGGACTGAACTGTAGAATGCCAGAATAGGGGGAAAGACCTAGCCTATCGAAGACTAGCATCTCCATTGTCTTGCAGCATTAGAAGAGCGTAGATTAGCATATTATAAGTAGCAAGTTTATTTAGTAACGCCCAGCGATTCTTCCTCGACTCCCTGCGAGAAAGCAATCTCGAATCCATCAATTCCATTTCACATTTCCAGTATCCAGTTTTAGTTGTATAGACCAGGATACAACTTTGAGCATATGTTACCATGGACACGGCTATTCAAATAGATATACTTCCCTACAGGGGTGCACAAACTTACCCAACACATTCGATTAACTCTGGTCGGACACAATTTCCAGGTCATGTCCGGCCTTGGCTGATTGACACGTCGTAATCCTACCTAGGCTCAAGGGAGATGACAGCACACCGGTCTACATCCTAAATGCAAAGGGTTCATGGGCCAATCGCCCTTTTCAATCCTCCGCATTGCGAGGTCGGCCGGTGTCAGTTATGGCACCTCTTTATACAAAGTAAGTGCTTAAGCGGTCCACCCGGGCGCGTGCCACTCAACTGTGACGTCTGAAGAGCTTTCAGGAGAATGTATGATGAAGAGTGCCCATACTTATTCCCGTGCGGTGGTTAGTGCGAAAAGGCCAAAGGCCTACTCAGATCACATATCCAAACCCGTTAGTGTCTTGGTAGCGCGCGGTGACGATCAATGATCCACAACCTGTGGTCATGTCACCCCGTCTCCCGGACTTACGGTAAGGTCTAAGAATGTCCGCTCGTGCCACGTAATTATATCGCGGGCACCCTCCTGGTAAAGCGAACTACACATCACTCGCGGGTAACCCTCGGGGCTCACCTGTCTTTCACATTTCCTCGCGAAAGTAACCGTATGTCTATAGCATCAAAGGGAATCCAAGGAATCACCCTCGATGGATTCCACTCGATGTAACCGTCAAGGTGAACTGGGAGGAATCACCCTCGAGGGTTCACACTTGAGGTGTTGCACGATAGAGTCATTATCGGGAGTGTTGAAGGAGGAATCACCCTCCATAATCCACAACCAATTAGCTTCACTACAGAGTTATCATCAGGAGTGTGTTACAAGGTATCACCCTCGACACTCGATAGTAGCTCTGCAGATGTACAACTAAGGGGTGTGAGGTGATGTGTTGTGCTCAGGACATCGATAACGTTGATCGAGTCATCGATGATGAAGCAGGGGCAATAGGGACAAGGTGAGGGGTCACTGGCGGATCACTAACCAACCTATACTAAGCATATAGGATAACAGGTAAGGTAAAAATAGCAAGTTAAAAACAGGCTATGCATCAGAATAGGAGCTATCAACAACAGTAGCAAAATCTAATGCAAGCATGAGAGAGAAGGAATGGCGATATATGAGTGATCAAGGGGTTTTGCTTGCCTAGATAATCTGCTGAAAGGGGCTAGACTTCAGCAACGTAGTCATACCCAGTAGTAGCGTCAGTCTCGATGTCTACCGGAGAGAAGAGGGGGGAGAAACAATAAATATAAAGCAAACAAATGCATCATGATGCATGACATGGCAACATGCAGTGCTAGGGGTGACCTAACGCGGTGCTACACGTTACAAATGGAGCGGGAAAACATCTGTGGGTATTTCCCGGGTCTTAGGTATTTATTGGACAGATGAATCCGAGGGGAAAGTTCCATGTTCATCGTGCTAGAGGCATGTGACACATGAACGACAGCGTATTCAGATTCGTTATATTTTTCTGAGCAATTTTCATATGTAAATGATTTGCATCTCCCTTATAGATTATTTTATATGACTTTTTTCAAAATTTTATTAATATTCTAGAATTTACTGGATTTATTTTAATTAGAAAATAACTTTATTGCGTCAGCATGATGCCAACATGATTCGGTAGTCAACCCAGCTGTTCTAGGTCAAACCTGACACTTGGGTCTCACATGTCATAGACAGTGGAGTTAATGAGAGGTTTAATTTAACTAAGTAGGTTAATTAGCTAACTGGGCCCACATGTCAATGTCTAGTTAATTTAAAATAATTAATTTAATTAATTAACAGGTTAATTAGGGGATGGCCCACATGTCAATGGATGTTAGGGGTCTAATGACCCTAGGCCCACATGTCAGTGGCCTAGGGGGTGTGACCCACTGGTAGTGACTGGGCGCTACCCAATCAGCTTGTTGACCACGGGCAACCGGTCAAAGGGGGCCCCTCGGCCCATTAGTCAGTGACCCGGGGGGTGTCCATGTGGTGGCCAGCTCAATGGCTGTCGGTGACCAAAACCACGGCGACGCGCACGGGAGGACATTGGAAAACGCCTACGAGGCACCAAAATGGGCGCGACTGGTCACGTTTGAACGGGCGCAGAGCGCCGCGTCGATTGGTGACAGTGGGAGCGGCTAGAAAGGACGGAGATGGTGCCGACGACAAGGTCGAGTGGCGGCAATGTTCGGGTGACGGCGGGGAACGAGCTATAGGGCACGGGAGGAAGTGAAGACGCGTGTGTTGGGCTCCTAGGAACCCGAGGAGCATGATATGGTGCCCGGTCGCGCGTGCCAACGACTATGGCCATGGTTGTGAGCTCTATGGCGACAACTCGTTCGGACGATGGTGGGCGAGCTAGCTAGAGGGCGTGCGAGAGCAAACGGAGAGAGGGAGGAGGGAAAGAAGCTCATGGTGAGCCTGTAGAGGAGCAAAGAAGGCTCGATGAGGGATCAGAGACGATGAATCTGGTGATGGCGGCGGTGGTGCAGCGGAGGGGAACGACTGGATCCTCTCGCGTTGGTGTAGATCCGATCGACCCGCTCCTCGTAGACGAAGCAGGCAACACACATGATGCTCCTGGCGCAGTCTTAGGCGGTGGGGAGATCAAAGAGCTCGCAGGCGAGGACAACCATGGCAGCTCGGGTGTGCGACGAAGCGATGGATCTGGGGCGAGAAGAAGGGAATGGCGAGGGGGAATGGATGCGGGTGAAACCTAGACGTCGGGGGCGTCCTTATGCTCAACGGGGAGGCACGGGATAGCCAGCACGTGGTCGATCGGCGTCTTGGACAGGCGCCCGGCGGCCAACGCATCCTCGGTGAGCAGTAGGAGGACGACGACGGGGGGTGTTGGGCTGGGCCTGCATTGTGCAATTGTGGCCCAGTCCAGTAGTGAACCTTTTTCTTTTCCTTTTCTTTTTTCTATTTCATTTTATTTCTTTTCTATTTTATTTTATTTTCTTGACCAATTGACTTTTGTAAAATATGGGACTAGGCCGAGTATTCATATTGCAAATTTAGGTACTGCCACAAAAAGTATGGGAGGCATTTGGAAAAGTTTGGTATTTCCATAATTTAAAAGGCACTCAAATTATTGTTTTGGCTTCTATTTTAATTGTTTTAAAGATTTTAATTACTTACAAAAATGTTGGTTCACCACCATAATTAGTTATGGGATATTTGCAACAATCGGAATACTTTTGTTTTCATGTTTGTGAAATTCCTTAATCCACTTTTAATTGAATTTTGAATTTAAGGTGGAGTATGAAATGAGATATGGATAAAAGGTGATCAAGCACTGTTTAGCAAAATGATTAGCTTAATCATGATGGTCATTGTATCTCATTACATAGGGGGGTATTACAATTCTCCTCCTCTAAAAGAAATCCTCATCCCGAGAATTAAGAGGTAGAAGGGAAAAGATCGGGGTATTCGGCACGCAGATTATCCTCGCATTCCCATCTGGCTTCATCTTCAGAATGATTTGACCACTACACTTTGAGGAACTTGGTAACCTTCTGATGGGTTCGATGTTCAACTTCTTCAAGAATGCAGATCAGATGCTCTTTATAAGTGAGATCATCTTGCACTTTGATCAATTCCAGATCTACTTCATGTTTCGGTCCTTGAAGCAACGACAAAGTAGCGACACGTGGAAGACGTCATGGACGTGAGAGAATTGAGGTGGCAACTACAATTGATAAGCCATAAGTCCTCGACGGGAGAGAATGCGGAAATGACCAATATAGCGAGGAGCTAACTTGCCTTTGACTCTAAACCGCTAAGTGTCTCTCAAAGGAATGACATGTAGATAAGCTTGCTCACTGGGTTGATAGGTTACACCCAGTGCTTATGATCATAATTTCTCTTTTGGTAGGATTGGGCCGCCTTGAGATTATGCCGGACAATGCGGACTTGCTCTTCAGCTTGTTGGATAATGTCTAGACCAATAAGTGCTCCTTCCCCAGTTTTTGACCAGTTCAAAGGGGTTCGATGCTTATGTCCATATAACACCTCAAAGGGAGCCATCTTCAAGATGGCTTGATAGTTGTTGTTATAGGAGAATTTTGCATAAGGAAGAGATTCTTCCCATTTCTTGCCAAAAGAGATAACACAAGCCCGAAGCATATCTTCAAGAATTTGATTGACTCGTTCGACTTGGCCTTGGTATTGAGGATGATAAGCAGTTCTCTAGGTTATATGAGTTCCCATTGCCTCTTGGAAACTATCCCAGAACTTAGAAGTGAAAATACCTCCACAGTTTGAATTGATTTCCTTGGGGATATCGTGGAGTGACACAATTCTGGAGATATATAAGTTTGCTAATTAACTACCAGTGATTGTCTCTCCTTGACTAGAAGAAAGTGTGCGACTTTCGAGAATTGGTCGATGACAAAAAAAATAGCAGTGTTACCTTTCCGTGATTTGGGAAGGCCACTAACGAAGTCTGTATGAATCTTATCCCATTTCCATTCGGGAATAGTGAGTGGTTGCAGAAGTCCGACCGGTTTTTGATGTACTACTTTGACACAATGGCAAACGTCATATGCTTTGATATATCTAGCAATGCCTTGCTTCATCTTAGACCACCAGTACTTTTGATGGATTTCTAGATACATCTTGGTACTTCCTGGATGGTAGAGAGGGGGGTGTCATGTGCTTCTTTCATCACCTTCCCTATCATAAGCTCGAATCGGGGTACCACAATGCAATCCCTGAAGTACAAGGTTCCATCTTCAGCAAGCAAGAAATCTCTGGATTTCTCTAAGGAAAGATCCCTTTTCATCTCATCAACGTGAGCATCTTTGGCTTGTGCGAACTTAATAGCTCTAAGAAGAGTTGGTTCCAAGACAAGGTTAGTCAGAGAACCCTATGGAACTATCTGAAGGTTCAAGTTGTGAAGTTCTTCATGAAAGCGGGGTTGAGCTTTCTGAACCATGTGGTTGTTGCAATAAGCTTTCGACTCGAGGCATCGGCCATGACATTAGCCTTGCTAGTGGTATAAGAAATACCGCAGTCATAGTCGGTAATTGCTTCCATCTGTCGTCGTTGATGGAGATTCATCTCTGGCTAAGTAAACAGATACTTCAGACTTTGATGATCGGTGTAGATCTCGCAACGATTACCGAGAAGGTAATGCCACCATAACAATAGTGCATAGATAACCGCGGCAAGTTCGAGGTCATGAAATGGATAGTTCTCTTCATGAGGGTGCAACTGTCGTGTGACATAAGAAATCACTCTGCTCTCTTGCATTAGGACACATCATAATCCTTGATGGGACGCGTCATAATAAATGACAAAGTCCTTACGGGAATCTGGAGGAGCAAGCACTGGAGCAGAGGTCAGCTTGTCCTTGAGTGCTTGGAAACTTTCCTTGTATTTGTCCGGCCAATCAAACTTAACGACTTTGTGAAGTAGATTGGCCAAGGGTTTGACAATCTTGGAGAAGTTCGTGACAAAGCGGCAACAATAGCCAGCGAGTCCGAGAAAACTTCTGACTTGCTTGACATTCTTCGGGTGAGTCTAGTCAAGAATCACCTGAACTCATTCTAGGTTGACCGCAATACCATCCTTGGAGATCACATGACCAAGGTAGGTCATTTCGGCCAACCAGAACTCACACTTGGAGTATTTAGCACATAGCCGACGCTCTCGAAGCTTTTCCAGTACAAGACAAAGATGGTCAGCATGCTCTTCTTTATTCTTGGAGAACACCAGGATATCATCCATATAAACCACGAAGAACTTGACGAGGTATTCCATGAAGATATAGTTCATCAAATGAGAGAATGTTGCTTGGGCGTTGGTTAAACCGAATGACATGATGGTGTACTCGTATGAACCATAGAGAGTAACAAAGGTGGTCTTTGGAATATCCTCTTCACGAACTCGGATCTGGTGGTAACCCAACCTCAAGTTAAGTTTAGAAAATACCAAGGAACCAACAAGTTGATCATATAGATCTTTGATCCGAGGAAGTGAATATTTGTTCTGAATTGTTGCTTGGTTGATAGGTCG
Organism: Hordeum marinum; assembly: GCA_022496015.1. Lineage (NCBI taxonomy): Eukaryota > Viridiplantae > Streptophyta > Magnoliopsida > Poales > Poaceae > Hordeum > Hordeum marinum. The sequence goes on from CM039677.1 coordinate 176,571,147, forward strand.
GTATTCTTGGACCAAACGATCCATACCATCCTTATTCTTGACAAAGAGAGAAGGTGCTCCCCATGTAGAGGAACTTGGACGAATGAATCCTTGACAAAGTGAATTGTCGATTTCTTCCTTAAGTTCAAGGAGTTCACGAGGAGGCATCTTATAAGGTCATATGGCGATAGGAGTGGTGCCTGGTTTTAAGTCGATGACAAACTCGATAGCTCTCACAGCAGGAGTTCCTGGAAGTTCTTCTAGAAAGGCATCTTGGAAGTCACGGGTAACTAGAATGCCTTCAATCCCCTCAAGAGGTGGCACATTCAATGCATTTAAGAGCTAAATCCGGGCTTCGACATATCTAACAAGACGAGTGACGAGGACATGTACCTAGGGTAGGGTCCCAGGCAAGGCCTACATACCCTACCTAAGGACACTACATTGGAGGACTTGAAGATCAATCATAAACTTCCGGCTGGATTCCTTGAGACGTTCAAGTCACTCGACAGGTTATCCACTCGGAGACTCCTTCCTCCACTCGGCAGTCGTGTGTCACTCGGAAGACCTCGTTCTCACTCGACACCAGAAGACCAGGAGTCACCATCAAGAGCCCAACGGGCAGACGTTAGTCCAATCGTCATTAATAGCTTTTATTACGTACGTTACCAGTAACGGTAGACTTTAACCCCACAATCGGACCCTTAGATGCCGGGTAATTATGAGGGGTAGCGAACTCTATATAAGCCGCCCCTCCCCTCTGGCACAAGGGTTTGCAACCATTGTAATCTCTATATCCACGCGACATAAGCTCCTGAGCACTGAGACGTAGGGATGTTACCTCCACGAGAGGGGCCTAAACTCATACATCCGTGTGTACACCCTCGCCGTAGCTAGGACTCTACCCTCTCCTTACGTACCCCTACCATCTACTATTAGGTTCGTTCCCACGATAGTTGGCGCCCACCGTGGGGCAGGCGTCTAAGCGACTTCCGACGAGGTTGCATTTTCCATCCTTCGAAATGTCTTTCGGCGGTGTTTTTGCTTTGGGCCATGAGATCCGTTTCGAAGCGCTCACCTTCATCGCCGATGATTCGACATGGCTCCAGGAAGCACCTCCCGATATCGAGGCGCTCCCGGTCCGCGGGGCCGCGCACTTCCGCGCGAGCTCCTGCGGAGTGTTGCTGCATTAGCCTTCGACTCCTTACACGTCGGCTCCCCTCGCTGTTTGCGGTCGCAAGCGGTCCGGACGCTCATGACTTCAGCGGTAGGTCAAACACGCAACGGCGCGTCAAACTTCTCCGTAGATTGCAGCACTCGAGCCCACTGAGTCTCTTCATGGCGTGTTCGAGTCGAATTCCGATCCGTCCGACGTGCCTTCCAAGTGCGAAAGCTGCGATCCCGCAGCGGAGGTCTTGATGACGGGCTCTCATCAGAGTTCACCGCCTGGCTTCGGCCATGGCAGGCGCGAGGTTGGCGGTCCGTCAAATGAGCAGCCGCGCCGCGAGGAGGAGGTTCTTCATACTCCCACCGTTGGCGCGACTGCAAAGGCTCAAGCTTTGGAGGCCGTGTGTATTCGTCTGGAAGAACTCTAGGCAGAACTTGACGAGCGCGCCTGCCAGCGCCCGCCACGCCCGAGTCAACGTCAGCGACAACTGTTTTCGACTGGATCTCACGACGATGTTGAGGTATATCGAACTCCTGTGTTAAATGTTGTTGTTGCTGCTAGGATAGCAGATTCCATTCAGCTGTCCCGGTCAGAGGCTGGAAGAGGGTTGATGCAGATCAGAGCATTGTTAGATGCAGCACAGCGGCAGAATTTAGTAGTTTCTCAGTCCCGCAACAGGATACATAGCAATTCACCCAGGGCAGAGACCGTTCAGTCGGCACACAGCCCTGGATCGCCGTAGTGCCGTCGGGGCAGAGGTTTCTGTGAAGAGCAGGTCAGAGATCAGTTTCACCGCGAAGACCACCATCGAGTGCCCACTCCTCCGCGGAGTGGTCCGTACGCGCCCTGGCGCCAGGACGGTAGGCGCTCCTTCGGTGATGAGCGGAATGCGGGCTTTGACTCCTGCGACATCCTCGTTCAGAAGCGGATTGACAGGGACAGAGCCCATAGGGAAGGACACGACAGAGATTTTCCGAGTGGTAGCTCAGCTGTAGTTTCTGGTCATGAGTGTTTCAGCAGAGCCATATGTTCTGCAGAGATTCCCCCCAACTTCAGGTTGTCGGCAGGGATCGGGAAGTTTACTGGCGAAACAAAGCCAGAGACTTGGTTAGATGATTACCGAGTGGCTGTGCAAATTGGTGGTGGAAATGACAATGTTGCCATGAAGCACCTATCCTTGATGTTAGATGGTCCGGCTCAAGCTTGACTGAATCGTTTGGCTCCTTCCAGTATACATTGCTGGGAGGATCTTACCCGAGTGTTTGTCCGAACATTTGAGGGCACTTGCAAGCGTCCGACAGGTCTGGCCAACTTACAGCACTATGTCCAGAAGCCCAATGAAACCTTGAGAGATTATATTCAGTGATGGTCCACTCTGCATCATACAGTGGAGAATGTGTCGGAACACTAGGCTGTTTGTGCGTTCAAGTCCGAAGTGAGATACAGAGAACTATATCTGAAGTTTGGGCGAATGGGTGATATTTCACTCGACAAGATGATGGAAATCGCCACTCGGTACGCCAATGGCGAGGAAGAAGACTGCCTCCGTAGCGGCAAAGGTAAGACAGCCGTCAATGAGGCTGGTGGCAGCAATAATCGGAAACAAAAGCGAAAAGCTGAAGATCCAGTTCAAGCAGAAGCGGCAGCACTGGTGACTCAGTCAAAGAACAAGGGCAAAGCTAAAGCATAGTATGCCCCCAAGAAAGGGAAAAATCAGTCAGGAACTGATATCATAGATCAGCCGTGTGTAATTCACACAAGGAAAGATGCAGAAGGCAATCTGATTTTGCCCAAGCATACCACTCGGCAGTGTCGGACCCTTATCCAGAAATTCAAGGGGGACCCGCCGAGTGATAAAACTCCTGAAAAGGGAGATGAAGATGAAGATAAAGAAATATTCCCGGATGTCACTGCTACACTGGTGATCTTTGCTGATATCGATAGCAAGAGCCGTTTGAAAGCCATCAACAGAGAAATCAACATGGTTGTACCGGACACCCCCACCTACCTCAAGTGGTCCCAATATGCTATCACATTCGACCAGACAGACCATCCTACTCATGTGGCCACCCCGGTCGACAGGCTCTGGTAGTTGATCCGGGGGGGACTCGACTTAGAAAGGTCCTCATGGACGACGGCAGCGGCCTGAACATTCTCTATGCGGATACCCTGAAAGGGATGGGCATTCCGATGTCCTGTCTGAGTGAAAGCAACATGCAGTTTCATGGGGTCATCCCAGGAAAGAAGGCCAAGTCACTTGGCTAGATAGCATTGGATGTGACATTCAGGAACGACAAAAATTTCCGAAAAGAAAAGTTGACATTTGAAGTCGTGGATTTCAAGAGTGCTTACCACGCCATTCTGGGTCGACCCACGTATGCACGTTTCATGGCTCGACCATGTTACATGTATCTCAAGTTGAAGATGTTAGGCCCTAAGGGTGTGATCACGGTCACAGGCAATCGACAGCGGGCCGAAGAATGCCTCCAGCAAGGCTCCAAGATCGCCGATCGCCAGATGGCCATGGTTGAGTTGGAGGAGTACAAGAAAACCGCCAACCCTGTTGATTTGCTCTGCGCAAAGAAGTCGGCTTCTGAGTTGGCGTTTCAGTCAGTAGGGGAAGTGAAGAAGGTACACATCCATCCGACGGATCCTACTGCTGCCCCGATGAATATCTCATCAACACTCGACAGCAAATAGGAAGCCAAGCTCATCCAGTTCCTTCGTGAGAACTGGGATATCTTCGCATGGAAGCCTGCTGACATGCCGGGGATTCCTAGGGAGCTAGCTGAGCACCGTCTGTGAGTGGATCCGAAGGTCAAACCCGTTAGGGAGCATTTGCGTCGCTCAGCGGTGAAGAAATGCAAGGCAATCGAAGAAGAAGTGGCCCATATCTTGCAAGCCAAGTTCATTCGGGAGATTTACCACTCCGAGTGGATCTCGAATGTTGTGATGGTGCCAAAGAAAGATAAGTCGTTACGCATGTGCATTGACTTCAAACATCTCAACAAGGTGTGCCCAAAAGACCATTTTTTGCTCCCCCGCATATATCAAATTGTTGACTCGACAGCGGGGTGTGAGTGTTTATCGTTTTTGGATGCTTACTATAGGTACCATCAGATCCGTCTGTATGGCCTAGACGAAATAAAGACAACCTTCATCACCCCATTCGGGTGTTTTTGTTACATCACTATGCCTTTTGGTCTCAAGAATGCCGGCGCTACTTTTATGCGCATGATTCAGAAATGTTTACTCGACCAGATCCCTCGGAATGTCGAGGCGTGCATGGACGATATAGTGGTCAAGTCCCTCGAAGGTTCCGACCTGTTGGCTAATTTGGACGAGACATTCGCCAATCTGAGGCGATTCGACATAAAATTGAATCCGACCAAATGTACTTTCGGCGTCCCTGGCGGCAAGTTGCTCGGTTTTCTCGTTTCCGAGCGAGGAATTGATGTCAATCCTGAAAAAATCAGCGCCATTACCCGTATGAAGACTCCCGTGCGCGTGCACTACGTTCAGAAGCTCACAGGTTGCTTGGTAGCATTGAGTCGATTCATCTCTCGTCTTGGTGAGAAGGCTCTGCCTTTATATCAATTGATGAAGAAGTCCGACACGTTCGACTGGACTCCCAAAGCCGAAGCAGTGTTTGTTGAGCTCAAAGCCCTGCTCTCCATCCAGTCGATGCTTGCCGCTCCTGCCGGCAAAGAGCCCTTGCTCCTGTACATCGCGACCACAAATCAAGTCGTCAGTACAGTACTGACTGTCGAGCGGGAAGAGGAGGGTAAAGCTTATAAAGTCCAACGTCCAGTTTATTATGTCTTGGAAGTATTGTCCCCCTCAAAGCAAAGATATCCACACTATCAGAAGCTGGTTTATGGTATTTACCTATCAGCGAAGAAGGTGACACATTATTTCAAAGACCACTCGATCTCAGTTGTCAGTGATGCTCCTCCATCCAAAATTTTCAATAATCGAGATGCACCAGGTCGATTCGCTGAATGGGCAATCGAGCTTGGACACTTTGACATCAGATTCAAAGCCAAAAAAGCAATCAAGTCCCAAGAATTGGCAGATTTCATGGCCAAGTGGATTGAACAACAACAACCTATCCAAGTTCACTCGACGCATTGGACAATGTTCTTTAACGGCTCCAAAATGTTGAATGGGTCCGGTGCTGGTGTTGTCTTGATATATCCCAGGGGCGATAAGCTCAGCTATGTCTTGCAAATTCACTTTGATTCCTCCAACAATGAGGTAGAGTATGAAGCACTTTTGTATGGTTTGTGCATGGCTATCTCACTCGGCGTCATGCGCCTGATGGTTTATGGCGAGTCAGATCTGGTGGTGAATCAAGTGATGAAGGAGTGGGATGTTCGAAACCCCGCTATGACTGGATACTACAATGCAGTCTGGAAGTTGGAGAAGAAATTTGAAGGCCTGGAACTTCATCATGTTCCCCGACTTAAAAATCAAGCGGCCGATGAGCTATCCAAGATTGGTTCCACTCGACGGCCTATCCCTAGCGGTGTGTTTTTTGAGCACTTGCACACTCCTTCAGTTCAAGAAGATCCTTTCACCTAAGAGCCCCCACAAGCTTTGAGTTCCACTGACCCGACAGAAGTCGACGTCCCTGCAGTGATTGACCTGGTCATGGAGATTCTGGTTATCACTCTCGATTGGACCGTGCCTTACATTGCCTATATCCTCAGACAAGAGCTCCCTAAAGATGAAACAGAGGCTTGACAGATTGTGCATAGGTCCAATGCTTTCACTATGATGGGAGACCAGCTGTTCAAAGAGAGTGCGACTGGTGTTACACAGCACTGCATTTCCCCCGAGGAAGGTTGAATGATTCTAGACGAGATTCACTCGGGAACTTGCGGCCACCATGCATCCTCAAGGACGATCATCGCTAAAGCATACCGAGCTGGTTTTTACTGGGCACGAGCTAATGAGATGGCTAAAGACATCGTTGATCATTGTGATGGTTGCCAGTTCTATGCAAACTTGTCACACAAGCCGACATCTGCCCTGAAGACAATTCCTCTTGCTTGGCCGTTTGCTGTTTGGGGACTCGACATGGTTGGCACTTTTTGACCCCAAAAAGGAGGATTCACTCACTTATTGGTAGCAGTCGACAAATTCACCAAGTGGATAGAAGACAAGCCAATCAAGAAGTTGATTGCTTGAGAGCAACAAGAGATGAAAAACTTCTTTCACCAATAAAAGGAGGAGAAAACATGGATCAAATAAGACACCATGATATCAACAATCCTTAGGAAATGCTTTAGGTGAATCCAACCCAAGATAACTCCGAGAAGTTTACTTATCTCGTTCTTGACAATTTTTCTTCGAGACTCCTCATAATCAAGAATTTAATAAGACCATCTCAAAATACAACGGAGAAGGAATTAAACTGAGACATCCAAGATAAAGAACACTTGAGCACCTCCAACAAGAATCTTGAAGAACACCTCGAGAATAATTACATCCTTAACAAACCACCATGAAGAAGCATCGGGATGAACTCCGGAAGGAAAGGATGAAGCTTGACATTGAAGGTAGAAAAAGAACAAGATTGAGGCCTTGCTATGAATTAGATGAAGCTTAGCGACAAGATACTTGAGAAAACTAGGAACTCCGGAAAAGGAAAGATGAACAACTTAGAATCGATAATTTGATATCATGAACAACTTCAGAAGAAGGATTGAGATCACCTTGACCAACAAGAATAAGAATTATGTTATGCTTATCCTTCATCAAGTTAAATTGATGACAAGCAACGGATTTAGCACACAACTTATTCTTCTTGAAAAGATAGAAGGGGGAGATAGAACAAAAATTTGAAGAAGTCTTGGAGGAGAAAACCGATAAGAATTAGAAACGAATGAAGATATTGCGAATGAACGGAGATACATGAAAATGAAGAGATCATGATCCCCTAGAGAAATCTTGAACGAAGCACCGGAATAATTGAGATACGAACGAAGGGACAACAATTGAGAAGAATTTGAGAATGAAAGTTGAAAGCTGAGAACAAAGAAATATTCTGAAATGATGGCCTTCGGGAGGATCGTGAAATGAAAACAATTATGAAATGCACCGGATAGATATGGGAGGAATAACTCATGATCAAAACAATATGAGATGATAGCAACAACCTGAAACCATGAATCTTTGGAAGAACGAACAACGATTTAAGAAAAACTCTCCTTCGATCTTCAATGCTGAGAATGATGATGATAAGCAACACCATGAATTACTGAGACACTCCGGAAGAATGAATAAGGAAAGGTTGAGCCAACAATGAAAATGATTTAGAAGCGATCTTCGAGAAGGCACGTGACTGATGAAATTCATTCTTACATCATATTAGAAGAGAACTTGAGAACATCTCCAGAAAGATTAGAAGAGTCAGGTAAGATCGTGGGGAAAACCTGTGGGTTATGGGCCCACTGAAAAGAAACCACCGTTGAAAGATTGTTTAGAAAGAGAAATTGCACCATTACAACGAAAACTTGATGAGGTGAGAACCTCGAAATAATTTTATAGGATTTTGAACGAAAACACAAATCTTATGAGTTATCTTCAGCACACCGGATAGAATAGAAAGAGGAATAAACAAGAGAGGCTTGGATAAGAATTCCAACATGGAAAGCATTTAATGAATGAAAAAGATATGATGAACACCAAGATCTAGAATTTAATCCACTGGAGAAGAAAACAAAGATGAATACTAATAAATGATAAACTTGAGCACTGAGCATCTTCACAACGAATCACCGAATACGATACGGAAGAAAGATAGCGAAAGCATCACAAGAAAAGAAAGGCATTTGGATGAGAATTTAATCATTGAATAGAAAGGGCGGGAGGGTGGGAAAAACAAAAAAACTTGGAACAGATGAGACAACTCCGGAACGAAATATGAGGATTGATCTTGCAAATATTGGAGGTGATATAATTATCTTGAAGAGAAGCACATAGGATAAAAAAGAATTGACATGAAAACTTGATTGAGCAAAGGAATTAGCAATCCCACAGAAATATGAGAACACTTAGGAAAGACATGAAATCAACACTTGACATCGAAGCAACTCGGATTAAAAAATACAAAAAAACAAAGGATGGGGCTTATGAAACAAGCCAGAACAAATTCATGACAGAGATTCTGCTCGATATTTTCGTGGTAAGGTTTGCACGGGCTCGATCTTATAGTAGCCATCATGTGCAAGGCAGTGCACACGACATACGATGCATCCCCGAGTCGTATCAAGCTACAAGGACTATTTAAGACACAACGAGACCGCTATAAGAAAGACCGTGAACAAATGAATCCACTAGATGTCGAACCCCAGCCTCACATCATGATCTATTGGAAGATATCCTAGGTAACTACTTGAATTCCCACCTAAGAACTTCCGAATCTTTCTTGGTTATGCAATCGATTGTTGGGGATACAAGGAGGAAAATATCTCACACAACTAACAAGTCCTACACCCCAACTATATCCATCCTTCAACACATAACCAGAGGCTTCGGAAACTCATCTACCTCAGACCCTCGAAAACACAATGATACTAAGAATGGCAGTGCATCTGAACTCTCTCCACCAGTACTGGGGATGCCAGACTCCTCTCACCGCTACTAGTATTGAAGCAATTTCAAACATCCTCCATCTTGAGATACTAAGGAAACTGAACGATAACGATGTGTCAAGAATCCCCTGGAGCTCAACTCCTCGGAAGAAATCAAGTCAGATAGGAGGCACCAAGACAGAAATTCGTCACATCGCCATCATATAGTTTCCAAAATACCCGCGTGATCCTAAATTTTTTTTGAGTGAGAAGAGGGTAGAATCAAAATTCCTAAGTCGTAATTCCTCACCAGAGTATAGAAGAGGAGTAAAAGAAACCTACTCTCCAATATAACTAAACTCAAAATAGTTTTTCACAAGAATCGACTCGGCCAAGTTTGATCAATCAAGGGGGCTCCTAGGTCGGAACCTGGCTCTGATACTAACTTTTCATGCCCAAGATGTGATCCTATCCTCATTTCGGCACGAGGGCCTCGACAGGGATAGAAGTGCATCTCGTCGTGTTGCAAGAATGGATATCATTACAAGTACATTTACAGAAGAGATGAGTATATGGAATTGGCTTACACTCGCCACAAGCTACATCAAGATCACATCAATACAACAACATACTAAAATATGATATAGAAGAGCAGGGTCCGACTACGGACAAAATCAAACGATAAAATGACATCCATCCTTGCTATCCCAGGCTGTCGTCTGGAACCCATCCTAGATCGATGAAGAAGAAGAACTCCAAATCAAATAAGCATCGCGCTCACATCAAATCATCGCATTACCTGTACCTGCAACTGTTGTTGTTGTTGTTGTAATATGTGAGCCACAGAGACTCAGCAATCTCATTTCCAAGGGTATCAAGACTATTAAAGCTTAAAGGGTGAGATATGGTTGAGTGGTGAGGCTGCAGCAAGCGACTAAGCATTTTTTTGAGTGGCTAACTTACGAATACAGAAAGTAAAGTATGGTCGACTACGCATAATGGACGTGAACTATAAATGATCACTAACTAATCCTGAACACCTACTTACATTAAACACAACCCCACCGTGTTCTCTCTCGGATGAGGACTCACGAGAAGAGACAATCACGGTTACGCACATTGTTGGTGTATTTTATTAGAGTTTACTTCAAGTTTGCTATGACCGGGTGTTAAACAAAATATCCAAGTTTGCCACATAACCGTGGGCACGGCTTCTCGACAGATTTAACCCTGCAGGGGTGCTCCAACTCATCCATCACAAATTACCCACACGCAGCGGGAATAACCTCGACCATGGATCTCGTGATCATCCTAGGCAATTCCAAAGGAAATTCTCCACATCGACATAGCTCAAAGAATAATCGGAATTCCTCACTCAAGATGTTCGAGAAAGGTAAAACAAATCCAGCAAGGCCGCCTGGCGTGTCGACGATCCCGATAGGAGCCGCGTATCTCGTTCTCAGGACACGACGGATTGTCCAAACTTCCGGTAGGCCAGTCGCAGTGTTGCCCATAGTAGCCACCGGCGGTTGATAGGTTGGACCAACACTCATGAGGAGCACTGTCCCCGGGGTTTGATTAAAGATCCGCGGGTGCCGGCGGGTCCCTTTGCAATTTTATTAGTTATAGGCAAATGTAGTACCAATGTTGGGCCTTGCCAGACAAGCTTCATCCTAAAACAAAATCAAGGGGGTCCCCCTAACAACCCCGAGCATGTTAGGAGCGCTCAATTATGGAACATAACACCGGTTCACAAGTAACTAGGGTGGCAAGAGTGGAACAAAACACCGAGCAAAAGGCCAAGCCTTCCACCCTTCACCAAGTGTATATGTGCATTAAATTAAATAGCAACAATATTGTGATAAAAAATAATGTCCATGTTGTCACATGGAAGCAATTGCACCTACAACTAGAAACACTATAAGAAGGGCTGAGCAAGCGGTAACGTAGCCAAACAAAGGTTTGCTAGGAAGGAGGAGGGTTAGAGGCTTATCATGGCAATGTTAGGAGGCTTGTCAAACAAGTGGTAGGTAGCGTGACATAACGATAAAAGCGGGACAACTAGCATGGCAATGATAGTAGTGGTATCTAGGAAAATGTGTCATCTTGCCTGAGATCCCGCTTGGAAGAAGAACGAGTCCATGAAGAAGACGATCCAACGTAGTCAAACGAATCCTCACACTCCGAACGCTTTCGGAACGCTATAGAAAAGAAGCAATCCAAAACAAACAATCAACACAAGATACACCACAACATATGCATGACTATTGGAAATATGCCCTAGAGGCAATAATAAATTGGTTATTATCGTATTTCCTTGTTCATGATAATCGTTTATTATCCATGCTATAATTATGTTGATCAGAAACTCAGATACATGTGTGGATACATAAACAACACCATGTCCCTTGTATGCCTCTAATAGACTAGCCATGTCCCCTGATGGGCTGGCTGAAGCCTCCACTAAAGCCCATGAGGTTTGAGAAGGAAAAATCCAAAGTTGGAGAGGTGGAAAGAGTTTCCATGTGGAAAGGAGGAATCCTACTCCTAATAGGATTGGAGTAGGACTCCTCCACCTCCAATTTCGGCCAGGTTTGAGGCTGCCTCCTCCCCTCCCTCCCTCCTATATATACTAGAGGATTTATAGGGAAAAGCTAACCCTAATTGCCACGTGCAGCCCTCTTCTTCCTCTAGATCGTTTTCTCCTCTAGATCGGTTTTCAGCGGTGCTTAGGCGAAGCCCTGCCGGAATTGCTCCATGACCATCGCCGCGACGCCATCACACTGCCGGAGAACTCGTCCACCTCTCCGCTCCCTCTTGCTTGATCAAGAAGGCGGAGATCGTCATCGAGCTGTACGTGTGCTGAACGCGGAGGCGTCGTCTCTTCGGCACTAGATCGGAAGGATCGTGATCAAGATCGCGAGATGGATCGTGATGAGATCGCGGGACGGATCGCGATGAGTTCGCGGGACGGATCGTGATTGGATCACGGGATGGATTGTGATGAGATTGGGGGATGCTCGGCGATTTGGATCGCGAAGACGTTCGACTACACCAACCGCGTTTCTTAACGCTTCCCGCTTAGCGATCTACAAGAGTTTGTAGATCCACTCTCCCTCTCGTAGATGCTCATCACCATGGATAGATCTTGCGTGTGCATAGGAAATTTTTTGTTTCCCATGCAATGTTCCCCAACAGTGGTATCAGAGCTAGGTCTATGTGTAGATGAGATCTCGAGTAGAACACAAAGAGTTTGTGGGCGTTGATGCTTAGATTGCTTCCTCCCTTGGTTGTGTTTTGGTTTAGCGGTATTGTGGGATGAAGCGGCCCGAACCAACCTTACTTGTACGCTTACAAGAGACCGGTTCCATCGACTGACGTGTAACTTCATTGCACAAAGATGGCTGGCGGGTGTCTGTTTCTCCTACTTTAGTTGGATCGGATTCGACAAAGGCGGTCCTTGAGAAGGTTGAAAAGCAACTTATGTATCACCGTTGTGGTTTTGCGTAGGTGAGAATTGTTCTTGCTAGATACCCGTAGCAGCCATGTAAAACTTGCAACAACAATTAGAGGACGTCTAACTTGTTTTTGCAGGGTATGTTGTGATATGATATGGCCAATTACATGATGAGATATATGTGATGTATGAGATGATCATGTGTTGTATAGAATATCACGACTTGCATGTCGATGAGTATGGCAACCGGCAGGAGCCATAGGGTTGTCTTTAATTATTGTATGACCTGCGTGTGAATCATTAAGCGCTATGTAATGCTTTACTTTATCGCTAAACGGTAGCATTAGTAGTAGAAGCGTGGTGGGCGCGACAACCCCGATGGCGACACGTTGATGGAGATCAAGATGATGGAGATCATGGTGTCAGGCTGGTGACGATGGAGATCATGCCGATGCTTTCAAGATGGAGATCAAAAGCATAAGTTCATGGCCATATCATGTCACTTATGATTTGCATGTGATGTTAATCCTTTTATGCACCTTGTTTTGCTTAGGATGACGGTAGCATTATAAGGTGATCCCTCACTTAAATTTCAAGATGAATTGTGTTCTCCCCGAGTGTGCACCGTTGCAAAAGTTTGTCGTGTCGAGACACCACGTGATGATCGTGTGTGATAGACTCTACGTTCACATACAACGGGTGCAAGCCAGTGTTGCACATGCGGAACACTTGGGTTAAACTTGACGAGCCTAGCATGTACAGACATGGCCTCGGAACACAAGAGACTGAAAGGTCGAACATGAGTCATATAGTAGATATGATCAACATGATGATGTTCACCATTGAAACCACCTCAACTCACGTGATGATCGGACTTGAGTTGGTGAATTTGGATCATGTATCACTTGAATGACCGGAGGGATGTAAATTTGAGTGGGAGTTCTTCATTAATATGATTAATTGAACTCATTATCATGAACATAGTCAGTAGTGTCTTTGCAAATTATATTGTAGATTACTTGCTCGCGCTATAGCTCCTCTAAATTTTTATATGCTCCTAGAGAAATAGAGTTGAAAGATGATGGTAGCAATATTGTGGACTGGGTTCGTGATCTAAGGATTGTCCTCATTGCTGCACAGAAGGCTTATGTCCTTAATGCACCGCTCGGTGCGCCAACCCCTCTAGCATCGTCTGTAGATGTTGTGAACATCTGTCAGGCACGTTCTGATGACTACTTGATAGTTTAGTGCGTCATGCATTATGACTTAGAATTGAGGCTCCAAAACGTTTTGAACGTCACGGAACATATGAGATGTTCTAAGAGCTGAAATTAGGATCTCAGGCTCGTGCCCGTGTTGCGAGATATGAGATCTCCAACAAGATTATTTGCCTACAATATGAAAGAGAATAGCTCAATCGTTGAGCATGTGCTCAGATTGTCTGGGTGCTACAATCGCTTGAATCGAGTGGGAGTTGATCTTCCAGATAAGATAGTGATTGATATAGTTCTCCAAGTCACTGTCACTAAGATACTAGAACCTGGTGATGAACTATAAAATGCCAAGGATAGAAATAATTATACCTGAGCTATTTGCGATGTTTGACACCGCAAAGGTAGAAATCAAGAAGAAGCGTCAAGTGTTGATGGTTAGAAAATCACTAGTTTCAAGAAGGGAAAGGGCAAGGAGGGAAATTTCATGGATGGCAAGTCAGTTGCTGCTCCAGTGAAGCAACCCAAAGTTGAACCCAAACCCGAGACTAAGTGCTTCGATTATGAGGAGAGCGGACGCTGAAGCGGAACAACCCTAGATACTTGGTAGATAAGAAGGCTGGCAACGTCGACAGAAGTATATTTGATATACGTGTTAATGATGTGTACCTTGCGAGTATTCCTAGTAGCACCTGGGTATTGGATACCGGTTCGGTTGCTAAATGTTAGTAACTCGAAATAAAAGCTATGGAATAAACGGAGAACTAGCTAAGGGTGAGGTGACGATGTGTGTTGGAAATGTTTCCAAGGTTGATGTGATCAACGTCGCATGCTCTTTCTACCTTCGGGATTAGTGACGAACCTAAATAAATGTTATTTGGTGTTTTGCGTTGAGCATGAACATGATTAGATCGTGTTTATTGCAACACGGTTATTCATTTAAGTTAGAGAATAATGGTTATTCTGTTTACATGAACGATACCTTCAATGGTCATGCACCTAGTAAGAATGGTTTGTTGAATCTTGATCATAGTAATACACATGTTCATAACATTGATGCTAAAAGATACAAAGTTAATAATGATAGTACCACATACTTGTGGCACTGCCGCTAAATGTCATATTGGTATAAAATGCATGAAGAAACTCCATGCTGATGGATCTTCGGACTCATATTATTTCAAATCGGTTGAGACATGCGAACCATGCCTCTTGGGAAAGATGACTAAGGACCCCATTTTCCAGATGGATGGAGCGGGCAAGTGATTTATTGAAATGATACATGTTGATGTATGCAATCCAATGAGTCTTGTAGCGTGCATTGGATATCGTTATTTTCTTACCTTCACCGATGATTTGAGTAGATATAGTGTATATTTACTTAATGAAACATAAGTCTGAATCATTTGAAAGGTTCAAGCAAATTCAGAGTGAAGTTTAAGATCATCGTGACAGGAAGATAAAAATGTCTACGATATGATCGTGGAGGTGAATATCTGAGTTACGAGTTTGGCATACAACTTTAGACAATGTGAAAGTTGTTTCACAACTTACACCACCTAGAACACCATAGTGTGATGGTGTGTCCAAACATCATAGTCGTGCTCTATTGGATATGGTGCGTGCTATGATGTCTCTTATCATTTTGTTACTATAATTTTGGGGTTATGCATTAGAGACAACTACATTCAGTTTAAATAGGGCACCATCTAAATCCTTTGAGATGACACCGTGTGAATTATGGTTTGATAGAAACCTAAGCTGTCATTTCTTAATGTTTGGGGCTGCAACGCTTGTGTGGAAAATGTTTTCACCTAATGAGCTCGAACCCAAAGCGGACAAATGCATCTTCATAGAATACCCTAAGAACAGTTGGGTGAACCTTCTATCTCAGATCCAAGCATAAAATGTTTGTTGCTAAAACTAGGTCCTTTCTCGAGAAAAAGTTTCTCTCAAAAGAATTGAGTGGGAGGAAGATAGAACTTGATGAGGTTATTGAACCTTTGTTTCAACGAGAGAGTAGCGCAGCGCAGGAAGATGTTTTTGTGAAGCCTACGTTAGTTGAAGAGGAAGTTAATGATGATGATCATGAAGCTTCGGATCAAGTTACTATCGAACCTCATAGGTCGACAAGGACACGTACTGCTCCTGAGTGGTATGACAACCCTGTCTTAGAGGTCATGTTGTTGGACAACGATGAACCTACGAGCTATGGAGAAGCGATGATGGGCCTAGAATCCGACGAATGGTTAGAGGCCATGAAATTTGAGAAAGGATCCATGTATGAAAACCAAGTATAGACTTTGGTGGACTTTCTCATTGGACGGCAGGTTGTTGAGTACAAATGGATCTTTAAAATGAAGACAAACGCTGATGGTGAATGCCACCATTTATAAAGCTCGACTTGTCGCAAAGAAGTTTCTAGCAAGTTCAAGGAGTTGACTACGATGAGACTTTCTCATTCGTAGCGATGCTAAAGTCTGTTGGAATTATGTTAGCAGTTGCTGCATTTTTCAATTATGAAATCTGGCAGATGGATGTCAAAACATCGTTTCCTTAACGGTTTACTTGAGGAAAGGTTGTATGTGATACAACCAGAAGGTTTTGTCCGTCCTAAGGATGCTAAAAGGTGAGCAAGCTTCAGTGATCCTTCTATGGATTGAAGCAAGCATCTCAGAGTTGGAATATACATTTTGATGAGGTGATCAAAGTTTTTGAGTCTATACAAAGTTTATGAGAAACTTGTATTTACAATAAAGTGAGTGGGAGCACTATAGAGTTTTTGATAAGCATATGTGGTTGACATATTGTTGATCGGAAATGATGTAGAATTTCTAGAAAGCATAAAGGGTTGTTTGAAAGGAGTTTTTCAAAGGAAGACCTGGAAAGCTACCTAATTGTTGAGCATCAAGATCTATAGGGATAGATCAAGATGCTTGATGAGACTTTCAATGAGTACATGCCTTGACAAGATTTTGAAAGAGTTCAAAATGGATCAGAGAGAGAAAGAGTTCTCGCCTGATTTGTAAGGTGTGAAGTTGAGTGAGACTCAAAGCTCGACAACGGCAGAAGAAAGAGAAAGGACGAACGTCGTCCCCTATGCCTTAGCCATAGGCTCTATATTATGCCATGTTGTGTACCGCACCTGGTGTGTGCCTTGGCATGAGTCTGTCAAGGGGTACAAAAGTGATCCAGGAGTGGATCACTGGACAGTGGTCAACATTATCCTTAGTAACTAGAGGACTAAGGAAATATTTATGTATTATGGAGGTGATAAAGAGTTTGTCATAAAGGGTTACGTCGATGCAAACTTTAACACCAATCCGGATGACTCTGAGTAGCAATCCGGATACGTATAGTGGAGCAACCATTTGGAATAGCTCCAAGTGAAGTGTGGTAGCAGTGTCTACAGTATGACATAGAGATTTGCAAAGTACACATGGATCTGAAGGTCGCAGACCCATTGACTAAAAGACCTCTCTCACATGCAAAGCACGATCGAGCCCCACTCATTGGGTGTTAGATTCATAACAATGCGAATCACATGGTGATGTGAACTAGATTATTGACTCTAGTGCAAGTGGGAGACTGTTGGAAATATGCCCTAGAGGCAATAATGAATTGGTTATTATCATATTTCCTTGTTCATGATGATCGTTTATTATCCATGCTATAATTGTGTTGATTGGAAACTCAGATACATGTGTGGATACATAGACAACACCATGTCCCTAGTATGCCTCTAATAGACTAGCTCGTTGATCAAAGATGGCTAAGGTTTCCTAGCCATTGACATGATATGTCATTTTATAACGGGACCACATCATTAGGAGAATGATGGGATGGACAAGACCCAAACTACAAACGTAGCATATGATCGTGTCAGTTTATTGCTACTATTTTCTACATGTCAAGTATCTGTTCCTATGACCATGAGATCATGCAACTCACTAACACCAGAGGAGTGCCTTGTGTGTATCAAACGTCGCAACGTAACTGGGTGACTATAAAGGTACTCTATAGGTATCTCCGAGGGTGTCTGTTGGGTTGGCATGGATCAAGACTGGGATTTGTTACTCCGTGTGACGGAGAGGTATCTCAGGGCCCACTCGGTAATACAACATCACAACAAGCCTTGCAAGCAATGTGACTAAGTGTTAGTCACGGGATCTTGTATTATGGAATGAGTAAAGAGACTTGCCTGTAACTAGGTTGAACTAGGTATGGAGATACCGACGATCGAATCTCGGGCAAGTAACATACCGAAGAACAAAAGGAACATCATACGGGATCAACTGAATCCTTGGCATAGAGGTTCGACCGATAAAGATCTCCATAGAATATGTAGGAATCAATATGGGCATCCAGTTCCTGCTATTGGTTATTAACTGTAGAGGTGTCTCGGTCATGTCTACATAGTTCTCGAACCCGCGGGGTCTGCACACTTTAGGTTCGGTGATGTTTCAGTAGTATAAAGTTATGTATGGTGGTGACCGAAGGTTGTTTGGAGTCCCGGATGAGATCCCGGACATCACGGGGAGCTCCGGAATGGTCCGGAGGTAAAGATTGATATATAGGAAGTCCTATTTTGGTCGCCGGAAAAGTTTCGGGCTCATCGGTAGTGTACCGGGAGTGCCGGGAGGGTACCGGAGGACCATCGGGAGGGGTGTCACGCCCCGAAGGGCCTCATGGGCTGTGGGAGGAGACAAACCAGCCCCTTGTGGGCTGGCTGAAGCCTCCATTAAAGCCCATGAGGTTTGAGAAGGAAAAAATCCAAAGTTGGAGAGGTGGAAAGAGTTTCCATGTGGAAAGGAGGAATCCTACTCCTAATAGGATTGGAGTAGGACTCCTCCACCTCCAGTTTCGGCCAGGTTTGAGGCTGCCTCCTCCCCTCCCTCCCTCCTATATATACTAGAGGATTTATAGGGAAAAGCTAACCCTAATTGCCACGTGCAGCCCTCTTCTTCCTCTAGATCGTTTTCTCCTCTAGATCGGTTTTCAGCGGTGCTTAGGCGAAGCCCTGCCAGAATTGCTCCACCACCATCGCCGCGGCCCCATCACGCTATCGGAGAACTCATCCACCTCTCCGCTCCCTCTTGCTGGATCAAGAGGACGGAGATCGTCATCGAGGTGTACGTGTGCTGAACGCGGAGGTGCCGTCTGTTCGGCGCTAGATCGGAAGGACCGTGATCAAGATCGTGAGACGGATCGTGATGAGATCGCGAGACGGATCGTGATGAGTTTGCGGGACGGATCGTGATTGGATCATGGGACGGATCGTGATGAGATCGCGGGATGCTCGGCGATTTGGATCGCGAAGACGTTCGACTACACCAACCGCGTTTCTTAACGCTTCCCGCTTAGCGATCTACAAGGGTTTGTAGATCCACTCTCTCTCTCTCGTAGATGCTCATCACCATGGATAGATCTTGCGTATGCGTAGGAAATTTTTTGTTTCCCATGCAACATTCCCCAACAATGACATGATGCGCAAACAAATATGATGCATGTCCGGTTAATTATGCAACGCATGGCAAATCACATCAAACAACTACTACACATTGAAGTGAAGCTCAAATGCCATGAGTTGAATATTGACGAAACTCCACATTCGAATTATTTAGTTCACTCTCTTTAGGTACTCATCAATATTAAATGTTGTTAAACATGGTAATAGATGAAGCATGAACAACTATATCATCTAGGCATTTTAAATGGGGCCGGAAGCAACATATAGCATTTCCGAAACATCCCTATTAAGCATAACATGAATTTGGCCCAGATCTGTCCTAACATAACTTTAGAGTTGTTAAATTGTAAAATAAATGTCATCATGTGATTCTACAAGTTTTTCTAGACAAGTTTCATATATGGAACATTTTAAACGGAGCTACGGTTATTTAATTATGCAATAAACCATTTTGACATGACATTTATGCAAAATAAATGAAAACAGCAAGTTAATCATTTTAAACACATGTGAAAGTTTTTTATTGTGAATCTACATGAAATTCTAGTCAAGTTTCATATATAAAGTTTGCCCATACGATGCCCGGTTGAAAAGTTATTAACTGCATGAAGATTAGGTTTTTTTTGTAAATCTGTTTTACTTGTTAATTAGCAAAATTCACTATGCAGAAGAAAAAAACAACTCGGGCCGAATCCATTAGGCATAGGATAGCTATAGCACGCATATGCAGGGAATAGGGGTGGCTCGCCCTGGACCTTGGGCCGGTTGGAGGCGGTCTGGGCCGACGGATGCTGGGCCAAGGCGAGGCCTGGCGCTGGCGAATGGGGGCGTCGAGCTCCCCATCCTCGAGCCGAGCAAGGCCAGTGGCGGCTAGCCAACGACGCCGACGGCCAGAGGAGCTCCGGCGAGGGACGACAGCGGCCGAGGGCGGATCCGGCGGGGCTGGACCGGATCCGGGCAGATCTGGGCCCTGGCACCCATCTCCGGCGGCAAAGGTGCGGGATCCGACGACGGTTGAAGGGACGGCGGCCATGGCAGGGATCCTGATGGTGGCTTCCACGGTTACTGGCAGAGGCGGGGATGGCCTGGGTCCAATAAGGCGGTGACCTCAAGGGGCTCCGACGCTCCAGCCACGACGGGCGGCGACGAGGAGAGGCCCTCACTCGGGCGGCATGTCACACCCAAGATGCGATCCTATCCTTATTTTGGCACGAGGGCCTCGACAGGGATAGAAGCACATCTCGTCGTGTTGCAATAACGGATATCATTACAAGTACATGTACAAAAGAGGTGAGTGTATGGAATTGGCTTACACTCGCCACAAGCTACAACAAGATCACATCAATACACCAACATATTCAAACATCATACAGAAGAGCAGGGTCCGACTACGAACGAAATCAAACGATAAAATGACATACATCCTTGTTATCCCAGGCTGTCGTCTGGAACCCATCCTAGATTGATGATGATGAAGAAGAATAACTCCAAATCAAATCAAACATCGCTCTCACGTCAAATCATTGCATTACCTGTACCTGCAACTGTTGTTGTAGTAATCTGTGAGCCACAGGGACTGAGCAATCTCATTTCCAAGGGTATCAAGACTATTAAAGCTTAATGGGTGATGTATGGTTAAGTGGCGAGGCTGCAACAAGAGACTAAGCATTTGTTTAAGTGGCTAACTTACGAATACATAAAGTAAAGTATGGTGGTCTACGCATAACGGACGTGAACTAGTAATGATCACTAACTGATCCTGATCACCTACTTACGTCAAACATAACCCCACCATGTTCTCTCTTGGATAAGAACTCACGAGAAGAGACAGTCATGGTTACGCACACGGTTGGTGTATTTTATTTGAGTTTACTTCAAGTTTGCTATGACCGGGTGTTAAACAAAGTTTCCAAGTTTGCCACATAACCGCGGGCACGGCTTTCCGAAAGGTTTAACCCTGTAGGGATGCTCCAACTCATCCATCACAAATTAACCACACGCAGCGGGAATAACCTCGACCACGGATCTCGTGATCTTCCTAGGCAATTCCACAGGAAATCCGCCACCTCGAGATAGCCCGAAGAAAAGACGGAATTACTCACTCAAGACGTTCGAGAAAGGTAAAACAAATCCAGCAAGGCCGCCCGACGTGTCGACGCACCCGATAGGAGCCGCGTATCTCGTTCTCAGGACACGACCGGATAGGCATAGCGTACAGTGGGCTGATAGAAATCTCCCGAGTTGCCCCGGGTTGGCCCCGCACACGGCTCTAGTTTGGACCAACACTCATGAGGAGCACTGGCCCGGGTTGTTGATTAAGATCCTCGGGTTAATTACCCCCTATGCAGGTTTATTAGTTATTAGGCAAATGTAGTACCAACATTGGGCCTTGCCAGACAAGCTTTATCCTAAAACAAAAATCAAGGGAGTCCCCATAACAACCCCGAGCATGTTAGGAGCATTCAATTATGGAACAGAACACCGGTTCGCAAGTAACTAGGGCGGCAAGAGTGGAACAAAACACCGAGCAAAAGGCCAAGCCTTCCACCCTTTACCAAGTGTATAAGTGCATTAAATTAAATAGCAATAATATTGTGATAACAAAAGAATGTCCATGTTGTCACATAGAAGCAATTGCACCTGCAGCTAGAAACGCTATAAGAAGGGCTGAGCAAGCGGTAACATAGCCAAACAATGATTTTGCTGGGATGTGGAGGGGTTAGAGGCTTTTCATGGCAAGGTTGGGAGGCTTGACAAACAAGTGGTAGGTAGCGTGACATAACGATAAAAGCGAGACAACTAGCATAGCAATGATAGTAGTGGTATCTAGGGAAATGTGTCATCTTGCCTGAGATCCCGCTTGAAAGAAGAACGAGTCCATGAAGAAGACAAGCCAGCGTAGTCGAACGAATCCTCACACTCCGAACGCTTTCGGAACTCTATCGAGAAGAAGCAATCCGGAACAAACAATCAACACACGATACATCACAACATATGCATGACATGATGCGCAGACCAATATGATGCATGTCCGGTTTAATATGCAACGCATGGCATGGCGTGGCAAGAACAACAAACAACTACTACATATTAAGTGAAGTTCAATATGCGACGAGTTGCATATTGACGAAACTCCATGTTGATTATTTAGTTCACTCTCGTTAGGTACTGATCAATATTAAATGTTTTTTTAACATTGGTGGTCATGGAATAAGGCGAAGATGGAATTAAGCAATTTAAATGGAGAGGGACAACATACATATAACAAAATAATAACTCTCCATATTATGAGAAAATGGTTAATGTTGTTTATCATGGCAAGAGGTGAAGCATGAACAACTTTATCGTCTAGGCATTTTAAATGAGGACGAAAGCATCATATAGCATTTACGAAACATCGCCATAAGCACAATATGAATTTGGTCCAGATCTATACTAACCATATTTTAGAGTTGTTAAATAGCAAAATAAATGTCACCATGAGATTCTACACATTTTTCTAGCCAGGTTACATATGTGGAACATTTTTATGGGAGCTACGGTTTAAAAGTTATTAAATAAATCATTTTAATATGAGATTTTTGCAAATCAATACAAACAGCTAGGTTAAATATTCTAAAGTGAAAGTTGGATATTGTGAAACTACACAAAGTTCTAGTCACTTTACATATATTAAGTTGTTAAATCCGAGGCACGATTAATTTGCTAAGAATTAATTTATTGTTTAATATGTCATCACGCAAATCCATGCAAACATCATGTTTAAATATTTTTAACATGCATGAAAGTTGAATATTATTAAACTACACGAAATTCTGGACATTTTACATATCTAAATTATTTCCACTGGGTGCACGGTTCTCAAGTTATTAATGCATAAAAGTTAGGGGGTTTTCTGCAATTTTATAAATCCTCGAATAATAGCTAAATTCGCAGGACAGAAAAAATATATGCATTGGGCCGAATTTGGATAGTGCACTGGGCGCAGGACAACAAAATCTCGCTCAGGCGTTGAATAGCTAGGCTGGGCTCACCTAGCGGCCAGAGGGCCGACTCGATGTTGGGCTTGCGCACGAGCTGGGCCGGAGGCGTGGCTGGGCCTTGGGGTGTGGCCTCATGCGCTGTAGATGGCCCACACGTGGGGTAGGGAGTGAGGGGGGTCAACGCCTCGTCCTCCTCTCTCGTGCGAGCACACTGAGCCATGGCGTCGGGGCTGGAAGGAGCTACGACGCGAATCCGGCAAGGACGACGTCGCTTAGGGTGAGGGGAGGGCCGGGACGGATGGATCCAGGCGGGGCTCATGGGATTTGGCGACCAACAAGGCTTGGCGACAGGCGGCGAGCTTCTCGGGCGGCCATGGCGGTCCTAGCATGGAAGAGAGAGAGAAATGAGACGAGGGAGAGATGGAGAAGGGGAGGAAGGGACGCGCGGGGTCCGGCCTGGTCCGGCCTGGTCCGGCGAGACGACGGCCTCCGGGGGCTTTGGCGAGGGGGCGGCGGCCATGGATGCCTCGGGCGGCTGCGGATGGAGGCGCTCGGGCAAGGGGAGGCTCAGGAGGAGCTCCTAGCTCTGGCGATGACTCCAGATGGGCTTCGGTGGGCTTGGTTTGGACCCGGGCGGGCCCGGCGCGAGGAGGGAGAGAGGAGGCGCTAGGTTGGCGGCTGGCTGTTTGCTCGGTGCGGAAAACGAGGAGGGATTAGGATTTTCTTTAGGGCAGGGTTAGGGGGTTTTTCTTCGTTTTCGGACCGTTCGATTTTGATCGGACGGCCTGAAAACGGAGGGGCTAGCTAGGTGGGCTAGTGGGGTATGTAGTGGGCTTTGGTCTGAGATGAGAGGGAATGTGGCATCCCGTGAAAAGAGTTTAAAACATCGAAAACGTCCGACGAATAAAACGATGAGCGCACTGCTATGACTGACCGTTCGGGTATCAAACGAACTCGGAAGGCGATGAAATTTGGCAGGCGGTCTACCTACGCTATAATAAGACCGCATGCCAGGTTTTGACCCAATCCGAGAATATTTTTAGCGCGCCTTTTAAAACATTTTTTTAAACGATGTCGTGGGCGCGTTCGTGTGTGGTTGGTGTCAAAACAGGCAACGGCAAGAAGAGAGAGAACCGGCAACTACGAACGGATGCAAGTTTTCGAAAACGAGTGGCAATGCCATGCAGATGATGCGAATGATGCGATGATGAATGTAACACCCAAACGAAACACAGACGAGAATGGAAATAAAAGGGGAATCTTCTGGAGCGTCGGTCCCGGGCAGTTACACGACGCCGGAGCCTCATGGGATGGACGCTGGCTGCGGGAGGAGCTCGGGAGGAGGCTGCGGCGGCGCGATCCGGGCCCGGCGGGCCTGGATGAGTTCTCGCGGGCCCATGGCTGGGAGGTGGGAGCTGCGGCTAGGTGGCGGCTAGGGGTTGGGGACGCATGGAAAACAAGGCAGCTAGGGTTTAGGGTCAAAATTAGGCAGGTGGGGGTCTATTTATAGCAAATGGGGCTAGGGTTAGGAGTTTTGTCTATTTTCGGACCGTTCGATCTCGATCGGACGGCCCGGAAGCGGAGGGGGATAGGTTAGGTTGCGGTGGCTATGTAAATGGGCTATGAGGTGATGAGAGGGAGGTTTGCGGCCCGTGACACGAGGTTTTAACACAACGAAAAACGTCCGATAATAACTGATGACCGCACTGCTAAAGTCGTCCGTTCGGGTATCAAACGAACTCGAAATGCGACGGAATTTGGCAGGCGGTCTACCTACACTATAATAAGACCGCACACCAAGTTTCTACCCAACCCGGGAATATTTGTCATTCCACTCAATCTCCCCCTCGGAGATATTATGAAAAGAAAGAACATTTTCCTGACCCTGATAATTCCAAGGCCCAAATATCCAGGGAAGAATATGAATGTGTACATGCAACCGCTTAAGGATGAATTACAAGAAGCCTGGGATAATGGGAACAAGACATACGACGCCGCTACAAAAAAGAACTTCAAAATGCATGTGTGGTACATGTACTCGATGCATGACTTGCCGGCGTATGCGCTATTCGTTGGCTGGTGTGTGCATGGAAGGTTTCTGTGCCCCACATGCAAGGCAGCTCTTCAGTTCCGTTGGCTGGAGGCGGGTCGCAAGTTTTCTTGCTTCGACATGCATAGACAGTTCCTGGATCCTGACCATAAGTTCAGAAAAGACAAGAAGAATTTCATCAAAGGTAGAGTTGTCAAAAACATTGCACCACCTGCGTTGACAGGCCAACAGATGCTGGATCAGATAAACGCTCTCGAGCCGGATCCAAATCGTCCAGGGTATTTCAAAGGGTATAATACGGAACACGCCTGGACTCACAAGATATGTTTGTGGGATCTACCTTACTTCAAAGACCTCCTTTGCCCACACAACATCGACGTGATGCACACTGAAAAGAATGTCGTGGAGGCCCTTTTTGGTACATTGTTCGGCATAGAGGGGAAGTCGAAGGATAATCCTAAGGCTAGAGTCGACCAGGAGGCTCTATGTGATAGACCGTTACAAAACATTCGACAACCGAAAGGAAAGAAGAACTGGAGGAAGCCAAAGGCATGGTTCAATCTTGGAAGGCCAGCTATGAGGGAAATGATCTTGTGGGTGGAAATGCAGTTGATGTTCCCCGATGGGTATGCAGCGAATCTAAAGAGGGGAGCGAGTCTTGAAAAATTGAAAATATTTGGTCTCAAGAGTCATGATTGGCACATATGGCTTGAGCGGGTAATGCCGGTGATGTTGCGTGGCTTTATCCCTGAGGATGAATGTCTAGTACCGGCAGAGCTGAGCTATTTCTTCCATGCTCTTTGTGCGAAAGAACTATCGCCTGACGTGCTAGACAAACTGGAAGAGTTGGCGCCGGAGTTGATCTGCAAGTTAGAAAAGATCTTTCCACCGGGCTTCTTTAATCCAATGCAGCATTTGATTTTGCATCTCCCGACCGAGGCAAGATTGGGGGGGGGGGGCGTGCAAAATCGTTGGTGCTTCTCAACTGAGAGGATGCAGAAGACGCTGCGAGCAAAATGTAAAAATAAACGTAGAGTTGAAGCATCGATGGCCAAGGCATTCATTACTGAGGAGGCGACAAACTTTGTGACAACACACTACATAACCCAGAATCGTCATTTGTACAAGGCTGCCCCGGCCCCGCCGGAGGAGATGATCGATGGTGTCTTGTGGGAGACGGTGGCTGACATTGTGATCTGTCGCTTTTGGGTAATTTCTACTTTACAGAATTAAAAATCAACAACACCTAGTGATTGTACTAATCAGTGTCTAATATGTTGTCTTGTTTGATTGTAGACCTTCTATAGGTGTCTTGAGGAAGACGAGGCGAGAGCGGCTGTTGTTCTCGAACCCGAGTGCAAGCGCCTACTTCAGAACTTACAGCACGAGGCTCGGGTGCAGGCTATTCGAGACTACTACGCCTCGAGTAACATTAAGAGGGCCAAGAAGAAGTGCCGCAAAAATTATCTGAGTAAGGAGAAGTTTATGAAGGTAATTATCTATTCTTAAGGCCTTGTACTTAGTTTCTTTGGTTTGATTCGTAGACGTAGCGCTGAAATTTCTCTTGTCTAACTTAGGTGCCCCCGAGATGGTGTGCGAATAGGATGGACTGTTGGGAGGCATTGGTGGATGAGTGGTGCTCTCCCGAATGGCTAGCCGAACACAACAAGGCCAAGGAGAAGCGTGCCCAAATGAGAGGTGTGCCACATCATCAAGGGAGCTCCAACCTGTTTGAGTACGGGGATAACTGGGTATGTGGTTTGCTTCATGATTCATGTAATTTCATTCTTCATGCTAGCTTGATCCCTTAACTAATATTTTGTTCACCTCTTTTAGGCGCGAGAAAACAAGAAGGAGGTGCCACCTCTATTCTACCTCTATGCCATGGCCCATACTGCCTCGTACAAGAAGGCCAAGGCATTCTCTAAGGATGACCTCGATCATCCAGAGAGCTTTAGCAACATCTCCTCCCACAACAAGCTCGTGAGGTACAAAGATGAGGGGAAGGCGAGGAAAGGGAAGGACTTCAACCAGAGCCAGAGTCCTTTTGATCCAGAGCTCGTGATGATATCTGGTGGTGGGAGGCCCCATGGCTCGATAGCCATTGGGGATGGACTGATACGTTGTCCTAGAACTCTCCCAGAGATCAAGAAGCGCCAAACGAGCTCTGATCCTGAGATAAGACCTCGTCCACGGCCAATGGAGCTCGCCATCGAGGCTAGGGCCCAAGAGCTTCTGGCGGAGGCAAATAGGCAGGCTGCACAGAGGGAGAGGGAGATGGAGGAGAGGATGGCTAGGCTGTTGGAGGAGGAGAGGAACCGGAACGACGCGTCTCACCGGGCCCTATACGAGCTCCTCGTGGTAAGTTTCTCCTGCATATTAGCCAAATCATGCACGTAATGTTCGTTTCATCACTAACTAATATGAATGACTCGTGAAAACAAAATGTGCAGACTGTGTGCCAGAACAATGGTCAGACCCCTCCGTCGATGCCCCATATTGCTATAGCACCCACGGTGAGTTTCATTTAAATGGTCATTAGTGACTAGTATTCACATTTGAGTTGCATCATGCCAACGAGACATTGCAAATGATATTTGGTGTAGCGTGCCTCCCGACAAGCATCGACCGATCCTTCCGCGTCTGCCGCAACCCCTACCGGTCCTTCTACATCTCATCTTGGCCCAAACCCTACCGGTCCTTCACCTCCATGTTGATGGTAAGTTTTCCCAAGTGTTTTCATTAACAAATGCATACTTAGCTTAAGAAATTAACTACTTAGCTCCAAAATGACCTATACATAGCTTATTTTCATCAAAAATGACTTGATATGCTTAGTTAGCTAGAAAATGGTATATTCTACCTAGGATAGCTATAAAATGATCTATACTTAGCATTTTTTCCTCCAAATGACTTGATATGCTTAGTTAGCTAGAAAATGGCATTAGTAGCTAGTATAGCTCAATAATGATCTATAGCTAGTTCATTTATGACATAATTAGCTCACTTAGGTACAAAATGGCATAACTACCTAGGATAGCTCAATAATGATCTATAATTAGCTTAGTTAGTTCATTTATGACATAATATGCTCACTTAGGTAAAAAATGGCATAATAACCTTCGTTTACCTCCAAAATGACCTATACTTAGCTTATTTTCCTCAAAATACATAATAACCTTACTTACCTCCAAAAATGATATATTCTACCTAGGATAGCTATAAAATGACCTATACTTAGCTTATTTTCATCAAAAATGACTTGATATGCTTAGTTAGCTAGAAAATGGTATATTCTACCTAGGATAGCTATAAAATGACCTATACTTAGCATTTTTTCCTCCAAAATGACTTGATATGCTTAGTTAGCTAGAAAATGGCATTAGTAGCTAGTATAGCTCAATAATGATCTATAGCTAGTTCATTTATGACATAATTAGCTACAAAATGGCATTACCACCTTGGAGAAGAGGAGAGGAGAGGAGAGGAGAAAAAGAAATAGAAGATAAATTCTTCTTCTTCTTTTTTTCTTCATTTTCTTCTTCTTCTTCTTCTTCTAGCTAGTCTTCTTCTTCTTTTAACTATATCTTTCCTACCTTGCAGATTTGCTATAGATGAGGAAGAGTGCATTGATGGACTGTACTCTTCTACTTCTGCTACCTTTATGTTTATGGAAAACCTGTTTTGGATACGTATGGATGGATATGTTTTTGGAATCCATATTGTGTGTTGTTGGAAACTTGTATATATGTTGGACTTGTATGTTGGAATTTAATTATTGGTATATATATGCTTGTTTCAACTTATTTGGTATGCTTGTTGGAACTTGTTGAATGATATGTATGTTCTGGATATGTATATGTTGGATATATATGAATATTCTGTCAAATTGAATGATTTTAAGAAAAAATTAAAAAAACAGGGGCTATATAGCCACTTGCCGTCGGTTGGCAGACGGCAAAGAGCTTTGCCGTCCGCCAGTAGACGGCAAAGTGTCCACGTGGCAGTTACCTGTGCAAACTGGGGCTGGCCTAGGTGGGTTTTTTGCCGTCCGCTGGCAGACGGCAAAGAATTAAGTTCTTTGCCATCCGCCAGCGGACGGCAAAGAACCCACCTAGGCCAGCCCCAGGTATAAAAAAGGTACTTTGCCGTCTGCCAGGTTCTTTGCCGTCTGCCAACGGACGGCAAAGCACGCCGTTAAGCCTCCTAACGGAGCTAAGTGCCCACGTGTGTCGTCCGCTGGCGGACGGCAAAGAACCTAAGGTCTTTGCCGTCCGCTAGCGGACGGCAAAGAGCCTTTATCGTGGATTATTCAGCCGGACGGTTTGCTGTCCGCTGGCGGACGGCAAAGCCTTTGCCATCCGTGTTTCATGCCTTCGCCGTCCGGGAAGGCGGACGGCAAAGTACCTATTTCCTGTAGTGTAGGGAGTTCGTGTAGTTGGTCTAGGATCAGGGTAAGCAAGAGAGAGAGAGAAGCGCATGCATGTGAGCTTGCTCACTGGCCGAGCCGGACGACGCTTGGCACACGTGGGAGGAGGGAGAGGGAGGATGAGAGAGGTGGGGGGCGATTGCTAGCCGTGTTTGGGACGCTGAGGCGGCCTCGGGGGACACGATGGGGAGGCCTGAGGTGGTCAGGGGCTGCGATTTGGGGGCAAATACAGTGTGGTTGGGCGCTGTAGTGCGCTCTAGAGCACGCGTATGGCATGCCAACGGTGTTTTGGGTGGGACTAACCATGCCCAGTAGGCCTAGGGGGAAGTAAACAATGTGGGGGTGGTCTTGGATGCTCTGGGGGTCAATAGAGTAGAGAGGAGGTGGGGGGAGAGGAATATTCTTGTTGTCCAAAAGGGGAAATTGGGGTTTTACCCCACTCAGTGCCGAGCCATGCAAACCTTACTGGAGGTAAAATACATCAATGTGGAGTTGTGGTAAAAATTTGGGAGCAAGGAGAATAGTAAAAGTGGTGGAAACAGTGACTCTCGGAATACACCAGAAGGTGTTTGATGTTGGTTTGGGCAAGTAAATGGATTATACTTGCCTTGATATTTACCACGATCAAATAGAGGGTAAAAACAAGGTTGATCACAAGTTTTTAGCTGGTTTGAAGAACGTTGGCAATAGAGACTTTGTAAACTCTAGAAATTAACATAATTAGGTTTCTGTAGATCCAAGCATGCAAATCTATTCTCCTTGAGGCACCACTTGGTGTAGAATCATTATTTTGGGATTAGAACATTTCCACAAGGTTTGGGGTCAATAGGAGATAGTTGACAATGTAGAGTTGCTCAAATTTGGATTTGGAAAGGAATGGTTTTGGGATATTTTGGTGAACCACAACAATTTGTATTGGGATGAAACTTTGCAATATCATCACATTAGGCACATGTGACTTGCTAGAAGTTTCCTGGATTTATTTGAGAGTATTTCTTGTACAAATATTCCAAATGCTTGATTTAAGCAAAAAGGGTTTTGGAGATTTTTTCTCCATTATTTTGAACATAACCATGTGTTGAAACTAATATATATGGAAAATATATGTCCACTGAGTTTCCCAAAATTTTCTCAAATATTTTTGAAGCATTTAAATATTTTTCCATGTGAAAGACCATTTTTGGCCTTAAGAAAAAGCCTTTATATAAAATAGTAAAATAATATTTAAAATTAGTATTTGGTGGTTTTGGGAATTATTATATATATGGGGTTCCAAATAAAGTCTTTGGGGGCAAGACAACCCACCCAATTTGAGGACTTGTAGTACATACCTCAATTCAGGGGTTTTTGAAAACCTAATTTGAATAAATCCTTTTTGGCTAATATAATATTTTATAAAAATAGTTTTAGGTACTATACACACAGTATGATCATTGGGAAATAAGTATGGACCAAGGAAGTGAGTTCTAGAGTGAAGAAGGTCTTTGAGTGCCAAGACAAAATCAAGCAAACAAGCAAACACCAAACAATTCAATCAAACACTGGCACTCGAAAAGTTTTAAATGGGTCTAAATTTTGTAAATCCATAACATAGCATAGTGATACAAACACAAGGCGTGACATATAAATACTTCACTTAGTGCTCCTTGGTATGCTGATTATGCTAATTATTTTGTTGCCAAGTACATTCCACCTTCCTTCACCTATCAACAAAAGAAAAAAAATTGTTTTATGATCTACGACATTCCTTTTGGGATAACCCACATCTTTACAAAGAGGGATTAGATGGTATTATTAGATGATCACTACTATAGAATGGTCTAAGGATGACACATCAATCAGAGACCCTTCGACGAAACTGTGTGCGATGACCAAATCGCAAACAGTATAGTTATAGCTCTATCGCTAATGACGTTAACTATGTGCGGTGGCGTATCCATCAAATAGGATCTAAAAATAGTTGTGTGTGCGATGTTTTGCAAACAGTTGGCCTAGAAAAATTGTTTGTGATTGGACAATATAACGCAAATGGTTATAAAAATATAAGTGTGTGCAATGTACGACATACAGTTCACCCTGATAAACTGTTTGTGTTGATCAAGCAGAACACAAATGATGGTCCAGATGATCACGTGTGCAATAGACGACATACAGTTCACTCGGATGAACTGTTTGTGATGAGATAAAATAACATAAACAGCTACATAGATCAAGATGTGTGTGATATACATCATATATGCCAATGGGATGAATTGTGTGCGATAAGCAAAAATAATAAAAACGGTTTCTCAGATCAAGATGTGTGTGTTGTACACAGGCCACTCGGATGTGTTGTGGGCAAACGGTTCCGGATAAAGAACTGTCAGGGACTGATGAAATCATCACTGACACATTTGGTTGTTTATTCCATATGCGATGTGATTTGCTCAATCTGCCCACAAACATATATGCTCTATTTAGAAGAACATGATTGCATAACCAAATTAAGCATCCAAATACACACATAACATTGGCGCACACCTCAATAAACTATTACATGCATAATAAACTTATCCCTCTAAAACTATAAATATTTCGATATAGAGGGAGCATGAGAAACGATCGGCAAATCATCTACTTCCTGTGACGCTTGCCGCCACCGCTCTACTTGTGGCTCGATCCCTCGTTGTCTTCGAGTAGGAGGAAATTCCTCATGTCAACGATTTGCGTGAACATCTCGTAACATGTGCACGCTTCACCTAGGCTGTGTGCCAGACATGCTTGTTCTTGTCGCACTTAGCCTTCATGTTAGCGTAGTAAGTGTCGATGATGGACTCGGCTAGGTCAACATGGGAGTCCATCTTCTTCTTGCTGCCCCAGCCCTTGTAGTGGCCACGGATGTTGACAAGCTTTTGGCAGGCCAAGCCCGAAGTCTTGAATCTGTAGTCGGGGCTGTTGAAAGACCTGGTGAAATGATCGCAAGGCACTGCGGCTAGGCAGTAGTGGTAGAGGAGGACGTGATGGCCCACCTACAACCGAGCAATGACAACCTTCTGATCATGCCTGGCACAACCACCGGTGTAACCGAGGTTGAAGCAACAACTTTGTACTTCTCATCTGCATCAAGCAACCACTCCATTGTGTCGATGGAGTCCTCCACCATGCCCGGGTCATTGGTGTACACCACCGCGAGGTCCATGTTCCTCATGTGGGTCTCCACATGATGCACTCCGAACTCCATTGGAGCGTCGCTGGACATTCTCTCTATAGGCGTCGTCCAGGGTGTGCTTATTGTGTTGTGGGATGCGATCAAAAGCGTGAAGAGACTATGGTTAATGGCCGTGGGTATAAATGGGGGCCGGACATCCTGGAAAACTGGCACGTCCGGATGGCAGTTTTTGCAGCACATGATTCAGTCGTGGAACACGTAACTGCACGGGGCAACGTGCGTGGCATAACCGCGTGCATATGGAGCCCGGACTTGATTGCGGACCGGCCCCAACTACTGGCAGAGTGCACACGGAGGGCGCGAGAGCAGAGCACGCGGTGGGACGCGAGGTCGAACCAGACCACTCTGTACTTGTCCTCGTCAAGTAATAGGTCCATGATGTTGGAGTTCTCGACCCAGATTGGGTGTTTGGTATACACCATCGAGAGCCCCACGAACCGACACGACGTGTCCACTATGACATGCATGGTGAACTGACGCTCGTCGTCGGCAGCCACTGGGAGCGCGATTGGAGCCACGCAGGATAACCTCGGTCGTGGTTCTGCTTCTCAACGTCGTGATATTAATCGTCAATTGTATATTAATGTCCTAATATTAATCGTCTTGCATGCTAAGGAATACTACTGCCAAAATACATGTCTCCCTCATAAGATGCCATTTGCATGATTGTATGTGATATCCGACAAATAGGTCGTTCGGACAAGCTGTTTGCGTTGACCAAAAGTAACACAACCGATTCTGTGTGACAAGATGTGTGTGATACACGACAAACAGGTCAGTACTCGGTTGTGTGGGAAGACCGATAAAAAGACAGACGATTCCTGATAATAGGCCGTGTGTGATGTGGCGTATGGGCAAACACTTGCTCGCACCCCATTCTCTGTGATTGTTGAAATCATCGTTGACGTGTTCCTTTGTATAATCGTAAGCAATGTGATTTTCTATGTCTGCATATACCATCTATGCTCTATCTATAGAAAAACATCATGATGGCATAACCTAAATAAACATCAAATTACATTACTGACTACAGATAACATTTGCACACATCAATTAACAAGTACATGCATACTAAACTAGCACTGGCGATCATCAAATCATTCAACTATACTTCTTGTGACGAGGGGTGCCGATCGGCGCAGGACGGAGGCACTTCCTCATGTCAACGATTCGCATGCACATCTCGTAGCTTACATACGCGTCCTTGGCCGCATACTTGATGTGATCTTCATATAGTCTCTGGACCCAGGCACGGTGCTAGGCAACCTTCTTCTTCTTGCAGATATCCTTCATGCCTCTGTATTAGGGGTCTATGATGGCCATGGCGAGGTCAACCAGGGAGTCCTTATGGTTCTCCTAGCTTCCCAAGATCTTGGACAGGCATTGGACGTCCACAAGATTCCGGTAGGCCAAGACCATGGTCTTGAGCACCTTTTCATCGTTGGTGGTGTCCACCATACCGAATATGTAGTCGGGGCTATTGACAAACCTGACAAATGGATTGCAAGGCATTGTGGCCAGACAGTAGTGGTAGACGAGGACGTAATGGCCCATGCATAGCTGGGCAACGACAACCTTTTGATCATGCCCGTCATGACCCCCGATGTACTCGAGGTCGAATCCAACCACTTTGTACTTGTCATAGACAAGTAATTGCTCCATGGTGCGGATGGAGTTCTCCACTCAGACCGGGTCGTTCGTGTATACCACCATGAGGTTCTTGAACCTTACGTGGGTGTCCACATAGGCACAAATGGTGTGTTGGGGAACGTTGCATGGGAAACAAAAAAATTCCTATGCACATGCAGATCTATCCATGATGATGAGCATCTACGAGAGGGAGAGTGGATCTACGTACCCTTGTAGATCGCTAAGCGAGAAGCGTTAAGAAACGCGGTTGGTGTAGTCGAACGTCTTCGCGATCCAAATCGCCGAGCATCCCGCGATCTCATCATGATCCGTCCCGTGATCCAATCACGATCTGTCCCGCGAAATCATCATGATCCATCCCGTAAACTCATCACGATCTGCCCCGCGAACTCATCACGATCTGTCTCGCGAACTCATCACAATCCGTCTCGCGATATTGATCACGGTCCTTCCGATCTAGTGCCGAACGGACGACACCTCCGCGTTCAGCACATGTACAGCTCGATGACGATCTCCGCCTTCTTGATCCAGCAAGAGGGAGTAGAGAGGTAGACGAGTTCACTAGCAATGTGATGGCGCCGCGGTGATGGTGGTGGAGCAATTCCGGTAGGGCTTCGCCTAAGCACTGCAGAAATCCGATCTAGAGGAGAAACTATGCACTGGAGGAACGGGCAACACGTGGCTAAAAATTCTGTGCAAAAAACCCTAAAACCTCCTGTATATATAAGAGGGAGGGAGGAGAGGACTTGGCGCAAGGGACATGCCCCCTTGGGTCGGCCGAAGTAGGGAGGAGAGGAGGACTCCCCCTCCAATCCTAGTAGGACTAGGATTCCTCCCTTTTTTGGCCTTTTTCCACCTTTTTCCCTTTGGGCTTTTATTCCCAGCCGCATGGGCCTTGTGTGGGACTTCCACCAGCCCACAAAGGGCTGGTATTTACTCTCCCACAGCCCATGTAGCCTATTGGGTCTAAATACCCCTCCCGATGGTCTCCCGGCACTCCCGGTACATTACCGATTAGCCCGAAACTTTTCCCGCGACCAAAACAGGACTTCCTATATATCAATCTTTACCTCCGGACCATTCCGGAGCTCCTCATGACGTACGGGATCTCATCTGGGACTCCGAACAATATTCGTTCACCGTTGTCGATCTTTGAGTCTCACTCAACTTCACACCTTACAAATCAGACGAGAACTCTTTCTCTGACTTATTCATTTTGAACTCTTTCAAAATCTTGTCAAGGTTTGTACTCCTTGAAAGTCTCATCACGCAACTTGATCTATCTCTATAGATCATGATGCTCCACAATTAGGTAGCTTAATCCAGGTCTTCCTTTGAAAAAACACTTTTCAAATAACCGTTTTATGCTTTCCAGAAATTCTAGATCATTTCCGAATAGCAATATGTCATCCACATATACTTATCAGAAACTCGATAGTGCTCCCACTCACTTTATTGCAAATACAAGTTTCTCATAAACTTTGTATAGGCTCAAAAACTTTGATCACCTCATCAAAGTGTATATTCCAACTCCAAGATGCTTGCTTCAGTTCATAGAAGGATCACCGAAGCTTGCACACCTTTTAGCATCCTTAGGATTGACAAAAACTTTCTGGTTGTATCACATACAACCTTTCCTCAAGTAATCCGTTAAGGAAATGATGTTTTGACATCCATCTGCCAAATTTCATAATTGAAAAATGCAGCAACTGTTAACATAATTCCAACAGACTTTAGCATCGCTACGAGTGAGAAAGTCTCATCGCAGTCAACTCCTTGAACTTGTCGTAAACTTCTTTGCAACAAGTCGAGCTTTACAAATGGTGACATTTACCACGAGCGTCTGTCTTCATTTTAAACATTCGTTTGTACTCAACGACCTGCCGTCCAACGAGCAAGTCTACCAAAGTCTATACTTGGTTTTCATACATGGATCCTTTCTCGTATTTCATGGCCTCTAACCATTTGTCAGAATCCGGGCTCATCATCGCTTCTCCACAGCTCGTAGGTTCATCGTTGTCCAACAACATGACCTCCAAGACAGGGTTGTCGTACCGCTCAGGAGTAGTACACATCCTTGTCGACCTATGAGGTTTGATAGTCACTTGATCCGAAGCTTCATGATCATCATCATTAACTTCCTCTTCAACTAACGTAGGCTTCGTAGAAACAAATTCTTGCGCTGCGCTACTCTTTGGTTGAACAAAGGTTCAACAACCTCATGAATTTATATCTTCCTCCCACTCAATTCTTTCGAGAGAAACTCTTTCTTGAGAAAGGACCCAGTTTTAGCAACAAACACTTTATGCTTGGATCTGAGATAGAAGGTTTACCCAACTGTTCTTAGGGTATTCTATGAAGATGCATTTGTCCACTTTGGATTCGAGATCAATAGGTGAAAACATTTTCCACACAAGCGTCGCAGCCCCAAACATTAAGAAATGACAGCTTAAGTTTCTATCAAATCATAATTCACACGGTGTCATCTCAACGGATTTAGATGGTGCCCTATCTAAAGTGAATGTAGTTGTCTCTAATGCATAACCCCAAAACTATAGTAGCAAAACGATAAGAGACATCATAGCACACACCATATCCAATAGAGCATGACTATGACGTTCGGACACACCATCACACTATGGTGTTCCAGGTGGCGTGAGCTGTGAAACAACTTTCACATTGTCTAAAGTTGTATGCCAAACTCGTAACTCCGGTATTCACCTCCACGATCATATTGCAGACATTGTTATCTTCTTGTCACGATGATCTTAAACTTCACTCTGAATTTGCTTGAACTTTTAAAACGATTGAGACTTGTGTTTCATTAAGTAAATATACACTATATCTACTCAAATCATCAGTGAAGGTAAGAAAATAACGATATCCACCGCACACTACAAGACTCATTGGATTTCATACATCAACATGTATCATTTCCAATAAATCGCTTGCCCGCTCCATTAAACCGGAAAACGGGGTCCTTAGTCATCTTGCCCAAGAGGCATGGTTCGCATGTCTCAACCGATTCAAAATCGAATGATTCCAAAGATCCATCGGTATGGAGTTTCTTCATGCGCTTTATACCAACATGGCATTCAGCGGCAATGCCACAAGTATGTGGTACTATCATTATTAACTTTCTATCTTTTGGCATCAATGTTATGAACATGTGTATTACTACGATAAAGATTCAACAAACCATTCTCACTAGGTGCATGACCATTGAAGGTATTATTCATGTAAACAGAATAACCATTATTCTCTAACTTAAATGAATAACCGCGTTGCAATAAACAGGATCTAATCACGTTCATGCTCAACGTAAAACACCAAATAACATTTATTTAGGTTCGTCACTAATCGTGAAGGTAGAGAGAGTGTGCGATGTTGATCACATCAATCATGGAAACATTTCCAACACACATCATCACCTCACCCTTAGCTAGTTCTCCATTTATTCCGTAGCTTTTATTTCGAGTTACTAACATTTAGTAACCGAACCGGTATCCAATACCAGGTGCTACTAGGAGTACTAGCAAGGTACACATCAATAACACGTATATCAAATATACTTCTATCGATGTTGCCAGCCTTCTTATCTACCAAGTATCTAGGGTTGTTCTGCTTCAGCGACCGCTCTCCTCATAATCGAAGCACTTAGTCTCAGGTTTGGGCTCAACTTTGGGTTGCTTCACTGGAGCAGCAACTGGCTTGCTATCCATGAAGTTTTCCCTCCTTGCTCCTGCCCTTCTCGAAACTAGTGGTTTGACTAACCATCAACACTTGACGCTCCTTCTTGATTTCTACCTTCGCGATGTCAAACATCGCGAACAGCTCAGGGATCATTATTTCTATCCCTGGAATTTTATAGTTCATCACCAAGTTCTAGTAGCTTAGTGACAGTGACTTGGAGAACTATATCAATCACTATCTTATCTGGAAGATCAACTCCCACTCGATTTAAGCGATTGTAGCACCCAGACAATCTGAGCACATGCTCAATGATTGAGCTATTCTCTTTCATATTATAGGCAAAGAATCTTGTTGGAGATCTCATATCTCGCAACACGGGCATAAGCCTGAGATCATAATTTTAGCTCTTAGAACATCTGATATGTTCTGTGACGTTCAAAACGTTTCAAAGCCTCAATTCTAAGCCGTAATGCATGATGCACTAAACTATCAAGTAGTTATCAGAACGTGCCTGTCAGATGTTCACAACATCTACAAACAACACTAGAGGGGTTGGCACACCGAGCGGTGCATTAAGGACATA
This sequence comes from Hordeum marinum, assembly GCA_022496015.1. Taxonomy (NCBI): domain Eukaryota; kingdom Viridiplantae; phylum Streptophyta; class Magnoliopsida; order Poales; family Poaceae; genus Hordeum; species Hordeum marinum. The sequence continues at coordinate 176,609,608 of CM039677.1, forward strand.
AGCCTTCTGTGCAGCAATGAGGACAATCCTCAGATCACAGAGCCAGTCCGCAATATTGCTACCATCATCTTTCAACTCTATTTCTCTAGGAACATATAAAAATTCAATGGAGCTACAACGCGAGCTAGTAATCTACAACACAACTTGCAAAGACACTACTGACTATGTTCATGATAATGAGTTCAATTAATCATATTACTTAAGAAATCCCACTCAAATTGACATCCCTCTAGTCATTCGAGTGATACATGATCCAAATTCACCAACTCAAGTCCGATCATCACATGAGTTGAGGTGGTTTCAATGGTGAACATCATCATGTTGATCATATCTACTATATGACTCATGTTCGACCTTTCGGTCTCTTGTGTTCCGAGGCCATGTCTGTACATGGTAGGCTCGTCAAGTTTAACCCAAGTGTTCTGCATGTGCAACACTAGCTTGCACCCGTTGTATGTGAACGTAAAGTCTATCACACCCGATCATCACGTGGTGTCTCAACACGACGAACTTTCGCAACAGTGCACACTCGGGGAGAACACAATTCATCTTGAAATTTAAGTGAGGGATCACCTTATAATTCTACCGTCGTCCTAAGCAAAACAAGGTGCATAAAAGGATTAACATCACATGCAAATCATAAGTGACATGATATGGCCATGAACTTGTGCTTTTGATCTCCATCTTGAAAGCACCGGCATGATCTCCATCGTCACCGGCACGACACCATGATCTCCATCATCTTGATCTCCATCAACGTGTCGCCATCGGGGTTGTCGCACCCATCATGCTTGTACTACTATTGCTACCGTTTAGCGATAAAGTAAAGCATTACATAGCGCTTAATGATTGACATGCAGGTCATACAATAATTAAAGACAACCCTATGGCTCCTGCCGGTTGCCGTACTCATCGACATGCAAGTCGTGATAATCTATACATCACATGATCATCTCATACATCACATATATCACATCATGTAATTGGCCATATCACATCACAACATACCTTGCAAAAACAAGTTAGACGTCCTCTAATTCTTGTTGCATGTTTTACGTGGCTGCTACGGGTATCTAGCAAGAGCAATTCTCATCTATGCAAAAACCACAGCGGTGATGCACTAGTTGCTTTTCAACCTTCTCAAGGACCGCCTTTGTCGAATCCGATCCAACTAAAGTGAGAGAACATGCACCCGCAAGCCATCTATGCAACAAGTTGCGGTTGAGGGAATCGGTCTCTCGTAAGCGTACGAGTAATGTTGGTCCGGGCCGCTTCATCTCACAATACCGCTGAAACAAAACACGACCATGGGAGGAAGCAATCTAAGCATCAACGCCCACAAACTCTTTGTGTTCTACTCGAGATGTCATCTACACATAGACCTAGCTCATGATGCCACTGTTGGGGAACGTTGCATGGGAAACAAATTTTTTCCTACGCACACGTAGATCTATCCATGGTGATGAGCATCTACGAGAGGGAGAGTGGATCTATGTACCCTTGTAGATCGCTAAGCGAGAAGCGTTAAGAAACGTGGTTGGTGTAGTCGAACGTCTTCGCGATCCAAATCACCGAGCGTCCCATGATCTCATCACGATCTGTCCCGCGATCCAATCACGATCCGTCCCGCGAACTCATCAAGATCCGTCCTGCGAACTCATCATGATCCGTTCTGCGAACTCATCACGATCCGTCTCGTGATCTTGATCACGGTCCTTCCGATCTAGCGCCGAACGGATGACACCTCCGCGTTCAGCACATGTACAACTCGATGACGATCTCCGCCTTCTTGATCCAGAAAGAGGGAGCAGAGAGGTAGTCGAGTTCACTAGCAGCGTGACGGCGTCGCGGTGATGGTGGTGGAGCAATTTCGGCAGGGCTTCGCCTAAGCACTGCAGAAATCTGATCTAGAGGAGAAACTATGCACTGGAGGAACGAGCAGCACGTGGCTAAAAATTTTGTGCAAAAAACCCTAAAACCTCTAGTATATATAAGAGGGAGGGAGGAGAGGACTTGGCGCAAGGGCCAAGCCTCCTTGGGTCGGCCGAAGTGGGGAGGAGAGGAGGACTCCTCCTCCAATCCTAGTAGGACTAGGATTCCTCCCTTTTTTGGCCTTTTTCCACCTTTTTCCCTTTAGGCTTTTCTTCCTAGCCGCATGGGCCTTGTGTGGGACTTCCACCAGCACACAAAGGGATGGTATTTAATCTCCCACAGCCCATGTAGCCTCTTGGGTCGAAATACCCCTCACGATGGTCTCCCGGTACACTACCGGCACTCCCGGTACATTACCGATTAGCCCGAAAGTTTTCCGGTGACCAAAACAGGACTTCCTATATATCAATCTGTACCTCCGGACCATTCTGGAGCTCCTCGTGACATCCAGGATCTCATCCGGGACTCCGAACAACCTTCGGTCACCACCATACATAACTCTATACTACCGAAACGTCACCAAACCTTAAGTGTGCCGACCTTGTGGGTTCGAGAACTATGTAGACATGACCGAGACACCTCTATGGTCAATAACCAATAGCGGGACCTGGATATCCATATTGGTTCCTACATATTCTACAAAGATCTTTATCGGTCGAACCTCTATGTCAAGGATTCAGTTAATCCTGTAAGATATTCCCTTTGTTCTTGGTATGTTACTTGCCCGAGATTCGATCGTTGGTATCTCCATACCTAGCTCAACCTCATTACCGGCTATTCTCTTTACTCGTTCCATAATACAAGATCCCGTGACTAACACTTAGTCACATTGCTTGCAAGGCTTGTTGTGATGTTGTATTACCGAGTGGGCCCTAAGATACCTCTCCGTCACATGGAGTAACAAATCCCAGTCTTGATCCTTGCCAACTCAACAGACACCCTCAGAGATACCTGTAGAGTACCTTTATAGTCACCCAGTTATGTTGCGACGTTTGATACACACAAGGCACTCCTCCGGTGTCAGTGAGTTGCATGATCTCATGGTCATAGGAACATATACTTGACATGCATAAAACAGTAGCAATAAACTGACATGATCATATGCTACGTCTGTAGTTTGGGTCTTGTCCATCACACCATTCTCCTAATGATGTGATCCCATTATCAAATGACATCTCATGTCCATGGCTAGCAAACCTTAACCATCTTTGATCAACGAGCTAGTCTATTAGAGGCATACTAGGGACATGGCTTTGTCTATGTATCCACACATGCATCTAAGTCTCCAATCAATACAATTATAGCATGGATAATAAACGATTATCATGAACAAGGAAATATGATAATAACTAATTTATTATTGCCTCTAGTGCATATTTCCAACATGGTGAACTGCCGCTCATCGTCGGCAAACGCTAGGAGTTCCACTGTTGGACCGTGCATGATATCCTCTCTGTATTTGGATTGTGGGTGTGCTTCTTGCATTGTGGGGAAAGGTGGAAGAGATACAATAGGTTAAATGAGCGATGGAGTAAATGGGGCCTGGATGGGCTATAATTGGCACGTCTTGTCACCGCGTTCCCTGCGGAGGATTGCTGTGCAAGCTTGACCAACGCACGAACAAGCGTTCTCGGCGGTTTGTTTGGCTACGTGGTGGCTCGAAGTGCCGCCAACGTATCGTTGGTGAGCTCGTTGCCACATGCAACCGTGCATAACCTCACGCCCTTCTTGGTTGGCCACACGTCGGATAGAAGAAGCTCCCATTATTGGGGCGTTAAATGGCAAACGGTTAGCAATAACGATGTGTGTGCAATGACTTAAAGCAGCGTACATGTTCAACACTAAGTAGTGGTGTGATATGTGTTGTGCGGGCGCGACTGGGAAGGACGGTGAGGGTTTTGTTAAGCGGGGACGATTGTAAGGGTTTTCTCGGCCACAATAATAATGCCCTTCGGAGGCGACGGTTCGGTAGACACATCCGTTTGCGATAGGTGTCACTACGGTGAAAATGGACTGCCATGGTCCATGTAAATCCTATAGCCGTAGACGTGCAATGCGTGGGAATGCATTCTGGACAATCAGGACACATGCGTGTCACGGCACAACGTTGGTCCTTGCACCCGGTTTCAATCCAGGAAAATAACCAAGTTTGTGGGTTCCAAATTTTATCTTTCGTGTGACACCTGAATTTTTTACCACATACAACTAGTTTGCACGTAAGTCAAGCATTTTTTTACCGTAATATGCATAGTATAAAAAAACTGTCAACACTCAAACGTAGCTGTGCGTGCTGTGGGCAAATAGTTGCTAGTAGTAAATTGTGTGGGGACTATAAGATAAGCATAAATATTCTATCAACCAAATTGATTGCAGCTCAAGACAACAATTACATTGCTATACATATTAGTTCATAAAACAAAGTCTCGCCGACATCTAGATCAACACATAATAATACATACTCAAACAGAAATATAAGACGCACAAACTATAGATAGCTAGGGTACTGCTGGCATCAGGACATGTATATATAACCACTACAAGAAATATGTCAACTTGCGACCATCACTATTGGTCACTGAATGGTCACTGTTTTCCATTTGTGACCTTTTTGTGACCAAAAACTGATGTCAAAAGCTGACCGTCGTTAATGGAAATTAACGACCTTTCTTCTGGAAAGGTCATAGACTTTTACGACCAAAAAAGGTCATAGAATCAATGACCAATTATTTTTGTCACTAGCAATCCGCCCATGCCACGCCAGATCCACTGTGGCAAGCTGACGTGGCAGGATCATGACCAAATGAGAAGGTCGTAAATTAGAATCAGCTCGGTCCATTTCAGCTGCCTACGTGGGCCAAGCCCAATAATTCAGCCCATTTGATGTTTTTTCCTCTTTATTTTGCTTAGCTGCATGGCCCTGGCCCAATAATTTGGTCTTCTATTTTCTGGGATTGAGCCTTTTACAGACCAGTTTTTTTCCTAGTCAACTATTTTTTTGGGGCACAACCTTTTTATTCTAGTTCTTGTTTGGGCCTTGGCCTGGCCCAGCTTATACATACTAGTTTTTTTAAGTCGGCTCTTCTTTCAGGCCGAGGCCTTTTTAGCATAATTCTTGTTTGTGCCTCAGCCTTTTCAGAGCCTAGGTTCATATTTTGCATAATTTCAGAAAATGCATAACTTCAAACAACAAGTGCCCCACATAACTATAAACAGGTGCTTATAACATCAAGATCCACATAACAGGTTCACATAACTATAAACAAGTGCAAAAAATGCTCACATGTTCACATAACAACAAGATCCTACAGACTACATAACATGTTCACATAACAGCTCCCAGGTTCACAAAATACTCCCAGGTCCACATAACAGCAAGATCCTACAGACTGCAAAATGCTCCCAGGTTCACAGGTTCAAAGACAAACCGGTTCAAACTAGTTTTGCCATACCCACCTGCACAAACCGGTTCAAAGACAAACTGCATAAAACCACAACAGCAAAGAGAGCCACAACATCAAAGACATACTTCATAGCCATCAAACTGCTTTAGCTCCAAAGAGAGCTATCAAGTGGGCTAACTTCTCATCTTGTTCTTAAGATTTCTTGCGCAGCAACTCAAGTTCCTTGTCGCGTGCAGCTTCAGCTTCTTCTGCCTTCATCTTGATTGCGGCCACTTCTTCTTGCATCAATTCAGCTTGAAGCTCTGACCTCTCCAGCTTCTGCTCAAGATCACGAACATGAGCAGCCACAACAATAGTTGATTTGCCCGAATTATTCATAGATGACTGGAGGCCAACATTCCCGAGGAATGTGCTATGCTTTGCTTCGGTCTTGAGCACTTCGTCAACAATTTCAGCAGCAGACTTTGGCTCTTCACCTTCTGGTACTGGCACGTCCTTCCTTTTTTCCATCTCAAGCTAGCATATGGAGGAAAATGATAAGACATTAGTGGGAGATCTATTTCACATTTTGCAAAACAAACCAACCAAGAGAAACCAAACAAGAATGCCACCAAACTAGCACACAAAATCTATACGTAGATGTTTTACTCAGACTCAAACAGAAGAAGATGATGACTAGTAACCTGAAAGCACTATTTGAATCTGCACGTAGATATGATCAATAACATATTCATTATAGGAAGTGTACACACTTATGTGATCTGGAGACATGCAATTGGAACAATACGATTGCTTGATTAAGCCTAGAATGGTGGTTCTATATAAGATGGCTTCCCGAGTGAGCCGATCATCAAACTAACATTCTGATATCTTTGTTGAGATACCAAACCTATCTTAGGCTCTAGGAAACAACATGAAAGCATGGAACATAGTTTGTGTTTTTGCTGGCTGTGAATCAAACAGGGCATGACCGAAGTTTGAACTGGCTAGACAAACTAGTCAAACAACATCAAACCTATCTTAGGCTCTAGAAGTTTGAACTGGCTGGACAAACCAGTCAAACAACATCAAACAGGGCATGACAGAAGTTTGCACTGGTTGTGAATCAAAAAGGGCATGACAGAAGTGTGAATCATACATCATCAAACCTATCTTAGGCTCTAGAAAACAACAACAAAGCATACCAAACCTATCTTAGGCTCTAGACAAAAGTTTGAACTGGCTGGACAAAGCATGGAGTGACTTACTATAGCTTTCTTTACTGGCTCTAAAAACCCGTGCTTCTTGATGTTGTGGGTGGCCTTGAACAAGTTAATCACAGACAGCTCCTCACCCTTCTGCTCTTCTTTTTGAAATGATTTTCAATAAAAATCAAAATGTTATTCAGCAAGAATCAAAAATGTTATTCAACAAGGACCAAATAGTAAGGTCTCTAGACAAAACTTCTCACAGTGGCAAAAATGTGTGATGTGTAGTGCCTGGAACCAGTTTTCTATGCATACAAAACTTTTTCTCGATTCGTCTTGTTCGACAAACAGGTTTCCTACAAAAAAGCATACTGTCAGCATGATCTAGCACTAGCATATCATGTGCAGAACATAAAGCAGCAAACAAAGTAGAGACGAACCTTGTGTATTGGGGTAGACCACATCGCCACCAGAGCTTGCCATTCACCATCCGACAGATCCGACACCGGAGACTTGATGCTGACTTTGTTTGCTGCTACGGTATCAAAATACTTCTTCTTGATCTGATGGTGTCTGTTCTTTGAATTTTTCTGCAGAATATCTTTGCACGCGGTCTTGATAGTCTTTGAGTCCGTGTTCATCTCAAAATTTGCCTACCAAGACAAAAAACAAGGTAGGAACAATATTAGTGATCATAGATAGGTGTAACAGAAAATAGATAGCACATTAACTACGAAACAAGTAGCTTACAACAACTTTCCCAATGTAGTTCTCCAATAGATTAGAGTTTTTTTTGTATTCCTTGAAGTGAGGAAGAACTGGCAGATAGGTTCTTGCAACGAGTCCACACTCAAAAGCAAGCTTTGCTACCTATAGAGGCTTCTTTGGACGCTTCATCCCTTCAGCAATTTGGATAGGCACCTTGCTACCAAGCGACTTGGTGATTCTCTCTAGCCATTTGCCCTTTCTCCGTCTAAGCTTGGTAGTCATTGCATCTGAAAATGAAATTGAACTCATAAATTAGAAGAGAAATCGACAAATGCAGGAATGGTTCTGCTAAACAGGTAACCATACATGATCACTTCCATTTGAAAAAATGCAGTAGTAAAAGAGAGCATTGCAAAGGTGAACTTGCCTAATTGAAGCACAAGCTGCTGTTCTTCTTCACTGATGACAACATTCCTGTCAATAGAAGGTGCAATAGGGGTGAGGTATGTGTGGATAGTGCCTGCTTCATCTATGCAGATAGCTCCTCCTTCATCTAGGCAGACAATGCCTCTTTCATCCATGCACCGAGTGGTTTCATCATCCATGGGTGGAAACTCATCACCCATTTGCGCCGAGCTCTCAGAGTCCATGCGCAGCGGACTTTCCTGATGGTCCGTCACAGTCGACATCTTTTATTTCTACCTCGTGACTCTAACAGGGGCCGGTTCATCAGGTTCTAGGATCCTCTTTGTTTGTCCTGGAGGTGGGGCCATCACCCTTCCTAGAGGCATTGCAGTAGATGTTTCTGAGCTCTTCCTCTTCTTGTTGGTTGTCTTCTTAACACCAGGACTCTTCTTCCAAGATTCCTTCAGTGCCTCATACAAATAGAAAAGCATTATATCACAAGACAAATATGTGAGCACAAGGAAACACAGAGCATACAAGAACCCTAACCCTCCAAGCAAGACGGAGTTTGCACCTTAACAGTCTTCTACACTACAACATCATCCACTTCCTCTCCATCAATAACTTCATCCTCCTTAGGATTGTGTTGGAAATATGACCTAGAGGCAATAATAAAATGGTTATTATTGTATTTCCTTGTTCATGATAATTGTCTATTGTTCATGCTATAATTGTATTAACCGGAAACCGTAATGCATGTGTGAATACATAGACCACAACATGTCCTTAGTGAGCCTCTAGTTGGCTAGCTTGTTGATTAATAGATGGTCACGGTTTCATGACCATGGACATTGGATGTCGTTGATAACGGGATCACATCATTGGGAGAATGAAGTGATGGACAAGACCTAGTCCTAAGCATAGCACAAGATCGTGTAGTTCGTCTGCTAAAGCTTTTCTAATGTCAAGTATCGTTTCCTTAGACCATGAGATTGTGCAACTCCCGGATACCGTAGGAATACTTTGGTTGTGCCAAATGTCACAAGTAACTGGGTGGCTATAAAGGTATGCCATGGGTATCCCCGAAAGTATCTGTTGGGTTGGCACGAATCGAGACTGGGATTTGTCACTCCGTATGACGGAGAGGTATCTCTGGGCCCACTCGGTAAGACATCATCATAATGAGCTCAATGTGACTAAGGAGTTAGCCACGGGATGATGTGTTACAGAACGAGTAAAGAGACTTGCCGATAACGAGATTGAACAAGGTATAGGGATACCGACGATCGAATCTTGGGCAAGTATCATACCGGTAGACAAAGGGAATTGTATACGGGATTGATTGACTCCCCGACATCGTGGTTCATCCGATGAGATCATCGTGGAGCATGTGGGAGCTAACATGGGTATCCAGATCCTGCTGTTGGTTATTAACCGGAGAGGTGTCTCGGTCATGTCTACGTGTCTCCCGAACCCATAGGGTCTACACACTTAAGGTGCGATGATGCCAGGGTTATAGGGAAATAGTGTACGTGGTTACCGAAGGTTGTTAGGAGTCCTGGATGAGATCTCGGACATCACGAGGAGCTCCAGAATGGTACGGACGTAAAGATTCATATATAGGAAGTGAGGTTTTGGTCATCGGAAGTGTTTCGGGGATTACCGGTAACGTACCGGGACCACCAGAAGGGTTCCGGGGGTCCACCAAGTGGGGCCACCAGCCCCAGAGGGCTGCATGGGTCGCAAGTGGGAGGGAACCAGACCCTAGGTGCACTGGTGCACCCCCCACAAGGTCCCAAGGGACAACTTAAGTGGGAGGGGGGCAAACCCTAGGGCAGATGGGCCCTAAGGCCCACCCTAGGGCAGCCACACCCCTCTCCCTCTGTGGCCGCCGGCCAGATGGGATCTAGAGGCTGCCACACCACCCTAGGGTGGGAACCCTAGGGCGCAGCCCTCCCTCCTCCTCCTCCTATAAATAGAGGATCCCTTGGGGCTGCCAGAGACACGCATCTCTCTCTCCCACGACGCAACCCTACTCCTCCCTCTCCTCATCCTCCGTAATGCTTAGCGAACCTCTGCCGGAGAACCACACAGCTCCACCGTCACCACGCCGTCATGCTGCCGGAGTTCTCCCTCAACCTTTCCTTCCTCCTTGCTGGATCAAGGAGTAGGAGACGTCACCGGGCTGCACGTGTGTTGAACGCGGAGGCGCCGTTGTTCGGCGCTTAGATCGGATTCCACCGCGATCTGAATCGCTGCGAGTACGACTCCACCAACCGCGTTCTTGTAACACTTCTGCTTTGCGATCTTCAAAGGTATGAAGATGCACTCTCCTCACAAGTTGCTGGTTTCTCCATATATAGATCTTGGTGGTCGTTGAATTTTTTTTGATTTACTACTATGTCTCCCAACAGTGGCATCATGAGCTAGGTCTATGCGTAGAATCTGTGCACGAGTAGAACACAAGTTGTTGTGGGCGTCAATCTTAGTAATTTGCTTACCATTACTAGTCTTATCTTAATTTGGGAGTATTGTGGGAGGAAGCGGCCCGGACCAACTTTACACGTACGCTTACGTGAGACCGGTTCCATCGCCTGACATGCACTTGTTACATAAGGTGGCTAGCGGGTGTGTGTCTCTACCACCTTAGTCGAATCGGATTCGATGAAAAGGGTCCTTATGAAGGGTAAATTGTAATTGGCATATCACGTTGTGGTTTTGGTGTAGGTAAGAAACTTTCTTGCTAGAAACCTATAGCAGCCACGTAAAAACTTGCAACTACAAATTAGAGGACGTCTAACTTATTTTTGCAGCATATGCCTTGTGATGTGATATGGCCAAAGGATGTGATGTGATGCATTGTGATGTATGAGATTGATCATGTTCTTGTAATAGGATCCACGACTTGCATGTCGATGAGTATGACAACCGGCAGGAGCCATAGGAGTTGTCTTATTTTATTGTATGACCTATGTGTCAATCATAAACGCCATGTAATTACTTTACTTTATTGCTAATCGTTAGCCATACTAGTAGAAGTAATAGTTGGCGAGACAACTTGATGAAGACACGATGATGGAGATCATGATGATGGAGATCATGGTGTCGTGCAGTGATGATCATGGTGCCCCGAAGATGGAGATCAAAGGAGCAAGATGATATTGGCCATATCATGTCACTATATTGATTGCATGTGATGTTTATCATGTTTACATCTTATTTTCTTAGAACGATAGTAGTAAATAAAATGATCTCTCAATAAAATTTCAAGAAATGTGTTCACCCTAACTATGCACCGTTTCTAAGGATCATTGTTCCGAAGCACCACATGATGATCGGGTGTGATAGGTTCTAACGTTCGCATACAACGGGTGTAAGCCAGATTTACACACGCGATACACTTAGGTTGACTTGACGAGCCTAGCATGTACAAACATGGCCTCGGAACACAGAAGACCGAAAGGTCGAACATGAGTCGTATAGAAGATACGATCAACATGGAGATGTTCACCATGGATGACTAGTCCATCTCACGTGATGATCGGACATGGGCTAGTTGACGTGGATCATGTATCACTTGGATGACTAGAGAGATGTCTATCTAAGTGGGAGTTCATTAAATAATCTGATTATGTGAACTTAATTATCATGAACTTAGTCTAAAATTGTCTTTACAATCTACATTGTAGATCCAATGGCCAACGCTAATGTCACCCTCAACTTCAACGCGTTCCTAGAGAAAACCAAGCTGAAAGACGATGGAAGCAACTACGCGGACTGGGTCCGTAGCTTTAGGATCATCCTCATAGCTTCCAAGAGATTGTATGTCCTTGATGAACCGCTAGGTGACCCACCCATTTTCCCAGCGGACCAAGACGTTACGAACGCTTGGCAGTCATGCTGTGATGATTACTCCCTGGTTCAGTGGTGCATGCTTTAAAGTTTAGAACTGGGGCTCCAAAAGCGTTTTGAGCAACATAGAGCATATGAGATGTTCCAAGAGCTAAAACTAGTTTTCCAAGCTCATGCCTGGGTCGAGAGATACAACGTCTCCGATAAGTTCTTCAGCTGTAAGATGGAGGAGAATAGTTCTGTCAGTGAGCACATACTCAAAATGTCTGGGTTGCACAACTGCTTGACTCAGCTGGGAGTTAATCTCCCGGATTACTCGGTCGTTGGCAGAATCCTCTAGTCGCTTCCACCTAGCTACAAGAGCTTTGTGATGAACTACAACATGCAGGGTATGGAGAAGTCCATTCCTGAGTTGTACTCGATGCTGAAATCAGCGGAGGTCAAGATCAAAAAGGAGCATCAAGTGTTGATGGTAAATAAGACCACTATTTTCAAGAAAGGCAAGGGTAAGAAGAACTTCAAGAAGGACGGCAAAGCTATTGCTGCGCCCAGTAAGCAAGTTGCCGGGAAGAAGAACAAGAATGGACCCAAGCCTGAGACTGAGTGCTTTTATTGCAAGGGTACCGGTCACTGGAAGCGGAACTGCCCCAAGTACTTAGCGGATAAGAAGGCTGACAACGTTAAAGGTATATGGGATATACTTGTTATTGATGTGTACCTTACCAGCGCTCGTAGTAGCTCCTGGGTATTTGATACCGATGCAGTTGCTCACATTTGTAAATCCAAGCAGGAGCTGCGGAATAAGCGGAGAGTCGCAAAGGATGAGGTGACGATGCGCGTCGGGAATGGTTCCAAGGTCGATGTGATCGCCGTCGGCACGCTACCTCTACATCTACCTTCGGGATTAGTTTTAAACCTCAATGATTGTTATTTAGTACCAGCTTTGAGCATGAACATTGTATCTGGATCTCGCTTGATGCTAGATGGCTACTCATTTAAATCTGAGAATAATGTTTGTTCTATTTATACGAGAGAAATGTTTTATGGTCATGCCCCGTAGGTCAATGGTTTATTTTTGATGAATCTCGAACATGATGTTACACATGTTCATAGTGTGAGTACCAAAAAGTGTAAGGTTGATAATGATAGTCCCACTTACATGTGGCACTGCCGCCTTGGTCATATTGGTGTCAAACGCATGAAGAAGCTCCATGCTGATGGACTTTTGGAGTCTCTTGATTTCGGATCATTTGACACGTGCGAACCATGCCTCATGGGCAAGATTACCAAGACTCCGTTCTCCGGAACAATGTAGCGAGCAACTGACTTGTTGGAGATAATACATACTGATGTATGCGATCCAATGAGCGTCGAGGCTCGCGGTGGCTACCATTATGTTCTCAATCTCAGTGATAACTTGAGCAGATATGGGTATGTCTACTTAATGAAACACAAGTCTGAAACCTTTGAAAGGTTCAAGGAATTTCAGAGTGAGGTAGAGAATCAATGTGACAGGAAAATAAAGTGCCTACGATCTGATCGTGGCGGAGAATATTTAAGTCACGAGTTTGGCACACACCTAAGGAAATGTGGAATTGTTTCACAACTCATGCCGCCTGGCACACCTCAGCGAAATGGTGTGTCTGAACGTCGTAATCGCACTCTATTGGATATGGTGCGATCTATGATGTCTCTTACCGACTTACCGCTATCATTTTGGGGATATGCATTAGAGACTGCCGCATTCACTTTAAATAGGGTACCGTCAAAATCCGTTGAGACGACACCGTATGAATTATGATTCGGAAAGAAACCTAAGCTGTCGTTTCTGAAAGTTTGGGGATGCGATGCTTATGTGAAGAAACTTCAACCGGAGAAGCCCGAACCCAAAGCGGAAAAGTGTGTCTTCATAGGATACCCCAAAGAAACTATTGGGTATACCTTCTACCTCAGATCTGAAGGCAAAGTATTTGTTGCCAAGAATGGATCCTTTCTAGAGAAAGAGTTTGTCTCGAAAGAAGTAAGTGGGAGGAAAATAGAACTTGATGAGGTAATTGTACCTCCACTCGAACCAGAAAGTAGCACATCACAGGAAGTTGTTTCTATGGAGCCTGCACCGGGTGGAGAGGAAGTTAATGATGACGATCATGAAACTTCAGATCAAGTTACTATTGAACGTCGAAGGTCCACTAGGATACATTCCGCACCAGAGTGGTACGGCAACCCTGTCCTGGAGATCATGTTGTTGGACAACGGTGAACCTTTGAACTATGAAGAAGCGATGGCGGGCCCGGATTCCAACAAATGGCTTGAAGCCATGAAATCCGAGATAGGATCCATGTATGAGAACAAAGTATGGACTTTGGTGGACTTGCCTGATGATAAGCGAGCCACAGAAAATATACGGATCTTTAAGAAGAAGACTGACGTGGATGGGACCATCTATAAGGCTCGGCTTGTCGCTAAGGGTTATAGACAAGTTCAAGGAGTTGACTACAATGAGACTTTATCACCCATAGCGATGTTGAAGTCTGTCCGAATCATGTGAGTAATTGCCGCATTTTATGATTGTGAGATCTGGCAAATGGACGTCAAAACGACATTCCTTAATGGTTTCCCTAAGGAAGAACTGTATATGATGCAACCAGAAGGTTTTGTCGATCCTAAAGATGCTAACAAGGTATGCAAGCTCCAGCGCTCCATCTATGGGCTGGTGCAAGCATCTCGGAGTTGGAACATTCGCTTTAATGAGGTGATTAAAGCGTTTGGGTTTGTACAGGTTTATGGAGAACCCTGTATTTACAAGAAAGTGAGTGGGAGCTCTGTAGCATTCCTCATATTATATGTAGACGAAATATTGTTGATGGGAAATGATATAGAAATCTTGGAAAGTGTAAAGGCCTACTTGAATAAATGTTTTTCAATGAAGGACCTTGGAGAAGCTGCTTACAAATTAGGCATAAAGATCTATAGAGATAGATCGAGACGCCTCATAGGTCTTTCACAAAGCACATACCTTGACAAGATATTGAAGAAGTTCAATATGGATTAGTCCAAGAAGTGGTTCTTGCCTGTGTTACAGGGTGTGAGATTGAGTATGACTCAATGCCCGACCATGACAAAGGATAGAGAACAGATGAGTATCATCCCCTATGCTTCAGCCATAGGCTCTATTATGTATGCCATGTTGTGTACCAGACCTGATGTGAACCTTGCCATAAGTTTGGTAGGGAGGTACTAAAGTGATCCCGGAGCGGAACACGAGACAGCGGGTAAGAATATCCTGAAGTACCTGAAAAGTACAAAGGACATGTTTCTCATATATGGAGGTGCCTAAGATCTCGTCGTAAAGGGTTACGTTGATGCTAGCTTCGACGCAGATCCGGATGACTCCAAGTCACAAACCGGATACGTGTATATTTTCAACGGAGGGGCGGTCAGCTGGTGCAGCAGCAAGCAAAGCGTCGTGACAACATCTACATGTGAAGCGGAGTACATAGCTGCTTCAGAAGCAGCAAAGGAAGGAGTCTGGATGAAGGAGTTCATCACCGACCTAGGAGTAATTCCCAATGCATCGGGACCAATGACTCTATTCTGTGACAACACTGGAGCTATTGCCCTTGCCAAAGAGCCCAGGTCTCACAAGAAGACAAGACACATCAAGCGCCGCTTCAACTCCATCCGTGAATACATTCAAGAGGGAGATATAGACATTTGTAAAGTACATACGGATCTGAATGTCGCAGATCCGTTGACTAAACCTCTCTCACGAGCGAAACATGATCAACACCAGAACTCTATGGGTGTTCAATTCATCACAATGTAACTAGATTATTGACTCTAGTGCAAGTGGGAGACTATTGGAAATATGCCCTAGAGGAAATAATGAAATGGTTATTATTGTATTTCCTTGTTTATGATAGTTGTCTATTGTTCATGCTATAATTGTATTAACCGGAAATCGTAATGCATGTGTGAATACATAGACCACAACATGTCCCTAGTGAGCCTCTAGTTGGCTAGCTCGTTGATCAATAGATGGTAATGGTTTCATGACCATGGACATTGGATGTCGTTGATAACGGGAACACATCATTGGGAGAATGATGTGATGGACAGGACCCAATCCTAAGCATAGCACAAGATCGTGTAGTTCGTCTGCTAAAGCTTTTCTAATGTCAAGTATCGTTTCCTTAGACCATGAGATTGTGCAACTCCCGGATACCATAGGAATACTTTGGGTGTGCCAATCGTCACAACATAACTGGGTGGCTATAAAGGTATGCTACGGGTATCCCCAAAAGTATCTGTTGGGTTGACACGAATCGAGACTGGGATTTGTCACTCCGTATGACAGAGAGGTATCTCTAGGCCCACTCGGTAAGACATCATCATAATGAGCTCAATGTTACTAAGGAGTTAGTAACAGGATGATGTGTTACGGAACGAGTAAAGAGACTTGCCGGTAACGAGATTGGACAAGGTATAGGGGTACCGACGATCGAATCTCGGGCAAGTATCATACCGGTAGACAAAGAGAATTGTATACGGGATTGATTGAATCCCCAACATCATGGTTCATCTGATTAGATCATCATGGAGCATGTGGGAGCCAACATGGGTATCCAGATCCTGCTGTTGGTTATTGACCGAAGAGGTGTCTCGGTCATGTCTACGTGTCTCCCAAACCCATAGGGTCTACACACTTAAGGTTCGATGATGCTAGGGTTATACAGAAATAGTGTACGTGGTTATCAAAGGTTGTTAGGAGTCCCGAATGAGATCCCAAATGTCAGGAGGAGCTCTGGAATGTTCTGGAGGTAAAGATTCATATATAGGAAGTGAGGTTGTGGTCACCGGAAGTGTTTCGGGGATTACCGATAACGTATCGGGACCACCGAAAGGGTTCCGAGGGTCCACCAAGTGGGGCCACCAGCCCCAGAGGGCTGCATGGGCCGCAAGTGGGAGGGAACCAGCCCCTAGGTGGGCTGGTGCGCCCCTCACAAGGGCCCAAGGCGCAACTGAAGTGGGAGGGGGGCAAACCCTAGGGTAGATGGGCCCTAAGGCCCACCCTAGGGAAGCCGCACTCCTCTCCCTCTGTGGCCGCCGGCCAGATAGGATCTGGAGGCTGTAGCACCACCCTAGGGTGGGAACCCTAGGGCTCATCCCTCCCTCCTCCTCCTCCTATAAATAGAGGAGTCCTTGGGGCTGCCAGAGACACGCATCTCTCTCTCCCACAGCACAACCCTACTCCTCCCTCTCCTCGTCCTCCGTAGTGCTTAGCGAACCTCTGCCGGAGAACCACGCAGCTCCACCGTCACCACGCCGTCGTGCTGACGGAGCTCTCCCTCAACCTCTCCTTCCTCCTTGCTGGATCAAGGCATAGGAGACGTCACCCGGTTGCACGTGTGTTGAACGCGGAGGCGCCGTTGTTCGGTGCTTAGATCGGATTCCACCGCGATCTGAATCACTGCGAGTATGACTCCACCAACCGCGTTCTTGTAACGCTTCCGCTTTGAAATCTTCAAAGGTATGAAGATGCACTCTCCCCACTCGTTGCTGTTTTCTCCATAGATAGATCTTGGTGGTCGTAGGAATTTTTTGATTTACTACTACGTCTCCCAACAGATTGTGCTCTGGGTCATCATTGATAACTCCACTACCTTCTTGAACCTCATCAGTTCTACCTTCTTGTACATCATTCGTTTTCCTAATCATTGACTCTATTGCACCGATTCCAAGGGACTGGAACATCCGATTGTTCCTCATCATATTTCTAGCCCGAACCTTCTCGTACTCGGTGAGAGGCTCTTCTTTGCGTGATAAAGGAAACATAACTAGTAGGTGAATGGTTGGAATGCATGGATAGACAACCAAACATATGTTATGAGATTTTATTATCATTTAATCCTAGTTATTCGGGTATGGAAGACTAACAAAAAACAGGCACAATTAAGACAGCTTATTCAGATTGCAGCAATACATTTCACTCATTATATTAAGACACATATTTTTATAAGTATGACAGTATAACCACAAGGAGCAAGTTGCATACTATTGCAACAATACATTTCACTCATCATATTAAGACAAATATTTTATAAAACTAACAGTATAACCACAAGGAGCAAGTTGCGTACTATTGCAACAATACATTTCACTCATTATATTAAGACACATATTTTATAAAACCGACAGTATAACCACAAGGAGCAAGTTGCATACCAACGGTTGGCCGAATCTTTGACCTTGTCATCCTTGCCATGGACGATCTTGAGGTGGTGCTTGCAAAAAAGAATAAACAACAATCAGATACAACAGGGATAAAGTAAAATGATGCAGTTGTATCAATAAAAGAAAGCATTTGGACCAGCATGCACATACATGGAATACATGTGAAGGAAACTTGATGGATCAACAATATAGTGATGTAGTGTTATTAATTAAGCAAACATGTAAGTGCACTAAACAAGCATGCATGTACACTGGAAAGATATGAAGCATCTCTTAATATCTTCACTACATCAAGCTGTTTTCCCTAATGGAGGCAAACTTATGCATTCATAGCAACTGATTGCCCAATAGTTGATGAATAAAGAAGTAAGCAGTGTTAACAATAATATTGGGCCTTGAAATCATGATTATGCAGGCAATTTAGAAGATTTATCCCTCAATGCAGGGCCCAACACATCATTGCCAACATTAATGTAGCAAAAAATCAAACGATGACTGCACCCAAGCAGTCAATGCATCAACAAGCCTGTAAGATGTAACAACAAAAAGAATAATGAAGCAAAGTGCTACAAGAAATCAAGTACATGTTGATACAAACCCTAGTAGCAAGCAAGCAAAGTGCATAAGTGCTACTAATACAAGCAAGCAAGCAAAGTGCTACTGATAGAAACAAGCATAGTGCTACTGATAGAAACAAGCAAGCAAGGAAGGAAATTGAAGAGCAGCAAGCAAGCAAGTATTGTTGATACAAACCCTAGTGCTTCTTCTCCAAGTGATACTAATACAAGCAAGTACTGCTGATGATAACACTAATTAACCATGTATGCTAGAAAGTAACATGAACCAGAGGGAGGTCATCCCCTAACATCATCCACTTCCTTATCCATTCCCATCCCCGTAGATCCATCTCCTAACATCATGCACTTCCTCTCGATCAACCTGAACCCTAACCCCATCAACATTAATAGCATCCTTGAATAGTAGTAAGAAAACAAGGACATTTCTGATGGCAAAAACATCAACAACTGTTTTCTTCTTCTACTCATTACATATTTTGCTACTACCAAAAACATCAACATCAAGAGGGCCTCAACAGTAGATAAGAGACCTAATCTATCTACTTTACCTAATTTGAACCATATCATATTTTGCTACTAGAAAATCTAACCCTAATTTCCAAACAACGATAGCAAGAAAACTAAACCAATCATAATCAAACCCTAATCTAACCCAATCCTTATCTAATCTAATCTAATTATAATCAAACCCTAACGTAATCTGATCGAATCCAATCTAGGCGGCAGCAAGAACCCTAATCTAAACAGTAGCAGAAAACTAAGTTATAGGAAGAGGAAGGAGTCGGCGGATTCATACCTCAGGAGAGAGGAAGGAGTCGATGACAGAGAGAGAGGAAGGAGTCGGCAGCGATGGAAGAGGAAGGAGCCGGCGGCGGAGAGGTGGAGCAGGTCGAGTGGAGAGGTGGAGTGGGTCGAGTGGAGAGGTGGAGCGGGTCGAGTGGAGAGGAGGAGTGGTGAAAAGAGTGGGTCCAGAGTTTTGTGTTTGATACATGACTGGTTTGATGAGTTCAAAAGAGATGGCATAGATTACATCCAATAGCCTCTTCCTAGCCCAGTGGTAGAAACACAGAGAAATGAGCGCATGGTCGTGGGTTCAAGTCCTCGCTCGCGCATATTTTTTGTCATTTCTCTCTGGAGCCACGCGTGGGATTAGACTGCTGTCTGATGGAGCGCGCCATTTCTCTGTGTTGCATCAGGATCACACCACAACCATTTCTCTATGAAGCCATCAAAATGCAACCTTTTTTTGAACATCAAAATTGATGAAAACAAGATCAAAATGTTCACTGGCAAAAAAGCAGCTCTGAAACAACAACTCCATTAAAATTCAGTTGAAAAAAGCATCTTCAAAATGATCACTGCAGCCATATTTTGCTCAATCTTCAAGCATTAATATAGTAATGACAAAATAATCACTACATCCATCCAAAATGGCATCAAAATGGTACCAGAGTCACTACTTGTTTGAGAGATAGCATCGAAACAACATTACAACAAAAATGCCACCAAAATGGCCCCAAAGTATCACCAGTCACTACAGCCATCTTCACCATCAGCCAAAATGGCACCAAAACTACAGTTCTGACCAAAACTAAGAAATCATGATCACCAAAACTACTAGAGCCATCATGATCACCAAAACTACATGATTTTGCATTGTATCTTCACCATTTGCCTCTTCATCGCCAAAGTCTCATGCATTTTGCCACCTGGAGAGAATTGTAGTACAAAAACTACATCAGGATCACATCAACAAAAAGTATAGAGAAGGTTGGTCACCAATCAAAACAAGGAACATGCAGTAATAGTATTAGGTCACTAAGGAGACAAAATTTACCTTCATGTCCATTCGCTACTCATCGTCGTCGATACCAAAATAAGGAACTCTATGCCCACTCCTGTTTTCCTCATCATCACTACAATATTGCAGCATAGTATGATCAGTCCTGTTTTCCTCATCCCCGCCCTCATGTCCATCCGCTACCAGCTTTCTTCTTTTCTTAATGCCTTCAGCTGTTGCAGCATCAACGAGTACACGTTCTCGGTCCCTTCACACTCTACTTTGCATCGGAACTTCCATAGAGTCATCATCAGCTCGCACCATAACTTCCGTAGAGTCATCATCCTGGTATGTTAGTCCACTACCACCGGGGCCCTTTTCCATTTCAGTTTCAGTCACACTCCACAAGTGTCTGTGCTGAAAGGTTTGCACAACTCGCCATTTTCCGTGCAAAAAAGTGCCTGGCAAATAAAACACCATTGTTGCTTGTGCTGATAGAATAAAAGGATCATTCTTATACCAGCACCTTCCAGTGTTGATGCTTTTGAAGTGGCCATCATATTTGACAAAAGAGTGTCTCTTCTTCTTGCCACCAAGATCAAACCAGTCACTGCGAAATAAGACAACTGAGCAATGGATGCCTCCACTAGAGTTGTACTGCAACTCTACGATGCTTCTCAGCTGACCATAGAAGTCAATGTTCTCACCATCATGTGACCCCTCAGTGATGATTCCACTATTCTGTGTCTTCCTTCTTTCCTCGCGGTCAACGGTGTTGTACCGGACATTGTCAGCAATGCATGCTGAATACACTCTCACTCGCTTATCCGTTAAGCATGCCAAAGCAAATAGATCATCACTGACCTTCTTCTCCTCATGCAACTTTCCAATCTACAAAAATAAACCATTTAGTAACAATGGTATTTAACAGTTGGTGAATAACACAGAAAACTTAAAACACGTGGCTAAAGATCTCACATGATTCTTAAACCATTTAGCAAATCCCTTGGCAACCCTTATATCAACATTGATCTGGCTTTCTTCCTGATTTACCTCTTCCTTGCATTTCCTGCAATGCCAACAAAACATGTGAATTAAAACATTAGGCTGGTGCCAACCCAAGCAAAAAATATAACGAGTGCACAAGATATAACATACTCGATATATGGTAGAACCTCGTGGCAATTGCTGAGCACATACCAAACCATCTTGTCATACTCATCACCAGCCTCCAAGTATTGTGAGGCTCCAAGAAAGTTCACACCATGGTTGAAAACCGAGACATCACCACTTTGCGAATCAGACCGCTCTCTATTTCTGCCCGGCCGGTTCCATCTTGTTTCCACATCGCCAAAGTATCTAGAGCAAAAAGTCAAGCACTCATCAACAACATATGCTTTAGCAATCGAACCTTCAGGTCTTGCCATGTTTCGCACATAACGCTTACAAGTAAGAAGCCTTCTTTCGATTAGGTACATCCAACCGTATTGCACAGGGCCTCTAAGCATTGCCTCTTTTGGTAAGTGCACCGCCAAATGGACCATCACAGTGAAGAAAGCTGGAGGGAAAATCTTCTCGAGATTGCAAAGAATAATTGGGATTTCTTTTCAAGTCTTTGCAGAACAGTTAACTTGAGTGTTTTGCAGCACAGTTCTCTAAAAAAAATCCCAGCTCAGCAACCGCTTCATATATATCCTTGTCCATGATTCCTCGGAGGCCCGTCGGTAAAATCCTTTGGAGGAGGATGTGACAACCATGGGTTTTCAGTACTGAAAGCTTGAATCCATAAGAAGTAACACACTTTGCTAGGTTAGCAGCATAACCATCTGGAAATCTCACCACTCTTATGAATTAACAGAATGCAAGCTTTTGTTCTTTACTCATTGTATACCATGCTCGTGGCATTTCAAATGAATCTTCATCTTCATCATGCTGTAGATGCAAATCTTCTCTTATGACCATGTCCTCCAAATCAAGCCAAGAACTAACCGTGTCCTTTATCTTCCCTTCAATTTTCAGAAACGTCCCTAGCAGATTCTTGCATATGTTTTTCTCAATGTGCATTACATCGAGATTATGCCTTAATTTCAGATCAGCCTAGTGTGGCAGGTCCCACAAACAAGACCTCCGGTCCCAACATTGACCTTGCTCGTGCTTTCTTTTCTTTGCAAGCTTTCCTGGTCTCACATCTTTCACCTTTTCAAGTTTCTTCTCCAACTGTTCTTTAGTGAATTCAGCTGGCTTGTCACGGGTTTCATTCTCACCATTAAAATCTTTGCTTCTTCGCCAGCGATGGTTTCGGGGAAAAAAGCGGCGGTGCCCAATATAGCAGATCTTGCTCCTTATTCTCTTTGAGCAAGGGTCTTTGTCACAATGGACACATGCCTGATAACCCACTGTGATCCTTCCAGACAGAGTGTGCAGCGCCAGGAAATCATGGATGGACCATATGATTGCAGCATGTAGATTGAACTTTTCTTCCGGACTCGAGGCATCATATGTAGGTACACCATTCCAGAGCTGGAGCAGTTCTTCTATGAGGGGCTCCATAAAGACATCGAAATCCTTTCCCAGAGACTCTGGACCCGGGATAAGCAACATCATCATGAAGTTGGACTGATCCATGCATGCCCATGGTGGCAGGTTGTACGACACCACAAAAATAGGCCACATGCTATAAGACGTGCTCATATTCCCAAACGGATTAAAGCCATGAGTGCCAATGCCAAGTTTTATGTTCCTTGGATTTGCAGCAAAATCTATATGAATATGGTCGAATTCTTTCCATGCCTCCCCTTCCGCTGGAGGGCTTAGCTCATTGTCCACAGGTCACCGCTTCAGCTTGTGCCATTGTACCTCCAGCGATGATTTCTTCGAGATAAAAATCCGTTGCAGCCTTGGTATCAATGGAAAGTGCCTCAGTACCTTCTCCGGTATTGACTTCTTCCCATTAGCATCTTTCCACCTAGAGGCATTGCATTTTGGACAGTTGTCATGCTTGGCAAAATCCTTCCGAAACAAGACACAATTATTTGGGCACACATGTATTTAAACATAAGCTAGCCCCAGCATGCAGATTATGCTCAATGATTCATCATAAGACCTGGGAACACAACTATTAGGGAATTGCAAGGTCGAAAGGCAGAGTATTGCGTTGAATGCAGCATTGCTAATCTGGTAGAAAGACTTGATGTGGAGTAACTTCACGGTGAAGGTAAATCTTGAAAATTTACCCCCTTTATGAGCTGCGCACTTCACCTCCTCTAATACCTCAGCAAAAATCGACTTATGTCCATCAGCATGGTCTTCAGAGTTGTACAGATCCTTAAATAGGTCAGGAATCCTATCATCTTCATGCCATCCTCTTCCTCCAAACCAACATTTTCTCGCAAAACCTTTTCCATAAAATCAATGCCAGCATCACCACCACCCATCATATGAGGGGCCTGTGTATCGTCTTCAATATGTTGAGGTTGTCCATCTAAAGGTTCATGATATATCCATCTATCATATGTGCTGGCCATCCCATTAAGAAGTAGATGATCTTCCACTGTTCCTTGAGCTCTTCTTGAACGGTTGAGGCATTCGCAACATGGGCAAAGAATGACAACATCCTTGGCAAAATTTTCCCGACCAAATTGCATAAATTCATTAACTCCCTTCGTATGTTCTTCGGAAAACCTTCTAACTCCTTTTCTAATCCAGCTTCTGTCCATCTGCCAAAGACAACAAATTGTTGCAACTTAGCAATCAATCTAAGTGCATCAACATTAACTTCATAAAATAAGGTAGGCACCCAACTTCATATGCTAACTGCCTAACTCTACATCAATGAGATTTTTCCTAGTTTACATCAAATATACATCAATATTAATGTTCTTTAACATATCTGAGCTGATGTTCTTTAACAAATTTACATGAAAGATCAACTTGAGCTATGTTGTATTGATTGCTAACAACATAATTCACCGTTAACAATTGACTGAATTCCAAAAGAATTCTTAACAATTTCATCAACATCAATCCTCCTAACAATTTTATCAACAGAAATTCTCTTCACAATTTCTTCCAAATTCATCAACGACATTTCCAAGAGATTTTTCCAAGCTTACAACAAACCTACATCTAATCAGTGTGTGTGTGTGTGTGGAGATTCCCCTAACAAATCTACATCAAATCAGTGTGTGTGTGTGTGTGGAGATTCTCCTAACAAATCTACATCAAAAGAGAGGAGAGGGGGGAGAGGAGAGGGGGGAGGAAAGGGGTGCATACGTGGGCAAGGTCTGCTTGCGGCGATGGTGACTCCCCCATGCTCGATGGCAGCAAGACCCCATGCG
Source organism: Hordeum marinum (assembly GCA_022496015.1). NCBI lineage: Eukaryota > Viridiplantae > Streptophyta > Magnoliopsida > Poales > Poaceae > Hordeum > Hordeum marinum. The sequence continues at coordinate 176,634,022 of CM039677.1, forward strand.
TGGCGAGGTTGCCATTCCTGTCGTGGTCGAGACGAGCGGCCCTGGCACCACCACCGCCGGTCGCCCCTGCCGGTTGCTTTCGCTGCCGGCCCCCGCCCCTACCCCCGCCGGTTGCCCCCGGCGTCGCCTCCGGCGTCGCCCTTGTCGTGGAAGACCTAGAAATTTTGGCTAAGTGTTGGCTCTGTCCAATCCTGGGAATAGGTCCCACTTGTCAATGACTTAGATCTGGCAAAAGACAACTGCTGTTTTATATAATATATAGAGTCATTCTGGTAGATGGACAGTAATCCCTCTCTAGCCCAGTGGTACTAAACAAGCAGCCACAACCCAGTGGTCGTGGGTTCAAGTCCCCACTCGGGCAAAGTTTTTACCCAAATGAATTTGGCGCTCGGTCTCGCCTATCAGTGTGTGTGCTTCTGCTGTCAAATGGGCCCCCCCTGTCAGTGTGATCTCTGTTGAACGACAAGTAAGCAAAAATGACACATAAGCGAGGTTGCTGAGGTGGCTTCCTAATCATCCTAATGCATTCGAATGAAAGTGTAGTGACCATTTATATGGTCGTTCTCAGCTCGAAATAAGGCAGCAGACCAGTGATGTCCGCTTTACGACCATTTCCTATAATGAAATTACGACATTTTTGTCCAATATGGTCGTTAGGGTTCAGGGTTTGGAGCCCCTCGAACAACTTACGACTAATTGTTCTCAAATGGTCATAGATTTACAACCATTTCTTCTAGGGCCATTAACAGAAGGTCACAAGTTGACATATTTCTTGTAGTGAACTCAATCCTAATCGTTCCCACCAACAACATAAACTTTTTCCAGGTACTCCGTGTACGTGGCGTGTGCCACCCTCCGAGAATACTTCTGCTTGAAGGAGCAAACAACTCATCCTCTAGCATGCATCAGAACACTTGTAAACACAGGGTTAAGCCTTTGGACGTAGAACGGGCATCCGAAGCCCCCATTTCGGGTTCTGATACGACGAATATGCGTTCCCGCATAGATCTCCCCGAGCTTTTGTTTCTTGTACCTTCTTTGGTCATATTTATTGGTTCCGACATCGTCAGATAGAACCTATACATATAATAAGAAATCATGACATTGATGAATAAAATGCATAAAATGATATCACAAACAACTTAGTGCAACAAAATTATTAACTAATGATTTTAAATGCATGAACCGATTATTGTCAAACAAACAAGGAACTTTGAAGTGAGTACTACTCCCGATTATCACTAAAGTAGTGATCTGCATGCTCTTATACAATGTTTATTTACAAATGGGTACATGTACAATCATCTATGTAGACCGATTATTAGCAAAATGATCATTTGTACAGGTCAACCATTAAATCACTGTAAAACCATAGACATAATATTAGCATAATCGTATGTACGGATGTCACTTATCCTAGTCACTTATAATTTACCTAACAAACTATTTAATATGTCCTAATAAACAATCAATACGTACACACTAATGCGGACCTATCGAATCTTAGTCCGATTACATGGATTGAAATAACATGAACCCCGGGCGAATTCCAAAAAAGGCGGAAACAAAATTAATCAGAGATAGCCTATGATATAGTTACCAAAATATGGGGTGGGGTCTAACCTGTTCTCCGTCATCGGCGGAGTTGTCACCACCGGAGTCGTTAGAGTCGTCGTCTATGGAGTGGTCATTAGAGAGGTTGTACTAGTCTCTGTGTAGCACCACTTCCTGCTGGGGAGGCACGACGGGGCTTACGACGTCATGGCCGTGCTTTTGTCCGTGCGAGACCTCATCGACGGGGAGGGAAACCTTGTCAACCAGCATCAAGAGATGCTTAGTTTCTTTGTCGGCCCCTTCTTTGAACCCCGTGCCACCACTCCCTCCGATGGTGCGGTTGGTCACCATCTGATACACTTCCGAGAGCGTTTATGACTAGGAACGATGGCAAGGATGCAGGCACAGTGTATGGAGAGATGAGAGTGCGTCCGCCTGCTATAACCAGTGGCACAAGCGTGGTTAATATAGAGTAGTTGGGATCTAGGCAAGAGGCGGTTAAATGGCTCGCCTCCTGGTGAGCCCGCGCAGTGGTCTTCTTGCATGACTCACCTCTGCTCGCACGCCTCCCGATTAGCCTGCGTAGACGACTCCTCACACGTCTCCCGATTAGCTTGCATAGAGGACTGCTCGCACGCATCCCGTCAATTCACACACCAGCTTGCACGTCTCCGGATGAGCCAGAGCAGCCTGCTCGCACCCGTCCCATCAATTTACACACCTGCTCGCATGCCTCATGGTCAGCCTGAGCAACGGACTGCTCGCATGCGTCCGATCGACTCACATCCGCTCGGACGGCACACGGGGCTCGTGGTGGTATGTAATATTTTGTTGGGACCAACCCACACGGTTGAATACTGTAATAGTTCGTGATGGTAACGTGAAAAGTGTGTGTACCAAGTACCAACCTTTAATAAGCTCTCGTTTGTAAGAAAAGTATATCAAAAACTTGTCTCCAATTAGGCCAAAACTTAGCACTATATATATATATGTGTGTGTGTGTGTGTGTCTATATATATAAAGAAACGGAATCCCAAGTTTCGTGATTTTCAGTTGATTTTTGGGTTTACTTCAGTTTAAAATGATTTTTTGATGTTTGAGGTCGAGTTGTCTAAAAACAAAGATTTTCAATGTTTTCCACGATGCCAAGATGTTTGAGGTTCCTTACCATTTATTGCATGCCGACTGAACATGAACCCAAGGGGACATATGATTTCCCCCAATGAATTCCTAGAAACTCAAATAGTGCATATTTTTTGAATGATATATGAACATTTTATAATTATAACATAGACTAATGTGGCACATGTTTTCTGCATAACAATAGTTTGACGCGCCTCGAGTGGTGTTTCGAGTAGTATAAGTTCGTATGTTCATACACACACACACACACACATATAATGTAACCACCATCCCCCTTGCCGACTTGAAGGTGTGTGTGTGTGGGGTGGAGGGGGCATAAGCCAACATTGTCGTGTGCTTTTCAAGACATTGTGTGTCACATGAAAGCTGTGCATTCCGTATTTGAACACCACAACAACCTTTCCATACATACATTTGGTCCACAAGCAGGTCTATTTGTGCTATGACCCTAGATTTATCGTGTTTATTTTACAATGTTGTTATGTAAATGGTAGGGTAGTCTTTTTTTGAAACTTAAATAGCAGACTAGTCGAAGGAGACAACTATGTGCGATTGTGTACGCACTAGACACAGTTCCCGCATGCAAAATGTGTGCCACGCCCGGCGCGTGGTTGTCACATAACTATAGACCACCTTGCAACAACCCGCATAGAGAAATCTTAAAAATAGCTACCCGCCTTGATAAATTTAAAAAATAATGGTTCCGTGGGTTTATCTGTTTGAATTGCACATAGGTATTATCTTCGGGCCGTGTGCGATGTTTGTTCCTGCGAGGCCACTTCAAACCCTTCATAAATATTTTAGTTTGTCCTGGCTTTTCATTCCCTCCAAGTAAAATTTACAGTAGCCACGACATTTCCTCAAACACCACCTAGGCCCCCTACCCCAGCCACCACACATATGTGTCGGTACACTAGAGTTTTTGGGCCATCTAGTGGCCCCTTTACTTGTGCACGGGCAGTAGTAGCCGCCCTGGCGGCAAGGCCCAGCGAAGACTTGTCAAGCGCCATGAAAGCACATTTGCTCCCTTGGTGGTTTTGGTAATTAATAACAACATATAAGTCATTGAACTAATGTTTCCACCAAGTATATTTCAGGAAAAGTTCAATGATAGGGATGGCAAAAGGATTTTGGAAATTGTGGAACTACCTCAAGATGCAAGGAAATAGGTTGGCCAAGCTTCAAGCAAGAGGACTCTACATTTTACATTTGTGAGAAATCACTTTGAGTCCATAGGAAATCCAATAGAATTAAAGGGGGTAAAGTTTTGATGATGAACAATATGCTCAAACGTGCACAAGTGATAGTCACCAAAAACATCCACAAGCTCTACCACCAAAGTCTGTCCAAAGCCAAATATGCAAAATCAGTGCAACCAACATTCCTATACCGGTGCCACCGATTCTAAACCCTAGACAAACTCAGCCAAACCCTAACACTTTGGTGCAGCCGACACTGCTTTCGGCGCCACCGAGTTGGGTTGCCAAGTTTCTGTTATGCAAGTTCACATTTTCGGTCCGTCCGAAAATGGTGAATCGGCGCCACCGAGTTTGGCAAATCTGACTGTTGGTCACCTCGTCAGTACAACCGAGATTCATATATCGGTCCCTCCGAGATTCAAAAGTTGCCACTTTTGGTCATTTCGGTACCACCGAGATTTACACATCAGTGTCACCGAGTTGGTCATTTTGTGTGTAACGGTTGGATTTTTGGGGATGCGCCTATATACCCCTCCACCACTACCTACTCGAAAGAAAAGCACTTAGAACTATTCCATACCTGTCCTACTTAGTTTTCTGAAAGAGAACCACCTACCCTTGTGTTCAGGTCAAGATCTTCCACTCCAACCATATGGATCTTGATTTCTAGCCTCCCCAAGTTGCTTTCCACCAATCCCATCTCTTCTACCAAGCCAAATCTGTGAGAGAGTGATTGTGTGTTGAGGAGTCTATCATCTTGAAGCACAAGAGCAAGGAGTTCGTCGTCATTACCGAGCCTATTACCTTTTGGAGGGTGGTGCCTCCTAGATTGGTTAGGTGTCACTTGGGAGCCACCTACTTCGTGTTGTGGAGTGAACCAATAAGTTTGTAAGGGCAAGGAGATCGCCTACTTCGTGAAGATCTACCCATAGTGAGGCTAGTCCTTCGTGGACGGAAGCCGCATGGAATAGTCAAGGTTGCTTCTTTGTGGAACCCTCCATGGGTAGAGCCCTCCGTGGACTCTCGCGACCGTTATCCTCCGTGGGTTGAATACTTCATGAACGTGGACGTACGATAGCACCACCTATCGGAACCACGGGAAAAATCAATGTGTCATCACTTGTGTTTGCTTTCCTAACCCTCTCTTTACTTACATGTGCAATGTCTTTATTTTCCGCTGCTACACTCTTAGACATGCATGTGTAGGGTGTTACTTGATATGCTATGAATTCTAAAACTTGCCAAGAATTAAAATTGGGAGAAAGGCAAACCTTTTTTTGATCAAGTAGTCTAAGCACCCCCCTCTAGACCTACTTTTGATCCTACAAGTGGTATCCGAGCTTTGGTCTCCATTGTATTGGTTTCACAACCTATAAGTATGACAACTACTGAGGGAAATTATCACTGTAGAGGTCTGTACTTTGATGGCACTAATTTTGCTAGTTGGAACCATAAAATGAAATTGCATTTGCTTGGTCATAATCTCAACGTTTAGGCTGTTGTTCGTGTTGGCTTGCAAGGTGAATTCTTTGCGGAAGGAAAGGAACCGGATCGTGAAGCGACTGTAGATGAATTGAAGATGTTGCAACTCATTGCTCAAGCATGTGACATTCTCTTCAACTGCCTATGCCCTGAAGAATTCAACAAAATCAGCTGTCTTGAACACGCAAAAGAGATTTGGGATACTTTGGTTGATATGCACGAATGAACTGAGTCCGTGATAGAATCCTAGTTAGATGTTCTTCAAGGTCAACTTGATAAGTTCAAGATGAAGGATGGTGAAGGAGTCGCAAAAATGTACTCTAGGCTAGCTCTCATCATGAGATTGCCGGCTTAGGAAGCAAAGAATGACTGACAAGTTCACCATAAAGAAGATACTTCGAGCTTTGGATGAGAGATATGACACCGTGTGCACATTGATCCAAATGATGCCCAACTACAAAGATCTCAAACCAACGGAAGTGATTGGTAGAATTGTTGCTCATGAGATGACACTCAAAGACAAGGAAGAGCTTCACCACAAGTCTAGCAGTACTTACAAAGCCAAAAGTGATGCTCCTGCTACATCAAGTGACAACCTTGTCACAAATGAAGAGATAAGCCTCATGGTCAAGAAATTCAACAAGTTCTACAAGAAGAGAAGCAAAGATCATAGCTCCAACCAGACATGAAGAAAAGCGTTCATCAAGTCGTGACCGAAATTGCTACAATTGTGGGAAGCCCGGACATTACTCCAATGAGTGCTCGGCTCCATACAAATGAAGAGAAGAGTCACCAAGAAGACGAAGCTCAAGATATGAATCACCTCTAAGAGAGAGAAGGAGTAGAGATGATCGTTATGAACAAAGAGCCTCAAGGAGAAGTAGGGACTCGGAGAAGAAGGACAAGCGCACCAAGAGCTACTCAAGAAGGAAACATCAAGCTCATGTTGGTGAATGGGTTTCCGGCTCTGACTCCGACAACCACTCCGAGAGAAGCTATCACTCCAACTCCGACTATAGTCAAGATGATGGTGTTGCCGGAATTGCACTAGTGACAACCAACTCCTATGATCTGTTTGATTCACCAAATGAAGGGAGTGGAAGTTGCTTCATGGCTAAAATCCCCAAGGTATCACACCCCGAATATATTGATTTCTATAGTGATGAAGATGATTTGCTTTATGATGATGACTTGCTATGTGATAAAACTAGTGATGTTAATCATAATGAACTTGATATTTCTTATGATAGTAAAGATAGGTCAATTGACGTTGATAAGATGAAAAGAAGAACTAACTAAAGAACTCAAGACTCTTAAGTTAGTCCATGAATCTACTCTTGAAGATCATAGAGAGCTTGTAATAACTCATGAGAAGCTACGCTTCGAGAAGCTCAATTTGGAGCAAGAACATGAATTTCTTAAAGCTATGAATGACGATATCCAAAAGAAGACTTCATATTATCTTGCCAAATGAGTACTCTTGTCTACATTCATGCCACAAGTCAAATCTAAGCAAACTAGTAACAAAGGAAAGAAAGGTTCTTCATCTAGTAGCAACAATAAAAATGCTAAACCCAATCATGTTGCTCCTAGTAGTTCTATTGATTCAACTAATGATGATTCTCTTAGCCAATTTACACTTGAGCAAGAAAATGCTTTATTGAAAGGGATTATAGAGAAAGGTATCTACAAGAGTCTTGAAGGGTACAAAAAATTTGATGAGATTGTACGCAAGCATGGAGGATACCGGAAGAATCGCGGTGTTGGCTACTTCAACGCTAATGGAGTTGAATGGGAAGAAGGTCAATATCTCGAGCCCAAGTTTGTTCCTCAAAAGGAGAAGTATGAAAAAACTATTCCCAAGGGGACAAACAATCAAGATGACCTTCAACCACAAGACCACAAGCTCAAGGGCAAGAACAAGCTCCAAGAGGACTTTGACTCATATGAAGATGAATCCCAAGCTATGGTGAAGTGGGTTCCCAAGGCTACTACAAGCTCAACTTCTACAAGTGCTACTTCAGCACCAAGGATTCCCATTAACTTGATGTGGGTTCCCAACAAGAAGAACTAGAGAGTTCTTAAGGGGTGACTCCGCCAATGAAATTCACTCATATTCATTATTGGCAAGATCTATTTGCATTCAACATCAACCCTATGCAATAGATCAAGGAGTCACACATTACCTCAAAGATAAGCAAGGGACAAGGCAATCAACAAATCAATGGACATCATCACACATGCTTTGCACTCCATGTCCATATATATCCTTGTATTTGTCTCTTGTGTGTTGGGACTTACCCATGTAGGTGAGAAGAGCAAGGAAACAACAAGGATGCTCCCAAGTCTTGGCGATCTTCATCAACCTAGAGCATCCACCACTACATCACCAACATGAAGTCTACATCGACAAAACCCAAGGTTAGTTTATCCCTCTTATGGGGGGATGTCACATCAAGGGGGAGATTTACTCTAAGACTTGAGTCAAAGCATCTCTTAGTATGTGACAACATTAAATGCTTTATGTAAAAGTGGTAACCCCACTTGTGCTGAAATGATGAGTATGACCTATGGTGAAGTACTCTTACTTGGATCCTAATTCAAATACTCATATATAGATGACTTCGTCATCGCCCAAGTGCTTGTTAGATGCTAGAGTGTTTGTGCATGTTTGCCATGATTTCATTTGACATCTTATTGTGTGAGCATGTTGGTCTGCATTTATTTTCTCATTCGAGGATATCCAATTGTTGCTATTTGGCTTTTGATTTATCTTTTGCCAATTGGATATACAAGAATTCCTAGGACCACCTCTTTAGCTATCTATGCTTTCTCACCTCATACTCTATTCATGCTGCATCTCAAAATTTGAACAAGTACTTCTCGATCCCTCTGTGTGTGGAGCACTCGGAGTTCCGTATCGACACGGACTGACCATTAAAACCTCCCAAGTGCATCTCGGTGGAACCAACCAGAAAATCTCGGTCTCATAGAATGCCTAGGGTTGATCTGGTTTTCAATCTCGGTACCACCGGTTCCATCTTCTTGGTTACACCGAGTTTCCTTGTCAACTGACAGTTGAGGAACTCGGTGACACCAAAAAGTTAGAATCGGTGCCACTGACAGTGGTGGGTATATAACCTGTGGACCCTGACGCTTTGAATTTCATCCTCAAACCATCGCGCCTCAGAACCCTAAGCTGCCACCTTCGAGACCCCTGGTTGTCGCCCTTGTTTCCCTGCACTCCTCTGTTGCTGGGAATCACCGCCGTCGATGAAATCCTCTCCATCGTTGCCGCCATACCGGATCCGCACCAAGTTAGGGTACGGATTCGACCTCTTTTGCGCTCCTTGTCCAATTCTTGCACATTAGATTCAAGTTTATCAATAAGCCACTCTTTGCAGGTATTCCTATCCACACAAAACCTCTATAGTCTAGCGAATGGTGAATTTTCTAGGGTTTTGCCGTCCGCGCGATAAATCTCGGTGGAACCAAAACAAACATATCGGTCTCACCGATGTGTATTTCTGTGATACTGAGAACTATCTCGGTGGAACCGAGTACCTCTTTTCAGTCTGACCAAAAAGAGTGCCAAGGTTCTATTAAGAGAGACAGTCTGTCTCGGCAGCACCGAAAATGTTGTTTTGGCTATACCGATATTTATTTGACAGAATGCAAAAACTTTGAAAATCTATTTTTCAAACTTTCAAAATCCAGCCCCATTTTGTGATGACTCATCTTCTTGTGCTCTTCTACACTCTATTCATAGGGTCAGTATGTCAGATGCTAAGGACAGTCAAAATTTGGCAAAGCAGGGAGTTGATATGAGTTGAGGCACAAGCCCAGAGCCCAGTTCTTTTTTAGATCCATGCACCCCAAGCTCCCATGGGTTGCCCAAGGCTGCCACTAGGACCAGTAAAACGCTAAATTCTGATGAAGAAGATTCAGACTTTATCCCTAAGGAGATCCTTGCCAAGAAGCAAGAAAAGGCTGCTAAGAAGTCACCAACTAAAGCTACTTCTTCCAAAAGAGTTATCAGCAAGGTCTATGCTAGCTCTAAAGCTATAAGAGCACCTGAGAGTGCTAGGGCTACAATGACTATAGATCCCCCAAGGAAGTCTTTGCCTAAGAAGGAAGGGTAGAAGAAATCCAGAAAGAGGATCATTCATGTGATTGGCAGGCCTACCTCCATATATGAATATCTAGAGGAGGCTGCTGGTGCTGCTGCCGAGGAAGGGGAGGAAGAACATGTTGAGAAGGCCCCTCCCAAGAAGAAGGCCAAAAAACTTTTGGCTGATGCTATGCCAAAGTCTAGAACATCCAAGAGCACCAAGCCTACATCCAAGAAAGCTGTTGCACAAAAGTCCAACAGGACTACTAGAGACATTCCAGCTTCTAAAAAGAACAAGGGAACTGCCTCCAGACTTGAAGATGATGATGACTTGACTACATTGATGAAGCTCAGACCACATCTTCCAGTACATGATGTCAGCCACTTAGTTGTTGAAGACATGAAGAAGAGGAAAGACTCGGGATTGAGAGCTTGGAGAGCTATAGATCCTTATGCCCAGAGGAAGAAAACTGCTGTTGACTACAGGTTCTACACCAGAGAGCAACAAGACTTTTATGAGACAGTGCTGCTTGACAAGAGCCCAACTGTTAGCGATATGAGATATGTTGATTGGAAATTCATTAAGGAGAATGAGGACTACTTCCCAAGTGTCCAAGATAATTTCCATTGCATTGGTCTGGATGAGTTCATTGGCAGAGAGCTTACTGCATGGAACGCTAAGATGATCATGCAATTCTACTCCACTGCACATTTCTATGGAGATGGTAGAATCATATGGATGACTGAAGGAGCAAGGTATGAATCTACTATTGAGGAGTGGGCTAAACTTCTAGGAGTTCCAGATGTTCAGGATGGTGATCTGGATGTATACTCAGAATCCAAGGCGAGTCACAATGTCATGAAGGATATGTATACTCCTATCCCCGCAGACAAACTGCAATCTCACAAGCTAGGATCCATCTACTATCTGCAAGCAGGCCTCCGTACCATGAACACTATTCCTAAGCATACCTTGATGCCCAAGTCAGGAGATGACAAGATGATCCGAGGCTACTCCATCAACATGTTGATCCACCTTGACGGACATACCAGGATTAGATTCATGTATTTGATTGTTGAGACAATCAAGAGGGTTGCTGCTGATCAAAAGAGCTCTTGCTACAATGCACCCTACATCTAGATGCTTATCAACTCTTAGTTGGAGAAGCACATATTTGCTCTAGATTGTCCACATCTGCCCCTACAGCCAGATCTCGAGGATAATGTTGTGGTGATGGACCCAGATCATCCCACATCTGCTACAACACAGGCAGAGGCAGAAGCAGTTCGAGCTGCTAGTGCTCAAGCCCCCAGATCCAAAAACGAGCAAATGGATATTTTGATCTCAGTAGTTCAGGGCATGCAGAAGGATATCAAGGGGATTCTGGACAACTAGAACAATCTCATGAGGATCCTTTAGACAAGGATCAAGACTCTAAATGATAAGGTGGATAAGGTGACAAAGACAGTTATAGAGCTTTAGAAGGAAGTTGATTCCATGCACATCCCTTGAGTCTCTTCTACTTCTTCTTCTTCAGATGATGATGATGAGGATAGATCGCCTCTCAGGCCGAGCACTTAGTTCACTACTCAGGCTAGATCAGCCACAGTGCGTGCACCAGACTTGAGGCCCTCTTCATTAGCTCCGGCTACTGTTAGCACAACTCCTGCTCCATCAGCTCCAGTGTCCACTCCAGCTCCATCCACGACATCTACAGATATCTTTGCCGCCGCTGTTCTCTCGACTCCTTCATCAACAACCGGAGGAGATCAACCCAAGAACGCTTAGATATATGCCTTTAAATTTTTTGGTAACTTGTTGCCAAAGGGGGAGAAGTGTATATAGATCTTTAGGCTTCGAGTGAGAGAGCATTTTGGTGTTTATCGCTTTTTCAAAAACAATTACTTTTGGTTGTTTGTGATACGTTTGATGATGTTTGATCATACGCTTTATTGTGTGTTGCTACTATTTCCTATCATCTTAATGCTTATGTGATGATCATTCATCTTTGCTTGATTGTGTTGTGCTATGTGCTCATTCTAATTACTCTCGCACAACACCAAGTGGTATGTGACATGTAAGAAGTGACCCATGTACCTAATCGATTGTGCATTTGCATTCGAACGCAAATTTAAAATAATGCACAAATTTAGGGGGAGCTCTTGCTTTTCACATACTTCTCAAAGCGATGATTATATTCATTGATTATATCTTTGTCGAAGATTTGATCTATATGTTGTCATCAATTACCAAAACGGGGGAGATTGAAAGCACATTTGCTCCCTTGGTGGTTTTGGTAATTAATAAAAACATATAAGTCATTGAACTAATGTTTCCACCAAGTATATTTCAGGAAAAGTTCAATGATAGGGATGGCAAAAGGATTGTGGAGATTGTGGAACTACCCCAAGATGCAAGGAAATAGGTTGGCCAAGCTTCAAGCAAGAGGACTCTACATTTTTACATTTGTGAGAAATCACTTTGAGTCCACAGGAAAGCCAATACTATTAAAAGGGGGTAAAGTTTTGATGATGAACAATATGCTCAAACATGCACAAGTGATAGTCACCAAAAAAATCCACAAGCTCTCCCACTAAAGTGTGTCCAAAGCCAAATATGCAAAATCGGTGCAACCAACATTCCTATCCCGGTGCCACCGATTCTAAACCCTAGACAGACTTAGCAAAACCCTAACACTTCGGTCCAGCCGACACTGCTTTCAGTGACGCCGAGTTGGATTGCCAAGTTTCTGTTACGCAAGTTCACATTTTTGGTCACCTTGTCGGTACAACTGAGATTCATATATCAGTCCCTCCGAGATTCAAAAGTTGCCAGTTTTGGTCACTTCGGTACCACCGAGATTTACACATCGGTGTCACCGTGTAACAGCCCAGGACCGATGCTCTAGAAGATTCCCCTTTTGTTTCCATTCTCGTCATGTGATTTGTATGGGTGTCGCATTCATCATAGCATCATACTCATCATCTGCATAGCATCCTCACTCGTTTTCGAAAACTTGCATCTGTTCATAGCTCCTGGTTCTCTCCGTTCGTGTCGCCGACCGTTTCGAGACCAACCACACACGCACGCGCCCGCTGCATCGTTTAAAAAACCATTTTTAAAGCACCCAAAAAATATTCTCGGATTGGGTCAGAACTTGACGTGCGGTCATATTATAGCGTAGTAGACTACCTACCAAATTTCGTCGCATTCCGAGTTCGTTTGATACCCCAACGGTCAGTCGTTGCAGTGTGGTCCCGGTTTATTACCATACGTTTTTCAGTGTTTTTAAAACCTCGTGTCACGGTCCGCAAACCTCCCTCTCATCTCCTCGTAGCCCATCTACACAACCACTGCAGCCTAACCTAGCCCCCTCCGCTTCCGGGCCGTCCATCGAGATCGAACGGTCCGAAAACGGACAAAAACTACTAACCCTAGCCCCTAAATGCTATAAATAGAACCCCCACCTGCCTAATTGGGCAAAGCCTAGCCCTCCCCTCGTTTTCCGTGCGCCCCAATCTTCAGATGCCGCCCAGCCGACAGTTCCACCTCCCTCGCGCGGGCCCGCCAAGCCCATATGAAGGCCCGCCCGGCCTGAAGCACCGCTGATACTCCCCGCAGGCGCCCGAGCGAGCGCCCGTGCCCCGCTCCTCCCGAGCCTCCCCTCGATCCCCGTCGTCGCTCGTTCCGCGCCCTTCGGTGAGCCGCCACTGCCGTCGGCGACCCTTGCAGCCCAGACCTCGCCGCCCCTATCCTCCTCCCTCCAAGTCTCTCTCTCTCCCTCACCCGCTCTCTCTCCCTCCTCGCAGGATCCTCCATGCCCGCCACCCGATCAGCTCCGCCCCGCCTCCGTTCTCATCGCCACCGCCGAGAATGGCTCCGGCCTCGCCGGATCCAGCCTTCCCCGACCGCCCTCGCCAGAGCCCATCTCCCCGTGCCGCCCTCGCCGTCGTTGACCATGCTTCCGCCACCGCCCTGCCTCCCTGCGTCGGGCAGGAGGTCAGGGACGAGCCGCTCGCCCGCTCTAGCGCCCTCGCGTGGGCTCGGCCCAGCCAGCCCGCTCTCCGGCCCATGGCCACACAGGTGAGCGCCAGCCCCGTAAAGCCCGCTCGTGCACATTTTATTAAGTTGCGCCCATGTTTCCTGTTGGGCCCTATCCAGATTCGGCCCATAGTGGCTTTTTCCTGCTTGCGAATTTACTAATTATTCCAGGATAATAAAAATGCAGAAAAGACCCTCATCATCATGCATATCATAACTCACCAACCGTGCATCGGGTCAAAATACTTTATATATGTAACTTGACTAAAATTTTGTGTAGTTTAATAATATTCAACTTCCATACATGTTTAAGATGTTTACCTTGCTGTTTGCATTAATTTAAGTGAATGACATGCGAAAATGATTTATTTCATAACTAATTAACCGTAGCTCCGTTGAAAATGTTCCACATATGTAACTTGGCTAGAAAAATGTGTAGAATCACATGGTGACATTTATTTTGCTGTTAAATAAATCTAAAATGTCGTTAGTTCAGATCTGGACGAAACTTAAAATGTGCATATGAGGTCGTTCCGGAATTGTTATTCGTTGCTTCCGGCCTCATTTAATATGCCTAGTTGATGTAGTTGTTTGTTCTTCATCTCTTGCATGTTAAACAACATTTAATATTGATGAGTACCAAAATAGGAGTGAACTAAGTAAATAGATCGTGGAGTTTCGTCAATATGCAACTCGTTGCATATTGAGCTTCACTTAATGTGTAGGAGTTGTCTGGTGTGCTTGCCATGCCTTGCATAATTACATTGGACATGGATCATATTTGGTTGCGCATCATGCCATGAATATGTTGTGGCATTTCTCGTGTGTTGATTGCTGTTTCATTTTGTTCCTTCTCGATAGAGTTCTGAAAGCATTCAGAGTGTGAGGATTCGTTCGACTACGTTGGCTCGTCTTCTTCATGGATTCGTTCTTCTTTCGAGCGGGATCTCACGCAAGATGATACATTTCTCTGGATACCACTACTATCATTGCTATGCTAGTTGTCCCACTTTTACCGCTATGTCATGCTACCTACCACTTGTTTGTCAAGACTCCCAACATTGCCATGATAAGCCTCTAACCCCTACACATCCCAGCAAACCTTTGTCTGGCTATGTTACCGCTTGCTCAACCCTTCTTATAGCATTTCTAGCTGCAGGTGCAATTGCTTCCATGTGACAACATGGACATTCTGTTGTTATCACAATATTATTGCTATTTAATTTAATGCACTTATACACTTGGTAAAGGGTGGAAGGCTTGGCCTTTTGCTCGATGTTTTGTTCCACTCTTGCTGCCCTAGTTACTTGTGAACCGGTGTTATGTTCCATAGTTGAGCGCTCCTAACATGCTCGTGGTTGTTATGGGGACCCCATTGATTTTCGTTTTGGGATAAATCTTATCTGGCAAGGCCCAACATTGGTTTTACCATTTGCCAACCTAATAAAACTTGCATAGGGACTTTCTGGACCCCGTGGATAGTTAATCAACAAATCGGGCCAGTGCTCCTCATTAGTGTTGGTCCACCTACCTAGCAGTCGGCGGTGCCACCTCGGGGAAACTCGAGGCATTTTCAGGCTACCGTCCACTTAGCATAAACGGATGATGCCCGTGGATAGAGAGCGCATGGCTCTAGACGCGGATCTCGCTCACCGGGAGGCCTTGCTGGATTTGTTTTACCGAACGTCTTGAGTGAGGAATTCCGTTTTTCTCCGGGCTATCTCGAGGTGGCAGATTTCCTATGGAATTGCCTAGGAAGATCATGAGATCCGTGGTCGAGGTTATTCCCGCTACGTGTGGTTAATTTGTGATGGACAAGTTGGAGCACCCTTGCAGGGTTAAATCTTTCGGAAAGTCGTGCCCGCGGTTATGTGGCAAACTTGGAAACTTTGTTTAACACCCGGTCATAGCAAACTTGAAGTAACTCAAATAAAATACACCAACTGTGTGCGTAACCTTGATTGTCTCTTCTCGTGAGTCCTTATCCAAGAGAGAACATGGTGGGGTTATGTTTGACATAAGTAGGTGTTCAAGATCAGTCAGTGATCATTTCTAGTTCACGTCCGTTATGCATAGACCACCATACTTTACTTCCTGTATTCGTAAGTTAGCCACTCAAATAAATGCTTAGCCGCTTGCTGCAGCCTCACCACTTATCCATACCTCACCCATTAAGCCTTAATAGTCTTGATACCCTTGGCAATGAGATTGCTGAGTCCCCGTGGCTCACAGATTACTACAACAATAGTTGCAGGTATAGGTAATGCGATGCTTTGACGTGAGAGCGATGTTTGTTTTGATTTGGAGTTCTTCTTCTTCATCATCAATCGAGGATGGGTTCCAGGCGGCAGCCTGGGATAGCAAGGATGGATGTCATTTTATCGTTCGTTTTCGTCCGTAGTCGGACCCTGCTCTTCTGTATGATGTTTGAATATGTTGTTGTATTGATGTGACTTTGATGTAGCTTGTGGCGAGTGTAAGACAATTCCATAGACTCATCTCTTCTGTAAATGTACTTGTAATGATATCCATTCTTGCAACACGACGAGATGCACTTTTATCCCTGTCGAGGCCCTCGTGCCGAAACAAGGATAGGATCACATCTTGGGCGTGACACACCGAGTTGGTCATTTTGTGTGTAACGGTTGGATTTTTGGGGATGCATATATATACCCCTCCACCACTACCTACTAGAAAGATAAGCACTCAGAACTATTCCATACCTATCCTACTTAGTTTTCTGAGAGAGAACCACCTACCCTTGTGTTCAGGTCAAGATCTTCCACTCCAACCATATGGATCTTGATTTCTAGCCTCCCCAAGTTTCTTTCCACCAATCCCATCTCTTCTACCAAGCCAAATCTGTGAGAGAGTGATTGTGTGTTGAGGAGTCTATCATCTTGAAGCACAAGAGCAAGGAGTTCATCATCATTACCGAGCCCATTACCTTTAGGAGGGTGGTGCCTCCTAGATTGGTTAGGTGTCGCTTGGGAGCCTCCTACTTCGTGTTGTGGAGTGAACCAATAAGTTTGTAATGGCAAGGAGATCGCCTACTTCATGAAGATCTACGCATAGTGAGGCTAGTCCTTCGTGGACGGAAGCCGCATGGAATAGTCAAGGTTGCTTCTTCGTGGAACCCTCCATGGGTAGAGCCCTCCATGGACTCTCGTGACCGTTATACTCCGTGGGTTGAAGACTCCATGAACATGGATGTCCGATAGCACCCACCTATTGCAACCACGGGAAACATCAACGTGTCATCATTTGTGTTTGCTTTCCTAACCCTCTCTTTACTTACATGTGCAATGTCTTTATTTTCTGCTGTTACACTCTTAGACATGCATGTGTAGGGTGTTACTTGATATGCTATGAATGCTAAAACTTGCCAAGAATTCAAATTGGGAAAGGCAAAACTTTTATTTGGTGAAGTTGTCTAATCACCCCCCTCTAGACCTACTTTTGATCCTACACACCAGCACAGAAGACTCAAGATTACTGGGAAGACCTTGTCGGGAGGGCTTTTGAGCCTGTAGACCCCCCGGCAAGGACCACCAGCACACAAGCCAGGTGTCAATTCACCTGGACGCGTGTCACGGCGTCAACATTGGAGGGAGCTAAGCGGCGCCGATGGGGTGGGCCCCCATCCCGTCCCACTGAGGGACTTAGGCCACTGACGGTGCATTTAATGCTCTTGTCCTTCTCCGTCAGGGTTAGGTATGATAGCACTGTAGCACTGTGCATCTCGTGTGCACACTATACGCCACTGTTGGGATCCCCTTAGGTATAAAAGGAGGCCCAGGGCGTTACAGAGAAGGAACTTTTTTTAGACAGTCATACAATCAGACTGTTTGGTAGTTAGACAACCGGACAGCTCGACAGTTAGACAACTGGAGGTTCCAAGCTCACGTAGCAGCCGTTCATGGCGCTCCTGTAGCTGGAACCCTAGAACACGATCAATACAATCAAGCAGGAGTAGGGTTTTACGCATCCGTGCGGCCCGAACCTAGGTAAAAACTCGCCGCACATCGCTCACCAGACCGGCTCTTCGTTCCATCTCGCCCCCTACCTAACCGAAAGGGATCCCCGTGGTCCCATAGGTATTCGTTCCCACGACATCTTTGGCGCACCAGGTAGGGGGCGTGTGAGTGGTGCGAACCCGTTCTGGTGATCTGCGCCCCAGCTTCATCATCACCATGGCCCCCCCAAGAAGAAGCGCCTGACAGCAGTTGGCCCATCCGCATTCGGCATTCCTGTATCTGCGCAAACAGGAGACGGCGTAGACGCGGGTGGAGAAGGAGGAGGCAGAGGTTCGGAACTTCCGCGATGTTCCGGTGACCAAGACCAAGCAAGCGGCAGTGCTCGCCCCGGAGACGCCCATGGCAACGGTGGGAACTCCCACACCCCTGGGTCTCAGGACAGAGCGGTACCGCCTGCAGGTGGTACGATGAATTCCGGTGGTGGAAGAGTATCTCCTAGGGCACCCACATCGGCGCCTACGTTGCGACCTTCTTAGGACGCGCGTGGAGAGCCTCACCACGACACCCGTAGTTCTCAATGTCCCCACGGAAAAGCTCCTACGCATCATTCCCAAGATGCATGGGATCAGAACACAAGAGGGAGTGGCATGCCGATGCGGGACCATGGCGGTGATCCTTCTAACTGGTTAGGAGTCGGAGCACCTCGTGTTCCTCGCGTCGCTCGCTACCCTCCATGACGGAGGAAGCGATGACGCGAGCGTAGCTACTCCTAAACTTCCCTCATGCTACGGAGAAGCTCGACGAATGGAGAGCCACTATTAAGAGCCTCCTCAGCCTCGCAGGTAAGCTTCGGCCCATGGGGCCGCCTCAGACCAGTGGCGAAGTGCCCGGAGTTGGCGCGACCTTGATGCACTCTCCTCCGGGTCAGCATCACCGGTCGCCGACCCGACGGACCGATGCCTATGACGGTTACTCGACGGCATCGCCTGACCCACGGACGCGCCGCAATCAGCGTCATGTTCTTTGGGAACGTCGCAAGGAGGACACCTGAACCATGATCGAGCGGCAACGGGAAGCGCGCCTCCAGTCGGACAAGCGTGTGGGTACCACTGTAGACAAGTCCATGTCGGGGTACCCTGTTAGCCTGCCTTACAAGGCGGGTTGTCCAGCGTTTACCCCTGAGCTGCGACAAGTCCAGTGGCCCAATTCCTGCACGTTCAAACCAAAAGTCCTGGAGAAGTATGTTGGCAAGACCCACCCGTCAGAGTTCCTGAGCGTCTACACCATTGCGGTGTAGGCTGCCGGGGGCCGAGACAACAAGATATTGGCCAAGTACTTCCCGTTGGTGCTTAAGCCCAACGTCAGATCACGACTGATGCACTTGCCGAAGAGGTCCATCGCTTCCTGGGTGGACCTGTGTCACGAGTTCGTTGGTGCCTTCACCGGAGGCCATCAAGCTCTTGGCCAGGAGAGCGATCTGCACATCATCCCCCAGAAAGAAGGTGAAACCCTGCGCAAGTACATCCAAAGGTTCAGCCGTGTGCACCACAACATCCCAAACGTTCACCCTGCCGCTATATCAGCGCGTTCCATCAGAACATGCACAACCGCAGGATGCGGGAAGAGCTAGCGATGAACAGAGCCAGGGACGTCGCTGAGCTTTATGCTCTGGCAGACAAGTGCGCTGGGCTGAAGAAGGGAGAATACTCCCCGGCAAAGATGCCGGCACAGAGGTCGACTCTGAAGATGAGGATACTGCCGTCCCGACAAACAAGGGCCGACGACGGAACAAGAAGGGCAAGGGCAAGACCGTGCTTGCTTTAGAGGCATCCGGTAACCCTGGCGCCGCCAAGAAAGGCAAGGTTGACGACCACGGCAATGATGTTACCGGGTGCGCCTCCTGCCATGCCCTGGTGGCTGCCAACAACCCAGAAGACTCCGGCAAGCAGTATTGCAAGATCCATCGCACCAAAGGCCACGACCTCCAAGACTGCCGGCAAGTTGAGTAGCTTGTCGAGAAGTAGAGGGCCGAATATGGGAGGTGAGATAAGGAGAAGGGTCAGGATGGTGCTCAGGGGTCCGGCAAGAGGCGTCTTGAACAAGGAGGCCACCGCGGCAAGCCCAAGCAACAGAAGGATCAAACTGCCTGTGGCCGCGACAAGCAAGAAGGAGATGATGATGATGTTGAAGAGGACGACGAGTCCAGTGATCATGAGTTTCAAAAGGCCACGAAGATGATGTGCATAGAAGGAGGGGCCTCGTCGCATTCCTCTCACCGCCAACTTAAACGGTGGGCGCGCGAGGTTAATGCGGCAGAGCCCTCTATTGGCGCACAGAAACCCCTAACATGGTCCAACACTCCTATCATCTTCGATGCTGAGGATCACCCTGATTGCATAACTGCGGTCGGGTGCTTGCCGTTGTTGGTCTCTCTAACAATCCGCAACCTCAAGGTGACGAAGATGTTAGTCGATAGTGTGGCCAACCTGAACCTGATCTCACCCGATGTCATTCGGAGGCTGCAGATTCCTGACGAAGATCTCAAGCCGACAGGCGCTTTACAAGGGGTCAATTCGGGAAGGACTCAGCCGAAAGGCAAGGTCACGCTGCCGATGACGTTTGGCAGCGATATCAACTTCTGAGCGAAGAAGATCGTCTTTGACGTTGCCGATATCTCGTTGCCATACAACGGCATTCTCGGGCATCCGGCAATGGCCAAGTTCATGGCGCCCACCCACTTTGCTTAAAACGTGCTGAAGATGCCCGAACAAATGAGCGTCATTACCATCAACTCTCACAAGAAAAGCACGCTTATCTACGTCGACCAACTCTACCAGGGCATAGTCGCAACACCTGCCGCCAAGGCACTTGCTCCTGCCGCTGAAGCTCTTGGGGGGAAGAAGACCGACAAGGCCTCTGGTGCACATTCCAGCAAGCGCACCTCTTCAGAGTGTTGCGCTACTATTCTCGATGTGGCAGAGAGGTCCACCGGCAAGAGCAAGAAGTCCAAGGCAGCTCCACCAGAGACCAAGAGGGTGCCTGCCAAGGAAGATGGCACGGGGGGAACTTTCACCATAAGTTCCACCCTTGACGACAAATAGGAAAGCGCGCTCGTCGCCTTCCTGCAGGCGAATGTCGATGTGTTTGCATGGCAACCATCTGATAACCCCGGTGTTCCCGGGAAGGTTATTGAGCACCACCTCGTTGTCTGTCCGCACGCGTGTCCCATCAAGCAGAAGGTTCGGAAGATAGCTCTAGAGCGGCAACAACTTATTGCCGAAGAAATCAAGAAGTTGGAAGCAGCTGGCCTGATCAGAGGAGTACTCCATCCTACGTGGTTGGCCAATCTAGTCGTAGTACGCAAGGCGAATGGGAAGTGGAGGCTATGCATTGATTTCACAGACATCAACAAGGCTTGCCCCAAAGATCCTTTTCCGTTTCTATGCATCGACCAGTTTCTGGACTCCACCACCGGTTGCGACCTGTTGTCCTTCCTTGACGCTTATTCCGGTTATCATCGGATCTTTATGGCCAAGGAAGATGATGAGAATACCGCGTTTATCACCCCATGTGGTACGTACTGCTTTTTGCGTATGCCTTTCGGGTTGAAAAGCGCTGGTTCTACCTTTGCAAGAGCAGTCCAGATTGGTTCTGAGCCCCAGCTACATAGAAATATGGAGGCTTATATGGACGACATAGTGGTCAAAACCAAGGACAAGGCTACGCTCATATCAGACCTAGAAGAGACATTTGCAAATCTACGCAAGATCAACATGAAGCTCAACCCCAAGAAGTGTGTGTTCGGCGTCCCATCTGGCAAGCTTCTCAGGTTATTTGTGTCTCAACAAGGAATCGAAGCAAATCCCGACAAGATCAAAGCAATTGAGCAAATTGAGGCACCAAGACAAGTCCAGGACGTGCAACGCCTTGCCGTCTGTGTTGCTGCTCTGAGTAGGTTCATCTCAAAATCGGCTGAGCGTTCCTTGCCCTTTTTCAAAATCATTTAAGAAGGCTGGTCCAATGAAATGGACTCTGGAAGCAGAGGCAGCACTGCAGGATTTGAAGAAGTACATTTCCTCTCCACCAGTCCTAGTCGCACCAAAACCACAAGAGTCGTTGTTGCTGTACCTGACGACAACAAATCAAGTGGTGAGTGCTGCGCTAGTGGCTGAAAGAGAGGTTGATGAAGAAGCAGCGACAATGCCAAGGACGCCAAGCAACGAGCTAGGGCATTCCCCGACAGGATCTGGTGCCGGCAAAGAAGGATCTGCGCAGTTGGAAGAGATAGTCTAGAAGAAGAAAGTGGTGCAGCGACCAGTCTATTTTGTCAGCTCCTTGTTGCAGGGGGCTAGATCAAGGTATTCTGGCGTGCAAAAATTTCTCTCCGGCCTTATTATGGCCTCGGGGAAGCTGCATCATTACTTCCAAGCACATGAGATCATCGTTGTCACCCGCTTCCTGCTACAACGAATATTGAGAAACTTAGAAGCTACCGATAGGATTGTGGAGTGGGCTTTAGAACTATCAAGCTTTGGTCTTAAGTTTGAAAGTACTTCGACCATTCAGAGCTGGGCCTTCGCGGAGTTCATTGCAGAATGGACCCCAACGTCTAATGAAGAGATTCCAGAGTCAACTCTCCCTGGCGAGGAAACCGATCAAGAATGTATCATGTATTTTGATGGAGCTTTCTCGCTGCAAGGCACCGGTGCCGGAGTGCTGCTTGTCGCACCCACTGGAGAGCACCTTAGATATGTGGTCCAAATGCACTTTCCTTGGGAGAGGTCAACAAACAACATTATTGAGTACTAAGGGATACTTGCCGGTCTCAGGATCGTGGCGGACCTTGAGATCAAGAAACTTATAGTCACGGGTGATTCTCAACTTGTCGTGAGGCAAGTGAACAAAGATTACCAGAGACCATTGATGGAAGCCTATGTAGATGAAGTGAGGAAGTTGGAAGAATGTTTTGATGGCCTACAAATGGAGCACATTCCACGTGCAGAGAACAGCGTTGCCGATGGCCTGTCAAAGTGTGCTGCCCTTAAGTTACCTGTGGAACCAGGAACTTTCATGCTCCAACTAACTCAACCCTCCGTGACACCATCAACTGGACAAGAGAAGAGAAGAAAGTCAAGTTCTGGCAAGTACTTCCTGACAGAGCTTCCCGAAGCCATCGACGAGAAGGTAGCCAGAGGGAACGACTGGCTTGTTGGCGAGTACTATGCTCCGGCAGGGCCCCTGACTCTTGCCGTAGAAGCACACACTCCCGTCAGGTTTGCCGAGGTGCAGTAGACTCCGGTAGGCCCTCAAGCCCTTGCCGTCGAGGCAAATGCTCCCTCGGCAGAGGATACACATTTAGTCCTTGTTGTTGAGCCCTAGGCTCCAACATGGGCACATCGCATTGTCCAATTCCTTCAAACAGGAGAGCTCCCTGAGGAACAAGAGGAAGTAGAGAAAGTAGCCCACCGGTCTCATATGTACAAGTTCGTAGACAATGTCCTATACAGAAAGAGACCGAACGGCGTGAAACTCAAGTGCATTTCTCGGGAGGATGGACTGGAGCTGTTGGCAAAGATACACAGAGGCATATGTGTCTCCCACATAGGATCAGGAGCACTTGCCGGAAAGGCATTCCGGCAAGGTTTCTTTTGGCCCACTGCCCTCCAGGATGCAACTGCGTTAGTAACCAAGTGTGAAGCATGCCAGTTTCATTCGAAGAAGCTACATCAACTAGCTCAAGCCCTTCAAACAATCCCTCTCTCCTGGCCATTTTTGGTCTGGGGGTTCGACATCTTGGTCCCCTTTCCCCGCACTGCCGGGGGCTTTGAGTACTTGAACGTGGTGATCGACAAGTTCATAAAGTGGCTGGAAGTGGAAGAGTGAGGAAGGTGACAACATTGTCAGCCGTTAGGTTCTTTAAGGGACTAGTTTGCCACTTTAGTGTTCCTAAACAGCATTATCACTGACAATGGCACACAGTTCACGAGCCACACCTTCATGCAGTATGTCCAAGACCTTAGTAGCAAAATTTGTTTTGCTTCCGTTGCCCACCTGAGGAGTAACGGCCAAGTGAAGAGGGATAATGCTGAAGTGCTGTGAGGTCTCAAGACAAGAGCTTTTGATAGGATGCGCAAGTGCAGAAGGAACTAGATTGATGAGTTGTCGGTGGTTCTTTGGTCAATCAGGACGACACCAAATCGAGCTACCGGCCAGACACCCTTCTCCCTTGCCTATGGGGTGGAGGCAGTTCTCCCCACAGAACTCACATACGGGTCTCCTCGAGTGCTCGCTTATGATGAGCTCGAGCAAGAGCAGTTGTGGCAAGACGACGTGCCGCTCCTTGAGGAAGACCATCTTCAGGCTGCTGTGAGAGCTATGCGCTACCCGCAAGCCTTGTGCCGCTACCATAGCCGCAAGGTCAATGCCAGAAGTCTTGAGGAAGGCGACCTTGTTATTCGGCAAGTTCAGTCCGCCAAGAATCCAAACAAGTTGACACCAAAGTGGGAAGGCTCTTATCGGGAAGTACGAGTCACTAGGCCCGGTGCAGTCCGCCTCGAGACCGAGGATGGCGTTCCAGTGAGCAAGTCTTGGAATATCGAGCATCTTCGAAAGTTCTACCCATGAGGCGCGGTTGCCGGGCCAGCCCTAGCAACCACCTTTTGTAGAAGTCTTCCCGCTGAAGCATGTAATCCTTGGTACAAAGCCAGACTCAGACCCTGTGCGTAGATAAATAAAGATAAGTGTTCTACAATCCTGTTTGATTCTCATGTTTACTTATGTGCATGTTTATCTCAAGTGCTGCATTGCACTTAATTCCGGCAAGGACTAACGAACCGCCAAGGTTCCATATCCATATTTTCTCTTCTTTCTTTTTCCAAAGGACAGAAGGATCCCTCACATGCAGCTTTGCCGGGGGGGAATGATGGTACGGGTACCTATGAGCAATGTCCAAAAAAAGAAAACTTGCCAGAAGGAGAAAGGCAACAAAAAGATAAGTTGCGAAAACCCCATGTGAATCCTTGCCGTAAAGTTATTTTCCTTGAGCGATTTCGACTTCTGTATGGATAACCTACACGCACGGGAACCTTGCTGCGATTGGATGCGCCCTCACTGCGTTCAGGACCGCTCAGTGGCTTAAGTGGCTTCGCCCACGCTCCTTGTTTCGTTTCGAGTCCGCTCAATGATCCAAGTGACAGTGCTCACGCCCTTATCCTGTTTTCGAGTAAGGCCGATGCCTTGAATGACCACGCCAAGGATGCCAAGGTGTCTTGCTGGCAGTGGCACCGCCAGCAGGCTGCTAAGGACCCATTCCTCAAAGCGCTTGCGGTAGGACTACACACGCCAGCAAAATTCTTCCAGAAAGGGCGTAGGGAAAATTCCATATACAGAATCAGTCTAACAAGGAAGATAATACACATTCATTCAAAATGGGGTGAAATTTACATAAGATGCCGCCTTTTTCTAAGTGCATCTTTATTTGACTTTCTCCCCTAGGGGAGATTACAAGAAGAAAAAGATGGAATGGAGAGGCGGGATACAAGAAGAAAAAGATGGCGAGAGGCCCCCGGCAGAAGCCCGACCTGACCCTCTGGACCAGCACTGCGCGGACGAGCAGGGCCGCCACATGGACAGGAAAGAACCTGGCCCCTCTTGGACCAGCATTACGCGGAGAAGAGGGCCAGAGCGGGCGGAAAGGGGGATGGACCCCAGAAGCCGAAGTCCACGGGCCTGTCGGAGCTGAAATATGAGGCAGCGCCCGGGACTGAAGCACCCGGCAAGGACATCTTGCCGGGAGGGGGAGAGGCATGAGGCTGGCAATGATGGTGCGGCCGGCGGTCAGTCCCAGCTTGAATCGTCGGGCTCCGACTTGACCACTCGAGGACCGGACTCATCGCCGTTGTCTTCGCCGCTGTCCTCCCTGTCACTCTAGCTGAAGGACAGGCTTTCGGCACTGCTCGCGCTCTCTTCGCAGCAGTTGAGGCGGATGCCGGAGCTCCCATAAATCTTGATGGAGAGTGTATCGGCCTCCGTCATTTTAAAACGAAGAACGTACCCACCTGGATACTATGGGCACGAGTGAAGGTCTTCCAACCGCGCCCGAGGAACATGATGCGGCGCACTGGATACTCAATGTCCACCCGTGTCATGCCATTGCAGCACCCTACCACCCGCAGCCACAGGAAGGGCGGCTGGTCGTCCTCCACTTCCCACGCAAAGAGGCGTGGGAGGCGTAGATGGCTTCGGAGTGGACCGCCCAGCTCGAGGATGAAGTCCAGCGCCGTCTCCTCGGCATGGGCCTCTTTGATGGAGATGCCCGGCGTTGGAGGAGAGGCGTGGAGCAGCACTCTGCCTCCCCCGACATTGACCTCCGTGGAGGCCACGGCCCCTCGTGCCTCCTCCATCACACGAACCCGAGCCTCCATCTGCCTCCGCGGCTGAAGTGGCGGCAAAATCTAGATGAGAGCTCCTCCTCGCAGCCGAGGAAGGTGGTCGCCCCCTGGTCATGGCGAAGGGCAGGCGCTACCTGAAGATTGAGAAGACGAGGGAGGAAGCGGACTGCAAAGTCTTGCACTCGAAGGGCGGAAGAAGGATGGATGAGCTCCGCCCCCGCCATCCACAATTTATAGGAGGAAGCGCGGGGGGCTAGCTCTCCCCCACTCCAAAGGATGTCGCCCACCTCCTACAATAGCGGATCCCACGATGACAGGCGAACAGCAACTGCCTCGTCACCCCAATCCATGGCGCCGCAGTTACTGCCTTTTCTCAGGGACTTTAAATCACATGCCCCCGTTGCTAGCTCCCTGCTATGCATCCGGAAAAGACCTGACACGGTAATTAAAAACTCGATGGCAACGCCGCGCACGTATCCCACTACCCACATTCAATGGGCATCGTGGGGAAGCGCAGCGAGCGCGATAATCACAATTGCGAGGCCATGCCATGCGTGCCCGTGCATTGTTTGAGCCTAGCCCAACAACGCCTCGCGACGTGTATGGCCCAGGCCCGGGGGCTCCTGTTGGTGCACTAGAGTTTTTGGGCCATCTAGTGCCCTTCACTCGTGCATGGGCAGTATAGCCGCCCCGGCTACAAGGCCCAGCGAAGACTTGTCAAGCACCAGCACAGAAGAATCAAGACTACTGGCAAGACCTTACCAGGAGGGCTTTTGAGCCTACAGACCCCCGACAAGGCAATGTCCCGGCAAGGCATGGCCCCAGCAAGGACATCCTGCGCACATGCCAGGTGTCGATTCACCTGGACGCGTGTCGCGGCGTTAACATTGGAGGGAGCTAAGTGCCGCCGATGGGACGAGCCCCCTGACGGTGGATTTAATGCTCTTGTCCTACTCCGCCAGGGTTAGGTACGATAGCACTGTAGCACTGTGCATCCCGTGTGCAAACTGTACGCCACAGCTGGGATCCCCTTAGGTATAAAAGGAGGCCCATGGCATTATAGAGAAGGACCTTTTTTTAGACAGTCAGACAATTAGACTGTTGGGCAGTTAGCCAACTAGACAGCTCGACATTTAGACAACTGGAGGTTCCAAGGTCACGTAGCAACCGTTCATGGTGCTCCTGTAGCTGGAACCCAAGAACACGATTAATAGAATCAATCAGGAGTAGGGTTTTACGCATCCGTGTGGCCCGAACCTGGGTAAAAACTCCCACGCGTCGCTCACCAGACCGGCTCTTCGTGCCTTCTCACCTCCCGCTGAACCGAAAGGGATCCCCACGATCCCATAGGTGTTCGTTCCCACGACAAAATCCCTCGCTCGAACGCTAGCTACATCGCCCTTGTCGCCGCCGCCCCCGATCGTGCTCCGCATTCCACAGTCAACCTCTCGTGCTCTCCCCGTTCAGGTTACGAACCCATCTCCATATCCTCGCCGCCTTGAATTTCTTAGATGGCGCCTGCTAAACACCACCTTCCTCACAGATCCACACTGATCCCCACTGCAGACCATCGTAGCCTAATCCCATCTACACTTGCAGGGGACATCGAGGAGCGAATGGCTAAAAGTAGGTATATTGCGGCCTTTCTGCTGGAGGATGCCGAGGTGGCCACCGAGGCTACTGATGAAGTTGACTACGATGACGAGGTGCCCATCGAGATTGGGGAAGCTAACTATGATGATGAGGTGGCCTTCGAGGCTGCCGGGGAAGCTATCTATGATGACGAGGTGGCCGCCGAGGCCGCCGGGGAATCAAATGACTACGAGGCTGTAAGATAGCGGTTTCCTGTATGGATGCATATCGATACAACATGCTACAACATTGAGCTCGTCGACAGTGACGGCTTGTCACGGGCTATGTCACGGGTTAAGTGGCCTAACCATGACCCCTCGGGTTCAACCCCCATTGACCTCACGCAAGGCTCATCAGCTAATGTACTCTGCTTCGCTCTCAATAATTTGCCTTCCATCATCTCCAGGGAGCCTCTTTTGTTATTCTAAAGGACATGTTCTATGGTGGTGACTCGACATTGTCAGCTGCCAAGTTAGACCTCATCCACGAAGCCGACGCCAACCACGGTACCCTATCTGTCTCTTCCATGGGGAAATAGCCCATCCGTGACATCAGGGAGGGCACCCTGCATCCCTGCTCTACAAAGGGGAAGGAGCCCATCTGTGAAAACAAGGAGCAGACCAAAAATCCACGCTCTTCTAATAGAATGAGCCATCTGTGATATGTGAGGAAACCTATCTCATGTTAAATTACTTCACTCATGCTAAATGTGTGGACTCCGCAGTTGAATTTCATCAATACATGTTTCAAGAGCCATATATGGTTCATGTTAAACCTGGTGCAGTTAACAAGTGCGCCATTTATTTCTGTTCTTTCGCATGTGATGTTCAGTTATACAATTTCATGTTTAAACACCGACTACGTTCTATGCAATTTCAACAGTACAATACGAATGACTATTTTTGGTTGCTATAAAGCCTCTTGTAGTGAGCATTTGCCTGGTTTAACTGTTTTCCTAGCTCAGTTTTTTGTACTGGTCATATCTCCTAATTCCATTGCTATATAGTATGCCTTGTTTATTTTAGTTATTCACATTGTGATGTTCTATATCTACAAGTATGTACTTTCCAGTTCAATTTCATCATACCAGTTTCAACGGCCATATGTTGTTCCTGTTAAGCTTGGTGTAGTTAACACACCCACTCTTTATTTCTATTTTTTCACAATGTGATGTTTAGTTATACAATTTGATGTGTAAACATGAGCTATTCAATGCAATTTCAATGGTACCACCATGAATGACTATATTTGGTTGTTGTTAAGGTTGTTGTAGCAAGCACAAGCCTTCCATTTTTATGTAACTATAGCCAGTCTGCTTAAACGTGCACAATACCAGTTTGAATTACTATATTTTGTTGTTGTTAAATGCTAAGCCCATTGAAGTTAACACACCTCCACTTATTATTAGCTTAGCTAGCATGCTTAAACCTGCACACTGAAGCTATCATTTTGTGATCATGTTGTTTACCATGCATATATTTGGTTGATGTTTTGCCTGTCTGTACTTAACATGCCTTTCGATGTACTTACCCAGGACAATATCTAGAACAACTGTTGCTTTTTATCGAGGTTAGTTTCATCACATGGCTTATATATAATACGTCCACCCCAAAATATGAGATGTTAATACTTCAAATAGGTGAGTATTTTGGATGCAATAAGATCTTATATATTGGGACAGGGAATACTGTACTACGTCATTGTGCAATTTCAGTTTACCTTCTAATACTAACTTGTTGCTTGTAGGTATGTATGTCACTGGCAATGATCCGCGTGTTGACCCTTTTTGCGTATGGGGCAATGAGATATTCATGAACCAGCATCAAGTGAGGAAACTTATAAAGGTTGTTAATAAAATGGGACAAAATATGGAAATTAAACTATATCTTTACACCTTATCCAAGACAAAAGTGAACTCGAGGATGGTAACTACAAACTCTGTAACCTTCTTTTTACTGTCCATAATGAGTTGTCAGCTTACAAATTTACAATGTATGAATCTATTTTGTTTGTAGTGGTTCTCAAAGCAGTTTACTCAGGATTACCTCTCAAACTACATGATTGGTGGACATGCAAATGTTAAAATATATCTACCAGGCCACAATGACTACCTAGATGTCCTCATCAACACAGAGAAGGATGGGCGGTCCACCATCGCAAGGGGCTGGCTTAGAGTGGTCCGTGTAATCTTCATGGAGGAGGACACAATATGGGCATTCCGCTTCACGTTGTACATCTGCGAGAGTGTATTTTGCCTCTTCATTTATCGTATTTAATACTAGTATGCAATTGTGGTTCATCATTATTTATCTGGTCCTAATGTAATTATTATTTCTTGAACATATGTACCTGTGAATGGAATAATGCATTGGTTGTTGAACCTATGTATATATAAGATGTATATCAAAAATGTTATAGCCTACTATCAAATTCAAATCCTGTAGAATTTTAAATTGTGGCGATTAAAATAGCAGAAAAATAAGCTTTGCAAGTCATTACGCTGCACACGGTTTGTAAAGCTGAACGTGTGTGATATACCTCATGATTGGACACATTTTAGAGATAGAAACCGTGTGCGACAATGCACACAATTGCGATCTACAAACCATGTGTGATGTTAGACAATATCAGAAACAGTTAAGCATACCTAAATGTTTTGTGTCAGTCTCCTTATCATACACAATTTATCATGTTTAACTATTTGTTATGTCGTATGTATCCGACACGAGTATGACAGTTGGAGTGTTTGCGAATCTTGGTATATCGCAAATGACATTGTAGGACAAAATGTGTGTGATTGTCTCCTTATCATACACGTTGTGCAACTATGAACTGTTTGTGATTTGGCACACATCGTAAACGGTGCGCTACAGAATAGCGCGTGCGATGTTAGTGTGATCTCACACGAGTTGCAAGGATGGGCCGTATGGGAAGGATGCCATATCTCAAACAGTTGATAGGTGACTCTCGTTTGTGATAGATACCAAAATCCCATACACTTAGTTTTGCCAAATGTTTGCATTCATTGTCCACTGTCGCCGATGATTTTGTTGTGTCGTGTGGGATGGACCCCCTATCACCCACGTAGGCAAGGCGACGGTTTAAAACTACGTCGCGGAAAGGGGTTCTAAACCGTTTGTATAGCACGGCGTTGCACCAGTGGATGTATACCTGAGCATGAACATGAACAGATTCTTCTAAAGTGCCATTCCGAAGCGTACAGTGGACACCATGCCGGTGACAGAACTACACACAAGGTATTACAATCTTGTATCTATTGGCCTAATCTTTTCAAAGATGCTCGTAAGTATGTCCTTTCATGCAATGAATGCTAGAGAGTGGGTAACAATGGTAAGCATCAGGAAATGCCTATGAATTATTCACTTGCCATTAAACCATTTGATGTTTGTGGTTTTGACTTTATGGGACCTTTTCCTTCCTCAAATGGGTATACTCAAATTTTAGTTGCTGTTGATTACATTACTAAGTGGGTAGAGGCTATTCCAACTAGTAGTGATGATCATAAAACCTCTATTAAAATGCTTAAAGACATAATTTTCCCTAGGTTTGGAGTCCCTAGATACTTAATGATTGATGGTGGTTCATATTTTATTCATGGTGCTTTCCGTAAACTTCTAGCAAAATATGATGTTAAACATAGGATTGCATCTCCTTATACTCAGTCCAATGGTCAAGTTGAATTGAGGAATCAAGAAATAAATTTAATCTTGCAAAAGACCGTTAATAGATCTAGGAAGAATTAGTCTAAGAAACTAGATGATGCACTATAGGCTTATAGAATTGCATATAAGAATCCTATGGGCATGTCTCCATACGAAATGGTCTATGGGAAGGCTTGTCATTTACCTCTTGAGTTAGAACACAAAGCTTATTGGACAATTAAAGAACTTAACTATGATTTTAAACTTGCCGATGAGAAGATCTTATTTGATATTAGCTCACTTGATTTATGGAGAATGCAAACTTGTGAAAATGCCAAGTTGTTTAAAGGAAATGTTAAATGATGGCACAACAAGAGGATTCAAAAACGAGAATTCAATGTAGGAGACTTAGAACTTTTGTACCACTCCCATTTCAGATTTTTTGCATGAAAACTCCTCTCCAAATGGGAAGGCCCATATGTTGATGAGTAGGTTCATCGCTCCGGGGCTACAAAAATCAATAACTTCGAAGGAAAGAACCCAAGAGTGGTGAATGGGCAAAGAATCAAGCATTATATTTCAGGTGCACCCATTAATGAAGAAACAAATGCCATCCAAGTTAATACACCGGAACAACACATCAAGGAGGCCTTTCATAACACTCCAAAAATTAAAAAAATGTCGTTTTTGGTATTTTAGAGAAATTACAAAAATTAAACAGAGTCAGGAGGACCCACGAGGGAGGCATAAGCCAACAGGGCGCACCCTGATGGCTTGCGGGGCCCTCATGTGCCCTTCGGACTCTGATTTCTTCCAGAACACATATTCTGACCTAGAAAAATCATTATATATACTCCCAAACATTTTTACCACCTCATCACGGGTTTCTCCTATGTTCTTGTTTCAAGCTATTTTTTCGACACATCTAGATCGCCATGACTTCCCCGAAGCCATCCAAGGACATGTTCTTTGAGAAGGTCATCAACCCCTACTTGCCGGAGGTGATGAAGCACCCTCAAGCTTTTGAGATGCGTTAGGGGGTGCTCCACATCCAGGATGTTGAAAGCCCCAAGAAGGAGGGAAGCAAGAAGGCCATGTTTGCAGAAGTGGAGCAAGAAATCCAAGTGTCAAGGGATGGTTGAACATGGCTTGAGTGCTAATCACTCTATCATCATAGACTTCATCAATGAAAACAATATGGACAGAAAGAGCATGGGGGAGGATCTCTTCAAGTTTCAAGAGCAGATCGAGCATCTCCAAGATCAACTCTATGAATTCCAAATCCAAAACTGTGAGTATGAATCTAGGTTTAAAAGGATGAGCCTCGCTGCTGATTTCAAGATTCCGGAGACAAGAGCTCCTTTCTTTGATGGGGAACCTATGACTTTGAAGATGGAGGATCACCGCACATAACCGCACACCACCGCCGTCACCGAAGAACACTCGAGTACATGGGTATGGTCACCACCCTTGGCTTGTTCCAAGCTTGGGGGAGGTGCCCCGGTATCGTACCACCACCACTTTTTATCAACACTACCTATCTTAGTTTGATCTTTAGTTATTCGTGATTTAGAGAGTTAAAATTTCAGATTTTCTTTGTTTGTAGTTTTTTTTGAGCTCTACCTATCCTTGCAATAGAGTGCGAGAGTTATATGATAAAGTTAGTTGAGATCGTGTGCCTCTCCCTCAGTTGCACCCATCATCTTACCATGGTAATAAAAAGAATAGAAAAGAATCATATGCTTATCTCATGAGAAGTAATGACTTCACATAGAAAAGAGGTATAAGCAAAAGGAAGTTTCGAAAACTAACAAACATAATGTTAGTAATTGATATGATATATGCAAAAGTATGGTTGAGAAGAGGAGATTTACATATACATATACTATCTTGAACACCTTCTATGATTGTGAGCTTACATCAAAATATTACATAATGACCAAGCGTTGAAGTGGGACATGGAATACAACATAATGATCATGTTTGTTTACATTTGCATAGAAGTTATATGGTCTTGAATCCTTTAACATGTTATGCTTCCTTAGGATCTTTTGCTAGCCCAAATATTCGCACTAAGTAGAGATACTACTTGTGCATCCATAACCCTTAAACCCAATTTCCTGCCATGAGAGTGCACTATACCTACCTATGGATTGAATAAGACCCTTCAAGTAAGTTTTCATTGTTGCACAAGGCAAAAAATATATCTCTAATCATGTAAGCTCTTTTATTGTAAAGGAAAGTAAGCTTTGTACGATCTTGTGATGGTGAAGCAATAAATGCGACAGAGTGCATAATAAAGTTTGCTATCACAAGGGGTAATATGAAGTAATGTTCTTTTGCGCTAAGAGATTGAACATATCAACCAAATAATAGATCATGAAAACCTCTACTTCCCTCTGCGAAGGGCCTATCTTTTATATTATTACAAATTTTATTCTTCATGCAAGAGTCAATAGTATTTCCCTTGTTCATATCCTTCAAGTCTTTAGTGGCAAGCATTATGTGTTGAGGAAAGGTTCAAAAATATATATCCAATTGAATGTATATGATCATGTTCCATTATTGTTGACATTATCCTTGAGGTAAATAAGTTGGGTGGCAAGAACAATAAAGCCCCCATCTTCCTATGTGTCCCATGGAATCACTTGTTCCAAAAATATGCAACGTGTGTTAGCAATCATAGAAGGCTACATTATAGTTGAGTATGTGAACTTGCTAGATATACAATGCTCTTACATAGACTCTTCTCTCTATTACAA
Organism: Hordeum marinum; assembly: GCA_022496015.1. Taxonomy (NCBI): domain Eukaryota; kingdom Viridiplantae; phylum Streptophyta; class Magnoliopsida; order Poales; family Poaceae; genus Hordeum; species Hordeum marinum. The sequence goes on from CM039677.1 coordinate 176,667,976, forward strand.
AACTATGATTATCTCAAGGACTAATTGCATTGCTTGTTGGTTCTCAATAAAGACTATGCTTCATATTTCTTCAGTTGTGAATAGATTGTTACTTGTTTATGAGAAGTTATATGATGGAAAACTTAGTGCTATGATGATATTCATGATGCTCTCATGTCCGTATTCTCTTTTCATCAACACCTCTCTCTCAAAGTATGTGGTCATTATTTTCGAGTTCGACTTTCGCTTGAGGACAAGCGAGGTCTAAGCTTGGAGGATTTGATGCGTCCATTTTGCATCATGAATTCTTACTACTATTTACTTTATTCTTGTCCATTATTCCACATTATTACACAATTCTTATGTGTTTTCTCTCTGAATATGCAAGGTACACCACAAGGAGGGAAATATCCCAAAACTGGAATTATGGACCGAAAAACCAAGAAAAAGGCAGAAAAATCACTAGACTCAGAATTACCTGAAACTTCGGGGAGAATATTTTTGGAATATTTAAGATTTTTTGTAGAAAAAATATACCGGAGAGGGGCTACCAGCAGGGTGCCCCCCTAGGGGGGCGCCCTGATGGCTTGTGGCCCCTTATTGGCTCTCCGACTCCCCTCTTCTCCTATTGGGTGTGTTTTACCCTAGAAAAAATCATAAGAAATCTTTCGGAATGAAGCGCCACCGTCTTTGGGCGGAGACCTGGGTAGAGGCCCTTTTGCACTCTAGCAGTTAGATTCTGTCGGGGAAATCCCTCTTTGGAAGGGGGAGATCACCAACGCTTCCTCCTTTGTGGTAGGACCAATCTTCAGCATAATCTTCACCAACACCATGTCATACAACCCTAGTTCATCTCTTGTATTCAATCTTTGTCTCAAAACCTCAGATTGGTACCTATGGGTTACTGGTTGTGTTGATTACATCTCGTAGTTGATGCTTGTTGGATACTTGGTGGAAGAGATTATGTTCAGATCCTTAATTATCATTATTATACCTATTATCTAGAACATGTTGATGATGTGTGAGTAGTTACTATTGTTCCTAAGGACATGGGAGAAGTCTTGTTAGAAGTAATCTTGTGAAGTTGGTATGCATTCAATATTTTGATGATATGTATGTTTTTACTTCTCTTAGTGGTGTCATGTGAACATCGACTAAATTACACTTCACCATGCTATGGGCCTACGGGAAGTCATTGTGGAGTGAAAAGTAGATGATGGGTTGCAAGAGTGACAAAAGCTTAAACCCCAGTTTATGTGTTGCTTCATACGGGGTTGATTTGGATCCACATGTTTCATGCTATGGTTAGATTTGTCTTAATTATTTTTTCATAGTTGTGGATGCTTGCGAGAGGGGTTAATCATAAGTAGGTTTTTATTTCAAGTAAGAACAACACCTTAGCACCGGTCCACCCACATATCAAATTATCAAAGTAGTGAACACGAATCAACTCAGTATGATGAACATGACTAGACAGAAATTCCCATGTGTCCTCGCGAGCACTTGCTTAATATAAGAGTATTTTCATGCCTGTACTTTGCTATAAAAAGGATTGGGGTACCTTGGCGCACCTTTGTTACTATTGTCACTTGTTACTTGTTACGAATTATCTTGCTACAAAACCATCTACTACTGTTACTAGCAACACTTGTAGATAATACCTTGCTGAAAATTGCTTATCATTTCCTTCTGCTCCTTGTTGGGTTCGACACTATTACTTATCGAAAGGACTATCATTGATCCCCTATACTTGTGAGTCATCAGACTCCAAGAGGCTGTGAACGCCTGTGACTGTCCCACCATTAAGCAACGGAACCCTTCAGGAAGTAGGCTGCAAAGGTAACATAGTTGGCAAGTGGGGTGTTGGCAGACTCTAGCTCATAAGTGATGTCTCAGAGCATGATACCTCTCCAACGTAACTATAATTTTTGATTGTTCGATGCAAATATATTATCATTCTAGGATACTTTCTGGGCATTTGTTTACAAATTTATAATATTTTTGAGCATTAACCTATTGACCCAGTACTAGTGCCAGTTGTTGTTTTTTGCATGTTTTTGATTTTTCAAGTTTACAGTACCAAACGAAGTAAATTTCCATGAAACTATCCTTTGAGAAAAAGAAAGAACAGAAAATATGGATATGGAACCTTGGCGGTCTGTTAGCTCTTGTCGGGATTAAGTGTAATGCAATATATCAGACAAACATGCACATAAGTAAACATGAGAATCAATCAAGATTTGCAGAACACTTATCTTTATTCAACTATGCACAGGGTCTGCGCCTAGTTTTGTACCAAGGATTACATGCTCCAGCGGCAAGACTTGTACAAAAGGTGGTTCCCGGGGGCCCCGGCAACCGCGCCTCACGGGTAGAACTTGCGAAGATGTTCGATATTCCAGGAGTTGCTCACTGGGATGCCATCTTCGGTCTCCAGGTGGACTGCGCCAAGCTTGGTGACTCGTACTACCTGATAAGGGCCTTCCCACTTCGGCGTCAACTTGTTGGAATTCTTGGCGGATTGAACTCGCCGAAGAACAAGGTCGCCTTCCTCAAGGCTTTGGGCATTAACCTTGCGGCTATGATAGCGGCGCAAAGCTTGCTGGTAGCGTGTAGCTCTTACAGCAGCCTGAAGACGGTCTTCCTCAAGGAACGTCGCGTCATCTTGTTGCAACTGCTCTTTCTCAAGCTCATCATAAGCGAGAACCCGAGGTGACCCGTATATGAGTTCTGTGGGGAGAACTACCTCTGCCCCATAGACGAGGGAGAAGGGTGTCTGGCCGGTAGCTCGATTTTGTATCGTTCTGATTAACCAAAGAACTGCCGGCAACTCATCAATCCAGTGCCTTCCGCACTTGCGCAGCTTGTTGAAAGTCCTTGTCTTGAGTTCTCGCATCACTTCAGCATTAGCCCTTTCCGCTTGGCCGTTGCTCCTTAGGTGGGCAACAGAAGCAAAAGAGATTCTGCTACCAAGGTCTCAGACATACTGCATGAAGGTGTAGCTTGTGAACTGTGTGCCATTATCAATGATGATCCTATTGGGAACACCAAAGCGACAGACTAGTCCTTTGAAGAACTTGACGACTGACTGTGCTTTCACCTTTCTCACCGCTTCCACTTCCGGCCACTTCGTGAACTTGTCGATTGCGACATACAAGTACTCAAAGCCCCCGACAACACGGGGGAAAGGGCCCAAGATATCGAGCCCCCATACCGAAAATGGCCAGGAGAGAGGGTTGTTTGAAAGGCTTGAGCTAGTTAATGTAATCTCTTCGAATGAAACTGGCATGGTTCACACTTGGTTACTAATGCAGTTGCATCTTGGAAGGCGATGGGCCAAAAGAAACCTTGTCAGAATGCCTTCCCGGCATGTGCTCTTGATCCTATGTGGGAGCCACATATGCCTCCATGTATCTCTACCAACAGCTCGAGTCCATCTTCCTGGGAAATGCATTTGAGTTTCACACCATTCGGCCTCTTTCTGTACAAGACGTTGTCCATGAACTGATACATACTAGACCGGCAGGCTACTTTCTCTGTTTCCTCTTGTTCCTCGGGAAGTTCTCCTGTTTGAAGGAAACAGATGATGTGTTTTGCCCATGTTGGAGCCCAGGGCTCAACCACAAGGACTAAAGGCATATCCTCTGCCGGGGAAACATTTGTCTCAACGACAAGGGCCTGGGGACCCACTGGAGTCTGCTGCTCTCCGGCAAGCCTGGCGGGAACGCGTGCTTCTACGGCAAGAGCCACGGGCCCCGCCGGAGCACGACGCTCACTGGGAAGCCTGACGTTGTCCCCGGCAACCTCCTTACCGGCGTCTCCCGGGAGCTCTACCGGGAAATACTTGCCAAAACTCAACTTCCTTCTCTTCTCTTGCCCAATTGATGGTGTCACGAAGGGTTGAGTCAGTCGGAGCACAAAAGTTCCATGTTCTAGAGGCAACTTAAGGGCGGCACATTTTGACAGGCCATCGACAACGTTGTTCTCTGCTCGTGGAACATGCTCCATTTTTAGGCCGTCAAAACGTTCTTCCAACTTCCTCAGTTCATCTACATAAGCTTCCATCAATGGGCTCTGGTAATCTTTGTTCACTTGCCTGACGACAAGCTGAGAATCACCTCTGACAATGAGTTTCTTGATCCCAAGGTCTGCCGCGATCCTAAGACCGGAAAGCAGTCCTTCGTACTCATCAGTGTTGTTCGTTGATCTCTCCTGGGGAAAGTGCATCTGAATCACAAATTTGTGGTGCTCTCCGATGGGTGCGACAAGCAGCACTCCGGCACCGGCGCCTTGCAACGAGAAATGCTCATCAAAATACATGATCCCCTCTTGATCGGTTTCCTTGCCGGGGAGAGTTGACTCTGGAACTTCTTCATCTGGTGTTGGGCTCCATTCTGCAATGAACTCCGCCAAGGCTCTGCTTTGGATGGTCGAAGTGCTTTCAAACTTGAGACCAAAGCTTGATAGTTCCAAATCCCACTCTACAATCCTGCCAGTAGCTTCTGGGTTCCACAAGATCTGTTGTAGCGGGAAGTGAGTGACAACGGTGATCTCATGTGCTTGGAAGTAATGGCGCGGCTTCGTCGAGGCCATAAGAAGGCCTAAGAGCAACTTTTGCATGCTAGAATATCTCGACCTAGCCCCCTGCAACAAGGAGCTAACAAAATAGACTGGGCGTGCACCACCTTCTTCTTCTAGATTGCCTCATTCAACTGCGCAGATCCTTCCTCGCTGGCACCATACCCTGCTGGGGAATGCCCTAGCTCATCGCTTGGCGGTCTTGCGACTGTCGCTGTTTCTTCATCAAATTCTCTTTCAGCCACCAGTGCAACACTCACCACTTGATTTGTTGCTGCTAGATATAGCAGCAATGGCTCTTGCGATTTTGGCGCAACTAGGCCTGGTGGAGAGGAGAGGTACTTCTTCAAATCCTGCAGCGCTGCCTCCTCTTCTGGAGTCCATTTCATTGGACCTGCCTTCTTCAAGATTTTGAAGAAGGGCAAGGCATGCTCAGCAGACTTTGAGATGAACCTACTCAGAGCAGCAACATAGCCGACAAGACGGTGCACATCTTTGACACGTCTTGGTGCTTCAATTTGCTCAATTGCTTTAATCTTGTCGGGGTTTGCTTCAATTCCACGCTGAGATATAAAGAACCAGAGAAGCTTGCTGGATGGAATGTCATACACACACTTCTCAGGATTGAGCTTCATATTGATCTTGCGCATGTTTGCAAATGTTTCGTCTAGGTCTGATATGAGCGTGGCCTTATCCTTGGTTTGACCACTATGTCATCCATGTAAGCTTCCATATTTCTATGTAGATGGGGCTCAAAACCAATCTACACCACTCTTGCAAATGTAGAACCAACACTTTTCAACCCAAAAGGCATACGAAAAAAGGAATACATACCACATGGGGTGATAAATGCGATCTTTTCCTTGTCTTCCTTGCCCATGAATCTGATGATAGCCGGAATAGGCGTCAAGGAAAGACAACAAGTCGCAGCCGGCTGTGGAGTCCACAGTATGGTCGATGCATGGCAAAGGAAAAGGATCGTTGTGGCAGGCTTTGTTGATGTCTGTGAAGTCAATGCATAGCCTCCACTTTCCATTCGCCTTGCGCACTACAACTGGATTGGCCAACCATGTCGGATGGAGTACTCCTCTGATCAAGCCAATCGCTTCTAATTTCTTGATCTCTTCAGCAATGAACTGTTGTTGGTCCATAGCTTGCTTCCGGACCTTCTGCTTGACGGGCCGTGCATGTGGGTAGATGACAAGGTGGTACTCAATCACCTTCCTAGAAACATCGGGGATATCAGATGGTTGCCATGCTAACACATCGACATTCGCTCACAGGAAGGCGACGAGCGCGCTTTCCTATTTGTCGTCAAGGGTGAAACTTATGGTGAAAGTTCCCCCTGTGCCATCCTCCTTGGTAGGCACCTTATTGGTCTCTGGCGGAGCAGCCTTAGACTTCTTGCTCTTGTCGGTGGAAATTTCTAACACATCGTTAACGGGGACGCATTACTCCGAGGTGGTGCGTTTGCCGGAATGTGCGCCAGAGGCCTTGCCGGTTTTCTTCCCCTCGGGAGCTTCAGTGGCAGAAGCAAGTGCCTTGGCGGCAGGTGCTGCAACTGCCCCCGGAAGATTTGGTCGGCGTAGATAAGTGCGCTTTTCTTGTCTGAGTTGATCTTGATGACGCTCATTCGCTCGGGCATCTTCAGCACATTGTAAGCGAAGTGGGTGGCCGCCATGAACTTGGCCAGCACTGGGCGATCAAGGATGCCATTGTATGGCAAAGAGATCTTGGAAGCGTCAAAGACGATATTCTTTGTTATGAAATTGATATCACTGCCAAATGTCACCGGCAGCATGATCTTGCCCTTCGGCCGAGTTCTCCCTGAGTTGACCCCTTGGAAAGCGCCTGTCGGCTCGAGATCTTCATCAGGAATTTGCAGCCTCTGGATGACATCAGGCAAGATCAGGTTCAGGCTGGCCCCACTGTAGACTAGCATCTTAGTCACCTTGAGGTTGCGAATTGTTGGCTAAACCAACAACGGCAGGCACCCGACCGCAGTTATGCGATCAGGGTGATCATCGGCGTAAAAAATGATAGGAGTGTTGGACCACTTCAGGGGTTTCTGGGCACCAATAGAGGGATCCGCTGCATTTACCTCGCGCACACACTATTTAAGTTGGCGGTGAGAGGAATGCAACGAGGCACCTCCCTCGATGCACATCATTTTTGTTTTCTTTTGGAACTCATGCTTGCTAGATTCGTCATCCTCTTCGATGTCATTGTCATCACCTTCTTGCTTGTTACGTCCGCGTGCGGGCCGGTCTTTTTGTTGCTTGGGCTTTCCGCGGCGACCACCTCGGCCGACCCCTTAGGACCATCCTGGCCCTTCTCCTTGTCCCGCCTCTCATATTCGGCTTTTTGTTTTCCGACAAGCTGCTCAACTTGACGACAGTCTTAGATATTGTGGCCCTTGGTGCGATGGATCTTGCAATACTGCTTGTCGGAGCCTTCAGGTTTGTCGGCAGCCGCCATCGCCTGGCAGGAGACGCTCCCGACAACATCCTTGCTAGGGTCATCAACCTTGCCCTTCTTGGTAGTACTGGGGTTGCTAGATCCCTCAAAGGCAAGCACGGCCTTGCCTTTGTGCTTCTTGTTGCGCCATTGGTCCTTCTTTGTCAGGGTGGCGGTGTCTTCATCTTCAGAGTCGACCCCTGCACCAGCGTCTTCGTCGGGGAGTCTCCTCCCTTCTTCAGCCCGAGCACATCTATCGGCCAGGGCATAAAGCTCGGGAACATCCTTGACTCTGTTCAATGCCGCTCTTCCTGCATCCTGTGGCTGTGCACGTTCTGATGGAATGCGCTGATAACAGCGGCAGGATGAACATCTGGTATGTTGTGGTGCACGCGGCTGAACCTTTGGATGTACTTGCACAAAGTCTCGCCCTCCTTCTGAGGGATGATGTGCAAGTCGCTTGCTTGACCAAGAGCTTGGTGACCTCCGGTAAAGGCGCCCACAAACTCGTGGCACAGGTCTGCCCAGGAGGAGATGGATCCCTACTCCTAATTGGGTTCGACACTCCTACTTATCGAAGGGACGACGATTGAACCCCTAAACTTGTGGGTCATCAAGACTCTTTTCTGGAGCCGTTGCCAGGGAGTGAAGCACTCTTGTTAAGTGCAAATCGGTAAGGAAAAACTTATACTACGTGCTGGAATTTACTGTCACTTGTTACTATGGAAAGCAATCCTTTGAGGTGTTTGTTCAAGGTATATTCACCTCGACTAGAACCACAATTAGTTGACCCTCAACCTACATCACCTACTGAAAATATTTGTTATGAAATTTCTTTGGGTATGTTAGAACAACTGCTAGCTAATACTTATGCAGGAGATGGAACTGAACATCCTGATATGCACCTAATACATGTGGATGAAATTTGTGGATTATTTAAGCTTGCAGGTTTATTTGGAGATGAAGTGAAGAAGAAGATTTTCCCTTTATCTTTCAAGGGAAAAGCATTGACATGGTATAGGCTACATGATGATATTGGATCATGGATCTGGAATCGATTGAAATTGAAATTCCACCAAAATTGTTATCCTATGCATCTAGTTCATCGTGATCGGAATTATATATATAATTTTTTGCCTTGTGAAGGAGAAAGCATCGCTCTGGCTTGGGGCAGTCTTAAATCAATGTTATATTCATCCCCCAATAATGATATCCCGAGACAAGTTATTATTCAGAATTTTTGTGCTCAGCTTTCTCATAATGATCAATCCATGCTCGATAATTCTTGTACTGGTTCTTTGATGAGGAAGACTATTGAATTCAAGTTGGATCTCTTGGAAAGAATTAAACACAACTCTAAAGATTGGGAACTTGACGAAGGTAATGAGTCATGTATTAAGGTTAAATTTGGTTGTGTTAAATCTTTTATGGATACCGATGCTTTTCACAAGTTTAGCACTAAATATGGACTTGACTCTGAGATAGTAGCCTCTTTTTGTGAATCATTTGCTGCTCATGTTGATCTCCCTAAGGAGAAGTGGTTTAAATATCATCCCCCTATTAAAAAGGAAATTAAAGAACCGGTTATAGCCAAATAAGAAACTATTATTTACAATGTTGATCCAGTTGTGCCTACTGCTTATATTGAGAAACCACCTTTCCGTGTTAGGATAAAGGAACATGCTAAGGTATCAACTGTGGTTCGCAAGAGTAATATTAGAGCACCTAAGACCTTTGAACAAATTAAAGTATAAGCTAGTGTTTCTATGGTCAAAGATCTCTTGGTAGAAAATATTGATAGGCATGTTATTTACTTCTGTGATGAAGTTGCTAGAATTGGTAAATCCGATGAAAAAGATAAACATAGACCCGTAGTTGGCAGGCATGTTGTCTCGATTAAAATAGGAGGTCATTGTTATCATGACTTATTTATTTGGGTGCTAACATGAGTGCTATTCCTTTTACCTTATATAAAGAAATTATGAATGAAATAGCACCTGCTAAAATAGAAGATATTGGTGTTACTATTAAACTTGCTAATAAAGACACCATCACACCACTTGGGATTGTTATAGATGTTGAAGTTTTGTGTGGGAAATAAAATATCCTACTGTTTTATAGTTCTTGGATCCTCACAAGATGATTTTTGTCCCATTATGTTTGGTAGACCTTTCTTGAACATTGTTAATGCTAAGATAGAATGTAAAAGGGAAACCATCAGTGTTAAGTTTGGTGATGTGTCTCATGAGTTTAATTTTTCCAAGTTTAGTAGACAACCTCGTGATAAAGAACTATCTAGTAAGGATGAAATAATTGGTCGTTCTTCTATTGCCATTCCTCCTACCGATCCACTAGAACAATATTTACTGGGCCATGAAAATTATATGCACTTGCTTGAAAGAAATGAAATAGATAAAAAAATTCTTTGAACAACAACCTCTACTAAAACACAACTTGCCTATTTAAACTCTAGGATGTCCTCCTCCACCTTAAGGTGATCCTGTGTTTGAATTAAAACAATTGCCTGACACTTTGAAGTATACTTATCTTGATGAGAAAAAGATATATCCTGTTATTATTAGTGCTAAACTTTTAGAACATGAAGAAGAAATTTTATTAAAAATTTTGAGGAAGCACCGGGATGCTATTGGATATACTCTTGATGATCTTAAGGGCATTAGTCCCACTCTATGTCAGCACAAAACCAATATGGAACCTGATGTTAAACCAGTTGTTGATCACCAACGACGATTAAATCCCAAGATGAAAGAAGTGGTAAGAACTGAAATATTAAAGCTTCCCCAAGTTTCTTTCCACCCAATCAATCTCTTCCATGTGTTGATATCATGCCATTCCATTCCAACCATATGAATCTTGATCTCTAGCCTCCCCAAGTTACTTTCCACCCAATCAATCTCTTCCACCAAAGCTAAATTTGTGAGAGAGTGATTATGTGTTGAGAAGTCTATCATCTTGAAGCACAAGAGCAAGGAGTTCATCGACATTATCGAGCCTATTACCTTTTGGAGGGCGGTGGCTCCTAGATTGGTTAGGTGTCACTTGGGAGCCTCCTACTTCGTGTTGTAGAGTGAACCAAGAATTTTGTAAGGGCAAGGGGATCGCCTACTTCGTGAAGATCTACCCCGAGTGGGTCTAGTGCTTCATGGATGAAAGCCGTGATGGAATAGTCAAGGTTGCTCCTTCATGGACCCTTATGGGTGGAGCCCTCCATGGACTCTCACGAACGTTACCCTCCGTGGGTTGAAGACTCCATAAACATGGACGTACGATAGAACCACCTATCGGAACCATGGGAAAAATCTTCATGTCCTTCATGCATTTGATCTTCCTATCTCTACTCCTTACTTTCGTGTGCAATGTCTTTACTTTCCTCTGTTATACTTGATGACTTACATGTGTAGGGTGTGCTAGACTTGCTATATATGCTAAAATCTGCCTACACTCGACTTTGCACCTTGAGTAGATTTTAAATTCCTTCTAGTAGTCTATTAACCCCCCTCTAGACATAGTCTTCTAGTGATCCCACAATTGGTATCAGAGCATTGGTCTACATTGCTTTGATTTCATCATCGTGGAGGAAGATGGATGTGTCTAGTTTGGAGAGTTTGTATTTTAGAGTGCCAATTCTTGATGGGGAGTACTATATTCGATGGAAGAATGACATGATTGATCTATTTGACAAATTCCATTTGAGAAAACATATTGAAAATCCCTATGTTCCCCCTTTGATGAATTGCATGCCACACACGAAGAGGACATTAACATGCTTGGTAAGCTAAGAATGGTCAATCTTATTGTTAGTGGTTTACCAAGATTTGTGCTTTCTCAGTTGAAGAACTTTGCATGTGTTTATACTTTGTGGACTGATTTGGAGAAATGATAACCAAATTTACAATAAATAATCTTGATGAAATTCTTCATAAAACGGTTGCTTTTCACAAATGAAGCCTAGTGATCCAAACTTTGATAAATGCCTGTTTGAGCTCCACGATCTCATGCCTATTTGTTGCTTTGTTGATGTCACTACTATCAACAACATTATTATTGAAGCCATTCACATTCATAAACTTGAATATTGTCATGGTTACGATTCTAACGAGTCGCTTGGTTTCTGTGACGAGGAGATTCCACCAAATGATGACAATGAAGAACATGGCTACTATGATGAAGATGAGTTGTTCGACATCAAGCATGAAAAGATCATGAAGAATCTAAGTCTGATGGAAAACTTCAAGGATTACATGTCCGGTGGAAAAGAGTGGATTCCCGACAGTGGATGCACGAATCACATGACTGTTGACAAAGACATTTTCCAAGAGATCACGCCTAATCAAGGTCCTCGGAGGTACGTGACCTTTGGAGACAACTCTAAGGGTAAGGTACTTGGCCTTGGTAAGGTGGCCATATCTCATGATAGCTCCATTCAAAATGTGATGCTTATTGAATCCCTTGGGTACAATCTTCTTTCCGTATCTAGGCTAGCAGACTTTGGTTTTAATCTGCTATTTACCGAAGTAGATTGCCAAGTGTTTCGATTTCATAATCATAAAATTGTCTTTATCGGTATTCGTAGAGGTGATCTATACATTGTCGATTTCACTAAAAAGGCCAACCTCATACTTGTCTTATTGCAAAATCATCTAAAAGTTGGCTATGTCATAGAAGGCTAGGACATGTAGGCATGCCTAATCTAGATAAGCTTATCAAGGGATATCACATTCTTGGTGTAAAATATGTTATCTTTAACAAAGATAGGCTTTGCAGCACTTGTCAAGCAGGAAATCAAGTAGGTGGAAGTCATCTGGCCAGGAACATGATGACCACTAAGAGACCGCTCGAGTTACTTCATATGGATCTTTTTGGTCCCAATGCTTACAAGAGTCTCGGTGGAAACTCTTATGGTCTAGTTATAGTTGATGATTTTTCCAAGTTTATGTGGGTATTCTTTCTTGATGATAAGTCGCAGGTACAAAAGATCTTCAAGAACTTTGCACGCAAAGTGCAAAATCAATTTGAAGTGAAGATCAAGAAGGTTCAAAGAGATAACGGATCGAAGTTCAAGAACATCCATGTTGATACCTTTCTTGATGAAGAGGGTATTTCACATGAGTTCTCGGCTACATACACGCCTCAACAAAATGGAGTTGTTGAGAGAAAGAATCGAATCCTCGTTGAGATGGCAAGAACGATGCTTGACGAATACAAGACGCCAAGCCACTTTTGGACAAAAGCCATGGAAACAACATGTCATGCCACAAACTGACTCTACTTGCACAAGCTTCTCGGTAAAACGACATACAAGCTTCTCACCGGTAAGAAATCCCAAGTTGGATACTTTTGGGTATTCAGTTCCAAGTGTTACATTCTTGATAATCATCGCCATGCTAAATTTGCTCCTAAATCTCATGAAGGTTTCCTACTTGGTTTTGGATCAAACTCTCACACCTACCGTGTCTACAACAACTTCACTCAAAAATTTGAAGAGACAATAGATGTGAAGTTTGATGAGTCTAATGGTTTGCAAGTCGAACAATTGCCAAATGATGTACGTGACAAAGGTCATTCGGAAGCTATCCAAGATTTGCTCATCGGCAAGATTCGTCCCATGTAGGTAAAACAAAGTACTTCATCGACCCAAGTGGAAGCTCCTACTTCGGATGAAGGCTACCGTAAAAATGACTTGGAAGCATCCAGAAGTGGTATACGACAAGATGAAGAGGAGGAGGAATTACATCATGATGATCCACCACAACCTGCTTGACCACCACCTCAAGGAGATGACCACGTCGACAACAACAGAGATGAAGGAGATGATGAAGGAGAAGAATCTCCTCTAACTAACAAACCAAATCTACCCCGAGTTCGAGCACAAGTTACCAAGAACCATCCCCTAAACCAAATCTTTGGTGATATACAGACAGGGAGGATCACTCGCTCTAAAACTCGCTTGGCTAACTTTTGTGAGCATTATTCTTTCATCTCTAGCATTGAACCTCTGAAGGTTGTACAAGCTCTTGAGGATGCAGATTGGGTGAACGCTATGCATGAAGAGCTTCACAACTTCGAGAGGAACGAAGTGTGGACACTCATGGAGAATCCCAAGGATGAGCAAAACATCATCGACACGAAATGGGTACTTCGAAACAAGCATGATGAAGATGGTCAAGTCGTTCGCAAAGATATATGCAAGTTGAAGGTATGGACTACAGTGAGACCTATGCCTCGATGCTAGACTAGAAGCTATTCGAATTCTTCTTGCTTATCCCAATCACCATGATATCACGCTTTACCAAATGGACATTAAAAGTCAATTCTTAAATGGTGAGATTGAAGAAGAGGTCTATGTCAAGCAACCACCTGGTTTTGTAAATCCTAAGAAACCTGACCACGTTTACAAACTTCGCAAAGATTTATATGGTCTTAAGCAAGCTCCTCGTGCTTGGTATAAATGCCTAATGAAGTTTCTCATTGAAAAATGATTTGAAATTGGTAAAATTGACGCAACCTTATTCACAAAGAGAGTTAATGGTGAATTATTTGTGTGCCAAATTTATGTGGATTATATTATCTTTGGATCTACTAACCCACAATTTAGTGAGAAATTTGCAAGGCTGATGTCAGAGAAGTATGAGATGTCTATGATGTGTGAGCTGAAATTCTTCCTTAGTCTACAAATCAAGCAAACGAGAGAAGGTACTTACAGATCTCAAACCAAGTACACCAAGGAGTTGATCAAGAAATTCAACATGCAAGAGTGCAAAGGTATAAAAACTCCCATGTCCACTAGCGGACACGATGATCTCACTAAGGAGGGTGAACCGGTTGATCAAAAGGTTTGTCGATCAATGATTGTTTCATTGCTATATCTATGTGCCTCCTATCCCAATATTATGTTTAGTGTGTGCATGGGTTCCTGATATCAAGCTGCACCTAAAGAGTGTCATCTTAAGGCTGTGAAACGCATTGTGAGATACTTGATTCATACACCAAACTTTGGCATTTGGTATCCCAAGGAATCTTCTTTTAACCTTGTTGGCTACTCCAACTTGGACTATGTCGGTGACAACGTTGATAGAAAATCCACCTTGGGTACATGTCAATTTCTTGGTAGATCTCTTGTGTCTTGGTCCTCCAAGAAACAAAAATCGATATCTCTATCTGCCGACGAAGCTGAATATATTGCTGTTGGATCATCTTGTGCACAATTATTATGGATGACACAAACACTTAAAGATTATGGAATCTATGTTAAAAATGTGCCATTACTATGTGACAATGAGAGTGCTGTTAAGACTGGACATAATCCTGTGCAACATTCTCGAACCAAGCATATTCAAGTTCGTCATCATTTCATTCGTGATCATGTTGCCAAAGGAGATATTAATCTTAAGCATGTTCATAGTAACAAGCAATTGGCCGATATCTTTACCGAGCCACTTGATGAAAAAGTGTTTTTTCATTTGAGGAGTGAGTTGAACATCATTGATGCTTCAAACTTGAGCTAACCTCACTCGGATGCATGCAAGGGGATGAGCCTCATTGTTCATTCCATGCTATTATCTTGAATATCATATATCTTGGAATTCTATTCTCCCTTGTCTTGCATATAACCCTTTTGTAGGTACTTGGAAAAACAACACCCCACAAGATTGTCACCAACTCATATCTTAAGCAATCTTGTCATCACCAAGTATCCACATCTCACTTTGATGATGGAAGGAATAAGACAACAAAACATATCCTTGACATATATTTCACAATTCAAATCAACTCACAATTGATATCTAGTCATTTGGACATATCATGTTCTTCCTTGCGTGACTAACCTATGTAGGTGAAAAGTGAACAAAAACACAAGGATTCCTCCCAACTCAACATGAACTCCATCAACTACGAGCATCCTCATCAAGTTCACCTACAAGCTACGTAAACAACATCACTCAAAGGTATGTACTCATATCCTTGATATAGCTGTACTCCGAGTCATGAGATAAAGAAACTCGAGTGATATGAAGACATTGAAATGCTTAATCAAAAAATGGTAACCCCATTTTGAGCTTAACGGTTAGTATGACCTATGATCAAGTATTCTTGCTTGGCTCCAAAGTCAATATACTCTAATATAGGTGACCTAGACACCGCCCATCATCTAGTTAAGAATCTTGTTTGGTTCATTCTCTATATTGCAAGATTTCTTGGAACCATTCAAATCTTCTCTAGCTGATATCCTTCTGTAAATTCTCTTCATCTCTCCTACAAATCATTTTTGACACTTTGTTACAAATTTTCATAAATTTGCAAGTTTCTGTTTTAGCCTCGGAGCCTCCGATGCAAAGGACTCGGTTCTACCGATTCAGCAGATGAGCTGCATAACATCACATCGGTACCACCGAAAAATTTGTGTTTGTATCTGCCACCGACTTACTATCATATTTCAGTTTGTGTTTGTATCTTTAAATCTTTGTAAATCTTCTGTGATATTTTCAATTCTTCGATGATCCTTTAAAAGGGGGGTATATATTCAAGGATCCCTAACTCAATGGAGGAGAAGTTATACAAATTCCGAGTTTAGCCAAAGGGGGAGAAATTATTTTCAATGATTCCCTGACTTTTCTCATGATTTTCATATTCTATGAATCCTACTTTATATGACCCTTGCTCTCAAGGATCCCTTGTTGATCAGTGATTCCTGTATCTGACCCTATGTAACCTTTCTGGAAATTAATGCCAAAGGGGGGAGAAATACCAAAGCTTCAAAGCTAAAGGGGGAGATACATGCTGATGCAAAGGGGGAGATATAATTTAGGGGGAGAGGAGAATATCCAAGTTTATACTTATATAAACAGGGGGATAATACCAAAGTAGGGGGAGAAAATATGTTTGGAAGGAAGATTTGTTTATTACATTTGATTATTCATGTTAGACATTTCTCACCCTATCCAATCTTAATATCTACATGCTAAGATTCAGGGGGGTATGATGACATACCATTTCATATCTAGGGGAGAAAGTTCTAAATGTTCCTGGAGACATATCAATCCTAAGGATTACTATCTTATATATGTTCTCCATAACTTTGTACTTTTGAGTTCTATTGCTTTTGATTGGTTGAATACTCTTGTGTTTCCTAACATTGTTTTATTAAGTGTATTTCTACTACTAGAATGCTCAAGACCTCAAGGTAAGTATGTGCATCATACCCTTGAACAAGATGATCCCTTGCTTCTTGCATATATTGTTTGCAAGAGTGAAGTCTTGAACAAGGATACACCTCATTCATACACATTTGATGCATATGGCCAAGATACACATGACTTATTATATCCCTTCTACCATATGTGTGTCCATGCATTCCAAAGCAACTATCCTTTAAAGAGATTGACCACTTTTAGGGGGAGCAAGTCTAAGTCATGTGTCTCTCAAAAAGTCATCATTATATACATGCATATCTTTATTTGAAGCTTTGATTGTATGTTGTCATCAATTACCAAAAAGGGGGAGATTGAAAGCACAATGTGCTCCCTTGGTGGTTTTGATAATTCATGACAACGTACATTGTCTCTTGGACTAATACTTTCATCTAGTGTATTTTAGATAAAGTCCATAAAGAGAGATGGGTTGGCAAAAAGGAGTGTGGAGAGTATCCCCAAGAAGAATAAGGAGAAGGAATAGCATTGGCAAGACTTCAAGCAAGAGGACTCTACATTTTACTTTGTGAGAAATCACTTTGAATCCATAGGAAAGACAATACTATCAAAAGGGGGTAAGGTACTGTTGGTGAACAAAATGCTCATACGTGCACAAGTGTTAGTCACCACATTCACCCACAATATCTTCCATAAAAGTCTGTCCAAAGCCAAATATCCAAAATCAGTGCAACCAACACTCCCTACTCCTAGCCCTTCGGTGAAACCGATTCTGGTTTGATGCCACCGAGTTTGGGTTGCCAACTTTCGCTTACGCAAATTCACAAAATTGGTCCAACTGAGTTTGTTGAATTGGCGTCACCGAGTCTAGAAATTTGACCGTTGGTCACCTTATCTGTGCAACCGAGTTTTATGTATCGGTCTCACCGAGATTCAAAGGTTGCTACCTTTTAGGAAACTCGGTACCACCGAGATTAACACATCAGTGTCGCGGAGTTAAACTTATCAGGTGTAATGGTTGGATTTTTGGAGATGCCTATATATACCCCTCCACCACCACTCACTCGCAAGAGAAGCACTCAGAACAGATCCCCACTCATACCAACTGATTTTCTGAGAGAGATCCACCTACTCATGTGTTGAGATCATGCCATTCCATTCCAACCATATGAATCTTGATCTCTAGCCTCCCCAAGTTGCTTTCCACCCAATCAATCTCTTCCTCCAAAGCCAAATCTGTGAGAGAGTGATTGTGTGTTGAGGAGTCTATCATCTTGAAGCACAAGATCAAGGAGTTCATCGACATTATCGAGCCTATTACCTTTTGGAGGGTGGTGCCACCTAGATTGGTTAGATGTCGCTTGGGAGCCTCCTACTTCATGCTGTGGAGTGAACCAAGAAGTTTGTAAGGGCAAGGAGATCGCCTTTTTCATGAAGATCTACCTCGAGAGAGGCTAGTACTTTGTGGACAGAAGCCATTATGGAACAGTCAAGGTTGCTCCTTCATGGACCCTTATGGGTGGAGCCCTCCATGGACTCTCGCGACCATTACCCTTCGTGGGTTGAAGACTCCATAAATGTGGACGTACGATAACACCACCAATCGGAACCACGAGAAAAATATTCGTGTCCTTCATGCATTTGATCTTCCTATCTCTACTCCTTACTTTCATTTGCAATGTCTTTACTTTATGCTGCTATACTTGATGACTTGCATGTGTAGGGTGTGCTAGACTTGCTATATATGCGAAAATCTGCCTACACTCAACTTCGCACCTTGAGTAGATTTTAAATTCCTGCTAGTAGTCTATTCACCCCCCTCTAGACATACTCTTCTAGTGATCCCACACCCATCTTCTGGTATAACCTAGAAAAAAATCAGAGAGGACTTTCGGGACGGAACACCGCCGTCTGGAGGCGAAACTTGGGTAGGAGCACTTTTGCCCTCCGGCGGAGCGATTCCACTGGAGGAACTTCCCTCCCGGAGGGGGAAATCGAAGCCATCGACATCACGAACAACCCTCTAATATTTGGGAGGCCATTCTTCATCAACATCTTCAACAACACCATCTCCTCTCAAACCCTAGTTCATCTCTTGTGTTCAATCTGTGTACCGGAAACTCAGATTGGTACCTGTGGGTGACTAGTAGTGTTGATTACCTTGTGTAGTTGATTGATATATGGTTTATTTGGTGGAAGATTATATGTTTAGATCCATTATGCTATTAAATATCCCTCTGATATTGAGCATGCATATTATTTGTGAGTAGTTACCTTTGTTCTTGAGGTCACGGGAGAAGTCATGTTGCAAGTAATCATGTGAATTTGATATGTGTTCGATATTTTGATGATATGTATGTTGTGATTCCCTTAGTGGTGTCATGTGAACGTCGACTACATGAAACTTCACCATCCTTGGGCCTAAGGGAATGCATTGTGGAGTAGTTATTATATGATGGGTTGCTAGAGTGACAGAAGCTTAAACCCTAGTTTATGTGCCACTTCGTAAGGGGCTAATTTGGGTCCACA
The DNA here is from genome assembly GCA_022496015.1 of Hordeum marinum. NCBI lineage: Eukaryota > Viridiplantae > Streptophyta > Magnoliopsida > Poales > Poaceae > Hordeum > Hordeum marinum. The sequence goes on from CM039677.1 coordinate 176,686,686, forward strand.
TATTTAATGTTATGGTTAGACTTTGTCTTAATACCTTTCTCGTAGTTGTGGATGCTTGCGAGGGGGTTAATCATAAGTAGGTTGTTAGTTCAAGTAAGAACAACCCCTTAGCACCTGTCCCCCCACATATCAAACTATCAAAGTAGCGAACATGAATCAAACCAACATGATGAAAGTGACTAGATGAAATTCCTGTGTACCCTCAAGAATACTTTGCTTATTATAAGAGATAGTTTTTGCCTGCCCTTTTCCACAAAAGGATTGGCTACCTTGCCGCACCTTACCTATTGTTACCTTTACTTGCTCGTTACCTATTATCTTGCTATCAAACTACCTATTACCTACAATTGCAGTGCTTGCAGAAATTACCTTGGTGACAACCACTTGTCATTTCCTTCTGCTCCTTGTTGGGTTCAACACTCTTACTTATCGAAAGGACTATGATTGACCCCCTATACTTGTGGGTCATCAGTGATAATCAAAACTATCATGTAGCACATATAGAGAAATTTTGTGTTAAGGACATTGATGTGGTAATATGTAAAAGGTGTGAGTCCATAGTTGTTCATTCATAGAAGTGTCGAGATTAAGAGGTGTTAACTTATTATTCATATAAAATTAAAGAGGCATGGTGATGATGTGTGAGCATTTTTATTTCTCATTGAAATCCTAGTGTTGTTTCGAGTCGGGGCACGTGATGGTTAACTCCTACTAACCTCCTCCCTCGGGACATGCGAGGAGTACTTTGATTTGTGATAAAACTAATAAAACTTTGTAATAAGTATGGAGTCCTTTATGACTAATATGACAGTATGGACATACACATCTTCACATTTTCATATTTTCTAGCCTCTTCGGTACCGTGCATAGCTCATTCTCACCTCGAGGATTGGTTATGGCATGATACACTCTGTTGCACATAAGCCTCATTATATCTTCCTCAAAACAGCCACCATACCTACCTATTATGGCATTTACATAGCCATTATGAGATATATTTCCATGCAAATTCCATCGTCACTTCACATGACTAGTTCGTTCATGATCATATTGCTTTGCATGATCATACAGAGCTGACATAGTATTTGTGGCAAAGCCATCGTTCATCATGTTTTTGATACATGTCACGCTAGTTCATTGCACATCCTGGTACACTGTCCGAGGCATTCATATAGAGCGATATGTTCCTATCAGTTCTTCATATTGAGTTGTAAGTAAATAAAAGAGTGATGATCATCCTTAATAGAGCATTGTCCCATTGAGGAACAAATGATGGAGACTATGATTCCCCCACAAGTCGGGATGAAACTCCGGACAGAAAATAAAATAAAAATGGGGGAGGCCAAATGACCTTACCATATAAAAAAATATATGAATGGGGGATGCAAAAAAGAGAGCAAATCCCGCCATGAATTAAAAAATGAGAGAAAAAGATAGAAGGGACTTTGCTACTATTCTTTACCACACTTGTGCCTCAAAGTGGCACCATGTTCTTCATATAGAGAGTCTCCTATGTTGTCACTTCCATATGCTAGTGGGAATTATCTTTTCATATTAAACTTGGCTTGTATATTCCGATGATGGGCTTCCTGAAATGCCTGAGGTCTTCATGAGCAAGAAAGTTGGATGCACACCCACTTAGCTTCAGTGGAGCTTTCATACACTTATAGCTCTAGTGCATCATTTGCATGGGAATCCCTACTCCTTGCATTGACATATATCAATGAGCATCTCCATAGCTCGTTGGTACACCTAGTTGATGCGAGACTATCTTCTCCACTTTTTACCCCTTTGATATCTACCATCATATTCTATTCCACCTATATGCTATGTCCAATGGTTCACACTCATGTATTGCGTGATGAATAAAAAGCTGATGCATATTGAAAAGTACGATCAAATTGCCTGAATTGGACACCATGGTGTTTACCATTTGTATTTATGTGGTGAAGATGGATTCATGACTTCCTAATGTAATAAGATGACTAGGGGTATACATTCTTTTAGGATCGTATACTTTGAAAAAATAATGATTTTGTTTCTTATACTTATAAATATTACTATGTTGCTGTTTGTTAATTCATAATTTCTCAATGATCATACATACAAAATATTACATAATGGGTAGCATGTCAAATCAAAAATTCTTTTTTTATCATTTACCTACTCGACGACGAGGAAGAGTTAAGCTTGGGGATGCTGATAGTCTCCAATGTATCTATAATTTTTGATTGTTCCATGATAATATATTATCATTCTAGGATACTTTTTGGGCATTTTTTACCAATTTATAATAATTTTGAGCACTAACCTATTGACCCAGTGCCCAGTGCCATTGCTGTTTTCTGCATGTTTTTGACTTTTTAGGTTTACAGTACCAAACGAAGTCCAATTGCCACGAAACTTTTTGATGTTTTTTTCTAGACCAAAAGAAGACCTGGAAGCTTTGGGAGGATCCTGGGAGAGCCATGAGGGGCCCACAAGCCAACAGGGCACGCATTGATGGCTTGTGCCTCCCTCGGGCGCTTCCCGATTCACATATATTCCAAAAACCCTAGAAGCGCTCCCAAAACACTTTTTCCGCCGCTACAAGTCTCTGTTCCGACGAGAGGCCATCTACACCTCCATTCTAGTACCCCGTCGGAGGGGAGATTGATCACAGAGGGCCTCTTCATCAACCTTGCTACCCTCACCATGATGTGTGAGTAGTTGACCATTGACCTATGGGTCCGTAGGTAGTACCTATATGGAAATCTCTCTCTCTCTCTCTTCAATACAATGTTCACCGCATATTTGCCTTGATCTATCAGATCTAATCCCTGTGTATGGTGTGTTTGTTGGGATCCGATGAATTCTGAATTTATGTTCATATTATTCATGAAAACTATTTGAGTGAAACCTGAATACTAAGATTCTTATTTGCATGATCATCCTAGGTTCGTAATGCTCTTCAATCTGTTGAGATAGTTTGGCCAACTAGATTGATATTTCTTCGGCGGGAGTGGTGTGTTGTAGTAGGTTCAACCTAACGAGTTTCTATAATCCAGTGATAGAAGGGGACAAGTTGCGTCTTTGTGTTGCTGCTACTAAGGATAAAACTATGTGGTTTATTTATATTGATTGAGTTTACTTTGTCTACATCATTTCATTGTTCTCCAAGCATTACTCTATTTTAGTTAATACTCTAGATGCATGCTGGATAGTGGTCGATGAGTGGAGTAATAGTAATAGGTGCAGGCAAAAGTCGGCCTATTTGCTGATGGACGTGATGCCTATATACACATGATCATTGCCGTGAAAATCGAATAACTATTCGCTTTTCTATCAATTGCCCAATAGTAATTTGTTTGCCCACCGTATGCTATTTCTATGAGAGATGCCACTAGAGAACTCAACGACGCCTAGATCTACTCACTTATGTATTCACAAATGCTTTCATTACCTTGCTTTTATTTTATTTTGCAATTTACAATCATCTACAACTATCTACACAACTCACTTGCTTGCAAATAACGAGATCAAGGGGATTGACAACCCTCCTGCCGGCGTTGGGTGCAAGCTCTTTGTTCTTTTGTGTGCAGCCGCTAAAGACGGTTGAGGATTGGTATTCTTGTTGGTTCTATAAACTTTTGTTTCATAACCGAGGGAAATACTTACCCACTTTGTGCTGAGTTAACCCGTTCCTTTTCACGGAAAACCCAATGCAGATCACGAGTATCAAAGCCAGTCATCAGCATTAAGGGGCTGAGTTGAGCTGTGATAGATAGCAGGGTTGAGGTGCACAAAGACTTGCAAAGTTATTGGGTTGGCTGCTGATTCATATTCAGCTGCGAGAATTGGTCCATGAGCCCTTGCATAAACTAGCGGTTCAGCTCAAATGGATGTATCATTCCAGCCATATATTCAGGCGGTGGTGGATTGCCGACACCACGGCCATGACCAGCTGGCCTAACCATTCTGTCAAATTGTAACATTGACAGTTTAGCATTGAGTAAATTCAAAGACAAGGAATCATTCATGAGGTAACATGCAAAAAGGAAGAAGTGCAATAGATACATCATAGTAGTCAAACATGACATACAGATCCAAACATAGGTCTATTTCAAGCGAGCGATCATAAGTTCAAAAGGGAAATAACCTAGACAAACTAGGAGGCATGCGAGCGCACGGTAGAGGGATACAACAATGGGACATAGCAAAATTCTATAACAACATCGACGACAACCACTGAAGCGAGGTGGTTGCAGGTGACGACGCGGGATACCCTCGATATAAGGATACTGCACTTTGTGTGCACTTTGATGCAGAATCCGGTCTTGTATGGGGAGCAGAGGCCAACGTGGAGGAGTACAACCTCCAAGAGCAGGCCACTCAAGGCCTTGTGGAAACTCTACCTTGCGCGAGTAAATGATGTCCTCGGTATGCATCCTCGCACTGACTGTTGGCAGCAAATGTGTTATAACATCCTCAAGGCGAGCATGAGTGGCGTACAACTTGACAACAAGAGCTCGAGAAGTATGATCCAGAGCCTCAATGTACTGTACCAGAACTGTGGGTCATAACATCGTCACACGTAGGGGGTGTAGATGGCGGCGTAGTATCTAGTCTCATCCCATGGGGCATACAGGATGTATGCGAACCCAGTCTCTTCCAAACGATGATGCTCTCCATGGAGACAGACGATAGCAACATGGACTGCCATAATAACAGTCACTCCAACACCATGATAGGTGCGCAGATCACTGATGGAGATGTTCTACCGAGCAAAGATACGAACCACAACATTGTACTACTCCTGGTAGAGCTGGCGGTAGTCCTCGTAAGCAGTGTACTCGGGGCACCATCGATATCCCAGCCTAGTCAAGAGGTCAACCAAAATGGCTGGGAACCCAGTCGCTTCAACAACCATAGTCTGGCTTACGAGCTGCCTTGCGGGACACATCTGAAATAAGGAGGTTCAAAGATGTCAAATGACAGTGTGTGCATCATATTTTCAAAGGAAAGGGTTGTTGATAATACGACCCTCCACGTGGATGTGATCACGCGAATCTAATGTTAGAGTTAGCAAAATCTTTAACTCGGATAGAAGAGAGATCAAACCCAGTGTATAGAAGAGGAATAAAATATCCTAATACCACCTACTTGATATGCGGGTCCATAAGCCACACAACAATGTTAGTAAAAAAATTTTGAAGACTAGACTCAACTTTAGCCAAGGAGTTGGAGAGGGGCTTCCTATAGGCAGTCGGCTCTGATACCAACTTCTGATGCCTCCGCCTTGATTGTATGCTAATCATACACGCAATATGCATGATCAAGATTAGAGACTCACTGGAAGATATCACAACACAACTCTAGACACAAATTATATTCATAAAAGATTCATATTACAAGCTAGGGGCTTCGAGGGATCGAATACAGACGAGTCAACAGAAACAACAATATATGAGTACAAACATAAGTAAACAAGTTTGCCTTTAGAAGGCTAGCACAAACATCAACATCGGATCAAAAAGACAAGGCCTCTTGCCTAGGAGCCTCCTAAGTACTCAACAACCTCCACGTAGTAGTATGCTCCGTCAGGGTATTAGTAGTCGTTGGCGGGATTAGCTGGCTCCTGGGCTCTGTCATCTGATCGCATCAGTCATATCGAGAGAAAAGGGGAGCAAAGCAACCTGTGAGTACTCATCCAAAGTACTCGCAAGACTTACATTAGATCTATGCTAAGTATGCATAAATATCAAAGGAATAAGGCTATATCTTTGGACTATACTGCAGAATGCCAGAATAGTGGGAAAGACCTAACCAAGCGAAGACTAGCATCTTCAGTGTCTTGTAGCATTAGAAGAGTGCAGATTAGAAGATTTTAAGTAGCAAGTTTATTTAGTAACACCCATAGACTCTTCCTCGACTCCCCGTGAGAAAGCCATCACGGAGCCATCAATTCCATTTCACATTTACAATATCCAGTTCTAGTTGTATAGATCATAATACAACTCTGAGCGTCCGTTACGGTGGACACGACCATTCGAATAGATGTACTTCCCTACACGGGTGCACAAACTTACCGAACACGCTCGATTAAGTCTGTCCGGACACAATTTCCAGGTCATGCCCGGCCTCGGCTAATCGACATGCCATAGTCCTACGTAGGCTCAACAGACAGGATAGCACGCCGGTCTACATCCTAAATGCAAAGGATCCACAGGCCAATCGCCCTTTGCAATCCTCCGTGTTGCGAGGACGGCCGGTGTCAGCCTGGCAGCTCTTTATACAAAGCAACACTACTGCAAGATGGCCCAAATGCGACACTACTATCAAAGATCCTTCGGCAAAACTGTGTGCGATGCATTAATCACAAACGGTGCTGTCAGAAAGCCATAAAAAATGATACAAACTGTCTGCGATGGCGCAAACATCAAACATGATTCAGATCAGAGCTGCGTGTGTGATGTGGTATACGTTTAATCCATATAAACTGTTTGCAATGATCTAGAACAATAGAAACTATGAGCCAGATGGCGGTGTGTGTATGATATACGACATATAATTCACTAGGATGAACTTTCTGTGATTGGAGAACACAACAGAAATGGTCAGCCAAATCGAGGTGTGTGCGATGGAGGGCATACAGTTCACTCGTATGAACCGTTTGTGATGAGCCAAGACAACAGAAACGGTTCAACCGAACAAGATGTGTGTGATACACTACAAACAGGTCCGTAATCAAAAATGTATGCGAAGACCGATAATAATATAGACGATTACTGTTAATAAGTTGTGTGATTTGCTCTGTTTACATAAGAACATATATATAACTAAAATAAGCATCCAATTACGTAAGTGAATATACAAATCATTCGCACACAGCCCAATAAACAATTGCATGCATTCCAAACTAGGAGAAACAATCATCTAGTCATATACTTCTTGTGACGCTCCCGCCACAGCTTTGTGGCTCGATCCCTCGTTTGGGGAAGGACGAAGACACTTCCTCAGGTCAACGATCCGCATGTACTTATCGTAGCATGTGTACGCGTCCATGGCCGTGTACTCGATGTGTTCTTCATCTAGTGTCTGATCCTAGGCACCATGCCAGCCATTTTTGTCCTTCTTGCTCTCATCCTTCATCTTCATGTAGTAGGGGTTGATGATGGCCGAGGCGAGGTCAACCAGGGAGTTCTGTTTGTTCTTGGTGCTGCCCTAGACCTTGTAGTGGTCACAGATGTTGATAAGATTCTGGCAAGTCAAGCCCAAAATATCGAGCGCTTTCAGATCGTTGGTGGTGTCCACCATAGCAGAACTATAGTCGGGGCTGTTAATAAACCTAGAAAAATTCCTGCAAGGCCTTGTGGCTAGGTGGTAGTGGTAGGTGAGTTAATCATGCCGTACGCACAACTGGGCAATGACAACCTTCTGATCTTGCCCGGCATGACCGTTGGTGAACTCGAGGTCGAAATTGACCACCTGATACTTGTCCTCAACAAGCAACTGCTCCATAGTTTGGAAGGAGCTCTCCACTAAGATCGGCTCATTTGTGTACACCATCAAGAGGTCCTTCCCCCTCGCGTGGGTGTCCACTACGTGATGCGTGGTGAACCGCCCCCGTTGTCGTCGTCCGCTGCTGGGAGCACCATTGGAGCTACGGGGAGCACCATTGGAACCACCGGATATCCTTTGTGTATGTGACATCATGGGTGTGCTTATTGTGTCATGTGGCATGAGAGATGAAGGTAAATGGACATGGGAATGAATGGGGGCTGGGCGGCCTGGATTCTTGGCACGTCCGCATGGCAGTTTTTGCAACGAGTAAATGCATCGTGGCACCGCGCTCGGCGCAACCGCATGCATAATGGTAGCACGAATATATGTGATCGTGTCCCGGCCCCAAACACTGGCAAAACATGTGAAGGGACGCGGGTAGAGTGCATGAAGAGATGCGAGAGCAGAGCACACATGATGGGATGTGAGCAGAGCGCGCCGCAGTCGCCTCAACCGTGAGCAACCACACACAAGAGTAGTTGAACATGCAGGGAATGGTCGTCTAAAAGATGGATGGCATTTGCGAGCCGGTGGAATGATGTGAAACTACGTCGCATTCCACATCACACGATGGTCGAACAATCATTCGCGACGCTACGTAGAGAGATGTCGTGTGCTAGTACCTCCGTCTTCGTCTAGTAGTCCCCTTAATATTCCGGGCCATATTTTGACCTTAAATTTAAATAACAAAATGTTAATGCATGTTATAAAAATAATATAATTTTAAACTATGTTCAAATACGAATCCAATGATATAATCTCTGGTGACATGCATTCGTAATTTATTAGTTAAATCTCTAGTCAAAAGTTGGCACAAAAATACAAAGAGGACTTATAAACCAGGACAGAGGTAGTGGGTAATTAAATTGCAAACGTATTTTTATTAACCTGATGTGTACTTGTTGTTTCGTCCTCCTCTCACACGTCTTGTCACCTCGCTACCACAGACGGCTTCAAGTGCAAGCTTGAGCACCACGCGTGCGTTCTTTTTGCCAAATAGTGGCTCGAAGTGGCGCCAATGAATCGCGGTGAGCCCGTTCCCGCGGAACCGCACAGGTTCCCGTGCGTAGCTACACAAGCTTCCCGTTTGACTCGGCGAAATCCCCCAAAATCCCAATGCTTACCGGCCTGCTATATAGACCCTTATGGCCGACGAGTCCTGCGTCACATTTCCCCCTCCCTCCTTGTAGCTTATATCGTCTGCTTCTGCCACAATCACCGATGGCACCGGTCCTACATCATTACTCAGCCACTCCACCGTCATCAGAGGATAGCTCCAGCTTGGAGGCTACACCAAGGCGGCGACGCAGTCCCCGACGTAGTGTAGTGTGTGTGACGTCCCTTTTGGGTGTGCGCGCAACACCCACGACACGCTCTGTCGGTGTTGCCCGTCGGTATATGTTGCCGACCGCCGTTGCCTCCACCCCACCATCTACCGTCGTGTCCACCACACCACCATCGAAAGTCAGGGCCATGGCCCGCTCCGCCACCACAGCCCGAAGGCGGGAGGTGGCCATCGTGGCCGCCACCCCAGTGTCGGCCACCGTGGCCATCACCCGCTTCAGCACCATGACCCAAAGGCGAGAGGTGACGGTCATGGCCGCCACCCCATAGCCGACCGCTAGCCCACCGTTGACCGCCGGGGTTATCACAAGCTCTACCACCACCGCTCGAAGGAGGGAGGTGTTGGTGGATCCCCACATGTGAGTCAGCAACCTTACGCGCTACATTGAGTTCCTGTTGGAGGAGGAGGAGCTCTTGGCCGAGCACGCAAAGAGTCTTACCACTATCGTGGACACATCACACGCCATCGCAGAGGCACAGAATGACGATATCTACGAGAAGTCCCGCTGCTTCAAGAGGGGCCATCTGGAGCGGCAGAGGGTGTTCATGATGAGCATCGCCAAAGGTGCAGCAGCTGCAGGCATCGTATTCCAGTTGTCCAGCTTGTCGGTGGGCTCCTCCTCCTCCTCTGCCTCGTACTGAGCGCGCTTGACAAAGGCGAGGTGACTAGAAGTAGTACAAAGCCCATCTGTAATAGTAGTATTTATGAGCTATTTTGTTTAGTTCATCTAACTATAGATGTGGTTGAACTGTACAACGTACTAAAAATTAGCTAGTATATATAGTTGAGCTAGCTATTTTAGTACGTGGTTGGCAACAATTGGGGAAAAGTTTATTTGTTTCAGCTGCCGAGTTGAACTATTTGTATAAAGAACGACAATTTAATCTATGAATGAAATCTATGCTTACTGAATTTTAGTCGCAAAAATTAGATAGTGCTAGTGATTTTTAGCTGCAGATTTTGATAAATGGCAGTGTTACAAGTTTGACAAAGGGCAATGTTACTAGATCGCAAATGTAAATCTTTGCAGTTTGACAAATGGAAATATACCCAATATGACAAATGCAAATCTTACCAAATTGTCTGTACATGGTTGCACATTGGTCATCCAAAAAATCGTTTGCGTTGAAGGGATGTACAGATCTTGCGTGCCTGACTTTCTCTTGTCTTATCGGCGAAGGAACCATAGCTCTTGCTTTGCATACCATCTTTAATCTGAATTGTTTGTGATGAAGAGATGCATAAATCATGTGCGGCAAATTATCCCTTCGTTTACTGGGGAAGTACCATAACTCTCGCTTTGCATACAGGTGTTCTATCTTAAACGTCTGCAATGAATAGATGCACAAATCCTACGCGATACATTTTACCTTGGCTTACTGCGGAAGCTATCGGTTTGCATACGGGTGTTCTATCTAAAACGCTTGCGATGAAGAGCTGCACAAATCCCGCTCGACACATTTTCCCTTGGCTTACTTAGGAAGTTGTCGGTTTGCGTACAGGTGTCTTATCTAAAACGTTTGTGATTAGTATTTTAAATTTAAAAGCCATTGATGTTTATTTTTTTTATAAGTCTATACATTTAGAGATAAGAACGCAAGTTTGTTCAAACCATAGGTTTCATTCAATCACACTGCGACTTTATATTCATATGATGGAGATACACAATTAAACCCCAAAGACTAATTCCGGCGGCAGCGGAGGCGGCATGCCGCGCTGGCTTTGTCGCTCTCATCCTCCAGGATGTCGTCGTTGAAGTCTTCAAGGAAGCATAGAATGTTCTTCACTTGGAAATCAAACATCTTGTTATCGCGAGATCGACAGGCGGGGTGTAGGAGGATGGCAGCTCACGGCGCTGCGAGGTAGCGGTCGATGGCTGCATCCTATGACGTTAAAGGGGGCGTGCGCACGGGAACGGGCGAGGTGGGTGCAGGCAAACGGACGGGGACCGGTGCCGCATTGGGTGTAGGGGCTCACATGGGCACGAGCACTGGCGCTGGCATGTACACGAGCTTGCGTGGGTCCTCGGGGACCTTGCTAACACCCATGGCTTCCAGCTCTGCGATAGTGCTCGGTGACTAGCCCGTCAATTCTATGGGGATGCTTGCTCGCGCGGGCGTGGGGGATGGGAGCTGGGACGGGCATGGGGGCCACAACCGCCGTGGCCAGCTTTTTCAGGGCCAAGTCCATGAGGCCCCATTCCTCCTTATTTTCTATCTTGTCTGGCTCGGAGTTAACTTCACCAAACTGGAAGACTAGTGGAAGATGTTCCTTCTGCGCCATTGCGTTGGTGGAGGTCGGAGGGACAGGAATGGGAGGCGAACAGTGAAGCCGACCGTATTAAACAGCAGCTCAGATGCCATTAATGGAGAGGATGCGAGCAAGGTGGGCGGCCATCAAAGTCAAAGGACATGCTTCTCAATGAGCCTGTGAAGTGTAGAACTTGCACGCTTCCCGGTGAGCCTGCGCATTGGAGCATACCTTGCATGCCTCTCGGTCAGCCTGCGCAGTGAACTACGCTCGCACGCCTCCCGTCTACTCAAGTAGCTGTTTGCACGACACCTCCTAGCCATTAAAAGTGTGACGCGTGGCATCACGTGAATGGTTAACAAGACATCCATGATTTAAATTATACAAACATTTGAGATGATAAGGTGGCAACTATTTGTTTCAAAATGCCTTTGTTGGTTGTTGATTTCGAGTGCACCTTCTCTCAAATTGGAAACGAAAATACCACATCATGTCAGGCGCCATTCTGTGATAGCATGCCAAGTTTCATGAAGTTTAGACGAGTTTTGGATTTACAAGAATTTTAAAACCAAGTATCTCAATGTTTGCGGCCAAGGCACGATGTTGAGGTGTTTGAAGTTCATTCCCATTTCTTGCATGGGACCAAAGCAAGCACCGAGGGACACACATTTGATTTTTTTAGCCCATTTTTCTGCACTGGAGCATGTGCATGTAGTTCAAATTGAATTATGCACATAAAATGCCTAAAAACTCAGTTAATGTATAAAATGTTTAAACGAACCTCGAAAATTTCAAATTTTAACAAGACACTCATGTTGCTCTATGTTGCCACTAGGAAAAAAATTGAAGCAAGAAGAGGTAACGAATATCGTTTCATCCATGAAGGAGGCACATTCCCTACCGGAACCATCAGGCTTGTTGCGAGTAGCTCTGGTTTGTGAGAAGCTTATACCCATACCTATCCCAATTGGGACAAACTTTTTACCACAGCATGTTGATGCCGTTCCATGACAGCATGCCAAGTTTCATGAATTTCAGACAAGTTTTGGATTTACTAGAATTTTAAAACCATGTATCTCAATGTTTGCGGCCAAGCGATGGTGCCGAGGTGTTTGACATTCATTCATGTTTCTTGCATGGGATCTAATAAGCATCCAACCAACGACACAATATGATTTTTCAACCCATTTACATGCACTGGAGCTTGTGCCTGTAGTTCAAATTTGAATTATGCACATAAATGCATAGAAAACTCAGTTAATGTATAAAAATTTTCCAAACGAACCCCGAAAAATTCCAAAATTTAACACAACACTCTGGTTGTTCTATGTTGACACTAGAAAAAATTTGAAAGCAAGAAGAGACAACAAATATCGTTCCGTCCACAAATGTGACATGTTCCTTATCAGAACCATGAGGCTTGTTGTGAGAAGCTTATACCCAAACCTGCCCCAAATGGGACAATTTTCTTACCATATCATGTTGATGTCGTTCCATGATAGCATGCCAAGTTTCATGAATTCTAGACGAGTTTTGGATTTACTTGAATTTTAAAACCATGTATCTCATATTTGCGGCCAAGCGACGATGCCGAAGTGTTTGACATTCATTCCCATTTCTCGCATGGGACCTAAGCATGCAACCAAGGACACACATTTGATTTTTCAACCCATTTTCTGCACTAGAACATGTGCATATAGTACAAATTTGAATTATGCACATAAATGATTGGAAAACTCAGTTAATATATAAAAATGTCCAAATGAACCCCAAAAATTCCAAAATTTAACACGACATTCCTATTGTTCTATGTTGACACCAAAAAAATTGAAAGCAAGAAGAGGCAACGAATATCATTTCGTCCTGAAAGGTGAAATGTTCCCAACCAGAACCATGAGGCTTCTTGTGAGAAGCTTCTACCTAAACCTGCCCCAAAGGGTACATTTTTTTAAAACGACATGTTGATGCCATTCCATGATAGCATGCTAAGGTTCATGAATTTCAAATGAGTTTTGGATTTACTAGAATTTCAAAACCAAGTTTCTCAACATTTACCGGCGAGCCACGATGACGAGATGTTTGAAATTCATCCCATTTCTTGCATGGGACATAAGCAGCAACCCATGGACACATATATGATTTTACAACACATTTTGGTGCACCGGAGCATGTGCATGTAGTTTATGTTTGAATTGTGCACCTAAAAAGCCTAGAAACCCAAGTTAATATATACAAATGTCCAAACAAACCCTAAATAATTCCAATTTTTTTGACGACACACCTATAGTTGCATGTTCACTACAAATAAAAGTTCTAGCAATCCAAAGACCCTCCTTTGCCGCTGGGACCCCATTATGTATTTCAAATCAAGACGAAAACTAAAGTAGATCACACACAGTTTATTATCATCAACTGTGGGAGATGTAGTACGAAATATCTTGGAGCACCATTGGAGTAGTACATATATGGCTTACGCGAGAAGGAGCATCGGCTACAGTCCATAGCTGGGGCGTCAAGCACACTAGCTCTCTCCCCAAATATCCATTTCACTGTTCAATCGTCGCTAGTGAAAGATGGGGACGTGGACCCGAGTCACGAGGGAAACTTTGGTGGCCCACTCTGGCAAGAGTGCGTCCGTCGCCGCCATGCTTGTGCTAACAAGCTACATGAGTGCGGCCACGATCTATGACCAGGCGGCCAAGGCAGCCCAAACGGCCGTTGTTGTTTCTCAGGTGGCAGCACCAACATCTACGACGAGGATAGCAACTGGCGAGAGCAGCACCACGACTATCCATTCCGCAACGGCGACCTTAGCCCTTATGTAGGCCACCCACGATCATGTCGAGGCCGCCCACGCCCAGATCCTAGCGGTCACCACACAAATCAAACAAAGCTTCTGCGACAACGGTCGGCAACCCATGGCCGAAGAGTTGGCAATCGCCGAGAGCGTTCGAGCAGCCATCCATGCCTTCATGGCATACCTTGCCATGATGGATCCCATCCAAGCCCACATCATAGCTGCCCACACCTAGCTCGTGGCGGCCTTTTCCAAAGATACGATAGATGTAGATGGCGAGATGCTTACCGAGTATGGTGTGATGGATGCCATGGAGCCCCTTCCCTAGGAGATCCTCTGGCGCAAGCTGGACATGGAGGAGGCAGCGGAGATCGATGAGCACTAGCCGTAGTAGTACTCTTTGTTTAATTTAGAGTGCTAGTCTTTAATTCTTTAGAGTAATGTTTAGGTCAGCTAGCCCTATTTAATAGCTGAACTTGCTCGATTAAGATGTGTGGGTGTGCTGTAGGCTCTTGTGTGTACCCAAATTATGCAATGACGTGGATGACCACTGTACTAGGGAAATTTGGACCAAAATTTGCACGTTCAAACTCACCACACACAGGGTAAGCTATATGAATCATTTGTGATGTTCACATATCGTACAAGTACTGAATAACAGACCGTGTCTGATGACACTTTACGTGCTAGTTTTTTCCCTGCAACGAGCCAAATTTTTTGGCTTCCGCGGAAATATCTACCTCGCCGCCCCTCCCCCTTACCCAAAGCCACATTTCCCCTGTTTCTACCTTCGTTTCCAAGTTCAAACCTTCACTCTGTGTTTGCAGTGCCACCTCCTCGCAGACGACCCTCCTTCACGCTGCTCGGCGTCGTCGATCCAGGCAGGTAATCCACACCCGACCCCCATGCTCCTCCTCCTTCTACATCCCACATGCCCTAACCGTCGTAATGATACCTTCCACCCAAATCACTAACCCCTACTACAGATAAGCGTCACCCTAAGCCATGGTGCATGCAGCATAGCCAAGAGCTCAAGGAGGATTTGGCAGTGGAGAAGCTAATCACAGCTGCATGCGAGAATGAGGTCAGGATGGCTGCCATTCATCCCGACCCCTAGATCTTGGAGGAGCACTTTGTCGTCAAGGCCATCATCGACGTGTCATGTGTTGTTGCCGCGACACGGTTGGCTTCTTTAAATGATAGCTCATATCGTTTTCTCGAGGCCACCGTCGATGCCTTCAACGAAGACTATGAGGTGTTTTCTCAGCGTCCCCATGCTTACCTCAACTTGAGAACCAGTAGGTTGGTTCCCGGAGCGTCTCAAGCAAC
Source organism: Hordeum marinum (assembly GCA_022496015.1). Lineage (NCBI taxonomy): Eukaryota > Viridiplantae > Streptophyta > Magnoliopsida > Poales > Poaceae > Hordeum > Hordeum marinum. The sequence goes on from CM039677.1 coordinate 176,701,949, forward strand.
TTACCAATATGAGGGGGCAGCCACGTTGTGGAGGCCTTTCCCTCTTCAATCTCCAAGGATCCAATCATCATCGATATCTCCGATGATGAGGAGAGCTTGTCTTATTATCTCACTATAAGGACCTATGTTTAGTTAGCTAGCTATGGCGGTTAAGCATGTTCGGTTTACCCATTGCATGTGTTGCTCATGCCTTTCCTTAACTAATTCTAATGAATTGTCCTATGTACTTTAACCATGCAATCTGATCCTCTAGTGTATATGTTCTATATGTCGTGCAATGTGGTGCTCACTTATTAATTGTTTGGTCAATTTGTTGTCTTTTTCAGTTAACCATTTGATTCAATTCTGCAATGTGATGTTAAATTATTCTAGGTGCAATTTTGTATTGTCTTTCATGTGATAAATAAATCGAATTTGGTTGTACAAAATACATGAGAAACAAATAAAATTGATATATTTCCAAGTTGTCAAGCATGCTTGGTTTAGTTAACTATCTGATCTTCTAGTATGTTATATATTGTGCAATGTGGTTCTTCATTTGTTGTGGTGTTTAGTTAACCGTTTGGTTCAATTCTGCAATGCGATGTTCAACTATTGTGGGTGCATTTTTATATTGTCTACCACGTGAGAAATAAATCGAATTTGGTTGTACTAAATACATGAGAAACAAATATAATTGCTATATTTCCAAGTTGTTAAGCATGCTTTGTTTGGTTAACTGTCTGGTCTTCTATTAGGAGTATGTTATGTTGCATCATGTGGTGCTCAGTTAATGTTCGGTTCATTTGTTGTGGTGTTTAGTTAACTGCTTGGTTCAATTCTGCAATGCGATGTCCAATTTTTGTGGCTCCAATTTTCTATTGTTATGCATGTGAGGAATAAATCGAATTTGGTTGCACTTAATACATGAGAAACATATAGAATTGCTATATTTCCTAGTTCTTAATCATGCTTGGTTTGGATAAATAGCACTTCCATGTGGCTCGAATTAATCTATTGAATCTGCAATGTGTTTATTTTTCATCAACATATTTTACGGATAGCATGCCAACCCTCACTTGACCTGATCAATAACTACCTTATATGTGTTATAGGGAAACAATGGGAAGCATTGAGGTTTGCAATCGAGGTTTACACATGCATGGTCCTTTGTCTAATAGCACATTATTGTGCAATTGTAGGAACAATTCTAATATTTAGGTTTTTAACAATTTGGTCTTGCACATGTAGGTCCTGCCGTCAGAGGTTTTGACCCACTGTTCGACCCTTTTTGCATATGGGGAAATGAGTTGTCCATGAATATCAGTCAAGTCAACAAACTCAGAAAGATTGTTAGGATAATGAAACTAGCGACAAAAAACAACAATATCTTTGTCTGCACAATGAAGAAGACATCAGTGCACTACAGGATGGTACTAACTATTATACCTTGTCTTTTTTATTCCTCTACGCCATTTCAAATCTAGAGAAGATATTTATGCATATCCTTGTTTTCAGGCCTTTCCAAAGCAGTTCACTGATGATTACCTCTCAAACCACCTATATGTTTAGGAGGCAAGGAAGGTATTCATACACAGCCATAGTACAATATTGGAGTCTTCTTGAACAGGACAAAGGATGAACGGTCAATCATCCACATGCATTGGCTTAAAGGTGCAAAGACCTTCAACATGAATGAAGGCTCGATATTCGCCTTCCGCTTTAGCAGTTTTCCAGATGAGATTCATCTGTCTATCTACTGTCTATGATTCTAATTTACAAAGGTTATAGATGCTGCATGTGGAACTTGGTGTTTTTGTAGTTGTGTAATGGGGTAGCTACCTATATGCCTATATGGTGTAACTAAGTGCTGAAGCTATATGATGTTATACTTTGAAGTATTTCAATTAGGAAATCCTGGTTCAGTAATATGATGAAATATATTGTATGCTTACTATGAATTGTCAATTGGATTAATAAATGGATTATTAATAATAGTCCAATTAGCCTACTAATTGGGGTTTTCTATTGCAAACGGTTATCGTGAAAACTCCATAGGCGATGACCTAAGATAATGCACACGGTTTTTAGGAAGAAAACATGTTGGATCAATAAACAATCACACACGACTTCATCTTGAAACTGTTTGCGTTATGCCACCTTGCGCAAACGTTTTCCACATAAAAAGTGTGTGTTATGGACAACCTATGCCACATAGTTTCTTCTATGCACAAAGCGTGATGCATTCGAGAATGCAAACGATAAAGTTGCTAATATCGTCTGCAATGGCAACACTATCATAGATGATTTGATGGGGGAAATTGTGTGTGATGTGTGTGCGAATGGAAATGTTTGTCTGGGATTCATCGTGTGGGATGTACATACGAATGAAAATGTTCTTCCTGGATTGACTGTGTGGGATGTACATACAAATGGGAACATATTCCATGGATTGACTGTGTGGGATGTACATACGAAGGGAAACATTTCTCTGGGATTCACTATGTGGAATGTACTTACGAATTGAAATGATTGGGCCTGCATAATTGTATGTGATGGCTAGACCGATCACACAGGAGTTCATTTTGTGCAGCGTGTGTGACCAGAGGGCCTATCCTCGATGGTTTCTGGGTCGTGTGGGAAGGATTCCCGGATACATCCATTTTGCATCATGATTTTATATTGAAATTTATGTTATTCTTGTCCATTATCCCCTATTAGCATACAATTCTTATGTTTCTTTCTCTCTAATTATGCAAGGTACATCACAAGGAGGGAAAGATCTGGAAACTGGAATTCTGGACCGGAAAACCGGGAAAAGGCAGAAAAATCACCAGACTCCAAATGACCTGAAACTTCACGAAGAATATTTTTGGAATATCTGGAAATTTCTGGGCAAAAATATACCAGGGGGGCACAAGTTGGCCACAAGCCAACAGGGCGCGACCCCCCAGGTCGTGCCCTGATGGCCTGTGGGGCCCCTACTGGCCCTCTAACACCCCTCTTCTCATATTTGGTCTACTTTACTCGAGAAAAAAAATCATAAGAAACCTTTTGGGACGAACCGCCACAGTCTCGAGGCGTAAACCTGGCAGAGGCCCTTTGCACTCTGACAATCAGATTCTACGGGGGAAACTTCTCTCCAAGAGGGGAGATAGAAGCTATCGTCATCACCAATGCTTCCTCCTTCATGGGAGGACCAATCTTCATCAACATCTTCACCAGCACCATCTCATCTCCTACCCTAGTTCATCTCTTGTAATCAATCTTTGTCCCTTAGAGAGGTTACTAGTTGTGTTGATTACATCTTGTAGTTGATGCTTGTTGGATTACTTGGTGGAAGAAATTATGTTTAGATCCTTGATCATTATTATTATACCTATGATCTTGAACATGTTGATGATGTGTGAGTAGTTACTATTGTTCTCGAGGACAATAGAGAAGTCTTGTTATAAGTAATCTTGTGAAGTTGGTATTCAGTCGATATTTTGATGATGTGTATGTTGTTACTTATTTTATTGGTGTCATGTGAACGTCAACTACATGACACTTCACCATACTATGGGCCTAAGGGAAGTCGTTGTGGAGTAAAAAGTAGATCATGGGTTGCTAGAGCGACAGAAGATTAAACCCTAGTTTACGCGTTGCTTCATAAGGGGTTGATTTCGATCCACATGTTTCCCTTATATTAATTCTTCTTTGGTAGCTACGGATGCTTGCGAGAGGGGTTAATCGTAAGCAGGTTGTTAGTTCAAGTAAGAACATCACCTTAGCACTAGCCCACCCACATATCAAATTATGAAAGTAGCAAACGCGAATCAACTCAACATGATGAACATGACTAGATGGAAATTCACATGTGTCCTCGGGAGTGCCTGCTTACTATAAGAGTACTGTCAGGCCTGTCCTTTGCTACAAAAAGGATTGAGCTACTTTGCTTCACCTTAGTTACTATTGTCACTTGTTACTTGTTACGAATTATCTTGCTACAAAACTATCTATTATCGTTACTCACAACACTTGTAGTGAATACCTTGCTGAAAACCGCTTGCCACTTCCTTCTGCTCCTCGTTGGGTTCGACACTCTTCCTTATTGAAAGGACTATTATCGATCCTCTATACTTGTGGTTCATCAAGACTCTTTTCTGGTGTCGTTGCCGGGGAGTGAAGTGCCTTTGGTAAGTGGGAATTGGTAAGGAAACATTTTATATACGTGTTCAAATTTACTGTTCCTTGTCACTCTGAATGGTCACCTTTTGAGTGGCTTGTGGGCATATTCGTCTCAAACTGATGATGAGGAAGTTTTTCCTCAACCTACTGAAAATATTTCTTATGAGATTCCATCAGGTATGCTTGAAAAACTATCATCTAATCCATATGATGGTACGACCCATCCTGATTACCATTTGATATTTGTCGATGAGATTTGTGGATTATTTCAGCTTGTAGGTTTGTCTGGAGACAAAGTTAAGAAGAAAGTTTTCCCTTTATCTTTGGACGGAAAAGCACTAATGTGGTATAGGCTACTGGATAATATTGGTTCATGGGACTGGAATCGTCCGAAGCTGGAATTTCATCAGAAGATTTATCCTATGCATCTAGTTCATCGTGGTCGGACCTTTATTTCTAGTTGTTGGCCTCGTGAAGGAGAAAGTATCACTCAATATTGGGGGGGCTTAAGTCTATGATGCACACTTGCCCCAACCATGACCTTCCACGAGAAATGATTATCCAAAAAATTTATGCTCGGCTTTCTCATGATGATCAAGCGCTACTAGGGAAAATCCTAGCAGTAGCGCGGTTTTTAGGTGTATAAGTAGCGCGGGTACCCGCGCTACTGAGTGCTACAACTAACTTTTAGCAGTAGCGATGGACGTCCCGTGCTACTGATATACATGTGAGCAGTAGCGTGCTTTATAGCAATGCGCTATTGATAATAGCTGTAGCACTCTGGAGTAAGACGCGCTACTGCTAAACATGGGTAGCAGTAGCAAGCTTTCCGGGACGTGAGGCCACGCTACTGCTAGTTTTATTAGTTTATGTTTTTTCTGCATATTTGTTTTGTATTTGTATAGGATTTATACAATAATATCTAGCATATCATACACATACAAATGTAATTATAGCATACACATATAAATTGTCTTCTCAATTCATGTCATCATCATAATCATCCTCCAACACAAAGTGGTCTCTCGTCATCATTTGTCGAAAATAATGATACAAGTCTTCAACACTTGCAACTACATGTCATCCATCTAAACAATGATATATACGAGAAGAGCTATCACTATGAGTGAGAGCAAAACTATGCAGTACAAGAGGCGACTGTTATGAGTCCTCTCTCGTGCTAGCATGAGCCTCCTAAAGTAACTAGCTTCTGCTTCTTGTCTGCTTTTAAAGCCTTTATGGCTAGCGCCTGAGACCCCCTCCACTTGCGCCTGACACTTGGACAACTCGTCGTATACTCCCGGAGCCTTCCCTTTGTACATGACATAGCACCGGTACTTCGCCATCAAGAATCTAGGTACCAGTTAGAGATGCATCTTCATCAAGAGAATGTACAATCATATGCAGCAAAATATACTTGAGCAACATGAAAAAGAAAGGGTTAGCAACTAGATGCAACATATAGTAAACATAAATAATCAATGCAATTTCATCATACGCAAACTAATTAACTAGAGGTACACAGGTCATCGTACCCAAACTAACAAAGTAGCGTTACGCAAGTTCGGTAGTGACTGTGGACATCATAAAGTTTCATCGCTATAGAAAGTATAAAAGTTCAACTGACACATATCATCATCATCGGCATCATAAATCACTAGAAGTTCCATCCTTCCATATCATCAAGGATGCAATCTAGCTTCTTGAACGGCGTGAGGTCCTGACGTTGCATGCCTATGCGTGTTCGGACGTCAGCTCGTGATATAGGGCCATGGTGGAACATTCCCTTCTGTTCAACGATTTCCTTCATGATGATCGTCGCAATGTCCCTCTGGATGTGAAATAAGTCATCTCTAAGTTTACAATCCGCTTATCCATGAGATTCTACCCACTTGCGGATATGATCATTGTTTTTGCTTGTCATGCAAAGCTTTTGGTGATCTGTTCTGAACTCCATCATGAGATGGAGGAGGTAGAATCCATCGTTCTTGCTTGGTTTTAGAACATGGATGCAACAGAAGTTAGTTTCATACGAGAAACCCAAATTCTTGTTCGGTTGTTTCCTGAGCTGCAGTGGCCACCACTAATGCTGAAGCCTTGGAGAGCATAATCTAGAATATTTATTAAGTGGGTGTAGTCCTTCTTCTCATAGTTTCTAGTAGGGTCAAAATACACGGCGTGGGAGACTCGCGGGTAAAGAACGATAAGGATGGCGCGACCGACCGTTATTCTCCATATGAGGGAGAAGGAATGATTGAAATGTACAAAAGGGTTGTCCAACACTGACTTACTTTGGATGATAAGGCAGGAGGACAATTTCCTGGTCCTTATTCTGTACCATGAAGTTTTTGAGGTACTCCCTAGCAGTTTTACGCTCAAATCTGCCTTGTCAGAAACATCTCGAAGATATGATCAAACCGTAGGAAGAACACCTCAACGGGCCGTGTGTCGACGTAGCACTTCCCCTCAAGCACACAAGCCACGTATGTCGGGTATCCTAGATCCTTTGAGGCTAGTAAGCTTTTCTTAGTCGACAGCACATGGTCGTGTAGTCTCCTGAGATCCCCTGATGTTGCCTCTAGCGGTTTCCACGGTAGCATCGGCTCTCCCGTAACATGGAACATGGCCGCACCTTTGACAGGTACATGATCTTCAAAATCCGCTGTCTGGCTGCTATGTGCTCTGGCTTGTTTGTAGGCAGCTGAGCCTATCTTCCCCGGTCTCTTCCCCTTTTTCTTGGGTTGACCTTCCAGACCCTTCCTTAACCCCTACCCGAGTGTTGTCGGGCTAAGCACTGTACGACCCCCGGCTAGTTCAGCTTGTGTTGAGGCGGCATCTTCAGGCATGTCCTGTGAGGATTGCATGAAGAGAGACTTCTTGCAATCTCTGCTACGACGTTCCTGCCCGGGAAGATCATCCATATCCTCATCAGCATGCTGATAGCACGAGTCATCATATGGTTGACTCATCATATGTAAGTCAACGTCATAGGCGCATGTATTGAGGAACCGAAGAGGGTCCTCCTCCATCTCATCATCCATTCTTTGTTCTACGGGGGCGATTACATCAGCTACTATTGGACCCCCTTCATCATGTCGTCCGCTGCTCTCACCCGACACTACATGTGCTGGTAATTGAGTAGGTGGGGTGGTGGTGTCCATAACTGCTTGTTGATGTGTGGTTATTGGTGTGCTCTCGGCCGGCTCCAGACGAAGAAGATTCTTCGGCCATAGCAGCACCCAACCCCTGCAGCTTCCAATCCGCAATGGGGTCTCGTCGTCCTCTCCCCCTAGCCATACTAGAGGAGGCAAATCCTCGTGCCCCGATTTCACACTCGACAAGGTAACCCTGAAGTGCCCACTGGGCATCGGCTGGCCATGGAATGTGAGTTCCAAGGGCTTCGTTATGAACCCCTTTCCCACGTCCACCTTCTGGCCTTTGATCAAGTAGAGTACGATGCACGGGGTTTGATCGGCCTGCAAACACATGTCTGCGGCATAAAACATCCGAAAGGCAACGAAAAAGGAATATTCTAGATATATATTGGTGCAACATGTAATTACCATGAGGGAGTCGAGGTCAGCCAAAGACGAAGGCGTGCCTAGCATGCCAGAGACTAAGGATGGGCTGCTATGAGTGGGTGCGGGTGCGGGAGCAGGCCCGGATGCGTGAGCAGGTGATGGTGCAGTGGTGGTGTTCACCGAGTTGCTCCCGACGAAACTAGGCATGGGGAAATCATCTACCATCTTTTCTGGATTTTCCTTCATCCAATTGATGATAGCCGGGGTCAAGTTAGTAGCAAAATCATTTCTGCAGGCATTTATAGCTGCATCGACTGCCTGCTGTTGATGCTCGCGCATTCCTGTAGGATGCATCCTACTTGGTTCCCATAGCACATGCGAGGTTTTTCCAGCTCTAATGGCTCAAACTTGCCAGGGGCCATCTTTGTGATCACCAGTCATCCGATGCCGAGTTTGTTAGGTTTTCTTATCCTCTGCTTCTTCGACTTTTTCTTTTTGGTAGCGGCATCGGCGCCGGTACCTTCCCTGCTGGTATCTTCCCTACTGGTACCTTCCCTGCCGATACCTTCCCCGCCGGTCTCATCGCCGCCATCGGTGTCGGCACCGTCGGTGTCGATGTCGGTGTCAGTACCATCATCGGTGCCGACCTACAAACCTTTGTTGTGCTTAGCAGACAAAAATTCGACTTACTGTTGTTCACCCTCATAATCCATCTCGTCTGCATATTGGCCAGAAGGCCCGGTTTCATCGTTGTTCGACATGTTTCCTATGATTAACTCTCCTCATTTAATTCTAAAACTATAAAAAATGAGAATTGACATAAAAAAGATCTATGTTTGCCAGAATGTCGTTTCCCAGCAAATCCTGGCACTCGATATGCCTACTTTCTAGCACAAGTCATGCCAAAATTCACGGAAATTTTTGGCATGACCTTTGCTAAAAAGTGGACATATTGAATGCCTGAAATTCACTAGAACGGAAATGAATCAACATTCTGGTGAAACATAGGCCACTCGGATCATTTACCCTACACATAATCATCATTTTCCAAATAAGACATGTCCAAAACATGACATGTCCAAATTCCAAATATGACATGTCCAAAACATCACATGTCCAAATATGACATGTCCAAATATCACATGTCCACTTCAAATTTGCATATAAAAGGAGGAAAAATATAGAACTTGAAGAAAAATGCAAGAAACCTATATAATCAATTCTATTTTTTCTGCAAGAAACATAACCCTAAATTTCTATCCTAATTTGACGAAGAACCTAACTAACTAGGGTTCATACTAACTAGGGTTCATAATATAGCCAATTAACCTACTAGTTTGATACCTAGCTATATTCATCACTAAATAGATAACCTAATTAACCTATTGCCCTAACTAAAACCTAATTAAGTAAATTAACTGAAAAACCCTAGCTAGCAGAGAGAGGAGCCTTGGGTGGCTTATAGAGGGTGCATGGGCGAGGAAGCAGGCCTGACGACGGCCGAGGTTGGGAGGGGAGGAAGCAAAGGAGGGAGGCGTGGTGCACCAAGGCCGTGGTTGGGGGCGAGGGCAAGGTCGCTGGGGTCGGGGGGGTCAGGGGCGAGGACAGGACTCCGGCGAGGTCGAGGGCGAGGGCAGGGCTGCGTCGCTTGAGGAGGGAGGTGTGGTGTGCTGGGGCCAGGGTCGGGGGCGAGGGCGAGGTCGCCGGGGTCAGGGGGTTGGGGGCGGGAGAAGAAAGAGGCGGGATAAGAGAGAGTGGGGATTTGGGGGAAGAAGCAAAGGAGGGAAGCCCGCTAGGGGGTTAAGTTAATATAGCAATAGCGCGTTTCCTCAAGACACGCTATAGGTAAGTTAGCTATAGCGCGTTTCTCCAAGAAGCGCTACTGCTATCACATGTAGCTATAGCGCGTTTCTCCAAACGGTGCTACTGCTATCTTGACTAGCTATAGGTCTTTTTAGGAACAGCACTACTGCTATAACCAGTACCTATAGCAGTTTTCCTGTTTGTTTCTTCCTTTTCTTTTCTTCTTTTTCTTTTCTTTTCTTTTCCTTTTTTCCGAGAGCATGAACGAAGGAAAGGTGATACAGTGTATATAACTAAGGCGATATATATTGCATCATTTGACGGTTAAGTATGTATACAAAATAGGAACATATATATTACATCATTTGACCCATGCATAACGGTTAAGTGTGTACACAAAATAGGAACATATACATTACATCATTTGACCGATAATGGTTCCTCAGTGTCGCGTTTTCGTTTTTGAGTGAGCTTCTTTCCCTTCTTGTTCATTGAAGAATAATTAAGCCCCTCATTGTGACTTTTCCTTTTCCATGGAGTACGATCTTTCTTAGGTAATGTAGTCTTGATTCTTCTTTTGACGTATACTTCATCTTCATCGTCATCTTCCCTCATTGGGTTGTTGTACTGCTCGTAGTCTTCCTTGTTGGCGACTCCATCCATTCCAATGATGTTCCTTTTGCATCTCCTCGCGACAACACGATTGGGATTGCACGAGTCGGTTATGAAGAAGCATTGTGTCACGTGCTCAACGTGTACCCATGAATCATTTGTTGTGATAGCGTTCATGGTATCGCTCTTGGCGTCGGGTATAGTCATGGTAGTGAAATACCGGTTTTCTCTTTCGACATTCTTAGCCCATCGAACACGGAACATCGTCGTGTTGTGCACTCCAGAGTTGTCAAGCTCCCAGATCTCCTTGAACCTTCCATAAAATCTCTCAGTTGCGCTATTGTCGCTATCGGTCATGCATTCCATCGTCACCCCTGAGTTCTGATAACCACTATCCATATATTTGGCCTCCATGTAGAATGTGTATCCGTAGATATCGTATGCCTGATAGGTGACGAGGTTGGGCGAGGGGCCACGTGCTAAGGCGTATATGAGCAATCCGTCCTTAGAGCCCTCTTCTGAGGGATTAGCAATAATATTCTCTTTGAACCAATGAAGGAAAGTGGAGTTGTGCTCTCTAGTAACTTCGGCGTCCGTCCTGTATACCCCTCGGTCACAATACTTCTTTGCGATAGTTTCTTTCTACAGTGCCGCGAAAGGATCTACCTAATGTAGGTGTTGTAGCACTACCAAGTTTGCTCTGTCAAAGTCGTTGCATCAATCTGCGTAGGCCACATGCAGTTCCCTGCGATCGTTGGAGTGACCATGTCCTTCAAGCCTCCCATCGTGCTTGTTAACGGGCAAACCAACATCACGAGGCCGGTCTGCGCCATAAAGAAAATTCTCACAGAAAGAGATGCACTCTTGTGTCAGATAGCCCTGGACAATGCTTCCATCCGGACGGAACATGTTACGAACGAATCCTTTGATGATCCCATTGATCCTCTCAAATGGCATCATGTTGTGCAGGAATGACGGCCTCAGGTCTATTATGTCGTCCACAATACGGACACACAGATGCACCATGACGTCAAAGAACGCGGGCAGGAAGTACATCTCAAGCTCATTTAGTATGACAACGATCTCTTCCTGTAGCCTTCGGAGCTTCTTCACACTGATTAACTTTCGAGAGATGACATCAAAAAAGTTACAGAGACCAATAAGCATGTCACAGACGTGCTTGTCCATTATCCCTCTAAAGGCAACAGGTAGTATCTGCGTCATCATCACATGACAGTCATGGGACTTCATCCTGCTGAACCTTTTCTTCTTCGTGTCTAGATATCTGCTTATCTTGCCACAGTAACCGGAACTAACTTTGATTCTGGTAAGGCACTTGAAGAATTGATCGATCTCAGCCGGACTTAAGGTGAAGCAAGAAGGGGGGCAATAATCATCTTCCTTTACTTTTTTGCCCTTATTCTCCCGCGCCTCTGTCTTCGTCTCTGTCTCCTCTGACTTTTTACGGGGCGGCATGTGCAGATCTGCCCTGATCTCCAAATCTTGCAAGTCTTTTCTTGCCTTCAGCCCATCCTTGGTCCTATCTGGCATGTTCATCAGTATTGCAAGCAAGATCTCAAGGACATTCTTACAGATATGCATTTGATCAAGGCAATGAGGTGTGTCGAGTTTGTGCCAGTACTCCAAGTCCCAGAAAACAAACCTTGTCTTCCATACCTTCATCAGCGGCTCTGACGCCTTTTTCATCATCTTTCCCGACGCGGGGCACTGTTCCCAATTTCTCAACAACTCATCGATTTCGACGCCGCTCCGCTTACGTGGAGGTCCTCAATGCTTAGCCTCACCATTGAATAGACCTCCACGATTTCTCCATGGGACGTCCTTCTCGATCCATCTTCAATGCCCCATGTACACGATTTTCCTAGACCCGCCATCTTTCCTTGACGTTAGTTGCTGAGACGTCGTATCATCCATGCACCGCGTGCATCCGCAATATCCATGGCACACCTGTCCTGTGACATATCTGTAACCGAGATAGTCATGCACCATCATGATCAACTCGACTCTCATATAGAAATACTCGCCTTTGTTGGTATCCCATGTCTTGGCCGGTGTTTTCCATAACATGCATAACTCCTATTGAAGTAGCCCCAGATACAGATTACTATTATTTCCCGGTTGTTTTGGCCCTTGAATCAGCATGCTCATGTGTATGTACTTTGACTTCATGCACAACCAGGGGGAGGTTGTACATCCATACAAACACGGGACATGTGCTATGGTTGGTGTTCTGGTTGCCAAACGGATTCATGCCATCGGTGCATGCACCGAGCATGATGTTCCTTGCATCACATGCGAAATACCGATATTTTCTATTAAATGCTCTCCACCGGCTTCCATCCATGACATGTCTCAGCTTCGGATCATCTCCATCGTCGGGCTTCTTCCTCTCCGCGTGCCAGTTCATGAGCTTTGCTTCCTTGGGATCTACGAAATGCCGCTAGAGACGAGGAGTGATCGGTAAGTACCATACAACTTTCTGGGGAGATTTCTTCCAGGCCTTCTTGTATCGAGAAGCATTGCACACTGGACAGCTTTGTTTTTTTGCGTGCTCCTTCCAATAAATTATGCAATTGTTGATGCATGCATGGTATCTAACATGCAGCAGATCAAGAGGGCACACGATCTTCTTTGCCTCATCCACACTACTAGGACATAGATTTCCTGTGGGAAGAACATCCTTTAGGTACTTGAGAAGCTCATCAAGGCTAGTGTCGGTCCATTTGTTTTTAGCCTTCGTCTTCAGGAGTTCGAGCGTGAAACTCAAGCGAGTCACCTCGGGATTGCAACCATGATACAATGAAGTGTTTGAGTCTACCACCAGTTGTTGTAGCTTTGCCTCCTCTCTAGAAGCACCTCTCTCAGTACTCGTCTCCTTGCGAAGCAGTGCTTGAACATGAGGGTCTCGCACGATTGAACTTAGTACTAACGAATTATGCAACGTGGAGTCCACGTTTTCTCCGCTGCCATGTCCGGCCCCTTCTCCACCGCCATTATCGATCATCTCTTCGTCTTGCCCTATGTCGTCATTGCATGTCCCGTCGGCATCCTCAACATCATCATCCTCATCTTCAATTATCCATCGAGTATAGCCATCCATGAAACCAGTCACGAGCAGGTGCGCCATCACACGACCATCATCATAGGGGTCAAGCCAAACTCGTCCTTTGCATCTTCGACATGGACATAAAACCTCTGTCAGGTTATTGTCTTCCATGTCCTGCACCGCCGACCGCAACCACCTATCCACCACCATTCCACTGACAACCATCATGAACGCCTGCATGGTAATAATAAAAAATTGATTATAAAAATGCATGCATGCATCAAAGTCATACAAAAATTCGGCATGACATTCCCTAAAAATAGGACATATAGAGTTTGCCTGGAATTCGTCGAAACGAGAATAAATCGACATTTCGGCAAAACAGAGGCAACTCACAAGCACAATTCAGCGGCAACTCATGCCACACACACAATTTCCATCATATCGCTTGATTATTTCATATCTCACACATACACATATTTCCATTCTTGCAAAAGCATAATTTTTTAATCAACTATCTCGAGATCGAGCACGGTGATGATGAGATGTTGATAGGTGTCACCACACACACCTATGGAATGATCAAAAGTGGACAAACCTCTTCTCGACAAGGTTATAGATGTAGTTAGGGAGGTACATAGGTCACTTCATTAAATTCTAGCTAGATCTACCTAGCTAGCTAGTTTGGGAGGAGACAAGTTTAGCTAGTGGAGGGGCAAGGAAAAAGAGAAAGGAGATGCATTAATGGAGGTTGTGTAGTTATCTAGGAGTAATAAAGAGAGAGAAAGATAGGTAGAAGAAGGAGAGTAATGGGGGGAGAAGTAGTGAGGAAGAAGCAAAGTGAGGGAGAGAGGAGGTGGGAGCTAGGGGGGAGTGAGGCAGAGAGGAGGGGAGGGGGAGGGAAAAGGTGGTATGGTTGCGGCTTAGCAGTAGCGATGGGAGCAAAACACGCTGCTGCTAATAAGCTAGCAGTAGGACTCCTCTGCACACATAGGCTACTGCTAAGCGGGGCCCTCCATGTGGCCAGTTTCAGAATTAGCAGTAGCGACATGAAAAAAAAGCGTGCTACTACTATTACATTAGGAGTAGCGCATTTATTCTAGGCATGCTACTGCTAAACCTAGCATGGCGGGAACGGTCGGTCAATTTTAGTACCAGCGATATTCTACCAAGCCGTTCTACTGCTAAGTTGGTAGCAGTAGCGCATGTCCACGGACCGCGCTGCTGCTAATTAGCAGTAGCGCCTCTTCCTGTCACGCATTGCTGCTAAGATTCTGTGTATAAGGTTTTCCCTAGTAGTGAAGTATTACTCATTTCTTGTGTTGCTGGTTCCTATATGAATGAGACTATTAAATTCAAATGGGATCTTCAAGAAATAATGAAACACAACTCTGAAGATTGGGAACTCAACGAAGGTAAAGTGTTAGGTATAAAGCCTCGATTTGATTGTGTTAAATCTTTCATGTCAACTCCTACTTTCCATGAGCTTAGAAATAAATATGTTCTTGATTCTAGATAGTAGATAAATCCTGTGAATTATTTGCTGCTCATGTTGATCTTCCCAAAGAGAAGTGGTTTAAATATTATCCTCCCATTGAAAAATCATTAGAAGAACCTATTAAGATTAAGAAGTAAGAACTAATTGTGAATCATGTTGATCCAATTGTTCCTACTGCTTACATTGAGAAACCTCCTTTCCTGTTAGAATTAAGGAACATTCTAAAGCTAAAACCATGGTTAATAAAAGTCATGTTAGGATACCCAAGCCTTCTGAACAAATAAATGTTGATCCTTAAGTTGCCATGGTTAAAGACCTTCTAGTTAATAACATTGATGGTCAGGTTATTTAATTTTATGATGAAGTTGCTAGAATAGCAAAACCTGTTAAAAACGAGCGAGATGAGCTCGATAAAAACAAACCCATTGTAGGCATGCCTGTTGTCTCAGTTAAAATTGGAGATCATTGTTACCATGATTGTGTGATATGGGAGCTAGTATTAGTGCTATTAATTTCACATTGTATCAAAATGATGCATGACACAACACCCTCTGAGATTGAAGATACTGATGTCACAATTAAACTTGCGAACTGTGATACTATTTCACCACTTGGGATTGTTAAAGATGTCGAAGTCTTGTGTGGAAAAGTCAAGTACCCCACTAATTTTCTAGTACTTGGTTCAGAACAAGACAATTTTTGTCCCATTATATTTGGTAGACCTTTCTTGAATACTGTTAATGCTGAAATTAATTGTGTTGCTGGGAAGGCCAAAACAAGCTTTAGTAATAGGACTCATGATTTTAATTTTTTAAGTTTAGTAGACAACCGCACAAAAAAGAATTACCAAGTAAAGATGAGATAATTGGACTTTCTTCTATTGTCGTACCTCCTACTGATTCATTAGAATAATATTTGCTAGACCATGAAAATGATATGCATATGAATGAAAGAAATGAAATTCATGATGTATTCCTTAGGCAAACACCTATTCTTAAGAACAACTTACCATTTGATCTATTAGGGGACCCCCTCCACCCAAGGAAGATCCCGAGTTTGAGCTAAAAACATTGCCCGATACTTTAAAATATGCTTATCTTGATGAAAATAAGATATATCATGTTATTATTAGTGCCAATCTTTCAGAACATGAAGAAAAGAGATTACTTAAAACTCTGAAGAAGCAAAGGGCTGCTATTGGATATACTCTTGATGACCTTAAGGGCATAAGTCCCACTCTATGTTAGCACAAGATTAATATGGAACCAGATGCTAAACCTGTTGTTGATCATCACTTCCACCTCAATCCTAAGATGAAGGAGGTGGTAAGAACTGAAGTATTAAAACTTCTGGAAGCATGTATAATCTATCCTATTGCTAGTAGTAGAAGGGTAAGCCATGTTCATTGTGTTCCTAAGAAAGGTGGTATAACTGTCACCCCTAATGATAAAATTAAGCTCATTCCACAAAAAATCGTAACCGGCCATACGATGATAATTGATTTCAAGAAACTAAACAAAGCTACTTGAAAAGATCATTACCCTTTGCCTTTTATTGATCAAATGTTAGAAAGATTATCTAAGCGCACACACACACTTTTGTTTCCTTGATGGATACTCGGGGTTTTCTCAAATACTTGTGTCAAAAGAAGATCAAGAGTAAAGTACCTTTACCTGTCCCTTTGGAACTTATGCTTATTGACCTATGCCTTTTGGTTTATGCAATGCACCTGCTACCTTTCAAAGATGTATGACTGCTATATTCTTTGACTTTTGTGAAAAGATTGCTGAGGCATTCATGGGTGATTTTTCTGTTTATGGAACTTCTTTTGATGATTGCTTGGGCAACCTTGATCGAGTTTTGCAGAGGTGCGAAGAAACTAGTCTTGTTTTGAATTGGGAGAACTGTCACTTTATGGTGAATGAAGGTATAGTTCTTGGGCATAAAATTTCTAAGCGAGGCATTGAGGTGGACAAATCTAAAGTTGATGCAATAGAGAAAATGCCATCTCCGAGAGATATCAACGGTATAAGAAGTTTCCTTGGTCATGTTGGTTCTTATAGGCGTTTCATTAAAAAATTCTCAAAAATTTCTAGGTCGTTAACTAATCTTCTTAAAAAAAGATATTACTTTTGTTTTGGGTGATGATTGTGTGGAAGCTTTGCAAATACTTAAAAAATATTTGATTTCTACACCTATCGTTCAACCACTTGATAGGAACTGACCATTTGAAATTATGTGTCATGCTAGTGATTATGCTATTGGTGCTGTTCTAGGGCAAAGAGTAGACAAGAAATTAAATGTTACTCATTATGCTAGTAAGACCCTAGATACCGCTCAGAGAAATTATGCTACTAACGAAAAGGAATTGTTAGTGCATGTGATAAGTTCAAACCTTATATTATGGATTCCAAAGAAACTATTCACATAGATCATGCTGCTATTAAATACCTTATGGAAAAGAAAGATGCTAAACCTAGACTTATTAGGTGAGTACATTTACTTCAATAGTTTGACTTGCACATAGTTGATAGAAAGGGAGCTGATAATTTTGTAGCAGATAACTTGTCTAGTTTGGAAAATGTTCTTGATGACCCACTGCCTATTGATGATAATTTTCCTGAAGAGCAACTTGCTGTTATTAATGCTTCACGTAGTTTTCCTTGGTTTGTTGATTATGCAAATTTTATTGTTGCTAAATATATTCCACCTAGCTTCACAATCAAAAACAAAAGAAGTTCTATTATGATTTTCGGCATTACTTTTGGGATGATCAACATCTTTCTAAAGGAGTAGATGGTGTTATTAGACGTTGTATACCTGAGCATGAACAGGAACAAATACTAAGGAAGTGCCATTCCAAAGCTTACAGAGGACACCACACTGGAGACAGAACTGCCCACAAGGTATTACAATCCGGTTTCTATTGGCCTACTTATTTTAAAGATGCTTCTAAGTATGTCCTTTCATGTGATGAATGCCAAAGAGTTGGTAACATTGGTAAACATCAGGAAATGCCTATGAACTATTCATTTTCTATTGAACCATTTGATGTTTGGGGTTTTGACTTTATGGGACCTTTTCCTTCCTCTAATGGGTATACTCATATTTTAGTTTTTGTTGATTACGTTACTAAGTGGATAGACGCTATTCCAACTAGTAGTGCTTATCATAACACTTCTATAAAAATTCTTAAGGACATTACATTTCTGAGGTTTGGAGTCCCTAGATATTTCATGACTGATGCTGATTCACATTTTATGCATGGTACTTTCCGTAAACAGTTAGCTAAATATGATGTTAACCATATAATTGCATGACCTTATCATCCTCAACCTAGTGTTCAAGTTGCATCGAGAAATCGCAAAATAAAATTAATCTTGCAAAAGACTAACAATAGATCCAGGAAGAATTGGTCTAAGAAACTAGATAATGCTCTTTTGGTCTGTAGAACTGCTTATAATAATCTCATGAGGATGTCTCCCTATGAAATGGTCTATGGAAAAGCTTTTCATTTACCTCTTGAGTCAAAATATAAATCTTATTGGCCAATTAAAGAACTTGATTAGATTTTAAACTTGCCGGTGAAAAGAGGTTATTTGACATTAGCTCACTAGACGAATGGAGGACACAAGTTCACGAAAATGCTAAGTTATTTAAAGAAAAGGTAAAAATATAGCATGAAAAGAGAATCCAAAAACGAGAATTCAATGTAGAAGACCTAGTGCTTTTGTACAATTCTCGTTTTAGTTATTTTGCAGGAAAAATCCTCTCAAAGCGGGAAGGACCATACATTGTCGACGAGGTCTATTTCTCTGGTGCTATAAAAATTAATAACTTCGAAGGTAAAAACCCGAGAGTGGTGAATGGTCAAAGAATCAAACATTATATTGCAGGCACACCCATTAATGAGGAAGCCAATATCATCCAAGTCATAACATCGGGAGAGCACATAAAGTAAGCCTTCCAGAGCACTCTAGGAACCTGAAAAGGGCTAGGTATGTGGTACGGTAAGTGAACTGACTCCAAATATTCCAAAAAATTAATTTATGTCAGTTTTGGTATTTTAGAAAAATTACAAAAATAAAAAAGAGTCAGGGGGACCCACGAGGGACACACAAGCCAATAGGGGCCCTCGTGTGCCTTCCGGACTCCGATTTGTTCCCGAGCTTGTATTTTGACCTAGAAAAATCATAATATATACCCCTGCATGTTTTGACCACCGTATCACGAGTTTCTCCTCTATTCTTGTTTCCAGCTGTTTTTCTGACAGATCTAGATCACCATGACTTCACCAAACTCTCCCATGGACAAGTTCTTCGAGAAGGACATCAACCCCTACCTGCCGGAGGTGATGAAGCACGCTCGGTCCATTGAGATGCATGAGGGGGTGCTCCATATCCGGGATGTTGAAGGTCCTAAGAAGGAGGGAAGTGAGAAGACCAGGTGTGCATTTGTGGAACATGAGATCTGTAAGTGCCAAGGGATGGTTGAGCATGGTTTGAGTGCTAACCACTCTATGATCACGAATTTCATCCGGGAAAACAAGTTGGACACAAGGAAAGTAGGAGAGATTCTTTTCAAGCTTCAAGAGCGGATCGATCACCTCCAAGATCAAGTCTATGAATTTCAAGGCCGAAACTATGAGTATGAATCTAGGTTTAAAAGGATGGGCCTCGCTATTGATTTCAGGATTCTAGAGATAAGATCTTGTTTTTATGATGGGGAGCCCGTGCCTTGGCGGATGGAAGACATGCCTGCATCATCACCGCCACCATCACCCAAAGAGGACGCTTGAGTACATGGGTATGGGCACCACCCTGAGCTTATTCCAATCTTGGGGGAGGTGCCCCGGTATCGTATCACCATCACTTTTACCACTACTATCTATATTAGTTATATCTTTAGTTTTTCGTGATTTAGATAGTTAGAATTTCAGATTTGCTTTGTTTAGAATTTTGCTTCGAGATATACCTATCCTTGTAACCAAGTGTGAGAGTTATATAATAAAGATTACTTGAGTTTGTGTGCTTTGCTCTCATGCACCCATGATCATAGCATGGCAATAAAAAGAGTAGAAAAAATATCATATGCTTATCTCATGACTTCACACAGAAAAGAGGTGTAAGTAATGACTTCAGTAATAAAAACATAGCATGGGTAATTGGTATAATCTATGCAGAAGTATGGTAGAGAAGAGGAGATTTACATATTAATATACTATCTCGAACACCTTCTATGATTGTGAGCTCCCACCAAATATTATATAATGACCAAGTGTTGAAGTTGGACATGGAAGGCAACATAATAATCATGATTGTTTACATTTGCATAGAAGTTATATGGTATTTGATCCCTTAACACGTGATGCTTGCTTAGGATCTTTTGCTAGCCCAATAATTCACACTAAGTAGAGATACTACTTGTGCATCCATAACCCTTAAACCCAGTTTCTTGCCATTGAGTGCACCATAACTACCTATGGTTTGAATAAGATCCGTCGAGTAAGTTGTCATCATTGCACAAGACAATAAAAATGCCTCTAAGCATGTAAGATCTTTTATTGTAAGGGTAAGTAAGCTTTGTACGATCTTGTGATAGTGAAGAAATAAAAGCGACGGAGTGCATAATAAAGTTCACTATCACAAGGGGCAATATAAAGTGATGTTCCTTTGCATTAAGAGATTGCAAATATCAAACAAATGAAAGCGTATAGGGGATCAATTGTAGCCTTTCTCAATAAGTAAGAGTGTCGAACCTAACAAGGATCCAAAGGTAGAACAAATATTCTCTCAAATTCTATCGACCACCGATACAACTCTACGCATGCTTAACACTTGCTTTACCTAGAACAAGTATGAAACTAGAAGTACTTTGTAGGTGTAACGGGATAGGTTTGCAAGACAATAAAGAGCACATAAATAGAAACTAGGGGCTTCTAGGATAAAGAAACAACTAAGTTATTTTAGCGAGTGTGGAAAAGTGGTGGTAGGAGTTGCGGAATTGTCCCTAGGCAATCAATAACCAAACCGGTCATCATTATTGCAATTTTATATGAGGGAGAGGCATAAGCTAACATACTTTCTATACTTGGATCATGTGCACTTATGATTGGAACTCTAGCAAGCATCTGCAACTACTAAAGATCATTAAGGTAAAACCTAACCATAGCATTATAAGGTATCAAGTCCTCTTTACTCCCATATGAAACAACCCACCTACTCGGGTTTATGCTTTTGTCACTCAAGAAACCCACCATAGGAAAATCATGAACACATTGCAACACCCTACAGCGAGGATCCCTCACGCTTGCGCGACACGGAGAGCACCATAGGACAGCACCAATATTAAAACATGCAACTCAAACCAATCATGATCATCAATCAACCCATAGGACAACAAAAATCTACTTAGACATCATAGGATGACAAAACATCATTGGATAATAATATGAAACATAAAGCACCATGTTCAAGTATAGGGTACAGCAGTTTGCGGGAGAGTGGACCTCTGTAGATAAATGGGGGATGGTGATGGAGGTGTTGGTGAAGACGACGGAGTTGTTGGAGTAGATCGCCGTCACGATGATGGCCCCGGCGACGTTCTAGTGCCACCGGGAGAGAAGGGGAGAGAGCCCCCCTCCTTCTTCTTCTTCCATGACATCCCCCCTATATGGGAGGAGGGTTTCCCATCTGGTCCTTGGACTCCATGGCGGCAGAGGGGCGAAAGCCCCTCCGAGATTGGATCTCTCTCTCTATTCCTTCTGTTTCTGCGTTCTAGATTCTGGACTTTCACCGTTTCTTAAATATCTGGAGATCCGTAAGTCCTATTGGGCTGACATTTTGAGGAGATTTTTATCCGAATATTAGCTTTGTTGCTGAGAAAGAAGGGCACCAACCGCCTTATGGGGTGACCACATGGGCCCAGGGCGCGACTAGGGGGGTGGGTCGCGCCCCTAGCTTGTGGTCACCTCGGGCATCGTCTCGGGTTGATTCTTTTTCCCAAAAATCATATATATTCCAAAAAAAATCTTCGTAAGTTTTTATCGAGTTTGGACTTCGTTTGATATGGATTTTCTGTGAAACAAAAAACATGCAACAAACTGGAACTAGCACTGGGCACTGGATCAATATGTTAGTCCCAAAAATAGTATACAAAATTGCCAAAAGTATATGAAAGATGTAGAATATTGGCATGAAACAATGAAAAAAAAAATACAACAGATACATATCAAACCTCTGCTTCCCACTGTGAAGGGACTATCTTTTACATTCTTACAAAATTTTATTTTCATGCAAGAGTCAATAATATTACCCCTTATTCCTACATATCAACTATTTAATGGCGAGCATTGTGTATTAAGGAAAGATCTAGAAAAATATATCCAGTTGAATGCAGGTGATCATGATTCATTATTGTTGACATTATCCTTGAGGTAAATAAGTTGGGTGGCAAGAATAATAGAGCCCGCATCTTCCAATGTGTCCCATGGAATCACTGGTTCCAATAATATGCAATGTGTGTCAACAATCATAGAAGGCTACATTATAGTTGAGTATGTGAACTTGCTACAAATACAAGCTCTCACATAGACTCTTCTCTCGATTATGATAGCGATGATTATCTCAATGACTAATGTCATTGTTTGTCGGTTCTCAACAAAGATTATGCTTCATATTTCTTCGCTTGTGAATGGATTGTTACTTGTTTGTGAGAAGCTATATGATGACGTTTCTGAGCCTCAATTCTAAACCGTAATGTATGACTCACTAAACTATCAATTAATCATCAAAACATCTACAGACGGCGCTCGAGGGGGTGGCGCACCGAGGGGTGCATTAAGGACATAAGACTTCTGTGCAGCAATGAGGACAATCCTCAGATCACGGACCCAGTCCGCAATATTGCTACCATTATCTTTCAACTCTATTTCTCTAGGAACATATAAGAAATACAAGGGAGCTATAGCGCGAGCAAGTAATCTACAACATAATTTGCAAAGACACTATTGACTATGTTCATGTTAATGAGTTCAATTAATCATATTGACATCCCTCCGGTCATTCGAGTGATACATGATCCAAATTCACTAAATCAAGTCCGATCATCACGTGAGTTGAGGTGGTTTCAATGGTGAACATCATCATGTTGATCATATCTACTATATGACTCATGTTCGACCTTTCGGTCTCTTGTGTTCCGAGGCCATGTCTGTACATGCTAGGCTCGTCAAGTTTAACCCGAGTGTTCTGCATGTGCAACATTGGCTTGCACCCGTTGTATGTGAATGTAGAGTCTATCACACCCGATCATCATGTGGTGTCTCGACACAACGAACTTTCGCAAAGGTGCACACTTAGGGAGAACACAATTTATCTTGAAATTAAGTGAGGGATCACCTTATAATGCTACTGTCGTCCTAAGCAAAACAAAGTGCATAAAAGTATTAACATCACATGCAAATCATAAGTGACATGATATGGCCATGAACTTGTGCTTTCGATCTCCATCTTGAAAGCACTGGCATGATCTCCATCGTCACCGGCATGACACCATGATCTCCATCATCTTGATCTCCATCAACGTGTCGCTGTCGGGGTTGTCGCTCCCATCATGCTTCTACTACTATTGCTACCGTTTAGCGATAAAATAAAGCATTACATAGCGCTTAATGATTCACATGCAGGTCATACAATAATTAAAGACAACCCTGTGGCTCCTGCCGGTTGGCATACTCATCGACATGCAAGTTGTGATATTCTATACAAAACATGATCATCTCATACATCACATATATCTCATCATGTAATTGGCCATATCACATCACAACATACCCTGCAAAAACAAGTTAGATCTCCTCTAATTGTTGTTGCATATTTTACGTGGCTGCTATGGGTATCTAGCAAGAACAATTGTCACCTACGCAAAACCACAACGGTGATACTTAAGTTGCTTTTCAACCTTCTCAAGGACCGCCTTTGTCGAATCCGATCCAACTAAAGTAGGACAAACAGACACCCGCCAGCCATCTTTGTGCAACGAAGTTACACGTCAGTCGATGGAACCTGTCTCTCGTAAGCATACGAGTAAGGTTGGTCCGGGCCGCTTCATCCCACAATACCGCTGAACCAAAAACACGACCAAGGGAGGAAGCAATCTAAGCATCAACGCCCACAAACTCTTTGTGTTCTACTCGAGATCTCATCTACACATAGACCTAGCTCATGATGCCACTGTTGGGGAATGTCGCATGGGAAACAAAAAAATTCCTACGCGCACGCAAGATCTATCCATGGTGATGAGCATCTACGAGAGGGAGAGTAGATCTACATACCCTTGTAGATCGCTAAGCGGGAAGCGTTAAGAAACGTGGTTGGTGTAGTCTAACGTCTTCGCGATCCAAATCACCAAGCGTCCCGTGATCTCATCATGATCCGTCCTGCGATCCAATCACGATCTGTCCCATGAACTCATCACGATCCGTCCCGCGATCTCATCATGATCCGTCTCGCGATCTTGATCACGGTCCTTCCGATCTAGCGCCGAACGGACGGCACCTCCGCGTTCAGCGCACATACAGCTCGATGACGATCTCCGCCTTCTTGATCCAGCAAGAGGGAGTGGAGAGGTAGAAGAGTTCTCCGGCAGCGTGACGGCTCTCCGGAGATGGTGGTGGAACTATTCCAGCACGGCTTCGCCTAAGCACTGCAGAAATCTGATCTAGAGGAGAAACTATACACTAGAGGAACGGGTAGCACGTGGCTGAAAACTTGTGCCAAAACCCTAAAACCCTCTAGTATATATAGGAGGATAGGAGGAGGAGGCTTGGCCCTCAAGGAGCCAGCCCTAGGCTTCGGCCGAACCAGGAGGGAGGAGTCCTCCTCCTCCACTCCTAGTAGGATTAGGACTCCTTCCTTATCTAGCCCTTTTTGCCTTTTTCCACCTTTTTCCTTTTGGAATTTTCTTCCCAGCCACATGGGCCTTGTGTGGGACTTCCACCAGACCACAAAGGGCTGGTATTCATCCTCCCACAGCCCATGTAGCCTCTTGGGTCGAAATACTCCTCTTGATGGTCTCCCGGTACACTACCGGCACTCCTGGTACACTACTGATGAGCCCGAAACTTTTCCGGCAACCAAAATAGGACTTCCTATATATCAATGTTTACCTCTGGACCATTACGGAGCTCCTCGTGACGTTTGGGATCTCTTCCGGGACTCCGAACAACCTTCAGTCACCACCGTACATAACTCTATACTACCGAAACGTCACCAAACCTTAAGTGTGCAGACCCTGCGGGTTCAAGAACTATGTAGACATGACCGAGACACCTCTGCAGTCAATAATCAATAGCGGGACCTGGATGTCCATATTGGTTCCTACATATTCTATAAAGATCTTTATCGGTCGAACCTCTATGTAAAGGATTCAGTTAATCCCGTATGATGTTCCCTTTGTTCTTCAGTATGTTACTTGCCCGAGATTCGATCGTCGGTATCTTCATACCTAGTTCAACCTCATTACCGGCGGGTCTCTTTACTCGTTCTGTAATACAAGATCTCGTGACTAAAATGTAGTCAAATTGCTTGCAAGGCTTGTTGTGATGTTGTATTACCGAGTGGGCCCTGGGATACCTCTCCGTCACATGGAGTAACAAATCCCAGTCTTGATCCATGCCAACCCAACAGACACCCTCGGAGTTACCTGTAGAGTACCTTTATAGTCAACTAGTTACGTTGCGATGTTTGATAAACACAAGCCACTCATCCGGTGTCAGTGAGTTGCATGATCTCATGGTCATAGGAACAGATACTTGACATGCAGAAAACAGTAGCAATAAACTGACATGATCATATGCTACGTTTGTAGTTTGGGTCTTGTCCATCACACCATTCTCCTAATGATGTGATCCCGTTATCAAATGACATCTCATGTCCATGGCTAGTAAACATTAACCATCTTTGATCAACGAGCTAATCTATTAGAGGCATACTAGGGACATGGTTTTGTCTATGTATCCACACATGCATCTTAGTCTTCGATTAATACAATTATAGCATGGATAATAAACGATTATCATGAACAAGGAAATATGATAATAACTAATTTATTATTGCCTCTAGGGCATATTTCCCACAGGCCTATCCTTTGATACAAAAAGGATGAGGCTATCTTCCTGCACACTTGTTACTATTGTTACTGGTCATCATCGTGCGCTACCAAGAAACGGGGCAATGATCCCAGACTTCATAATGATCCAGCATGATTTTTGATCTAAGCATGCCTGATACGTCTCCAACGTATCTAATTTTTTATCATGGCATGCTATTATATTATCTATTTTGGATATTTTATATGCATTATTATGCTATTTTATATTATTTTTTGGACTAACCTATTAATCTAGAGCCTAGTGCCAGTTTCTGTTTTTTCCTTGTTTTTGAGTTTTGCAGATATGGAATATTAAACGGGGTCCAAATGGAATAAAACCTTCGGAAGGAATTTTTTTGGAAGGAAACAAATCAATCAAGTTTGGAATGCATGGTAGGGGAAGTGCCAGGGAGCCACACGACAGGTCTCCTAACCCTAATTCCTTGCCTATAAATACCCAAATATTCCCCTAACATCATAACGAGCCACGCAAATACTTTTCCACCACCGGAAGCCTCAATTCCCTAGAGATCCAATCTTGTAGCCATTTCCGGTAATCTACCGGAGGGGCTTTCGATCTGTAGCGACCCGACCTGAAAGGTCGAATCTCCGGTGTTTCCGTACCATCCCAAGATCATGTTGGTACATACACGGCACATCAATGTATATATCAAAGGGAAATCACATAGCATTACATTAATCGAAATCTCATATCGAGTCCTTTATTACAATAAAAATTACAATAAAGTGGCCGAAGGCCAACTCATGAGAATATCTAAATCTTGCGGAAGCGTCGAAGGTGGATGAGTCCATCTGACTCCAAGGGCATCTCACTGAGCATAGAACGTGTCCTCACTCCTGGTCGGAAAAGTACTCTGCAACATGATACGTTGCAGCCATGTAGGTCAGCATATGGAATATGCCGGCAAAGTCACAAGAGAGGGGTGAAAAGATAATCATCTAGTCTATATGCATATATGGCAGGTGGGGTGGTAAGTTTTTGCGTAAAGCCAATTTTTCCTACATCAAGAAAGGGGCTAAGCAAAATATTACTAAGTTGGTTGATTAATGAGATGGTTCCACCAACCTATTCTCATACCCAAATTGTTAATACCCGCATCCTCATTATTAATTGTGTTGAGAGTTTCGAATGTTTCAGTTCCTTTGGCTCAAGTCGTCCATGACCGTGGACACGGCTAATCGATTAGGTTTGAGTACTCTGCAGAGTTTTGCACACGTTCCCCACAAGATTTGGTCGCCTCCGTTTGATTTCTCGCACTTCAGGGTGTTTGAGAAACGGATGACCAAAACATGGTCTTCCAAAGGGTTTCCCTGCGACTCTGTCGGTGCCCATCCTTTCCTACCGTTCTTCTACATCTCGTAGCACCGCCTGTCCAGGGTCACCACGATATCCAACCAAGCCAGAGCCCATAATGACTTGTGGTTGTGCAGGTAAGCCTTGGGTCTTGAAGCATCCATCCATCTCTTTGTGCCTGGGTGGACCTTTCCGCGTGAATACTGGCCATCTCCAGCATCACCTAGGCAAATCCACTAGTTTCTCCAGGGTGCCGTTCAACCATCATCCACCCAAAGGTATGTTGAAAACTCGGAGTCTTAAATATTGATCATTATGTAGGTCTTGAAATTATTAACTCTCTCAACTCTCATGAATCACACAACCAACCCCGTCTACTAATAGCATAGCAAAAAGTAAAACAACGTTTCCCGGGGCCAATGTGTCAAAGAGTTTGAGGGGGGTACCTACCACATGATACTACTACAATGTAACCAAGTTTCCAACTAACCTATCTTGCATGCAATTTGGGGAGATGGTAGAACTAATGCATATAAAACATGGGTAAACATGATCAAAGTGACTTGCCTGATTGATGATCTTCGTACGTGAGTGACTCTAAGTAACAAGCTTCGCACTCCGGATAATCTAACGAAGCAAACAAAGCACTCAAATAAGCATACAACCAAAATAACAACTCATAACATTCAGCAAAGAAGTATTAACAATCAAGGCAACAATGCACAAAAATCACTAGCAAGAAAACACACACAGTTTTGTTTACTAGGAGGTGATTGATAAAACACTACTAACATAATAAAACTATTTTGAAATAACAAAACAATTGTTGACAGCAAGGAAACAATAGAATATTTTATTAATAAACAGAATAAAATCAATTTAAGTTTGTTGGGAAAAGTTTAGTAAAGTTTATAAAAGTTTTGATAAGCACTATATGAATCAACTATAGTTATACTAACAAAAAGAATAAAAAACTAAAGTTATTATTTATTAGCAAAACATGTTCTTAACATAAAAGAATTTACAAATAAACTTGTTTTAGAAAACAAAATTAAATTATATAAAACTTTGTTTGAAAGCAAAACTATTACTAACTAGCTGTTTTAATCAAAATAAACCTATTTGAAAAGAAGTTGTGATTCCTACATTAACAAAGAAATAAACTAAACAATTTATATATTTTTATTAACAATAAGTAAAACACTAAATGTATAAACAACAGAACCTACTAGACAAATTAAAACTAAATCTAAATTGAACTAACTAAAACTAAGTAAATAAAACTATATTGTAATACTAGGCAGATTCTGTTTATAGCTAGAACACTGTTCAAAATCATCCTAAAAATCCTCAAACTAAACATGATGATAGTCCTAACCAATATCAAACAGTAGCAAAAAGATTCATATCAAAATCTATTTTCAAACTCTAGTTATTCAGATTTGAAGATTTTGAGCAAATTTGATTAAATTCAAATTTTATAGTTCGAATTTGAAATTTAAAAGTACAGGGTGAAACTACATGAAAAATGTGAGCTATTGCAAAAAGAATCAACTCAAAACATTAAAGAGGTTAAAAGATATAAGCAAAACAAAATTTGAAATCATTCTGTTAATTAAAACAAAAAAAAGAAAAGGAAAATTGATTTGCAACGGCCAGGGGGGCTACGTGGCGCTGTCCTATTGGTGGCTAGGGTGTGCGCGTGAAGGTTTGCGGGCGGACGACCGGACCGAAGAGAAAAACGGTTCGCCGTTTTAAGTGTTCTATTCCGAGCCGTAGGATTAGGATCGGAGGGAGGGGAGTGTCGACGGCGACTTACCGGTGGGGAGGAAGAACTCCGGCGATGGAGGCGGCGGCCGGGGGTCGAGGAATTCGCCGGAGGTGGCTCCGGTGGTCGGGGAAGGCAGCAAAGGGGGTCGGGCGACAGCGGCGGACGTCCTGCGTCTAATGGTGAGGTCGGAGGGGCGAGGGGAAGAGTGGAGCGACGGGCACGAGCAATGGGAGCTCCGATGGTGGCAGGGCTCCGGCGAGAAATTCTGCGACGGTCTGGCGAGGGACAGAGGGGGCTCGGGGGAAAATGGAGAGAGGGGAGTGGGTGGCTTATATAGGGGCGCTGGGGAGTGCGGGGGAGGAGAGGTGAGAGAGATCTGGGAGGGGGAAAAGAAACGGCCGGCGAGGTTGTCGGCGCGTGCGGGGGAGAGGGAGATGACCGTTCGGGTGAAACGGTCGGTCGGGGGTGGGACCCGGTTGCAGTGAGAGAGAGGGAAATGAAAGCGCGTCGGTCGAACGTCTTTTAATCAATACGCGAGTAACTGCCCGTGGGCCGGCCCGTTTAATACAGTAACTGTTACCGGTTTCTGTTTAATGTTTTTCCAGAGCGTTTCAAAAGCTTTTAAAACATTCAAACCATCTCTAAATATAGGAGTATTGTATCAAAATTAACAGAATAATAAATGCTATTTAATGAACATTTTTATTCTGTCATTTGAATACTTTAAAAAAATATTATTTTTAGAAATTGCCTATTTGTTTTTAAATCCTTTTTGCAAATATTTTAAAAATAACCCCTGGTTATTTTTGTTCAAATAAATCACCAAGTTGACCCTGGTGTGGAGTGTCATGTTACTCCCCTCTTATTTTGAACATTTAACCAAAATTTCCAATAGGTGAAAGCAACATAGGGAAAAGTAGAAGGGACTTTCAGAAATTTAGAGAAGGCATTTCAACAAATACATACATTCAAGAAATGATGAGGATAGATGCATAGCTATATCATAACATTCCAAAATGGAATTTTGGGATGTTACAAACCTACCCACCTTAAGATGAATCTCGCCCTCGAGATTTGGGTTGGCTAGAAAATAGGTGCGGGTGGTCTCTACGAAGATCTTCTTCGCGTTCCCAGGTGGCTTCTTCCTCAGTGTGGTGACTCCACAAAACCTTACAGAACTTGATGATCTTGCTGCGGGTAACTCTGTTGGCTGTCTCGAGGATTCTGACAGGCTTCTCCTCGTAGGTCAGATCATTGTCAAGTTGTATGGCCTCTAGGGGCACTATGTCTCTCAAAGGAATACCAGCTATCTCAGCATGACATTTCTTCAGCTGGGACACGTGGAACACATTATGAACTTCGGATAATCCTTCCGGCAATTCCAGTTTGTATGCAACTTCGCCTCTATGTTCAAGAATTTTGTAGGGGCCTATGAATCTGGGTGCTAATTTTCCTTTAACACCAAACCTCTTGATTCCTCGAAGCGGGGACACACGAAGATAAGCTCGGTCTCCCACTTCATACGTCACTTCTTTACGTTTGCTGTCAGCATAACTCTTCTGTCGAGATTGAGCTATCTTGAGTCTATCACGAATCAACCTGACTTTCTCTTCAGAATCTCGGATAAGGTCGGAACCAAAAAGTTGTCGGTCTCCAACACCATCCCACGTCAGTGGCATTCTGCACCTCCTTCCATATAAAGCTTCGAAAGGGGCCATCTTCAGACTGGTCTGATAACTGTTGTTGTACGAAAATTCTGCGTAAGGTAAGTTGTCATCCCAACTAGATCCATAATCTAGCGCACAAGCTCTCAACATGTCTTCCAGAATCTGGTTGACTCTCTCAGTCTGTCCATCTGTCTGCGGATGAAAAGTTGTACTGAACTCTAGCCTTGTACCCAAAGTTTCATGTAACTGATGCCAAAACTTTGAGGTAAATTTTGTTCCTCTATCTGACACGATACTCCTCGGAACTCCATGCAGACATACGATCCTGGTCATATATATCTTGGCTAGCTTAGCACTGGTATAGGTGGTTTTCACTGGAATGAAATGAGCTACCTTGGTCAAGCGATCTACCACTACCCAGATGGAATCATAACCTGAACGGGTCCTGGGTAATCCTGTGATGATGTCCATACCAAGCTTTTCCCATTTCCACTTGGGTATTGGCAAAGGTTGGAGTAACCCTGCTGGTTTCTGATGTTCTGCCTTTACTCGCTGACAAACATCACATATTGCAACATGTTCCGCAATATCTTTCTTCATACCTGTCCACCAATAATTTTCTTTCAAATCCAGATACATCTTGGTATTGCCTGGGTGTATCGAGTAAGGTGAATCGTGGGCTTCCTGAAGTATCAACTTCCTGAGTTCTGGGTCATTGGGCACATAGATGCGGTTCTCAAACCACAAAGTTCCGTGTTCATCCTCACGAAAACCTTTAGCTTTACCATCTTCCATTCTCTGCTTTATCTCAGCTATCTCCTTGTCTGATTTTTGGGATTCACGAATTCTTTCGGTCAAGGTGGACTGGATCTCTAGTGTACCAACATATCCTCTTGGAACTATCTCTAGCTTGAGCTCTCTGAGATCATCGGCTAACTCTTGGGGTAATCCTCCCGCTGTGAGGGTGTTTACATAAGTTTTCCGACTCAAGGCATCGGCTACAACATTGGCCTTACCTGGATGGTAATGTAATCTCATGTCATAGTCCTTGATTAACTCTAACCATCTCCTCTGTCTGAGGTTTAACTCCTTCTGCGTGAAGATATATTTCAAGCTTTTATGGTCGGTGTAAACATCACAACTATTTCCGATAAGAAAATGTCTCCAGGTCTTGAGTGCGTGCACTACGGCTGCTAGTTCCAAATCATGGGTGGCATAATTCAACTCATGAGGTCGTAGTTGTCTGGATCCATAAGCTACAACCTTTCCATCTTGCATGAGTACTCCTCCAAGTCCTTGACGTGAAGCATCACAATAAACCTGGAAGTCCTTCCGAATATTGGGCAAAATCAACACTGGGGCTGTGACCAAACGTTTCTTCAACTCCTGGAAACTGGCTTCACATTCCTCAGTCCAAACATACTTGGATTCTTTCTTCAACAACTCTGTCATGGGCTTGGCTATCTTTGAGAAATTCTCAATGAATCTCCGGTAATATCCAGCAAGTCCGAGGAAACTGTGGATCTCCTTAACTGAGGTGGGTGACTTCCACTCGGTGACGGCTTCAACCTTAGCGGGGTCTACAGCTATTCCTTCTCCGGAAATAACATGTCCAAGGAATCCAACTTCCGTCAGCCAAAATTCACATTTGCTGAACTTGGCATATAATTGATGCTCTCTTAGCTTTTCCAGAACTAAACGCAGATGTTCCTTGTGTTCTTCTTCGTTCTTGGAGAATATCAAAATGTCATCGATGAACACCACGACAAACTTGTCTAAATATTCCATAAACACTTTGTTCATCAAATTCATGAAGTAGGCAGGAGCATTAGTCAAACCAAAGGACATGACAGTATACTCATACAAACCATACCTTGTGGTGAAAGCTGTTTTGGGTATATCCTGTTCACGAATCTTCAGTTGGTGATACCCTGATCGAAGATCGATCTTAGAGAATACTTTGGCGCCTACTAGCTGATCAAACAAATCATTAATCATCGGCAGAGGGTACTTGTTCTTGATAGTCACCTCGTTCAAAGCACGATAATCGACTACCATTCTCAAGGTTTTATCCTTCTTCTCCACCAAAAGAACTGGGGCTCCCCAAGGTGAAGAACTTGGGCGAATATACCCCTTGTCCAATAACTCCTTGATTTGCTTCTTGATTTCCAACAGATCATTTGCGGGCATCCGATAGGGTCTCTTGGAAATTGGTGTTGTCCCTGGCTGTAGCTCTATTAGGAACTCAATCTCCCTATCTGGTGGCATGCCTGGTAATTCTTCCGGAAATACATCCAGAAAGTCTTTTACCATAGGTACTTCCTCCTGAACAACTCCTATGAGGGAATTTAACCGTGCACTCATCTGGGTGCGTCGGGATACATACTTAATCCTCTTGTTCTCCGGGGTGGTGAGTGAAACAGACTTGCTGAGGCAATCAAGATTTCCTTCATACTTGGTCATCCAATCTATGCCTAGGATTACATCCAATCCCTGGGATTCTAAGACGATGAGATCGGTGGGAAAACATGGTTTCCTATGTGAAGTTTCAAGGCATGGCATCCTATCCCTGCCATCATCATACCTCCTGGGGAACTGACCTTAATGGGCTGTTTAATGGTTTTGGTGGGCAAACCATACTTATCCACAACTACCCTTGATATGAATGAATGAGTTGCACCGGAATCAAAAAGTACTGTAACTGGACGTGAATGCAATAAAAACTTACCAACCACAGTCTCGGGTTGATCATAGACTTCTTCCACGTCGAGGTGATTCACCTGGGCACGAGGAAAAGGGTTTGGCTTCTTGGCTGCGGAGTTGCCGTTTCCATTTCCCTGCTTGCTCTGGGGACACTCAGTAGCATAGTGCCCTGTCTTCTGGCACTTGAAACAGGTGATGTGACTTAGATCCTTCTGAGCAGTAGCGTGACGGTGCTGGTTGTTGTTCCCATTCCCATTGTCAGTCTTGAAATTGCCATGGTTGGGACGGGCATTCCCATTTCCTCCATGGTTGTGCACAGCATGAGTGTGCCTTCCAAACTTACCGGTCCCTGATACGGTATTCCCTGAGTACGGGGAGTAGCGGGGCTTATGATGAGCTCCAGAGTTAAACTTCCCCTGAGTGTACTTCCTCTTGCGGTTCTCAATTTGCTGTTGTTTACCCTCCAAGATGAGGGCCTTGTCCACCAGCTCTTGGTAGTTGTTGAAAGTAGCCACTACCAGCTGCATGCTCAACTCATCGTTGAGTCCTTCCAGAAACTTCTCTTGCTTGGACGCATCATCGGCCACGTCTCCTGGTGCATAACGTGCCAATGTGTTGAAGTCGTCCACGTATTGGGCCACAGAGCGATTTCCCTGGCGCAAGTTGCGAAACTCGCGCTTCTTCAGACTCATGGCTCCAGCTGAAACATGTGCGGTGCGGAAAGCTTGCTGGAACTGCTCCCAAGTTACATCAGCAATAGGATATGTGGTGGTGTAGTTCTCCCACCATGAAGCTGCTGGTCCTTCCAGTTGATGTGCGGCAAATCGCACCTTCTCAGCATCAGTACATCCAGCGGTGACAAGTTCTCTCTCCATCTTGCAGAGCCAGTCATCTGCCACAATGGGCTCAGTGCTGCTGCTGAAAGTTGGAGGGTTCAACCTCAGAAAACGGGTGAGATTGTCAGTCTGGGGTGGATGGTGGTTGTTGTTGTTCTGGTTGTTGGTCTGATTCTGGATCAATAGCTGCATCAGTGCATTCTGCTGCTGAAGGAGTTGCGTGAGTTCCGGCGGGAAAGTGAAGTCGGACTCACGTCGTGGAGGCATCTTGCTGTTTTCAGAGGGGTGAGAATTAGAATAGAACAAGGGCCTAAAAGGAGAAATTCACTACCCATATGCAGTGCAACAAACATATCACACCAAACACTCATTCATTTATTCAATCAATGTCAAACATCGGGAATACAAATCTCAACAACTAAGCATCGACCTGCGCTTTTAACGTTGAAAAATAAAAGGTACATGGAGGGCATAACTAAAGTTTTTCCTCAGAAGTACATGGTGACTGAGTCTCCTCCAGTGGTGCTCTCCTCATAGTCATCATCGTTGCTGATGAAAGGAGCCAAGTCTCCCTCAGGATGAAGATTTTCACCCATGTCCATCTGTTCCTCCAGAGTGGCAATGCGAGTGTTCAGCTTGTCGATCCTCTCTAAGAAATCCTTCACCTCATACTCATGCTCGTACTCGGCTTCCCGTAAGTCAGCTTCAAGGTCAATCTCGCGGTTCATCAGATTCTTGATTGTCTTCGTATCAGCACGAACTCGAAGCTCCAGAGTCCTGATGTGAGTCTCCAGGGTCTAGATATAGGAAATGGTGGAGTCTCCAGTGGGTGGGGTTATGATGTTGCCATGGGCATCCCTGCGGCAAACCATGCTGAGTCCTGGTGAAATGGTTCCACCTCTGTATTCCTCCTGAATACGTCCAAGGGCACGATGAATGGCCATGTCTCTTCCAAGTATCCAGCTGGGTGCCACGAACTTGAAGTCGATGGGTTTCTTCCGATTCCCAAAGGTCTTCCTTGGGATGTGCACCTCGATCCTGTAGCGTCCATCTTGGGGAAATGACATGATAGGAGTCCCGGTGATGCTCGGCAAAGCAATCCTCACGTCCTTGACGATCCTCATCAGCTCCTTACCAAAAGGCATCGTTGCATCAGGCTGGCAAAACTCCGTGATCAACACTGGGATGAAGGTGGCCATCTATAAATTTTGAAATAATCGGAGAGAAATCAGAAATGAGTAGATGAGAGTATAAGAATTTTAAAGACAAAGAGATACAATCCTAAGGCTTTCCAATCCTAGAGGTTACGTCCTACGGTCAGCGTGTGCTCTGATACCATTTCTGTAGCGACCCGACCTGAAAGGTCGAATCTCCGGTGTTTCCGTACCATCCCAAGATCATGCTCGTACACACACGGCGCATCAATGTACATATCAAAGGGAAATCACACAGCATTACATTAATCGAAATCTCATATCGAGTCCTTTATTACAATAAAAATTACAATAAAGTGGTCGAAGGCCAACTCATGAGAATATCTAAATCTTGCGGAAGCGTCGAAGGTAGATGAGTCCATCTGACTCCAAGGGCATCTCACTGAGCATAGAACGTGTCCTCACTCCTGGTCGGAAAAGTACTCTGCAACATGATACGTTGCAGCCATGTAGGTCAGCATATGGAATATGCCGGCAAAGTCACAAGAGAGGGGTGAAAAGATAATCATCTAGTCTATATGCATATATGGCAGGTGGGGTGGTAAGTTTTTGCGTAAAGCCAATTTTTCCTACATCAAGAAAGGGGCTAAGCAAAATATTACTAAGTTGGTTGATTAATGAGATGGTTCCACCAACCTATTCTCATACCCAAATTGTTAATACCCACATCCTCATTATTAATTGTGTTGAGAGTTTTGAATGTTTCAGTTCCTTTGGCTCAAGTCGTCCATGACCGTGGACACGGCTAATCGATTAGGTTTGAGTACTCTGCAGAGTTTTGCACACGTTCCCCACAAGATTTGGTCGCCTCCGTTTGATTTCTCGCACTTCAGGGTGTTTGAGAAACGGATGACCAAAACATGGTCTTCCAAAGGGTTTCCCTGCGACTCTATCGGTGCCCATCCTTTCCTACCGTTCTTCTACATCTCGTAGCACCGCCTGTCCAGGGTCACCATGATATCCAACCAAGCCAGAGCCCATAATGACTTGTGGCTGTGCAGGTAAGCCTTGGGTCTTGAAGCATCCATCCATCTCTTTGTGCCTGGGTGGACCTTTCCGCGTGAATACTGGCCATCTCCAGCATCACCTAGGCAAATCCACTGGTTTCTCCAGGGTGCCGTTCAACCATCATCCACCCAAAGGTATGTTGAAAACTCGGAGTCTTAAATCTTGATCATTATGTAGGTCTTGAAATTATTAACTCTCTCAACTCTCATGAATCACACAACCAACCCCGTCTACTAATAGCATAGCAAAAAGTAAAACAACGTTTCCCGGGGCCAATGTGTCAAAGAGTTTGAGGGGGGGTACCTACCACATGATACTACTACAATGTAACCAAGTTTCCAACTAACCTATCTTGCATGCAATTTGGGGAGATGGTAGAACTAATGCATATAAAACATGGGTAAACATGATCAAAGTGACTTGCCTGATTGATGATCTTCGTACGTGAGTGACTCTAAGTAACAAGCTTCACACTCCGGATAATCTAACGAAGCAAACAAAGCACTCAAATAAGCATACAACCAAAATAACAACTCATAACATTCAGCAAAGAAGTATTAACAATCAAGGCAACAATGCACAAAAATCACTAGCAAGAAAACACACACAGTTTTGTTTACTAGGAGGTGATTGATAAAACACTACTAACATAATAAAACTATTTTGAAATAACAAAACAATTGTTGACAGCAAGGAAACAATAGAATATTTTATTAATAAACAGAATAAAATCAATTTAAGTTTGTTGGGAAAAGTTTAGTAAAGTTTATAAAAGTTTTGATAAGCACTATATGAATCAACTATAGTTATACTAACAAAAAGAATGAAAAACTAAACTTATTATTTATTAGCAAAACATGTTCTTAACAGAAAAGAATTTACAAATAAACTTGT
Source organism: Hordeum marinum (assembly GCA_022496015.1). NCBI lineage: Eukaryota > Viridiplantae > Streptophyta > Magnoliopsida > Poales > Poaceae > Hordeum > Hordeum marinum. The sequence goes on from CM039677.1 coordinate 176,739,158, forward strand.
TTTAGAAAACAAAATTAAATTATATAAAACTTTGTTTGAAAGCAAAACTATTACTAACTAGCTGTTTTAATCAAAATAAACCTATTTGAAAAGAAGTTGTGATTCCTACATTAACAAAGAAATAAACTAAACAATTTATATATTTTTATTAACAATAAGTAAAACACTAAATGTATAAACAACAGAACCTACTAGACAAATTAAAACTAAATCTAAATTGAACTAACTAAAACTAAGTAAATAAAACTATATTGTAATACTAGGCAGATTGTGTTTATAGCTAGAACACTGTTCAAAATCATCCTAAAAATCCTCAAACTAAACATGATGATAGTCCTAACCAATATCAAACAGTAGCAAAAAGATTCATATCAAAATCTATTTTGAAACTCTAGTTATTCAGATTTGAAGATTTTGAGCAAATTTGATTAAATTCAAATTTTATAGTTCAAATTTGAAATTTAAAAGTACAGGGTGAAACTACATGAAAAATGTGAGCTATTGCAAAAAGAATCAACTCAAAACATTAAAGAGTTAAAAGATATAAGCAAAACAAAATTTGAAATCATTCTGTTAATTAAAACAAAAAAAAGAAAAGGAAAATTGATTTGCAAAGGCCAGGGGGGCTACGTGGCGCTGTCCTATTGGTGGCTAGGGTGTGCGCGTAAGGTTTGCGGGCGGACGACCGGACCGAAGAGAAAAACGGTTCGCCATTTTAAGTGTTCTATTCCGAGCCGTAGGATTAGGATCGGAGGGAGGGGAGTGTCGACGGCGACTTACCGGTGGGGAGGAAGAACTCCGGCGATGGAGGCGGCGGCCGGGGGTCGAGGAATTCGCCGGAGGTGGCTCCGGTGGTCGGGGAAGGTAGCAAAGGGGGTCGGGCGACAGCGGCGGACGTCCTGCGTCTAATGGTGAGGTCGGAGGGGCGAGGGGAAGAGTGGAGCGACGGGCACGAGCAATGGGAGCTCCGATGGTGGCAGGGCTCCGGCGAGAAATTCTGCGACGGTTTGGCGAGGGACAGAGGGGGCTCGGGGGAAAATGGAGAGAGGGGAGTGGGTGGCTTATATAGGGGCGCTGGGGAGTACGGGGGAGGAGAGAGGAGAGAGATCCGGGAGGGGGAAAAGAAACGGCCGGCGAGGTCGTCGGCGCGTGCGGGGGAGAGGGAGATGACCGTTCAGGTGAAACGGTCGGTCCGGGGTGGGACCCGGTTGCAGTGAGAGAGAGGGAAATGAAAGCGCGTCGGTCGAACGTCTTTTAATCAATACGCGAGTAACTGCCCGTGGGCCGGCCCGTTTAATACAGTAACCGTTACCGGTTTCTGTTTAATGTTTTTCCAGAGCGTTTCAAAAGCTTTTAAAACATTCAAACCATCTCTAAATATAGGAGTATTATATCAGAATTAACAGAATAATAAATGCTATTTAATGAACATTTTTATTCTGTCATTTGAATACTTTAAAAAAATATTATTTTTAGAAATTGCCTATTTGTTTTTAAATCCTTTTTGCAAATATTTTCAAAATAACCCCTGGTTATTTTTGTTCAAATAAATCACCAAGTTGACCCTGGTGTGGAGTGTCATGTTACTCCCCTCTTATTTTGAACATTTAACCAAAATTTCCAATAGGTGAAAGCAACATAGGGAAAAGTAGAAGGGACTTTCAGAAATTTAGAGAAGGCATTTCAACAAATACATACATTCAAGAAATGATGAGGATAGATGCATAGCTATACCATAACATTCCAAAATGGAATTTTGGGATGTTACACGATCACAGAGGGCATCTACATCAACTCCATTGCCCCTTCGATGATGCGTGAGTAGTCCACCACAAACCTATGGGTCCATAGCTAGTAGATAGATGGCTTCTTCTCTCTCTTTGATCTTCAATACCATGTTCTTCATGATCTTCATGGGGATCTGTTGGTGCACTAGAGTTTTGGGATCTCCAGTGCCCCTTACTCGTGCATGGGCAGTAGTAGCCACCTTGGCAGCAAGGCCCAGCAGGGACTTGCCAGATATCAACGCAGGAGAATCAAGACCACTGGCAATGCCTTGCCGGCAAGGCTATTGAACCCCCAGACAGAGCAAGGCCCTGGCAAGACAAAGCCCCGACAAGGTGAAGCCCCGGCAAGGCCCCGCTAGCGCACAGGCCAGGTGTCGATCCACCTAGATGTGTGTCGTGGCGTCAACGTCGGAGGGGGTAAAGCGGTGCCGATGGGACAGCATCCCGTCCTGACCCACTGACGGACAGAGATGCCTGACGATGCATTAATGCGCGTGCCCTACTCCGTCAGTGTTAGGTATGATAGCACTGTAGCTCTATACACTCTGCATATGCACTATATGCCACTATTGGGATCCCCTTCAGAGTATAAAAGGAGGCCCTGGGTGATACGGTAGAGGGCTTTTCGACTTTTGGGGCTTTCTAGCATACACGCGTGGCAGTTGCTCATAGTGTCCCTATAGCAAGAACCCTAAGAACACTCTCAATACCACCAAGCAGGAGTAGGGTTTTACGCATCCATGCGGCCAAACCTGGGTAAAGATCCCCATGTGCTATTCATCAGACTGGCTCTTTGTACGATCCTGCCCTGCCGAATCAAAAGGGATCCCCATGGTCCCATAGGTGTTCGTTACCACGACAGGATCTATCCGCTGTAATCTTGTTTTGTGGTGTGTTTGTCAAGATTTGATGGATTGTGAGTTTATTTTTAGATTAATTTGAATCTTCCCTGAATTCTTATATGCATGATTTCATATCCTTGCAAGTCTCTTTGAGTTATTGGTTTGGTTTGGCCAACTAGATTGGTAATTCTTGCAATGGGAGAAGTGCTTGGTTTTGGGTTCAATCTTGCGGTGTCCTCACCTAGTGACATAGTAGGGGTAGTGAGCACGTATTGTATTGTTGCCATCAAGGGTAACAAGATGGGGTTTTCATCATATTGCTTGAGTTTATGCCTCTACATCATGTCATCTTTCTTAATGCATTACTATGTTCTTCATGAACTTAATACTCTAGATGCAGGCAGGAGTCAGTCAATGTGTGGCGTAATAGTAGTAGATGCACAATCGTTTCGGTCTATTCGATACGGACGTGACGCCTATATGCATGATCATTGCCTTGGATAACTACATGATTATTTGCTTTTCTATCAATTGCTTGAAAGTAATTTGTTTACCCACCATGATATTTTCCTTCGAGAGAGAAGCCTCTAGTGAAACCTATGGCCCCGGGTCTACTTTCCATTATATACTTTTAGATCTATACTTTTCTGCAATTTATTTACCTTTTACTTTCCGTTCTCGTTTACATCTATATCTATCGAATCTAATCCTTGCAAATAATCGTGAAGGGATTGACAACCCCTTTATAGCGTTGGGTGCAAGAGTTTGATTGTTTGTGTAGGTGCAACCATTGGTGACTTGCTTGTTCCTCATACTGGATTGATACCTTGGTTCTCAACAACTGAGGGAAATACTTATCTACTTCACTGCATCACCCTTTCCTCTTCAAGGGAAAACCAACACATGCTCAAGAGGTAGCAAGAAAGATTTCTGGCACCATTGCCAGGGAGGATACCCATCAAGCCTACCAAGTAGCCATCACAAACTCATCTGTTGCATTTACATTATTTGCCATTTGCCTCTCATTTTCCTCTCCCCCACTTCCAAAATGATTTTGAGACAATACCAAAAATATTTGCCTTTTTGTTCGCCCCTTTTTGGTTTGCCTTTCGTTTGCTTGTGTGTTTGAATGCTTGCCTTGTCACGATGTCTGAAAATACCAAGTTGTGTGATTTTTTAAATACTAATAATAATGATTTTATTAGTACTTCGATTGCTCCCACCACTAGTGCGGAATCTTATGAAATCAATGATGCCTGCTTAATCTTGTTATGAAAGAACAATTTTCTAGCCTTCCTAGTGAAGATGTCGCATCCCATCTAATTACTTTCATTGAGTTGTGTGATATGCAAAATAAGAAAGATGTGGATAATGATATTGTGAAATTGAAGCTATTTTTGTTCTCGCTACGAGATCATGCTAAAACTTGGTTTTCATCTTTGCCTAAAAGTAGTATTGATTCTTGGAATAAGTGTAAAGATGCTTTCATCTCCAAGTACTTTCCGCCCGCTGAGATCATCTCCCTTAGGAACGATATAATGAATTTTAAGAAACTTGATCATGAGCATGTTGCACAATCTTGGGAGAGGATGAAATTAATGATGAGGAATTTTCCCGCACATGGTTTGAGTTTATGGATGATTATACAAATTTTTTATGTGGGATTCAACTTTTCTTCTAGAAATCTTTTAGATTCCGCCGCGGGTGGTACTTTTATATGGAAAAAGTATAAGCCACTAAACTCCTAGATAATATTATGTCAAACTACTATCAATGGCACACGAAAGATCTCCTACTAGTAAAAAAAGTGCATGTTATTGAAGAAATAAATACTTTGATTGAAAAGATGGATGAATTGATGAAATTGTTTGCTAGTAAGAGTGCTCCTATTGATCCCAATGATATGCCTTTGTCTTCTTTGATTGGAAATAATAATGAATCTATGGATGTGAATTTTGTTGGTAGGAACAATTTTGGTAACAATGAGTATACAGGTAATTTCAACCCTAGGACATTACCTAGTAATTCCTCTAATAATTATGGTAATTCCTACAACAATTCCTATGAAAATTATAATAAGATGCCCTCTGATCTTGAGAATATTGTTAAAGAATTTATTGGTTCGCAAAAAGGTTTTAATGCTTCTATTGAAGAAAAAGTGCTTAAGATTGATGATTTGGCTAGGAACGTTGATAGAATTTCTCTTGAGATTGATTCTTTGAAAGTTAGATCTACTCCACCCAAGCATGATATTAATAAGTTTTTAAAAGCTATGAGAATTTCTATTGATGAGAGTAAGGAAAGAACCGCTAGAATACGTGCGAAGCGTGAATGGCTTGAAAAAGTGTTTTCTCGCGATAATAATGATGAAGATCTTAAAGTGATTGGTGTAACTCCTATTGAATCTTTTTTCCACTATAAATCTTGATAATTATGGGATTGGATATAAGTCGACTTTAGTTAAAAGGAGTCCCAATAATTCGGAGTCTATAGATCTTAATGCTAAGATTGATAAAAGTGGAATTGAAGAGGTCAAAACTTTAAATAGCAATGAACCCACTCTTTTGGATTTCAAGGACTTTAATTATGGTAGTTTCTCCTTGATTGATTGTATTTCCTTGTTGCAATCCATGATGAATTATCCTCATGCTTATAGTCAAAATAAGGCTTTTACTAAACATATAGTTGATGCTATGATGAAATCTTTTGAAGAAAAACTTGAGTTAGAAGTTTCTATCCCTGGAAAGCTTCATGATGAGTGGAAACCTACTATTAAGATTGAAATCAAAGACTATGAGTGCCACGCTTTGTGTGATTTGGGTGCTAGTTTTTCCATGATTCTGAAAACTTTATGTGATGTGCTAGGTTACCATGATCTTGATGATTGCTCTCTAAATTTGCATCTTGCAGATTCCACTATTAATAAACCTATGGGAAGGATTAATGATGTTCTTATTATTGATAATAGGAATTATGTGCCTGTAGATTTCATTTTTCTTGATATAGATTGAAACCCTACATGTCCTATTATTCTGGGTAGACCTTTCCTTAGAACGATTGGTGCAATTATTGACATGAAAGAAGGAAACATTAGATTCCAATTTACATTAAGGAAAGGCATGTAACACTTTCCTAGAAATAAAATAAGATTTCCTTATGAATCTATTATGACAGCTACTTTTGGATTGCATACCAAAGATGACGATACCTAGATCTATTGCATTTTGCATAGCTAGGGGCGTTAAACAATAGCGCTTGTTGGGAGGCAACCCAATTTTATTTTTGCGTTCTGTTTTTGCTTCTGTTTTTTGAGTGTTTCCCACATTATTACTTCTGTAGTAATTGTTTTTTGGTGTTTTAATTAGTGTTTGAGCCAAGTAAAACCTTTGGGGTGATCTATGGTAGTTGTTGATTTGATCTTGCTGAAAAACAGAAACTTTTGTGCTCAGTCCAGGAATTTTCTAAATTGTTGAGAGTGTCGGATGAGTCTGAAATTTCTACAAAAGATTGATATATAAATTGCCCAGGTTGTCGTGATATTTCAGAATTGTTTGAGTTACAAAAGTATACTAAGTCTTCAGATTGCTATAGACTGTTCTGTTTTTACCAGATTCTATTTTCTTTGAGTTGTTTGCCTAATTTGATGAATCTTTGGGTTATATCATGTGGTATGAACCATGGATAAGTTAGATTACAGTAGGTATAACACTAATATAAATAGATAATGAGTTCACAACAGTACCTAAAGTGGTGATTTATTTTCTTATACTAACGGATCTCACGAGTTTTCTGTTAAGTTTTGTGTTGTTAAGTTTTCAAGTTTTGGGTAAAGATTTGATGGACTATGAATAAGGAGTGGCATGAGCGTAAGCTTGGGGATGACCAGGGCACCCCAAGTCATATTCAAGGATGCTAAAGAGCCTAATCTTGGGGATGCCCCGGAAGGCATCCCCTCTTTCGCCTTCAATCCATCGGTAAATTTACTTGAGGCTATGTTTTTATTCACCACATGATATGTGTTTTGCTTGGAGAGTCTTGTATGATATGAGTCTTTGTTTTAGTTTGCCACAATCATCCTTGCTGCACACATCTTTTGAGAGAGACATGTTGAATCATGAATTTGTTAGCATACTCTATGTGCTTCACTTATATCTTTTGAGTTAGGCAATTCTGCTATGTGTGCTTCACTTATATTTCTTAGAGCACGGTGGTGTTTGCGTTTTATAGAAATAATTGAACTCTCGTACCTCACTTATATTATTTTGAGAGTATCTAAACAGCATGGTAATTAGTCTAGGTTATTAATTTAGTCCTAATATTATAGGAATCCAAAAGGGATATAATAAAAACTTCCATATTAAGTGCATTGAGTATTTATGAGAAGTTTCATTCCTTGCATAAAGTTTTGAGATATAAAGATGGTAACATTAAGAGACATGTTAGGAAGTAATTGTGATTTGGTAAAAATACTTGTGTAAAGGTTTGTGATTCACGTATCATGCACGTATGGTGAACCGTTATGTAAGGAAGTCGGAGCATGACTTGTTTATAGATTGTCGACCTTTGTGTGAGGGTCGGGGGCGCGTGATGGTTATCTCCTACCAACCTCCCCCTAGGAGCATGCATTTAATACTTTGATTAAATGACTAATAGACTTTCACAATAAGTATGTGAGCTCTTTATGACTAACGTTGAGTCCATGGATTATACGCACTCTCACCCTTCCACCTTTGCTAGCCTCTCTATTACCGTGCAACTTTCGCCGGTACAACAAACACCTTCCTCGAAACAGCTACCATATACCTTCCTCAAAACAGCCATCATATATCTTTCCTCAACAGCCACCATACCTACCTATTATGGCATTTCCATAGCCATTCCGAGATATATTTCCATGTAACTTCCACTGTTTCCTTTTATGACATGCACCATCACTTCCATATTGCATCTAGAGTCTTATTTTGTCATAGGTATCGAGTTGTATTCTTTTGAGTTGTAAGTAAATAAAATTGTGATGATTATCATTATTAGAGCATGTCCCATGTGAGGAAAGTATGATGGAATCTATGATTCCCACACAAGTGGGGATGAGATTCCAGACTTTATGACAAAAAAAGGCCAGCGAAGCCCAAATAAAAAATGAATAAAAGAGGCCTTAGAGTCCCACCAAAAAATGAGAGAAAATAGAAAAGGGACATTGCTACTACATTTTTTCGCACTTGTGCTTCAAAGTAGCACCATGATCTTCATGATAGAGAGTCTCCTATTTTGTCACTTTCATATAGCTAGTGGAATTTTTCTTCATGATGCACGTCCACTTAGTTTCTTTTTGATCTTTCATACACTTATAGCTCTAGTGCATCCATTGCATGGCAATCCCTACTCACTCACATTGATATCTATTGATGGGCATCTCCATAGTCCGTTGATACGCCTAGTTGATGTGAGACTATCTTCTCCCTTTCCTTGACAACCTCCACAATATTCTATTCCAACTATAGTGCTATATCCACGACTCACGCTCATGTATTGCGTGAGAGTTGATTTTTTTTGAGAACATAAAGGTGTGAAAAAAATTGCCTGACTTTTCATCGGGGTTGTGCATGATATAAATACTTTGTGTGGGGAAGATGGAGCATAGCCAGACCATATGATATTGTAGGGATAACTTTCTTTTGCCATTATATTTTGAAGAGATACAATTGCTTTGCTAGTATGCTTGAAATGTTATTGTTTATATCAATATTAACATTTTGTTTTGAGTCTTACGGATCTGAATACTCATGTCGCAATAAAGAATATTACATGGCTAAATATGTTAGGTAGCACTCCACATCAAAAATTCTGTTTTTATCATTTACCTACTCGAGGACGAGCAGGATTTAAGCTTGAGGATGCTGATACGTCTCCAATGTATCTATAAATTTTGATGATGGCATGCTATTATTATTTGTTTTGGATGTTTTATATGCATTATTATGCTATTTTATATTATTTTTGGGACTAACCTATTAATCTAGAGCCTAGTGCCAGTTTCTGTTTTTTCCTTGTTTTTGAGTTTTGCAAATATGGAATATTAAACGGAGCCCAAATGGAATAAAACCTTCGGAAGGAATGTTTTTGGAAGAAACAAATTGATAGAGCTTGGAGTGCACGGCAGGGGAGGTGCCAGGGAGCCACAAGCCTGCTAGGCGCCCCCCCCCCCCCGAACGCGCCTAGCAGGCTTGTCGCCTCCCGGCAGGTCTCCTAACCCTAATTCTTGGCCTATAAATACCAAAAATATTACCCCAACATCAGAACGAGCCACACAAATACTTTTCCACCGCTGGAAGCCTTCGTTCCCGAGAGATCCAATCTTGGAGCCTTTTCCGGTAATCTATCGGAGGGGGTTTCGATCATGGAGGGCATCTACATCAACTACATTTCCCCTCCGATGATGCGTGAGTAATCCACCACAGGACTACGGGTCCATAGATAGTAGCTAGATGGATTCTTCTCTCTTTGTGTGATCTTCAATACCATGTTCTTCGTGATCTTCATGGAGATCTATCCGATGCAATCCTGTTTTGTGGTGTGTTTGTCAACATCCGATGAATTGTGAGTTTATGTTCAGATTATCCATGAATCTTATATGAATCTCCTCTAAATTCTTATATGCATGATTTCATATCCTTGCAAGTCTCTTCGAGTTATTGGTATCATTTGTCCAACTAGATTGGTAATTATTGCAATAGGAGAAGTGCTTGGTTCTGGTTCAATCTTGCGGTGTCGTCACCTAGTGACATAGTAGGGGTAGCGAGGCACGTATTGTATTGTTGCCATCAAGGGTAACAAGATGGGGTTTTCATAATATTTCTTGAGTTTATCCCTCTACATCATGTCATCTTTCTTAATGCGTTACTATGTTCTTCATGAACTTAATACTCTAGATGCAGGCAGGAGTCGGTCGATGTGTGGAGTAGTAGTTGTAGATGCAGAATCGTGTCGGTCTACTTGATAGAGACGTGATGCCTATATGCATGATCATTGCCTTGGATAAATACATGATTATTCGCTTTTCTATCAATTGCTTGACAGTAATTTGTTTACCCAGCATGATATTTTCCTTTGACAGAGAAGCCTCTAGTGAAACCTATGTCCCCCGGGTCTACTTTCCATTATATACTTTTAGATCTATACTTTGATGCAATTTATTTACCTTTTACTTTCCGTTCTCGTTTACATCTATATCTATTGGATCTAATCCTTGCAAATAATTGTGAAGGGATTGACAACCCCTTTATAGCGTTGGCTGCAAGCGTTTGATTGTTTGTGTAGGTGCAACCATTGGTGACTTGCTTGTTCCTCCTACTGGATTGATACCTTGGTTCTCAACAACTAAGGGAAATGCTTATCTACTTTTCTTCATCAACCTTTCCTCTTCAAGGGAAAACCAACGCACGCTCAAGGGGTAGCAATGCCCGACCATGTCGCGTATTATCTCGTGGGCACCCTCCTGGTTAACTGATACGTCTCCAACGTATCGATAATTTATGAAGTATTCATGCCAATATTCTACAACTTTCATATACTTTTGGCAAGATTTTATATCATTTTTGGGACTAACTTACTTAACAAGTGCTTAGTGCTAGTTATGTTTTTTTGTGTTTTTTATTTCGTAGAAAATCCATATCAAAACGAAGTCCAAACGCGATAAAACCTTATAGATATTTTTTTGGAATATATGTGAAAGTTTGGAAGAAGAATCAATGAAACACGGTGCCCGAGGCAGACATAAGCCAACAGGGCACGGACGGGGGGTGGTTGCGCCCTAATAACTTGTGACTCACCCTTAAGTCGATTGGAGCCCTTCTCTTACCACAAGAAAGATATTTTCCGATAAAAATCCCCTAAATTTTTTTCAGCTCAATCAGAGTTACATATATTCGAATATTTAAGAAACGGTGAAGGGCCATAAACCAGGGGCAAAATCAAGAGAGAAACAGAGAGAGAGAGAGAGAGAGAGAGAGAGTAAGAGAGAGAGATCCAATCTCAATGGGGCTCTCACCCCTTTCGGGAGCCATGGTTGCCAAGGACCAGAGGGAGAACCTCTCCCTAGATGGGGATAGGCCATGGAGGAGGAAGGGTAGGGGTAAGAGTCTCTCCCCCTCTCTTTCGCCGGCACAAGAGTGTCGCCGGGGGAGCCATCGTTGCGGTGATCATCTTCATCAACATCACCGTTTCCATCACCTTCCCTCATCTATCTATGATGGTCCACTCTCCCGTACCCCACTGTAATCCCTTACTTGAACATGGTGTTTCATGCCACATATTATTAATCAATGATGTGTTGGCATCCTATGATGTTTGAGTAGATTTATGTTGTCCTTTGGGTTGATTGATGATCTTGATTGATTTGAGTGTATGTTTTTTTGGTGCTGCCCTATGGTGCCCTTCGTGCCACGCACACGTGAGGGAATTCTTGTTGTAGGTTTTGCAATATGTTCATAATTCGCTTATAGTGGGTGGCTAGAGTGACAGAAGCTTACACCCGAGTATGGGAGTTGTTTGCATATGGGAGTAAAGGGGACATGATGTTTAATGCTATTGTTGGGTTTACCTTAATGATTTTTTACTATGATACCTTCATAATTTCTAGTAGTTGCAAATGATTTCTAAAGATCCAATCATAAATCATATGCTCCATGTACGGGAACTATGTTAGCTCATGCCTCTCCCTCATATAAAATTGCAAGAATGATTTCCGATCTTGTTATCAATTCCCTAGGATGATTCCGCACACCATACCATCATTATTCCACACTCATTATTTGTAATATATTGTGATATATTCTAACTCTATTTAGTGCAACAACTAATTTTCATGTTTTAGTTCTTCAATATCATGCAAAGCTATCCTCTACATACCCACCACATAGTTCTGTTTCTCGTTACTAGATAGGAGCAAACACCTGGTGTACGTAGAGTTGTATCGGTGGCAGATGGGACTTGAGAGAATATTGATCTTACCTTTATCTCCTTGTGGGTTCCACACTACATATTTATCACTTCCATATTTGGAAAGTGCTATGATGATTCCTTGCACTTAGGTATTATCAAGCTCTTTTCTGACATCGTTGTTGGGGAGCAATAGTGTGGGGTTAATATTTTCATGTATGCTTGTTTGCTTTTATCACTAAGTAGATTTTCTTTTTATTTTGTTTTTGTTTTCTTTATTTCTTTCCTTTGTTGTGTGTGAAACAAACTAAAAAATTGAAAAAATTGAAACACAAAAATTTACTTGCCTTTTATAAGAGAATCGGTTGGAAAGTTATGCATTGGATAAGTGAGGGTCGACCTTGAACACTTGTGTTCATGCTCATGGAAACAATGTAGATTTTTTCAAGGAAGTTTCTCATAAAAATAATTATCTTCTTTTATATACCACTCTACCATAAAAATAATGTGCATCATGCTCTTTTGCATGTTTCATATACTATTCTTATGTGAGCTTCATTGAAATCATCATGCCTAGCTAGGGGCGTAAAACAATAGCGCAAGTTGGGAGGCAACCTAATGGTTATCTTTATTTTTACTTTTTACTTTCTGTTTGTGTGTGATACCATGATTATTGCCTCTGATATGATTGTGTTTTTATGCTTAAAATTAGTGTTTGTGCCAAGTAAAGCCTTTGGTATGACTCACAAGATGAGTAGAATTGATATGGTGTAAAAACAGAAACTTTAGCGTTCAGTGCAGAATTTCATCTTTTTGATATGACTATTTTACATAGTATTGCTATACAAATTCTTCAGGCTGTCCTACTTTTTCAAAATATTTAGAATTACATAAGTATAGGTTTTTACAGATCTTTACAAATTGTTCTGTTTTAGACAGATTCTATTTTTGCTTGCATAGTTTGCTTGTTTTGATGATGCTATGGATTGTATCGAGGGTTAAGACATGGAGAAGTCATAATACAGTAACTTATGCAATAATAAAATACGAATCAATTTATAAGAGTACCTAAAGTATTTGATATGTTTACTATACTAACGGATCTCATGAAGGTTTTGTTGAGTTTTGTGTGATTGAAGTTTTCAAGTTTTGGGTGAGATACCGAGATGAGGAGAATAAGGAGAATCAAGACCCTAAGCTTGGGGATGTGTTTTGCAGAAGAAGAAATGCGCGCGCAATAGGGCTTCGCAAGAACGGCTGACTCTATTGACCAAGGGTTTTAGTGATGATTAGAAGAAGGGTGTCGTTGAGACGGGGATTTAGGGATTGATGGATGTCCGATGACCAAATTTAGTGAACCCTATTTGTGACTAGCTTGGGGAGATCTATAACTTGCGTCAAGGGAATTTGTCATTCTAGGACATTGAAGACTCCCTTGGGACGAGGAGTCCGTTTTCTACACCTTGGGTGTCCCCCGTGGCGAACTCAAAGTTCCTTATGTGGTGAATAACGAGCTTGAGGAAGCATTGTTCCCCTAGTTGTTTTCTGCTAATGTACTTGATCTCGTCTGTCTTTGCTCCTACCACGTCACTATGCTCGAGCAACAGATGCTTTCCTGTCCTGGTGAATGTTCTTCATATATTCTTTTTTCACATATTCTCTTTTGTTGTCATGTACTGACATGTTCCTTCCGGTTGAAGTTTTTTAACTGTGCACATGTGTCCATTTTTTAGACTTGTGCAGGAGAATGTGAATGATGTATAAAACATGAATTGGTGCCAATTCATTGTTGTCCTTGTTGACAATACAGAGAACCCAATACAGTTAGTCTAGGGCATTCAAGATTGGAAATGTAGTTCACCGAGATGCTTTTTATGGGGTAAAATAAGTGACAGTTGTACTTGATCATAGATGGCAATTATAGTTGTTCAGGTGTGACAATTCCAGTTGTTTACAAATGTCAACTCTAGTTGGTTCTGCGTGGCAACTACATGCAATTTGTAGGCTATTGGAGTCGATCCCACATGGCAAGTATAATCCTTGGTACATGGCATATCTAGTTGATGCTACATGGCAAGTATAATTAAATCACACATGATATATACTTGTTTCCAATATCCATTTTGGTTTCTTATTTCAGTGTCCATCTGTTTGATTTAAATGGTGATACATGGAAAACATATCACCATGTACACGACAAATCTTTTGTATATAGGGGGACACATGTGAGAATGCATTACCAACCACATGGCAATCGCACTAATCTTTCCCTTTTCCAAAATGTTTTCTGTTACACAATATTAAATTTTGACATTTTTTTCTTAATTCTCTTCCATTTTTGTGTTTACCAGCTCATGTATGTCAACAGTCTTGATCTCTATAATGTCAATCTTGCTATGATAGGAGGTCGCCTCCTTCGTATAAATTTGTTGTCTATGCGTGGACTTAGTATGCTGTCAAGGATGTGCTTGCCGTAGACAAGAAATTTGACACAAAGTATGGCAAACAGCAGGTTAGTGTTATCTTCTTTCTTTGTATGGAAATTTTCGAAATTCACTGATAAAAATAAAAAAAACCAGAAACAGTTTGGTTCGTTTATAGTATTTTTTCAAACGGGGATATTCGTAAACAAGATGGAAAATATGTTGGTTTATACATGGAAACTTTAGAAAACTTTACATGTCAATCATATTCCAATCTGCATATTATCTATCTTCCTGCATTCCATAGGTCCACCTTAATGCATTCAAGATGGCAAATAAACTATAAACCGCATGGAAAATATGGTTGTTTGCACATGGCAGTTGTAATTCATCTGCATCATGCAAACATATATTCTGAAAATTTCATAGGACAAAAACGCACCTTCTAGGTACTTAATATGGCAACTATTTTGGGTGTCACATGGGAAATTTTTGTGGTCTTCGCATGTCATGCCGTTTTCCTCACACTTCTGCGATCAATGTCCATTGTCAATGATTTTTTTACCTCTCTTTTTTGCTTATTTTCAACTTATGACCAAGCATGCTATTGATTATAATGTGTTTGGTGGGCCACAAAATTTCGGCAAGTGGATGGATGTGCATTCACCTCCATCTTGTTTCGCCGAGGTAATTAAGTACACATTTGTTTTCATGACCCTTTTTGCACTTGAGTTCTTTGCGGTTTTTGTATTTTTTATCCACATGCTCTCCTGTGTATGAAATGGTTATTGTTTGTTCTTATCAGAACAGGGCTCATGTTGAGTGTCTGGTCGGGTAGTTTTCTTCTGGCATGACCAACCTGCTTGGGAAGTTGGTCAAGGGTTGGACAATATTGGTTGGTTTTGATGGCGATGCAGTTGCGAGGTAGTTCACCTCTTTTGTTGGAGAATTCACACATCGTCAGGTATGACTACAGTAGTTCTCAGGAGCTCCCTGTGACCCAAGAGGATCTATTCGGGGATAGTTTCGGTGGCATCGATGATGGTCTTGACAAGGATGGGGTGACGATGTGGAAAATGTGCAACATGACACTGCTCACGATGAATCTCGAGAAGTTCATGATGGAGATACCAACGATAAGGCTCCACCAGACGTTCCTACATCTGAGGCAGTCAATGCCTCAAATGTTGTGAGAGATGCAGGTGTTTCTCCCTCAAAGAGGGGTATGACACGAAAGGATGATGCTCAGGGCCATGACAGCAAGAGGCGCAAGACCAATCATGTTGTTGCTAGGAGGAGGTTTGTTGTTTGTTCATTGTGTTATTCTTTTTCATAATCTCCCGATTTTTGCATTCTCTTACTCGTGTTGTGCATCTGGTTTTTGTGCACGGTGAGGCGGCAACCGGTGGCTGATCAACTAAGCAGAAACAAGCAGCCACGCCCTCTCATGCTTCTGCCCGGTTGAACAAGGTGGCACCCACTGCTGCTGGCATCATGTCCACTCGATTGTCTCCTCGTATATCGTTGTCCAATATCGGGGATGCTGTTGTGCTGGAAGACTTGAGGAAAACAGGCAGGAGGTGTGTTCTTCTTTTTAATTTTTCTGTGGTGGACCTAATTTAACGGTGGAGCAAGTTGCAATACATTTTCCCATATAATTTTCATGGCACTTGTAGGATGGTGAGCATGGCAACTCATACATAACGTTCATGATAATTTGTTCGACACATTTCACAACTAGTGGCAACTTTATTGCATTCAACATGGCAACCCTTGTTTGTCCTACATGGCAACTACTAATTGTCACTCATGGCAACCATTGTATAACACATATGGAAATTCTTGTTTCGTTACACATGGCAACTCTGGCATATCCCACATGGCATTTTAAGTTGACTGGCATGGGCAATACTTGTTTCTGTACAACATTTTCTTCACGTGTTTTTTCATCATTGCCTTTTCGCTCCATAATTTTGTAGGGTAAAGAAGACTGTTTCACGCCCGGCCAAACTCAGTACTAAAGACCAACTTGAATGCATTCACTCGAAGTTTGCGACATCCGACAATGCAACGATCCATAAGCCGCCAGTTAACAAATCTACCGGTGCACCGCCCACTGTTGCCGCTAGTTCTGATGCCCATAAGTCTCATCTCTGCCGGTTGCAGAGGTGCATACTACAACTCGAGGTATTGGTCGATCTGGCAGTGATGAGTCAATATCTGCTAGGACTGCTAAGGTTGTGCCTACCCTTTTTGCAGTGAGGGATGATGTCGTGATCCCTTGTAGCCACTCAACAAGTGATCAAGTGGATGCTCTAGAGCTCAACCTAAACAAGGAAGATACCCACTCATCGTCCACATACTCCATGCGTGGGGACGATGGCACTGTCGTGCCCATGAAAGAAGGGGCTACAGTTGCAATTCCTAATCAAAGAACATCTACGGATGACTTTCGCCACACAGCTGCTACATCGTCTCCCAACACACATGCTACTCTAGCAACGGGTTTGCGAGCTGGCCAACCACCTAGGCCTAGCCCCCGGAAGAATCATGCACCATCATCTAGTGGAGTGGAGCTTGTTAAAAGTAGAGCTGGCATGGGTTTTGTGTCTGCTTCCACACTTTTCCCACTTTTTGCACCAAGCAAAGAAGTGGAGATGATGGAAGTCTGGATTTAGTCATATGCATGTGGTAAGCAGGCTACTACTGATGGAGCTAGACGTTTGTAGCAGAAGGCGTTCTTTATGGCCGAGAAGATGCCCAGTTCAAATCTACGTACTTCTAAGCTTCCTGTCAATATTGGGTTCCCATAGAGTCAAAATAAGAAGATAGCCAAGAAGGTTGTAATTGAAATCCCTGACAGCACGCCCCATCCTACCAAGAAGCCTGATGTTTGTGCAATAGACGATAGTGACATGTTTGTTCGGCTGTCACCTCTAGCTTTTGCAAAACAGTTTGTTCCGAACCCAACTGAGCAGCAGGAGAGGCACCCCATGGATTTCGCCCCACACGGCTGCAACCTTGGGATTGATTATAGTCAGGATGGACCATCCATTGATCCTATGCCTATTGCTTTTGCTTTCCTGGCAGGAAAGGTCCCGATGATGGCGCAACCCAATGTTGAGGGCCGGAAGGTCGCGAAGTTTGTAGAGCCTATAGTGCAAGGTAACCTCTTTATTTCATCTTTTTATATTATTTTTTGATGTTCATGGAAAACTCTGTTTGAAATGGGATGGCAAATCTAATGTGTTGTAAATTGCAATTGTAATTGATATTTCATGGCAACTTCAGTCTTGTTGTTATTTTTTCCTTGATCTGAACCTCAAGTAACATGGCAAATGCAGTTGATGTCACATTGTTGCTTACATAGTATGTCCATGGCAAATGTAGTTGATGTAACTTGGCAATGACTGTTGATCTAACATGGAAAATGATGTTACTCTAACATGGCAACTATTGTTTGGCTTCGCACAACCAAATATTGTCGATCACACATGGTTAATGTAGTTGATGCATGTAAGAGCATAATTTTTCCTAAGTAGTTTTGGTGGTTGATGACAATACCCTTGCGGACTAATCGTGTGCATTGAGCTTTCAAATATTATCAGGTGGCATGTGACAGTTATTCTTCCCCTCAGTTGTTAAAAGAGAAGACGTCATTTTCCTATTGATTTAGTGTTGGTGGACTTGAGTCATAGGAAAATCCGTACTATCAAGAGGGGTCCGCCTTTGGAAAGGTTGGGAGAATCAATCACGTACACATTTGCATCTCCCTCTCTTTCCAAGCACAATGGAGTTGCTTCCTGCACTAAGGACCATAAGTTCTAACATAAGCAGAAGTGTCGATCCTCTGGGCAGTAGTACCGCTCTAGCGGTAGTGCCGCCTTGCGGTACAGGGTTAACTACCACTTATTTTTAGCTCTATGGTGTCTTCAGGTGGTTCTGTCTATTGTGAGCGGAAGTACCACTGGGAGAAGAGCGATAGTACCGCTCGGGCGGTACTGTTGGCCTCCCCTTTCGGCTCCACTTCCGCTTATTTTTAGCTCTTTGTTGTCTTTGGCACTCGAGCGGATTATGAGCGGTAGTTAGAAGAGGAAGTATCGCTCCGAGCGGCACTACCGTACTTCCCCCCTCTTATCCCTAAGTTTGGGTGTCCTTCAGTGATAAGAGGAAGTACCACTTGTGGGAGCGGTAGTACCGCTCCTGCGGTACTACCGCCTCCTTGACTTCTGTCAGCTGACTGCGATGCCCGGTACTACCACTTATGCACGACTTGTGGGCAGAAAATGGTCAGATTTTCAATCATTATATAAGTGGGTCTTCTTCCCTAGGGAGATTCACCTCTTTTCCCCCAAAAGCTCCATTGTTGCTCCTAAGCTCATTCTTGCCCAATCTCTCTCCCTAGCCATTGATTCTTGTTGATGCTCTGGGGTTTGGACGAGAAGGCCTCGATCTACACTTCCACCAAGAGAATTTGATTCCCCCATTAATCCCTTGCGGATCTTGTTACTCTTGGTGTTTGAGCACCCTAGACAGAGGAGGTCACCTCAAAGTCATATTCCATTGTCGCGAAGCATTGTGGTATCGTTTGGAGCCTCCAATTAAGTTGTGGAGATAGACACAATCTTGTTTGTAAAGGTTTGGTTGTCGCCTTCAAGTGCACCACTAGTGGAATCATAGCATCTCGCATTGTGTGAGGGTGTGAGGAGAATACAGTGGTCTTAGTAGCATCTTGGGGAGCATTGTGCCTCCACACTGCTCTATCAGAGACGTACTTCCCCACAAAGGGAAGAAACTTCGGTAACACATCCTTGTCTCCAACAGTTCCACTTGTGGTTACTTCTTACCTTTACTTTGTGCAAGCTTATCTGTTGTTGTTATTGTAGCTAGCATCATATATGTTGTTCACCTAGTTGCATATCTAGACAACCTATTTAATGTTAAACCTAATTTGTTGAGAAAAGCTTAAAAATTGGTAGTTGCCTATTCACCCCCACCTCTAGCCAACAATATCAATCCTTTCAATTCGTATTAGAGCATCGTCCCTTTATTAAGGGTTTCACCACCCGAAGAGTATGGTTGACGACGGGAATTAGGAGGTTGAACTTCCTGAGGCCGTGGGTATGAACATAGTCTCTCGTGAGGATTTAAATGATGCCATGGCCCCTCTTAAATCCTCCATGATGATTGAGGTCAAATCATCTCAAACTTTCAACCGATCCAACTCAAGTGGTTTATCCCACTAACTCGACATCGGATGTCCACTCCGGTAAGTAGGGGACTAGCTCTGACAAGAACAAGTTACCTCAAGGAAATAGTGGACCGAGTACTTTTGCCTCGGTACCCCCTCCCGTGGTCTATGGAGGACCAGTGCACCCACCTCATATAGTTCATCTCGGTCCTCCTCCTAAGCTTGTCAAGAATGATTTAGCTATTTGGGTTTTCGTATCGAGTCTCATTTGAATCATAGCTCACCACAACTTTGGAGAATCATCGATAAAGGGCACTACCCACATGATCCAAGCAACCTCATGCCAAGAGAAGAGGCCGACAATCAACTCAATCACTCCGCCTTATTCATCCTTCAAGCGGCTATCCTCGTTGAAGATCTTGCTCACTTGCGTCCTTCCACGTGAGCTAAAGATTGTTGGGAATATGTTGTTTCCATGTACAAGGGTAGATCAAGTATTCAGCGGTATAACTTTGAGGTGGTTCTTGATGATGCCGATGAATTTGTGATGCTTTATGATGAGGACCCTCGTGAGCTCTACCGAAGAGTGATGACTCTTTCCATTGCTCTCAAAGATCATGGAAGAAAGGATGTTGATGACAATTGGATCAAGCGGAAGTTTCTCAAGGCCATCATGCCATTTAACAAGGCCATGTCCTCTGTCATCCGTCAAATGCTAGACTTTCACACTCTGTCTTCGGGTGATGTATTGGATGAATTCACTGCAATGAACATCTTGAACTAGACCGCCAGCAATGCTCTAGATCGTGTTCAGGGATCAAAGAAGTCATCACCCAACCTTTCCTTGAAGTCCAAGGTCATTCAAGAAGAAGAAGAAGAAGAGAGTTGCCCCGAAGACACCAAGTATGCATACCACGAGCACGTGGCTCTTGCGTCAAGGCAATTTTGGAGCAACAAGAGGAACTCGAAGCCCAACTTCTCCAAGAACAACTCAATTAGCTCAAAAGGCAAGCAACATGTGAGTACTTGCTTCAACCATGGTAATGTGAGTCACTTCATGGTGGATTGCCCATATGATAAGAGGGAAGACAATGGTGGCAAGCTCATTCGCAAAGCTAAGGTCAAGTCCTTCCCCAACAAGAACAACTTCACCAAGAAGAGTATGCCTCCAATGATGATGTTGATGACGAAGATGCTAGTGGTGAAGTCTTGGAAATTGCTACAGTTGCTATTGCGTCCTCTACCCCAACCAAGGTGTCACTCTTCGGTGGCCCCAACGAGAACCACATTCATAGGTGCCTTATGACCAAAGGTATCGCCAAGGTAAACCCCAACGTAAAAACCACAAACATTAAAACTTGTATTTCTAACACTCCTTTGTTGGATTGTGTGGATGAACATGAGGTGGCTAAGGAGGGTGAGAATGAGTTTGACAGATTCTTGTGTAAACTCAAAGGTGAATCCAAGAAGCACTTTGTTGCTCTTTTGGAACAACTAGGTGAGGCCAACGATATCATTGAGTCTCAAGAGGAATCTCTAGAGGAGTTGAGGGGCATAGTCATGACTATGTGGATGAGATAGCGGATCTTTCCATTGCTCTTGAGGAAGAGTGAAGTCTTCACTTGACTCTTGAGGAGTCGCAAAACATTGACCTTGCTAAATTACGTAAAGACCATGATCATGGTGTTGTCCATAATCGTGTGCTCAAATATGATAAGGATGCACTTGGGGTTGGTCATCATAGACTCAAGGAAGAGTTTGACACTCTTAATAATTCTCACAAGGCTTTGAAGAGTGCTCATGCCTCTCTCAAGGAGTCTCATGATCAACTCCAAGTAAAACTTACTAAGGAAATAGCCACATGTCCCCCTTTGTGTTAATTGATATTGCCAATGCTACTAACCCTTGTTGTGATCATGCGCACCTTGTGGAGGAGAATGCAAAGTTGAAAGAGCAACTTGATAAAGGCCTTGTGATATGTATCTAAGGTGAGAAGAATCTCAATGACCTTTTGAGCAATCAAAAGGAAGTTGTAGCAAAGGAAGGAATTGGATTTGCACCCAAGACTAAGAAGAAGAAGAAGAAGAAGAAGAAGAAGGTGAAGACGAAGCAAGTTCCCTCGCTCAAGGAAACATTTGTCAAAGCGAGGAATGTCTCTCATGAGAAGAACAAGGACAACGTTGTGGATGGTAATGCCAAGAAGGTCAAGACAATCCACTCCAACACGGCCGGCAATTTTAGCCCCTCTTATGTTTTATGTCGTGCTAGTGATGGGCATGTTTATGCCAAATACGCCAGTTCTTCTTATGAGTACATTGAATGGTCTATTTGGGTTCCTAAGACCCTTGTTACTAACATGAAAGGACCCATTAAAGAATGGGTACCTAAATCCAAGCATTGATGTATTGTAGGAGTTTGCTTCTAGAGGAGTGTCATGGTTGCTTGATAGTGGAGTAACAAATCATATGACCGAAAGCAAGGACTTGGTGGTGGACATTCATACCAATCCATCTTTGGCCACTGAAGTCTCCTTTGGTGATGATACAAGTTCAAAGGTATTGGGTCTTGGCATGGTCGTAATCTCTTCGGAATTGTCCATTGAGAATGTCATGCTTGTTGAGACCCTTGCATAGAATTTACTTTTTGTTCGTCAACTTGCACTTATGGGTTTTTGTACCTTATTTATTTTTGACACCGTGGCCCTTTTGGGGAGGAAGACTCTTAAAGTATCCTTTGTTGGGCATGTCGAAAATGTCCTCTATGTAGTTAACTTCTCGGAGCGACCCACTAAGATCGTGACTTGCCTAATGGCTAAAGGTTATGTGGGTTGGCTTTGGCATCGCCGGCTAGCCCATGTCAGTATGAGATCTTTGCAAAGTCTCCTCAAAGGGGATCACGTTATTAGACTAACAAATGTGAGTTTTGCCAAAGATCATTCTTGTAGTGCCGAAGATCAAAGGAAAGCTACATGAGAAAGCTCACCAATCCACGTATCATCTACTCGAAAAGTCCCTTGGAGATCCTTCACATGGATCTCTTTGGACCCCCATCTTTCGATAGTCTTGGAGGAAGAAATTATTGCTTGGTGATTGTGCATGACTACTCAAGATACACTTGGGTATACTTCACCAACGGGAAAGTGAGACTCAACAAACCATCATTGACTTTGCCAATTGAGCTCAACGACAACATGAGGCAAAGATATTAATGAGAAGGATTCACAACGACACCGAGTTCAAGAACTACACCTTGAATGAGTTCCTTAGTTAAGAGGGGATAAAGCATCAATACTCTGTACCATATACCCCTCAACAAACAATGTTGCGGAAAGGAAGAACCGAACGTTGATGGACGTGGGAAGAACCATGATGGTGGAATTCAAATTTCCGTGCAACTTTTGGGCCGAAGCCATCAACACCGCATGTCATGCATATAATCAGCTCTATGTCCGCAAAGTCTTGAACAAGACTTCTTATGAAATTCTTACTGGTAACAAGCCCGCCCACAAGTACTTTTGGGTGTTCTCGTGTAAGTATTTAATACTCAAAAAGGGTGTTCATTTGTCTAAATTTGAACCTAGAGCTCAAGAGGGCATATTTGTTGGTTATGCTACAAACTCTCGTGCTTACCGTGTCCTCAACAAGTTCAATGGACTCATTGAGGAGACATGTAATGTGGAGTTTGATGAAAATAATGGCTCCCAAGTGGATCAAAGTGGTCTTTGTGATGTAGGTGATGAAATTCCTCCCCAAGCCATAAGAAGAATGGGTGTGGGAGACTTCCTACACGTTGAGAAACCCCTTGTGGCCAATGGAGATGGACAATGTTCCACTCAAATGGAACCATCACCAACCCAATACCCACATGCTTCCGAAGAACAAAGTGAAGGCCCTAAATCAAGTGAACAAGATCAAGGGAAAGATCAACCTCATGATATTGGTGATACACCAAGTGATGCCCAAGGTCAAGTTCACACCCCCGAAGGCTCAAGATCAAGATCATGTTCAAGATGAAGAGTAAGTTCATGATGACTCTCAAGGTCATCAAGATTATGCTCCTCCACCATCCCAAAATGATGCTCCACAATCTTCCTTGGAGCAGATCTTAGAAAGACGAGTCACCAAGATATTTGCCAACCTTAAACATAAACAACATGTTTTGGAGAACGTCTATGACAATTTGAATAAAGGGGTAACTAGTCGTAATAAATTAACAAACTTTTGCGCACATCACACGTTTGTTTCTTGGATTGAACCCCTTAAGGTACAAGAAGCGCTCGAGGATACGAAATGGCTTGAAGCCATGCACAATGAACTCAAGAACTTCAAGTGCCACAAAGGGTGGCGGTTGGTGCCAAGACCAAAGGAGAACCACAGTGTCATTGGAACCAAATGGATCTTCAAGACCAAGCAAGATGCAAACGGTGTCTTCATTCGCAAAAAGGCAAGATTGGTGGCACAAGGATACTCCCAAGTCGAGGGTATCGACTATGGTGAAACCTTTGCTCCCGTTGCACGTCTTTGAATATTTTCGCATGTTGCTTGCATATGCTTCTCATCATGATTTTAAATTATATCAAAATGGATGTGAAGAGTGCATTTGTTAATGTTCCACTAAAGGAGTTAGTATATGTCAAGTAACCCCGGGGTTCGAGGATCCCAAGTTCCTCAATCATCTATACATTCCCGGCAAGGCTCTCTATGGCCTTAAACAAGCCCCATGTGTGTGGTATGAGTACCTTACCGAGATGTTGCAAGACCGTGGGTTTGAAATTGGGAAGATTTATCCCACTCTTTTCACGAAGAGGGTTAAAGGAAACTTGTTCATATGCCAACTATATGTTGATGATATTATATTTGGTTCTCCTAACAAAGATTTCAATGATGAGTTTGCCGCACTAATGACCAAAGAGTTTGAGATGCTTATGATGGGAGAGTTGAAGTTCTTCCTTGGATTCAAAGTCAAGCAATAAAGTCAAGGAACCTTCATCAACCAAGCTAAATATACTCAAGGCATGCTCAAAAGATTCAAGATAGATGAGCTCAATCTATCCAAGGCCAACACTCTGGTGCCTCTCAAATGCTATCTTGACAGTGATCCCAATGGTAAAGCTATGGATAAAAAGGTATACCGCTCCATGATTGGATCCTTGCTTTATCTTTGTGCATCTAGGTCGGATATTATGTTAAGTGTGGGAATTTGTGCATGTTTTCAATCTGCACCTAAGGGAAGACACTTTGTGGCGGTCAAGTGAATCTTTCGATATTTGGCTCATACCCCAAACTTTGGCTTATGGTATCCCAAAGGTGCTTCATTTGATCTCATAGGATATTCAGACTCGGATTGGGTGGGAGAGCGTGTGGAGAGGAAGTCAACTTTCAAAGGTCGCCAATTCCTTGGTCGCTCTTTGGTAAGTTGGTCTTCAAAGAAACAAAATTGTGTTTCTCTCTCTTCCACTGAGGCCGAGTATGTACCTGATGCAAGCTGTTGTGCATAGATTCTTTGGATGAGGCAAACTTTAACGGATTTTGGTGTCAATTGTGACAAAGTGCCTCTTTTACTGTGACAATGAAAGTGTGATAAGGATCTCCAACAACCAGGTTCAACATTACAAGGCGAAGCATATTGAGATTCATCATCACTTCATTTGGGAGCACATCAAGCATGGAGAGATTAATCTTATCCATCTCAACACTAATGAGAAACTTGCAAACATCTTCATGAAGCCATGGGATGAAGCAAGATTCTGCGAGTTAAGGCATGAGCTAAATATCATTGATTCAAGCAATGTGGATTGAAAGTTTGCAAACCCCACCACACTCATCATAGTATCTTTCCTAGATGTAGGCATGGACATAGGGAAGTGTTGTTCTCTCAATGAACTCTCCCTTCCTCTATTATGCACAAATCAATCAAATCTTTCACATTAGTCATTTTTATGACAAATGTGCTTCATAGATGAGTTTTGGTAATGGACCCAAGGTTAAAATCTTCGTGGTTCCATACCAATTGACTCAAAGATAAGTGGCCTCGGGCACCACCCTCCTAGTGAGGCATGTGCTTTTTGAGAGCCTATTCGTATATTGTGTTACTCTAAGCTTGCTTATTCTTCAGGTTTGGACCCTTAAAAACTTGGTTTGTCTCCTCATGATGTGTTAGAGTTCCTAGAGTTTCATCGACTTCTCAAAACTCATAACTTGCATATTCTTTTTCTCCTCGTCCCTTGGCTTTGAGGTTGTTGTTGAGTTGGAAGCGGTACTACTGCTTGTTTGTGGCCGGTACTACCGCTCAAGCCGTACTTCCGCTCATGTCCGCTGTACTACCGCTTCGGGAATGCTTGGGAGGTTCACAAGGTGGGAATGGGGAGTTCTAACTCCCCCATACTCATTCTCTCCTCCCCCCTCGTGTTCTCTCTCCCAGGCGACCAAAACGCCCCCAAAGGCCGGCTCCAGATCTCACATTTTTTGTCGTCCCTAGCATTTCTGTCCGGCGGGGTTCATCCCCCTCTCCTCCTCGTACCATGGACTCTGGTATTGCCTGCATTCGTCTCTCCTTTGGCTTTAATTTTTGAATCTTGTTCTAGGGCAATGCATGAGTAATTCTTGATTTTTCGTGGATTCTAGGCATGAGTAAGATGGGAATTGACTCCTTGCTAGAGTATAGTAGATAGTCACCGAAGTTTTGGGTTCAACATCACCGGTACTATCGTTCCCGTGCCGCGGAAGTTTTTCCACCGCCCGGGCGGTACTACCGCTGCTGCATGACCGGTACTACCGCTTGGGCGGAAGTAACGCTCCTTCAGCATGGTACTACCGTTGGTGCACTAGAACCCCCCACCTTTTGTGTTTCTTTTCTTGAGGCCTTTCCATTTCCTTTTATTTCTATTATGCATGGTGTTTACATTTGTTTGGCTCTTTTAGTTCTTTCTCTCTGAGTTCCAGGTGATGGTAGCTCTGTTCCTGCTCGTCGCATGAATCCTGAACGGTCAGGTGGTTCCAAGCGATTTCGTATGTCTGAAGATGCTGGGGCTGGTTCTAGTGCTCAACCACCACAACAATAGGTGAAGCGGACTGTTAGCAAGAAGAAGGTTGCCAAAGATCCCAAAGTATGACGAACAAGGAGTTTGTAGGGTTTTGCAAGCGCAACCCATATCACCGTTCTCAGGACGAGGCGTTGGTTGGTCATCCCTTCTGGACCAAGGAGAAATCTCTCATTTACGTGGGGGTCCTGAAGAGAAAGACAAATCTCCATGTGCCTGATGCTAGGTCCGTCGACACGGGACACATGAACAACAATCCCCACACTGACTACTTTGCTGAAGCTCAGGCTCTTTGTGTTCAATGGGGTCTGTTTCCCACCATTAGCTTCAAAAAGGACTTCGATTGCGAGATTGTGGATCAATTATATGCCACTGTTCACTTTCACTCTAATGAGGACCGCAACTTGACTTTGATGACTGGTGGCAGAGTCTTGCACTCCAACTGGAAGACCTTCATGAATTCTTTGGGCTATGCTGATCGGGGTCTGGATGAGCCTGTTGGACGGAGGCCACACACTGAAGAAACGGTAATTCACAAGCCCAAGCTTGTTCGCTATTCCAGGGTGGTTCAGACTACCATGGATACTCACACTAAGCTCATTCCTTTTCTGGACATTATGCATCACATCTTCCACAACACTCTGTTTCCGCACATTGGGAACAAGGATCAGGTTCGCTCATATATTGTGAATCTTCTGCTAATGTGCACTAAGGAGAGAGGTCGTGACTCAACTTGGATGTATCCCACATCATGTGGAAGGATCTCTAGTCTGTTATTCTTGACAGAAAGGTGCCCATCTATGGCCTTTATCTGTTTAAGTTTATTGAGGATACCTAGTTTGCTTCGTACCCTGGCGAGTCTCTTGTTACTTATCACATGGTGACTCACGATATTCTTAATCTCCGTGTGAAGGAGGACTGGGGAGTTGCACGTTATGTTCCAGAGATTGCCCCCACTGACTCTGATGATGAGCCAGAGCCAGACTATGTTATTGACACATGTGTTTCTCCATTTGAGCATGTTCCATCATGGGATGCCAAGCTAAAGACGAAGATGAATAACCTTCTCTGCTTACAGATCAAGGGACAGTATAAGGCCCATGTGGAGGACAAGAAGGCTCATAGCCGTGACAAGATCATCATGAGGAAGATTGGCCTAGTAGTTGACAGTGGGTCTGAGGACTGGATTAATGACGAGGATGCATGGGTCCATAAGAATTGTTAGTGGTGTGAGTCAAAGGAGGATGTACCTGCTGCCACAGATGAGGAGGATGATGATGAGGAGGACTGATCACTTTCAGCTTAACATCACTTTGCCTCGCTTTGGTCCTTAGTACCCCTTTTGGTGTCTCGATGCCAAAGGGGGAGAAAGTGTTTAGGAATTTGCTGGCTTTGCTAAGTCACAAGTGTTTTATCTTATCTGTGCATTTTCTCTCTCGTGAACTCATTCATTTGCTTGCTTTGGTTTATGTGGTCCAGACTTGTGAGTACTAATGTATGGTGTAATACATTATATATATCCTATCTTGTTATATCTATATTAGTTACTTTGACATTCTATCTATCCTATCTTCTTATGTCTACATTAGTTACTTTATGAGAGTATGCTTGCTTACTTGCTCATAACTCACATTCTGTATGTGCAAGTAGTTGGCCGTGTCTATAAAATGTAGGGGGAGTACTGATCCAAGTGTCTGCTCTTTGCATTCCAAAGTCATATAAAATAGAGCACACATCTGGGGGGAGCCTTCCTCTATTTTATAGATGTCAGGTTTGCCTAAGTCTTACTACTTATCTTATATTGGCAGATCCCGTGTTGTCATCAACCCACCAAAAAGGGGGAGATTGTAAGAGCATGATTTTCCCTCAGTAGTGTTGGTGTTTGATGACAATACCCTTGTGGACTAATCGTGTGCATTGAGCTTTCAGAGATTATCAGGTGGCATGAGACGGTTATTCTTCCCCTCAGTTGTTAAAAGAGAAGACGGCGTTTCCGTATTGATTTAGTGTGGGTGGACTTGAGTCATAGGAAAATTCGTACTATCAAGAGAGGTCTGCATTTGGAAAGGTTGGGAGAATTAATCACGTACACATTTGCATCTCCCTCTCTTTCTCGGCAATATGGAGTTGCTCCCTGTCCTAAGGACCCTGAGTTCTAACATAAGCGGAAGTACCGCTACTCTGGGCCGTAGTACCGCTCTAGTGGTAGTGTCGCCCTGCGGTACCGGGTTAACTACTGCTTATTTTTAGCTCTCTGGTGTTTTCAGGTGTTGTCTATTGTGAGTGAAAGTACTGTTGGCAGTGGAACGGTAGTACCTCTCGGGCAGTACTGCTCTAAGTACCGCTCTAAATGGCACTACCATACTGCCCTCCCCTTATCCACTAAGTCTGGGTGTCCTTCACTCCTAAGCGGAAGTACCGCTTGCGGCATTGGTAGTACCGCTCTAGGGGAACTACTGCCTCCTTGATTTCTGTCAGCTAACTGGGATGCCCGGTACATCCATGCAAGCGAGAGGGAGCGGTACTACCACTTATGTACGACTTGTTGGCAGAAAACAGTCAGATTTTCCACCACTATACAAGTGGGTATTCTTCCCTAGGGAGATTCACCTCTTTTCCCCCAAAATCTCCATTGTTGCTCCTAAGATCATTCTTGCCTGATCCCGCTCACTAGCCATCGATTCTTGTTGATGCTCTGGGGTTTGGAGAAGAAGGCCTTGATCTACACTTTCACCAAGAGAAATTTAATTACCCCCACTAATACTTTGCAGATCTTGTTACTCTTGGGTGTTTGAGCATCCTAGATGGAAGAGGTCACCTAGAAGCCATATTCCATTGTGTGGAAGCTTTGTGGTATCGTTGGGAGCCTCCAATTAAGTTGTGAAGATAGCCCCAATCTTGTTTGTAAAGGTCCAGTTGCCGCCTTCAAGTGCACCACTAGTGGAATCACGGCATCTCGCATTGTGTGAGGGTGTGAGGAGAATATTGTGGCCTTAGTGGCATCTTGGGGAGCATTGTGCCTCCACACCACTCTAATGTAGACGTACTTCCCCTCAAACGGAAGGAACTTTGGTAACACATCCTCGTATCCAACGGTTCCATTTGTGGTTACTTCTTACCTTTACTTTGTGCAAGCTTATATCTTGTTGTTATTGTAGCTAGCATCATATAGGTTGTTCACCTAGTTACATATCTAGACAACCTATTTGCTGCTAAACCTAATTTGTTAAGAAAATCTTAAAAATTGGTAGTTGCCTATTCACCCCCCCCCCCTCTAGTCAACCATATCGATCCTTTGAATGTCACATGGCAATTGTAGTGCATTCCACATTGCAAATTTTAATAATTTCACATGGCAAAGCCATAATTTCTTCCATTCTTGTTGTTAGACATGGATGATCCATGTTCATGGCAAACTTTTGTTTCGAATTGACACTTGAAAACAACATTCTCCCTGCATGTCAATTCACAATTGATCTTGCATGCCAACTTCACGCGTTTAATTCTTATTCCTGTTTTGTTTTTAGGAACCCATGAGGATATTTCGCCATCTCTTGTTGAAGCTTACAACAGGATTAAGCAGGATGCCTTAAATAGGTGGTCATTGCGCAATTAGGGCCAACCAAGTTCTAATGCTCATGAAGTACTAGTGTCTAATGATGTGAGGCAGGTGAGGGCAGTTCACCCACCATTGGTGGATGATTTTTAGCCCAAGTTTAGGGCTAAAGGGGAGTAGACTCTTTTCTATGATATTGTCAGGCGTGTCAGAAATGTGAGGTCGAACACCAAACACATGAAGGAGTTGAGAGAGTAATGACCACACCACACCCACCCTTACTTGCTTTTTCACGATTTGTCTTTTTGCCATGTATTGTTTATTTTATTTTGTTTTCTTAGAAGATATGCTTCTTTCATGTTATATCATTTCCATACAGCTCATGTTTGGAAAGAACTAAAATCATTCAATGTCGTGTGGCATACGTTGACCTTGGTGATCTACGTGAGTCTGTGAGGCCCACTGGTAGAATGGTAATGAATGTAGTTGCATGTGAGATCGACTACATCAACAAGCATGTAGACATTTGTCTCGACAAGACCATCATGTCCTACAACATGACCAGCAAAATATGGAACGGTCATGCCATCATCGGGAAACATTTTGCCCCACATGGTGATTTCAAGCTCACATTGAAAAAAAAGTTGTGAGTGTTTCACCTTTCTAGTTGTTTTTACATGTTATGATTGTACATAGTTATATTCGATCTGTTGCTTAGTACCTTTATGGCAACTATTCTTAGACACAAGTGGCAACTTTACTGAAAGGCACATGGCAACTTTACTGAAAAGTGATGTAAATTTTATTGAAACATAGATGGCAACTTCATTTAGTTACACATGGCAGTTGCAACTCTTTTTTAGGGAAACATGGTATCAACTACACTTTTTGACATGTTGAGCTGACCACTGATGTCTGGTTCATTTAGCTAGTTCATGGCAAGTTCACTTCATGGCACATGGCAACTTCAATGAGTTGTTTTTCATGTCAATTCATTTTTCTTGCAAATCATGTCTCCCATGTTCCAACTGCTTGCACCAGATAACCTGGTAGATAAGTGTGCTCACCACTACACCATATGCATTGACTTGAAGCACCAACGTCTTGAGGTGCTTGATTCAGTCCGTTCAGGAGATGATGATAGCCTCACTACTTGTGCTGAAATCTTTATCAACAACCTCAAAGAGACGTGGAGCCGTCATTATGGAAGCTCAAAGGTTACGATATGTAATTTTCCAATCGAGTACATCACGACAGCCAAGCAAGGAAGCATGTATGCCTTTTTATCCATCTTTCATGAATTTTTACCTCATTTGACTTTCAGTTTTCCCTGAAAGTTTCTTGTTTGCTGCCATGTATTCACTTACTTTTTTGTTGTAGGCTTGACTGCAGCTACTACATGTTGGAATACCTTGCAAAGTGGGAGGTACGAAGGGTTTCTATCATCACAGACGCAATTGTAGCCGAGCTCCATGAAATCTTGACATGGAATTGGGTGACCACATGAGATTTCAATAGTCATCCTAGAGCACGAGATTTCATCGACGGAGCTGCCAAAACCGCCAGCAAGAAGTACAAGTGATCACGTGGTGCTCGATGTGCATATCTACCTTACATTCTGTGCCAGATGAATGTAAGGTATCATCTGCTCTTTGAAACCATGTCCGTGCGTTCCGTTATGTCTTTTTTACCGTAACCGTACTTTTTAATGATGGCTTGGGTGTGTCATCTAAGCATGTAATCTAAGTGTGCAACTGAAGCTATTAGGTGTGAAAAACTAGTACTTTATGTTTTCTTCATCTTGTGAATGTACATACTAATGTTTGAAAGGGTCCTTTGTGTGGTGGTCTAAAATGTGTTTTGAAATTCTGCTGTCATCTATTTGATAGTTTATGTTTCTTTGGGATGTGGCAGATGGTTCGACACTCTATCCAATAACTTGTGTTCATTTTTCAATTTATTATACTCAAAACTCGCTAAATTGCGGATGGCTCGCTAAGTCGACCTATTATTATTCTTGATAGTACGAGCATGTAAAATGAATGTTGTACTTTATTCAGTTCTTGTTATGCCTACGTTTACATGGCAAATAGCTTATGAGTCTCGAGTTGGTGGGTCGAGTCATTTTCTACCAGAAATTTGTAGTTCACTATGATTTATTTTTCCTCGTGGCAATTGTAGTTCATCGAACATGGCATTTATAATGCATGACAAATGGCAATTATAGGTGAATTTGCATGGCAACAATAACTACTTTCCGTTTGGGAAATGCAGTGTTGTCCGTGTTGGATTTTCTAAGCACTATCCACATAGCAATTTTAACATTTTTTGAAAACTTGGCAAACCTACTACTGAACACATGTCCATTTTATATATACGATCGTTCTATAAGTACTACGCACTTAGCAGGTCAAGCATATTTCTTCATACATTCGCAATTGTGGCACGTCTCCCACGACAATTTTAGTATAACGTAGATGGCAGTTATTTTTTCTCACGATTCGTACGTGGACAATACAATAGTTCCCACATTGCAGACATAGTACTACATATATGGCAACTATTAGTTTTTCAATAATTCATGCAACACAAACGGAGTAGCTATCCTATGGCAGTTTTAGCAGTAGATACATGCCATTTTTTATTTTCTGTAACATAACAACAGGTCTGCCGATATTTCCAACCCATCATCATCCGGGTTGCAAAATTGTTACTAACCGGAAATCTAGAATCCCCCGCGTTTGCATATGGATTGGCAGGTCCTTTCCTCGGTTTCTTGTACTTTGCTTGAATTTCCAACCCTTACTTGTATCTCACCTCTTTTGGACGCCCTTTTGTGATGGAGCATGGCAGGTTCTCGACCTGAGTGCACGTGTTTGATGCTCCAAACCCTACTTCCGACTTTTCAGAGGACAAACCCATGGATGAAGGCGCATTCAAACTACATGGGAATCTGTGTAAGGCCTCCTCAGTCTTCCATTTTTATCTCATCGAGCTCTCTTTTCAAGGCCTTTTAGTGTTTATCTACCACTCTTGTCGTCTCATCTCTCTTGCATGCATTGTCTGTTAGTTCAACATAGTTCTTAGTCAAGACCACATGCCTCAAACAGTCCATGGGCACCTCCGGTCTATCCTCATGCACATCCAAGACTGCATTTGATGTTTGTCGCCCCAATGCCTCGTCAGTATCCCAAGTCCATCACCGACGTATGAAATGGCAGGCCAAATGCTTTACCTCATGCACATCCATAACTTTGAGTATGTGGCAACACACAATCCCGTCCCGTTCATACTTGCAGCATTCGCAATAGTACTCACCTTCCTTTATGATGGCCTTCACAAAGTAGCTTATTCCTTTGTCTGGATCTTCGGGTTCTGAATCGGATATGTCCCTGAGATTACACACCTTGAATTTCCATTCATCAACCTGATAAGATGCATATGAGGAGGACCGCTTTATTTCTTCCTAGAACCAGCATGTTTTGTGCTCGTTAATTTCTCATATCTTTTTTTACCAATATTTGACTGTTTTGCAGTAAGTCACAAAATAGAAAGCATATTAAATTCAACACGGCAAACAAAGCATACTACGCACGACATGTTTGATTGTTTCCACATGGAAACTACAGTTTATTTCACATGGCAGTCAAAGTGTGACGCGCATGGTAATCATTATGTTGTATAGCATCTTATGCACATGTAAATCTAGCAGTATGTAAAACATGGAAATTATAGTGCATTCAACATGGCAAACAAAGTGTTATACACATGGCAACTATGGTTGTTTTATTATGGCAACTACACAAAGTTGTCACAATCGAGATTTTGAGTCGGATCGAAGCTCCGTTGGTAGGATCGTGAATCGTAGAATCATAACTATCAGGATCATAGAAACTTAGATTCTATGAGCATAATCGTAGAATTGGAGGGGCTAGTTTGGATCGTAAGGTCGCAAGATTCTAAGATTTGAGTCGCAATTTTGATAATATTGCAACTACAACATCTGCTTCACATGGCAAATATAGTTCTTATATGGCAACTACATTGGATTCTACATGGCAATTACATTATATTTCACATGACAGCTACATAACATTCAAGACGACTACTACATTTTTTGCAAAGCACACGGTAGCTATGATTTGTTTTTGAACTATTCATTTGTAGTCCATTTTCATCTTGCAAATATAGTTCATTATAATTACCAGCCTTTTGTGGGCTGGTAGAAGTCCCACACAAGGCCCATGCGGCTAGGGAAGAAAAACCCAAAGGGAAAAAGGTGGTAAAAGGCCAAAAAGGAGGAATCCTAGTCCTACTAGGATTGGAGGAGGAGTCCTCCTCTCCTCCCCACTTCGGCCGAACCAAGGAGGCTTGGCCCTTGAGCCAAGTCCTCTCCTCCCTCCCTCTTATATATACTGGAGGTTTTAGGGTTTTTGCACAGAATTTTTAGCCACGTGCTGCCCGTTCCTCCAGTGCATAGTTTCTCCTCTAGATCGGATTTCTGCAGTGCTTAGGCGAAGCCCTATCGGAATAGCTCCACCACCATCGCCGGAGCACCGTCACACTGCCAAAGCACTCTTCTTCCTCTCCGCTCCCTCTTGCTGGATCAAGAAGGCAGAGATCGTCATCAAGCTGTACATGTGCTGAACGCGGAGGTGTCGTCCGTCCGGCGCTAGATTGGAAGGACCGTGATCAAGATCGCGAGACGGGTCGTGATGAGATCACGGGACGGATCGTGATGAGTTCGTGGGATGGATCGTGATTGGATCACATGATGGATCGTGATGAGATCGCGGGACGCTCGGCGATTTGGATCGTGAAGACGTTTGACTACACCAACCGCGTTTCTTAACGCTTCCCGCTTAGCGATCTACAAGGATATGTAGACCCACTCTCCCTCTCGTAGATGCTCATCACCATGGATAGATCTTGCGTGTGCGTAGAATTTTTTTTGTTTCCCATGCAACGTTCCCCAACAAGGTCTCCCATTGCCAACTGTGGCCACGAGCTGCTTGACATCCCCGCGTTTCTAAATTTTATAAGTATGACAGTTCACCATCAATGCTACTCCTTTTTTACTGTTTTTGATGATCTTAGGTTTTTTGTTGGCTTGCTTCCTATTTATGTCACATTAATTAGATGACATGATTTTTTTAGGTTCACAATACCTTGATTTGCCACAGGTGCTACTTGTAGTTCATGTCCTGCATCTGTACCACCGATAGCTCCTTGTGGTGTAGCTTGCCACAGGACTCTTGGTGTTTTGGTTGTATCGTAAGACCCTACGAACATGTCAACGTAAACATAAAACATATGCCATTTTTATCTATACAAACACGACAAATCTGAATTTTTCCGTCGCGCATCCTACCCATGTTTGTGTATTGTTGTAGTAGTGGCAGCAATGGACCTGCTAAAATGAGTTCATTGGACCCTAGCCAATCCCAAGGGGGTGCTTCCGGCTATCCAAAAATCCAAGGATTTGAACCGTCTCCAGGATCCATTTGCTTCTTCCCTTGTTTTTGAACTCCCGTAGAGTGATCAATTGCAGCATGCATGAGTATGCATTATTCTTCCCATACTATTTTGTTAGTTTAACTAAAAAAGACACGACAATCTTATTGCATGGATGGCATACATCCCTAGCATAGCATGGCAACTAAGATATTGAACCATTCATCTTTCTAACAATTTAATCCCCATGCATACTACTTGTACACCCGGGATGGCAACTAATATGAAGTGTTGGCAGCAACTACTTCTATAACCCAGTGGCAACTACCAGCATACTTGGGTTGCATTTTTTTCCTGCAATCTCCTGATGAAAAACTCTGCTTTGGATTGCCCCTCTCCCGTGTTCACCTGTTATCCTACCATCCCTTTGATTCTAAAAGCACCCAATGTTACTTTTCGAGTAGATCACTTTGATGGCAACTCGAAATTTCCAGCTTCTACAAACTTGATGGCAACTAATATGCAGATCAAATCTAGGACACAAGATGGCAATTTCGTTGATTTTGGAGGGGAGAGGAGAACGGCCGGATCCATGAGGTTTTGGATCCATGTGGCAAAAAACAAGGACAGCTCGGATCCATGGTAGCAATTTCAATGGAAATTTGTAAGGGGAGGGGAGAGGAAACGACTGGATGCATGAGGTTTCTCACCTTTTGTGGAGAAGGTTGCCATGTTTTTCTTCCGGGCGGCGCTAGGGTTTTGCTCTGGTTGCCATGGAAATTTGTGAACCATGAGCAGGGAGTAGGGGAACACTATCGATCGGGAGGTGGGAGACGACAGAGGGTTAACCGAGACTTTTGGGGCACGTGGTGGCTACTCTGGCGCACGGGGTGAGGAATGAGTCGTTGGTCGTGCGGGCCGCAGGATGGTACGCTCGAACGTGCTGGCCATGGGGTGGCAAGCCCGAACGTGCGGGAGGTCGAGTGGGACGCCGGACATACGGGGGGGGGGGGGGGGGGGGGGCGGACGCCCAGACGTGCGGGCGGGCGGTTTTGTGTAGATGCCACATGTGACGTGCGGCAAGCACCCCTTGACTATCACCCGCATGGTAAATATTACGACCCTTACAAATGTGCACGTGGTCGTCCCATGTGGAAACAACCCAAAGTCCAATAAAATGGGAAATCGATAACGCTAGAGGTGACACATGGCAATGCCCCTGATGACAATGCAAATCCTGAAGTCGAGTAAGCAAAAAGCAAAAAATGAAAGCTCAAAAGGCACATTGAAACAGAAACACATGCAACACACACGCATATTGATAAATTAAATCAATGGATGGACAGCTCAGACGTGACAATAATATAGACTCTCTGTATTAACCTAAAAATGCCTTATATTTTGATACATAGGTGTTGAAAGGGAGAGAGGGATTTGGTGGAATAGTTGATGTACTGCTTGAGCCTCGTGGGCATATATATAGGAATACATGATCATCTTGGAGTACAAGATAAGCCAGAATAGTTCCTAGTCTATCTTTGGTTTCCTAACTAATCACGATGATCAACATCCACCCGTGGTCACAACGGTAGCGACGCAGACGGTGAAACTGGAGAAGAATCTGAAGGTAAGCCGACGGTCACCCCTCCCCCCCCCACACACACAAAACAATCGTAACGGTCGATGCATCGCGGAAGTAGTGTCTAGAATAGAAACCGACGAGGTTGCTCAAGCAAGGCGGTAACCCTTTGTGCCTTTGTCGAGGTAGCCGAGAGCGTAGGGTGGTGTAGTCGTGGTCGAGGTAGCCGTGCGAAGAACGTCGTGGTCGATGTCAAGTCGGGGTAGCTGGTGTCGAAGAAGTCGCTGAGGAGCCGCGGGCGCAAGGAGGCGCCGAGTTAGTCTTGGCCGTAGTGGTGTCGAAGTAGTGATGCGTCGAGAAGAAGACGTAGTTGACAACGCGTCACGTCGGGATTGCCAAGCGTAGGGACACATCGTGAACGAAGTCACGCATCGGTGTTGCCAGCACCGTGCATGCATAGACGGACGAAGACGATGTTGACGATGCGTCGCTGCAGGGTTGCCAGGCCTGGGAACACATCGAGGACGAAGGCATGCGATGGTGTTGCTAGCATCGGGCATGCGTAGATGGGGACCTGCACACAACTTGTACGCCATGTCGAGGAGGCTAGTAGGGAAGGACTTGACGACGGTTGCGGCGCAAAACGGCGAGGGGACGATGTCGCCCGCGGTTGTCGGAGTTGATGAAGTGGTCGGGGTAGACGACGGCGAAGCTGGCGATGAGCTGGTGCTGGACGAAGAAGAAGGGGTTGGACTGACGGCGTGGCTCGGGTGGGCAAGCTGCAGCAACGCCAAAGAAGAGCGGCGACGGCGGCTGGTTAGGAGTGCGGCGGCGATGCTCGAAGTAGGCGATGAAGAACCCGACAGCATGACGAAGACCAGCGCGGACAGTGGCGTTCCCGCGCCAAGGAAGGCGGCAGGCGCATACCAAGGAAGTCGTCACGGGGGGACGATGGAGTGAACCGCGAGCCGCGGCGCTACGACCCGAAGGGGCAACGCAATGATAGCAGGCGGGTCGGGGCAACAGCATGAAGACCTCGGGCGGCGGCAGTAACCGTAGGCTGCTATGCTACGGCCCGAAGGGGCAGCACGACGGCGAAGGGCTGGTCGATGTGACCACGGGGACGGTCTCGGACGGCGGCAGAGACCGCGTACCACACTCACTACGGCCTGATGGGGCGACGCAACGGCACCACGAGGGTCGATGCAGCCACGGGGACGACCTGAAGGGGAGGACCTCGGGGCGTCGGTGGACGGCGGGCCGCGACACTACGTCTCGAAGGGGGCGACACAACGGCAGCATGCTGGTCGATGTGGCCGCGGGGAGAACCACAGGGCGGCGGGGCTGCGGCCCGACGGGGCGACACAACGGCAGCCCGGTGCTCAATCGGTGGAGGTGCGCACTGTACTTGGGACAGTCTTCACAGGACCTGCAGAGGTGCGCACACCCGACAGGCCAGGTCGGTAGCTCGGCGTAGATGAGGCGGACCGCGGCAACAAGCGGGTGATCAATCCGAACGCGCGCAAGGTCATGGACGTCGCTTGGTGGAGGAGGGGTGACGGGCGGAGCCGGGACGGCCCGAAGCAGCCGGTGCGACGCAGGCGTCCCAACAGCCGACCTGAAGCGGCCGGCGCGAGGCAGCCGGCAAGGACGGAGCCGGGAGCCGACTCGACGCAGTCGGCCTGTGGCAGCCGGTGCGCGACCGGACGAGGCGACGATGAAGATCGACGGGCAGGCCGGCGCGCGAATGACGGCTATGATGGGCCGCCGCATGGTGCGAGGTCGGCGGGTCGGTATCAGAGCAGGGCGATGACGGCTGGCGTAGATCAACGGGCGGGCCGATGCGCGAACGACGGCTTTGAGGGGCCGCCGTGTTGCGCGAGGTCGGCGGGTCGGTGGAGAAGCCGGGTCACACCGATGTCGGAGTAGAGGCGCCATGGTCGACGGCGGCGGCGGACGACGTAAACGGATCTAAGATCGAAAAAACAAAAAGAAAACACCGATTAATGCGACCGGTTGAAGAGAGAAACCCCAGATCAACAGATCGGGAAAAAGACTCTCTAGGGCAGCCGGTCAACACGACCGGCGGACGAACCCTAGGTACGGGCGGCGCGGCCCCCAGCGGCAGTCATGGAGGCCGACCGCCCCGGGGGCGGCACGCGGGGCGGAAGCGGCGGCGGCGAGTAGGATTGGATCGGTTAGGCTGATATCATGTGGAAAGGGAGAGGAGGATTTGGTGAAATAGTTGATGTATTGCTTGAGCCTCGTGGGCATATATGTAGGAATACATGATCATCTTGAATTACAAGCTAAGCAGAATACTATCTTTGTTTCCTAACTAATCACGATACTCAATAATAGGAAGCAGTTAATCTTATTCTTTTTTGATTTGGCTCCGGCTTTTCTCTTTTTGGAGGCGCCAATCATGGCTGAGAGTCTGTAGTTCTCTGAGAAGTGAGAACCCGCTAGATAAGAAAAGGTCCAAAATAAACCTTAAACTTGTAGACAAAAGCTAAATCAAAACATAAACTTCGAATCCTTAAAATCAGTACAATGAATTCATTAATCCCGATCTATTTTAAACCATAATGACCTTTTCAAATAAGGATTGTTGACGTGGCAGCTAAAATCCTGGATTGTAGGCTGCAGCCGCTACTGCACCCGCCCACTAGACAAGATAAGTTTTTTTTTCCGTAATGCGCGATTTAAAATCCCCAAAAATGAGAACCTGCTCGGAATCGAACTTGTGACCCGGCGTGCCTTAAACACATTATCCTAGCCGCTCGAACCTATGGCTGTAACTAATAAAAATAAGGCGTCGTTGTATTTAATCACATAACCAATGTCCAGATTTGAAACTTGTGAAACTTTTCGAAAATTTTCTTGAAAATTATCAAAAATTATGAAATCCGAACATTTTATCAACAAATTTTTCAGTTTTCACTTTTTAAAGTTAAAAAGTGTTCGCACTTTACAAAATCGAAAAATGTTTGTAAATCCATTTGTTTCTCGTGTTTTTCAAAAAATGTTCGTAATTCCAAAAATTGTTTAGTTTTTTGCAAAAAATGTTGCAATTTCTAATATATTTTTTTGCTTTTAATAACATTTGGACTTCAAATTTTTTGTCATTTTCAAGAAAACATTTTGAAAATTTTAGAGAACATTTTGAAATCTCGACGTTGCGGTGTGTTGTTAAGTAGTTTCGCGCTTCAATTTAATCACCAATTGTCAGCAGTTAGAGTGGCTGTCAGCATGATCTCAGAGGCATCAAGTCTTAAGTTTGATTCCCCGTGAGTCTATTTTTCAGTATTTTTAAGTCGCACAATAGGTATTTTAAGTCACGCGTACGATAAATAAAGACTGCAATCACGCATACGATAAATAAAGGCTGCAATGTATAAAATGTATCTGGGCCCGTACCACAAATGTGCAGGCCCTTCCAAACAAATGTTTATACAATATATAATACTTCTCAGAAACAAAACAATCTATAATAAGACTCGTGTGATTTGAAAAAAATGTTTCGTACATTCAAGAAAATGTAAAATGTCAATAATGTTCATGAGTTTCAAAAAATGTGTTTGTGACATTTTGAAAAAAAAAGTATGTACAATTTTAAAAAATGGTTGCGTCTTTTTGTAAAAAAAAGTATGTCATACCTTTCAAAGAATGTTCGTCCAGTTTTATAAATTGTTTATTGTTATTTACAAAATGTAAAACATGTATTTTAGAAAATATTACCATGCATTAAAAAAATTGAGAACATGCATTTTTAAAATGTACATATTGTATTTTTAAAATGTACATAATGTGTTGGAAAATATTGAAAGTTTATAAAATATATTCATATATGCGTTAAAAATTACATTGGGTGTTGAGAAACATTAGACATGTGTGGAAAAGAAAAAAGAAAATAAGAAAACAAAGAAAAACCAGAGCAGAGCGTGCGCGCGTGAGGGTCTGCGCTAATGAGCCGGGCCAATTCAGCAAATAGCGGTTAGGTTCTCTCGACGTTTAAAATAGATCGGGATTTGAGAGTTTGATGTGTTGATTTTAAGAATTGAAAGTTCATGGTTTAATTTAGGGGACCAAGTATCGGCGGGACGTCCATATACAAACAACCATGCCTAAGAAATATATAAAGAACAACGTTGGTTGTTCTCTATAAATAAAAACACGTGTGAGGCGTGTGCATGCATGCATGATTTGCCGGATATATAGGTAGCTAGCTTGCATGTACCTCA
The DNA here is from genome assembly GCA_022496015.1 of Hordeum marinum. Classification (NCBI taxonomy): domain Eukaryota; kingdom Viridiplantae; phylum Streptophyta; class Magnoliopsida; order Poales; family Poaceae; genus Hordeum; species Hordeum marinum. The sequence continues at coordinate 176,780,210 of CM039677.1, forward strand.
CTATTCAACCAAATTTTCCGAACCTTCTACTTACTGGTCTAGCGAAATGGATGGATGATTGTGATAGAGAAAATTGTACCTGATAAACAAAAACAATATGGAAAAGGAAACACCAAAATAAAAAATATGTTTTTAACATTTGTTGATTTAAAAAGATTATGCAAGTTCATCAATTCGAAAAGTGTTTGTAAATTAAAAAATGTTCACAAATTTGAACAAAAATGTTGATGGAATCTATTAAATGTTCATAAATTTTATTTTTTAATATATTTTAAAAATGTTCATGAATTTGGAAACGTGTTGACAGATATAAAAAATGCTAAAATATCAAGAGTTACATTGAAAATAAGTCATGATCGTCTAAAAAATCATAATCTTAATTGAATGTTCATTAATTTATATAAAAAGATAAAATAATGAAAAAATTGAATATTCTTCAAAAAATGGAGATGCAATTGGCCGACAACCCTCCTTCCGCACCTAATTGCAGTCTCGTTGCATGCATGCAATTGCATGTCAAGGGTTGACTTGCAACTAGGACAAAAATGGGTCGGGCCTAGTTGCGTGTCAAGGATGGACTTTAAGCTCGGATAATAAAAAGGTGAGAGCTCAATTGCATGTTGGGATGGAGTAGCAACTCGAACAAAAGGGGACAACCATCAGTTACGTGTTGAGGGTGGACTTGCAACTGAGACAAGAAAAAAATCAAGATCCCAATTGCATGTCGGACGGGAAGTTGCAACTTGGATAGAAAGGGTCGACTCCTAGTTATGTGTCGATGGTGGACTTGTAACTGTGACTAGAAAAAAAACATGGACCCCAATTGCATGTCGGAGATGAAGTTGCACCTAAGAAAAAAAGGGTCGCCCCCAATTGCGTGTTGGGAATGGACTTGCAACTTGGAAAAAATAGCCCCACCTCGATTGTGTATGAATGGTGTACTTGCAACTGGGACAATAAAAAGGCGGGGCCTCAATTGCATGTCGGGTTGGAGTTCCAACTGGGACAAAACGGGTCAACCCCTAGTTCCATGTCGAGGGTGGACTTGAAACTAAGACAAGAAAAAAAAGCAAGATCACAAATTGCATGTCGGAGGTGAAGTTCCAACTGGGACAAAAAGTGTCGACTCCTAGTTGCGTGTCGAGGGCGGACTTGCAACTGGGACAAGAAAGAAAAACAAGGACCCCAATTGCATGTCAGAGATGAAGTTGCAACTCAAACAAAATAGGTTGCCCCTAATTGCGTCTCGAGGGTGGACTTGCAACTAGGAAAAATATAGGCCCACCTCAGTTGCGTATCAAATGGTGTACTTGCAGCTGGGACAATAAAAAGGTGGGACCTCAACATAAAAAGGTTACCCCGAATTGTGCGTCAAGGGTGGACTTGCAAGTGAGAAAATATAGCCCACGTCAGTTTGGTATCAATTGTGTACTTGTAGCTGGGAGAACAAAAAAGGCCGGACCTCAGTTGCATGTCTAGGTGGAGTTGCAAATGGGATAAAAGGGGTCAACCCCGAGTTGCGTGACAAGGGTGGACATGTAACTAAGACAATAAAAAAGAGAGAGATCCCAATTGCATGGGGGGGGGGTGAAGTTGCAACTGGGATAAGAAAGGGTTGATTCCTAGTTGTGTGTCGAGGTGGACAAGAAAATGGGGGGAAATGGATCCTCCTTAGTTGTGTATCAATGGTGTAGTTGCAACTAGGACAAAAAAATGTGGGGCCTCAATTGCATGTAGGGGTGGAGTTGCAACTGGGACAAAAGGGACCCATAGTTGTGTGTCGAGGATGGACTTGCAACAGGGACAAGAAAAAAAAGCGAGATCCCAATTGCATGTCGAAGGTGAAGTTGCAACTGGGACCAAAAAATTTGACTCACAGTTGCGTGTCGAGGGTGGACTTGCAACTGGGACAAGAAGAAAAATAAGTTCCCAATTGCATATCGAAGATGAAGTTGCAACCGGGACAAAAATAATGTCGCCCCGACTTGCGCGTCGAGGATGGACTTGCAACTGGGGAAAATAGGCACACCTCAGTTGTGTATCAATGGTGCGCTTGCAGATGGGATAATAAAAAAGCGGGACCTCAATTGCATGTCGGGATGGAGTTGCAATTTGGACAAAAGGGGCAACCATCAGTTATGTGTCAAGGGTGGACTTGTAACTAAGACAAGAAAAAATAAGATCCCAATTGCATGTCAGAGGTGAAGTTGCAACTAGCACAAAAAGGGTCGACTCCTTGTTATGTGTTGAGTGTGGACTTGCAAGTGGGACAAGAAAAAAAAGGACCACAATTGCATGTCGGGGAGAAGTTTCAACTCGGACAAAAAGGGTCGCCCCAAATTGTGTGTGGGAATGAACTTGCAACTGGAGAAAAATAGCCCCACCTCAATTGTGTATCAATGGTGTACTTGCAGTTGGGACAATAAAAAGGCGAGACCTCAATTGCATGTCGGGGTGGAGTTGCAACTGGGTCAAAAGGGATTAACCCCTAGTTGCGTGTCGATGTTGGACTTGCAACTAAGACAAGAAAAAAAGCAAGATCCCAATTGCATGTCGAAGGTGAAGTTGTAACTATGACAAAAAGGGTCAACTCCCAGTTGCATGTCGAGGACGGACTTGCAACTGGGACAAGAAAAAAAATGAGGACCCCCAATAGCATGTCGGAGATGAAGTTGCAATTGCCACAAAAAAGGTCACCCCGAATAGCGTGTGGAGGGTGGACTGGTATTAGGAAAAATAAAGGCCCACCTTAGTTGCATATCAAATGGTGTACTTGCAGATGGGACAATAAAAAGGCGGGACCTCAATTGCATGTCGGGATGGAGTTGCAAGTGGGAGAAAAAAATGCCGCCACGACTTGCGTGTCAAGGGTGGAGTTGCAACTGAAAAAATATAGGCCCACCTCAGTTGGGTATCAATGATGTAGTTGCAGCTGGGACAATAAAAAGGCCAGACCTCAATTGCATGTCTGGGTGGAGTTACAGTTATGACAAAAGGGACCGCCCCCCCCCCCCCCCCCCCACTTGTGTGTGGAGGATGGACTTGTAAGTGAGACAAGAAAAAAAGTGAGATCTCAATTGCATGTGAGGGGTGGAGTTGGAACTGGGACAAAAGAAGACGAGGCGAGTTGCATGTTAGTGGTGGACTTACAAATGAGACAAGAAAGATGTGAACCTCCAATTATCAAGGTTGCGGTTGGACTTGCAACAAGGACAAAATATAAGTTGAGCTCCAGTAGCGTGTTCATGATGAACTTACAACTAAGACAAGATAAAAAAGACCCCACAATTACATGTCAGGCGTGGAGTTGCAACAGGAACAACGGGACAAAAATGAAATTGCAATTGAAAAATCATGGATTTTCATAAACAAATTAAAAAGAAAACATATAAGGAGAGAGAAAAACAAAAGAACAAAAAAACATGAGTATATAAAAAGTTTATGAATTTGAAATAAAAATTAAAACGGACGAAAATGGAAATAGGAAAAACAAAATAGAAAGTAATAAAGGAATAAGACGCTGCCTTGTTGGGAAAGACACATAGATCATCGAAGGATTGCATAAAGTCTAATCAAACAACATGCATAAAGTTAAACATACACAACCTGAACGTAGACAAGAAATATAACATGTTTTTGTGGGCACGGACAACCGGCTGTTGAAGCAGCCCAAAATCGACAAAATAAACCTCGTGGGGCATATAATGGGCCGAAGCGACGAAAGAAAAGACACAAGTGCAACCAGCGATGCGAATCAACAGATAGCATGAAAAAACAAGCGACAAAAAGATTGAATGATGATGAACACACATGAGACACGGTTAAATAGAAGAGGTTTAGCACATGTGGAAAAAAAGTGAAACAAACACAATCCTCAACGTGAAATGAAAAGATACAAGCTCAAAAAGTTTTGAAACAAGAAAAAAAAATGTAACAAACCCACTCCTCGTAAAATGAAAACACATAAACTAATATATTTTGAAAACTCAAAAAGTGCAGAACGCACAAATGCAGACAAAAATAAAATAAAAAGACAAATGAAACGAGCGGTAAACTAATTAGTTGGGGCAAACCAATATGAATTGAAGATGATGAAAATTTCACTGAAGTAATAACACGTCTCTATCCTTCTGCTTTGTTTCCAATAGGCTCCCCTTCCTCCATGAAAAAAAAATGAACCACAACAAACACAATAATATTAAAGCGTACATGTGGCTGCAGCCCACACATGCAATACACCCGTAGCCCAGGCAAACAATGCACAAGCTAGATGTCTCGAATAGAAAAAAAAACAATGCACTGTCTGAAAACCCGGGCACCACGACGGGAAGACCCTCGCACGGCCAACACGTACAGGCCAAACGACAGAAAAATAGAGACAAACAACGCTCGTGGACGCTCATTGCAAAAGAAACGTCCCAGCACGCGAGAAACAGCGAGAATGAAAAATAGGTTTGCATGAATCTTATAGCCAATCTGTTAATTGGTCAATCTGTTAATTTAGCTTTCATCTATAAGTTTAAGGTTTGTTTTAGATTTTTTTCCGCTAGATAATACTGTATATTACTACGATCGTGTTCCTTTTTCCTAAAAGACAGACTAGACCGTGATACACCCATGAGTTGATCACGTGATCGTTTTTCGCGTCTACAAACTCCTCACAAGATCAGGATGAAAATGCCGGCGGTCAGCCACGTCCGAGAACGTGATTTCAGTACGGCGCCGGGCGTACCGCGCGGAGAAGGAGCGCGGGAGGTTCTCGGGCTCCCCAGCCGCGTCGCCCTCGTCGAAGTTTTGCTCGTAATCCTCCTGCGCGTACTGCTCCTTCACGGAGTAACCCCTCCAGCTCATCACCTTCCTAACGACCCGCATCCACAGCGCTCGCGCGAACCCCATGCCGCCTGGCCACGCAGCAGGGCCCAACTCCGCCTCCTCGCTGTCGTCGCCGTTGCGGTGCCCAAGATTCCCACCTAGACGCGCGCTCCTGATCTTTCTTCGCGCCTGGGCACCGTAGCCGCCGCACGGCAGGAAGGCGGACACAACAGCTGCCGGAGAGGAGCGCTGCCTCCAGAGCCTGTCGGCCGAGGAAGTGGTGTAGCAGCCGGAGGCACCGGGTCGTTTTGAGGTGTCCATCGACAGAAATGGCACGGGCGGCGTCGGCGCGCTGGGGAAGGATGCTGGGGGCGGAGGAGGAGACAAGAGGTTCCTCGATCGTGTGGACGGCTCGTGATTATATAGCATGTTGGTTCGACGGGACTCACCACCACTCTGGGATCGCGACGGGTCAAGCGCGGGCCGCGGGGTGCACCACTGCGGCACGGAGGTACTGCGTGGTGGTGGTGGCGTTGGAGGTAGTCGGTGGCTTGGTGCCGCTAGCTGGCCGCGACGACCAGTATTGTCCATTGTGTGCGTGCGCGCGTTCAACTCTAGTGGTGCAATATCGATGTTCTTTCTACTCCTGTTCAGAAAATTCAACGTTTGATTATTCCGGGAGTTGTCAAGCTTGGATATGTATATAGGGTTATAGGCACGCGGTCAATATCTGCCGTCGGCAAATGAAAGCGACGTTTCTGACCTTAAAGTGTCACTTTTGCTCTCGCCACAGAATCCAGGGAAAATCAGAGATGGGCTCTTGGTCTGGTCTAAAAGAGAGAGCGCGCGGGCGCGCAACGTGGCTTTTCATTGATTTAGCAGGAGAGTCGTTAGAATAACTTCAACGCGTCGATCTAAATAGACGCAATTTTTTTATTTTTTTATCCGTTTGAATCAGACCAGGTGGATGAACGCGTTCGTTTTTTTATTTGGGTCTGTTGTAGCGTCCAACGGAAGGTAGACCTAAATTTGATCGTCCACAAAAAACAACAATGATAAACACGTGACATGTGATAAACATAATAAAACTTAATTAAACATAAGTGGCCGGTCAATCGTCGGCCAAAGTTCACATGAAACATAATTAAACATTAATTAAGAGTAAAAAAGGCCGCGCGCGCAAGCTGCCCTAGACGTCCGCCTTGTCCATGCGCTTGTCGTCGCCATCATCACCGGTGAGGTCGATGAAGACGATAGGTGGCCCAGCCCATCCGAACGTCGCTTGGTAGGCTATGAGGATAGCCTCCTCCGACGTCTACTGCGGCGGCGGCATTATGGCTCGCTGGGCGCGCTCCTCCTTCTCCTCCTCCTGAAGGCGCAACGCCTCATCCTCCTGCTCCCAGCGCATATGCCTCTTGTAGTCGGTCACCTCCTTGGCAAGCCAATGCGCCTTCCAACGCTCAAGGTGAGCCGCCTCCTCCTCCGGTGTCTCGTCGCAATGGACCGGAGGTGTGTTCACCCACTCGCGGACCACGCCAGTCCACTTGTAGGACTCCTCCGGCCAAGTGGGTGTAGGCGGCGAGCGCTTCAGCATCGGCATGGGCTCCTCCTTCACCTTGGGCTCGACGATGGGCAGTTGTGGCGGTCGCGAAGGCGAAACGAAGAGCAGGGCATGGTCGGAGTCCCCCGCAGCCCACAAGGCGAGGGTGTGCTCCATCCCATCCCATTGGGCTTCCTCCAACTCGTGTTGCAGGGCCAGCTCGAGGGAGGCTTGGTACGCCGCCTCTTCATCCTCCTCCTCCAACCGAACCTTGGGCGGTGGCAGAGGAACGACATGGTCAACGTGGACACCCTAGTGGCGGTCCTCCTCGTGCTCTAGGGCGAACCAACACTCCCAGTTGGGGGAGTCCGGCGTGTAGTCACGCATCACCTGCTGCTCCGAAGTGATGACCTCGTGACGTCGATGAACCTCCTCAACATGCACGTGCGCTGAGTGCGGCACTACCAGAATGGGGATCTGCTGCGGATTCAGATGCCAACCGTGTGGCAGGTTGACATCGGGGTACTGCAGCGGCCGGTGGTACTTCTAGTCCCACCGCGCCTGATGGACTGGTATGTAGAGCCAGTCCCGCGTTGGTGGCGAGACCCGTCTAGCAGGCGGCGGCGACAGAGGAGAAGAAGAAGGACACCCACAGGAAGAGCTCGTGCCGGCATTGAGCTTCCCCTTCCCCTTCGCGTTGAAGAACCCCATGGTGGCTAGGGCTTGCTAAGGTTTTCTCGTCGCCGAGAAGGGAGCATCGCGTGGGCAAATGTGGACGGGTGTTTGACGTGTGTGAGGTCGTCCCCGCCACACACTTACATTAAAAAAGCAGGCACGAGGACCTTCCACCCATTGCTAGGCGGGCCGTGAGGTAGGTGCTGGCATTTAATAAGACGTGGGCGGTGGTTGAATGGTCGACTAGTGGGCCCACGGCGGACACAGAGGGGACGTGCGGCGCGTCCGTTTCGTGTCTGTGAGGCCACAAGTCCGGCCCAAATTTGGGCCATGATTTGGGTTTGGGTCTCTGCGTTGGGCCACCTCTATTGTCAGCGACAACCCAAAAGGACATGGGTAGAATAAATGGGTCGCCCGGTTGGAGTTGCTCTTACAGGTTTGATCAATTGATCAAGTGGATGAAAGAAAAACAAAGGCTTGAAGGTCGTGGCCACATGGCCCAAGTTTCTAAATACTAAATTCTCATAGCATCATCCCCAAAAGGGTGCTCAAAACATTTTGCCCGTCCAAGCCTCCAGAGGTCGTTGTTGTTTCTGACTCTTGCGACCACTTCCTGCACAGAGACACTATTGTGTCTCTAGGTGCAGTTGTTCCTCTCCTGCTAGGTCTCTCTTTTGATCAGAATGAGGAGTGACTTGATGGCCTTTCCTTCCTGCCCTATGATGTCTACTACGCAACTTTATTCTTGTAGAATCATGTTGGGCCTCCAAGTGTAGAGTTTTGTAGGACGGTAGCAATTTTCCCTGAAGTGGATGACCTAAGGTTTATCAATTCATGAGAGGTGTAGGCTGGAGATGGTCTCTCTCAAACAACCATGCAATCAAATACAAGAAATCTCTTGTGTCCCCAACACATGCAATACAATGACAAATTGTATAGGTGCACTAGTTTGGCGAAAAGATGGTAATACAAGTGCAATATGTATGGTAGATATAGGTTTTTGTAATCTGAAAATATACAAACAGCAAGGTAACAAATAGTAAACAACGAGCAAAACATTTTATATATGCTTGGAAATAAGGCCTAGGGTTCATACTCTTGCTAGCACAATCTCCCAACAATGATAACATGGTTGAATCACATGACCATCCCTCACGTGCAACAAAGAATCACTCTAAAGTTCCTACCTAGCGGAGAACAAATAGATGAAATTGGTGTAGGTAGTAGAACAACCTCAAAGTTATCCTTTCCAATCAATCTTTTGGGATATTCCTATAAATATCATAAACAACCCTAGAGTTCATAGTAAAATAACACCAATGATACATATCAATCAAGTCCAATGTCACGTAGATATTCCAATGTCACCCCAAGTATCCGTGGGCAAATTATGCGACATACATCAAACAACTTTAGTTCTATCATATTGAATCCAACACAAAGAACTTCAAGGAGCACCCCAAGATTTCTATCGGAGAACCTGGTATGAAAACGGGCAATCAACCCCTATGCATATATTCCCAAGGTCAGCAGGATCCGTAAGTTGATGCGTTAACATGTATCAAGTGAATCAACAGAATACCGCAATGTCACTACATGTATCCCACACAAGACGTACATCAAGTGTTCCCAAATCCAATATTCAATCCAACATAACGAGATCTCAAAGGGAAAGATTCGATTCATCACAACAAGATAGCAAGGGAAAGACCTCATATGATCCAACTATATTAACAAGGCCCATGATACATCAAGATCGCGTCATCTCAACAACATGAGAGAGAGGGATTGAAGGCATAGCTACTGGTACAAACCGTCAGCCCCGAGGGTGGAGAACTCCCTCCTCGTCATGGCATCCATAGGGATGATGAAGATGGCCACCAGAGATGATTTACCCTCTATGGCAAGGTACTGAAACGCCTCCAGATTGTTTTTTCATTGATAGAGAGATTTGAGCGGCAGAACGAGGAGTCTGTCTTTATTTTTGGGGTTTCTGGGATTTAGAGAAAATTTCAGCGTCGGAATCACGCCAACCAGAGCCACGAGGGGCCTGCCACATATCAGGGTGCGCCACTAGGGGTGTGGGGCGACCTATATTGTGGTGGCCCACTGGCACACCCTCTCCGGCAGGTCTTCTCTCCAATGTTGCTTATTTCCTCCAGAAAACAAAAAAATTCAGGCAATTCACAGAACTTTCATTTTCCGCACAAAAAAACAATACCACGGTAATTTTGCTGAAAACAACGCCAGTCCAGGTTAGTTCTAAATAAATCATATAAAGTGCATCAAAACCATATGAAAGTATTCTAAACATAGGTGAATATGGCATGAATACTTCATAAATTATAGATACGTTGGAGACGTTTCAGCATTCCCAAGCTTAATTCCTGCTCGTCCTCGAGTAGGTAGATGATAAAAGAAATAATTCATGAAGTGTGAATGCTAGCATAGTGAATACTTTTGATCATTGATAATTTCAGCCACTTTTCTAGCATCATAACCAGCAACCTTTTCTCATAAATATCATCATGATAGAGTAGCAGTCAATTCATATGTCATGATTCAAACAATGCATTCTATTGAAACTTAACAATCTATGCTCTTTGTCACCAAACAATTTTATTGCATCATCAAGTCTAAGTAAGAGCTCCGCAGACTCAATTATCATATAGTCTTTTATCATTGCATACTCAAGGCATATGTTTATAAAAACAATATCCATCGAACACATAGAAACATGGGGACTCAATGTTTCGCCTCCAAACATACTTATCATAACGATAATTCTCAACAACAATGAATCATGATCAAATACGTTTGAGTGGATATATATGTTTGGATCTTTCTCCACCACACGATCTTGCCAACTAAAAGATTGAGGTTGGAATAGGAAGTTGACTCAACATGAAAAGTAAGTAACATGAAAGTAAATAGATTTTCCCTTTGCAAAGGGAAGTAGGGATATGCAAAGGTGTTAGAGCTCATTGTTTAAAATAGAGATGAATATGTAATTTTGAGTGGTGTTTTTTTTCTGTCAACGTCACAACAAAGTTTTCAATATCTTCCATGCTAATCACATTATTGGCGGTTTCCAAACAGAATTAAAAAATTTACTCCCCCTCGACCATTCAAACATATTTCGTGGCTGGACTAATCCACGGTTGCCCTCCAAATAATCAACTTTCTAGGGGGAGTTTTTGTTTCTTTATTTTTGTGTTATGCAGGACTAGGAATTGTCGGATATCGGACAATGCAAAACCCAAGGAAGTTTGAACACAGGGGCGCGTGCGAAGATCCCCAACAGCCTCACCCCACCTAGCTCGCAACTCGATGATCTAGACGACGAACTCACACGATGACGAGGAAGAAGATTGCACACGATGATTTACCCATGTTCGGGCCGCCGCGAAGCATAAAACCCTACTCCTGCTTTAGTGGATTGCCTCACGAGGAGGTTTGTGCATGAACTAGTACAGCGGTGAGTTGACTCGTGAGGGCGTTCTGGTGGTCTTGCCTCTTTTCTCTCGTTATTCTTTCTCCATCCCCCTCTATGGTGTATCCTAGCCTCTATTTATAGTGGCCCGGGTCCTCTTCCCTTATTGCTATGGCGGGAAGGGATCCCACAATGGCCAATTTCGAAGGGGGCCGAGAGTACATCTTTATTCTGACGAAAGGTGGTTTTCGCCTGCAAAGTAGCTGATAATGATGCAGAGGTGGGCTCGACAATGACATCCGTCCTACAGGGCTCGTGGTCGTGGTCTTATTGCACCGAAAGGGAAACCTTTGGGGGTGCTTTGGGAAGCTACGTATGTCCTTGCCTCCTTTGCACGAAAGGCGTAACTGTACTGCCAAGCGCTGGTGCCCGCATGTCCTGCCTTATGTCATCCTTGGACTCCTCAGGCCAAGTGTTTCATAGAGATCTACGCCACTCCGGAGGGGACTTGAGGAGGCCTGTTCCTCGTGGGTCTTGGTGCCGCTTCCCTCACGATCGCGGGCTCTCGCAAGGGCCTTGTCTTGAGTGTGGCCACGCTGGGCCGTACTGGTCGTTGGAGTGGGTTGTGCCTTGGGCCACAGGCTGGCAGGTCTGGATACCCCCATTCCCAGAATGCGCAGTAGCCCCTAGGCCCAAGGTGCGTTCGAGTTGGCTTCTAGGCGAAGCCATTGAAGGTGGCCTGAAGCGCCATAGGCCCTGATCGCCAATGGGCCAGGCTTGACATGCGGCAATCTCCGAGAGGCCAACGCCTCCTCTTCCTCACGCTGGCTCGGCAACTGTCAGATCTGTCAAATTGCTTGGCGCACGCCAACAAGCAGTCTTTGTTTCCCATTGATCTCATCATCTGTTTTCCCCTCTTCCGTGGCTTTCGCCTTCTTCGCAAAATCTCCGCGTGTGCCCCCCCGGTCCCTTGCCATGGCCCCCAAGAAGAGAGAGGGCTAGGGCCTGAGGGCGCCGGGCACCTCGTCAGCGCCGGAGCCTGCGTTGGGCCGGTCTCTGGTGGTGAATCTTGAGGGGGTGGAGAAGGTCCGGCTGGTGGTTGCTGCCAGTTCCGATGAATGGGGGGCGACCAAGATCCGGCTGGGCTCACAGCCTTAGAGCGGGCTTGAGGCCCCCGTCATTAGAGGGAGCTTGAGGCCCCCGTCAGCCCCCTTCATCTCCACGCCCTTCTCTTAGGCTTGCTACCGTTGTTCTCGGGTTTTCTCTCCGCCGTGCTTCCGCATTATCGGATCCATGTGCTCCATCTTGATCCCGTCTCCCTCGTCCTCATTTCGGCCATCGCGTTTCTGTGCGAGGCCTTCATTGGCGTCTTCCCTTCCGTGGACTTGCTTCGCCACTTCTTCTCCCTCGAGTTGATCTCGGGAGGACAGTGCTCTGGATGCGTGTCCTTGGGAGCAGCTGACACATTGTCTGATTGGGACCTCGATGCCAGACTCTCCCCGGAAGCAGAAGGATTCTGGCGGTAGTGGGTTTACGTTGATGTTGCTGAGGCCGCCCCCCTCTTTCAACCTTCGTCAGTCACGCAGTGCCAAATCTCGGGTGGAAGCACGAGGAGCTTGTCGACCCGCGGCTCGCGCGGGTTTTGGTCACGCTGGCAGAGCTGAAGAAGGCTGGAGTGAGTGTGGGAGTGGGAGTTCACATGCCGACGAATTGCTCCCTTCCAGCGCCACCCCTGCCCGATGGGGCCTTCGCAAGCCCTCACAACTCCATGAGGATCCAGGTCCCGTCTCTTTCTCCTAGTGTGATGTGCGAGCTGTTCCACCGTCTGACCGGCGGTGAACCGGACGAGCTCCCCCAAGGCGGCCTCCCCTTGTACAACTGCAAGGACCGGGAAGTCCTCTCCCGGGGAGATGCCGCGATTTGACGAGTGGGGATTCCTTCCTCCGGAGGGAGCGCGTCCCTAGGGTGACCCCTTCGCGAGGGTCTGGAGCCCTGGGGATCCTAAATCCATGGCTCCTCCCCTGGTAGGGTGGGGCATCCTTCTCCGCCCATTCCCCAGGCTCTCGCTTCAGGCCAGCCCGATGTTGAGGGTGACGCCCCGTCGATGATGGAGGCTGCTGCCTCCGCCGCAGGATGCCAAGCGCAAGTCGTCGGTACGTCGTCCCTCGGCCCCCATGCTGGCCGGAAGAGGAAGGTGCCCAGGGGCGGCCGCTCCCCAACGTCGTGGGTGCCGATGAAGAGGAAGTGGATCGCCGTGGATGAGTAAGTGTGTGTGCCTCCTCAACCTTCCCTTTGTGCTCTCCTTCTGAGTTTCTATTATGTAGGCTCCCCACCGGCGGAGGAGGAGGAGTGTCGCCGCCGCCCCTTCCTGGGGCCACTGGGCCCCTTGCGTCGTCGTCTTCCGTTGGCTACGGGGCTCTGGCCGGAAGGGCGCCCGCACTCGAGCCCGCACGGTCCTAGGGTGGCTTTGAGCGTGAGCCTCCCGCGATCTTATTCATCCGTGGCATCCAGGTCCCGAGGGAGGGGCTACGCCCCCCGTTGATGGCCTTCCCTAGGGACCTGCCGTGCTTTGTCCTTGGTCCCCCTTGAGCGAAGATGTGGGGCCTTGGGGGCACGTACTTCTCCTGGGTGGATAGGTGGGAGCCCCTAGCCCCCGAGCACGCGTCTGGGCCGGGTAGCCCCTCGCATACCTCCCCCGTCCATCCCGGGGAAGGAGGAGATCCTGGCTGGGTCCTCAAGCTCGAAAGTGACCGGAGCACCGTGCGGCGGGGTTTTCTCCAAACCGCGACGGAGGCGCGGGGACCCCTGGGGGTGGAGCTCGCCGATGCCAACGCCCGACTATAGATGGAGCACTAGCGCCTCGCGTAGGAATATCATCATCTTGGTGTCGCCATGAACCTCAGCCGCCTACAGCGCGAGCGCGCCCGTGCAGATGCCAAGGGGTCCCTTGCCGCGGCGGTGGAGGCTCGTGAGCGCACCCTCGCTGAGGCTCTACCTGCCGATAGCCCGCGCAAGGCCTCTAAGGAATGCTTTGAGGAGCTTCAAGCCTCCAACGCCGCCCTTGAAAGGCGCATCCAGGCGTAGAAGGCCGCACTTGATGGCCCGGCGATCGAGTTCCCCGCTGACAGTGTGAACCCCCACGTGCCCAAAGACGCGCTGGTGATGGAGGCACTGGAGCAGAGCCTTGAGCATGAGAGGCTGGAGGTGAGGGAGCACTAGGTGTCGCTTGCAGAGGAATCCCTCACCACCCGCGAGGCGCAGGTTCAGGAGGAGGTCAATAGCAAGGTGGCACAGGTTCAACGCTCCCTTCTCCAAGATTATCGCACCAAGTTGAAGCTTCACGAGTCTCGTTTCTACAGGCGATGCGACCAGTTGAAGGGCGAGGCCAACGACCTCACGAGGAGATTAGTGGCACGGAATGACGCCAGGAAGCCACGATGGATGCTCAAGCGGCTGCCGAGGCCGAGCTGTCCTCCCTCTTCAAGCAGGTGAAGGGAGTGACCTCCCTTGTGGAGAAGGCTTCAGATGAGACGAGTCAAGCCCACAGCTTTGATCACATGCATTCCAATATGTTCCAGTCCCTCGAGAAGAAGGCCCACCAGGCTTTAAGTGACATATGTGGTGAGAGCGTCGCAAGCCCCCTTGTCCCCGAAAACACTGGGTACCTAGGCTTCTTCTTCAGGGTCGTGGAGTGCCTTTAAGGGGGCACGGAGAAGATCAATGAACTTGCAGAGGAGAAGTGTCGTGATTTCCTCATGCAGGTAGGCTCACGCGTCTTCAGCCACCTCCTTCGCTTTGACCCGCACTTCGCCTTCGAGGCGGTGCTTGCCCTCGTACCTGAAGTGATCCACGTCGCCCTTGCCGAGTGGGTTGAGGACCACGTGGAGGACTTGATAGCGGAGCTTTCTTTTGATGAACCCGAGGACCATGCTGGAGCCAAGGAGCGTGAGGCTGACGGTGGTGGTGATGACGAGAGCGACGGGGACTGCATGTCCCCATGAGTATTCTTCTTGTTTACCTGACAGGGTTGTGCATGTGGCTTGGTGGCAACTCTAATGTATTTTGAAAAAGACCTTTGAGTGTGCTCCCATATGATGAGGTGTGTAGCGCCATGCTCCCTTTTGCTCGGGGTTCCTACCGACCCGATCGATCGTGTCGCGCGAGCATCCAGGCGCCTAGGCCTTGGCGGAGGGTGTGCGATAGCGCATCCCCCGCGTCATACCTCGGCTTCTCGGTCGCTTGTTGGGAACGGGGGAGACGCCCACCATCGAATTTCCCAAATAAAGTGAGGTGCAAAATGAAAATTGTTACCAAAGAGAGCGACACCCCTTCCTTCAAGAAGAAGGACGCAAAAAACATCAAATTTCATTCCCAAAAGGCGGAAACTTCAAATACAAAAAGGAGCAAGCAACAGCCGCATCCGGCTCCTAGGCTAGTCTTCGTCTTCCCCCAGCGTGGAGCGTATGGCATCCACGTTGCGTGGGCATAGCCATTGCAGGGCAGTGTTGTCCACCAACGCGGAGCATGGGGCTTCCACTTGGGCATGGGAAGGAACCCCTCCGCGTCCTCGGGGGGCTCCGAGCATATACAACCCACTCATTATTACGTGAGAGTGTCACGAGTTTGTCCTGGGGGTGTACAAGGAGCTCCATGCCCCTCGGACATGAAGCCCACTTCTAGCCCCCAAGCTTGGCATGGCGAAGTAGGGTCGTCTCTAGATGGGCCCTCGAGCATAGGGGGATCCCCCCGCGCTCTCTGATGGGAAGGCCCGCCCGAGAGAGGGCCTTGGGCATTCCAGAGCCCGTGGCCAGATGTCATCGTCATGGTGATGGCGCAGCCCCCTACGCTGCGGGCCGGGCCCGGTGGGGCCCTTGCGCTACGCACGAGGCTGACACCCAAGGTTGTGCCCTAGCGCATCTCACTGGGGCGCCTGGGGTCCTCACACAAGTACCCGAGACTCCGTCCCCAAGCGGACCAAGCCGGGCTCTAGGACATGGGCGAGTACGTGATCCCCCACTCGTGATCGAACGAAGCCCGACCCGGAGACATGGGCGTGTGTTCCACCTTCCGTCTCCAAGCAGACGTCGCATGCCCCAGAAACATGGGCGTTTGTTCCACCCTCCGTCTCTAGGTTGGGACCATCTGGGCTCGAAGACATGGGCGTGTCTTCCACTGTCGGGACCCCGATCCTAAGACATATGAATCCAGACTGTAACATATCACATCACTTTGCGGCCTCACGCACGGTAACTTCCACGGCTGCAGCCTTACCTTAGCCGGGACCGTTTGCGTCTTTTGGCTCACGTATGTGAACATGTCGCTGGCAATCAAACGACAGAGAACCCGGGCCGACATGACTAGTCATAGAACCCAAGTGGCACATCCGTATGGAAACAAGCATACATAACCCAGCAATGCAGGTGTCGGCCTCAAGCGTGTGTAGACGAGTCATAGCAAGCTACAAGGACTCCATTACGCCGTGAGGCATAAATGCCATCACCGCACGTAGATGAGTCGTAACAGGCTACAGGGACTCCACTACACCGCGAGAAATTTCCCCGAAGGGACAGACACAACAGTAAAGAAGGATACATGCCGATCAATCAATGTGTCCAGAGCAGTAGCAAGCTACCATGGCTCGATGGAAGCACAAAGAGGCAGTTTCCCATAAGGAGTACTACTAGAGGCACACAACTAGGTGTCGGATCCCATACATACTGTTGCACGTCACACGTACGCACGACATGCCCAATATGCATAGATACAACCATGGCATCACAACATAACCATACATCAACATGACTTTTATTTAAGAGGCTCAGATGAGCCTTGCATAATATGTTCTTATAGATAGGGGTCACATGACCCGTCACTCAAGTCATACAAACAAGTTCATACAACCCATGCGGAAGCGTAAAGCTGTCTGAGTACAGACAGATGAAAGGGTAAAAAGGCACATGGCCTGACTATCGATAGCCTGCCACAGGGCAAAGGTCGTAGCTGGGACACCAGCTCATTCGGCATCGTCAACATCTAGAAAGAACCCACCCGAAGGGTCCTGGGTCTCATCTGCAACATTTATTAAGCAAACATGAGTACAAATGTACTCAGCAAGTCTTTAAGGCATACCTAGGCTATTCATGCTCGTGTATCAACAAAGGGGGAGGTGGAGTTTATGCAACAATGCCAACTTTGACTCATGGCTAACCTACAGTACTCAATTTTAACCCTTTGTTTATATTTTAAATATCGCACACGAGTCCACTAACTCCATAGCAATACACCACCATAGATTCACTTCCCTCTCCCGGGAGAGTGCCATCTACGGTACTCACACTTGTCTTGATATTTTTATGAGTATCCATTTGATTATCTATGAACAACATAAGTTTTCCAAGTAGTCCATATCCAAGGACACGACTATTCGAATAGTTTCATACCCTGCAGGGGTGTACTTCTTCACACACGCTCTCGCCACTTATCGATGTGTGCTCTTAAAACCATGCACCTCAGCAACCTTCAAGCGGAAGCCCAGTGAGGGAGTCGGCCACGACCGTCATTCGCATAAGACCTCTAGTCCAGGCTATCGCCTATTTGAGACTGAACCCGCACGGAAGTCCGGCCGAAGTTTCCGCTACGGCCCCAAACAATGTGCGCAGGGTTCCCAAGCCCACCATTCGGGTGACCCTTGGTACACCGTGCCACTGCCTGCCACGTGGTAGCCCACACCTAGGGTCAGCGCTACGCACGGCCTCCAGCATGCTATAAACACCAGAAACTACTTGCAACTCCTGGACTCAGTACTAAGCGACTGATAAGTCGAGATGGTCAATTAAGTAACCCAACGTGTGGTAGTAACTAGTCTTGGATCACAAACATGGAACTCAGTTCCTAAGAACGGTCCCAATGAGACAACCCGCTATGTACTCCTACATAGCCTCTCATCGCTACCTTTACCAAATCGAGTTCATCATAACATCATCACATCAGAACAACATCGTTTCACTCAGTTCATCTCCCAGATGAATCTGACCTGACACAACTCTAAGCATAGCAAGCATAGCAGGCAAAGTAAGCTAAGCACATCATGGCACAAGCATCTATCAGGTATGCTAGGTTGCAAGGTTTAGCTATTTACTGTGACAATGTCAGGTTATGCAACAGAATAGGATCATCTACCGTGTATGACTGACATGTGATCGGTTGTCCTAATGCAATAAACAAGAGCAGGAGCGAGAGAGTGGGATATTATCGGAATGAGCAAAAGGGTTGCTTGCTTTGCTGGGAAGCGGAAGAGTTCTCTCCTTCATCGGGATACTTGGAGGTATCCTCAGGAGCAGGGCCTACCGCAATGCAGATAAGAAACAATCAACGCACGCGAGTGCAACAATATGATGCATGATCATGGCATGATAACATGTATGGATGAGTTCATGCAACTAGTGATCATGTTGATTTGAAATGAATTTGAATATAGGTTCAAAATTGTTCTTCATTTCAAATTCCATTTACTAACCTATTAGTAAATGTCAATGTTCACCTATTTAGATTGTTCTAACATGCATGACAATAGCACCATTGGATTCATTGGATTTTTCTGATAAATTTTCATATATAAATTATTTTCATCTGATTTACATATTAATTTATATGATTTTTTGAAGTTTTGAATAATTTCTCGAATTATTTTTAAACTAGAAAATAGAAAAATGACGTCAGCCCGACGTCACTGTGATGCCAACTGGTCAGCTGACCAGGCCAGGTCACACCTAACGTGCGGGGCCCGCATGTCAGTGGCCCAGGCCTAACCTCCGCGCTGACCAGGGGTTTGACCCACCCTAGGGCCCACTGGTCAGTGGCAGGGGCTAGCTAATCACGGGAGATTAGGCCCCTAATGGCGGCCACGTCGGCACCCACCGGAGAGGGGCCGGCGACGACCATATCAATGGTGGCGCTCGCCGGAGTTGGCCAGAAACGTGCCACAGAGCACGGTTTCACGCGCCGAGACCATCTACAGGACGCCCACGTGCATCCGCGTCGATTGGGGCTAGCCTAGGGGCTCAGGGTGGTCTGCAACGACGACGGCGATGACATGGGCGGCCGTCGGAGCTCGGGAAAGAAGGGCGCAGCGTCTACAGGGCACGGGAGAGAAGGGGAAGAAGGGGAGGAGCACCAGTGACTCACCGCGGTTCCAGCTGAGGCGACGGGGAGGTCGGAGGAGGTCCGGACGGGGCAGATTGTCGTGGCGGGCTTCGGTGGCCGGCTGGGAGGAACAGCGATGGCGCGGCGTAGAAAGGCTCCCGGCATCGGCTGGCTTCACAGGGAGGACGAGAAGGTCGCGGCAAGGCTATTGGTGGGCTCGGAACGACGCAAGGGGCTAGCGCGACGGCGACGAGCTTGAGCAGAGCTCGGCTATGGCGGAGCAGGGGGAGAATGAGAGCGAGCGAGAGAGAGAGAGCTCGCAGGGAAGAGGGAGAGGAGAAAGAGGCCACGGCGAGGGCCTCGCCCTGGCGTCCTCCCAACCCTCCAGGCCAGCAGCCAGGCAGGGAGGAGGTGGCCGGCGTGTGCCAGCGTGTGGTGAACGCACGCCCCTGTCCTCCTGGCAAGAGGACAGGGATGACTGGCCATGGGCCAGGTGGGCTGGCCTGGCCTGGGCTTTTCCCTTCTTTTCCTTTTTATTTCTTTCTGTTTTCCATTTTCTCTTTCCCATGTCGCCTCCTTTTCTGAATGGTGTGACCACTGAACCTTGAGAAACTTGATGTTCCAACGCCGAGTGGTACGCTCAGCTTGATCAATAATACGAACAGGGTATTCTCGATATGTAAGGTTATCTTGGAGATCAAGCGTTTCGTGGTCTATTTCACAGACAGGATCCGAGAAGCAACGCCTGAGTTGCGAAACGTGGAAGACATCATGAACCTTGGAAAGATGCGGCGGAAGTTCCAATTGGTAGGCAACCTCTCCTCGTTTAGCAAGAATGCGAAAAGGTCCAATGTAATGAGGAGCCAACTTGCCCTTGATACCGACCGATGGGTACCCTTCAAATGTGTAACCCGAAGGTAAGCCTTCTCGTCAACTTCATAGGTCACAGCCTTATGATGGCGATCATATTGGTTCTTTTGACGAGATTGGGCTGTTTTCAACTTTTCACGAATAATGCGAACTTGCTCCTCTGCATCCTGGATCATATCCGAACCAAAGAGTTGCCTCTCTCCGGTTTCTGACCAGTTAAGAGGTGTTCGACACCTTCGTCCATAGAGAACTTTGAAAGGGGCTTTGCCCAAGCTTGATTGATAACTATTGTTATAAGCAAATTCAGCAAATGGAAGACACTTCTCCCAATTCATACCGAAAGATATAACACAAGCTCGGAGCTTGTCTTCAAGGATTTGATTGACTCGCTCAACTTGACCACTTGATTGCGGGTGGAAAGCAGTGCTAAAGGATAGATGAGTCCCCATAGCAGTTTGAAAACTTTCCCAAAATCGGGAAGTAAAGATACTTCCTCGGTCTAAGTTCATCTCCAAAGGAACATGATGAAGAGAAACTATTCTAGAAACATACAATTCCGCTAGCTGGCTAGCAGTTATGCTCTCCCGAACAGGAAGAAAATGAGTCACTTTGGAAAGACGGTCAATGACCACAAATATAGCATTATTCCCTCTCTTGGTCCTGGGAAATCCAGTAATGAAATCCATACCGACTTTATCCAATTTCCATTTAGGAATAGCTAAAGGTTGAAGGGTGCCAGCAGGCCTTTGATGTTCTGCTTTCACGCGACGACAAACGTCGCAGTTAGCAACATACTGAGCAATTTCTCTCTTCATCCTAGTCCACGAGAACCTCTGGTGTAGGTCCTGATACATATGGGTACTACCCGGATGAATTGTGAGAGGAGAATCATGAGCCTCCTTAAGGATCAGTTGTCTTAGGTGTGTTCTCTTGGGAACCACCAACCGGTTCTAAAAGAACACAACACCTTCATCGTCCTTGGAGAAATCTTTAGCGTTTCCGCTAGCGATATTCCCCTTGATCCGGGATATACCCTTATCATATTTCTGGACAGCTACTATTTGATCCTTAATAGTAGGTTTCGCCACCAAGTTGGATAGGAATCCTTGAGGAACAATGTGGAGGTTTAACTTCCGAAATTCCTCATGGAGAAGTGGTTGACCTTGTTGTAACATCAGGTTGTTACAATAAGACTTACGACTTAGTGCATCAGCCATGACATTGGCTTTCCCCAGGGTGTAAGTTATCCCTAAGTCGTAATCTGTAATCAACTCTACCCATCGTCTTTGCCTGAGATTCAAATCCGGCTGGGTGAATATATATTTTAGACTTTGGTGATCAGT
This sequence comes from Hordeum marinum, assembly GCA_022496015.1. Taxonomy (NCBI): domain Eukaryota; kingdom Viridiplantae; phylum Streptophyta; class Magnoliopsida; order Poales; family Poaceae; genus Hordeum; species Hordeum marinum. Next base: position 176,801,025 of record CM039677.1, read on the forward strand.
GTAAATTTCGCAACGATTACCCAGAAGGTAATGTCGCCAGGTTTTCAGTGCATGGACTACAGCTGCAAGTTCAAGATCATGTGTTGGATAATTATCCTCATGTGGAGGCAACTGTCGAGATGCGTATGCAATCACATGACGATCTTGCATGAGAATGCAACCTAATCCTTGTCGCGAGGCGTCACAATAGATAATAAAGTCCTTAGAAAAATCAGGTGGCACCAGAACGGGAGTAGAGGTAAGTCGTATTTTCAACTCCTAAAAACTATGCTCGCATTGTGGAGTCCACTCGAACTTTTTATCTTTCTTGAGGAGTTCAGTCAGAGGTTTGGCAACCGTGGAGAAATTCTCGACAAAGCGGTGACAGTAGCTCGCTAAGCCAAGGAAACTCCGAACTTGCTTAACCGATTCAGGTTGAGTCCAATCAAGGACGGCCTGAACTCTCTCGGGATTGACAGCAATACCTTTACCAGATATCACGTGGCCTAGATAGGTCACTTCTGGCAACCAAAATTCACATTTAGAGAATTTGGCATACAGGCGGTGCTCTCGAAGTTTCATCAATACCAGCCTTAGATGCTCGGCATGTTCCTATTCGTTCTTCGAGTAGATGAGTATGTCATCGAGGTAAACCACGACGAATTTAACTAAATACTCCATGAAGATCGAGTTCATCAAGCGAGAGAAGGTGGCTGGGGCATTGGTTAAACCGAAGGACATGACGGTGTACTCGTATTGGCCATAACGAGTAACAAAAGCTGTTTTTGGAATGTCCCCATTCCTAATTCTGATTTGATGGTATCCCTACCTCAAATCCATTTTGGAAAAGACAGAGGATCCAACGAGTTGATCATACAAATCGTTGATCCTGGGGAGCAGATACTTGTTCTTAATGGTGACATATTCACTGGCCGATAATCCACAACCATCCGATCCGAACCATCTTTCTTCTTGACGAAGAGGACGGGACAAGCCCAAGGAGATGAACTGGGATGGATGAAACCTTTCTTCAAAGCCTCATCGAGTTGGATCTTAAGTTCGGCTAGTTCTAAGGGTGCCATCTTATAGGGTCTTCTAGCTATTGGGACAGTCCTTGGGATGAGTTCTATCACAAACTCAACATCTCTGACAGGAGGAATTCCTGGCAGTTCTTCTGGAAAGACATCCGGAAAGTCACGGACTACCGGAACATCTTCTAATTCTGGAAGAGGGATAGCATTTAGGGAATAGAGTTGGCGCTTGGTTGTTCGAGTGGAGAGATTAACTATCTCACCCGATGGATGTGTAGGTTGAACATTCCTAGAATGAGTATCAATCTTGGCATAGTGGGCTTTCATCCAATCCATACCTAGAATGATATTGATGTCCGAAGACTTGAGGGCTATCAAAGATTCTAGGAAGACTAACCTATCCACCAAAATCTCATTATCATGGCTCACTCTAGAAGTTTGCCATTTTGAACCCGGAGTCTGCACTACTAAAGGAGTAGGCATATCACAAAAAGACATGTTATGCAACTATGCATAACTTTCTGAGATGAAGGAATGAGATGCACCAGCATCAAATAGAACAGATGCTGGATGACTATTGACAAGGAGCGTACCTAGGATAACATCAGGATCCTCAAGAGCTTCCTCAGAAGACACATAGTTCACTCGTCCACGAGCAGGAGTTGGCTTCACAAAGAAGGCTTTTCCTGGCTTTCCACGTCCAGCGGGCTTGACATTATTCTGGGGACACTCACGGGAGTAGTGTCCTGGTTCTCCACACTTATAGTAGACCACGGTGGCATGGGGTGCAACATTTGCAGGCGGACCTCCAAATGGTCTAACTGGAGGGTTGGGCTGAACTGGGCGAGGCGCCTGGAAGGATGGCCTCGCATTGTATCTTGGTGGTAGAGCTGCGTTGGGCACCCAGACCCGGCGTTTCTTGAGGCCCGAGCCAGATGCGGAGTTGAAGTCACGGTTGTGCTTCCTCGTGGCCTCGTAATCAGTCTGTCCAGTCTCGGCATTGATAGCCTTGTTGACGAGAGCCTGGAAAGTTGCACACTCATGCAGGCGCAGGTCTTGACGGAGCTCAGGGTTAAGTCCCTTGCGGAACCTAGACTGTTTCTTGGCATCAGTAGAAACTTCATCAGGAGCATAGAGAGCAAGCTTTCCAAACTCGCAACTATAAGCATCCACGGACAATCTGCCCTGGGTGAAGGCGCAGAATTCCTCCCTCTTACGATCCATCAGCCCTTCCGGGATGTGATGGGTACGAAATGCGGCGCTGAACTCTGCCCAAGTTGGTGCGGGGCCTGCAGGACCCATAGCTTCAAAAATTTCCCACCACAGATTGGCGGGTCCTTCCAGAAAGTAAGTTGCAAAGGTCACCTTGTTGGCCTCGGACACATTGGCAGCCCGGATCTTGCGATACATGCTAGACAGCCAGTCATCCGCGTCGAGTGGGTTGACCGAATGATGATACTTGGGTGGGTTCAGTCTGATGAAATCTCCAAGTGATACGCCATCATCAAAGTCATTGCGGGGAGCACGTGCGGTGTTTTGCTCGATTCTTTCCAACAACCTGTTGGTCTCCCTCTTGTTTCTTTCTGCTTCTAGCATCACTTCCGCTAGAGAAGGCGCATGTGGCAGATCTTCTTGCCTTGACTGGCTTCCCTCGCCCTGCTCAGGGGCAGGCATAGGGTTATTCTTAGTGGCCACCATCCTGGGAAAAACAACCCACAACTTAATCATAGGGGACTACAACTCTAGGACATGAGATAAGGAATGTACTGGACAACATGGCATGCAGGGTAAACACCAATTAACATGGTAAAACAACTGCCATATAAACACCATGACGTATACACACCATGACATAGTTCAGTACAAACCAAGTTGAAAAACAACTACGGAGAGATGACTCAATTCATCGGAGGCATTACAAGCTTCCTACACATTATGTATCTACACCTCCGGAACTCAACTCTCAACCTCGATCATATCCCACAAGACATGCAGGACTGTGGCGATACGATGACTACCATACTAAAACTAACATCCACGTACCCAAGCATCACCGTAGAATGCCTCATACAGGTTACCCCCATGACCCGGGAGCTGAACCTGGGGATCTGGAAACACTCTAGCCTGTGATCCCTGGGAGCCATAAGGACACGGGTGTGGCCTTGGCCCCCTTGTTGGCGGCAATAGCGGTACTCGAAGAGGGGTGATGCTTCCAACATCGGGCCAGTCTACGTGTGCTGGCAGATGAGTCCGCGATGGGGTCAGCATCTCCAAATCTCCATAGCATGTCTGCACGACAGGTGCCAACTGCGTCAGGACTGTCCACAGACGTGCACGGGTAGCATAAAGCTCCTTGCGAAGGGCACGTGCATCGCAATCCCTGTTCTCCAACAACTGAGCGGTCACCTGCAGCCTAGGATCCTCATGGGAATGATCATAGTAGGCTGCACTGAGATATCCATCCTCTCCTCCCATGGAAGCAGGAACATAGCAAAACTTTGTGTTCTGGAGCAGACCATGGTGAAACCTCATGATAGTCAACATGGTGTAGGCGGCCTCCTGAACTGCCATGTCTATGGTGACAACTAACCCATAAGTCCAGTGAAGCGGCTCTACAACTCTAGGATATGAAGGATAAATCTTGATGGTACACAAATACTGGCTCTGGTTGAAATATCGATACTGTTCCTCCACTGTGTTCTCTGGGTACCAACGGTAGCCAGCCTCCATCATAACTCTAACCAACATGGCCGTGTGACCCGGTACATCGATGCACCTGGTCAGACGGACCACCTGACGGGAAGGACGAGGGGGCATCTGAAACAGAGAATGATGCAAGACATTAGAGACTCTAGCAAAAATTGGACAACATAACGGTTGTAATTGCTCAAAAAGGATTTTGAGACAACTGCAAAACATTGGAAAGGCATAACCACTCGACTTTCTAGACTCAAATCTCTTCTCCGTCTGTTTATCACACCAACAATACTTGAGTAACTACACTCACTTGCAAACAAGCTAGCTATTGGTCCATGGTCAGTAACTCGTCATCCTAAGCAATAGATGAGAAGCCTAGCTCTTATCCCCATAGAAAATATGAGAATGACTCAGAATAGAATAACTGGGGAAGAGAAGTAAAAAGAGCCTTACGTTCCCTTCCACAATCAATTCTCCTACTTTTCTATAGTGTTTCTAGACTCAACTTCGACCGGTTTGGCTTGGTAGTCCTACAGTCAGTCAGGCTCTGATACCAACGCTGTCGGGACCCCGATCCTAAGCCATATGAATCCAGACTGTAACATATCACATCAATTTGCGGCCTCACGCATGATAAGTTCCACGGCTGCAGCCTTACCTTAGCCGGGACCGTTTGCGTCTTTTGGCTCACGTATGTGAACATGTCGCTGGCAATCAAACGACAGAGAACCCGGGCCGACATGACTAGTCATAGAACCCAAGTGGCACATATGTACGGAAACAGGCATACATAACCCAGTTACCTAGCAATGCAGGTGTCGGCCTCAAGCGTGTGTAGACGAGTCATAGCAAGCTACAAGGACTCCATTACGCCGTGAGGCATAAATGCCATCACCGCACGTAGACGATTCGTAATAGGCTACAGGGACTCCATTACACCGTGAGACATTTCCCCGAAGGGACAGACACAACAACAAAGAAGGATACATGCCGGTCAATCAATGTGTCCGGAGCAGTAGCAAGCTACCATGGCTCGGTGGAAGCATAAAGAGGCAGTTTCCCGTAAGGAGTACTACTAGAGGCACACAACTAGGTGTCGGATCCCATACATACCGTTGCACGTCACACGTATGCACGACATGCCTGATATGCATAGATACAACCATGGCATCACAACATAACCATACATCAACATCACTTTTATTTAAGAGGCTCAGATGAGCCTTGCATAATATGTTCTTACAGATAGGTGTCACATGACCCGTCACTCAAGTCATACAAACAAGTTCATACAACCCATGCGGAAGCGTAAAGTTGTCTGAGTACAGACAGATGAAAGGGTAAAAAGGTACATGGCCTGACTATCTACAGCCCGCCATAGGGCAAAGGTCGTAGCTGGGACACCAGCTCATTCGGCATCGTCAACATCTATAAAGAACCCACCCGAAGGGTCCTGGGTCTCATCTGCAACATTTATTAAGCACACATGAGTACAAATGTACTCAACAAGTCTTTAAGGCAGACCTAGGCTATTCATGCTCATGTATCAACAAAGGGGGAGGTGGAGTTTATGCAGCAATGCCAGCTTTGACTCATGGCTAACCTACAGTACTCAATTTTAACCCTTTATTTATATTTTAAATATCGCACACGAGTCCACTAACTCCATAGCAATACATCACCATAGATTCACTTCCGTCTCCCGGGAGAGTGCCATCTACAGTACTCACACTTGTCTTGATATTTTTATGAGTATCCATTTGATTATCTATGAACAACATAAGTTTTCCAAGTAGTCCATATCCGAGGACGCGACTATTCGAATAGTTTCATACCCTGCAGGGTGTACTTCTTCACACACGCTCTCGCCACTTATCACTGTGTGATCTTAAAACCATGCACCTCGGCAACCTTCAAGCGGAAGCCCAGCGAGGAAGTCGGCCACGACCGTCATTCGCATAAGACCTCTAGTCCAGGCTATCGCCTATTTGAGACTAAACCCGCACGGAAGTCCGGCTGAAGTTTCCGCTACGGCCCCAAATGATGTGTGCAGGGTTCCCAAGCCCACCATTCGGGTGACCCTTGGTACATTGCGCCACTGCCTACCGCGTCGTAGCCCACCCCTAGGGTTAGCGCCACACACGGCCTCCAGCATGCTATAAACACCAGAAACTACTTGCAACTCCTGGACTCAGGAATAAGCGACTGATAAGTCGAGAGGGTCAATTAAGTATCCCAACGTGTGGTAGTAGCTAGTCTTGGATCACAAACACGGAACTCAGTTCCTAAGAACGGTCCCAATGAGACAACCCGCTATGTACTCCTAGATAGCCTCTCATCGCTACCTTTACCAAATCAAGTTCATCATAACATCATCACATCAGAACAACATCGTTTCACTCAGTTCATCACCCAGACGAATCCGACCTGACACAACTCTAAGCATAGCAGGCAAAGTAAGCTAAGCACATCATGGCAAAAGCATCTATCGGGTATGCTAGGTTGCAAGGTTTAGCTATTTACTGTGACAATGTCAGGTTATTCAACAGAATAGGATCATCTACCGTGTATGACTGGCATGTGATCGGTTGTCCTAATGCAATAAACAAGAGCAGGAGCGAGAGAGTGGGATATTATCGGAATGATCAAAAGGGTTGCTTTCCTTGCTGGGAAGCAGAAGGGTTCTCTCCCTCGTCGGGATACTCGGAGGTATCCTCACGAGCATGGCCTACCGCAATGCAGATAAGAAACAATCAACACACGTGAGTGCAACAATATGATGCATGATCATGGCATGATAACATGTATGGATGAGTTCATGCAACTAGTGATCATGTTGATTTGAAATGAATTTGAATATAGGTTCAAAATTGTTCTTCATTTCAAATTCCATTTACTAACCTATTAGTAAATGTCAATGTTCACCTATTTAGATTGTTCTAACATGCATGACAATAGCACCATTGGATTCATTGGATTTTTTTGATAAATTTTCATATATAAATTATTTCCATCTGATTTACAGATTAATTTGTATGAATTTTTGAAGTTTTGAATAATTTCTGGAATTATTTTTAAACTAGAAAGAAAAATGACATCAGCCTGACGTCACTGTGACGCCAGCTGGTCAGCTGACCAGGCCAGGTCAAACCTGACGTGTGGGGCCCGCACATCAGTGGCCCAGGCCTAACCTCCACGCTGACCAGGGGTTTGACTCACCCTAGGACCCACTAGTCAGTGGCAGGGGCTAGCTAATCAGGAGAGATTAGCCCCCTAATGGCGGCCACGTCGGCACCCACCGGAGAGGGGCCGACGGCGACCAAATCAGCGGCAGCGCTCGCCGGAGTTGGCTGGAAACGTGCCACAAAGCATGGTTTCGCGCGCCGAGACCATCTACAGGACGCCCACGTGCATCCGCGTCGATTGGGGCTAGCCTAGGGGCTCGGGGTGGTCTGCAGCGACAACGGCGACGACATGGGTGGCCGTCGGAGCTCGAGGAAGAAGGGCGCGACGTCTACGGGGCACGGGAGAGAAGGGGAAGAAGGGGAGGAGCACCAGCCGCTCACCGCGGTTCCAGCTGAGGCGATGGGGAGGTCGGAGGAGGTCCTGACGGGGCAAATTGTCGCGGCGGGCTTCGGTGGCCGGCGGGGAGGAATGGTGATGGCGCAGCGTAGAAAGGCTCCCGGCGTCGGCCGACTTCACAGGGAGGACGAGAAGGTCACGGCGGGGCAATTGGTGGGCTCGGAACGGCGCAGGGGGGCTAGCGCCACGATGGCGACCTCGAGCAGAGCTCGGCTATGGCGGAGCAGGGGGAGAATGAGAGAGAGAGAGAGAGAGAGAGAGAGAGCTCGCAGGGGAGAGGGAGAGGAGAAAGAGGCCACAGCGAGGGCCTCGCACTAGCGCCCTCCCAGCCCTCCAGGCCAGCAGCCAGGCAGGGAGGAGGTGGACGGCGTGTGCCAGCATGCGGTGAACGCACACCCCTGTCCTCCTGGTGAGAGGACAGGGATGACTGGCCATGGGCTAGGTGGGCCGGCCTGGCCTGGGCTTTTCCCTCCTTTTCCTTTTTATTTCTTTCTGTTTTCCATTTTCTGACATGTGTTTAATTCTTTTGCAGGTACAAAATGCCAATTAAAATATCGCAAATATTTTATAAACTAAAGTTTGAATATTTCAAACTTATCTGAAAAGTTTTAGGATATTTTGAAAACAAAAATAATGATAGTGCTTTATTTAATGATTTTAGAAGCTTTATCAATTATTTTTGAATTGCTTTGATTGTTCAAATAATTAAAATGATCCCTGTTATATTCATGTCCAATTTTACCAGACATAGGGAACATTTTTAGTGGGCATTTTGGATTTGTTGAATTTTCACCAAGTTTGAATTGGTTTGATTCAAAGTGAGCTTGGGGTTTTTCTTTTTTTGTTCCCCATTTCATGTTGATGCAAGTAGATGAAAACATGATGCAAACACATGCTATACTAGGACATCTAGCTAGGGATGTGACATCCACCCTCCGTCTCCAGGCTGGGGTCGTCCGACCCGGGGACATGGGCGTGTGTTCCACCCTCCGTCCCCAGGAAAGTGACCCCCGGTCCCTATACCCAGATGCCTGCTCAAGGTAGCTCCCTACCAGTAGGTGTGCCTCACCAGGCTGCCAACGCCGGGCATCCTCACAAGACCAACCCCGCAAGCCGCCCTCGCGAGGCTGTGCATACTAGCCCGAATGAGATCCGCTCGCGAGGTCGCATGTGCTCCTCCTGTTGACATGGTAGCCAGTGTTGCTCCCTTCGCGGCTCGGGTGCTCGTCGACATGGTAGTTGTAGAGTTGCTCGAGCCCCCAGGCGCCAGCGTAGACGAGCCTCTGGGCCTCCTCCCTAGGCTTGGTGGGCGTACTGGGAGGCGCGAGAAGATGCCCATCCCGCGCGGCCAGCACCCCAAACCGGTCCTTGCCCATAACCGGGGCCAGCTCCTACATCTCCGGCGACTCAGGCCAGACCCCCAGCGCGCCCGTGTGACCCCGACAGCCCCCGACGTCTATCAAGGGCCCGACTGCTGATGGCGCCCGCCAATGGGGAGGCAAGGAGACGCGGGATGTCAAGGCCCGCTGGCACCGCCCGTGCTACGCGACCAGCCCGCCGCTCAGTCCTTTTGCCATGGATGCGGCGAGTAGAGGCGAGGCAAGGCTTGTGCATGGATTTCGACACGCCCCTACCTTGCGTCCCAAATGTCGGATCTCAGGCTCCGCAAAACCCAAGGAAGTTCGAACACAGGGGCACGTGCGAAGATCCCCAATAGCCTCACCCCACCTAGCTCACAACTCGATGATCTAGACGACGAACTTGCACGATGACGAGGAAGAAGATTGCACACGATTATTTACCCAGGTCCGGGCCGCTGCAAAGTGTAAAACCCTACTCCTGATTTGGGGGATTGCCTCACGAGGTGGTTTGTGGATGAACTAGTACAGTGGTGAGTTGCCTCGTGAGGGCGTTCTGGTGGTCTTGCCTCTCTCTCTCTCTCTTGTTATTCTGTCTCCATCCCCCTCTACGGTGCAGCCTAGACTCTATTTAGATTGGCCCGGTCCTCTTCCCTTATCGCTATGGCGGGAAGGGATCCCACAATGGCCAATTTCGAAGGGGGGCATGGAGTACATCTTTATTCTGACGAAAAGTGGTCTTCCCCTACAAAGTAGTTGTTGATGATGTAGAGGTGGGATCGACGATGACATCCATCCTGCAGGGCTCGTGGTCGTGGTCTTGTTGCACCGGAAGGGAAACCTTTGGGGGTGCTTTGGGAACCTGCATACGTCCTTGCCTCCTTTGCACGAAAGGGGAAACTCTACCGCAAGGCGCACTGGTGTTAGCCTGTCCCACCTTATGTCATCCTTGGACTCCTGAGACCAAGTGTTGCATAGAGATCTCCGCTGCTCTGGAGGGGTCCTAAGGAGGCATGTTCCTTGCAGGTCTTGGTGCCGCTTCTCTCACAAGCTCAGGGCTCTCGTGAGGGCCTCGTCTTGAGTGTGGCCGCGTTGGGCCGTACTGGCTGTCAAAGTGGGCCACGCCTAGGGCGACAGGCTGGCAGGTCTGGGTACCCCTGTTCCTAGAACGCTGATAGGAATCCTTTTTACCAACCTCTCTCGTGCAATGGCAAGTGAATATACACTCATCTTGAGAATAACTCGCTTAGCATGGAAGATAATGACCTTCCCGTCGCTCCATGAGCGGTACGAGCACACAAAACGGATGTTAATTTGAATGTTTAGAGGTGGCACATGCAAATTTACTTGGAATGGCAGTGGAATACCATATATAGGTAGGTATGGTGGACTCTCATGGAAGAAACTTGGCTCGTGATTTTGGATGCACAAGTAGTATATCTACGTAGTACGAAGATTTGGCTAGCAAAAGGTTCTAAACAAGCACCACATGTTGGAGGATCCATAACAATATAACTTCTATACAAACATACCCAAACATAACCATTATGTTATCTTCCTTGTCCAACTTCAACTATTTGATCAAGGTTAAAAAAATGGATGGGTATTTACAATCATAAAAGGTGTCCAACATAAAATATTTATATGTGAAAGTTCTCTTTCTTATACTAATCATTCATGAATTGCTTGTATGACCAATTTGATGATTGCCAAACTTCAACATATTTTAATTTATAAACCAGATGTGAAGCTACTACTAAGAATAAAGCACATTTATAATTTCAGATTTATGATATTCGATTCATTCACAATTTACTCTCCGGATATAAGCGAAGCACAAGAGTAAACATCAAACTATTCTCAAAAGATATAAGTGAAGATCAATGACTAGTCTAATAATTAAGTAGCTATGTGAGGGATCTCTCTCTCTCAATAAATATTTTCAGATATGAGTATTTTATTTAAATAGCAAGCAAAATAAAAATGACACTCCAAGAATAGTACATACCATGTGGACAAATAAAAATTTAGGCTCAACATAGGCTAACCGATATTTGTTTGATGAAGAGAGGTGGGATGTGTAGCATCCCCAAGTTGAGATGCTCCAGACTTATTGAAATATTTACTTGGGGTGCCTTGGGCATCCCCAATCTTGAGCTTTTGTACCTCTTTCAATCCTCTCATATCCCGGTTTCACCTAAGTCTACAAAAACTTCATCCACAAAAAACATGAAAAGAACTCGTGAAATAGGTTAGTACACATAAAAACAAATCAATACTCCATGTACGTCCAAGACAAATTTCACAATACTTTTCAAACATCATCTACTGTTTACAATCGTTTCCGCAATTTATATCTACCAATATAGGCTATGGAAACTATAGGATAAGTAGATAACAAAACTATGACAACAATCTATCCAAACAGGACAGTCTGTAGAAATTTGTGAAAACAGTGTACTTATGTAACTCAAACAATTACGAGAATTTAGGACGTGATAAATAATTTATATGAAAACACTGTGTAAAACTTTTAGGAACTTTTGACGTTCTAGTAAAATATGAAAATTTGAACACTACAACAAATATTTCTGTTTTTACACAGCAAATATCAAACATGTAACTCAAGCATCCTAAGAGGCAATTCTTGGAACTTTTTATTGAAAAATAAGATTATAAATATCATCTAACAGAGAGAAAAATGAGTCTTCAAGCAAAACACATATCATGTGACGAATAAAAATATAGCTCTAAGTAAGATATACCGATAGTGTTGAAGACGAAAGAGAGGATGCCTTCCGGGGCATCCCCAATATTAGACGCTTGAGTCTTCCTAGGATATTACCTTGGGGTGCCTTGTGCATCCCTAAGCTTAGTTCCTTTCTGTTCCTTATTCACCTCATATCGGTATCTCACCCAAAACTTGGAAACTTCAGTCACACAAAACTAAACGGAACTTCGTGAGATGGGTTAGTATAATAAAGATAGATCATTCACTTTGGTACTTTCAGGACAAAATTCATAATTGTTCTCACATGATACCTGATGTATTATAATATTGCAATAGTTTATATCATTCAATATAAGCTATGAAAACACTAAAACAAGCAAACTATGCATGCAAAACAGAATCTGACAAAAATAGAATAGTCTATAAAGATCTGCATGAACACCATACTTCCCTGCGTGTAAACATTCTAAAACATTAGGGAAACGCACAGAATTTGCATAGAATTTTTAAAAAAAATCAGCATTTTTTGACATACCAGTAAAATAATATAATTCATATACTGGACATAATACTTTCTGTTTTCGCACAGAATGAAATAAACAAGTTTCCACACTATCCCAAAGGCTTTACTTGGCACTTTATTGAAATGAAACTCACAAAACATGGTTATTACAGTATCTTAATCATGTGCACATATAAAATCACAAAGTAAGAGTGTTGGTTTGTCTCCCAACAAGTGCTTTTCTTTAATGCCTTTTAGCTAGGCATGATGATTTGAATGGCGCTTGCATAGGAATAAAAGTTGAAAATGCAAGAGAGCATCATGAATCACATGACAAGCATATTTAAGTCTAACCCACTTCCTATCCATAGGGATTTTGTCAGCAAACAATTTATGGGATCAAGAATCAACTAGCATAGGAAGGCAAAACAAGTGCAACTTCAAAACTTTGAACACATAGGGAGGAATCTTGATATTATTGAGATTCCTACAAGCATATGTTCCTCCCTCATAATAATTTTCAGTAGCATCATGAAGGAATTCAACAGTATAACTATCACATAAAACATTATGTTCATGATCTACAAGCATAGAAAATTTATCACTCTCCACATAAGCAAACTTCTTCTCATTCATAATAGTGTGAGCAAACTCAATGAAATAACTATCACGAGGTTCTTGATTTACATAACCACTTTGAATATTAAAATCATGATGACAAGTTTCATGGTTGTCATTACTCTTTATAGCATGCATGTCAACATCATAATCAATTTGCTCACCAAAACTTGGGGGAGAAAAATATATAATCTTCATCAATCATAGCATCCCCAAGCTTGAGGTTTTGCATATCATTAACATCATGGATATTCGAAAAATCCATACTAACAACATGGATATCAAGCTTTTCATTCAAGGAACTATCAATTATCACTTTATAAATTTCGAAAAAATTAGATTCATGGTTTTCAAGCAAGACCTCATAAAGATAATCTAGTGAACTCTCACTAGCAATTGTTCCAACATAATTGGGTCTTTTGAAAAGATTGTGAAAATTACTTATTTGGCCCTTTTTTTAAATTTAGTTCCCTATTTGGCCCAAATAAAATTTTCTTCCCAATTTGACACATAAAGTAAATTGTGTTCCTTATATGACACTTCCGTCCATTTTAGGCACTAACAAGGTTAAGTGCAAGGTGAAGAGACCATTTCACCCCTAGTGCATTGTGTAACTATCTTGGATGTACTAAAAAAAGCAATTAGCTCACTCATGCTTAAGAGATGTTCAACAAATGCAACGTTTGTATATGTATGCTTCAATATTTTGTTCCTTAGGCAAACTGGTTTATGCATGTAAAAGCCATTAAAAACACCCATAGAAATTGTACGGGTATATATATGATCAATATAATACTTATTTTTTCAGAGTAAGTACGGTACCATATACTTTTCAGGGTGATGCAAATATTTTTCAACGCAACATAGCTTGTATGACCGAGTATTTTTAGACGAGATGCATCGTACGATCTAGACACAACTGATTACTTTTCGGGTGCCGACCGCACGTGTACAAGTAGTACATAGGCAGCTAGATCGATTTTCTCTAGATGCACTTGCACGTACTCATACAAGTTGCTGGCTAGTAAATCGATGGCACAATACGCACGCGAGAATAGGGGACGCTAACTGTGCTGCTCTCGTTAATCTCTTCATTACACTTTTCACACGGTATACAAGTGATAACCTTACATGGGTAGGTCACTATATATACTCGCTTCATTTCATAATGTAGTGCATATGGATATTTTAAAAACTCAAACTTCACCAACTTTGACCAAGTTTCCAGAAAAAACAATTACATCTAGAATGCCTAACATATATCATTGGATTCATCATAAGACGTAGTTTCATATTATATATATATATATTTGATATTATAGATATAAATAGTTTTGTCTATAAACTTGGTCGAAGTTGGCAAAGTTTGACTTTTCAAGAAATCTATATGCACTACATTATGGAATGGAGGGAGCACTAGTAAAAGGCCTATATACATAGATATGTTAGTATGAGTTTTACGGATATTCTGTATGGTTTTTATATGCACATATGAGATTAAGGCAAAATATTGGATCACAATATACATGTGCAACATCCATTGAACATCCCTAAAACAGAACCGGTTTGCTTTTCCCTTCATCCAAGCTAGTTACAATGCACTAGGGGCAAAATGGTCTTTTCGCTTCAGACTTGACAATGTTAGTGCCTACAATGGACGGAAATGTCATATAAGGAACAAAGATTACGTAAGGTGTCGAATTGGGAAGAAAAAATTATTTTAGGCCGAATAGGGAATCAAATTTTAAGAAAGGGTCAAATAAAGAATTCTCTCGAAAAGATTAGCAAGTGCATGAGGATCCATTTATCTTTATTTTGTAGTTTTCTTTTATAAAACAAAACTAGTGAAAAACAAGAAACTAAAATATTTAATTGCAAGATCTAAAGATATATCTTCAAGCAATCACCTCCCCGACAATGGCGCCAGCAAAGAGCTTGATGTCTACTACGCAACTTTATACTTATAGACTCGAGTTGGGCCTCCAAGTGCAGAGTTTAATAGGACAGTAGAAATTTTCCCTCAAGTGGATGACCTAAGGTTTACCAATACGTGGGAGGTTTAGGATGAAGATGGTCACTCTCGAACAACCCTGCAATCAAATACAATAAATCTCTTCTGTCCCCAACACAGCCAATACAATGGAGAATTGTATAGATGCACTAGTTCGGCGAAGAGATGGTAATACAAGTGCAATATGGATGGTAGATATAGGTTTTTTTAATCTGGGAATATAAAAACAGCAAGGTAATAAATAGTAAACAGCGAGCAAAATGTTGTACAAATACTTGGAAATAAGGCCTAGGGTTCATACTTCCGCTAGTGCAATCTCCCAACAATGCTAACATAGTTGAATCATATGATCATCCCTCAACGTGCAACAAAGAACCACTCCAAAGCTCCTATCTAGTGGAGAACAAATAGATCAAATTGGTGTAGGTAGTAGAACCACCTCAAAGTTATCCTTTCCGATCAATCTTTTGGGCTATTCCTATAAATGCCATAAACAACCCTAGAGTTCATAGTAAAATAATACCAATGATACATATCAATCAACCCTAATGTCACCTAGATACTCAAATGTCACCTCAAGTATTCGTGGCTAAATTATGTGACATGCATCAAACAACTTCAGATCTATCATATTCAGTCCAACACAAAGACCTTCAAGGACACCCCAAGATTTCTATCGGAGAACCTGGTATGAAAACGTGCAATAAACCCCTATGCATAGATTCCCAAGGTCACCGGAATCCAAAAGTTGATGCCTTAACATATATCAAGTGAATCAATAGAATACCCTAATGTCAGTATGGGTATCCCACGCAATACGTACATCAAGTATTCTCAAATCCAATATTCAATCCAACATAACCTGATCTCAAAGGGAAAGATTCAATTCAACACAATAAGATAACAAGGGAAACACCTCATATGATCCAACTATATTAACAAGGCCCGTGATACATCAAGATCGTGTCATCTCAAGAACACGAGATAGATACATAGAGGGAGAGAGATATTGAACACATAGATACTAGTACAAACTTTCAGCCCCAAGGGTGGACTACTCCCTCCTCGTCATGGCCTCCACCAGGATGATGAAGATGGCCACTGGAGATGATTTGCCCTCTCTAACAGGGTACTAGAACGCCTCCAGATTGGTTTTTCGTCAATATAGAGAGTTGCAGTAGTGGAACGAGGAGTTTCTTTGTTTTGTTTTTTTGGGATTTATAGGATTTTTCAGCATTGGACTCACGCCAAACGGAGCCACATGAGCCTCACCACATATCAGACCATGACCCTAGGGGGTCGCGGCCTGATGGCTTGTGGCCCAAGGGTGGCCCCCTCTGATGTTTCTTCACACCAATGTGGCTTATTTCTTCTAGAAAAAATCTCAAAAAAGTTTTGGGCGATTCCGAGAACTTTCATTTTCTGCACAAACAACAACAACACGGTAATTGTGCTGAAAACAACATCAGTACGGGTTAGTTCTAAATAAATCATATAAATTGCATCAAAACCATATAAAAGTATTTTGAACATAGGTGAATATGGCATGAATACTTCATAAACTATAGATAAATTGGAGACGTATCACCCTATTTCAGTCTTTTGCAGGATCATTCCAACAACTTCTATTGTGGACTTAGCTGAGTTCCAATTGTCCTGGCAAAGGGCATTGCATCCCTTTCATTTCTTTGCATCCCTCAAGAATTGTAAAGATACTGGGTGTCGTGGGAGTAATACTGACAGTAGTACGGGGGGTACATATGAGTGAGGGCGAAGCCTAGCTACGACACAGGTGTAACACTTGGATGTACGAGTTCAGGCCCCACTCGGAAGTGGTAAAGACCCTACGTCCCGTTCCATAGGGCTTAGTGTTTGCTTGCTATGAGAGTATTATTACTAAGAGTTTGTAAACCTCTCTCTACCGCCCGGGGTGACTTATATAGAGTGCACCACTGCCGGCCCAACGTCATCACTAGGGCAATAAATGCCAGTAACGGTTGGAGTTACTGGGAACGGGTGAGTTAACTAATGGCATTACAGGTAACACCGCATTCATGTATTATTTATGCGAGTTAAGTCTCTCGAACGTTGTTGCTCCTGCGCCGCTTCTTCTTCCATTTGTCCGAGTGTAGTGGCATGGCCAAAGCACGTGCGAGTGACTTGTCAGGATCCGAGTGGAATGGAAGAAGGGTCTGAATGCCAATGAAGTCCAGGGACTCCTATGATAGTGGGGAGTCTCAGGTGGGCTCCAAATGTCTGGTTCTTGACCCTACCCTGGGTAGGTGACCTCATTAGTAGCCCCCGAATCGGTTGAGGTTTTGGGGGACGAGTGATCGACGTATCATGACCTCGTCGATGTCTCATGGACGCCGAAAAACAAATCAGGTCATTTCTTACTCGGCTTTTTGACCTTAACGGATTCAAGCTAAACTGAAACCGAATGGCTCAGAGCGGTCGGACCGCTCGAGTCACCCGACTAGAGTTGGGTTTGCTCTCGGGAGAGGCTGTCAGTAGACTCGAGTGTAGGCTTGTAAAAACTTAGACCCGCACCGTTGAAAGATGCCAGACTCTCGGATGTTCTCGTGATAGTCAAAAGTGTATCTAAGTGATCAATGAATCTTCTCTGCTCACTGGACGAATTGTGATACGTTAGAACATAGCAGTGGGCGTGGAGCCCATTCAGACCTCATCGTTGTGGAATTTCCGGCGATTTAAAAACCACGGAAAGAGCACGCGCGTGGACAATTACGCCACTAAAGTGGGGAAAGTGGGGTGTGGCGCCTCGATTTCTATGCCACAAGAATCGCCATGCGCCCCTGCAATCCTGTCCTAGAGATACTACAGATCTAGCACCGCCCGTTGATTGCAAAGTGGATGCTGATCCGACGGTTGTGATTTTGGTCCAAAGTGTTATAAGATATCTCTCTATGGAGGTGGAGACAGACTTTCGGTAGTTTCACTTCTCCGATTCTTTTCCCAATCCACCAAGAGCTTCGCCCGACCTGCTGCTCCATTGTCTCGCTGCCTCCAGCTGCCAAGGATGATGAAGGGCACGACAACGAAGGACGAGAAGGCGAAGAAGGCCTCACACGGGTCCTCTTTGTGTGTGGGCATGTTAGAGGTCTTTGTCTAGGGGGGCTCGCTGCCATCGCGAACCACCGCGAGCCGGCTAGAGGATCTGAAGGATTAGGGTCTTCTAGTGGTAGGGAGCTGGCGGCTGCTGGAGACGGGCGAGATCGAGCCCGTGCATCGCAGAGACAAGTGGGTCTTGCTCACCACCCACATCGACAGAGGTTTATTTTTGCCTCCCCACCCTTTCTTTCGCACGTTCTTGAACTTCTATGGAGTGCAGCTGCATCTCTTCCTCCCAACGCCATTTCCTATTTTCCGGCTTTTGTTTCTCTTTGCGAAAATTTCCTTGGGTGTCATCCTCACTAGGGTTTGTTCAAGAACTTGTTCACATGTCGAGCCATGACTGTGAAAAAACCCGCTCATTCGGGAGAGAAGACGAATGTTGTCGAATTGTGTGGGGGTCTAGGTATCCAGCTAAGGGGAAAAAGTAGCTTTCCGTCAATGAACTTCCCTGACACGGTCAAGGGCTAGCAAGGGAGTTGGTTTTACTGGCTTGACATCCGAGTCGACAAGGGCCAATTGGGTCTCCCACTGTACTCGTCTGGTCACATAGGGGTGCTACCCAAGCTAACAGTGACCAAGGAGGAGAGAGTCGAGGTCGATATCCTTGTGATTGCATTGGTGGACATGGTGAACAAAGGCATAAATGATCTGGACCTGTTGGAGGTCTTCTTCTAGAGAAGGATCCAACCCCTTCAAACCAGGGTACACCCAATGTGGATGTACTCGGGACCGAGTGACCCCACGCGCGCACACCTAGAGGAACTTAGCGCGGAGGCCGTGGAGAACAAGCTCAAGGCCATTACTCCGGCTTGTGACAACCCCAGAGGGTCAAAGCGGGTGCCTCTATTCTCGGCTGATAATCCACCGATTGAGGTAACTTCCGAGTATAGTTGCTATTTTCTGAATGATTATGATGTTCGCTAGTCAAAGTCTTAATGAACATAAATTTCACTCGGCAGTCCTTCATGGCCATGGTGAGCTTGATACCAGCTGTTGATAATGATCCAACTATTGTGACGAGTGACAACGAGCACTATGATGGCGAGGAGGAGTGCGCAGAGGATAGCGAAGACGAAGATGAAGAGGAGAAGGGAGGAGGACCCAGGGGACAAGGTGGAATCCTCTCCATTGGAAGAGATTCCACCCGATACCCTCTCCAAAGTGTGCCAGGACCCTGGGAATTGCGGAGGCAACACTAAGTGGTCGAGTGTTGCACAGCCTTCAGCACCTGCTGTCGTCACTCGGAGTTCGAAGCGTGAGCATGGTGAGCTTGCTCTGTCGCGCGAGAAGACTGTCAAGCAACAGAAGGTCACGGTCATTAAACCTCAGAGGGTTGTCTTGCCAAAGACCAAAATGAACGTCATAGTGGAATCAACATCAGTATTTTTTGAACTGACTCTCGTTACAGTTGATTGACCGAATGTCATGGCATTCCGAGTAATTTACTGCATGCTGATACTTCGAGCACTTCTCTAGAGAAGGACAAAGCTGATGTCGACGCTGCGTCTTTGAAAGGTATCTCTCGAATATTCTCGGAAGTTGTATTGTATTCCGTGTGTTTTCCCTGTCATGCTCATTTCCGAATGACCCTTGGTTGCTTTTAGGACCGTGCAAACTAATAGAGATTGACCTACCGAACTCTTCCGACGATGTTGATGTCGTTATATGGGATGTTCTACCCGTTAGGGCATCAACAATGGTTCGGTGGCTTTTTCAGGGGCCGGTTCAGCACTCGGACCTCCTTTGCCAACTCCTCCCACAACAAACATTTTTACGCTGCACCATGTCCCATAGGACAAGGTGGGAGATAGCAAGGAAGCACTGATCCAGCTGAAGCGGATGAACGACAGGCTAAAAGAGGCCTATGATGCTAGCGACGCGCTGGAGAAGAACATCCGAGTAAGTACTCTTGTAAGTACCATCTTCAATCGGAAATTTTTGTCTTGTCTTGTAGTTCGTTTGAATCCCGAGTGGGTTTGCGTCAGAGGCACACCCACTGGGTGTCCTATGTTTCCAGTGGGGGTGCGCTGAACGCAACCACTAGGCGTAGTCCCCAAGACTGTTGTCGACTGAAGCAGTCGGCGGGAGTCTTACAGTCCGAATGTCTTGTAAAAATATTATGTATTCATCTAGTGGGGCGCGCTGAGCACAACCACTGGGTGTAGTCCCCGAGACTACCATCGACTTGAGTAGTCAGTGGGAGTCTTAGACCTTTGAAATTTAAGTGAATGAACTTATACCTTGTATCCGATTGACGAATCATATGTCTTTTTTTCTGCAGAGCATGTGCAATCTCGGAACCCATTACAATGTTGTGGAGAAGGAGGTGCAGGACCTATGCCTCAACCTTGAGGCCGAAAAGTTCAAAAGCGCTCGACTGGAGCAGGAGAAGAGATCACTCGGAGGTAAACGCTATCTATCCGATTGCTATAGAACTTGTCCTTTTTCCTTATCTTACTGAAACTATTTTACCATATGTACGTAGTGAAAACTTCAACTTACTAAGAGGCTCCGGGCTTCCATTTCTATAGACTCCATGAAAGAGGCTTTGGAGAAGAAGGATATCGATCTGGCCCTCGCTCAGAAGGAGGCGTGTCAGAAGATGAAGGAGGCTGAAGACAAGCTGAAGTCCCTCGAGAAGTGGGATCAGGAGAAGAAGAGGCTGGAAGACATCACCAAGAAGTCCACAGAGGAGGCCATCAAGTCCGAGTCGAAGTTGAGGCAAGCGTTGGCCAGGAGAACCGAGTTAGAAAAGTTCATCAAATACTGGGGCAACGAAATGAATGAGAAGCTCAAAGGTTTGTCTATATTCCGAGTGAGCTCTGAGTTAAGATGATCTTTCACTCTTCTTTCAACAACTCTTTTCTCCCTTTTCTTCGATAGTGTTTTGCGCGGATTTCAAAGAAGAAACATCTAAGATCGAAAAGGAGTTGGATCCGGTTACAGGCCTTCTTCATGATAGTTCAGACCTCACTCTTCTTTTCCTGGAGGAACGTATCGATGAGGTGACAGTCATGTTCGACCGACTGCGCAAAGCTGCCAATGACATCGATCAAGAGCTATCTCCCGAGAAAGAATTTATGAACGATTTGGATGCCCTTATGCACCGTTTATAGGACATGACCATCAAGTGTAGACCTGGAAGAAGTCCATGGCCCGAGCCAGAGCTGACATCGCGCTTTCGCTCGTCTGAGTCCATTGGAAGAGCGTGGACAAGGAGAAACTAAAGTCCCTCAAGATTGTTAATCGAGAAAAGGCCAAGATCGAAGAATTCATGGAGATGTTCCTTGAAGCCGACACTCGGACCACAGACGTCATCGACCTCGACACCTTCACTAATGTTGCTGCTTCGCCTCTCACTGAGTGATGCTCGGATGAAAACTTTGACCGTGATTTGCCTCGGAATGCCAAGTGGTTTATGTAACCGTACATTTGACATGACCTGATGATCACGGTTATCTGCTCTTTTGTTTCAACATTATGTAGTTAATTTCTCTTTGTTTGGCTTTGAGGTTTTATCCCTATTTGGAAGGAACAATGATGGTCCTATCCATCTTGATATCCCAGTGGAGGTTGTTCCTGCACCCGGCGTATCAACACTTAGGCAAGCATAGAGCCGATGCTAAGCCCCCTGAGTGTAGATCGTGTCTTCACTCAGAGTAGTTTGTATTTACGCGAATACGGGATCACATCAAAGTCCACGAGTGCGGTTTGGGCCGACACTCAGAACAGTTCTACACTTAGGCGAAAGCAAGTTCGCAACTAATGAGTAAAAATGGAGGTAGTTCCTGGGAACAATGATGGTCCTATCCATCTTGATATCCGAGTGGATGTTGTTCCTGCACTCGGCGTATCAACACTTAGGCAAGCACATTGCCGATGCTAAGCCCCTTGAGTGGTGATCGCGTCTTCACTCAGAGTATTTTGTACTTAGGCGAATACGGGATCGTGTCTAAGTCCCAGAGTGTGGTTCGGGCTGACACTCGGAACAGTTATACACTTAGGCGAAAGCAGGTTCACAACTAATGAGTAAAAATTGAGGTAGTAATGATGGTCATGTCCATCTTGATATCTGAGTGGAGGTTGTTCCTGCACTCGGCGTATCAACACTTAGGTAAGCATGGAGCCATTGCTAACCTCCCGAGTGTAGATCGTTTCTTCGCTAGGAGTAGTTTGTACTTAGGAGAATATGAGATCACGTCTAAGTCACCGAGTACTGTTTAGGCCGAAACTCAGAACAGTTTTACACTTAGGTTCGCAGCTAATGAGTAAAAATGGATGTACTTACTGGGAATCATGATGGTCATGTCCTTGATATCCGAGTGGAGGTTGTTCCTGCACTCGGCGTATCAACACTTAGGCAAGTATGGAGCCACTGATAAGCTCCCGAGTGTAGATTGTGTCTTCACTCAGAGTAGTTTGTACTTAGGCAAATACGGGGCCGCGTCTAAGTCCCCGAGTGTGGTTCAAACCGACACTCGGAACAGTTTTACACTTAGGCGAAAGCAGGTTTGCAACTAATGAGTAAAAATGGAGGTAGTACCTGGGAGGTTGTTCCTGCACTCGGCGTATGAACACTTAAGCAAGCACAGAGTCGCTGCTAAGCCCCCGAGTGTAGATCGTGTCTTCACTCGGAGTAGTTTGTCCCCGAGTGCGGTTTGAGCCGACGCTCAGAAGATCGTAATTGTCACCGAGGTGAAAAGTGTGAAAAGTTTTGATAAAGTGTTGGAAAGGTAAATGCTTTTATTTAGCACTACCGCTCGACAGTTCATTACAGGAACGACAGAGTGTTTACTATTTTAAGCGTAGAACTTGTAGAGCAGGTCCGCGTTCCACGTACGGGGTTCCTTTACATCATCGTTGATGCTATACAACCGGTAAGCTCTGTTGTTTGGGACTTTGGCAACCACGAAAGGGCCTTGCCACGGGGGTCCCAACTTGTGTGGCTTTTGTTGATCTAGTCGAAAGACAAGGTCTCCTACCTGGAAGGCTCGTCCCCTGACCTGCTTGTTGTGATAGCGCCTTAAGTCTAGTCGATATAGTGTTGATCTGACTAGAGCTAGTTCTCTTTCCTCTTCCAAGAGGTCCATGCCATCTTGTCGGGCTACTTCTAGTTCGGCTTCATTGTACAGTTCTACTCGAGGAGCATTGTGACGGATGTCACTCGGTAATATATCTTGAGATCAGTATACCATGAAGAACGCAGTGTGCTTGGTGGAGTGGTTCAGGTCATCGGTATGCCCCATATGACACATGGTAGCTCTTCAACCTAGGCTCCCGCGGCGTACTCCAAATCCCTCGTCAGTCGGGGCATTAATCCTTTTAGAATCATTCCGTTTGCCCGTTCTGCTTGTCCATTCGACTGCGGGCGAGCCACAAAGGCATAGTTAACCCGAGTGCCGTGAGAATGACAGAACTCGCGGAATTTATCTGAATCAAAATTCTTCCCATTGTCAATGATGATATCATGTGGGATTCCGAATCTGAACACAATCTGCGGGATAAAACTGACAGTCGTCTTTGAATTCAAACTCTTGATGGGCCTAGCATCGACCCACTTGGTGAACTTATCCACTATAACTAGCAGATGAGTAAACCCACTCATCCCAGTCCGTAGAGGGCCGACCATATCGAGAACTCACACGGCAAATGGCTAGGCGAGCAGGATGGTCTTCGGAGCTGATGCAGGCTTGTGCGTCTGGTTCTTGTAAAACTGACATCCAACACAGAGGTCGGCCAAGTCTTCAGCTGCCTCGTTGTCTTGGGGCCAATAAAATCCTGCAAGGAATGCTTTCCCGACTAATGTCCAAAAGGACGCATGGTCACCACAGGTTCCCGAATGGACCTCATGTTATATCTACAACCCTTCCTCTCGGGAAATGCATTTATGGGTCACACCTGTAGTGATTGTCTTGTATAATTGTTCTCCCTTCACTTAGAAGGATTTGGATCGTCGAACGATCCGTCGAGCTTCCTCCATCTTCAGGGAGCTCTTGCCGGAGCAAGTATGCCAAATATGGTTGGGTCCACTTGGGAGTGATCACCAACATCTCATCGACTTCACTCGGCTTAGAAGGTCCGATTGCTTGTGGGGGCTCCTTAATAAAAAGATCTTCTTTGACTAAGGGGGAGTGTAGGTGCTCGGGGAAAATGCCTTTCGGCATGACCCACCGAGTGGAACCGATCTTTGCTAGGTCATTTGTTGCATGGTTCTTCGCTCGAGGAATATGATGCAACTCTAAACCCTCGAAGCTTTTCTCCAATTTTTTGACTGCATTGCAGTATCCAGTCATGGAAGGACTCCGGATATCCCATTCCTTCATCACCTGATTGATGATGAGGTCCAAATCACTAAATATCATCAGATGTCGAATTCCAAGTGAGATGTCCACTCAGAGCCCGTACATGAGGGCTTCTTATTCGCCCTCATTATTAGACGAATCGAAATGAATTTGAAGAACGTAGCTTAGTCGGTCTCCCCTAGGGGAGATGAGAACCACTCCGGCACCGGATCCTTGGAGCATCTTGGACCCGTCAAAGAACATGGTCCAGTGTTCAGGTATACTCAAGGTGGGTTGTTCTTGCTTGATCCACTCGGCTAAAAATTCCACTAGCACTTGGGACTTGATTTCTTTCTTTGCTTCGAACTTGATCTCCAACGGGAGGAGCTCAATTGCCCCTTTCGCCACTAGTCCCATGGCGTCTCTATTATGCAGGATTTCCAATAGGGGGGCATCGTTGATAACTGTGACCAAGTGCTCTAGAAAATAATGACCCACCTTCTT
Organism: Hordeum marinum; assembly: GCA_022496015.1. Taxonomy (NCBI): domain Eukaryota; kingdom Viridiplantae; phylum Streptophyta; class Magnoliopsida; order Poales; family Poaceae; genus Hordeum; species Hordeum marinum. Next base: position 176,825,454 of record CM039677.1, read on the forward strand.
GACAGTGAAGTAAATACCGTAAACCAACTTCTAGTAGTGCAGATACCTAACGTGGCTTGAGACTGCGTCAGTATTTCCCCAAAGAGGAAAGGATGATGCAACACAGTGATGATAAGTATTTCCCTCAATTAGGAAACCAAGGTATCAATCCTTAGAGGAATATCACACACCCACATAAACAACACCTGCACACAAATAACAAATAATTGCAACCCAATGCGAAAGAGAGGTTGTCAAACCCTGAACGGTAAAAAGATAGATTAGGTAATGATAGTTGGCAAAATCTCTCAAGAACACAAAATAAAGTAGCTAAACAAAAAGTGCAGCAATGTATTTTTGTTTTTGGATTAATAGATCTGAAAACAAAAAGACAAAATAGTAGATCGGAAAGCAATATGTTGGAGAAGTAGACCCGGGGGCCGTACGTTTCACTAGTTGCTTCTCTCATGAGTATAGCGCACGGTGGGTGAGCAAATTACTGTTGGGCAATTGATAGAAGATCAAATAATCATGACGATATCTAGGCAATGATCATTATATAGGAATCACATCCAAGATAAGTGGACCGAAATGATTCTGCATCTACTTCTATTACTCCACACATCGACCGCTATCTACCATGCAACTAGTGTATTAAGTCCATGGAAAAATGGAGTAATGCAATAAGAACGGTTACACGATGTAGATAAGATCTTATCATGTAGGAATAGATCCCATCTTGTTATCCTTAATCGCAACGATACATGCGTGTCTTGCTGCCCCTTCTGTCACTAGGAAAGAACACCGCAAGATCGAACCCATCAAAAAGCACCTATTCCCATGGCAAGAAAAATCGATCTAGTTGGCCTAACTAAACCAAAGATTCGAAGAAGAAATACGAGGCTATAAGTAATCATGCAAATAAGAGATCAAAGAAGACTCAAATCATATTCATGGATAGAAATTGATCATGAACTCAAAATTCATCGGAACCCAACAAACACACCGCAAAAGTCATTACATCAAATAGATCTCCAAGAGACCATTGTATTGAGAATCATAGAGAGAGAGGAAGACATCAATCTACTGCCTACGGACCCTTAGGTCTATGGTGGACTACTCATGCATCATCAGAGAGGCACCTATGAAGAAGATGAACCCCTTTGTGATGGTGTTAGATTGGATCTTGCGGTTCTGGAATTTGCGGCGAATGGAATTGTGTTTCGTCGACTCCTCTAGGATTTTCAGAATATTTGGGAATTTATAGGGCAAATAGTCGATTGAGGGGAGTCCCGAGGTGCGCACGCTCCACCAGGCCACGCTAGGGGCATCTAGCGCACCCTGGTGGAGGGTGGCCAGCCTGGGCCCCCTCTCTTGTGGTTGTGTGGCCCATCCTGGTTCTTCTTATCCGTAAAAATCTCCAAAAATTCCCGTGACGATTGGGCTCCATTTGGTACTGATTTTCTACGAAGTAAAAAACAAGCCAAAACAACAACTGACACTTTGGAACTATATCAATAGGTTAGTCCCAAAAAATGATATAAAGTTGCTATAAAATGATTGTAAAACATCCAAGATTGATAATATAACACCATGGAACAAGCAAAAATTATAGATACGTTGGTGACGTATCAATACCTTTGCTTGGAAGGGGTCAACACTTCTTAGATGTAATAGACATGTCTTTGCACTTTGAATGCTTTTCCCGATTCCTCATGCTCTACCATAAGGATAGTGCTCACCACTCGGCTAGTAGCCATGATGTACAATAGTAAGGGCTCTCGGCTGATCGGAGCAGCTAACACCGGCTGGGTGGAAAGCAAGGCCTTGAGTTCATTGAATGCGGTGTGCGCTTCAGGACTCCACTCCAAGTTGTCAGACTTCTTCATCAATTGGTAAAGAGGCAATGCCTTCTCACCGAGCCAAGAGATGAACCTGCTTAGAGCCACGAGGCAAACTGTGTGCTTTTGCACGTCGTGAAAATGAGCTGGTGTTTTCATTTGGACGATGGCGCCGATTTTGTCGGGATTGGCATCGATCCCTTGTTCGGAAACGAGAAAACTGAGAAGTTTAGCCGATGGCACTCCGAATGTACTTTTTGCAAGGGTTTAGTTTTATCTGAAAATGCCGAAGATTAGCGAAAGTTTCACGAAGATTAGCCAGAAGTTGGAACCTTTCCTGGACTTGACCATGATATCATCCATATATGCCTCCACGTTCCGACTGACTTGCTCTTGCAAACATTTCTGGATCATACGCATGAAGGTCACCCTTGCAATTTTGATATTGAATGGCATTGTGATATAGCAAATACACCCGAATGGGGTGATGAAGCCTATTTTTATTTCATCAGGTCCATATAGTCAGATCTGGTGGTACTCACAGTACGCATATAGGAACGACAGGCGTTCACATCTTTCAGTGGAATCTACTATTTGGTCTATGCGGGGAAGAGGAAAATGGTCCTTCGAACATGCCCGATTGAGGTGCTTGAAACTAATGCACATTCGTAGTGACTTGTCCTTCTTGGGAACCAACATAGGGTTGGCGAGCCACTCAGAATGAAACACCCCACGAATGAACTCGACAGCTAGGAGCCAAGCGATTTCCTTACCAATTTCCTTGCGCTTCTCGATGGAGGACCGTCGCATGTGTTCTTTGACCGGTTTGATACTCAGATTGACTCGGAGTCGGTGCTCAGCCAGCCCCCTGGGAACTCCCGGCATGTAAGATGGCTTCCATGTGAAAATATGCCAGTTCTCACAGTGGAATTCGATGAGCTTGGCTTCCTATTTCTCCCCGAGTGTCGACGAGATGTTCGTAGGGGCAGCATTTGGATCATTCGGATGAATGTGAACTTGCTTCGTCTCGCCGGCCGACTGGAAAGCGGATTCTGTCGCCGGCCATTTGGACTTGAGCAAGTCTGCCACATCCACCACCTTCTTGTACCGGTCGAGTTCGACTGCAAGTACTTGCTCGTTTGCGATTCTAGATCCCTATTGAAGGCACTCTTTGGTGACCTTCTGATTGCCAGTCACCGTGATCGCGCCCTTTGGTTCGGGCATCTTGAGCTTAAGGTACACATAACATGGATGGGCCATGAACCGTGCATAGGCTGGTCTACTCAGAATGGCATGGTAAGCGCCGCGGAAGTCCACCACTTCAAATGTTAGGCGTTCCTTTCGAAACAAAATCTCGCCTCCAAACACAACGTCCAAAGCGATTTGGCCGAGTGACTTAGCCTTCATTTCGGGGATGGCCCCAAGGAAGTCCATGTTGCTTTTGCCGAGTCGTGACATTGCAATGTCCTTTTCTCTAAGCGTGTTAGCATAAATTATGTTGAGCTCACTTCCACCATACATCAAGACCTTGCGCAGTCGGACTCCATTGACCGCTGAGTCTACAACCAACTCCTGCCTCCCAGGAATGACTATGTGCACCGGATGATCTGACTGGTCAAAGGTAAAGGGAGTGTTCCCCCAATCGAGGTACTTGACGACAATCGGGGCCACCATTCTCACCTCCCGATTGACAACTTTCAATCAGCTCTTACTTTCAACATCAGCAAAGATCAGGTTGAGGACCTTGTCAATGTTTGGATACTCGGAAGCATCCTCACCGTCTTCGTCATCGTCTTTCTCTGCATTGGCCTCTTTACTCATCTCGTGTTTGAGCATCCTGCACTCCCGAGTGGTATGCTTTGGGTAAACTATGTTGCCCTCCTCATCTTTTTTAGTATGGACAACACAGGGCTGATCTAATACTTCCGACTTGTACTCGGGCTTCTTCTTGTTGGCCCAATCTTTCTTCTTTTCCGGCTTAGGTTTCCCTTGACCAGGAACTGCAGAAACCTCTACCTTTCTCAGAGGATTAGCTTTCCATTTTTGTTTCTTGCCGGCATTTCCTCCCGGCCGAGGAGCATTGCCAGCTTGCCCTTGATGTCTACTACACAACCTTCTTGTAGACTCGTGTTGGGCCTCCAAGCGCAGTGTTTTGTAGGACAATGGAAATTTTCTCTCAAGTGGATGACCTAAGGTTTATCAATCCGCGGGAGGTGTAGGATGAAGATGCTCTCTCTCAAACAACCCTGCAATCAAATAGTAAAGAGTCTCTTGTGTCCCCAACACACCCAATACAATGGTAAATTGTATAGGTGCACTAGTTCGACGAAGAGATGGTGATACAAGTGCAATATGGATGGTAGATATAGTTTATTTTTTTTAATCTGAAAGTATAAAAACAGCAACATAAAAAATAGTAAACAACAAGCAAAACATTGTATAAATGCTTACTAACAAGGCCTAGGGTCCATACTTTCACTAGTGCAATTTTTCTCAACAATATTGACATAGTTGAATCATATGTAAGTACCTCTCGTGCGAAAAAGAGTTCACTCCAAAGTCACAAATAGCGGAGATCTAATGAAGAAATTATTGTATGGTATGAAACCACCTCAAAGTTATCTTTTTTGATCAATCTTATGAGCTATCCCTATAAGTGTCACGAGCAGCCCTAGAGTTCATACTAAAATAACACCTTAAGATACACATCAACCAAAACCCTAATGTCACCTAGATACTCCAATGTCACCACAAGTACCCATGGGCTTGATTATACGATATGCATCACATAATTCCAGATTCGTCATGTTCAATCCAACACAAAGAACTTCAAAGAATGCCCCAAAGTTTCTACCGGAAAGTAAAGACAAAAACGTGTGCCAACCCCTATGAATGAGGCGGGGAACCGAGCTGGACTCAGTAGCGACAGGACTAGCAGCGGCCTTCAGCGAGCAAACAAAGGCAGCGACAACACGAGTCATCCGGAAGACAACGCCGACGGCGACACGAAAATTGGATCGGGAGAGCACGAGTTGCACATGCGAAAAAAAGTAGGGCTCTAATACCATGTTAAGCTTCATGCACTGGCCAATGCAACCAAAAGTCCGAACTGATGGAAAGGGCTAGGCAATCCACATATACAGTTCAACAGGCTTGATTATACGATATGCATCACATAATTTAAGATTCACCATGTTCAATCCAACACAAAGAACTTCAAAGAGTGCCCCCAAGTTTCTACCGGAAAGTCAAACAAAAACATGTGCCAACCCCTATGCATAGATTCCCAAGGTCACGGTACCGGCAAGTTGATCACCAAAACATACATCAAGTGGATCAATAGAACATCCCATTGTCACCACGGACATTCCATCGCAAGACATACATCAAGTGTTCTCAAATCCTTAAAGACTCAATCCGATAAGAAAACTTCAAAGGGAAAACTCAATTCATCACAAGAAGATAGAGAGGGGAAAACTCCATATGATTCAACCTATATCAATAAAGCTCGTAGTACATCAAGATCGTGGCATCTCAAGAACATGAGAGAGAGAGAGAGATCAAACACATAGCTACTGGTACATACCCTCAGCCCCGAGGGTGAAATACTCCCTCCTTGTCATGGAGAGCGTCGGAATGATGAAGACGGCCTCTGGTGATGGTTTCCCCCTCCGGCAGGGTGCCGGAACGGGCTCCCAATTGGTTTTTCGTGGCTCTAGAGGTTTGCATTGGCGGAACTCGCGATCTAGGTTCTGTGTTGTTTTTTTTGGAATTTATAGGAATTTATGGCAGTGGAAACGAGTCAGGATGGGCCACGAGGGGTCACAAGCCTGGTGGGCACGCCTAGGGAGGTGGCCGCGCCCCTGAGGCTTGTGACTGCCTCGTTGGTCTTCTAGCCCAACTCCAATGCTCCGTGGGTCTCTTTTGGTCCAAAAAGATCACCGTAAATTTTTATTCCGTTTGGACTACGTTTGATATTCCTTTTCTATAAAACCCAAAAACACGGAAAAAATAGGAACTGGCATTGGGCTCTAGGTTAATAGGTTAGTCCCAAAAATAATATAAAGTTGTGGTAAAATGATAGTAAAACATCCAAGCATGATAATATAGTAGCATGAAACAAGCAAAAATTATAGATACGTTGGAGACGTATCAACATCCCCAAGCTTAATTCCTACTCGTCCTCGAGTAGGTAAATGATAAAAACAGAAGTTTTGATGTGGAATGCTGCCTAACATGTTCATCATATTCTTTTCTTCTTGTATAGCATGGACATCTGGACTTGTAAATGATTCAAAGCAATAGTCTAGTTTTAACATAATGACTTCAGTACTCAAGCATGTCAATAAACAACCATGTCTTTCAATATATCAACACTAAAGAAAGTTACCCCTAGCCCATCATGCTCAATCATTGATCCATTCATGAAACACACTCAAATATTAGCTATACCCAATGCTCAAGTACGATCATAGTGCCCCCTAGTTGGTGCTTATAAGAGAAGATGAAGACTCAAAGAAAAAAGAAAAATTGCAAAAAGTAAATAGATAGGCCCTTCGCAGAGGGAAGTAGGGATTTGTAGAGGTGCCAGAGCTCAAGGTTTATATTGAGAGAGAAAAATATTTTGAGTGGCATGCTTTTCCTGTCAACGAAAACAACGAAGTAGCTCACAATACTTTCCATGCTAGATACATTATAGGCGGTTTCCAAACAGAATAGTAAAATCTTTACTCCCCCTCCACCAATCAATTACACTCCATGGGGAGCCGAATCCACGGGTACCGTCCATACCAACAACATTCTTGGGGGGAGTTTTGTTTAATTATTTGATTTTTTTTCTTTGGTTTCGGGACTAGGAATCCCTATTACTGGCCACTTTATCGTGAATAATAGTGAATAAACACATATCGAGAGAATAACACACCTAGCATGGAAAAATATTGGATACTACCCACCGTTTCATGAGCGGTATGGGCACACAAAAGAGAAAAAATATTTTGAAGATTTAGAGATGACACATACAAATTTGCTTGGAACAGCATGGAAATACCGCATATAGGTAGGTATGGTGGACTCATAAGTTAAAACTTTTTTAAGGATTTTGGATGCACAAGTAGTATTTCTACTTAGTACAAATGAAGGCTAGCAAATAGATTGGGAAGCAACCAAACCGAGGAACGAAAAATAACATAAGTGAGCATTGAGTCATAACTAACACCAATAATGCACCACAAGTAGGATGTAACTTCATTGCATAACTATTGACTTTTGTGCATGCATAGGGAATCACAAACCTTAACATCAATATTCTTACTAAGCATAATTACTCAGTAACATGACTCACATATTACTATCATCATGTTTCAAAACTATTACAAAGAATCAAGTTTAATTTGTCCCATGATCTTCATGAAAGTTTTTATTATATCCTCCTTGGATATCTATCACTTTGGGACTAGTTTCATGTATTGCCATTGTTTTTTTGGCAAGCTCAAACAAATTTAAGTGAAGTACATGAGCAAATGACAAGGTACTCACAAAAGATATAAGTGAAGATCAATGAGTAGTCAAACAATTTAAGTAGATATGTGAGGAATCTATCTCCCTCAATAAATATTTTCAGATCTTAAGTAATTTATTCAAACAGCAAGAAAAAGGAAAAATAGCACTCCAAGAATAGCATGCATCATGTGAACGAATAAAAATTTGGGCTCAACATAGGCTAACCGATAATTGTTGATGAAGAGAGGTGGGATGCGTAGCATCCCCAAGCTTAGATGCTTGCGATTTCTTGAAATATTTACTTGGGGTTCCTTGGGAATCCCCAAGATTGAGCTTTTGTATCTCGTTCAATCATCTCATACCACGGTTTCACTTATTCTCAAAAACTTCATCCACACAAAACTCAAAAAGAACTCGTGAGATAGGTTAGTACACATAATAATAAATCAACTCTTTATGTACTTCCAAGACAATTTTCATAATAATTTTAAAACATTAGGTACTTTATACTATCATTTCCACAATTTATATCTACCAATATAGGTTATGGAAACTATAGGATAACTAGATAACGAAACTATCACAGCAATCTGTCAAAACAGAACAGTCTGTAGCAATTTATGAAAACAGTGTACTTATGTAAATCAAACAATTATGAAAATTTAGGACATGCTATAAATTTATATGAACATACTTTGTAAAAATTTCAGAAACTTCCCACGTTCCAGTAAAATATGAAAATTCAAACACTACAACCAAAGTTTCGGTTTTTACACAGCACTCATCAAAACATGCAATGCAAGCATCCTAAAGGGAATTCTTGGAACTTTTTTATTGAAAAACAAGATTATAAATAACACCTAATAGAAAGTAACAAAATATAATGACACTCCAAGCGAAACTCACATTATGTGACAAATAAAAATGTAGCTCCAAGTAAGATATACCGATAGTGTTGAAGACAAAAGAGGGGATGCCTTCCGGGGCATCCCCAAGCTTAGGCGCTTGAGTCTTCCTTGGATATTACCTTGGGGGTGCCTTAGGCATACCAAATCTTAGGCTCTTGTCACTTCTTATTCTTCTCATATCGGTATCTCACCCAAAACTTGAAAACTTCAATCACACAAAACTTAACAGAACGTCATGAGATGGGTTAGTGTAATAAAGATAGATCATTTACTTAGGTACTGTCAATACAAGATTCATAATTATTACCACATGATACGTATTATACTCCATCATTCCCAAAATTTATATTACTCAATATAAGCTATAGGAACACTTGAAACAAGCAAACTATGCATGCAAAATAGAATCTGTCAAAAATAGAACAATCTGTAAAGATCTGAATGATCAGTATACTTCCCTGGCTCTAAAAAATCTGCACAATTAGGACAACTCAACTAATTTTCATATATAGTCTGTGTAAAAATTTGAGAATTTTTGACGCTCCAGTTAAATCATATAATTCATATACTGTACGCAATTTTTTTTGTTTTTGCACAGAATCAAACAAGCAAGTATCCACACTATCCCAAAGGCTTTACTTGGCTCTTAATTGAAATAAAAGACACAAAACATGATTAATACAGTATATTAATCATGTGAACAAATCAAAATAGAAAGTAAAAGTGGTTGGTCATCTCCCAACAAGCATTTTTCTTTAATGTCTTTTAGCTAGGCATGATGATTTCAATGATGCTCACATAGGAATAGTAATTGAAACATGCAAAAGAGCATCATGAATCTCATGACAAGCACATTTAAGTCTAACCCACTTCCTATGCATAGGTATTTTGTGAGGAAACAATTTATGGGAACAACAATCATCTAGCATAGGAAGGCAAAACACACATAACTTCAAAACTTTGAATACATTGAGAGGAAACTTGATATTATTGCAATTCCTACAAGCATATGTTCCTACCTCATAATAATTTTCAGTAGCATCATGAACAAATTCCACAATATAACCAGCACATAAATCATTATTTTGATGATGCACAAGCATAGAAATTTTTTCACTCTCCACATAAGCAATTTTCTTCTCATTCAAAATAGTGGGAGCAAACTAAACAAAATAACTATCATAAGATACTTGATTGACATAACCACATTCAATATTAAGATCATGATGACAAGTTTCATGGTTGTCATTACTCTTTATAGCATACATGTCATCACAATAATCATCATATATAGGAGGCATGCTATCATCATAATAATTTTGCTCATCAAAACTTGGGGGACAAAAATATCATCTTCATCAAACATAGCATCCCCAAGCTTGTGGCTTTGCATATCTTTAGCATCATGAATATTCACAGAATTCATACTGACAACATTGCAATCATGCTAATCACTCAAATATTTAGTGCCAAATATTTTAATAACTTCTTCTTCTAACACCTGAGCACAATTTTCCTTTCCATCATTTTCACGAAAGACATTATAAAGATGAAGCATATGAGGCAACCTCAATTCCAATTTTTTTGTAGTTTTATTTTATAAAACCAAACTAGTGAAAAACAATAAACTAAAAGATTTGATTGCAAGATCTAAAGATATACCTTAAAGCATTCACCTCCCCAGCAACAACGCCAGAAAAGAGTTGATGTCTACTACACAACCTTCTTCTTGTAGACTCGTGTTGGGCCTCCAAGCGAAGAGTTTTGTAGGACAATGGAAATTTTCCCTCAAGTGGATGACCTAAGGTTTATCAATCCGTAGGAGGTGTAGGATGAAGATGGTCTCTCTCAAACAACCCTACAATCAAATAACAAAGAGTCGCTTGTGTCGCCGACACACCCAATACAATGGTAAATTTTATAGGTGCACTAGTTCGACAAAGAGATGGTGATACAAGTGCAATATGGATGGTAGATATAGTTTTTTTGTAATCTGAAAATATAAAAACAGAAAGGTAACAAATAGTAAACAGTGAGCAAAACATTGTATAAATTCTTGGAAACAAGGCCTAGGGTCCATACTTTCACTAGTGCAATTTCTCTCAACAATATTGACATAGTTGAATCATATGTAAGTACCTCTCGTGCAACAAAGAGTTAACTCCAAAGTCACAAATAGAGGAGATCTAATGAAGAAATTATTGTAGGGTACGAAACCACCTCAAAGTTATCTTTTCTGATCAATCTTATGAGCTATCCCTATAAGTGTCACGAACAGCCCTAGAGTTCGTACTAAAATAACACCTTAAGATACACATCAACCAAAACCCTAATGTCACCTAGATACTCCAGTGTCACCACAAGTACCCATGGGCTTTGTTAAGCTTCATGCACTAGCCAACGCAACCAAAAGTCCGAACTAATGGAAAGGGCTAGGCAATCCACATATACACTTCAGCACCCCCACTCACGTGTGACGGGGAAAGTCAACATGTGGATAGACTCAGAGGTATGGATCAAGAGGCCTATACGTGGTCAAAGGGGGGCGGGAGAGTCCAGAACCCACGAGGATGTACTTGACTCTGTAGAGGGTGGTTGCTCAGTGCGGGAAGCATCAGTCACAAAACCTGCAGTACCCATCAAAGGAGAACCTGAAGAGGCAAGCAGACGCTTAAGTCACAAAATATCCTGCTCAGTCAAAGCAGTGGTTGAAGATGTCGAAGAACAAGAAGTCCCTAAAGCTGATGATCGTGCCTTACGTAGGTGTTTCTTCTTCTGGAAGCACTGAGACTCAACATGACCATCCGTATTGCAGTAGCCATAGTGAGGACGAGAGCTTCCCTGACCACCCGTAGGAGTAGGCAAGAGTGGCGGAGCACTGGGGCGGGAAGGAGTCGATGGAGCATGCGGCTGAGCAGGAAACCGGGCAGCAAGCAAATAAGGAACCTCAAGTTAACCAGCGCCACGTAGGCGAGTCTCCTTTGCACGAATCTCAAAAAGCGCCTCCATGAGGGAGATACGACCACGAGCAAATAACTAAGGACGCCGGGGCTCAAACTCCTTACTGAGCCAAGACAAGAACTCATAGACACGATGAAACTCCAAATCAGCCTGGCAGCACTGGCAAGTACGACAACCAGCAGTGCAGAGAGAATCAAGCTGACGCCAGATAGCAGAACTCTGTGCATAGAAATCATCAACAGTAGAGTCACCCTGCTGAAGAGCATGCTCCTGACGAACCACAAACAAATATGAGGCATCACCAGTGGGCTGATAGCGCTGATGAAGATGGGTCCACATCTCAAAGATAGTAGGAAGGCCTAGAAACTCAGTTGCAAACTGAGGGAGAACACTGGTAGTGAGAACGGCGGCAGCACGAGCATCATCATCGAGCCACTGGGTGTAAGCAGACAGAGCCTGATGATAAGTGGAGAAAGCCTCCTCATAAGTCGAGACTCGTGCATCATAAGCACTAACAGCAGCCTCGTCAACAAGCTTAGCTACATCCTTCGCAACCTAAGTAGCATCCGCTGGAAGAATCGGTGGCGTTGGCGGAATAGGAGCCACAAGAGGAATCGGACACAGCGGACTGGGGACCTCGCCAGAAAGAATGCCCGAAAGACGAAGACCACGCATATGAATGCGCATAAAGCCAACAAACTCGGTGTAGTTGGTACCATCAAAGATCAGCGGATAGCGAGGAACAACAACATAGCCTGACGACGAAGACATTTTTTTAGTAGGCAGCAGTACCAGGCAGAACTGAACCCAGCGATCGTGTAGGCAACACACGGGAGAACAACCTCGATCTGAAGTGGCGCTGGCGGGGTGATGCAACCACGTAGGCGAGAGTCTGGGAAGGATTGGTTGCGGGAGGGATCGGCAGGGGAGCAGCTCGATCTGGAGGGCACCGAGCGGGAGAGTCAGGGTAGGGTTGGTTGCGGGAGGGATCGGCAGGGGAGCAGCTCGATCTGTTGAGCACCGAGCGCAATTCACTGCACCGAGCAGGAGAGCAGCTTGATCTGGAGGGCACCGAGCGAGAGAGCAACTCGATCTGGACGCGAGCGCGATCCGCAGTGAGCGCAGCTTGAGCGGAAGACAACCCCGATCTCGAGCGGAAGATAACAGCGAAGACGGGACGGGGAAGATCCGATCCCGAGCGGAAAACGGAATGAGGCGGGGAACCGAGCTGGACTCGGTAGCGACAGGACTAGCAGCGGCCTTCAGTGAGCAAACAAAGGCAGCGACAACACGAGTCGTCCGAAAGACAACACCGGCGACGACACAAAAATTGGATCGGGAGAGCACGAGTTGCAGATGAGAAAAAAAAACCTAGGGCTCTAATACCATGTTAAGCTTCATGCACTGGCCAATGCAACCAAAAGTCCGAACTGATGGAAAGGGCTAGGCAATCCACATATACACTTCAACAGGCTTGATTATACGATATGCATCACATAATTTAAGATTCACCATGTTCAATCCAACACAAAGAACTTCAAAGAGTGCCCAAAGTTTCTACCGGAAAGTCAAACAAAAACGTGTGCCAACCCCTATGCATAGATTCCCAAGGTCACGGTACCCGCAAGTTGATCACCAAAACATACATCAAGTGGATCAATAGAACATCCCATTGTCACCACGGACATCCCATCGCAAGACATACATCAAGTGTTCTCAAATCCTTAAAGGCTCAATCCGATAAGAAAACTTCAAAGGGAAAACTCAATTCATCACAAGAAGATAGAGAGGGGAAAACTCCATATGATTCAACCTATATCAATAAAGCTCGCAGTAAATCAAGATCATGCCATCTCAAGAACATGAGAGAGAGAGAGAGATCAAACACATAGCTACTGGTACATACCCTCAGCCCCGAGGGTGAACTACTCCCTCCTCATCATGGAGAGCGTCGAGATGATGAAGATGGCCTCCGGTGATGGTTTCCCCCTCCGGCAGGGTGTCAGAATAGGCTTCCAACTTGTTTTTTGTGGCTCTAGAGGTTTGCAGCAGCGAAACTCCCGATCTAGGTTCTGCGTTGGGTTTTTTGGAATTTATAGGAATTTATGGCGGTGGAAACAAGTCAGGATGGGCCACGAGGGAGTCACAAGCTTGGTGGGCGCGCCCAGGGGGGTGGTCGCGCCCCTGAGTCTTGTGATTGCCTCGTGAGTCTTCTGGTCCAACTCTGATGCTCCGTGGGTCTCTTCTGGTTCAAAAAAATCACCGTAAAATTTTATTCCGTTTGGACTACGTTTGATATTCCTTTTCTGTGAAACCCCAAAACACGGAAAAAACAGGAACTGGCACTGGGCTCTAGGTTAATAGGTTAGTCCCAAAAATAATATAAAGTTGTGGTAAAATGATTGTAAAACATCCAAGAACGATAATATAACGGCATGGAATAAGCAAAAATTATAGATACGTTGGAGACGTATCAACCCTTTGCTACTACGGAGGTGGTCTTCTTCTTCGCCATTAGCATACTTGTTGGCAATCTCCATGGCCGGACTAAGAGATATATCTCCCAATCGACTGAACTTCAATATGAGCTCCCAATACCGAGTGCCTGTCTTGGAAGCGCAGACTGCTTGATGATCGGTAACATTCTCAACTATGGTGTGCAGGGTGGTCCAGCGCTGAATTTACTTGTGGAGAGTTTCATTTCTCTTTTGGACGCAGTGCTGCAATTCTGTCAGCCCACCCAGGCGCTCGCATGTACCCTCAAAGTTCTTGATGAACACATGTGTGAGGTCTTCCTAGCAGTAGATGTTATTGGACGGCAATTGATTGATCGAGGCTCATGCTGAACCTTCCAACATGAGGGGAAGATGCTTCGTGGCGACAAAATCATCATCACCGCCAATCTGAATGGCTACTCGGTAATCCTTGATCTAGGTCTCCGGCTTGCACTCGTCGTTGAAATTTCTGATTCCCACTGCCAATCGATAGTTGGCGGGGGTATCTGCCTCTCGGGTGTACCTGTTGAAACACTCGAGGCCTGAAGTCCCCCAACCACCCACTCGGTCTCTGATTAGCCTTCTCTTGTCCACCATGTTTTGCATGATGATTGATCTAGCATTGAGCTATGGGGGTTGCCGACCACCTTATTCATAACCTCTGGGCTGGGGCGGACTCCATTCGCGGTCCTCTTTATGAGGTCGACCAACGTCATAAGGCTGCTTGCCGTACGAATCGCCCCTCGGACGGAGTGTTCGACTAACGTCGCGATCGTCGCGCCAACCTTCTCCATGCTAGCCTCACAGAAGAGAAGGAGTGCCGGCACTTTTCGTATGCATGCGGGTTGTGTGCAGACTGGACCGTATCTGCCCGCGCGGACTTGTTGTGTATCCATTGGTGTGACTGCGAGACTTCCGAATTTTGCCTCAATGCAGTCTTCAACAAAGTTTGGATTTGCCGAATACCTTCTCCAGCCACTGAACCAGATGGCTGAATAGACTCGGCGATGTGAGTGGCGGTGTCTAGATTCTTCATAGGCGTGTGCATCACCGGGATCTTGGGCGGTCGGTTGTCCTGGAACAACGGTTGTCACAATTGACTGGAGCTAGGTCGTTCTCGAGCTGCGCGGTCGTCGAGTGACTGTTGCAGTCGCTCGAGCTTCTCACGCTCAGCTAAAGTGGCTTGACACGAGGCATCCAAGGCTATCTCTTCTGGGGTAGTCCCCGTGATCGGAGTGAGAAGGACTTCGTCGTCTCTCCTGTCCTTTCTTCCTACTACTCCCAAGTGAGAGGTCGGGGGACATAGCCGCTGGTGTCGCCGCCATGGCGGTCACCATCTCGACCATGGGAAACACCCTGATATGTCTCCATCCTATCTACTTTTCCTAACTCTTTTGCTCTTGTTTTGGACTCTAATTTGCATGATTTTAATGAAACTAACCAGGACTGACGCTGTTTCCAGCAGAACTACCATGGTTTTGTTTTTCTACAGAAATAAAAGTTCTTGGAATAGAACGGAACTTTTAGGAGAATTATTTTACAATAAATAAAAAATATTGGAGGCAAGAACCACCAGAGTAGGGGCCTGGCCGGGCATGATACACCAGGGCGCGCAAGCCCCCCCCCCCCCCCCACGCGCCCTGGTGGGTTGTGCCCACCTCATGGCCCCACTAACCCTAATTCCGGCACTATAAATTCCAATTTTCGAATAGGAAAATTAGGAGATTAAGTTTTATCACGTTTCACGAGATAGAGCTGCCGCCACCTCCTGTTCTCCATTGGGAGGCCAGATCTGGAGCCCGTTTGGGGCTCCGGAGAGGGGAATCTTCGGTCTTCGTCATCACCAACCCTTCTTCATTACCGATGCCATGATGCTCCCCATCGGGAGTGAGTAATTCCTTCGTAGGCTTGCTGGTCGGTGAGGAGTTGGATGATGTTCATCATGTAATCGAGTTAGTTTTGTTAGGGCTTGATCCCTAGTATCCACTATGTTCTAAGATTGATGTTGCTATGAATTTGCCGTGCTTAATGCTTGTCACTAGGGCCCAAGTGTCATGATTTTAGATCTGAACCGTTTATGTTTTCACCATTATATCTATGTTCTTGATCCGATCTTTCTAGTCATATGCACCTATTACTTTATATGATCCATAAACCCCCAGGTTACAATAGTTGGGATAATTTCCGGTGATGACCGTAGTTTGAGGATTTCATGTATTCACCATGTGTTAATGCTTTGTTCTGGTTCTCTATTAAAAGGAGGCATTAATATCCCTTACTTCCTTATGGACCCTGCTGCTACGGGAGGGTAGGACAAAATATGCCATGCAAGTTCTTTTCCATAAGCACATATGACTATTTACGGAACTGAAAGCACATTTGCTCCCTTGGTGGTTTTGGTAATTAATAACAACATATGAGTCATTGAACTAATGTTTCCACCAAGTATATTTTAGGACAAGTTCAATGATAGGGATGGCAAAAGGATTGAGGAGATTGTGGAATTACCCCAAGATTCAAGGAAATAGGTTGGCCAAGCTTCAAGCAAGAGGACTCTACATTTTACATTTGTGAGAAATACTTTTAGGCCATAGGAAAGCCAATACTATTAAAAGGGGGTAAGGTTTTGTTGGTGAACAATATGCTCATACGTCCACAAGTAATAGACACCAAAAACATCCACAAACTCTCCCACCAAAGTCTGTCTCTAGCCAAACATGCAAAATCAGTGCAACCAACCTTCCTATCCCGGTGCAACCGGTTCCAAACCCTAGACAGACTTAGCCAAACCCTAGCCACTTCGGTGCAGCCGACACTGCTTTCGGTGCACCGAGTTGGGTTGCCAACTTTATGTTACGCAAGTTCACACTTTCGGTCCGACCGAGAATGTTGAATTGGCGTCACCGAGTTTGGAAATTCTGACCGTTGGTCACCTTGTCGGTGCAACCGAGTTTCCTATATCGGTCTCACCGAGATTCAAAAGTTGCCACCTTTTGGTCACTTCGGTACAACCAAGATTAACACATCGGTTTCACCGAGTTGGTCATTTTGTGTGTAACAGTTGGATTTTTGGGGATGCCTATATATACCCCTTCACCACCACCAACTCGAAAGAGAAGCACTCAGAACAGTTCCCCACTCATACCTACTGATTTTCTGAGAGAGAACAACCTAACCTTGTGTTGAGGTCAAGATCTTCCACTCCAACCATATGGATCTTGATTTCTAGCCTCCCCAAGTTGCTTTCCACCAATCCCATCTCTTCTACCAAGCCAAATCTGTGAGAGAGTGATTGTGTGTTGAGGAGTCTATCATCTTGAAGCACAAGAGCAAGAAGTTCATCGTCATTATCGAGCCTATTACCTTTTGGAGGGTGGTGCCTCCTAGATTGGTTAGATGTCTCTTGGGAGCCTCCTACTTTGTGTTGTGGAGTGAACCAAGAAGTTTGTAAGGGCAAGGAGATCGCCTACTTTGTGAATATCTACCCCAAGTAAGGCTAGTCCTCTGTGGACGTAGGCCATCATTGTATAGTCAAGGTTGCTTCTTCGTGGAACCCTCCGTGGGTAAAGCCCTCTCGGGACTGTCGCGATTGTTACCCTCCGTGGGTTGAAGACTACATGAACGTGGATGTACGATAGCACCACCTAGCGGAACCACGAGAAAAATCATCATGTCTACAATTGCGTTTGATCCTCCTACCCTATCCTTTTACTCATGCCTGTTGTTACTTTCCGCTGCTATACTCTTAGACTTGCATGTGTAGGGTGTACTTGATATTTTATGAATGCTAAAACTTGCCAAGAATTAAAATTAGGAAAAATCGTAGTTTTATTTGGTCAAGTAGTCTAATCACCCCCCCCCCTTTAGACTTACTTTCGATCCTACAGGAATACATGCCTACATTATATTTAAGAACTGGAGCTAGTTTTGTGTCGCCCTAGGTTATGACTATTCTAGGATGAATATCACGCAACGAATACACCAATCCAGTGCCTATGAGTTTTCCACTGCTAAGTTAATATTGCTGCTGTCACTGTTACACTTGCTACAAAACCACTGTTATCACTGTTATCGTTACTGTTACTGACTACTTCTATCAAACTATCATATTGCTGTGCTACTGATTATTCTATGGCAGATATTTAATCTCCAGGTGTGGTTGAATTGACACCTCAACTGCTAATACTTGTGAATATTATTTGGCTCCCCATGTGTCGAATCTATAAATTTGGTTTGAATACTCTACCCTCGAAAATGGTTGCGATCCCCTATACTTGTGGGTTATCAAGACCTTTTTCTAGCGTCGTTGCCGGGGAGCATAGCTATATTTGCGGAGTCGCTTGGGATTTATATCAATTTCTCACTATGAAGAATCTGAAGGATACAAGAACCAAAATTGTTCCCACTAAGACGAGGGGAGGTACAGATTTGCCATCACACTCTCCACTTGATTCACCTTCTGCTATGAGTAGACTTGCAACACCACCACATGCTATTAATCCTGATATGTCGCAAGCTATTTATTGTGCTACTTCTGCTATGAATGATGCTTATGATGATGCTAGTACCATGCTTGATGATAATGTGCCACTAGGTGATTTCTTGATGAACAAATTGCTAGAGCTAAAGACAATGAAATTACTGAAACTAATGAAACTACTAAAATTGATGAGGTCCTTGAAACTAAGAGTTATGAAGCACCTATTAGACCTAGCTCTCCTAGATTTGAAATGCCTAAGATACCTAAGGGTTATGTTATGGATGGAGAAGTAGCTAGAGACATCCTTTCTTGTAAGGATAGATATGATCTTAAGAAGTTACTATGCAAGAATAAATAAAATACTTTGAATGGTAGATTAAAATGTGATCTTAAGTTTGCTACTTCATCTATCTTTGTTACCGATGAGGATTATGAATTCTCTGTCGACCCAGAGTTAATTAATTTGGTTGAATCTGATCCGTTAGATGGCCATGAAACTAATATTGTAGTGGCACATCTTACAAAGTTGAATGATATAGCCACCCTTTTTACTCATGATGAGAAGATTCGCTACTACTATATTCTCAAATTATTTCCATTCTCATTAAAGGGTGATGCTAAGATATGGTACAATACTCTTGCTCCTAGTTGTGTGCGTGGTCCCTAGGATATGATTTACTACTTCTCTGAAATATATTTTCCTGCTCATAAGAAACAAACTGCCTCGCAGGAAATGTTTAACTTTGTGCAAATTAAAGGAGAAAGTCTCCCACAATCTTGGGGGAGGCTTCTCCAATTCCTTAATTCTTTGCCTGATCATCCTTTTAAGAAAAATGAAATACTGGATATCTTCTATAATGGACTAACTAATGCTTCTTGGGACTTCCTACATAGTTGTGCTGGTTGTGTTTTCAGGGAACGAACTGTTGAACAAGCTGAGGAACTATTGAATAATATATTGACGAATTATGATGATTGGATTCTAATCTCCCCCCTCTAGACCTACTTTCGATCCTACAAGCGGTATTAGAGCTTTGGTCTCCATTGCATTGGTTTCACAACCTAGGAGAAGTATGGCATCTAGTGAGGGAAGTTATCACCGTAGAGGTCCATACTTTGATGGCACTAATTTTGCTAGTTGGAAGCATAAAATGAAAATGCATTTGCGTGATTATAATCCTGTTGTTTTGCTGTTGTTTGTGTTGGATTGCAAGGTGAATTCTTTGGTGATGGAAGAGAACCGGATAGTGAAGCGAACGTGGAATAATTGAAGATGTTGCAACTCAATGCTCAAGCATGTGACATTATCTTCAACTGCCTATGCCCCGAAGAATTCAACAAAAATCAGCCGTCTTGAACAAGCAAAAGAGGTTTGGGATAGTTTGGTTGATATGCACGAAGGAACTAAGTTCGTGAGAGAATCCTTGTTAGATGTTCTTCACGGTCAACTTGATACATTCAAGATGAAGGATGATGAAGGAGTCGCTGAAATGTACTCTAGGATAGCTCTCATCACAAATGAGATTGCCGGCTTAGGAAGCGAAGAAATGACCGACAAGTTCATCATCAAGAAGATACTTCGAGCTTTGGATGAGAGATATGATACCGTGTGGACCTTGATCCAAATGATGCCCAACTACAAAGATCTCAAACCAACGGAAGTGATTGGTAGAATTGTTGCTCATGAGATGACACTCAAAGACAAGGAAGACCTGCACCACAAGTCTAGCGGTGCTTACAAAGCCACAAGTAATGCTCCCGCTACCTCAAGCGACAACCTTGTTACAAATGAAGAGATAAGCCTCATGGTCAAGAAATTCAACAAGTTCTACAAGAATAGAAGCAAATATCGTAGCTCCAACTCAAGACATGAAGATAAGCGTTCGTCAAGTCGTGACCGAAACTGCTACAATTGTGGGAAGGCCAGACATTACTCCAATGAGTGCTCGGCTCCCTACAAACGAAGAGAAGAGTCACCAAGAAGATGAAGCTCAAGAGATGAATCACCTCGAAGAGAGAGAAGGAGTAGAGATGATCATTATGAATGAAGACCCTCAAGGAGAAGTAGGGACTCGGAGAAGAAGGAAAAGTACACCAAGAGCTACTCAAGAAGGAAACATCAAGCTCATGTTGGTGAATGGGTTTTCGGCTCTGACTCCGACAACCACTCTGAGAGAAGCTATCACTCCAACTCCGACTATAGTCAAGATGATGGTGTTGCCAGAATTGCTCTAGTTACAACCAACTCCTATGATCTATTTGATTCACCAAATCAAGGGAGTGGAAGTTGCTTCATGGCTAAAGGCCCAAGGTATCACACCCCGAATATCTTGATTTCGATAGTGATGAAGATGATTTACTTTACACTGATGACTTGCTATGTGATAAAACTAGTGATGTTGATCATAATGAACTTGATATTTCTCATGCTAGTCAAGATAGGTTAATTGACAATGATAAGATTAAAATAGAAGAACTAACTAAAGAACTTAACACTCTTAAGTTAGCCCATGAATCTACTCTTGAAGATCATAGAGAGCTTGTAAGAACACATGAGAAGCTACGCTTCGAGAAGCTCAATTTGGAGCAAGAACATGAATTTCTTAAAGCTATCAATGACGATCTCCGAAAGAAGACTTCATATTATCTTGCCAAACAACTACTCTTGTCTACATTAAAGCCACAAGTAAAGTCTAAGCAAACTAGTAACAAAGGCAAGAAAGGTTCTTCATCTAGTAGCAACAATAAAAATGCTAAGTCCAATGATGTTGCTCCTAGTAGTTCTATTGATTCCACTAATGATGATTCTCTTAGGCAAGTTACACTTGAGCAAGAAAATGCTTTATTGAAAGGAATTATAGAGAAAGGTATCTACAAGAGTCTTGAAGGATACAAACAATTTGATGAGATTGTACGCAAGGATGGAAGATACCGGATAGAATCGTGGTGTTGGCTACTTCAACACTAATGGAGTTGAATGGGAAGAAGGTCAATACCCCAATCCCAAGTTTGTTCCTCAAAAGGAAAAGTATGAAAATACTCTTCCCAAGGGAACAAACTTCCCAAGGGACCCGGGACTGGCGCTCCAGAAGATTCCCCTTTTATTTCCATTCTCGTATGTGATTCGTTTGGTTGTCGTGTTCATCATTGCATCATTCGCATCATTTGCATGACATCATTACTCGTTTTTGAAAACTTGCATCCGTTCGTAGCTACCAGTTCTCTCTGTTCGTGTCGCTCACCATTTTGAGACCAACCACACACGCACGCATCTGCGGCACCAATAAAATATTGTTTTTAAAAGTGCATATAAAATATTCTCGGATTGGGTTGGAACTTGGCATGCGGTCTTGTTATAGTGTAGGTAGACAGCCTGTAAAATTTCATCGCAATGAGAGGTCATTTTATACCCCAACGGTTAAATATAGCGGCACTAGCCAGTCAAATTATCGGACGTTTTCTCGGTGTTTCAAACTCATGACACGGGCTCACATCTTCCCTCTCTTCTTGGACAAACCCCCTCTACATGGCCCAACGCAGCCCAGCTAACCCCCCTCCGCTTCCGGACTGTCGGATCGAGATCCGAGGATCCGAAGATGGTTGAAAACCCCCTAACCTAGCCCCATTTTGCTATAAATAGACCCCCTAGGCGTCCAAATCGGGCAACCCTAGCCCTCCTCGGGATCCGCGCCAGCCAACCAGCTCCCCGCTGCCTTCTTCCCTATTTCCCACCTCGGGTGGCCCTCCCGGCCCAGATCGGAGCCCGCTTGAGCCCACATGGGCCTGGACGAGCCCATCCGCGGCCGTCCGCTCCCGACCCAGGGAGAGGAGCTCCCCAAGCTCCCTAGCGCGCCTCGCCGGAGCCGCCTCGCCCCGCGCCGCCCCAGCCGGCCACCGGAGCACTGCTCGTCGGACCTCGCCTTCCGCGGCATCGCCGCCATAGTAGGTCAGTGCCCCGTCCCCTTCACGTCTTCTCTTTCTCTACCTCACCTCCCCGTGTGTCTTCCCTCGTAGATCCCGCTCGCCATGGATGTCGCCCGCTGTGCCAACCTCTAGATCAGGATGTGCTCCCGGCCAGATCCGGCCTCTGCTACCGCCACCAGCCTCCTCACGCCGTCGCCCGGTGCCCAGCCACCGGCACCGCTGGAGGCCCCGCGTCGCTCCTGTGCGGGACGAGGACGATGCCCTCGCGGGCGTTGACCACGCGTGGCTCCACGTGGGCCTCACCTTGGCCCAGGTCGCCAGGCCCACCACATGCCAAGCCCTGCCTCGCCTCTCCAGCCGTGTCGCCTTCGCTGGACCACCCTGGCCTCCCGTGGGCTTTGGCCCAGCCAGCTCGCTCGCCGGCCCATGGCCACGCCGGTGAGCGCCCCTTTGCCTAACCCTCGCCATAGGTGCGAGTTAGTATGTTGTGCCCCCTATTGTCTGCTGGCCAGACAGATTCGGCCCATGTCTTTTTTCCCTAATGCGAATTTTCTAATTAACCACTGAATAATAAAATTGCAGAAAACCCCTATCTTTATGCATTTAATAATAGAATTTCATGTAGATTCACAATAACCAACTCTCACATGTGTTTAAAATGTTTAACCTTGCCGTTTGCATTAATTTGCGTAAATGCCATGTTAAATGAATTGTTTAATAACTTTTAAACTGTAGCTCCGATGCGAATGATATATATATATGTAAGTTGACTAGAAAAATGTGTAGAATCTCATGCCACACTTTATTTCCATGTTTAATAAATATAAAATTGTGTTAGGACAGATATGGACCAAATTCATAAATCAACATATGGGGTCATTTCGGAAATGCTATAAGTTGTTTCCGACCTCAGTTAAGATGCCTAGATAGTGTAGTTTACTTATGCATCACCTCTTGCCATGTTTAAAAACATTTAATATTGACGAGTACCTAAATGGGAGTGAACTAAATAATTCGCACATGGAGTTTCGTCAATATGAAACTCGTTGCATATTGAACTTCACTTAATATGTAGTAGTTGTTTGTTGTGCTTGCCATGCCATGCGTTGCATGTTAAAACCGGACATGCATCATATTTTTTTGTGCATCATGTCATCCATATGTTGTGGTGTATCTTGTGTTGATTGTTTGTTTCGGATTGCTTCTTCTCGATAGAGTTCCGAAAGCGTTCGGAGTGTGAGGATTCGTTCGACTACGTTGGATCGTATTCTTCATGGACTCATTCTTCTTCCAAGTTGGATCTAAGGCAAGATGACACATTTCCCTGGATACTACTACTATCATTGCTATGCTAGTTGTCCCGCTTTTATCGTTATGTCTCGCTACCTATCACTTTTTTGTCAAGCCTCCTAACATTGCCATGATAAGCCTCTAACCTCCACCTCCCAGCAAATCATTGTGTTGCTATGTTACCGCTTGATCATCCCTTAATATAGCGTTTCTAGCTGCAGGTGAAATTGCTTCCATGTGTTAACATGGACATTCTTTTGTTATCACAATATTATTGTTATTTAATTTAATGCATTTATACACTTGGTAAAGGGTGGAAGGCTTGGCCTTTTGCTCGGTGTTTTGTTCCACTCTTGCCACCCTAGTTACTTGTGAACCGGTGTTATGTTCCATAATTGAGCGCTCCTAACATGCTCGGGGTTGTTATGGGGACCCCCTTGATTTTCGTTTTGGGATAAAACTCTTCTAGCAGGGCCCAACTTTGGTTTTACCATTCTCCAACCTAATAAAAATTTCATAGGATTTTCCGGACCCCGTGGATAATTAATCAACAACCCGGGCCAGTGCTCCTCATGAGTGTTGGTCCAAAATGGCAGTAGCCGGGGCTACCAATGGGTGTGCTAGTCAGAAACTTAGCCAATCCAGTCGTGTCCTGAGAACAAGATACGCGGCTCTTATCGGGTTCGTCGACATGTCGGGCGGTCTTGCTCGAATTGTTTTACCTTTCTCGAATGTCTTGCGCGAGGAAATCTGATCTTCTTCGGGCTATCTCGAGGTGTCAGATTTCCTTTCAAATTGCCTAGGATGATCACGAGATCCGTGGTTGAGGTTATTCCCACGGCATGTGGTTAATTTATGATGGATGAGTTGGAGCACACCTACAGGGTTAAATCTTTCGGAAAGCCGTGCCGACGGTTATATGGCAAACTTGGAAACTTTGATTAATACTCGGTCATAGTAAACTTGAAGTAAACTCAAATAAAATACACCAATTGTTTGTGTAACCGTGATCGTCTCTTCTCGTGAGTCCTTATCCGAGAGAGAACATGGTGGGGTTATGTTTGACGTAAGTAGGTGCTCAGGATCAGTTAGTGATCATTTCCAGTTCACATCCGTTATGCGTAGACCATCATACTTTACTTTCTGTATTCGTAAGTTAGCCACTCAAATAATGTTGCTTGCTGCAGCCTCACCACTAACCATACCTCACCCATTAAGCTTTAATAGTCTTGATACCCTTGGAAATGAGATTGCTGAGTCCCTGTGGCTCACAGATTACTACAACAATAGTTGCAGGTACATGTAATGCGAAGTTTTGGCGTGAGCGCGATGCTTGTTTGATTTGGAGTTCTTCTTCTTCATCATCATCAATCTAGTACGGGTTCTAGGCGGCAGCCTGGGATAACAAGGATGGATGCCATTTTATCGTTTGATTTTGTCCGTAGTCGGACCCTGCTCTTTTGTATGATGTTTGACTATGTTGTTGTATTGATGTGATATTGATGTAGATTGTGGCGAGTGTAAGACAATTCCATATACTCATCTCTTCTGTACATGTACTTGTAATGATATCCATTCTTGCAACATGATGAGATGCGCTTCTATCCCTATCGAGGCCCCCATGCCAAAATAAGGATAGGATCGCATCTTGGGTGTGACAAGTTGGTATCACAGCCTGTATCGACCTAGGAGCCCCCTTGATTGATCGAACATGGCCGAGTCGAGTCTAGTGAAAAACTTTTTTTGAGTCTAGTTATATCGGAGAGTAGGATTCTTTTACTCCTCTTCTATGCTCTGGTGAGGACTTACGACTTAGGAATTTTGATTCTATTCCTCTTCTCGCTCAAATTTTTTTAAGGATCACGCGGGTATTTTGGAAACTATATGATGCTGATGTGATGGAGTTCTGTCTTGGTGCCTCCTGTCTGACTTGATTTCTTTTGGGGAGTTGAGCTCCAGGGGATTCTTGACCCATCGTTATCGTTCAGTTTCCTTAGTATCTCAGGACGGGGGATGTTCAAAAATACTTCAAAACTTTTGGTGGCGAGATAAGGTCGGAGTCACCCAGTACTGGGGAGGCGTCCGAGGTACTGCCATGTTTGGTATCGTTGTGTTTTCGAATGTCTGAGATAGATGGAGTTCCGAAGCCACGGGTTATGTGTTAATAGATGGATACGTTGGAGTGTAGGGCTTATTAGTTGTGTGAGATATTTTGCCTCCCTGTATTCCCAACACCCGATTGCATAACCGGAAGATTTCGGGAGTTCTTAGGTGGGAATTCAAGTAGTTACCTAGGCTATCTTCCAACAGATCATGATGTGAGGTTGGGGTTCGAAATCTAGTGCATTCGTTTGTTCACGGTCATTCTTATAGAGGACATTCTCGATATATGTCATCAGATATGCTTCGTCAAGCCTTGTAGTTCGCTACGCCCAGGGAGCATATTCGAGCATCATTTCAATATGACAATCCAATGTACGATCGAGCCCGTGCAAACCTTACCACGAAAATACCGAGCGAAATCTCTATCATGAATTTCTTCTGGCTTGTTTCGTAAGCCTCATCCTTTGTTTTGTTTTGTATATTGTAATTCGAGTTGCTTCGATGTCAAGTGGTGATTTCATATCTTTTCTAAGTAGTGTTCTCATATATTACGGGAATGCTATCCCTTTCGCTCAATCAAGTTGTCATATCAATTCTTTTTATCCGGTGTGCTGCTCTTCAAGATAATTCTATCATCCCCAATATTTGCAAGACCAATTCTCATATTTCGTTCTGGAGTTTGTCTCATCAGTTCCAAGTTTTCTTTGTTTTCCCACCCTCTTGCCCTTTTCGTTCAATGATTAAATTCTCATCCAAATGCCTTTCTTTTCATCGATGCTTCCGCTATCTTTCTTCTGTATCGTATCCGGTGATTCGTTGTGAAGATGCTTAGTGCTCAAGATTATCATTTATTAGTATTCATCTTTGTTTTATTTTCCGGTGCATTCAATTCAAGATCTCGGTGTTCTTCATATCCTTTTCAATCGCTAAATGCTTCCCCATGTCAGAAATTCTGTCGAAGTATCTCCTGTTTTTCGTCTCTCTCTATTCTATCCGGAGTGCTGAAGATATCTCAGAATACTTTCATTTCCATTCATATCCTCTTAAATTATTTTGAGGTTCTCACCTCATAAAGTTCTTATTTTTTCCCGGCGCAATATCTCTTTCTAAGCAATTCTATCAACGGTGGTTTCTTTTGAGTGGGCCCATAACCCACAGGTTTTTCCCCAAGATCTTACGTGGCTCTTCTAATCTTGTCCGGAGATGTTCCCAAGTTCTCTTCTAATATGACGTAAGAATGAATTTCATCAGTCATATTCATTATCCAAGATCACTTCTAAATTATTTTCATCATTGGTTTAACCCTTATATATCCATTATTCTGGAGCATCTTAGTAATTCATGGTGTTGCTTCTTGTCATTATTCTCAGTATTGAAGTCCGAAGGAGAGTTTCTCTTAATCTTGCTCCATTCTCCTGAAGATTTGTCATCTCATCTTGATGCTTTCCTCTCAAATTGTTTCCATTCATGAGAAACATCTCCCATATCTATCTGGTGCATTCAGAGTTGTTTTCATTTCTTGATCCTCCGAAGGCCATCATTTCTGAAGATTTCTTCGTTCTCAGCTTTCAGCTTTCGTTCTCAATTCTTCTATATTGTTGTCCCTTCGTTCGTATCTCAATTATTCCGGTGCCTTGTGAAGTTTTCCATTTGGTGGATCGTGATCTCTTCGTTCCCATGTATCTTCGTTCAATCATAGTATCCTCATTTGTTGTGAATTCTTACCGGTGTTTTGCACAAGACTTCTTCAAGTTTGTGATCTATCTCCTGCTTTCTCTTCAATTCTTTGCAAGAAGAATAAGTGGTCTGCGAAATCCGTTGCTTTTCATCAATTTAACTTGATGAAGGATAAGCATATCATAATTCTTATTCTTGTTTCATCCAAGTGATTTCAATCCTTCTTCGAGAGTTGTTCATGATATCATATTCCTTATCCCAAGTGGTCATCTTTCTTTTCCGGAGTTCCTAGTTTTGCTCAAGTATCTTGTCCCGAAGCATCATCTAAATCATTGGAAGGCCCCAATCTTGTTCTTTTTCAACCTTCAATTCTTTTCTATCATCCTCTCATTTTTGGAGGTTCCACATGGTGGTTCATCAAGGAGTTAATTCTTTCTCAAAGTATTCATCAAGATTCTTGTTGGAGGTGCTCAAGTGTTCTTTATCTTGGATTTCTAAGTTCAATTCCTCCTCATTGTCTGTTGAGATGGTTTTATTAAATTCTTGAGGAGTCTCAAAGGTAAATTGTCAAGAATGATATAAGTAAACGCATCATGTCTTCTCGGAGTTATCTAGGGTTGGATTTCACCTAAAGCATTTCCTAAGGACCGCTGCTATCATGGTGTCATAAATGATTCAAGTGTCTCCTCCACCTCTTGGTGAAAGAAGCTTTGCATATCTTGTTGTTCTCAAGCAATCAATTGTTTTCCATTGTGGCCAGTTGTCACCTCATAATTTTGAGATATGTTTCATAAGTCCACAACAAGCGAAATCTTTTTGTTGTTGATTCTCCATCAACTCCATTCAACCATGCTTTTCAAATTCAATGGTGGTAGAAGTTGTGAGTTCTTCTCCATCTCTTCTCTACAATAATCTAGCTTCTAGTCTTCTGCTCTGGAGGCTTTATGTTGTTGCTCTCTTAAATCTATCATCTAGTTTGATTAAGATCATGTTCTTTCTTTTCTTATTCATTTGACCCGAGTGTTATGTTATCTATCCAAGTTCTTCCATCTTATCAATTTCGCACCTCTACCCTACCGAAGTGTTGCCGAAATTTCTTCTGGATCTTGTTTATTTCTCATATCATTCTTCATATCTTTGCAACCTTCAAGGTTTGTTGATTTCACTCATTAGTAAAAGAAGCAATAAAGTTTTACCTCTTGCTCTTGCTCTTTCTCTTCCCCTTTCCATTCCTAGATCTCGGGAGGAGATCCTCGTGTAGTGGAGGAGAGTTGTAACAGCCCGGGACCGACGCTCTAGAAGATTCCCCTTTTATTTCCATTATTGTCTGTGATTCGTTTGGTTATCGTGTTCATCATTGCATCATTCGCATCATCTGCATGGCATCATCACTCATTTTCAAAAACTTGCATCCGTTCGTAGCTGCCGGTTCTCTCTGTTCATGTCGCTCACCATTTTGAGACCAATGACACACACACGCGTCCGTGGAACCGATAAAATATTGTTTTTAAAAGTGCATATAAAATATTCTCGGATTGGGTCAGAACTTGGCGTGCGGTCGTGTTATAGCGTAGGTAGACCGCCCGTTAAATTTTGCCGCAATCAGAGGTCATTTGATACCCCAGCGGTTAAATATATAGTGGCACTAGCCGGTCAAATTATCGGACATTTCTTGGTGTTTCAAACTCATGTCATGGGCTCACATCTTCCCTCTCTTCTTGGCCAAACCCCCTCTACATGGCCCAACGCAGCCCAGCTAACCCCCCTCCGCTTACGGACCGTCGGATCGAGATCCGAGGGTCCGAAAACGGTTGGAAACCCCCTAACCTAGCCCCATTTTGCTATAAATAGACCCCCAGGTGTCCAAATCGGGCAACCCTAGCCCTCCTAGGGATCTGTGCCAGCCAACCAGCTCCCCGCCACCTCCTTCCCCGTCTCCCACGTCACGCGGCCCTCCCGTCCTAGATCAGAGCCTGCCTGAGCCCATCTGGGCCCGGACGAGCTCATCCGTCGTCGCCCGCTGCCGATCCAGGGAGCCGAGCTCCATGGCGCGCCTCGCCGGAGCTGCCTCGCCCCATGCCACCCCAGCCGGCCACTGGAGCACTGCTCGTTGGACCTCACCTTCTGCCGCATCACCGCTGCAGTAGGCCAGTGCCCCGTCACCTCCCCGTCTTCTCTTTCTCTGTCTCATCTCCCCGTGTGCCTTCCCTCGCAGCTCCCGCTCGCCATGGATGCCACCCGCCGTGCCAACCTCCAGATCGGGATGCCTCCCCACCGGCTTGGCCTGTTCCTAGCCGGATCAGGCCTCTGCTGCCGCCCCCAGCCTCCTCGCGTCGTCGGCTGATGCCCAGCCACCGGCACCGCTGGAGGCCCCGCATCGCTCCTGTGCGGGACGAGGACGATGCCCTCGTGGGCGTTGATCTCGCGTGGCTCCACGTGGGCCTCACCTTGGCCCAAGTCGCCATGCCCACCTCGTGCCAAGCCCAGCCTCACCTCTCTAGCCGTGTCACCTTCGCCAGACCATCCTGGCCTCCCGTGGGCTTCGGCCAAGCCAGCTCGCTCGCCGGCCCATGGCCACGCCAGTGAGCGCCCCTTTGCCTAACCCTCCCCATAGGCGCGAGTTAGTATGTTGCGCCCCTATTGTCTGCTAGGCTAGACAGATTCGGCCCATGTGTTTTTTTGCCTAATGCAAATTTTCTAATTAACCACTAAATAAAAAAATTGCAGAAAATCCCTATCTTCATGCATTTAATATCTCACAAACCATGCATTGTATGTAAAAACTTAATGTATGAAAAGTGACTATAATTTCGTGTATATTCACAATAACCAACTCTCACATGTGTTTAAAATGTTTAACCTTGCCTTTTGCATTAATTTGCGTAAATGCCATGTTAAATGAATTGTTTAATAACTTTTAAACCATAGCTCCAATGCAAATGATTTATATCTGTAACTTGACTAGAAAAACGTGTAGAATCTCATGCCACACTTTATTTCCTTGTCTAATAAATATAAAATTTTGTTAGGACAGATCTGGACCAAATTCATAAATTAACATATGGGGTCATTTCGGAAATGTTATAAGTTGTTTCCGACCTCAGTTAAGATGCCTAGATAGTGTAGTTCAATTTTGCCTCACCTCTTGCCATGTTTAACAACATTTAATATTGACGAGTACCTAAACGGGAGTGAACTAAATAATTCGAACATGGAGTTTCGTCAATATGCAACTCATTGCATATTGAATTTCACTTAATATGTAGTAGTTGTTTGTTGTGCTTGCCATGCCATGCCATGCATTGCATATTAAACCGGACATGCATCATATTTGTTTGCACATCAAGGCATGCATATGTTGTGGTGTATCTTGTGTTGATTGGTTATTTTGGATTCCTGCTTCTCGGCAGAGTTCTGAAAGCGTTCGGAGTGTGAGGATTCGTTCGACTACGTTGGATCATCTTCTTCATGGACTTGTTCTTCTTCCAAGCGGGATCTCAGACAAGATGACACGTTTCCCTGGATACCACTACTATCATTGCTATGGTAGTTGTCCTGCTTTTATTGTTATGTCTTGCTACCTACCACTTGTTTTTCAAGCCTCCCAACATTGCCATGATAAGACTCTAACCTCCACCTCCTAGCAAACCATTGTGTGGCTATGTTACCGCTTGCTCAGCCCTTCTTATAGCATTTCTAGCTGCAGGTGCAATTGCTTCCATGTGTCAACATGGACATTCTTTTGTTATCACAATATTATTGCTATTTAATTTAATTCACTTATAAACTTGGTAAAGGGTGGAAGGCTTAGCCTTTTGCTCGGTGTTTTATTCCACTCTTGCCGCCCTAGTTACTTGTGAACCGGTGTTATGTTCCATAATTGAGCGCTCCTAACATGCTCGGGGTTGTTATGGGTACCCCCTTGATTTTCATTTTGGGATATACTCTTCTAGCAAGGCCCAACTTTGGTTTTACCATTCTCCAACCTAATAAAACTTGCATAGGGACTTTCTGGACCCCATGGATAATTAATCAACAACCCGGGCCAGTGCTCCTCATGAGTGTTGGTCCAAAATGGCAGTAGTCGGGGCCACCAACGAGTGTGCCAGCCAAAAACTTAGCCAATCTGGTCGTGTCCTGAGAATGAGATACGTGGCTCTTATCAGGTTCGTCGACACGTTGGGCGGTCTTGCTGGAATTGTTTTACCTGTCTCGAATGTCTTGCGTGAGGAACTCTGATCTTCTTCAGGCTATCTCGAGGTGTCAAATTTCCTTTGGAATTTCCTAGGATGATCATGAGATCCATGGTCGAGGTTATTCCCGCGGCGTGTGGTTAATTTGTGATGGATGAGTTGGAGCACCCCTGCAGGGTTAAATCTTTCGGAAAGCCATGCCCGCGGTTATGTGGCAAACATGGAAACTTTGTTTAACACCCGGTCATAGTAAACTTGAAGTAAATTCAAATAAAACACACCAACTGTTTGCGTAACCGTGACTGTCTCTTCCTGTGAGTCCTTATCCGAGAGAGAACATGGTGGGGTTATGTTTGACGTAAGTAGGTGTTCAAGATCAGTTAGTGATCATTTCTAGTTCACGTCCGTTATGCGTAGACCACCATACTTTACTTTTTGTATTCGTAAGTTAGCCACTCAAATAAATGCTTAGTCGCTTGCTGCAGCCTCACCACTAACCATACCTCACCCATTAAGATTTAATTGTCTTGATACCCTGGGAAATGAGATTGTTGAGTCCATATGGCTCACGAATTACTACAACAACAGTTGCAGGTACAGGTAATGCGGTGATTTGTCGTGAGCGCGATGCTTGTTTGATTTGGATTTCTTCTTCTTATTCATCATCACTCTAGGATGGGTTCCAGGCGGCAGCCTTGGATAGCAAGGATGGGTGTCATTTTATCGTTTGATTTCGTCCGTAGTCAGACCTTGCTCTTCTGTATGATGTTTGACTATGTTGTTGTTTTGATGTGATATTGATGTAGCTTGTGGTGAGTGTAAGGCAATTCCATATACTCATCTCTTCTGTACATGTACTTGTAATGATATCCATTCTTGCAACACGACGAGATGCACTTCTATCCCTGTCGAGGCCCCCATGCCAAAATAAGGATAGAATCGCATCTTGGGCGTGACATTCCACCACAAGACACCAAGCTCACGAGCAAGAACAAGCTCCAAGAGGACTTTGACTCTTATGAAGATGAACCCCAAGCTTTGGTGAAGTGGGTTCCCAAGGCTACTACAAGCTCAACTTCTACAAGTGCCACTTCAACACCAAGGATCCCCATCAACTTGATGTGGGTCCCCAAGAAGAAGAACTAGAAAATTCATGAGGGGTGACTCCGCCAATGAAATTCACTCACATTCATTATTGGGAAGATCTCTTTGCAATCAACATCAACCCTATGCAATAGTTCAAGGAGTCACACATCCCTCAAAGGTAAGCAAGAGACAAGGTATTTAACAATTCAATGGACATCATCACATATGCTTTACACTCCATGTCCATAGATATCCTTGTATTTGTCTCTTGTGTGTTGGGACTAACCCATTTAGGTGAGAAGAGTAAGGAAACAACAAGGATGCTCCCAACTCTTGGTGATCTTCATCAACTTTGAGCATCCGCCACTACCTCATCAACATGAAGTCTTCATCGACAAAACCCAAGGTTAGTTTATCCCTCTCATGGGGGGATGTCACATCAAGTGGGAGCTTTACTCTAAGACTCGATTCAAAGCATCTCTTAGTATGTGACAACATTAAGTGCTTTATGTAAAAGTGGAAACCCCACTTGTGCTTAAACGATGAGTATGACCTATGATCAAGTACTCTTACTTGGCTCCTAAGTCAAATACTCATATATAGATGACTTCATCATCGCCCAAGTGCTTGTTAGATGCTAAAGTGTTTGTGCATGTTCGCCATGATTTCATTTGACATCTTATTGTGTGAGCATGTTGGTCTACATTTATTTACTCATTCGAGGATATCCAATTGTTGTTATTTGGCTTTTGATTTATCATTTGCCAATTAGATATACAAGAATGCTCAGGATCACTTCTTTAGCTATCTATGCTTTCTCACCTCATACTCTATTCATGCTGCATCACAAAATTTGAACATGTGTGTTTTGATCCCTCTATGTGTGGAGCACTCGGAGTTCCGTATCGACAAGGACTGACCATTAAAACCTCCCAAGTGCATCTCGGTGGAACCAACCACAAAATCTCGGTCTCACCGAACACCTAGGGTTGATCTGGTTTTCAATCTCGGTACCACTGATTCCATTTCTCGGTTGCACTGAATTTCCCTATCAGCTAACAGTTGAGGAACTTGGTGACACCGAAAAGTTAGAATCGGTGACACCGACAGTGGTGGGTATATAAGCTGTGGACCCCGACGAATTGAAGTTCAATCTCAATCATCGCGCCTCAGAACCCTAAGCTGCCACCTTCGAGACGTCGCCCTTGTCTCCGTGCGCTCCTCCACCATTGGGAATCGCCGCCGCCGACGATATCCTCTCCCTTGTTGTCGCCATAGAGGATCCGCGCCAAGTTAGGGTACGGATTCGACCTCTTTTGTGCTCCTCGTCCGATTCTTGCGCAATGGATTGAAGTTTATCTATAAGCCTCTCTTTGCACACACTCCTATCCACTCAAAAATTCAATATTCTTGCGAATATTAGATTTTCTAGGGTTTTACCGTCCGCCCGATGGAACTCGGTAGAACCGAGGCGAACAAATCGATCTCACCGATTTGACTTTCTGTGTTGCTAAGAACTGTCTCGGTGGAACCGAGTACTTCTTTTCAGTCTCACCGAAAAGAGTGCGAAGGTTCTGTTAAGAGGGACAGTCGGTCTCGCTAGCACCGAAAATTTTGCTTCGGCTGTACCGATATTCATTTGACAGAATGCAAAAACTTTGAAAATCTATTGTTCAAACTTTCAAAAACCAGCCTCATTTTGTGATAACTCATCTACTTCTGCTCTTCTATACTCTATTCACAGTGTCAGATGTCAGATGCTGAGGACAGTCAGAATATGCCAGAGCAGGGTGCTGACATGAGTTTAGGCACAAGCCTAGATTCAAGTTCTTTTTCAGATCCAGGCACCCCCAGCTCCCATGGGTTGCCCAAGGCTGCCACCAGGACCAGGAAGAAGCTAAATTCAAATGAAGAAGATTCAGATTTTTTTCTTGAGGAGATTCTTGCCAAGAAGCTAGAAAAGGATGCTAAGAAGTCAACAACTAAAGCTACTTCTTCCAGAAGGGTTGTCAGCAAGGTCTATGCCAGCTCTAAAACTATCTAAGCACATGAGAGTGCTAGAGCCACAATTTCCATTGATCCCCCAAGGAAGTCTATGCCTAAGAAGGCAGGGGAGAAGAGAGCTAGAAAAAGGATTATTCATGTGATTGGTAGGCCTACCTCCATGTATGAAGATCCAGAGGAGGCTGCTGGTGCTGCTGCTGAGGAAGAGGAGGAAGAACATGTTGAGAAGGCTCCTCCCAAGAAGAAGGCCAAGAAACTTTTGGCTGATGCTATGCCAAAGTCTGGCACATCCAAGAGCACCAAGCCTACATCCAAGAAGGCTAGTTCACAGAAGTCCAAGAGGACTACCAAAGATATTCCAGCTTCTGAGAAGAACAAGGGAACTGCCTCCAGATTTGAAGATGATGATGACTTGACCACATTAATGAAGCTCAGACCACATCTTCCCGTACATTATGTCAGCCACTTAGTTGCTGAAGATATGAAGAAGAGGAAATACTCAGGATTAAGAGCTTGGAGAGGTATAGATCCTTATGCCCAAAGGAAGAAAAATTTTGTTGACTACAGGTTCTACACCAGAGACCAACAGGACTTTTATGAGACAGTGCTGCTAGACAAGAGCCTAGCTGTTAGCGATATGAGATATGTTGATTGAAAATTCATTAAGGAGAATGAGGACTACTTTCGAAGTGTCCAAGATAATTTCCACTGCATTGGTCTGGATGAGTTCATTGGCAGAGGGCTTACTGCATGGAACGATGAGATGATCATGCAATTCTACTCCACTGCACATTTCTACAGAGATGGTAGAATTGTATGGATGACTGAAGGAGCAAGGTATGGATCCACTATTGAGGAGTGGGCTGCACTTCTAGAGTTCTAGAAGCTCAGGATGGTGATCTGGATGTATACTCAGAATCCAAGGCGAGTCACAATGTCATGAAGGATATGTATACTCATATCCCCATAGACAAAGTGCAATCTCACAAGCAAGGATCCATCTACTATCTACAAGCAGGCCTCCATACCATGAACACTATTCTGAGGCATACCTTGATGCCCAAGTCAGGAGATGACAAGTTGATCCGAGGCTACTCCATTAACATGTTGATCCACCTTGATGGACATACCAGGATTAGAGCTATGGATTTGATTGTTGAGACAATCAAGAGAGTTGCTGCTGATCAAAAGCGCTCTTGCTACTATGCACCCTACATCTAGATGCTTGTCAACTCTTAGTTGGAGAGGCACATATTTTCTCTAGATCATCCACATCTGCCACTACAACCAGAACTCGAGGATAATGTTGCGGTGATGGACCCAGATCATCCCACATCTGCTACAAAACAGGTAGAGGTAGAAGCAGTTTGAGCCGTTAGTGCTCAAGCCCCTAGATCCAGAAACGAGCAAATGGATCTTTTGATCTTAGTAGTTTAGGGCATGCAGAAGAATATCAAGGGGATTCTAGACAACCAGAACAGTCTCGTGAGGATCTTTGAGACAAGGATCAAGACTCTTGGTGATAAGGTGGAAAAGTTGTCGAAGACAGTTATAGAGCTTTAGAAGGAAGTTGGCTCAGTGCACATTCCTCGGGTCTCTTCTACTTCTTCCAATGATGATGAGGAGGAGGAGGAGGATGAGGATGGATCACCTCTCAGGCCGAGCACACAGTTCACTACTCAGGCTAGATCAGCTACAGTGCCTACACCAGACTCGAGGCCCTCTTCATCAACTCCTGCTACTGTCAGCACATCTCCTGCTCCATCAGCTCCAGTACCTCCAGTGTCTACTCCAGCTCCATCCATGACATCTGCAGAGATCTTCGCCGACGCTGTTCTCTCGACTCCTTCATCAACAATCGGAACAGATTAGCCCAAGAAAGCTTAGATATATGCCTTTGAACTTTTTGGTAACTTGTTGCCAAAGGGGGAGAAGTGTATTTAGATCTTTAGGCTTCGAGTGAGAGAGCGTTTGGTGTTTGCTACTTGTTTTCAAAAACAATTGCTTTTGGTTGCCGTGATACACTTTTGGTTGCTTGTGATACACGTTTGATGATGTTTGATCATATGCTTTAATGTGTGATGTTACTATTTCCTATCATCTTAATGCTTATGTGATGATCATTCATCTTTGCTTGATTATGTTGTGCTATGTTGTTCATTCTAATTATTCTCGCACACCACCAAGTGGTATGTGACATGTAAGAAGTGACTCATGTACCTAATTGATTGTGCATTTGCATTCAAACGCAAATTTAAAATAATGCACTAATTTAGGGGGGGCTCTTGCTTATCACATACTTCTGAAAGCGACGATTATATTCATAGATTATATCTTTGTCGAAGCTTTGATCTATATCTTGTCATCAATTACCAAAAAGGGGGAGATTGAAAGCACATTTGCTCCCTTGGAGGTTTTGGTAATTAATAACAACATATGAGTCATTGAACTAATATTTCCACCAAGTATATTTCAAGACAAGTTCCATGATAGGGATGTGAAAAGGATTGAGGAGATTGTGGAATTACCCCAAGATTCAAGGAAATAGGTTGGCCAAGCTTCAAGCAAGAGGACTCTATATTTTAAATTTGTGAGAAATCGCTTTGAGTCCATAGGAAAGCCAATACTATTAAAAGGGGGTAAGGTTTTGTTGGTGAACAATATGCTCATACATGCACAAGTAATAGACACCAAAAACATCCACAAACTCTCCCACCAAAGTTTGTCTCTAGACAAACATGAAAAATCGGTGCAACCAACTTTCCTATCCTGGTGCCACCGATTCCGAACCCTAGACAGACTCAGCCAAACCCTAGCCACTTCGGTGCAGCCGACTGCTTTTGGTGCCACCGAGTTGGGTTGCCAACTTTCTGTTACGCAAGTTCAAACTTTTGGTCCGATCGAGAATGTTGAATCGGCATCACTGAGTTTGGCAATTCTGACAGTTGGTCACCTTGTCGGTGCAACTGAGTTTCCTATATTGGTCTCACTGAGATTCAAAAGTTGCCACCTTTTGGTCACTTCGGTACAACCGAGATTAACACATCGGTTTCGACGAGTTGGTAACGGTTGGATTTTTCGGGATGCCTATATATACCCCTTCACCAACACCCACTCAAAAGAGAAGCACTCAGAAAAGTTCCCCACTCATACCTACTGATATTCTAAGAGAGAACCACCTACCCTTGTGTTGAGGTCAAGATCTTCCACTCCAACCATATGGATCTTGAATTCTAGCCTCCCCAAGTTGCTTTCCACCAATCCCATCTCTTCTACCAAGCCAAATCTATGAGAGAGTGATTGTGTGTTGAGGAGTATATCATCTTGAAGCACAAGAGCAAGAAGTTCATCGTCATTACCGAGCCTATTACCTTTTGGAGGGTGGTGCTTCCTAGATTAGTTAGGTGTCGCTTGGGAGCCTCCTACTTCGTGTTGTGGAGTGAACCAAAAAGTTTGTAAGAGCAAGGAGATCGCCTACTTCGTGAAGATCTACCTGATACGTCTCCAACATATCTGTTATTTATGAAGTATTCATGCCATGTTTGCAATAATTCTATATGATTTTGGTTTGATTTTTATTGAACTAACCCGGACTGACGCTATTTTCAGCAGAACTACCTTGGTGTCGTTTTTTGTGCAGAAATAGAAGCTCTCGGAATGGGATGAAAATTTACGGAGAGTATTTTTGGAAAATATTAAAAATATTGGAGCGAAGAGCTAGGCGAGGAAGTGGAGGAGGAGTCCACAAGCCTGCTGGGCGCGGCCACCCCCCTAGCCGCACCTAGCGAGCTTGTGAGCCCCTCGAGCACCCCCTTGACGTGGGATCGACGCCAAAAATACCTATAAATCCAGAAACCATCAAAAAAAATCTTGATCGGGAGTTCCTCCACCGCACACCTCCAGAGCCACGAAAAACCAATCTTGGCCCTCTCCGGCACCCTACCGGAGGGGGTCACCATCACCGGAGGCCATCTTCATCGTCCCGGAGGGGCCATCAACACCATGGAGGCCAAGGAACAGAGAGAGAACCTCTCCCCAAAGAGGGGCGCGGCCATGGAGGAGGAAGCACTAGGGGGAGATCCTCTCCCCTCTCTCCCGGTGGTGCCGGAGTGCCACCGGGGGAACCATCACCGCGGTGATCGTCTTCATCAACATCACCTTCTTCATCACCATCCTCATCTACTTTCAGTGGTCCACTGTCCCACACCCTGTTGTAATCACCTACTTGAACATGGTGCTTTATGCTACATATTATGATCCAATGATGTGTTGCCACCCTATGATGTTTTGAGTAGATTACTTTTGTCCTATTGGTTGATTGATGATCATGATTAGTTTGAGTTGCATGTTTTATTATTGGTGCTGTCCTATGGTGCTATCTATATCGCACAAGCGTGAGGGATCCTCACTGTAGGGTGTTACAATATTCTTATGATTCGCTTATAGTGGGTGGCATGAGTGACAGAAGCACAGACCCGAGTAAGTAGGTTGTTGGTGTATGGGAATAAAGAGGACTTGATACCTTATAATGCTATGGTTGGGTTTTACCTTAATGATCTTTTGTAGTTGCGGATGCTTGCTAGAGTTCCAATCATAAGTGCATATGGTCCAACTAGAGAAAGTATGTTAGCTTATGCCTCTCCCTCATATAGAATTGTAATAATGATTTCCGATCTTGTTAACAATTGCCTAGGATAATTCCGCACACCGTCCCATCATTATTCCACACTCGCTATTTGTAATATATTGTAATATTATCATAACAGCACCTATATTTATATTTTAGTTCTCCTATATCATGCAAATCTATCCTCTTCATACCCATAATGTAGTTTTATTTCTCGTTTTAGTTGGAAGCAAACGTTCGGTGTACGTAGAGTCGTATCGGTGGCAGATAGGACCTGAGAGAATATTTATCTTACCTTTAGCTCCTAGTGGGTTCAACACTCCATACTTATCACTTCCACCTTTGGAAATTTCTACGATGATTCCTTGCACTTGGGGATTATCAAGCTCTTTTCTTGCGCCGTTGCCGGGGAGCAATAGCGTGGGGTTGATATTCTTGTGTATGCTTGTTTGCTTTCTTCACTAAATAGATTTTGTTTTCCCTTTTTATTTTCTGTAGTTGTGGGTAAAACAAACAAAAAAATTAAAAAAATTAAAAATACAAAAAGATTTACTTACCCATTTTGCCTAAGAAATTTTTCAAAAAGAGAAGTGATTGGAAGGTTGTGCATTGGAGAAGTGGGGGTCGACCTTGAACACTTGTGTTAATGCTCATGGAAACAATGTAGAATTTTTCATGGAAGCTTGTGTAAAATAATTATCACCTTGTATGTATACATTGTATTATAAAAATAATGTGCCAAAATTTAATTTTAGGATGATTAGATTGCTTGTTTGGTGTGTGGAGTGCAAAACCAGAAACTTTGGCTGTAGTGCGTGAATTTATAATTTTTACTGGAATGTCAAAAGTTTCTGAATTTTCACACGGTAGTTCTATGCATTTTTTTAATTGTTACTAAATTTTCATAATTTTTTGAGTTATAGAAGTATACGAAGTTTCCAGATTACTACAGATTGTCCTTTTTAACAGATTCTGTTTTCTATGCATTGTTCTCTTATTTTGATGAATTTATGGCTTGTATCGGGGGGAAGGAACCATGGCGAAGTGGGACTACAGTATATATAATGCTAATGTGAATTTGGAATGAGTTCACAATAGTACTTAAAGTAGTAATTTTCTTTATTATACTAACGGATCTCACGAGGGTTTTGTTAAGTTTTGTGCGAATGAAGTGTTCGAAGATCATGGAGGTATCGATATAAGAAGAATATGGAGAGAGAAGATTTAAATCTTGGGGATTCCCAAGGCACCCCAAGTAAATATTTCAAGGAGATTCAAGCACCTAAGCTTGGGGATGCCCCAGAAGGCATCCCATCTTTATTCTTCAACAATTATCGGTATACCTCGGTTTTTATTGTATTCACATGACATGTGTCTTTAATGTTTGTATTCTCCTTTATGCTCCCTTCTAGTATGAGATAGTCCTTGATTGATTTGTAGAATACTCTTTGTTCTTCACTTAAATCTTTTGAGTACGGATTTGGAGAATGTTATTTGTGCTTCACTTAAATCTTTTGAGTATGGCTTTATAGAATGCTTCGTATGCTTCACTTATATAGTCTGAGCTTGGATGTTGGTCAATCTATATTAATTAAGAATTCTCTATTAACTTCACTTATATATTTTAGAGTATGAATATAATGATCATCGGAATTTGGCTTGGAAGAGTATCATTGAAATATCATGCCTAGCTAAAAAGGCATTAAAGAAAAGTGCTTGTTGGGAGACAACCCAATAATTTTACTTTATGTTTTGATGTGTTAACATGATTAATATAATGTAGTGATGATATTTTGTGCCTTTAATTTCAATAAAGTGCCAAGTAAAGCCTTTGGGATAGTATGGATACTTGCTTGTTTGATTCTGTGCAAAAACAAAAAGTTTTGCATCCAGTATTTGAATTGTCTGATTTTACTGGAGGGTCAAAAAATCTGAAATGTTAACACAACATTTTTATGCAAATTTGGTGATATGTCCTAATTTTCAGAATTTTTACAGTCAGGGAAGTGTGGTGATCATTCAGATCTTTACAGACTATTCTATTTTTGACAAATTCTGTTTTGCATGCATAGTTTGCTTGTTTCAAGTGTTCCTATAGCTTATATTGATTAATATAAATTATGGGAATTATATAATACAGTAGGTATCATGGGGGAACAATTACTAATATTGTCTTGATGGCACCTAAGTGAATGATTTATCTTTATTACACTAACCCTTCTCACGAAGTTCCATTAAGTTTTGTGTGATTGAAGTTTTCATGTTTTGGGTGAGATACTGATATGAGGGGAATAAAGAGTGACAAGAACCCAAGCTTGTGGATTACCAAGGCACCACAAAGGTAATATTAAAGGAACACTCAAGCGTCTAAGCTTGGGGATGCCCCGGAAGGCATCCCCTCTTTCGTCTTCAACACTATCGGTATATCTTACTTGGAGCTATATTTTTATTCGTCACATAATATGAGTTTTGCTTGGAACGTCATTTTATTTTTGTTGTTCCATGTTAGGTGTTATTTATAATCTTGTTGTTCAATAAAAATTTCCAAGAATTGCCTTAGGATGCTTGCATTGCATGTTTTATGTGTGATGTGTAAAAAACATAAACTTTTGCTGTAGTGTTTTAATTTTCGTATTTTACTGGAAAGTATAAAGTTTCTGAAATTTTAACACAGCATTTTTATATAAATTCCTTAGCATGTCCTAAATTTCATAATTTTTAGAGTTCCATAGGTACACTGGTTTAAGAAATTACTACAGACTGTTCTGTTTGGACAGATTGTTGTCATAGTTTTGCTATCCACTTATCCTATAGTATCCATAGCCTATATTGGTAGATATAAATTGTGGAAATGATAGTATAAAGTACCTAATGTTTGAAAATTATTGTGCAACTTGTCTTGGCAGTACATGAAGTGTTGATTTGTTCTTATGTGTACTAACCTATCTCACGAGTTCTTTTTGAGTTTTGTGTGGATGAAGTTTTTGAGAATAGGTGAAACCGGGATATGAGAGGATTGAACAAGATACAAAAGGTCAAGTTTGGGGATGCCCAAGGCACTGCAAGAAAATATTTCAAGCACTCTCAAGTATCTAAGCTTGGGGATTCTACGCATCCCACCTCCCTTCATCAACAATTGTCGGTTAGCCTATGTTGAGCCTAAATTTTTATTCGTTCACATGATGCATGCTATTCTTGGAGTGCCATTTTTATTTTGTTTGCTATTTCAATAAAATCATTGGATATGAAATTTTGAATAATAGAGAGTCCTCACATGGCTATTTATCTAATTAACTACGCATTGATCTTCACTTATATCTTTTTGGAGTAGTTTGTCATTCACACTCGTGCTTCACTTATATCCTATGAGTGAATGGTTGAATAAATTGAATATCATAAATATGAAATTAAAAAGGATTCATATACTTATCGCATGGGGAGTAATGACTTCACACATAATATGTATAGGTGGTGAAAGTTATTCAAAGTTAGCAAACACCGCATTGGTCACTTGAACAATTCATGAAAGAATATTGAAGGAAGACAGATTTCACATATAAATATACTATCTTGGACATCTTCTATGATTGTGAATACCCATTAATTATTTTCAAACTTGAGCAAATTAGTTGAAGTTGGACAAGGAAGACAATGTGATGAGTTATGGTTGAGTATATTTGCATA
The DNA here is from genome assembly GCA_022496015.1 of Hordeum marinum. Classification (NCBI taxonomy): domain Eukaryota; kingdom Viridiplantae; phylum Streptophyta; class Magnoliopsida; order Poales; family Poaceae; genus Hordeum; species Hordeum marinum. The sequence goes on from CM039677.1 coordinate 176,868,208, forward strand.
GATTTTATATTGTTATGGATCCTCCAACATGTGGTGCTTGCTTCCAGCTCATACTAGCCAAAACTTCCGCACCAAGTAGAAGTACTACTTGTGCACCCAAACACCCTTAAACCCGTTTTGCCATGAGAGTCCACTATACCTACCTATGGATTGGATAAGATCCTTCAAGTAAGTTGTCATCGGTGCAAAAAGCAATAAAAATTTCTCCTAAATATGTAAGATATTTTATTCTAAGGGGAAATAAGCGTTGTACGAATTTGTGATGACAAAGAAATAAAAGCGACGGACTGCACAATAAAGGTTGCTATCACAAAGGGCAATACAATGTGATGTTCCTTTGCATTAAGAGTGTGCGCATCCAAAAACAAAAAGCGCATGCCAACCTCTGCTTCCCTCTGCGAAGGGCCTATCTTTTATTTTCTAGTACTTACCTTTATACAAGAGTCATGGTGATCTTCACCACTCCCTATATTTCGCCTTTTTCTCTTGGCAATCATCATGTGGTGGGGAATGATCCGAGCATATATAGCCATCCAAATATATTTGATCATGAATTATTATTGTTGAGAATTATCTATATGATAAATAAGTTGGGAGGCGAAACATTAAGCCCCTATCTTTCTCTCTATCCGATGGATGCTATTTGTTCTAAAAATATGCTTTAAGTGCTAGCAATCATGGAAGACTATATGATAGTTGAGTATGTGGAATTTGCTAAATCAAAGCTCTTACATAGACCCTTCATGAAAATGACTAGGAATATGGTTTGTTAGTTTTTAAGAAGCTTTCTGGTCTAAACTTTAACATGTGTATAGCTTGTTACTCGATCATGAGAAGTTTTATGAGATGAGCTACCATTTATGATATATATCGATGCTAGAAAAAGTGATTGAAATTATCATTGATCAAACTTATGCACTTGCTAGCATTCACACTTCATAAATTATCTCTTTTATCATTTACCTACTCGATGACGAGCAGGAATTAAGCTTGGGGATGCTGATACTTTCTCCGACGTACCTATAATTTATGAAGTATTCATGTCGTGTTTGCAATAATTCTATATGATTTTGGTATGATTTTATTAGAACTAACCCGGACTGACTTTGTTTTCAGCAAAACTACCTTGGTGTCGTTTTTTGTGCAGAAATAAAAGTTCTCGGAATGGGCTGAAAATTTATGGAAAGTATTTTTGGAAAATACAAAAAATATTGGAGCGAAGAGATGGCCCAGGAAGTGAACTAGGAGGTCACAAGCATGCTGGGTGCGGCCACCCCCTGGTCGCGCCTAGCGAGCTTGTGGGCCCCTCGAGCACCCCCTTGATGTGGGATCAACGCCAAAAATTCCTATAAATCCAGAAACCATCGAAAAGAAACCTAGATCGGGAGTTCCGGCGCCGCACACCTCTAGAGCCACGAAAAACCAATCTTGGCCCTCTTCGACACCTTGCTGGAGGGGGTCACCATCACCAGAGGCCATCTTCATCGTCCCGGATGGACCATCAACACCATGGAGGCCAAGGACCAGAGGGGGAACCTCTCCCCACAGAGTGGGGAGGACATGGAGGAGGAAGCACTAGGGGGAGATCCTCACCCCCTCTCTCCCGGTGGTGCCGGAGTGCCACCAGGGGAACCATCGCCACGGTGATTGTCTTCATCAACATCACCTTCTTCATCACCATCCTCATCTCCTTTCAGTGGTCCACTCTCCCGCACCCTGTTGTAATCACCTACTTGAACATGGTGCTTTATGCTACATATTATGATCCAATGATGTGTTGCCACCCTATGATGTTTTGAGTAGATTACTTTTGTCCTATTGGTTGATTGATGATCATGATTGGTTTGAGTTGCATGTTTTATTATTGGTGCTATCCTATGGTGCTCTCCTTTTCGTGCAAGCATGAGGGATCCTCGCTGTAGGGTGTTGCAATATGCTTATGATTCGCTTATAGTGGGTGGCGTGAGTGCCAGAAGCACAGACCCGAGTAAGTAGGTTGTTTGTGTATGGGAATAAAGAGGACGTGATACCTTATAATGCTATGGTTGGGTTTTACATTAATGATCTTTAGTAGTTGCTGATGCTTGCTAGAGTTCCAATCATAATTGCATATGATCCAAGTAGAGAAAGTATGTTAGCTTATGCCTCTCCCTCATATAGAATTGTAATAATGATTTCCGATCTTGTTAACAATTGCCTAGGATAATTCCACAGACCGACCCATCATTATTCCACACTCGCTATTTGTAATATATTGTAATATTATGATAACAGCACCTATATTTATATTTTAGTTCTCCGATGTCATGCAAAGCTATTCTCTTCATACCCACAACGTAGTTTTATTTCTCGTTTTTAGTTGGAAGAAAACGTTCGGTGTACGTAGAGTCGTATCGGTGGCAGATAGAACTTGAGAGGATATTGATCTTACCTTTAGCTCCTTGTGGGTTCGACACTCCATACTTATCACGTCCACCTTTGGAAAATGTTATGATGATTCCTTGCACTTGTGGATTATCACTACCCCGAGTAATGCTAGTCCTCCGTGGACGTAGGCCGTCATGGTATAGTCAAGGTTGCTTCTTCGTGGAACCCTCCATGGGTAGAGCCCTCCATGGACTCTTGCAACCTTTAACCTCCGTGGGTTGAAGACTCCATGAACGTGGATCTATGGTAGCACCACCTATCGGAACCACGGGAAAATCATCGTGTCTACAATTGTGTTTGATCCTCATACCCTATCCTTTTACTCATGCTTGTTGTTACTTTCCGCTGCTATACTCTTAGACTTGCATGTGTAGGGTGTACTTGATATGTTATGAATGCTAAAACTTGCCACAAATTAAAATTGGGAAAAACATAGTTTTATTTGGTCAAGTAGTCTAATCATCCCCCCTCTAGACCTACTTTCGATCCTACAGGAATACATGCCTGCATTATATTTAAGAACTGGAGCTAGTTTTGTGTATCCCTTGGTTATGACTATTCTATGATGAATATCATCCAACGAATACACCAATCCAGTACCTACGAGTTTTCCACATATTGTTCTTGCTAAGTTACTATTGTTGTTGTCACTATTACACTTGGTACAAAACCATTGCTATCACTGTTATCGTTACTGTTACTCACCGCTGCTATCAAACTATCATATTAGTGTGCTACTGATTATTCTGCGGCAGATATTTAATCTCCAGGTGTGGTTGAATTGACACCTCAACTGCTAATACTTGGAAATATTCTTTGGCTCCCCTTGTGTCGAATCTATAAATTCGGTTTGAATACTCCACCCTCGAAAACGGTTGCGATCCCCTATACTTGTGGGTTATCAAGACCTTTTTCTGGCATCGTTACCGGGGAGCATAGCTATATTTGCTGAGTCACTTGTGATTTATATCAATTTATCACTATGAAGAATCTAAAGGATACAAGAACCAAAATCGTTCCCACTAAGACGAGGGGAGGTACAGATTTTCCATCACGCTCTCCACTTGATTCACCTTCTGTTATGAGTAGACTTGCAACACCACCACATGCAATTAATCCTGATATGTGGCAAGCTATTGATGATGCTACTTATGCTATGAATGATGCTTATGATGATACTAGTACCATGCTTGATGATAATGTGCCGCTAGGTGATTTCTTGATGAACAAATTGCTAGAGCTAAAGAGAATGAAATTACTGAAACTGATGAAACTACTGAAACTGATGAGGTCCTTGAAACTGAGAGTTATGAAACACCTATTAGACCTACCTCTCCTAGATTTGAAATGCCTAAGATACCTGAGAGTTATGTTATGGATGGAGAAGTAGCTAGAGACATCCTTTCTTGTAAGGATAGAGATGATCTTAAGAAGTTACTATGCAAGTATAAAGAAAATACTTTGAATGCTAGAATGAAATGTGATCCTAAGTTTGCTACTTCATCTATCTTTGTTACTGATAAGGATTATGAATTCTCTGTCGACCCAGAGTTAATTACTTTGGTTGAATCTGATCCTTTACATGGATATGAAACTGATATTGTAGGTTGAATGATATAGGCACCCTTTTTACTCATGATGAGAAGATTCGCTACTACTATATTCTCAAATTATTTCCATTATCATTAAAGGGTGATGCTAAGTTATGGTACAATACTCTTGCTCCTGGTTGTGTGTGTGGCCCCTAAGATATGATTTACTACTTCTCTGAAATATATTTTCCTGATCATAAGAAACAAACTGCCTTGCAGGAAATATTTAACTTTGTGCAAATTAAAGAAGAGAGTCTCCCACAATCTTGGGGGAGGCTTCTCCAATTCCTTAATTCTTTGCCTGGTCATCCTTTTAAGAAAAATGAAATACTTGATATCTTCTATAATGGACTAACTAATGCTTCTTGGGACTTCCTACATAGTTGTGCTGGCTGTGTTTTCAGGGAACGAACTGTTGAACAAGCTGAGGAACTATTGAATAATATATTGACGAATTATGATGATTGGACTCTCCTTGAACTAGCACTAGAAACCACTCTGAAGATGAGAGGTATCATATTTCTCAATCCTGAAGTTATGTAGGAGGCAAACAAATGTATGAAGGAAAAGGGTATTAAAGCTGAGGATGTTAAGAATTTGCCACCTATTGAAGAAATGCATGGACTTGGCACACCACCACCTCCACAGGTGGTAGAGGTAAATTCTTTATTAAAGTTTGATGAAGGTGACTGACGTGGCTTGAGACTATGTTGGTATTTCCCTACAGAGGAAGGGATGATGCAGCACAGCGACGGTAAGTATTTCCCTCAGTTGTGAAACCAAGGTATCAATACATAGAGGAAGACAGAGCACCTACGTAAATAGCACCTGCACACAAATAACAAATACTTGCAACCTGATGCGTATGAGAGGTTGTCAAGCTCTCAATGATAAAAACATAGATTAGGTAGTGATAATTTTGATAAATAGATCTCGCAAGAACACCAAATAAAATAGGTAAACAAAAAGTGCAGCAAGGTATGTTTGGGTTTTTTGGATTAATAGATCTAAAAACAAAACGGCAAAATAGTAGATCGGAAAGCAATATGTTGGAAAAGTAGACCCCAGGGTCGTAGGTTTCACTAGTGGCTTCTGTCATGAGCATAGCACACGGTGGATGAACAAATTAACGTTGGGCAATTGATAGATGATAGAATAATCATGACGATGTATATGCAATGATGATTATATAGGCATCACATCCAAGGCAAGTAGACCGAAACGATTCCACAACTACTTCTATTACTCCACACATCGACCGCTATCCAGCATGCATCTAGTGTATTAAGTTCATGGAGAAACAGAGTAATGCGATAAAAATGGTGACATGATGTAGAGAAGATATATTCATATAGGAATAGACCCATCTTGTTATCCTTAATGGCAACGATACATGTGTGCCTTGCTGCCCCTTCTGTCACTGGGAAAGAACACCGCAAGATCGAACCCATCACAAAGCACCTCTTGCCATGACAAGAAAAATTAATCTAGTTGGCCTAACTAAACCAAAGATTCGACGAAGAAATACGAGGCTATAAGTAATCATGCAAATAAGAGATCAAAGAAGACTCAAATCATATTCATGGATAGAAACTGATCATGAACTAAATATTCATTGGATCCCAACAAACACACCGCAAAACTCATTACATCAAATAGATCTCCAAGAGACCATTGTATTGAGAATCATAACACAGAGAGGAAGCCATCTAGCTACTATCTACGGACCCGTAGGTCTATGGTGGACTACTCACGCATCATCGGAGAGGCACCTATGAAGAAGATGAACCCGTCCGTGATGGTGTTAGATTGGATCTCGCGGTTCTAGAACTTGCCGCGGCTGGAATTGTGTTTCCTCGACTCCCCTAGGGTTTTCTGAATATTTGAAAATTTATATAGGCGATAGTCGGTGGAGGGGGTCCGACGTAGGCACCACCCACCAGACCGCGTCGGGGGCCTCTAGTGTGCCCTGGTGGGTGTTCCCCACTTCGGGCCTCCTCTCTGGCACTCGTGTGGCCCATGTGGTCCAAAAAACTCCAAAAAAATTCACGGTGTTTTGGCTTCATTTGGCACTGGTTTTCTGCAAAGTAAAGAAACAAGCAAAAACAGCAAGTGACACTTTGGCACTATGTCAATAGGTTAGTCCCAAAAAATGATATAACGTTGCTATAAAATGATTGTTAAACATCCAAGATTGACAATATAACAGCATGGAACAAGCAAAAATTATAGATACGTTGGAGACGTATCAGCATCCCCAAGCTTAATTCCTACTCGTTCTCAAGTAGGTAGATGATAAAACAGAATTTTTGATGTGGAATGCTGCCTAACATGTTCATCACATATTCTTTTATTTATAGCTTGGACATTGGACCTTTAGATGGTTCAAAGCAATAGTCTAGTTTTGACATGAAAACTTTATTACTCAAGTATATCAACAAGCAACCATGTCTTTCAAAATATCAACACTAAAGCAAGTTATCCCTAGCCCGTCATGCTCAGTCATTGATCCATTCATGAAACACACTCAAATATTAGCTACACCTAATGCTCAAGTACGATCATAGTGCCTCCTAGTTGGTGCTTTATAAGACAAGATGGAGACTGAAATTGAAAATAAAAATTGCATAAAGTAAATAGATAGGCCCTTCGCAGAGGGAAGTAGGGATTTGTGGAGGTTCTAGAGCTCAAGGTTTAAATTGATAGAGAAAAATATTTTGGGTGGGATGCCTTTCCTATCAACGAAAACGACCGAGAGATGTGAGTATCTTTCCATGCTAGATACATCATAAGTGGTTCCCAAACAGAAATTAAAGTTTGTTCCTTTTTCCACCATATTTTTACTTTCCATGGCTAGTCGAATCCACGGTTGCCTTCCATAACAACCTTTACAAGTAATTTATTATTTGACAACATAAAGTAAAAAAGTCTTTCTTTTCATTTCATTTCGGTAATGGGCATCCCTATTACCGCCCTACTGTCATGCAATGACAAGTGAATAAAAACTCATCTTGAGAATAACACATCTAGCTTCGAAAAATATCGGTCACCACCTACCGTTTCATGAGCGGTACGAGCACACAAAAAGGAAAATTATTTTGAAAATTAGAGATGGCACATACAAATTTGCTTGGAACGGCATGGAAATACCGCATATAGGTAGGTATGGTGGACTCATATGGAAAAACTGGGTTTAAGGATTTTGGATGCACAAGTAGTATTTCTACTTAGTACAAGTGAAGGCTAGCAAATAGATTGAGAAGCATCCAACCAAGAAACAAAAAATCACATAAGCGGGCATTAAGCATAACTAACACCGAATAATGCACCATAGGTAGGATGTAATTTCGTAGCACAACTATTAGCTTTCATGCTTGCATAGGGAATCACAAACCTTAAAATCAATATTCTTACTAAGCATAATAACTCACATATTACTATCGTCATGTCTCAAAACTATTACAAATAATCAAGTTTAATTTTTTCAATAATCTTCGTGAAAGTTTTTATTTTATCCCTCTTGAATATTTATCACTTTGAGACTAGTTTCGTATATTGCAATTGCTTTTGACAAGCTCATATAGATTTAAGTGAAGAACATGAGCATAAAAGTTTTGTCTCTCAACATAATATAAGTGAAGCATGAGAGGATTTCTTGAAAATTTCTAACTCTCAAATTAATACAAGTGAAGCATGAGATCACTTCTTTAAACATGTAAAAGCACGTCGTGCTCAAAAAGATATAAGTGAAGCACTAGAGCAATTCAATTGCTCAATAGATTTAAGTGAAGCATATTGAGAAATTGTAACAAATCATAGCATAATTTTCTCTGTCTGAAATAGGTATGTGAAGAAAGGATAGAAACAAAATAAAGCAAAGATACAAGATGCTCCAAGCAAAACTCATGATATGTGACGAATAAAAATATAGTTCCAAGTAAGATACCGATGGTCGTTAGAAGAAACACGGGATGCCACTCGGGGCATCCCCAAGCTTAGTTGCTTCTTAATCTTTGGATAATATCTTGGGGTTCTGTAGCGTCCCCAATCTTAGGCTCTTCTTACTCCTTATTCCTTCATCCATCGTGATCTCACCCAAAACTTGAAAATTTCAATCACACAAAACTTGACAAAATTCTCGTGAGATCCGTTAGTATAATAAAGCAAATCACTACTCTAAGTACTGTTTTAAACTCATTATTATTTTATTATTTCATTATATCTACTATATTCTAACTTTACCTTGACTTATACCCTCCAATACAAGTCATAGATTCATCAAAACAAGCACACAATGCAATGAAAATATAATCTGTTTCAGACAGAGCAGTCTGTAGTAATCTGTACTCTACCCATACTTTAGTAACTCTAAAAATTCTGAAAAATTAAGAAAACGTCAAGAAGTTTTGTAAAAATACTCTGTGAAAATTTAAGCTCAATATCACATTCCAGTAAAATATGCAAATTCGAACACTGGAGACAAAGTTTCTGTTTCAGATTCAGCATTGTTTGTACTCATCTTATGAATCATCCTAAAGGCTTTACTTGGCACAAACAGTAATTAAAACATAAAAACAAAATCATAACAGAAACATAATTTTTTAAACACTTAAAAACAGAAAGGAAAGGTAAAATAAATTTTATTCATTGGGTTGCCTCCCAACAAGCGCTATCAATTTACGCCCCTAGCTAGGCATAACGCATAAATTCAAGTATTGCCATCCTTAGTTTCCAACTCCTTATGCACATAGCAAGAATTTTTCAAGGATCCATCATGCATATTTTCTAGGACAATACTTCTAGGAATAATATTGAAAAACTTATTCTTGCCATTAAGGTTGTTTACCACTTCAACAAAATTGGGATGAAACTAACCATTTTAAGATCCTCATTGTTTCTACTAGAAGCGGTACCCTTGTTTTTAGGAGCTTGTGTAGATTTGAAATCTTTAATAATGGGATTTTTTTAATATCCTTAACGGTAGAAAGAGTCGAACTTAAGTTAGGAAAGATTTCTTCCAACTTATCAATTCTAGCGGGGCTTTCTTCCATTCTTTTATTGACTACGGGTTCCTTTTCCTTTAATACTTTGAGAGCATCCATTGCCTTTGACCCAATTTTATTAGCAACATTATGCATCATTTTATCTAAATTTTCAATATTTTCCTCGGTAAGCATTTTTCTTTTCAATATTGTATAACCTTTTCATATAATATTTGACTGGTTTCATTGATTATGATAGGTGGGGAACCCACAAAAATTCCCATAACATTATAAGCATCCAAAGTAGGGCACATCAAGAAATTCCCACCAATAATCATATCAAGGGTGAATCTATATCAATTGGTGATACCCACATAAAAACAGCAAAGAAGAACAACGGTGGACTGCTTATGAATAGATCTATTATGAGCGTTGCAATTCCTATACCAAGCATCTTTTAGACTCTCACCTCCCCTTTGTTTAAAGTTAAGAACCTCATTCTCGGGGGCACATGTAATAGTCAAAGAACTATCCATAATGAAAAGTTGGGAAACAAGAGATCTAGCGAGAAAAAGGCAAACGAGAAAGAAGTTGGATAAAACGGCAAATTTGAGAAGTGGGGGACAAGAAAACGAGAGGCAAATGGCAAACAATGTAAATTACAAGGAGATGAGATTTGTGGTTACGAACCTGGTAGATGTTGATGATGTCTCCCCGGCACCAAGATTGGCACGCAAAGAGATTGCTTCCTCCCCTACAACGGTGCCAGAAATTCCTTTGACATGGCTTGCGACTGCGTCGGTATTTCCCCAAAGAGGAAGGCATGATGCAACACAGAGACGGTAAGTATTTCCCTCAATTATGAAACCAAGGTATCAATCCGTAGAGGAAGACCGAGAACCTACAGAAACATTACCTGCACACAAATAAAAAATACTTGCAACCTGACACGTAAGAGAGGTTGTCAAGCTCTCAATGATAAAAGAAGATAGGTTAGGTTGTCATAGTTTTGGCAAATAGATCTCGCGAGAAAACAAAATAAAATAGGTGAACAAAAAGTGCAGCAAGGTATATTTGATTTTTTTGATTAATATATCTGAAAACAAAATGGCAAAATAGTAGATCGGAAAGCAATATGTTGGAAAAGTAGACCTGGGGGTCATTCGTTTTACTAGTGGCTTCTCTCATGAGTATAGCACACGGTGGGTGAACAAATTATTGTTGGGCAATTGATAGAAGATCAAATAATCATGATGATATCCAGGCAATGATCATTATGTAGGCATCACGTCCAAGACAAGTAGACCGAAATGATTCTGCATCTACTTCTATTACTCCAGACATCGACCGCTATCTAGCATGCATCAGTGTATTAATTTAATGGAGAAACGGAGTAATGCAATAAGAACAGTGACATGATGTAGACAAGATCTATTTATGTATGAATAGACCCCATCTTGTTATCCTTAATGGCAACGATACATGCGTGCCTTGCTGCCCCTTCTGTCATTGGGAAAGAACACCGCAAGATCAAACCCATCACAAAGCACCTCTTCCCATGGCTAGAAAAATCAATCTAGTTGGCCTAACTAAACCAAAGATTCGAAGAAGAAATATGAGGCTATAAGTAATCATGCAAATAAGAGATCAAAGAAGACTCAAATCATATGTGTGGGTAGAAAGTGATCATGAACTCAAAATTCATCGGATCCTAACAAACACACCGCAAAAGTCATTACATCAAATAGATCTCCAAGAGACCATTGTATTGAGAATCAAAAGAGAGAGAGAGAGAGGAAGCCATCTAGATACTGTCTACGGACCTGTAGGTTTATCGTGGACTGCATCATTGGAGAGGCACCTATGAAGAAGATGAACCCCTCTCTGATGGTGTTAGATTGGATCTCGTGGTTCTGGAACTTGCGGCGGCTGGAATTGTGTTTCGTCGACTCCCCTAGGGTTTTCTAAATATTTGATAATGTATAGAGGCGATAGTCGGTGGAGGGGGTCCTGAGGTGGGAACCACCCACCAGGCCGCGCGAGGGGCCTCTAGCGTGCCCTGGTGGGTGTTGGGGAACGTTGCATGGGAAACAAAAAAATTCCTACACACATGCAAGGTCTATCCATGGTGATGAGCATCTACGAGAGGGAGAGTGGATCTACGTACCCTTGTAGATCACTAAGCGGGAAGCCTTAAGAAATGCGTTTGGTGTAGTCAAACGTCTTCGCGATCCAAATCGCCGAGCGTCCCGCGATCCAATCACGATCCGTCCCGATCAAGCACCGAACGGACGGCACCTCCGCCTTCAGCACACGTACAACTTGATGATGATCTCCGCCTTCTTGATCCAGTAAGAGGGAGAGGATAGGTAGAAGAGTTCTACAGCAGTGAGAGCTATTCTGGCAGGGCTTCGCCTAAGCACTGTAGAAATCCGATCTAGAGGAGAAACTATTCACTAGAGGAACGGTTAGCATGTGGCTGAAAAATCAAGTGTCAAAAACCCTAAAACCTCCAGTATATATAGGAGGAAGAGAGGACGAGGCTTGGCCCTCAAGGGGCCAGCCCTTGGTGCGTCCAAATCAAGGAGGAGAGGAGGACTCCTCCAATCCTAGTAGGACTAGGATTCCTCCCTATTTTGCCTTTTTTCCACTTCTTCTCTTTGGGTTTTCTCTCCTAGATGCATGGGCCTTGTGTGGGACTTCCACCAGCCTACTAAGGGCTGGTATTCACTCTCCCACAGCCCATGTAGCCTCTTGGGTCGAAATACCCCTCCTGATGGTCTCCCAGTACACTACCGGCACTCCCGGTACACTACCGATGAGCCCGAAACTTTTTCGGTGACCAAAATAGGACTTCCTATATATCAATATTTAACTCCGGACCATTATAGAGCTCCTCGTGACGTCCGGGATCTCATCCGGGACTCCGAACAAACTTCGGTCACCACCATGTATAACTCTATAGTACCGAAACGTCACCAAACCTTAAGTGTGCAGACCCTGCGGGTTCGAGAACTATGTAGACATGACCGAGACACCTCTACGGTCAATAACCAATAGCGGGACCTGGATGCCCATATTGGTTCCTACATACTCTACGAAGATCTTTATCGGTCGAACCTCTATGTCAAGGATTCAGTCAATCCCGTATGATGTTCCCTTAGTTCTTCGGTATGTTACTTGCCCGAGATTTGATCGTCGGTATCTCCATACCTAGTTCAACCTCGTTACCGGCAAGTCTCTTTACTCGTTCCGTAATACAAGATCCCATGACTAACACTTATTCACATTGCTTGCAAGGCTTATTGTGATGTTGTATTACTGAGTGGGCCCTGAGATACCTCTCCGTCACACGGAGTAACAAATCCTAGTCTTGATCCATGCCAACTCAACAGACACCCTCGGAGATACCTGTAGAGTACCTTTATAGTTACCCAGTTACGTTGCGACGTTTGATACACACAAGGTACTCCTCCAGAGTCAGTGAGTTGCATGATCTCATGGTCATAGGAACAGATGCTTGACATGTAGAAAACAGTAACGATAAACTGACACGGTCATATGCTATGTTTGTAGTTTGGGTCTTGTCCATCACATCATTCTCCTAATGATGTGATCCCGTTATCAAATGACATCACATGTCAATGGCTAGGAAACCTTGACCATCTTTGATCAACGAGCTAGTTCACTAGAGGCATACTAGGGACAAAGTGTTGTCTATTTACCCACACATGTAATGTGTTTCCAATCAATACAATTCTAGCATGGATAATAAACGATTATCATGAACAAGTAAATATAATAATAAACAATTTATTTATTGCCTCTAGGGAATATTTCCAACAGTCTCCCACTTGCACTAGAGTCAATAATCTAGTTCACATCACTATGTGATTTACATTGTAATGAATCGAACACCCATGCAGTTCTGGTGTTGATCATGTTTAGCCCTTGGAAGAGGTTTAGTCAACGGGTCTGCAACATTCAGATCTGTGTGCACTTTGCAAATATTTATGTCTTTCTCCTTGATGTAATCGCGAATGGAGTTTAAGCGTCGCTTTATGTGTCTGGTCCTCTTGTGAAACCTTGGTTCCTTGGCCAGAGCAATGGCACCAGTGTTGTCACAGAACAGGTTCATTGGATTCAGTGCACTAGGCACTACTCCAAGATCTATCATGAACTGCTTCATCTAGACACCTTCCTTCGCCGCCTACGAGGCTGCGATGTACTCCGCTTCGCACGTAGAATTGGCTACCATGCTTTGCTTGGAACTGCACCAGTTTAGCGCTCCCCCGTTGAGAATAAATACTTATCCGGCTTGTGACTTAGAGTCATCCGGATCAGTGTCAAAGCTTGCATCGACGTACCCCTTTACGACGAGCTCTTCATCACCTCCATAAACGAGAAACATTTCCTTAGTCCTTTTTAGGTACTTATGGATATTCTTGACCGCCGCCCAGTGCTCCATTCCAGGATCACTTTGAAACCTTCCGGCCATACTTATGGCAAGGCTGACATCGGGTCTTGTGCATAGCATTGCATACATGATAGAGCCTATGGCTGAAGCATAGGGGATGACACTCATCTTTTCTCTATCTTCTGCAGTCACTGGGCATTGAGTTTTACTCAACTTCACACCTTGTAACACAGGCAAGAACCCCTTCTTGGACTGATCCATTTTGAACTTCTTTAAAACTTTATCAAGGTATGTGCTCTGTGAAAGTGCTATTAAGTGTCTCGAACTATCTCTATAGATCTTAATGCCTAATATGAAAGCATCTTCTCCTAGGTCCTTCATTGAAAAACTCGTTCAAATATTCCTTCACGCTTTCCAGCATTTCTATATTGTTTCCAATCAGCAATATGTCATCCACATATAATATTAGAAACGCTATAGAGATCCCACTCACTTTGTTGTAAATACAAGCTTCTACATAAACTTGTATAAACTCAAACGCTTTGATCACCAGCCCATAAATGGATCGCTGGAGTTTGCAAACTTTGTCAGCATTCTCTGGATCGACAAAACCTTCTGGTTGCATCATATACAACTCTTCCTCAAGGAAACCGTTGAGGAACGCTGTTGTGACATCCATCTACCAAGTTTCATAATTGAAATAAGCAGCTATTGCCAACATGATTCTGACAGACTTAAGCATCGCTACGGGTGAGAAGGTCTCATCGTAGTCAACTCCTTGAACTTGTGAAAAACCCTTTGCCACAAGTCGAGCTTTATAGACGGTGACATTACCGTCCGCGTCTGTCTTCTTCTTAAAGATCCATTTGTTCTGAATGGCCTTTCGCCCTTCAGGTAATACTTCCAAAGTCCATACTTTGTTTTCATACATGGATCCCATCTTGGATTTCATGGCCTCTAACCATTTCTCGGAATCCGGGCCCATCAATGCTCCTCCATAGCTCGTAGGTTCATTGTTGTCCAACAACATGACCTCCAAGACAGGGTTGTCGTACCACTCAGGAGTAGTACGCGCCCTTGTCAACCTACGAGGTTCAATAGTAGCTTGATCCGAAGCTTCATGATCAACATCATTAACTTCCTCTTCTACCATCGTAGGTTCCACAGAAACATCTTTCTGCGCTGCGCTACTTTCTGGTTGAAGTAAAGGTTCAATAACCTCATCAAGCTCTATTTTACTCCCACTCAATTCTTTCGAGAGAAACTCTTTCTCAAGAAATGTTTCGTTCTTAGCGACAAACACTTTGCCTTCGGATCTGAGATAGAAGGTATACTCGACTATCTCTTTCGGGTATCCTACGAAGACGCATTTCTCTGCTTTGGGTTCCAGATTTTCAGGCTGAAGCTTTTTGACATAAGCATCACATCCCCAAACTTTAAAAAACGACAACTTTGGCCTCTTGCCAAACCATAGTTCATAAGGCATCGTCTCAACGGATTTTGATGGTGCCCTATTTAAAGTGAATGCAGTTGTCTCTAATGCATAACCCCAAAACGATAGTGGCAAATCAGCAAGAGACATCATAGAACGCACCATATCTAATAAGGTTCGATTATGACATTCGGACACACCATTACGTTGTGGTGTTCCAGGCGGTGTCAACTGTGAAACAATTCCACATTGTCTTAAGTGGCTACCAAACTCATAACTCAGATATTCACCTCCTCGATCAGATCGTAGGAATTTGATCTTCTTGTTATGATGATTCTCAACTTCACTCTGATATTGCTTGAACTTTTCAAATGTTTCAGACTTCTATTTCATTAAGTAAATATACCCATATCTACTTAAGTCATCAGTGAAGGTGAGAAAATAACGATATCCACCGCGCGCTGCAACATTCATTGGACCGCACACATCAGTATGTATGATTTCCAACAAGTCACTTGCCCATTCCATTGTTCCAGAGAACGACGTTTTAGTCATCTTGCCCATGAGGCATGGTTCACATGTGTCAAGTGATTCAAAATCAAGTGATTCCAAAAGTCTGTCGGCATGGAGCTTTCTCATGCGTTTTACACCAATATGACCTAAACGGCAGTGCCACAGGAAAGTGGTACTATCATTATCAACTCTACCTCTTTTGGCATCAATGTTATGAACATGTGTATCATCACTATCAAGATTCAATATGAATAAACCCCTCACATTGGGTGCATGACCATAAAAGATATTACTCATATAAATAGAACAACCTTTATTTTTTGATTTAAATGAGTAACCGTCTCGCAATAAACACGATCCAGATATAATGTTCATGCTTAACGCAGCCACTAAATAACAATTATTCAGGTTCATCACTAATCCCGATGGTAATCGAAGAGAGAGCGTGCCGACAGCGATCACATCAACCTTGGAAACATGTCCCACGCGCATCGTCACTTCATCCTTTGCCAGCCTTCGTCTATTCCGTAGTTCCTGTTTTGAGTTGCAAATGTGAGCAACCAAACCGTATCAAATACCCAGGCACTACAACGAGAGCTAGTAAGGTACACATCAATAACATGTATATCATATATACCTTGTTTGTCGTTGGCCGCCTTCTTGTCAGCCAGGTACTTGGGGCAGTTCTGCTTCCAGTGACCAGTTCCCTTGCTATGAAAGCACTTAGTTTCTGGCTTGGGTCCATGCGTGGGTTTCTTTACAGGAGTAGCAACTGCTTTGCCATCCTTCTTGGTTTTACCCTTCTTGCCCTTGCCCTCGCCATTTGACGAGGATATGTACCTAGGGTAGGGTCCTAGGCACGACCCACATACCCTACCTAAGGACACCACATGGGAAGACTTGAAGATCAAGTATGAACTTCCGAGTGGATCCCTGGAGACGTTCAAAGTCACTCAACAGCAATCCACTCGAAGACTCCCGCTCTCACTCGGCAGTCACGTGTCACTCGGAAGACCTCGCTTTCACTTGACGCCAGAAGACTAGGAGCCATCATCAAGAGCCCAACAGGCAGACGCTGGTTCAATGGTCATTAGTAGCTTTTATTACGTACGTTACCTGAAATGGCAGACTTTAATCCCATGACCAGGCCCTTAGATGCAGGATAATTATGAGGGGCAGCGAACTCTATATAAGCCGCCCCTCCCTTCCTGCACAAGGGTTCAGAACCATTGTAATCTCAACATTCCACATGACATAAAGCTCCCGAGCACTGAGACGTAGGGTTGTTACCTCCATGAGAGGGGCCTGAACTCATACATTTGTGTGTACACCCTCGCCGTAGCTAAGACTCTACCCTCTCCCTTCGTACCCCTACCATCTACTGTCAGGCTCGTTCCCACGTAAGTTGGCACCCATCGTGGGGCCGGCATCTAAGCGACTTCCGACGAGGTTGTGATTTTCATCCTTCGACATGTCTTTCGGCGGTGTTTTTGCTCTGGGCCACGAGATCCGTTTCGGAGCGCTCGCCTTCATTGCCGATGATTCGGCATGGCTTTAGGAAGCGCCTCTCGATGTTGAGGCGCTCCCGGTCCGTGGGGCCATGCACTTCCGTGCGAGTCCCTATGGCGTGTTGCTGCGACAGCCGTCGACCCCCTATGCGTCGGCTCCTCTTGCCGTTCGCGTCCGCAAGCAGTCCGGCCGCTCATGACTCCAGCGGTGGGTCGAACACGTAGTGGCGCGTCAAACTTCTCCGCAAGTTGCAACGCTCGAGCCCGCCGAGTCCCTTCACGGCGTGTTCAATTCGGATTCCGATCCGTCCGACGTGCCTTCCGAGTGCGAAAGCTGCGATCCTGCAGTGGAGGTCTTGATGGTAGGCTCTCATCAGAGTTCACCGCCTGGCTTCGGCCGTGTCAAGCGCGAGGCTGGAGGTCTGTCGAAAGAGCATCCGCATCGCGACAAGGAGGTCCTTCATACCCCCATCGTTGGTGCGACTGTCCAGGCCCAAGATTTGGAGGCCACGCGCATTCGTCTGGAAGATCTCCAGGCAGAGATTGACGAGCGCGCTCGCCAGTGCCCGCCACGCCCCAGTCGACGTCATCGACAAATGTTTCCGACTGGATCTCACGATGGCGTTGAGGTATACCGAACTCCTATGCTAAATGTTGTTGCTGCTGCTAGGATAGCGCATTCCATTCAGCCATCCCGGTCAGAGGCTGGTAGAGGGTTGTTGCAGATCAGAGCGCTGTTGGATGCAGCACACCATCAGAATTCACCAGTTTCTCAGTCCCGTAACAGGATATACAGCAATTCACCCAAGGCAGAGACTGTTCAGTCGGCACACAGCCCTGGATCGCCCTTGCGTCGTCGAGGCGGCGATTTTCGTGAAGGACAAGACGGAGATCAGCATCACAGCGAAAACCACCGATGACTGCCCACTCCTCCGCGTAGTGGTCTGTGCACGCCCCGGTGCCAGGACGACAGGCGCTCCTTCGATAATGAGCGGGACGCGGACTTTGACGCCCGCGCCTACCTTGTTCAGAAGCGAATCGACAAGAGCAGAACCTACAGAGAAGGACACGACAGAGATGTTCCGAGTGGAAGCTTAGCTGTGGTGTCTGGTCCTGAGTGCTTCAGCAGAGCTATACGTTCTGCAGAGATCCCCCCAAACTTTAGGATGGCGGCGGGAATCGGAAAGTTTTCTGGTGAAACAAAGCGAGAGACTTGGTTAGATGATTATTGAGTGGCTGTGCAGATTGGCGGCGGAAATGACAATGCTGCAATGAAGCACCTACCCCTCATGTTGGATGGTTTAGCTCGAGCTTGGTTGAATTGTTTGGCTCCTTCCAACATACATTGTTGGGAAGATCTTGCCCGAGTGTTTGTCCATACCTTTGAGGGCACTTGCAAGCGCCCGACAGGTCTGGTCGACTTACAGCACTGCGTCCAGAAGCCCAATGAAACCTTAAGGGATTATATTCAGTGATGGTCCACCCTGCATCATACGGTGGAGAATGTGTTGGAACACCAGGTTGTTTGTGCCTTCAAGGCCGATTTGAGATACAGGGAGATGTACCTGAAGTTCGGGTGCACTGGTGACATTTCACTCGGCAAGATGATGGAAATTGCCACTCGCTACGCTAATGGCGAGGAAGAAGACCGCCTCCATAGCGGCAAAGGAAAAACAGTTGCCAACGAGTCTGGCGGCAGCAACAATCGGAAACAGAAGCAGAAGGCTAAAGACCCGGCTCCGGCAGAGGCAGCAGCACTGGCGACTCAGTCGAAGAACAAGGGCAAAGCCAAGGCTCAGTATGCCCCAAGAAGGGGAAGGGTTAGTCAGGAACTAATATCTTGGATCAGCCGTGTGTAATTCACACGAGGAAAGATGCAGAAGGCAACCTGATTTTGCCCAAGCACACCACTCGACAGTGTCGAACCCGTATCCAACAATTCAAGGGAGACCAATCGAGTGCGAAATCTCCTGAAAAAGAAGATGAAGATGAGGAAAAGGAAACATTCCCGGATGTCACTGCTACACTAGTGATCTTTGCTGATGTCGAGAGCAAGAGTCGTCTGAAAGTCATCAATAGGGAAATCAGCATGGTTGTGCCAGACACCCCCACCTACCTCAAATGGTCCCAATATGCTATCACATTCGACCAGACAAACCATGTTGTTCGTGTGGCCACTCCTGATCGGCAGGCTCTGGTAGTTGGTCCGGTGGTACAAGGGACTCGACTCAGAAAGGTCCTCATGGACGGCGGCAGCGGCCTGAACATTCTTTATGCGGACACCCTGAAAGGGATGGGCATCTCGATGTCCCATCTAAGCGAGAGCAGCATGCAGTTTCACGGGGTCATCCCAGGAAAGAAGGCCAAGTCACTCGGCCAGATAACATTGGATGTGACATTCGGAGATAACAAAAATTTCCGAAAAGAAAAGTGGACATTTGAAGTCATGGATTTCAAGAGTGCTTACCACGCCATCTTGGGTCAACCCGCTTATGCACGTTTCATGGCCCGACCATGTTACGTGTATCTCAAGTTGAAAATGCCAGGCCCTAATGGCATGATCACGGTCACTGGCAATCGACAGCGGCCGAAGAGTGTCTACAGCAAGGATCCAAGATCGCCGATCAACAGATGGCCATGGTCGAGCTGGAGGAGTACAAGAAAACCGTCGATCCTGCTGATTTGCTCCGCGCAAAGAAGCCTGCTTCCGAGTCGGCATTTCAGTCGGCAGGGGAAGTGAAAAAGGTGCATATCCACACTCGACAGTAAATAGGAAGCCAAGCTCATACAGTTCCTCCGTGAGAACTGGGATATCTTTGCATGGAGGCCTGCTGACATGTCGTGGATTCCCAGGGAGCTGGCTGAGCACCGTCTGCAAGTGGATCCGAAAGCCAAGCCCGTCAGGGAGCATTTGCATCGATCAGCGGCAGAGAAGCGCAAGGCAATCGGAGAAGAAGTGGCCCATCTCTTGCAAGCCAAGTTCATTCGGGAGATTTACCACTCCGAGTGGCTCTCGAATGTTGTGATGGTGCCAAAGAAAGATAAGTCGTTGTGCATGTGCATTGACTTCAAACATCTCAATAAGGTGTGCCCGAAAGACCATTTTCCGCTCCCTGCATAGATCAAATTGTTGACCCGACAACGGGGTGTGAGCATTTATCGTTTTTGGATGCTTATTCTGGGTACCATCAGATCCGTCTATATGGCCCGGATGAAATAAAGACAACCTTCATCACCCCTTTCGGGTGTTTTTGCTACATCACCATGCCTTTTGGTCTTAAGAATGCCGGCGCTACTTTTATGCGCATGATTCAGAAATGTTTACTTGACCAGATCCCTCAGAATGTCGAGGCATACATGGACGATTTAGTAGTCAAGTCCCGCAAAGGTTCTGACCTGCTGGCTGACTTGGCCGAGACATTTGCCAATTCTAAGCGATTCGACATAAAGCTGAATCCGGCCAAATGTACCTTCGGTGTCCCTAGCGGCAAGTTGCCCGGTTTTCTCGTTTCCAAGCGAGGAATTGATGTCAATCCCGAGAAGATCAGCGCCATTGCCCGTATGAAGACTCCCGTGCGAGTGCATGACGTTCAGAAGCTCACAGGTTGCTTGGCAGCATTGAGTCGATTCATTTCTCGTCTTGGTGAGAAGGCTCTGCACTTATATCAGTTGATGAAAAAGTCCGACACGTTCGACTGGACTCCCGAAGCCGAAGCAGCGTTTGTTGAGCTCAAAGCCCTGCTCTCCACCCAGACGGTGCTTGCCGCTCCTGCCAGCAAAAAGCCCTTGCTCCTGTACATCGCGGCCACAAATCAAGTCGTCAGTACAGTGTTGACTGTCGAGCGAAAAGAGGAGGGTAAAGCCTATAAGGTCCAGCGGCCAGTTTATTATGTCTCGGAAGTATTGTCCCCCTCAAAGCAAAGATATCCACACTATCAGAAGCTGGTGTATGGTATTTACCTATCAGCGAAGAAGGTGGCACATTATTTCCAAGACCATTCGATCTCAGTTGTCAGTGATGCTCCTTTATCCAAGATTTTCAATAATCGCGACGCATCAGGTCGAGTGGCTAAATGGGCAATTGAGCTTGGACACTTTGACATCAGATTCGAGGCCAAGAAGGCAATCAAGTCCCAAGCATTGGCAGATTTCATGGCCGAGTGGACTGAACAGCAACAGCCCATCCAAGTTCACTCGGCGCGTTGAACAATGTTCTTCGACGGTTCCAAAATGTTGAATGGGTCCGGTGCTGGTGTTGTCTTGATATCTCCCAGAGGCGACAAGCTCAGATATGTCTTGCAGATTCATTTTGATTCCTCCAACAATGAGGCAGAGTATGAAGCACTTTTGTATGGGTTGTGCACGGCTATCTCACTCGGTGTCAAGCGCCTGATGGTTTATGGCGACTCAGATTTGGTGGTGAATCAAGTGATGAAAGAATGGGATGTTAGAAACCCCACTATGACCGGATACTGCAATGCAGTCCGGAAGTTGGAGAAGAAATTTGAAGGCCTGGAACCTCACCATGTTCCCCGACTGAAAAATCAAGCGGTCGATGAGCTGTCCAAGATTGGCTCCACTCGACGGCCTATCCCCGGCGGGGTGTTCCTGGAGCGTTTGCACACTCCTTCGATTCAAGAGGATCCTTTCACCAAAGAGCCCCCACAAGCTTTGAGCTCCTCTGACTCGACTGAAGTCGATGTTCCTGTTGTGATTGACCTGGTCATGGAGATGCTAGTTATCATTCCCGACTAGACTGTGCCATACATTGCCTATATCCTCAGACAAGAGCTCCCTGAAGATGAAGCAGAGGCTCGACAGATTGTGCGCAGGTCCAAGACTTTCACTTTGATGGGAGATCAGCTATTCAGAGAGAGTGTGACTGGTGTCACCCAGCGCTGCATTCCCCCGAGGAAGGTCGGATGATTCTAGACAAAATCCACTCGGGAACTTGCAGCCACCATGCGTCTTCAAGGGCGATCGTCGCTAAAGCATACCGAGCTGGTTTTTATTGGCCATGAGCTAATGAGATGGCTAAGGACATCGTTGATCACTACGAGGGCTGCCAATTCTATGCAAATCTGTCACACAAGCCGACGTCTGCTCTGAAGACAATTCCTCTCGCCTGGCCGTTTGCGGTTTGGGGACTCGACATGGTTGGTCCCTTCCGACCCGAAAAAGGAGGATTCACCCACCTGTTGGTAGCAGTCGACAAATTCACTAGGTGGATTGAAGCCAAGCCTATCAAGAATCTGAATTCCCGCACGGCGGTCACGTTCATGAGGGAGATCATTATCCGATGCGGCATTCCACACAGCATCATCACGGACAACGACACTAATTTTGACTCGGAAGAATTCAGGAGATTCTGTAACTCCCAAGGCACCCGAGTGGATTACGCTTCCGTTGCACATCCTCAAACCAATGGGCAAGTTGAGCGGGCTAATGGTCTCATTCTGCAAGGTCTGAAGCCTCGTCTCATGCGTGATTTGGATCATGCCGCCAGTGCGTGGGTAAGTGAGCTGCCGTCTATTTTGTGGGGATTGAGGACAACGCCTAATCGGTCGACTGGACGAACTCCTTTCTTCCTTGTCTATGGTGCGGAGGCCATATTGCCGAGTGATTTGGCCCACAATTCTCCTCGAGTGGAGCTATATTCTAGGGCTGAAGCTGAATAGGCCAGACAGGATGGAGTAGATCTTCTGGAGGAGGAGCGTGAGATGGCTCTGATCCGGACCACTGCCTATCAGCAAGACCTACGGCGCTTCCATGCAAGGAATGTTAAAAGCCGAGCATTCCATGAAGGAGATTTGGTGCTCCGAGTGAATCAACACCGACCTCACAAGCCTGCTCCTGCATGGGAAGGTCCTTTCGTCGTCACTAAGGTGCTAAACAACGGAGCCTATCACCTGTATAATCTCATGAAACAGATAGATGAGCCACGAGCCTGGAATGCACACTTGCTCCGGCGTTTTTACACTTGAGACAAGAGTTTTCTGATGTAACAAGAGTACTTCATCAATGCAATTTGCGTTTCTGCGATCAATACTTCGTCCATTCCAACCGTGCAGTTACATTCTTGGGGATACTCCGAGTGATGAGCAATCCTCACGCTCAGGGGCTTGGCCGCGAAACACGTTTCGCCTAAGTTAAAAACCTCGTCGAGTGGATAGTAATCCATTCACTCGATAACTTAGCTGCGAATCGACATTCGCCTAAGTTCAAAAATACTCCGAGTGATGAGCAATCCTCACACTTGGGGGCTTAGCTGCGAAACACGTTTCACCTAAGTTAAAAACTCGTCGAGTGGATAGTAATCCATTCACTCGACAACTTAGCTACGAATCGACATTCGCCTAAGATCAAAAATACTCCGAGTGATGAGCAATCCTCACACTCGGGGGCTTAGCTGCGAAACATGTTTCGCCTAAGTTAAAAACCCTGTCGGGTGGATAGCAGTCCATTCACTTGATGGCCTATTTGCGAATCCGTCTTTGCTTGGGTTCAAAAGAAATATTCTGAGTGATGAGCAATCCTCACACTCAGGGTCTTAGCTGTGAAACACGTTTCGCCTAAGTTAAAAATCTCGTCAAGTGGATGGTAATCCATTCACTCGACAACTTAGATGCGAATCGACATTCGCCTAAGTTCAAAAAATATTCCGAGTGATGAGCAATCCTCACACTAAGGGGCTTAGCTGCAAAACATGTTTCACCTAAGTTAAAAATCTCGTCGAGTGGATGGTAATCCATTCACTCGACAACTTAGATGTGAATCGACATTCGCCTAAGTTCAAAAATAATCCGAGTGATGAGCAATCCTCACACTCAGGGGCTTAGCTGCGAAACACGTTTCGCCTAAGTTAAAAACCTCGTTGAGTGGATAGTAATCCATCCACTCAACAACTTAGCTGCGAATCAACATTCGCCTAAGTTCAAAAATACTTCGAGTGATGAGCAATCCTCACACTCGGAGGCTTAGCTGCGAACACGCTTCGCCTAAGTAAAAAACAAAATTAGTCAAACAGATGACTGAAAGCCAAATATGAACAAAATCCAAAGGGTAAACCACGGATAAATGTTTAGTACGAAAGAAAATGTGCTCAGGCCTAAGGCCTGAACGAAGTTTTAAAGGATACAAATCCACTCGGCATACCGAGGCAAATTTAACTGGTTCTTCCAAAGACAAGTTTTTTAAACGGGAGACGGACTGGAGGGCTCGACGAAAGTGTCCAGGTCGATGCCGTCGGTGATTCTGGTGGCCGCTTCGATGAAGGTTTCCATTAAGTCCTCGAACTGGAGTTTCTTCGTCTTGACCACCTGGAGCTCATTCAGCCTCTCCTCCCTCACGTCCCTACAATGGACCCTGACGAGTGACAACGCCACGTCGGCCCCGTAGTGAGCAGTAGATTTTTTCCAAGCTTGCACTCGACTGGAAAGTTCGTTCAGGCGAACCATCATGGAGTTGAGATTGAGTTGAAGAGTGTCCTCAGGCCATAGCTCCTTGTCGATTCTCTCCATGGCAGATTTCAGTCGAGTGATGTAGGCCTGGACGCCTTGGAGCCGGAAGTAGAGCCACAGCATGTTCATCGCCACTGTATTAGCAACTAGAAACTTGGTGGGGTCAAGATTGGGCTCAACCTCCTTTGTTTCCTTTTCGAAGTCCTGGCAGAATTTTGTTGAAGAAGGGGAAATAGGAAGAGAATTGGTGAACTGCTACCCTCAAAATTTTTACAAATGTCAGTCGACAAAAATACTCACCGTCGAGCAGAAGATACATCTTCCTCGAGAATTCGCCCAGATGCTTCCCCAGACCATTACCCCTCTTGGTTAGTTGTTCAGCCTTCTTGACAAGATATGCATGCTCCTGCTTCAGTTTGGCTTTCTCGTCCTCCAGTTTCTTGGCAGTCGCCAGCTTCCGATCCGCGGCTTCAGTCTTCTCCGTGGCCGCTCGTTGAGCGTCAGCAAGCGCCTTGTCCTTCTCCTTCCTCCTTCTTCAAGGAATCTAAAGAAACAACATTGTTCAGTCGCGCTCGGAGTCGATGGTTTTCATTGCGTACGTCTGTTCGAGTGAGAGCACTCGGTTCAAAACATGAAGAGTGAAGGGGAGAATGCAGAAAGTCAGCAGTAATTACCTCCCAAGGTCTTCATCTCAGCACGCACTCGCTCCAGGGCGTTGTTGGCGACCGCTAGATCCACCTGCAACCGGTTCCTCTCATCCTCCACGTCCTTATACTCCGCCCCAAGTTCGCAAGCCCTCGGGAATCAACATAAAACAGAAATTCAATCAGCGAGTGACGTTGGGGACAGTCGACCGGGTATCGAACGTCGACGAGTGACTATCTTAGAAGAATTCGAGCAGAAAGTCCACTTGACATGTCAATTGGCTTCGGTGCTCCGCACACCTTAAACAAATTCAATAGCTCTCTACTAAGACCCCAGTCGATGCAAGCACTCGACAGCGGTCTCGGGGACTACACCCAGTGGGTGCGCTAAGAGCGCCCCCACTGAGACGATTAACTCTCGATCCATCAAGTAACACGTCAGAAAATACACCCGACATGTCGAGTGACCCTAGTACCACGCGTACGACAAGTTTTCAAGCCTACTATTTATCGTCTGCGATAAACAGTAGCCTCGGGGACTACACCCAGTGGGTGCACTTAGCGTGTCTTCACTGGTTATTCAAACATTCGACAAGGTGAGCCCTGTCATGACACTCGACCCGTCGAGTGACGCGCCTCCCTACTCTATGAAGTGCAGTCTATCCTTATGAAGCGTCATATCATGGTTTGCCAATAATATCCATGAAACCTGCAAGGTAGCTACGGAGTGGTGTGATTCAAAGGCAAAATGTATCCCATATACAACAAACTCTAAGACCCCTGTCGATGCAAGCACTCGACAGCGGTCTCGGGGACTACACCCAGTGGGTGCGCTAAGAGTGCCCCCACTGAGACGGTTAACTCTCGATCCGTCGAGCAACTCGTCAGAAAGTACACTCGACATGTCGAGTGACCCAAGTACCACGCGTACTATCAATCCCAGTCCTACTCGACTATGATCTGATCTATTCGAGTGAAGAAAGCTCAAACATTCTCCAGCAATCACCCAATGGGTGTACAGGAATCCAAGAGAAGACAGGAATTCAATCGACAATGGACTTACAATCGAACTTACTCGGACATTGGTACGGAGGGTTGCGTTGACGTCAAAAGCCAGTTTGCTGCCCTCGAACGCCTCCTTGGTTCTCAGCATGAGCTGCTCCGCCTGAATCATGGCTTCCTTCATAGCTCCGGTCTGATCTTCCGAGGTGTGATGCAGAGAGAAGGCTATCACAGGTGGGGTCGGCGTGATCGCTGGGACAGCTTAAGCAGTCTGAGGGGGTCCAGTTGGAGTCGATGTCACAATGGTCGAGACGGTTGGTGGAACATGCGACAGAGGTGCTGCAGGTTCAGCCCTGGGTTGTGGCTGCATCAGCAGTGTCAACATCCATCGCTTCTTCTCCATCTCGATGAGGCGAGGTCACAGATGTAGCAGCTCTGACGGATTGAGTGGCATTCGGTCAAATACAACTCCAGACTTCAGTCGACGGAACAAGCACAGAAATAAACACTTACGTGGAGATGACAGGCACACCCACCCTCATGCGAGGCAGAGCCTTGCGAGGCATGGTGACGGCTTGCTTAGGCTGCTTGGCCACTTTTTCGCTCGACTCAGTGGTCGAAGGGCAGATCCATTTCGGGTTCTTCTCACTAGGGCCCGGAGCCCTGTCCTCAACAGCTGACGGATCTTGGCGGGACTTGGTGCGGCTTTCGCATCGGGGGGTGACTCGACTTCTTCCTCCTCGCCGGAGTCCTCGTATTCTTCCTCGGTGTCAGAAGAACCATCGTCGTCCACACTTCCGCCCTCGCTCACCGCGCCATCTTCAACATGGTTCCCGTTGGGAACGGGCGAGTGCATGTGCGTCCATTCCTGCATGATTCAAGCAAAGAAATCAGTTCAATATATCACTCGATAGTACAATATATTAGTCGACAGCACACAACTCACCAGGTTCTTCGACGGGTTTTTGGCCGAGTATGGCCGGATCCTCTTGGCTCCCAAAGGATTGTCGCAGGCTCCGGTGATGCTACGGAGCCACTGCTCGACAGTTTTCTAAGGAACTTCCTCGGGATGTGCCCTTGTCGAGTCCTCAGGGCCCGCGTAGTGCTACATGGTGTGTTCTCTGGCTTGGAGCGGCTGAATACGTCGACCGAGAAACATCTCCAATAGGTCCATGCCAGTCACTCCACCCCGGATCAGTTGCACCACCGCTTCAACCAAGATGCCTACTTGGGCGTGCTCCTCTTCAGTCACCTTCAGAGACTTGGGGACAGCTGGACGGTCAGGTGTATATGGGGGGAGGCCAGTCGACATATTGGGCGATGCTGCATCCTTGCAATAGAACCAGGTCGACTGCCAACCTTTGACAGACTCAGGAAAGGTCATGGCAGGGAAGGAGCTACGAGCTCTTTTCTAAACTCCTAAACCTTCGCACAGCTGGAGCATGTGAGTTTTCCCATCAGCGGGGAGGGTTTTCTTCGTGGTCTGGGATCTGACCGTGAAGAGGTGTTTGAACAATCCCAAATGGGGAGAGCAGCCCAGGAAACATTCGCACAAAGTGACGAATGCAGACAGATAGGCGATGGTATTTGGCGAGAGGTGGTGCAGTTGGGCACCGAAAAATCCAGAAAGCCCCTAAAGAACGGGTGGGGTGGCAGAGAAAAACCTCGCTCGACATGGGAGAGAAGGAGGACCCGCTCCCAGTCGCGCGGCTCCGGCTCGCGCTCCTCCCTCGGCAGCCTCCACGTGCCGTCTGCCACGAGCCCGTCGGAGACGAGGCCCTCCATGTCCTCGCGGGTGACGATAGAGGGGATAAACCCCCCTGCATCCAACCCGTCGGCGCGGTGAATCGGGTGGTCGAGGGCTTCTTGCCCTTGAGCTTCGCCGCCCCCTTCTTCGCTCGCTCCAGCTTCTCCGTCGTGTTCTTCATCTTCGTCGCGGCGGCTCTCGTCGAGGGAGATCGGAGGGGGGCGCTGGGAGTAGAGGAGGCGGAGGAAAAGAGAGAAAGAACTAGTGGAGGTACTATGCAAACCACAGCGCAGAAAGCTTTATACGCTGCTGAGTGTCTCACTAACCAGTGGACCCGCGAGGTTACTGCGCCCGCCAACCGCTGACGGTGCTCGGTACGTGGCGATATGACCGGCGCGAAGATTGAGGCATCGCGCATCCACTTGCCCCGATCGTGGTGTAATCATCGCTCGAGTGCACGCTTCCCAAATTTTCGTATCCCGAAAAATCCGGGTCTGTCAGACCGACCCATCGCCTCCCAAGATACTGTTAGCTCGCTCGGAGCCAAAAAATGCTCAACATCCACTCGCACACCTTGAAGGCTGAATGGATCCGGGCGAGCGGAGAGGAATTCAATCGACACAAGTTTCGTGGAAATCCCAAATATCATTCGGAGGATCTGATGACCTAACTCAAGGTCTACATAGATACCTCCTTCCACCACTCAAACCACGATCCATTCGGGGGCTAATCACGAGGATATGTACCTAGGGTAGGGTCCTAGGCACGGCCCACATACCCTACCTAAGGACACCACATGGGAATACTTGAAGATCAAGCATGAACTTCCGAGTGGATCCCTGGAGACGTTCAAAGTCACTCGACAGCAATCCACTCGGAGACTCCCTCTCTCACTCGGCAGTCGCGTGTCACTCGAAAAACCTTGCTTTCACTCGACACCAGAAGACCAGAAGCTATCATCAAGAGCCCAATGGCAGATGCTGGTTCAATGGTCATTAGTAGCTTTTATTACATACGTTACCTGAAATGGTAGACTTTAATCCCACGACGAGGCCCTTAGATGCAGGATAATTATGAGGGGCAGCGAAATCTATATAAGCCACCCCTCCCCTCCTGCACAAGGGTTCGGAACCATTGTAATCTCAACATTCCACACGACATAAAGCTCCCGAGCACTGAGACATAGGGATGTTACCTCCACGAGAGGGGCCTGAACTCATACATCTGTGTGTACATCCTCGCCGTAGCTAGGACTCTGCCCTCTCCCTTCGTACCCCTACCATCTACTGTCAGGCTCGTTCCCACGACACCATTCTTCTTGAAACTAGTGGTTTTATTGACCATCAACACTTGATGTTCTTTCTGGATTTCAGACTCAGCGACTTTTAGCATCGCAAACAGCTTGGCGACTGACTTGTTCATCCCGTGCATGTTATAGTTCATCACAAAGCTCTTGTAACTAGGCGGCAGTGATTGAAGAACTCTGTCAGTGATCGCCTCTGGCAGAAGGGCAATTCCCAACTCTGCTAGACGATTCGAATACCCAGACATTCTGAGTATATGCTCACTGATAGACCCGTTCTCCTCCATTTTGCAAGCATAGAACTTATCAGAGGTCTCATACCTCTCGATCCGGGCATTCTTGTGAAAGATAAACTTCAACTCCTGGAACATCTCATATGCTCCATGACGTTCAAAACGTCTTTGAAGTCCTGGTTCTAAGCCATACAATATTGCACACTGAACAATTGAGTAATCACCAGAATGTGCCTCCCAAGCATTCTTAACGTCTTCAGACGACATGTCTTCTGGTTGGTCACCAAACGGTGCATCAAGGACATATGATTTCTGGGAAGCCGTGAGGATAATCCTCAGATTACGGGCCCAGTCAACAAAGTTACTTCCATCATCTTTCAACTTAGCTTTCTCTAGGAATGCACTAAAATTCAGGGGTGCTACTGCGCGAGCCATTGATCTACAACATAAATATGCAAAGGTTACTTAGACTATTGTTCAAGATAATGAGTTTAGTTAATCAAATTACTAAAGCTCCCACTCAAATTTACATCCCTCGGGTCATCTGAGTGTCACATGATCCAAATTCACCAACTCAAGTCCGATCATCACGTGAGTTGAGGTGGTTTCAATGGTGAACATCATCATGTTGATCATATATACTATATGACTCATGTTCGACCTTTCGGTCTCTTGTGTTCCAAGGCCATGTCTGTACATGCTAGGCTCGTCAAGTTTAACCCGAGTGTTCTGCATGTGCAACACTGGCTTGCACCCGTTGTATGTGAATGTAGAGTCTATCACACCCGATAATCACGTGGTGTCTCGACATGATGAACTTTCGCAACGGTGCACACTCGGGGAGAACACAATTCATCTTGAAATTTAAGTGAGGGATCACCTTATAATGCTACTGTCGTCCTAAGCAAAACAAGGTGCATAAAAGGATTAACATCACATGCAAATCATAAGTGACATGATATGGCCATGAACTTGTGCTTTTGATCTCCATCTTGAAAGCACCGGCATGATCTCCATCATCACCAGCATGACACCATGATCTCCATCATCTTGATCTCCATCAACGTGTCGCCATCGGGGTTGTTGCGCCCATCATGCATCTACTACTATTGCTACTGTTTAGCGATAAAGTAAAGCATTACATAGCGCTTAATGATTGACACGCAGTTCATACAATAATTAAAGACAACCCTATGGCTCCTGCCGGTTGCCGTACTCATCGACATGCAAGTCGTGATATTCTATACATCACATGATCATCTCATACATCACATATGTCATATCATGTAATTGTCCATATCACATCACAACATACCCTGCAAAAACAAGTTAGACGTCCTCTAATTGTTGTTGCATGTTTTACGTGGTTGCTACGGGTATCTAGCAAGAACAATTCTCACCTACGCATAAACCACAACAGTGATACATTAGTTGCTTTTCAACCTTCTCAAGGACCGCCTTTGTCGAAATCGATCCAACTAAAGTGAGAGAAACTGACACCCGCCAGCCATCTATGCAACAAGTTGCAGTTGAGGGAACCGGTCTCTCGTAAGCGTACGAGTAATGTTGGTCCGAGCCGCTTCATCCCACAATACCGCTGAACCAAAACACGACCAAGGGAGGATGCAATCTAAGCATCAACGCCCACAAACTCTTTGTGTTCTACTCGAGATCTCATCTACACATAGACCTAGCTCATGATGCCACTATTGGGGAACGTTGCATGGGAAACAAAAAAATTCCTACGCACACGCAAGATCTATCCATGGTGATGAGCATCTACGAGAGGGAGAGTGGATCTACGTACCCTTGTAGATCGCTAAGCGGGAAGCATTAAGAAACGCGGTTGGTGTAGTCGAACATCTTCGCAATCCAAATCGACAAGCGTCCCGCGATCCAATCACGATCCGTCCCAATCAAGCACCGAACGAACGACACCTCCACGTTCAGCACACGTATAGCTTGATGACGATCTCCGTCTTCTTGATCTAGTAAGAGGGAACGGAGAGGTAGAATAGTTCTCTAGCAGCATGATGGCGCTCCGACGATGGTGGTGGAGCTATTCCGGTAGGGCTTCGCCTAAGCACTGCAGAAATCCGATCTAGAGGAGAAACTATGCACTAGAGGAACGGGTAGCACGTGGCTGAAAAATCAAGTGCCAAAAACCCTAAAACCTCCAGTATATATAGGAGGAAGAGAGGAGGAGGCTTGTCCCTCAAGGGGCCAGCCCTTGGTTTGGCTGAATCAAGGAGGAGAGGAGGACTCCTCCTCCAATCCTAGTAGGACTAGGATTCCTCCCTATTTTGCCTTTTTCCACCTTTTCTCTTTGGGTTTTCTCTCCTAGCCGCATGGGCCTTGAGTGGGACTTCCACCAGTACCCTAAGGGCTGGTATTCACTCTCCCACAGCCCATGTAGCCTCTTGGGTCGAAATACCCCTCCCGATGGTCTCCCGGTACACTACTGGCACTCCCTGTACACTACCGATGAGCCCGAAACTTTTTCGGTGACCAAAATAGAACTTCCTATATATCAATATTTACCTCCGGACCATTCCGGAGATCCTCGTGATGTCCGGGATCTCATCCGGACTCCGAACAAACTTCGGTCACCACCATGCATAACTCTATACTACCGAAACGTCACCAAACCTTAAGTGTGCAGACCCTGCGGGTTCGAGAACTATGTAGGCATGACCAAGACACCTCTACGGTCAATAAACAATAGCGGTACCTGGATGCCCATATTGGTTCCAACATATTCTACGAAGATCTTTATCGGTCGAACCTCTATGTCAAGGATTCAGTTAATCCTGTATGATGTTCCCTTTGTTCTTCGGTATGTTACTTGCCCGAGATTTAATTGTCGGTATCTCCATACCTAGTTCAACCTCGTTACCGGCAAATCTCTTTACTCGTTCCTTAATACAAGATCCTGTGACTAACACTTAGTCACATTGCTTGCAAGGCTTATTGTGATGTTGTATTACCGAGTGGGCCCTGAGATACCTCTCCGTCACACGGAGTAACAAATCCCAGTCTTGATCCATGCCAACTCAATAGACACCCTCGGAGATACCTGTAGAGTACCTTTATATTCACACAGTTACGTTGCGGCGTTTGATACACACAAGGCACTCCTCCGGAGTCAGTGAGTTGCATGATCTCATGGTCATAGGAACAGATACTTGACATGCAGAAGACAGTAGCAATAAACTGACACGATCATATGCTACGTTTGTAGTTTGGGTCTTGTCCATCACATCATTCTTCTAATGATGTGATCCCGTTATCAAATGACATCACATGTCAATGGCTAGGAAACCTTGACCATCTTTGATCAACGAGCTAGTTCACTAGAGGCATACTAGGGACAAAGTATTGTCTATTTACCCACACATGTAATGTGTTTCCAATCAATACAATTATATCATGGATAATAAACGATTATCATGAACAAGGAAATATAATAATAAACAATTTATTTATTGCCTCTAGGGCATATTTCCAACAGTGGGTGTTCCTCATCTCGGGCGTCCTCTCTGGCAATTATCTGTCCCATCTGGAGTCTTCTGGTCCAAACAAATTTTCCAAAAAAAATCATGGTGTTTGGGCTTCATTTGGTACAGGTTTTATGCGAAGTGAAAAAAAGCAAAAACAGTAACTGGCACTATGTCAATAGTTTAGTGCAAAAAATGATATAAAGTTGCTATAAAATGATTGTTAAACATCCAAGATTGATAATATAACAGCATGGAACAAGGAAAAATTATAGATACGTTGGAGACGTATCACTAACGTCCCTTCCAATAAAAATCCTAGTCAATGCTTATATGAGTTTGATAACTACATTAGGAAACAAGATCACTTCAATGCAAATGTTTTGAAACTATTGAAATATAATTCTGATATGATTGCTCGCTTGTGTGACTTGTTATTTAGAATCACTAATGATGTTAGAGGTGTAGGAAAACATGCCTCTATGGTTCGAACCCGGTTAGAACAAGTTGGTAAATCTCAAAGAGAATTGCTTAGTAAAATGAATAATAATATGAATAATTTTTTTGTGAGAGTAGCAACTATGGGAGGTAAGATGACTTAGGAACCACTTTATCCTAAGGGAAACCCTAAAGAATTAAACAAGACTCTCAAAGACTGAATGTTGATGCACCTAGTCCTTCTAAACAGAAAAAGAAAAGGAAAAATGGTAGGACTTTGCATACCTCTAGTGAATCTGAGATAGAAAAACCTCCCAAAGATAATGATGTCTCTATTCTGATGCCGAAACTCAATCTGGTAGTGAACATTCACCTAGTGATAATGAAAATGATAATGATGATGTTCATGATGATACCCAACCAAACAATGATGAAGAACCACATAATAATGTATAAATAGAACATGTTATTGATCTTCATAAACCACAACCTAAAAATAAACAAAATGATGAAAAAAAGACTTTGTGGCTAGAAAAAATGGGAAAGAAAGAGAGCCATGGGTTAAAAAACATGCCATTTCCACCTAAACCATCTAAGAAAAAATATGATGAAGAATTTGAATGCTTTGCTGAAATGATTAGGCCAGTCTTTTTGCATACCCGCTTAACTGATATCTTAAAGATGGCCCTTTATGCAAAATACATGAAAGTCATCATCACTAATAAAAGAAAGAGACCCGAAGATAAAATCTCCACCATGCTTGCTAATTATTCTTTTAAGGACGGAGTGCCTAAAAAACTTGGAGATCTTGGAATACCAACTATACCTTGCTCCATTAAAAGAAATTACGTCAAAACTGCTTTGTGTGATTTGGGAACTGGTGTTAGTGTTATGCCTTTCTCTTTATATAAAAGACTTGATTTGAATAAACTCACACCTACTGAAATATCTTTGCAAATGGCTGACAAATCAACTTCCATACCTATCGGTATTTGTGAGGATGTGCCCATTGTTGTTGCAAATGTTACTATCTTAACAGACTTTGTTATTCTTGAGATGCCCGAGGATGGAAACATGTAGATTAACCTTGGTATACCCTTTTTTGAATATTACAGGGGCTTTTATTGATTGCAATAAAAGAAAGGTCACTTTTCATATCAATGGTAATGTGCACATGGTGCACTTTCCGAAGAAACAATTCCAAGTGAATGGTGTAAATGCTATTAAAAATTCAACGACACTCACTATTGGAAGTTTTCATCTACCTCTACCTACCGCCAAAAACAAATATGATACACTTATGGTTGGGGATATGCATATCCTTGTTAAGGTATCCTAGTGTTTTACAAAAGTTCTTCAGTTTCATGCTAATGGAAAGTGGTTGTTAATAAGACTTGATCAACCTTATTAATGGATCATTTTTGAGAGATATGAAGTTGATGGATCTAGTAGGCACAACCTTCTGTACCCACTTTTTGTTTTCTATTTTTCTTAGTTAAATAAAATAAAATGACATGCTTATCCTGGTTTCTGATATCTCCATGCAACAAAAAATGACCCAAAAATAAAAGTTCTCCGAATATCCTGAAAATTTAACATGATTTTTTCTGAATATTTCTGAATTTGTGGTGCAAATAACAACAGAGCGGGTGCACCTAGTGTCCACAAGACACCAGGGCGTGCCAGTAACCCCAAGCGCGGCCTAGTGGGTTGTGGTCCCCATGTGGGTCCCCTCACCTACTTCTTTAGCCCATGTCATCTTCTACCTCCAGAAAAAAATCTCCACATCTCTCTTTCTCGTGTTCTTGCTCACAAACCCGTGAATTTCGATCTCTTTGCTCCAAGCTTCATTTCCGAAACTATTTTGGGGGATTGCTTCTTGGTATGTGACTCCCCCATATCTCCAATTAGTTTTTAATTTAGTGGTTTATTTTCAGAATGATTAGCTACTCTTGGTGCTATTGTAAATGAGCTTGCATGTTGAATTCTTAGAGTACTAAGTAGTTTGAATGCTTGCTATGGCCTCTAGGCATCCTTATGAGTAGTTGTTATCAATCTTGTGAAGTTTTGTTAACAAAACTTTGTGTCCCAATTTTTTCCAGAAATTGTTTGCAAATAAAAATGCAATTCTTTAGGAGTTCTTAGAGGAGAAGGTACTTGGGAGCATCATCAAGTGGAAGCTCGATCCGACAGTCTTATGTTGAACCAACTGCAAGCTCGATGCGGGACGCTGACACCAAATCATGCCTTTGGCCGTGTAATACATTGATGAATGGTGCGGGTATCAAGGAAGAACTTGAACAGTATGTTCACAACACTGATCTCACTCCTTTCGTTGAAGATAAGTGCACCCAAAATCTCAAACTCATAGAGACATTTACTAAGAAATTTAAATATTTTTCTTGTTAGTCTAGAGTTTCATTTAGACTTTATAATGATGCTTCCACCATGCCTTTAGACGTGTTCTCTGAAGCGTGCAAAATTCCATATTGGGGTTCAGTAGACGAACCACCAACATCTTAGTATGAGTCATTTTTGATAAATCTTTGCTACGGTGAAGATAGAGGGGTGAGATAAGGTAGAATAAAAAGCATCCATTTTCCATCTATAGTTCTATACACTACTTTGCACTTTTTAATGGCAAATGCATTGTAGGCAAGCAAGATAGCAGCATGTTGTGTGACCCTGATTTCAGTCTTATACACACTGCTATAACGGGAATTAAATGTTATAATCTAGGAGCAATTTTTGCACAGAGATCAAATCACAACGCTACTAGGGGTCACTTTTATGGTGGGATCTATGGTGCCCTTGTAGCTAAGAAGTTATGTTTATAACCTTGGTCTAACGATCCTATTTTACCTACTCAGTACTTAGACTTTGAGGCCATGAAACGTCATAAGTTACGTAAGGGCACGGTCACTAACTATACTTACAACTTAAGGTTCAATAAAGGTCCGATTGTACCTATCGTATTGCCTGCTCCTGCTCTCTTTGATAATCACAGTAAGGGGAGATATTACGTTCTTGAGAGTGAGGCCTGCGCGTACAATGTGGAGATTGAGGTTGCCAGATAGACTGAGGAGGTTGCGCCAAGAGCCTCGGTGGGCTATCACCCGTATTATTATCCAGGCTACGGATGGTGATTACCAAACTAGGCCAAAAGCCTAAGCTTGGGGGAGTACGTATTTCCACCGACATTATATTCATGTTCGCACATTTCATTCCAGTTGTTGGTGTTCACACTTTTTTATCTTATTATCCATGCTAGATTTATTTTCTTGTTTCATTTTCATGTGTTTGAAAAACTTTAAGAAAATCCAAAAATATCTCTTGCTTCTTTTCGGTTTTATTCTTAGTTTAATTAGTTGAAGTATTAAAAGAAAACCTAAAAATATTTCTTGTTTCTTCTTTTGTTTGTTGGGAGTTCTCCCGTGTAAATATTTTTTGTCATTTTTATTTTTCCTTCTTTAAATTGCTTTCTTCAAGAAAAAACTAAAAACTCTAGAAAAAATCGGTTTGTTTCTCTAAAATTATCTTCCTTTTATTGAGTCATACAAAGGAGAAGACCGCGATGAAAATGTTGAGTGGCTTTGAAAGCACATTTGCTCCCTTGGTGGTTTTGGTAATTAATAACAACATATATGTCATTGAACTAATGTTTCCACTAAGCATGTTTCAGGAAAAGTTCAATGATGGGTTGGCAAAAGGATTTGGAATACCCTAAGATGCAAGGAAATAGATTGGCAAAGCTTCAAGCAAAGGACTCTACATTTTACCTTTTGTGAACTTTGAGTCCATAGGAAAGCCAATACTATTAAAAGGGGTAAGGTTTTGTTGGTGAACAAAATGCTCAGACGTGCACAAGTGATAGTCACCACATACACCCACAAGCTCTTCCACAAAAGTTTGTCCAAAGTCAAATATCCAAATTCGGTGCAACAAACACTTTCCACTCGGTGCCACCGATTCTCAGCCTCACATAGACTCAGCCAAACCCTAGCATTTCGGTGCAACCGATTCCATTTCTATGCCACCGAGTTTGGGTTGCCAACTTCCTATTATGCAAGTTTACAAAACCGGTCCCGCCAAGTTTTCTGAATCGGACTCACCAAGTTCGGCAATCTGACTGTTGGTCACCTAATCGGTGCAACCGAGTTGTATGTATCGGTCTCACCGAGATTCAAAAGTTCTTACCTTTGAGGCAACTTGGTCCCACCGAGATTTACATATCGGTGTCACCGATTCTGACTTATTAGGTGTAACGGTTGGATTTTTTGAGATGCCTATATATACCCCTCCACCGCCACTCACTAGAGAGAGACGCACTCAGAACAGTTTCCCACTCATACCTACTGATTTTCTAAGAGAGAACCACCTACTCATGTGTTGAGATCATGTCATTCCATTCCTACCATATGAATCTTGATATCTAGCCTCCCCAAGTTTCTTTCCACCCAATCAACCTCTTACACCAAGCCAAATCTGTGAGAGACTGAGTGTGTGTTGAGGAGTCTATCATCTTGAAGGACAAGAGCAAGGAGTTCATCGACATTATCGAGCCTATTACCTTTTGGAGGGTGGTGCCTCCTAGATTGGTTAGGTGTCGCTTGGGAGCCTCCTACTTTGTGTTGTGGAGTGAACCAAGAAGTTTGTAAGGGCAAGGAGATCGCCTACTTCGTGAAGATCTATCCCAAGTTTGGCTAGTCCTCCGTGAACGTAGGCCATCATGGTATAGTCAAGGTTACTTCTTCGTGGAACCCTCCATGGGTAGAGCCCTCTGTGGACTCTCGCGACCGTTACCCTCCATGGGTTGAATACTACATGAAAGTGGATGTACGATAGCACCACCTATCGGAACCACGGGAAAAATCATTGTGTCACCAATTACGTTTGATCTTCCTACCCTTCCTTTACTTACATGTTTGTCTTTAATTTCCGCTAAAATACTCGTAGACATGCATGTGTAGGTGTACTTGACATACTATGAATGCTAAAATCTGCCAAGACTTAAATTGGGCAAAAGTAGTTTTTTATTTGGTCAAGTAGTCTAATCAACCCCCCCCCCCTCTAGCACTACTTTTGATCCTACAGGCTCTCATATGCACTACTATTTTTCTAACAAAGAGCCCATATTACTTTGTTTTCTCCTCTTGAATAAAATGCTTGCAGATTCCATCTTTGTCCACGGCACTCTTGCACTATTATTACTTTGATATCATTCGGTCGTGCAAGTGTAAGGTACTAATGACGATATTTGATGAAGTGACTGTGGCAGAGAGAAGCGGATATGAACTAAACTTGTTTTTGGTTTTTTAAATATGTTTAACCTAGTATCGATGATTTATAATATTATGATCAAACATGTTTGCAATGACAATTAGAGATTATAGTTGCTCATACATTCTTAAGTAGCTATGAGTGGATAATGATTTAACTTGGATGTCAACCTGCATTAAAATGGTTATGATGTAGTATGATGATATGGTATCCTCCTTTGAATGTTTCAAGTGGCTTGACTTGGCACATGTCCATGCATGTAGTTGAATCAAACCAACATAGCCTTCACAATATTTATGTTCATGGTGTCCATATCCTACTCATGATAGCATTCATTGTTTATTATTCATAATGCATATTCATGACCGTTTTTGCTCTCTTGATGGTCGATTCTCAACCTATTTGCCAGCTTTCACTTGTACTAAGCGGGAATACTGCTTGTGCGTCAAGATCCTTAAACCAAAGTTATTCCAGATGAGTCCACTATATCTATCTATATGCAGTATTACCCTGTTGTTCCAAGGAAATTCGCATGTGCCACCTCTAAAATTTCAAATGAACATCTATTTTGTCTGCCTGGCCCGCTCATGGAGCGGCAGGGGGCACTTAGTATCTTCCATGCTAAGCGGGTTATTCTCATGATGAGTGTTTATTCACTCATCCTTGCATGAGAGGGGTGGTAATAGGGATTCCCAGTCCCGAAATCAAAAGAAATGCAGTTAATTAAACAAAACTCCTCCAGGAATGTTGTTGGTATGGACGGTACCCATGGATTCGGCTAGCTATGGAGTGTGTTTGTTGGTGGAGGGGGAGTAAAACTTTACTTTTACTGCTTGGAACCGCCACTAATGTATTTAGCATGGAAGATATTGATAACTCTTGGTCGTAACACGGACAGGAAGGGTGCACTTCCCAAAATTATATTTATCTTTGATTTAAGCTTTGAGCTCTAGCACCCCTGCAAGTCCCTGCTTCCCCTTGTTAAGGGACTATCTATTTACTTTCATGTTGAATCATCATCTTCTCAAATAAGCGCCAGATATGAGAGTATTATTGTCATCCTCATGCATTGTGTATAGTTAATGTTGGATGCATTACGACTAGATATTTTCTACCATGAATTACAATGTTTAGTTGTTGCTTGAACTTTGGAGGTGCTCTGCATTTATGTTTTACGGTCTCAGAAAGGGCTAGCCAGATACCTATATTGCCATATTATATATCATGATTGTTTTGACGAGGTGTTTGCATTTGAGATATTTTATTATTACTCACTTGCTTATTATGTCATTCATATGAGCTAATATAATCTTTAAGAGTTATTGTTGACATGGTTAGTCATAATCTTTGCGGAAAACATGGGTGCTACTTAAGCATATGTATGTTAACAAGAACAAAAGGGTTCGTAAAAGTTTTTATTTATCACTTTTAGTTTGTCAACTGAATTGCTTGAGGACAAGCAATGGTTTAAGCTTGGGGGAGTTGATACGTCTCCATCATATATACTTTTCCTAATGTTTTTGCTCTTGTTTTGGACTCTAATTTGCATGATTTGAATGAAACTAACCCGGACTAACGATGTTTTCAGCAGAACTACCATGGTGATGTTTTTGTGTAGAAATAAAAGTTCTCAGAATAGAACAAAACTTTTTGGAGAATTATTTTACAATAAATAAAAAATACTGGAGCCAAGAACCACTGGAGGAGGGGACCTGGTTGGGCATGGTACACCAGGGCGCGCCATCCCCCCCAAGTGCACCCTGCTGGGTTGTCCCACCTCATGGCCCCACTGACCCTAATTACGGCACTATAAATTCCTATTTTTGGAGAACAAAATCAGGAGAGGAAGTTTTATCGCGTTTCATGAGACGGAGCCACCGCCACCTGGAGAACAAATTCCTATTCCTGTTCTTCATCTGGAGGTCAGATCTTGAGCCCGTTTGGGGCTCCAGAGAGGGGAATATTTGGTCTTCATCATCACCAACCCTTCTTCATCGCCAATTCCATGATGCTCCCCGCCGAGAGTGGGTAATTCCTTCGTAGGCTTGCTGGTCGGTGAGGAGTTGGATGATATTCATCATGTAATCTAGTTAGTTTTGTTAGGGCTTGATCCCTTGTATCCACTAAGTTCTGAGACTGATGTTGCTGTGCCTTTGCCATGCTTAATGCTTGTCGCTAGGCCCCAAGTGCCATGATTTCAGATCTGAACCGTTTATATTTTCACCATTATATCTATGTTCTTGATCCGATCTTGCTAGTCATATGCACCTATTACGTGTTATGATCCGTAAATCCCAAGGTGACAATAGTTGGGATACTTTCCGGTGATGACTGTAGTTTGAGGAGTTCATGTATTCACCATGTGTTAATGCTTTGTTCCGGTTCTCTATTAAAAGGAGGCCTTAATATCCCTTAGTTTCCTTCTGGACCCTGCTGCCACGGAAGGGTAGGACAAAAGATGTCATGAAGTTCTTTTCCATAAGCACGTATGACTATTTACGGAATACATGCCTACATTATATTTATGAACTAGAATTAGTTCTATGTCGCCCTAGGTTATGACTGTTATATATAAATATCATCCAACGAATACACCAATCCAATGCCTACGAGTTTTCCACATATCGTTCTTGCTAAGTTACTATTGCTGTTGTCACTGTTACACTTGCTACAAAACCATTGCTATCACTGTTACCATTACGGTTACTATTACCACTGCTATAAAACTATCATATTACTGTGCTACTAATTACTCTGCTGTAGATATTTAATCTCCAGGTGTGGTTGAATTGGCAACTCAACTGCTAATACTTGCAAATATTCTTTGGCTCCCCTTTGTCGAATTTATAAATTTGGGTTGAATACTCCACCCTCGGAAAATGTTGCGATCCCATATACTTGTGGGTTATCAGACCCGCTGAGTACCTGGGAGGTCCATTGTTGGTAGTGTTGGGCATCAAAATCTCTGCAGCGTCTCTGTTTCTCTCGAACTCCGACTCGTCGGTCAACTCACCACCCGAAGAGGGGATTAAGTCAACGGTGGGCTAGTCGAAGTCGAGCACAGCCACCTGACCAACCGAATACTGGTGTGTCACGACATGCTCAATCCATCACCGCAGCCGAGAGCATGGAACGCTTGCGGCGGTCTCCAGAGAGGTAGAAGTACAGGGAGCCATAAGGCTCTGATGGGTGCCGAAGAAGTACGTTGTGTGTTGTTGCACTGAAGTGTGTCGCTCCCCGGGTGAGGAACGCATCTGGGTCCAGCGGTGCCTCGTGCAACCACGTTGAGCCGTCGTTAATGAAGCGAAGGGTGACAAAGAGGAACTCACTGCCGAGTTCCAACATGATGAATGGAAAAACTGGGATCCCACTTACGCCAGAATTTGCTAGACGTGCCGCCCCACGGTGGGCACCAACTATCGTGGAGTAATACTGACGGTAGTATGGGGGTACGTACGAGTGAGAGTGAAGCCTAGCTACGGCAGAAGTGTAACACTCGAATGTACGAGTTCAGGACCCACTCAAAAGCAGTAATGACCCTACATCTTGAGCCCTGAGGCCTAGTGTTTGCTTGATATGAGAGTAGATTACAAAGATACCAGGAAACCAACGCATGCTCGAGAAGTAGCAAGAAGGATTTCTGGCGCCGTTGCCAGGGAGATACATAGCAAGTCAAGATACCAAGTACCCATCACAAACTCATCTCTTGCATTTAAATTAATTGCCATTTGCCT
The DNA here is from genome assembly GCA_022496015.1 of Hordeum marinum. Lineage (NCBI taxonomy): Eukaryota > Viridiplantae > Streptophyta > Magnoliopsida > Poales > Poaceae > Hordeum > Hordeum marinum. The sequence goes on from CM039677.1 coordinate 176,910,417, forward strand.
CTCGTTTTCCTCTCTCCCACTTCTAAAACAATTTTCAGAAAATACCAAAAAGATTTGCCTTTTTATTCGCCCTTTTTCGTTCGTCTCCTTGTTTGCTTTTTCCTTGTGTGCTTGATTGCTTGCTTTGTCACGATGAATCAAGAGAATACCAAGTTGTGTGACTTTTCCAATACTAATAATAATGATTTTATTAGTACTCCGATTGCTCCCGCCACTAGTGCGGAATGTTATGAAATTAATGCTGCTTTGCTCAACCTTGTTATGAAAGAACAATTTTCCGGTCTTGCTAATGAAGATGCCGCATCCCATCTAAATACTTTCGTTGAGTTGTGTGATATGCAAAAGAATAAAGATGTGGATAATAATATTGTTAAATTTAATCTATTTCCATTCTCACTACGAGATCGTGCTAAAACTTGGTTTTCATCTTTGCCAAAAATAGTATTGAATCATGGAATAAGTGTAAAGATGCTTTTATTTCCAAGTACTTTCCGCCCGCTAAGCTCATCTCCCTTAGGAAAGATATAATGAATTTTAAGCAACTTGATCATGAACATGTTGCACAATCTTGGGAGTGGATGAAACTTATGATTAGGAATTGCCCCGCGCATGGTTTGAGTTTATGGATGATTATACAATTTTTTTATGTTGGATTGAATTTTGCTTCTAGGAATCTCTTGGATTCTGCCACGGGTGACACTTTTATGGAAATCACATTAGGAGAAGCTACTAAACTCCTAGATAATATTATGGCAAATTACTCTCAATGGCACACCAAAAGATCTCCTACTAGTAAAAAAGTGCATGGTATTGAAGAGATTAATACTTTGAGTGAAAAGATGGCTGAGTTGATGAAATTGTTTGCTAGTAAGAGTGTTCCTATTGATCCTAATGATATGCCTTTGTCTTCTTTGATTGGAAATAATAATGAATCTACGGATGTGAATTTTGTTGATACGAACAATTTTGGTAATAACGCTTATAGAGGTAATTTCAACGCTAGACCGTTTCCTAGTAATTCCCCTAATAATTATGGTAATTACTAAAACAATTCTTATGGAAATTATAATAAGATTCCCTCTGATTTTTAGAATAATATTAATGAATTCATTAGTACGCAAAAAGATTGCAATGATATGATTGAAGAAAAATTGCTCAAGATTAATGATTTGGCTAGGAACGTTAATACAATTTCTCTTGAGACTGATTCTTTAAAAACTAGATCCATTCCACTCAAGCATGATATTAATGAGTCTTCAAAATCTATGAGAATTTCTATTGATGAGTGTAAGGAAAGAACCGCTAGAGTTCGTGCTAAGCATGAATGGCTTGAAAAAGTATGTTCTCGTGATAATATTGATGAAGATCTTAAAGTGATTGATGTGACTCCTATTGAATCTTTTTTTCCAATATTAATCTTGATAATTATGGGACTGGAGATGAGTCAACTTTAGTTAAAAGGCGTCCCAATGATTCGGAGTTTATACATCTTGATGCTAAGATTGATAAAAGTGGGATTGAAGAGGTCAAAACTTTAAATAGCAATGAACCCACTCTTTTGGATTTCAAAGACATTAATCTTGTAGCTGCTCTTTGATTGATTGTATTTCCTTGTTGCAATCCATGTTGAATTTTCCTCATGCTTATAATCAAAACAAGGCTTTTACTAAACATATTTTTGATGCCATGATGAAAGCTTTTGAAGAAAAACTTGAGTTGGAAGTTTATATACCTAGAAAGCTATATGATGAGTGGGAACCTACTATTAAGATTAAGATTAAATATTATGAGTGTCATGCTTTGTGTGATTTGGGTGCTAGCGTTTCCACAATTGCAAAAACTTTATGTGATGTGTTAGGTTTCCGTGAATTTGATGATTGTTCCTTAAATTTGCATCTTGCAGATTCCACTATAAATAAACCTATGGGAAGAATTAATGATGTTCTTATTTTTTCAAATAGGAATTATGTGTCCGTAGATTTCATTGTTCTTGATATAGATTGCAATCCTACTCCTATTATTCCTGGTAGACCTTTCCTTAGAATGATTGGTGCAATTATTGATAAGAAGGAAGGGAATATTAGATTCCAATTTCCATTAAGGAAAGGCATGGAAAAGTTTCCTAGAAAGAAAATAAAATTACCTTATGAATCTATCATGATAGATACTTATGGATTGCATACCAAAGATGACAATACTTAGATCTATTGCGTTTTGCCTAGCTAGGGGTGTTAAACAATAGCGCTTGTTGGGAGGCAACCCAATTTTATTTTGATTTCTGCATTTTGCTTATGTTTTGGTGTGTTTGGCACATTATTACTTATGTAGTAATTGTATTTTTGTGCTTAAATTAGTGTTTGAGACAAATAAAACCTTTGGGGTGATCTATGGTAGTTGTTGATTTGATCTTGCTGGAAAACAGAAACTTTTACGCTCAGTCCAGGATTTTTCTGAATTTTTTAGAGCGTCAAATTGATCTGACATTTTTACACAGGATTTATATACGAATTTACCTGGTTATCCTAATTTTTCAGAAATTTAAGAGTTCCATAAGTATTCGAAGTTTACAGATTGCTACAGATTGTTCTGATTTTGACAGATTCTGTTTTCTTTGTGTTGTTTGCTTATTTTGATGTATCTATGGGTCGTATCGGGTGGTATGAGTCATGGAAAAGTTAGAATACAGTAGGTATTACACAAATACAACTAAATAATGAGTTCACAACAGTACCTAAAGTGATGATTTATTTTTCTTGTACTAACGGATCTCATGAGTTTTCTATTGAGTTTTGTGTTGTGAAGTTTTCAAGTTTTGGGTGAAGATTTGATGGACTATGGAATAAAGAGTGGCAAGAGCCTAAGTTTCGGGATGACCAAGGAACCCCAAGTAATATTCAAGGATACCAAAAATCCCAAGCTTGGGTATGCCCCGGAAGGCATCCCCTCTTTCGTCTTCAATCCATCGGTAAATTTACTTGAGGCTATATTTTTATTCACCACATGATATGTGTTTTGCTTGGAGCGTCTTGTATGATATGAGTATTTTCTTGTTAGTTTTCCACAATCATCCTTGCTGCACACATCTTTTGAGAGAGACACGCTGAATCGTCAATTTGTTAGAATACTCCATGTGCTTCACTTATATCTTTGTGCTAGGCAATGTTGCTCTAGTGCTTCACTTATATCTTTATAGAGCATGGTGGTGTTATATTTTATAGAAATGATTGAACTCTCATTCCTCACTTATATTATTTTGAGAGTTTCTTAAAACAGCATGGTAATTTTTTTAGGTCATGAATTTAGTCCTAATATAATGGGCATCCAAGAGGGATATAATAAAAACTTTCATATTAAGTGCATTAAAAACTATGAGAAGTTGTATTCCTTGCATATAGTTTTGAGATAATAGGGATGGTAATATGAGAGTCATGCTAGTGAGTAGTTGTGAATTGAAGAGATACGTGTGTTAATGCATGTGATTCCCATAGCATGCACGTATGGTGAACCGTTATGTAACGAAGTCGGAGCATAATTTGTTTAATGATTGTCGACCTTTGTGTGAGGGTCGGGAGCGCGCTATGGTTAACTCCTACCAACCTGTCCCCTAGGAGCATGCGTCTAATGCTTTGTTTGATAACTAATAGACTTTTGCAACAATTATGTGAGTTCTTTATGACTAATGTTGAGTCCATGGATTATACGCACTCTCACCCTTCCATCTTTGCTAGCCTCTCTAGTATCGCACAACTTTCGTCGGTACATCAAACCCTCCTTCCTCAAAACAGCCACCATATATTCCGCAAAAAAGCCACCATACCTACCTATTACGGCATTTCCATAGTCATTCCGAGATATATTGCCATGCAACTTCCATCATGTAGTTTCTCTATGACTTGCATCATCACTACATATTGCATATAGAGTCGTATTTTGTCATAGGAATCGAGTTGTAATTTCTTTTTATTTGAGTTATAAGTAAATAAAAGTGTGATGATTTTTCATTAATAGAGCATTGTCCCATGAGAGAAAAGGATTATGGAGGCTATGACTCCCTCACAAGTTTGGATGAGTATCCGAACTTTACAAAAAATAAAAGAGGACAACGAAGCCCAAACAAAAAAATAAAAGAGGCCAAAGAAGCCCACCAAAATAAAAAATAAAAATAAAAATATGAGAGAAAGAGAGAAGGGACAATTTCTACTTCCTTTTTCCACACTTGTGCTTCAAAGTAGCACCATGATCTTCGTGATAGAGAGTCTCCTATTTTGTCACTTTAATATAACTAGTGGATATTCATTATGCACGACCACTTAGTTTTATTTTTGAGCTTTCATACACTTATAGCTCTAAGTGCATTTGTTGCATGGCAGTCCCTACTCACTCACATTGATATCTATTGATGGGCATCTCCATAGCCCGTTGATACGCCTAGTTGATGTGAGACTATCTTCTCCTTTTTCTCCTTGCACCTCCTCCATATTCTATTCCACTTATAATGCTATATCCATGGCTCACGCTCATGTATTGCGTGAGAGTTGAAAAGGTTTGAGAACACCAAAAGTGTGAAACAACTGCTTGACTTGTTCATCAGGGTTGTGCATGATTTAGATACTTTGTGTGGGGAATATGGAGCATAGCCAGACCATATGATTTTGTAGGGATAACTTTCTAAGGCCATGTTATTTTTAAAGGACACGACTACTTTGTTGGTGTGCTGGAAGTATTATAGTTTTTATGTCAATATTAGACTATTGCTTTGAATCTTACGGATCTGAATATTCATGACACAATAAAGAATATTACATGGATAAATATATTAGGTAGCATTCCACATCAAAAATTCTGTTTTTATCATTTACCTACTCGAGGACGAGTAGGAATTAAGCTTGGGGATGTTGATGCGTCTCCAACGTATCTATAATTTTTTATTGTTCCATGCTATTATATTATCCATTTTGGATGTTTTATATGCATTAATATGCTATTTTATATTATTTTTGGGACTAACCTATTAATCTAGAGTCTAGTGCCAGTTTTTGTTTTTTCCTTGTTTTTGACTTTCGTAGATAAGGAATATTAAATGGAGTCCAAACGGAATAAAACCTTCGGAGTGATTTTTTCTGGAACAAAAGGAAACTATGAGACTTGAGAACCAAGGCAGAGGAGCCTCCGTGGGGCCACAAGCCCTAGGGCCGTGGCCAGGGGGTGGCCGCGCCGGGCAGGCTCGTGGGCCCACAGCTGCTCCCCTAACCCTAATCTTTGGCCTATAAACTCCCAAATATTCCATCATTATCAGAACGAGCCACAAAAACACTTTTCCGCTGTCAGAAGCCTCCATTCCCGAGAGATCCAATCTTGGAGCCTTTTTCGGTAATCTGCCGGAGGGGGATTCGATCACGGAGAGCATCTATATCAACTCCATTGCCCCTCCGATGATGCTTGAGTAGTTCACCACAGACCTACGGGTCCATATCTAGTAGCTAGATGGCTTCTTCTCTCTCTTTGCTTCTCAATGCCATGTTCTTCATGATCTTCATGGAGATCTATCTGATGTAATACTCTTTTGCGGTGTGTTTGTCGAGATCCGATGAATTGTGGGTTTATGTTCAGATTATCCATGAATATTATTTGAGTCTTTCCTGAATTCTTATATGCATGATTTCATATCTTTGCAAGTCTCTTCGAGTTATTGGTTTGGTTTGTCCAACTAGATTGGTAATTCTTGCAATGGGAGAAGAGCTGAGTTTTGGGTTCAATCTTGCGGTGTCCTCACCCAGTGAAAAAGTAGGGGTAGCGAGGCACGTATTGTATTGTTGCCATCAAGGGTAAAAAGATGGGGTTTTCATCATATTCTTGAGTTTATCCCTCTACATCATGTCATCTTACTTAATGTGTTACTCTGTTCTTCATGAACTTAATATTCTAGATGCAGGTAGGAGTCGGTTGATGTGTGGAGTAATAGTAGTAGATACAGAATCGTTTCGGTCTACTTGTCACGGACGTGATGCCTATATGCATAATCATTGCCTTGGATATCTTCATAATTATTCGCTTTTCTATCAATTGCTCGACAATAATTTGTTCATACACGGTAATACTTGCCATCATGAGAGAAGCCATCTAGTGAAACCTATGGCCCCCGGGTCTATTTTCCATATTATACTTTCAGATCTAAAACCATAAATACCAAAAATACTTGCTGCCATATTTTTACTTTTAGTTTTACTTTCCGTTCAACCATCCTATTAGATCTATCTCTATTAGATCTCATCCTTGCAAGTAACCATGAAGGGATTGAAAACCCCTTTATAGTGTTGGGTGCAAGAGTTTGATTCTTTGTGCAGGTACATATATTGGTGTCTCGCTTGTATCTCCTACTAGATTGATACCTTGGTTCTCAAAAACTGAGGGAAATACTTATCTACTTTGCTACATCAAACCGTTCCTCTTCATGGGAAACTAACGCATGCTCCAGAAGTAGAATTTCTCCCGAATTCGCTCTTTTAACCAGGCTGCAAATTTGGAGTTGTGCTCTCTAATGATCTCGGCATCGGTCCTCCTTCTCCCTGCCATTGCATACTCTCTCTTTAAGGTGTCCTTGTGAGTCTGCTGCCAACGAGTGATTATACCTTCTTGTTGTAACACCACTGTTTCATTCATTCGGTCACATAGGCATGGATGATGCTTCCATCCGGATGAGCCCTGTTACAAACGTAACCCTTCACAGTTTCATTCATTCTTTCAAACGGGAACATGGTATGCAAGAATGTCGGTACAAGGTCTTTAACCTTAGAAACAACATGAACTAGGAGATGCACCATCACATCAAAGAATGACGGGGGGAAATATATCTCAAGATCACATAGTATTGTGACAATCTCTTCTTGTAGTCGAGTGAGATGTCGCACGCTGGTCGACTTTCGAGAGAAAACATCGAAAATGTTGCAGAAGTCAAGATGTGTGTTGTGAACGTGATCATCCATTATCCCTCTGAGGGCTACAGGAAGTAATTGTGTCATCATCACATAACAATCATGGGACTTCATGTTGCTAAACCTTTGCTTTTTTGTCAAGATATCTGCGTATGAGCCCCGAGTAACCAGAAGGAAGTTTGATGTCGTCAATGCAATTGAAAAGTTGATGAATCTCATCCTCGTCGTGCATGAATCAAGCTGGGGGAAATAATCTTCTTTGTTTTTTTCACGGTTTTTCCCTTCGTTGTCTCGTCGGCTATGGCGATGTTTTTGCCATTGGCCATCTCCTTGGTTCTTTTAAGGGACGCGGGTTAGAGATCTTCCCTGATACATATATCTTTGAAGTCTTGTCTTGCCCTTGTACCATCTTTACTTTTTTCTGGCATGTCAAACAGTGTGCCAAGCAACTCTCATAGATTTTTTGTGTGATATGCATCATATCAAGAGAATGCGGCAAACTGAGTAGTTCCCAATACTTCAAGCTCAAAAAAACAGACTTTCTTTTCCATACTTTTAGTAGCACTTTCTTGGCCTTCTTTTTCTTCTTTACTGGCTTTGGGCAATCTATCCAATTCTTTAACATCTCATGGATTTCTTCTCCACTCCTCTTACGTGGTGGCCCTCGGGCCTCATCCATGTTGTCGAACAGGTCACCATGACTTCTCCACTCATCTTCTTTGTCAAGCCACCATCGATGGCCCATGAACACTATTTTGCAACTGCCCTTTTTTGATAGCTGGAGAAAAGATGTGGCATCCATACATTTAACACATCCGCGATGTCCATGACACGCTTGTCCTGAAATATATCTGTAACCTAGATAATCATGAACGGTCATGAGCAATGTTGCTCTCATTGGAAAATAGTTTCCAATGCTGGTTTCCTACGTTTCTCTTCATCCTTCCATAATATGTCTAACTCCTCCTTCAATAGCTCAAGATATGTGTTGATATCGTTGCCTGGTTGGAGCGGTCCTTGTATGAGCATTACCTTGTGTATCTACTTTTGTTTCATCCAGAGCCAAGGCAGGAGGTTGTACAACCAAACAAACATGGGCCATGTATTATGCGTGCTACTCTGCTTTCCAAATGGATTTAGTCCATTGCTATTGACACCCAACCTGGGGTTTCTTGGTTCTGCTGTCAATTATGGTTCAATGCAGTCGAGTGCTTTCCACTGACAACCATCCGCAATATGTCTCAGAATGCCATCGTTTTTGGATTTCCTGGTCTTTTCCAAGTCATGTTCTTTGCTTCCTTCACGTTAGAGTAATAACGTTGCGGGCGTGGAATAAACGAAAGGTACCATACAACCTTTTGAGGATCCTTCTTTCCAGGCTTGTATCGGAGTTCCTTGCAAGTTGGACACTCTGTTTTGTGCTCATGCTCGTTACGATATAAGATGCAATCATTCATGCAAGCATGATATATTACATGCGGCAAATCAAGAGGGCACACGATCTTTTTTGCCTCATCAACACTCTTAAGCAACAAATTCCCCTTAGGAAAAACTATATGTAAATATTCCAATGTAGCGTCCAGACTTGCATTTGTGCTCTTAAATCATGCCTTGATGTCTAGAAGTTTGAGCATGACATGCAAGCGGGTGTGCTCAGGATCACAACCTTCATACAGTGGAGCATTCGCGTCTACCTCCAATTGCGCCAACTTGAGAGCCTCCTTAATACCAGCTCTTTCATTTGTCGTCTTCTTCTGAATCAGTTCTTTAACATGGGGATCATGTAGCAATTCAGCCAACGACATATCCTGGGTGACATGGTCCTCTTCATGTTCGGGTGGCGTTTCATCATTTCCTCCTTCAGGCGCATGTTCATTATTGTTTCCTCCTTCTGGTAGCCCTGTTAATTCATCATTGAAAGGGTTCTCTACTTCCATATCCGACGCTCCGTCGTTGTCATCATGTACATCATCATTCTCCTCACCATCCTCTGTACATCATGTATAACCTTCAACGAAACCACGACAAAGCAAGTGCACGAGGACGCTACCATCGAACGGGTTATGGAAAATTCCATTTTTGCAGGCCTTACATGGACATAATATCTGTGTTTCACACTTTTGTATCATATTTGTCACCGCGAAATTAAGAAAGGCCTTCACACTTCGATCCATATTGAATCTTTTGATAGATCAAAGTATCCTGTAAAGGTAAATACAAAAGGAATTACATATATATCAAGCGGGGGCATACAAATTTTCGGCATGACCTTTTGCTAAAAGTGGTACGTATTGAGTACCAAAAATTTGACGAAACGGAAATGAATCAACGTTTCGTCAAAACATTGGCAACTCTCTCTCTACAAATTCGCCATCCATGCACGTTTTTCCATTTAGCAATCACACACGTACATAACATGCATAATTAAACGACGAGGAAGTGTTTTGTGTTAATTACCTCAAGCAGAAAAGACACGAGTCGAGCTAGTCCTCAGTCGATCCTGCGAGAAGCCGGTCGACCATACGTAGGTTGGTGGGCGCCATTAATGAAGGGTGAAGGAAAATTTAATGGAGGTGGGTGGGGGAGAGAGCTAGATATCCCCCCGTAGTCTCAGCATTAGGAGTAATGATGTTGAGACTTGAGTGTATGTCGGTGAAAGATGCATTCGGAAGTCCTTTGGTGAAAATGTCAGCAAATTGAGCACTGGTAGGTACATGAAGAACACAGACCTCGCCAAGAGCCACCTTCTCTCAAATGAAGTGTATGTCAATCTCAATGTGCTTGGTGTGATGATGTTGAACTAGATTGGAAGCCATGTATACTGCAGAGATGTTATCACCATAAATGATGGTGGCACGATCAAGTGGGCGATGAAGTACCACGAGAAGCTGACGCAGCCACAGCGCTTCAGCCACAGCATGAGCAACCAACCTATACTCGGCCTCGGTAAAAGACCTGGAAACTGTTGCCTGCCTTTTACAACACCAATAAAACAAGATTATCACCAAAATAAACACAATATCCGGATGTGGACCATCAATTATCTCAACAACCTGCCCAGTCTGCATCAGAATAAACTATCAAGCTTGTAGGAGAAGATGAGAAGACCATGATCAAGAGTTCATTTTAAATAGCAAAAAATGCGGTGGACGTGAGCTTGCTGAACGGAGTATGAAATGTCCGGCCTAGTAAGAGTGGCATATTGAAGGGCACCGGTGATGCTACGATACAAAGTGGGGTCAGAAACAGGATCACCATTAGCCGACAATTTGGCAGCAATGTCGGTCGGTGTATGAGAGGGTCGACAATCAGACATACCAGAACGAGAAAGCAAGTCTAAAAGATAGGATCATTGAGAGATAAAAAGGGTGGACTTTGTGCGAGAAACGGTAATGCCAAGAAAATGATGAAGAGGACCAAGATCAGTCATGGAAAATTCATGAGTAAGAGAAGAGATTATATGTTGGAGAAAAGAGTCAGAGCTAGCCGTGAGAACTATATCATCAACATAAAGCAAGAGATAGGCAGTGTGGGAAGAGGAGCGAAAAATAAATAATGAAGAATCAGATTTGGATGGAATGAAGCCTAGTGTTTGACATCTAGCTGATGAATGGGCCAAGAGAGGAAACAGCAAGACTAAGAACAACGCGAATAGTACTTGGTTTAACAACGGGAGAAAAGTTTCATCAAAATCAATGCCATGTTGCTAAGAAAAACCACGACACACCCATATGGCTTCGTAACGAGCAAGAGTGTCATCTGAATGAAATTTATGACAAAAAAACCCATTTTCTAGAAACAAAATTAACACCAGGAGGTTTGGGAACAAGAGTCCATGTATTATTTTGCTGAAGAGCGTTAAATTCATCGCGCATATCTGAGAGCCAAGGGGATCAAGAAGAGTTTGTTTGTAAGAAGTGGGAATAGGAGAGAGGGTTGGGGTGGCTGTGAGGTTGAGGAATTTTGTGGGTAGAAGGAATCCACGTTTTCCGCGGGTGCACATGACGTGATCATTAGTGGGTGGTGGAATGGGTACGACATTGGGTGGGAGTGGTGGTTGGGATGGTGGAGAAATCTTGGAGGAAGAGGAAGAATATATAGAAGTGGTGGGTCTGGAGATGTCTGTTGTGGTAGGATGGGGTGAGCAGGGTGCCTCAGGCGCTGATTGTCGGGTCTGCCGGCTGCCTCGGGCTTGCCAGACTCCGCACCAGCTGCATTGGGACTGCCGACTGCCGGCCTAGCAGCTGCCTCGCTGGCTATGCCGGGCTTGCCGGCTGCCGGCTGCCTCGGGTCGTTGATTGTCGGGCTCGCCGGGCCTATCGGGCTTGCCGGGCCTGTCGGCTGCCTCAGGCTTGCTAGGCTCGCTGCGGGAGAGGGAGAGGTCACGGCAGAGGTGGGGCAGAGGTCTGCGGCTGTAGAGATGACCGAAGAAGGGACGAGGGGAGGTGTTTTGGTGGTGATGGTTTGCTGGTAATTGGGTGATGCGGTGTTAGTGACAGAATCAGGAAAAGTGTTTTCATCGAATGTGACATGGCAAGAGACAAGCACGCGACCAGAAGATGGATCGAAACAGCGATATCCTTTATGATCGTCAGAAAGACCAAGATGAATGCAAGGTAGTGAACGTCGTTCGAGTTTGTTGGAGGCGGTAGAGGCGGTGGTCGGAAAAAAAAGACAGCCAAAAACACGCAAAAAAGAATAATCGGGGTGGGAGAGAAAAAGAGATTGAAAAGACGAATAAAGAGTACATGTCTTAGTTGGTCGAATATTTAGAAGTAGTGTGGCAGTGCGAAGGGCTTCGGCCCAAAACTAGAGGGAAGAGAAGCTTGTAATAGCAAGGTGCGAAGAATATCATTAATGGAGCAAAGAAAGCGTTCAGATTTACTGTTTTGAGGGGAGGTATAAGGACATGAAAAACGAAGAAGAATGCCTTGAGAAAGAGAGAGAAGTTGTGGTTTTGAGTGTTGTCAAATTCTCGACCATTATCACATTGAATAAATCTAATTGGCAAGCCAAAGTGTGTAAGAACATATTGTAGAAAATTGAGAAAGATGGCATGTACTTCAGACTTAGCTCGAATATGAAAAGTCCAAATATAATGAGAATAATCATCCAAAATTACAAGATAATATTTGTAACTAGAGATACTAGGGACGGAGAGGTCCATAAATCACAGTGAATTAATTCAAATGGAAAAGTGCTAAGGGTAGTAGAAGTTCCAAAAGGGTATTCTAACATGTTTGCCGCATTGACAGGCATTATAGAGAGAGGGATTATGAGGAACACTAGAACTAGGAATACAAAATTCTTGAAGGAAAGATGACAAGGTGGTTTTATTGGGGTGTCCTAGACGACGATGCCACAAATCAACTGATGCTAGCATGGCTTGGGGAGTGGATGTAGGTGCGCCATGAAGCGGATAAAGATCGCCCGTGCTATTGTACCCAGCATGGACCTCCCCCGTTGTCAGATCCTTCACAGACAAACCAAAAGGGTCAAAAGCCAAAATAACTTTATTGTCAATGCAAAATTGGTGAACAGAAATAAGACTTTTTATTAGGGAAGGGACAACAAGAATATTGCGGAGAAGAAAATTGGCGTAAGAGGAAGAGATGTAAGAATGATCGGTGCAGGAAACAGGTATGGTGGAACCAACACCAATGGTGACCATAGAAAAAACAGAAGGGAAACAAGCTGGCAACAAATTCATATTTGAAGACATATGCCAGGATGCGCCAGAATCGAAAATCCAATCCGTACCTTCGTTATTGAGAGTAAAGTTGTTCATGGAGTTGATGAAGGCGGCTTGATCCCAGGCCGGCTGCGGTGGAGGAGCAGAGGGGGCAGTATCCTACATGGGAGCGTAGGGCTGGATTGGCTGTTGGTAGTAGCCGGCCGGGGCCCCATGGTGCCGTAGGGAGCCGGCATGGTGTAGTAAGGTGGTAGGAGTCCTGGCGCGCTGGGGTGGCGTAGGGGTGGCGGTGTAGACATGCGTCGGTGGCTTGTGCCCAAGGAGTCCAGGAGAGCCGGTGGCCGGGCGGAGACCAGGGCTCCACATGCCCGTGTAAGTAGGCGGGGCGCCGTACGGCGAAGGGGCCGAGCAGGGCATCGGCCAAGCTTGAACAAGGTCGGTCCAGGGATCGTGCTAAGGCTGCCATGTCGAGGGAGCCGGTGGCAATGGAGCGGCCGATGGCGGAGCTGGTGCAGCGCCGGCGGAGCGAGATGCAGGGGGTGGTAGATCAGATTCTTGCCCCTGTAGTTCGGGCTCGGGCGCCAGCCTAGGGGCGATGGAGGAGCTGCTGCCGTCGCAGTAGGAGAGGAGGGTGCGGCAGATTGGCGCAGCAGCCCAGGCGCGTGAGGCGCGGCCGCGGCAGGAGCGGCGGCGTGAAACACCTACGGTGGTCATTGTGCCTTGCGAGCTTGATTCTTCTCTTCTTGATGGAGGAGGGAGCGAACCTCCTTGAAGGTGGGGTAGGGCTTGAGCATGAGGATGAAGGACTGCTGCTTCTCGAACTGCTTGCTGAGGCCGACGAGGAGGGCCTTGATGAGGGCACGATCGTCGACGTGGTCGCCGAGTTCAGGAAGTTCGTCGACGATAGCCTTGATCCGCTGGCAGAAAACGGTGACTGTGGCATCTCCCTGGACGGTCGTATGAAGCTCGGTGTTGAGGGCATTGATGCGCGCCCAGAGTTGTCCTGGAACAGCTGCTGGAGGGAGGCCCAAAGATCGGCAGCGGTGGCGTCGTTGGAGGAGACCAGATTGAAGAGCTCCGTGGAGATGTGGGTGTAAATCCACGGGATGATGGCGAGATCGTCTGTCACCCAGCATGGATCGGCGGGCTGCGGTGGGTATGACGGGTCGATGTGGTGGCGGAGGCCGCAACGGCCTAGGTGGATGTTGAAGAGGTGCCGCCAATGGTAATAGTTGTGGGTGCCAAGATCAAGAGAGATCGGGATGAAGGGGGAGACATCGGCGATGGTGTCGGCTAGGGAGATTATTGGTAGTTGAGGAGGAGCTAGTTGGGTGGTTGTAGAGGAAGAAGAGGTAGGGGCACCGGCGGCGCGGAACTCGACCATGAAGATGAGGGGCCGAGTAGGCCGGGGCGTTGGCGTTGGCGGCGGTGCCATGCCACGTGCGGAAAAACCTAGGCGTCTGATACCATGATAATTGGAGAATAATAATTGTATTGTTTGAGGCCTCAAAGGGTTGTTTATATGGATTACAAAACTTGGACTCCGAGACTAATAGAGATAGATTACAATCCAAAACCAGCAGGACCATAATACCGTAACCAACATATACTCTAATAGATGGGGCTGGTAAGGAAGGAGCTAGTGCCCATCATGGTGAGGGAGCCCGGGGCTGAATGGATGTGATCGGTTGGGAGGCTAGGATCGGGAGAGCTGATACCAAGAAAACAAATGCATTTGCTGTAGATCACACCTCATTATGGCACATTGTATTAGCAATATATAGGAGTACAAGCCTTGAGAATCAAGGAATATCAGAGAGATTCCTAACCGAATTTATACACAAGAGATTCAATAGGATATCTGATTATTTCCTATACACCATCTATGAACAAAAGGAATACTTTAACATTCACGTCCACGGCAACGTTCGGGTTATGGGCTCCGACGAGGAAGAGTAGGTTATGGAAGACGGCGGTGGATCGAGTCTCGTGAGCCGAGCCGGCTAATGTCCCATGTCCTACTCTACCTCGCCGGCAGCCGGACTGACACTACCAGGGGCGCAGCCAGCCGCCGGACATGGGCACGGCGGAGCCGGACGACCTCTCCTTAGTATTAGGTTTACGTTGCACGTAATAATATGGATTTGACGTTTCTAATTTGAGGTATCCTGATATAGAATGCATTATTTGAGGCGTGATCGCTTAGTGTCCGCGGACGCGCCCGGGCACGTCCGTGGACGTTTGAGGATCCAGATTTGTAAGGTCCGGCTGTAGATGCTCTTCAACAGAAAAACGGTGCATTGTGCGTTAAAAAAAATTACAGCATGAAAATAGCCTTTTTGCACACGGGAGCGATGAAGTGATTTAACAGACATAACGCCCAATCCAACTGACTCCATATACAGCAGCTTGTTCCATACAGTGCGCACAATCCGACGTACCAAATTTGAGACCCGGATAGCGCTTTGTAGCACGTGCGCTAAAGTTTTTTGACACGCACTATTTTCATGCCTCTGCTAGAGCGATTGTTTTGTGTCTCTATCACACAAAAATCATCACTTTTAGGGCGTGTGGCTTTTTTAGCTGCTATGTTAAAGATGCTCTAAGTAAATTCGTATCTAGCATTACCAGGGCATTAGTCCGACCAAGCAAAAAACAACCAAAGCCAGACGAGCAACCATTGATAAAACGAAGACAGATACGCAAAATGAGCTAACATCAAAGTCAGCCAGAAGAAACTCATCCAACGCTCTCTGTCTAGCATCATCCAAATCCCTCGTGGACAGAGATCAGAGCAGAGTGTAGTCTGAATCTTAGCCATGAAGATTGACGGCAGCAGCTGCTTCCGCTGAAAGAACGAGCGAGATGTCGGTTCAGGAGAAAAAGACACGGCGGTTATTGCAGCTCTTATTGCCATCGCTGGTCGTCGCTTGCGAGGCGGGGCAGGACGGCACCGGCGGGCCTGGGCATAGAACCGGGTGCTGTGCCGTAAGATAAAGGCAGGCATCCTGAAGCTGAAAGGGAACTCTTGGTTGAAAGTTGAAACTGTGTTTTTTGCTGAAAGGAATTCAGGTGTAAATCTGAAGATCCAATCGCGAGTGGAGTTTCTGCAGAATTGCAGTGTCATTGTCTGAAGTTTGGTCATGCAAGCTAGCCATCTGACACAGGGAATCGAACCCGGGGTGAGGGCAAAAAAAAAGGAAAAAAGAGTTGCACCAGCCGGGAATCGAACCCGGGTCTGTACCGTGGCAGGGTACTATTCTACCACTAGACCACTGGTGCTTACATGTCTAATTTTGAAATGTTATATTTTAGAAATACTTGTTTTGCTGTCCAAAGGAGGAATATTTCTTTACCTTTACCTAATATTAAAGGACGAAGCGTTTCTTTATCTTTATCTTTATATCTTTATATATATATATTATATATATATAATATTAAAGGACAAAGCGTTTCTCCACATTATTTCGTCCATCACAGATATTTTCGTACGTTTTTCCTGCCTCTGTCGTTGTAAAAGAAAATTATACAAAAAAATGCACTCAGAGATCCTCAAACCCTGTCCGTTTACGTCCAGTACGCTCAGCTGAACCAGCTAACTTAGGAGACCCACCATGCCAAATAGCAAAAAAAACTTTTCTTTATATAGGTGCTAACGAGTTTTGTCAAAAAAACACATTAAAAACCAGCCAGACGGCCCAAACCTATCTGCTCGCTCAGCGCCTATCCACTCGCTCGTCGTTCCGCGGCGGTCGTTCCGTCGTCGTCGCCGTCGCCGCTGCGGCTACTCACCACTCCTCCGCACCCGCTATTCACCGCTCCGTTGACCATTGTCTCTCAGTTTCCTCCTCCTCCGTCTCGGAGTTCCTGTGCCATGTCCGCGCGGGATAAGAATCCGGGCCGAGCACGCAGCCATGGGGTTGAAGGAACCCGCCCAAGCACGCAGCCATGGGGTTGAAGGAACCCGCCATGGTGTGGTACCCGACTCGGATTTCATCCGAGCCGCTCGCTGCCATAAAAAGGTCTCGACTCCTAGCCCCGAGAAATCGCAAGTCACGGCCATTCCAATCTCGCCGTCCTCGAAACACTGTCCGCTCGAGTTCGAGCCGAGATTCCAATCTCGCGTACTTCATCGGAACGCCGTTCACTCGAACTCCAGCCAAGGTACTAACTTTCAATCATTGTTTTAGGTGTTTCTATCTATACATGAATCTCATGTCTCGATCGCCACCACCTATACAGAGTTAGCCTCATCTGATATGTGATATGTCATCAGCTAACTTACTTAGGTAGATTTGTTGTTTCTTTAGAACAAATTAGTTCCCTTTAAATTTTTAGCCTCATCTTTTCTGTGATATTTCAGCAGCATTTATAATTAATCAGTCCCCTATAATATTAATTAGTTTTATTCAAAATAATGTGCTCCTGTGCCCTTTAAACCTTTCAGGTTGAGATGTGTCATTAGTATTTAAAAGTTCCTTCTAACCCGTTTTTCTCTCATATATGTAATGTTTTCTTATCTGTATGAAATATTTATGCATGGTAATTCATTCTGAAAGATAAGAGCGAACTTATCTATGCTATAGAGGGCATCCAACATAAAATAAGTCTGACAAAGCATTTTTATTGTACAATCCAGTTTGAAAGACAAGAGCAAACTTATCTGCCACTATATAGGGCATCAAACATAAAGTAGGTCACATGCAGATTTTCACCAGATTACTTTGTTATGGCATTACTACTCCATTGGTGCATGGTTTTTTTGGAATGTCATTGCAGTTTAGTTATTACCATATATTTATTGTTGTTATTTTGCAGAAGATGGATCAAAATGTTGAAGTGGCTGTTGATGAGGATTTTCATAGCCGACCTTCAAAAAAAGCAAAATGTTCTGAATCGAGTGTTTTAGAATCGGACGAACAGATCAATGGTGATCCACTTCCATCTCCTCCATCGCCAATCATCTCGACATCATCTCCGGTTTCTGGAAGTTCTGAAACGAATGGTTTGAAATCAGATGAACAGATAAATGATAATGTACTGCCAGCACTTCCATCATCAACGTTGTCAACATTATCTCCGGTTTCTGGATTGATGAATGAAGAAAAAGTTCCATTAGATGATGATAACCAATCAGATGAACATAAACAGGCTGAAGTTGATGAAAGATATGATTATCTCCCACAAGGTTATTTTTCCACTTATACTTTTGTATTTGTCATTTCCATTACAACTAAATGAACATATAAGACCAATCTGGCAATGCCCTCTTGTTACTATTGAATGATTTGCTTAAATTATTCGGCCTTTTGCAGATTATGCATTGACCGAGCAGGATTTGTGCGCTCATGTAATAATAGAAACATCTTTGAAAAATGATTTGCTGGTGAAGATAGATGACATCTCTGTCAAACAACATCAATTGGTGTGCCTGCTAGATGAGAGCAAATGGCTAAATGATAATGTAAGTACTCTTATTTGCAATTAAGTAGTTACTGATTGTTAATAGCTATCAGTAATGTATTTTTTAATCTTTATAGGTAATCAGCGCATATATATGTTGTATGAAGGAGCAAGCACACATGCAAAATAAGAATGATGGTAAAGTATATTTTGAGAATCCCTTTATTTCCAGACTGTTAAATCGGGATGACAGTATTGGAATACATGAAGATGGCACCTTTATGACAGATATTGTCAGAAACTATCTGAAATATGACATGGTAACATCTATATCCCTAATTTTCAATTTCTGCATGTAATAGATCTTATCAAATTCTTAATATTACGTTTGTACAAAAGTAACTGATTGTCTTGATTTTAGATTGAACTTCCAATAAATATCTACAACAAGCATTGATATTTAGCCATCGTCAATGCAAAAAAGTCTGAGATACAATTACTAGACTCATTGTGTTGGGAGTTCGACCGAAATGACCTCACTATTACGGTTAGTAACTATCACTTTCATAATCCTTCATTTATGTAATGAAATGATATAAATTGATCCTTAGTTATGTGCATCACTTCTGATCACTAATTACTTTACAGCTACAAGGACTACAATATCATTTGGACATTCTTAGAAGTCAACAAGATTTGATTAGCCATAAATGGACAGATCTTGATGTTACTAAATGGACGATTACAGAACAATTACAAGAGCCAATTCAGGAAGACAGGTATATATATCACCACATATACTCGTATAATATATTGTGATCCATGTGTAGTACTTAATTTTGTTTTTAATTATACAGTTCATCGTGTGGTTTATTTTTGCTTAAATTCATGGAATATTTTACCGAAGATACACTATCCCATCCGATTACACAGGTATACATATTCTTTTGTTTGAGGAACATATATAGTTGATAACATTTTAAATTTCTATATGTACTAATATTTGTTGGTGTTGTGCAGGAAATTATTACTCCTTTCAGATATAAGTTAGCCAGCATATTATTATCTTGGAAAACAAATATTGCGTCAATGACTACCATGCTTGAACAAAGAGATCATATTGAGGAAGATCCTAATGATGCCGTGATGTTGGAAAGTCCGGATGATCAAAATAAAGCAAACCAATTAACCTCATTGTCCGTCGATAACAAATACCAATCACTAATATCTGTTATTTCTAACATGAGTCTACATGCGTTAGTAGGTGGCCTTTGTGATTACATCAAATCAATAAATTCTGCAGAGACCTTGGAGTAAGTCATTTCAAATTACTAAAAAATGTGTATTTTTATTTCATAGTAGTTGAACACGATTGACATCATGCATACATTATTTTATTTTGTTCCTTGATGATAATGATTGATGACAGGAAAGTGTGGGTGCAAAGCTCCAAGCCATATTCGATTAGCTTGACTTTGAAGAAACTGCAAGAAATTCTAAATGACGATTTGCCCATGGACCGCAATTGTTTCAATTTGGTTGTACGGAAAATTATGTTTGATGACAGCGAAATGGTGAAGAAAAAAAGAAAAAATATATCAAAGCATTATCTAGACATGCAATTTTGGGTATGTTCCTACAGTTACTAAATGTGTGTGTGTGTGTGTGCGTGCGTGCGTGCGTGCGTGCGTGTGCGTGTGCGTGTGTGTGTGTTAGTTAATCCTTTCTCATTGCCTTTCT
The DNA here is from genome assembly GCA_022496015.1 of Hordeum marinum. Classification (NCBI taxonomy): domain Eukaryota; kingdom Viridiplantae; phylum Streptophyta; class Magnoliopsida; order Poales; family Poaceae; genus Hordeum; species Hordeum marinum. Next base: position 176,930,184 of record CM039677.1, read on the forward strand.
AAACCCTTATCTTATACTCCTATTTCCTAGGTGGTTACAGATTTTGGACGGCACCCAAAATTCCGAAAAAACTTAGACGTGGAACAACTAGCATATTCCGTTTGTAGCTGGCCTGGTATTAACTATAGTGTTTCAATGTGCAAAACAGTAAGAGCACACTTCCAATCTGCCAACATAATTATTATTTTTATTACATATAATATCTAATCTCTAGCCTATAACAGATTCATATTCCAGTACAATCCAACGGTGATTTCATTGTATTCATATTGGACAAAGATACCAGAACTATCTACATTTTGGACCCTTCTCCTCTTGATCCCATTTACCAATATAATCCACATGCAAAATATGTGCATAAACTTTTATGGATTGCTGAATACTTACCGAAAGCCATGTCAAAGGCATGCCCTGGGTCTAGATGGAACGAGAATGTTCTCCTATGGAAACAAAAAATCCTGAATAATATTCCGGTTCACAACAGGTAACATTTCTTTGTTATTTCAATGTTATTATTTAGCACTATTGTTTTTTGTTATTTAGAATCATATTTTTGATTAATATTTTTGACATTGATTATTAATTTATATCTTATATTAGGGAACTGTCTGGTTATCTTGTTCCCCTCTTCATGTCCACATGGGAAGATGAAAAACTGCATCTACCATTTTCAAAGGTCAATATCATAGCTATTTAAATTATTATACTATTATTATTCACATGTGATACTAATCTTATTTGTTTACAAAAAAAGATGAATGTACGAGATGGAAGCGAACTCAGAAAACAAACTTTGAGACACCTGCTAACGTTCAAGGACAATGAATGTGAAAACAACATGCCTGCTGGTGTCTTGGAGTTAGTCCGTTGTATTAAGGAAGCCCAAAGTAAAACTGCTATGTCAAATGACTAAATTTTGGATTCTATTTTTAGAAAGTAAAGTTTGAGTTATGGTTGTACTTAAGACCTCACTTAAGTTCTTCACCAGATGTAAATTCTTTTGAAGCTTGCAAGATACACATTTTGTTTGGATTGCCAATTATATGGGGTGGTGTAGTGGTTTCAGCTTTGATGTTTGTGGGTTCTGACATGATAACATTGTGGAAATTACAAGAACTACTGAGTTTGTCCTGTGTTTGCTCAATAGTAATTTTAGATACATGCCGCTGGCTTTATATATTTTCCCCTTTTGCTAACATGATCGATATAAATATTGTGGAGAAATAACTGTTGACTGTTATTACTTTCCTTCGAGTGAATCATGATGGCAATATGTTTTTCTCCTGATATTTCCAGTGACGCAAATATACTTGAACTTTGGCATGTTCAGGTTGATTTGTATGTCCCTTCAACGTTTCAATTCATGGAAATTACCCGACACGTATACGTTTGTAAGTTGTCGTCCAGCATGACATGCTCCAGATCCGTCCGATCATGTGTTACACGAGATGGTGTGCTATTTGATGTTCTGATGATGTTTAGTCTCCCCGTAAAAGAACGAGTTTTGTCTCTGCATCCAACAATGGAAATGATACGAGTGGAAACAAAAACCACGGCAAAGCTTTGTCTGTACCAAAAAAAAGAACTATGATTCAGGCCACGTAGTACAACAAAACACCGCCACGTAGTACAACAAAACACCAGTCGGACTCGGTCTTCACTCTGCGTAGATGGATGCGAGTACTCGGTCAAAAGACAATTATAATATAGCAATCGACACATTTGGCAAGGAAAACAAAACACCCCGAAGAAACAGTGTTCGAAAACCAAGAGCTGAAAACTGAACCCATATACAGTACTATTAACGAAGAGCCAAATGCACACGACCCATGCGACGGAAACGCTTCGCTTCTTCTCTGGTCGATCGAGCGTCACAACCACCTTTCCTTTCCAAAGCAGCATCCGTGCGTTGTGGCCATCAAAGGAATGGTCGTGCGCTATGTAAATAAACCAAACAAAGCCACACATGGTAGCTGAAAAGCGTGCACACGTTGAATAGGAGTTTGAATCCTACTAGGTACAGGAATCCTGCATACGTGACACGTTCCATAGAATCTGAATCCTACTAGCAATAGGAATTTCGATCCGATTCTGAGTGGAATCCGTATTTTGCACAAGTGACAATAGAAGTCTGAATACTATTACCTAAAGGAACCTGGATCCTATTTATAAATACACTTGTACACCATCCCTGATGTAATCTCAAGCCTTCGATCAAACAAGGTACTTGGCAACTCAGCTTTGCACGTCACCACGCCGGCCTCGCCGCTGACACCAAAGACAACAAGCCATCAGCACGTCGCCTCACCGGCATCGGCGCCAAAGACAAGGAGCCATCAGCACGCCACCTCGCCGCTGACACCAAAGACAACAAGCCATCAGCACGTAGGCTTGCCGCATTGCCGCTGACACCAAAGACAACGAGGCATCAGCATGTCGCTTCTCCGACATCGGCGCTGACACGCTGACAGCAAAGACAACGAGCCATCAGGTGTGTTCATCATTATCTCTTTCCATAGGAATTCCTTAAAATGTGCTACCTGCCATATATAAATTAAAAATTTGTCATCACCAATTCAAAGTTTCAGGAACCTTAATTTGGCTCTCATTGATCATAACGTGCTGAACTTTATGCAGCCATACACTTCCTTCATGGGTCTTTTTCCTGCAGATAACGTAACCCAAAGCATCTTATTCTGGATAGCGACTGCTACATACACTGAACAAGCAAACAAATTAACTTCTTGGGATCTTTAACTGATCAAAGAGGAAAGTCAATAATCATCTCTTAGCAAGCAAACTTAGTTACTTGAATTTCTCAATGAGCTGCAGCTGAACAGACTGAATGTAGTACAACATTAGCTGAACATGCATGTACATGCAGCCCCTGGGATGACTGCTTCTTCGTTTTCTATTGTTCCTACGTATTCTCTTCCTCTACCACTTTTTCTCCAGTTATGAAACTACCGTATACAAACTTTGATGCAGGCAAACCATGGATGCAAATGAACAAAGAAGAAAAAGAGATAGAGAGCGGTATGCACGGATGAGCAATGAAGAAAGGGAAGAAAAACTGAAAAACGCCGTGAAGCCTATCAGCAAAACAAAACAAACAAAGATTTAAGGAATAAACCAGATCAAAAGACTAAACGAAGGCAGGAATATGCAAATACACAAGAACAGAAAGAAGTTGGAATAGAACAAATTGCAGCAAACTTTGAATTGGAGTGTGGTACACCAACCAAAGATTCAGTTGAGCCAGAACAAACTCAAGTTGGAATAGAACAAATTGTAGGTAACTGTGAATTGGAGCGCATTACACCGAACAAAGATTCAATCACGACTGAAAAGGAAGTTGGTGTAAATGAGAGAAAGCATGCCATGTCAGGAGAAAAACAGAAAAGAGATAGAGAGCGCTACGAACAGGAAGTTGGTGTAAACGAGAGAAAGCGTGCCATGTCAGGAGAAAAACAGAAAAGAGATAGAGAGCGTTATGCAGCGATGAGCAATGGAGAAAGGGAAGAAAAACTGAGGAAACGTCGAGAAGCCTATCAAAAAAACAAAAAAACTAAAGATTTGAGGAAGAAGACAGATCAAAAGGCAAAAAAAAAGGCAAGAATATGCAAATATGCAACTGGAACAGAAGAAAGCTAGGATAGAAAAAGTTAAAGCTAATCGTGAATTGAAGCGCAACACGCCAAGCAAAGATTCAATTGCGATGGTGAACCCTGCATATATTGCAAACGAGCAAAAAGTCTTTACATCTACCTGTACTGTAAAACACGGGAAGCATGTGACAGCGGGAGAACGACAAACATTGCTACATCGTCGTAACGAAGAATTCATGGCAAGACGGATGAAATCATCACAAGAAGATATATCCATGATGGAAAATGACAACAATGACAAAGAACATCCGGAACAACCAGAAGTCATGATTAATGGTAAAAATCTAAATTTTATACAATACTCTCGCTTCCAAAAATATATGCAACCGTATATGAAACTAACCATATTTTGTGGACACACATCCCCCTCTCTATAGTGTTTCCATCCATTAAAGAAGCGGATGCCCCAACACAAACAGCCCACAACGACGATCACAGTAAGGTGGCTTTTTGGCCAGACATCCCCTCTTCAATGTCTCCAACAATCAAAGAAGTAAATGCACGAATACAATCATTCTACAACGATGATCATGGTAAGGTTATCAATTTCATATATGTCCTTATGCAATACAAAGAAATACATAAACAATAAAAAATTACAACACAGGTTATGATGAAGTCATATTTGAAGAAGACACCAACGAGGATGAATATATGTTCTTTGGTGAAGGTATGCTCAATACAGTTTAAATATATTTGCAACGTTATATTATCCCTTTACTAATTTTTTATATTGCTACAAATCAAAACAGAATGGGACGGAGAAGTGGAAATTGAAACCAAAGAAGACGAGGAATTACACAACCCTGATCCGTGTGATTTCGTCTACAACAACATACCAAAGAACACACACGTGTTCAAAACGAAACAAAATTGCAGGTTCTGCAATGCAACGAAATTCAAATATGAATCTAAGGGGTTATGCTGTAGAAAAGGGCAGATAAGACTAGCCAATCCAGATACACCACCTGAACTTATGAGCCTTTGGACAAGCAATGACTCTGATGCAAGACATTTTCGGAACAATATAAAAAAATTCAATGGACACTTTTCATTTACTACTCTATACTGCCAGCTTGACAGAGACACAACCGACATTCGAACAACTGGTATTTACACCTTTCGAGCTCATGGTCAGATCTATCACAACATACACTCATTTGGTAATAGTCGCCCAGACCCAAAACATCTGGAATTATACTTCTACGATGATGATCCAAGCTTAGAGCATCGGTATCGCCACTGCCGCCAGGAAATTTACGAGCAAGACAGGCAGGTGATTGGAATCATAACCGACATTCTACGCGATAACCCATACTCTCAACAGTTTAGGAGTTTGGGACAAGTCCAAAACCTTGGGGACTACAGACTTATCTTGAACCTTGACCAAAGATTGGACCAGAGAACATACAATGCACCAATCAATTCGGAGGTAGCTGCAGTGTGGATTGAAGGAAATGAAAGAAGAGATACTTATGACAGGAATGTAATACTACATGGGAACAACAACAAAATAGAGCACATTAGATCATATTACGGGTGCTATGACCCGTTATCGTATCCTCTATTCTTTCCAAGAGATGAACTCGGTTGGCATAGGAAAATCCCAAAGAAGGATACACAGGAGGAAGATGCTGGTGATGAAAAAAATATCAGTAATGATGATGACCCAGGTAATTGTATTTAAAATTCAATTTTCATATATGGTTCACTACTACATATGCAACTAAAATTTCATGATGCAATATTTGCACAGATTCAATCAGTGGCCTGTGGGTAACAATGAGAGAATACTACTGCTATAAGTTCCATACACGACCAAACATATTCAACCCAATATTGCACGGCGGAAGGCTTTTCCACCAGTTTGCTGTAGATACATACATCAAGATTGAAAGCTCCAGACTGGATTATATGTGGCATCATCAAAACAAAATAAGGGCAGATCTATACCAAGGCCTTCTAGACAGCATTGAAGCTGGTGAACAGAATGGAGATGCAATCGGAAAACGGAGAGTACTTGCTTCATCATTTATTGAAGGACCACAAGATAAACTTCGCCGATATCTAGATGCTATGGCTTTAGTTAGAAAATATGGAAAACCAGACGTATTCCTCACAATGACCTGCAACCCAAACTGGGAAGAGATCATACGTGAACTACAGTCTGGACAAACACCACAAGATCAACCAGACATTGTCGTTCGTGTTTTCAGGGCAAAGCTAGAAGAAATGAAGAAGCAACTATTTGTGAAGGCCATTCTTGGAAAGGTTAAGGCATATACATATGTGGTAGAGTTCCAAAAGAGGGGATTACCACATGCTCACTTTTTGCTCATCAAGACCAGCAAATACAAATACACATGTCCGGAACAATATGACAGAATCATCTCCGCTGAGCTCCCTAACAAGCACAAGTACCCAGAGCTATACAAAATGGTAGTGAAACATATGATGCATGGTCCTTGCGGTGCATTGAATAAATTTTGTCCATGCACAAAGAATCGTCCATCATGCAAGAACAACTATCCAAGGCCATTTAACGAAACTACCATTCAAGGCAAGGACTCCTACCCACTATGTAGGAGACAAAATGACGGCCGTAATGAAATGGTCCGAGGTTGCAAACTAGATAATAGGTGGGTGGTTCCTTACAACCCCTATCTGTTAAGGATGTTCAACTACCACATAAATGTTGAGATATGCTCAAGCATTAAAGCCGTTAAGTACCTCTTCAAGTACATCTACAAGGGCCATGACCGTGCATCTGTATCTGTAACTGACAAAGTAGACGAAGTCGAAATCGACGAGATTAAACAGTACAGAGACGCACGGTGGGTGACACCTCCGGAAGCACTGTGGAGAATATATGGCTTCAAACTAAGCAAAATGCACCCACCAGTCTTGCAACTGCAACTACATCTCCCAAATATGCACATGGTTTCATACCATGGCATGGAAAAAATAAAGAATATTGTCGACCGTGATGGCACAGAAAGATCAATGTTGACTGCGTATTTTGAAGCAAACAGCTTACATGAGAAAGCACAAGGCATACTATACAGAGACTTTCCAGAATATTATACTTGGCAAAGACGAGGGAAGTTTTGGCAAGAGAGAAAACGAGCCGCCGTGTTCCAGGTTGGCAGGGTCGTCTCAGCACACCCGGCTGAAGGAGAACGATACTATCTTCGAGTTCTCCTAAACCACGTGACAGGCGCCACCAACTACAAAGACCTACGAACTGTCGATGGACAAGTAATGCCAAACTTACGTGAAGCCGCAGAAAAACGAGGGCTCATTGAGGCAGACAACACACTAGATGACTGCATGACAGAAGCAGAGTTATTTCGAATGCCATCATCACTACGTAGGCTATTCGCGACAATCTTGGTTTTTTGCGAGCCTAGCGACGTACGTGGCCTCTGGAACAAACACCTTGAGGCAATGTCAAAAGACTACAGCAGAAACTGCAAATGCAAGCACAAGATCGAACACATGGTTCTGAAAAATATTAGGGACATGTTGCACTCAATGGGAAAATACATAGAATCGTTTCCTCTTCCAGAGATCGACAAACAACATGAGACGACAGACGACATACCTAGGGAGATCATTGAGGAGACCTCCATCGAGGTGGACCCTGAGGACATATCATTGCATCAAGACCTAAACAACGAGCAGAGGAAGGCCTACGACGAAATCCTAGCCACAATTGACCGCAAAGGAGGAGGTATATTCTTTGTCGATGGGCCGGGAGGCACAGGAAAAACTTTTCTTTATAGGGCGCCCTTGGCCACAATACGCGGACAAGGAAAGATTGTTGTGGCGACGGCCACTTTTGGTGTTGCTGCTTCCATAATAGACGATGGAGCTATTTGTAGCTTCACAAAACAGAGCGGGACAGCAAAGCTACTCCAAGCAGCATCACTAATAATCTGGGATGAAGCATCTATGACCAAGAGGCAGACGGTGGAGGCACTAGACAAAAGCATGCGGGATATAATGGATAGACCAGATCTTCCATTTGGTAGAAAAACAATCGTATTTGGGGGAGATTTAGACAAGTGCTCCTTGTTGTCCGAAAGGGAACAAGAGCCCAGATAGTAGATGCATCACTATGCAGATCGGAGCTCTGGAAGTGCATGCGTCAATTGAAGCTTGTACGCAACATGAGGGCTCAAAATGACCCGTGGTTCGCAGAATACCTACTACGCATTGGAAACGGAACCGAGGAGACAAATGATGATGGTGAAATACTTCTACCTACAAGTATATGTGTGCCAAATAAGATGGATGATAATGGCCTGGATAGACTCATTGACAGTATCTACCAGACGGGAAATGATTCCCTAAAAGATCCAAAGTACATCACGTCAAGAGCAATTTTATCCACAAGGAACGACTGCGTAGACAAGGTCAACCTAAAAATGATTGATCGCTTTCAGGGGGAGGAGATGGTGTACCACAGCTTTGATTCTGTAGAAGACGACCCGCATAACTACTATCCACCAGAATTCCTAAACACCCTAACCCCAAATGGGCTGTGTCCACATATGCTGAAGCTCAAAATAAATTGTCCAATCATACTACTCAGGAACATCGACCCTGCTAATGGACTCTGCAACGGCACGAGATTGGTCGTACGTGGATTTCAAAAAAATACAATTGATGCAGAGATTGTGGTGGGACAACACTCTGAAATGCGAGTTTTCTTGCCTCGGATACCATTATGCCCTTCTGACGATGACATGTTCCCGTTCAGTTTCAAGAGAAAACAGTTTCCAGTCAGGCTCAGTTTTGCAATGACAATAAACAAATCACAAGGTCAGACAATACCAAATGTCGGTGTCTACCTGCCCGAACCAGTTTTCTCACATGGTCAACTATATGTCGTGCTTTCTAGAGCAACCTCGACATCAAATATAAAGATACTAACAGGTACACATGATATGAACAAGCAGAAGAATAAAAAGACCAGTACATGCGACACAAAAACAAAGGGGAAGAAGAAAAAGAAGAATAAAAAGATCAGTACAAGCGGGACATATACAAAAAACATTGTCTACACGGAAGTCCTAACCAAATAGGTAATGCAACTTTTCAATTTCTTGTTTAAAATTTCAGTTTCTACTTGGTAAGATCATCATTTAAGAAAAACTTGAGTATTTATATTTCACATTGCATTGCTTATTTTCTAACCTTAAATTTATTGCTTGTATTCTACAGAAACAGTGCAGCCAAGTGATAAACTCCACAGTTAGAATTCAGAATTTGATTGTCTTGAAGGAGACTACCTCATTTGTGTATATACAAACAAATCATCCATGGTGTAATTCTCACGTATAATGTCTTGAACCACTAAATCACTCATGGATATTTTTTATTATATGTCAACTAACTCATTCATGGTTCTGCTACAAAAGTAATTCTATGTGTATATACAAATTTAGCACCAACATGTGTGTAACTAAGGGCAGAAAGAGACTTACAAGTCCAAATAACAACATATCTCTCACTTTGGAACTGCTGCTGCTGCCCTGATTCCTCTAAACATAACATTCTCTACCTCCCCTGAAACCTGAAATATATATGATCAATTCTGTAAAAAGACCAATTTTGCAAAAATACATATCAATTTCATAGCAAAATATAAACAAACCAACCAGAAAACTATATATATGCACATTTTAGAGAGGAAGACGGAGCCAAGCAAGATTCCGTTGATACGGCGGCGGGGCCAGCGGACTAGACAGAGCAGCCGCAGGTAGCGCTACTATTAATCACCTCCTGCTCCGACAACGACAAGGCTACATGACGGCGACGCTGGGCAGAAGGGAGACTACATGAGTATATCTGACACATTTTCAAAAAATACATAGCAATTTCACTGCTATAGATAGACAAAATAACTGTACAAGCAGATGAATAGTCTCCAATCAAAATACTAATGGCCATACTTACACTACCTAAGCTGCTGGCACATCATACTCAGCTACACATAAATCATTACGTCGGGGCTGCCTCACACCGAAGCCGCCGCGCCGCTCGACGGAACTGGAGCATGGGGACGCAGGTCGGCGATGTGGCGGCCCGGGAAAGGCCAGCGTCCGGGCGCGGACGACGGCTCGCAGTCTCCGGCGGTGGCTCGGGTCATGGAGGCGATGCAGATTAGGCGCGGCCAAAAAGAGGGTCGGAGGTGCGAGGCAAGCTGGGGAAGCGAGAGCAGGCGCGGAGGTCACCGGACGGCGGGGATCCAATGGGTCGCCGGGCAAACTACGGCGGGGTGCGGACGCAGCAGGGAATCGGGCACGAGCGGTGCGGGTCTGTGTGTTTGCGCTTGCTGTGTGGCGGCCCTGAGGGGATTGAGAGGGTGAGGATGACACTGGGATCGATTTGGAATAGGAGAGCTACCGATCGCTAGGGTTAAGGAGGAGTTTCGCTGGGCCTTGGGTCAGTTTGGATTGTCGGCCTGTGTAAGGAAAGAAAATTCAGCCTTCGGTCTGAATTTCTGATTGAAAATGCAGTCTTTCGGTAACTAAGTCTGCATTTTTCACATGTAACATACAGATTGATCTCTTTATAGGTCTCTATTGTGCCTTATGCCCATTCAAAATTTTATGCTGGGTCCACTTATTTTAGACCAAGGGTGATATGACCAACATTTATAAAAAAAAATATTTGCTATGAAAAAAACTTCGAAAACAAAGGAACAATTATCTCTAAAAGTCCAACATAGTAAAAATTCATTCACATTCAAATGTTTTCAATTTTTGTAAAAAACATTAGAATTAGATATTAAACTTTTGAATAGTATAGAACATTCAATCATCCGCATGTCCCACTAAAAACAAATACACCATTATTTTTACATCCGATGATAGTTCTATGCTCAAGGAGGCGTCATCGAAGTACACCACTACGACTTTCTTAACTCTACACTCCATGGTCTGGACACCAACAATGATTTGCTTAATTACCTGCACCAAGCATGTATTTTTTTAATATAATGAGCGTTTCTAAGTGTTCTAGGTTTCAAAACAATATTTATATTTTATATATGTTCACACTTTTAAAGAAATGCTGAAAAATCCCAAAAATGTTCCGATCTAGAAACATTTAAAATTGTTAACAAAATCACAAAAAAAGCATGTGTCCGCCTTCAAAACTGTAAGAAATGGCACATGGAGCAGGCTTTGCAATTTTTTTGCCCGTTGCAACGCACGGGCATTTATACTAGTAGTTTCTAAAACGACGGTCACGGTCTATTCCGAACTGCCAAATCTACCACGCCGCATGTATAATGAGATCTGCCAGCGTAGCCTGAGGCCAACGTGTTTTCTTGTAGTACTACCATATTTGTGAAAAACACGTTGTCACCCTCTCGATCGCCGTCGTGAATCAATCCACAAGGATGCCGGCCGGCCACACTTCTCCCGCAACCGGCTCAAGAGGGAATTTAAATATTTGATAATACAGATAATAACCATTCTAAAGTAACGCTTCTGATCTGATCTATGACAGGTTTTCATCTGTTTTAGATCAAAGGGCTATCTATGATAAAGAATCTCCATATCAATCCAAAGGAACCAGATAATACATCAAGAACATGCAGCGCGCGCGGAAGAAGAGATCGATGTGGACGAACGGATACGTCGTCGATCAATCAATTCACCGCGCGTCATGCTGCAGTGCATCTATCTGCCGCTCAAGAGCTTGAGGTTGACGAGTATCGGCAGCACGATGACGAGGACGAGCACGGCGCCGGCGATGACGGCGATACAGGCCCACTTGCGGTTGCTCTTCCGGTAGACGCGCGCCGACTCGAGCTCCACGGTGCCCCTGACCACGAAGGAGCTGGCGCGCGCGACGTGGGTCTCGATGTTGTTGAGCTGGTGGCCCTGCGCCTCCACCAGCGCCGCCATGTCCAGGAACACCTGGTGCAGCTCCAGCAGGCTGCGCTCGATGTCCTTGACGGCGTCGTGCCGCTCCTGGATCTCCGACACCGTGGCCATCACCTGCCCGCGCCCTTGGTCCCGCTGGATCGCCTTCTGCAGGAACGTCTCGCTCTCCCCCGACGAGATGAGCGCCTCGATCGTGCTCTCCTCCGCCGTCTCCCCCGTCACCGTGTAGTACCGCCGCGCCACCGTCTCCTTGTACTCCGCCGCCATCCGCGTCCGGAGGCCCTGCACTCTCTCCGGTTAGGTGGCTGAGTCTGACTCGCGCGGGGCGAGGCAATGAACCAAGCAAGAAAGCTCAATGTTTACCTGGAAGTCGTCCATGAGGTCCTTGAGTTTGTTGCCGAGGCCGGAGACGACGGAGGAGCGAGTGCGGTCGGTGGAGGAGCCGGCACCGCAGCCGGGGAGCTTACGGCTGGCGGCGTTGGCCCGGTCGAGGGCCTCGAGTTTGGCCTTGACGACCTTAGCGCGGCGGAGGACCTGCTCGACGTCGCCGTCCATGCGGGCGCGGAGGGACTTGACGGCGCGGGCGTCGTGTGCGGTCTTGCTCTCCTCGTTCATGGACTGCAGCCGGCGGTAGATGGCCTCGAGGCCGCGGATGTCCTCCTTGACGCCCTCCACGTCCTCGAAGAACTTGTCGAGGTTGGCGCCCTCGCCGCCGCCGACGCCGGCCTCCATCTCGTCCAGCGCCACCTGCTCCTTCAGGTCGGCATACTTCTTGAACGAGCTCGACGAGAAGAGGTCGTTCATCTCGGAACAACACCAAGCAGAGATCGATGCCGCTGAGCTACCCCCAGCCGGGAGGAGCAAGAGCCAAGAGAAGGCGGCCGGTGTTGCGAGAAACCGAGCAAGTAGCTAGCTATAGGGGACAGGCAGGGGAACAATGGCGCCGCCGGCTTATGGCCTTCTTAGTCCCTCCATCGTGACAACAACTAATGCGGCGACAAGTGTGGTAGCAGCATTGCAAATTGAGGAGCTGTGGCAACGAGAGATGAGGAGGGGAGGGAGCGAAGGGTGCCAATTGGCGCGGGGGAGAAGAACACGGCCTCTCTGGCATCCAAGGGAATGGAAATGGACGTGCGGAGGTACAAGTCCATCTGGGTTCTGTCCGGGTTGACTTGGTGCGGCAACGCGGGGACAGGGCCAAAGGTGTGGCATGCACGGCTGGATGATGTCTCGTGCGGTGGCGCGGCGTCCATAATTACTTTTTTTTTCCTGAGGGCTCGTCGATAATTACTGGATCGTTCATTGCGCGTGTTGCCACGACCATCCCTTTTTGATATAATAATAATTATGTTTTTATGAATAATATGTACAAGTAAACTGTGAAAAATGGCACAAAGAATAATAAAGTATTGCACTACTCAGCCGGCATCTTTAGCAGACCCCGTACACTACAATGTCCCGACCCATAAATTAACTGTCAAAATATGGATCGGCACGAAAAAAGCTACCCGGTCAGTGTCGGGTTCTACCATAGACACATGTAAATCAAAAAAAATTCTACGCGCAGAACATCCAAGAACATGTTACACAGATGGATTACAGATCGTTACCACAAGACGTGCGGTGTCGTGCAGCGGAAGTAGAGTTGGGGCATCGCGTCTGCGCGGCCCGTCTCCTCCTCGTTCGTTCTCTCTCGAACAGCCGGTCGCCGGATCCCACATATAGGTTCGCCGGAACGGGGCAAGTGCACCATCTCTAATGGTATCTGCGCGTGCAGGGGGAACACCGTACGACGGACTGCTAGGTCCGATCACACAGTAGGCGGCGAGTGAAGGTGGCTAGTTGCAACACATGCAAAGCCCTAATGGCGGCGGCGAAGCTATCAACTGAATAAGTGTGCCGCACCACCGCTATATATAGGCATCCATCGCGGGCTCAACTTTTAGGCCTCGCACGGATCCTAAAGCCCACGTGTTCCTTTCCTTAAGCGCACGACCCCTTAGGTTCTCGTTCAATTGGTCGCGAGTCAGATCACATCCGTCTCGACCAGTCGGTAGCGGCCTCTAGCAAAGCGTGTCGACTCCAAGTATCCGATGAAGCTGGTTAGGCGAACGTGTACTTCACACTTCTGTTCCCTTTGCCACATGATATATGTTGCCGTGCACAGGGCGACATGGTCATCCTTAGTGCAACACGACATCTTTCTCGTTCCTTTGAATCCGATCAACAATTCGGATTATCTCATAATCCTCATCGCATGGTCATGCTTATCCAGTTCGGATCACCCAAGGGGCTCAGAGTATATCTTTGTTGACCGGAGGGGCAAATCCCATCTTGCTCGACCATGTCTCGCAGCATGGGTCTGGACAAGGCCGAAACTTACCTTTGTAATTACCCAGTCAAGGAGTAGAGTTTGGTCGGTCCAAAGCAAGTCTGTCACCATCCCGAGTACATGTGCCAGCTCAGGTCTTAGGACATAGAATGTATGTTGTGCTAGAGACTCACAGATGACCTATCGCTGCGTCTCATAGTTGGGTCTGTCCAACTCAGATCTTATCTCCACTCGGATCCAACTACGTCGAATCCGACCAGATCTTTCTGAGTCCATATTATCCGGCTAGCATCCAATGCTACATGGCCAGTGAGACCGGACCACCCACCGTGTCATATGCTAGTCTGATTAGTTGTGCACAACCCTTTCGACTAGGGACCATTTAAAACAGTCATCATACAATGCATAGTCTCATAAAACAAGTCACATACTTGTTAATACACATCATTGATAATGTCCAAAGACTATCTTTATTCATAAATACATAGGAAATATCATCATACATGATTGCCTCTAGGGCATATCTCCAACAATCAGACCCCGCAAACGTGTCGGACTCGTAAATATTTTTGCAAGGCACGACAAGATTCCCACCCCAACCCGCGAAAACGCAGGTTCTCCCCCTCGCCCCGTCGGTGCCATGTATATAGTGAGAGCGGTTGGTGGGGGAATATTTAAGCCCGCGCTTTTCTCCACCCACCGCCGTCGGGCCGCCGCCTACGATTCTGGCCATTGCAGCCGTCGGGATCACGCCGATAGGATGCCACACACTCGAGATTAACCTCCACCACTTCCTCTTGCCTTGGCCAACCAGAAAGTTGCAAATCAGCAGTTGTTTGTCGCGGCCGCCTGATTTGGCGTTTCCAATCATCGGCGGCTACGCCAAGCCATAGATTAGTTAGGGAGCACCCCTTACTCCCCCAGAGAAGCCCCAGTGCCACATGCAAGTACTCGTTCGTCCTATAGCCTTCTTCATCGGTTTGCCAGCAAGGACTCGGCAGGTCGTCGCCCGGGCTCGATGCTCACGCAGCGGCTCGCCAGCTCACTGATGCCGCTCATACAATGCGACGACTGCATAGAGGCAGTGTTGTGGCTAACATCTAGCACGTTGCGACACCCCGGATGGGTATTCTTCAATGCAAAAAACTACGGGGTATGTTCTTGTTTTCATTCGGCTTTGTCAACCTATTCGGCTTAACTTTGGTAGATTATTGAGATGGTCATTGTGTAGGAAGATGGATGCTCATTTTGGTATTGGGAGGAAGAATACATCGATTTATTGATAGGAAGAAACTTAATAGATGCTCATGCACTATTTGGTAGAATTGAGGCTAATGATGCAGTTGCAAGTGCAATTAGAGAAGAAACTAGAGGGGAAGCAACATCTACTTCTATAGAATCAAAGAAGAAGAATGCAGAATGCAAGATCAAGAATTCGCAGACCAACAATGAAGACATGGAGAAGATGTTTGTCCAACTAGTGGGAGCAGTTATGGAAGTTGGATATCTTCTAAAATTCTTAATTGTGTTTCTTGTTTTCTTTGGCCTTGCTATTCTAGCAAAGATTTGGTGATATTATTATGTATCCAATGCCCTTGAGGAAAATAAAGAAGCAAAGAAATGTGTTTTCATGTCCGAAATTGAAATGCAAATTACTAATTTACTGGCAGGCACGGACGGCGGCCGAGCAGACACCGCAAAGCGAACCTGTAAAAAGTATATGCAGGCTCGGCCACCGGCAGCGTCAGCCCGTGAAGTCGTTTTTCCGCGAACTATAAATGTATTTTGCGGGTCCGCATTACACGGTTCTTGTTGGGGATATAACCCCATGGATAGACCCTCCCAGGAGGGGCCGGGGCACGCCTGGTGGCTCATAGTCAAGGCCCTTAAGGTGGGCCTGAAGATTGAAGGCAAGGCCACACGGCGACTTACCAAATGGGCTAAGATGAAGGCCCAGAGACGGAAGATGGCATGGGACCCGGGCGTATAAGCCGTCCAGAGATGGCTTGCCCAGAAGGCAAGGCGGCTTAGAGACAGGGTTAGATACCTTGTATGAGTTGGTTTGGACTCTTGTAACCCCAGGGCCTTGACCTCCTATATAAAGGTGAGTCCCTGGGGCGGCTTAGGACAAAAACCAATTGATCAATAGCTAGGTCAAGAGAATATGCTCCCTTGTAATTGATACTCCATCAATACAACACAAAGAAGGACGTAGGCTTTTACCTCTTTCCGAGGGGTTGAACCTAGGTAAACTCGTGTCTCTCGTCCCGATCAACCCCCTTGAGTCCACCGCCTTAGCGATGGCCTCGAACCTAAGTCTTCGGACATCTGCCATGACAAAACCACGACAGTTGGCACCCACCATTGGGCTAGCACACGATGGTGTGGAGTTCTCAAAGGGCTCTCTCCCTAGGATCGAGGGATACACTGTCGGCATGATGACTAAGAGTCGCCGTGGCAAGCTCTACATCGACGATGTTGGATGGGGACCGGAGGCTGACTCAGTTGAGTACGGGCACCAGGTTCCCTTTGGCAAGATTCACATATTCATCGGTAAGATCGACGGATCTATTCCCAGGCCGGACATCTGCACAGACCTCGTCGAGCCGGACCAGCGCGCGCAACCTGCTCGTGTTCAACCCGGGTGGAGGAGCGTTTTCGTCGGCTTCACGCAAGGCAGGGAAGACTCCGTGTTAGGGGGGAACTTTTGTCCTTTCAGACGAAGGATCCTCCAGCGGAGATGCGGAGTCAATCTACCAGCTTCACGACGGCGGGCTTGGGGGCTATGCCGATGGTAACAGTATTCCGGAGCCCTATGACCCGTCGAGCCGGGTCGTCGTCGTCATGGAAGGCCCGACACCGGTTTTCAACAGAACAACGTCCGGAGCAGCGGCAGGAGACGCCACGCCAGATGCTAGACCTCCTAAGCCGCCGGCTCAGGTCTTGCTGGAATTAATGGATGAGTTAACAGCCCTGATGGCCATTGAAGTAACAACCGGAAATCAGGCAGAGCGCAATGCAAAGATTACCAGGATTAAGGGACTGATGGCTCAGGCCCGGGAGGATATCAACGCGTTGCAAATCCAGATGAACGCTGAGCCAGAACGTCTAAGGACGGAGGCTCTCCGTTTTAGCTTAGACCAACACACTTCGGAGGCGATTCTTCGGAGGAGGACTCAAGTCAGCCTCCCTGTGCAACTTCAGCCCGAAACCTCTTTAACACTCCCGGAGCGGGGCCGAGTACACCGCCGGTTGTAATCCAGGACGCTGAGGCACCACGGCAGCCAGACCCGTCCCAGAGGGATCAGACCCCACGCGCGGCATCTTGTGACACCGCCTGGCCATTATTCTAACCCGATGGAGAACATGATAGCGGCGGCTGCCAGGCTTAATGCAGTCTCGTTCGCCGAAGGGATGCCGTTTGCTGAGGAGGCGCGGAACACCATTAAGTTGCTACAAATGGCGATGGCTCAGCAGGAAAAATACACGTACAGCTGAAGTCGTGTACACTCCACGCCCATCCCAAGCCGGAGCTACAGCTGGCGCATAGAGTCGCCGGCGATTTCCAACAGCGAACGAAGAAGCAACCCGCCCAACGATAACTTGCCTCAGATTAATGCTCAGGAGATCGTGGATAGGGGCCAAGTTCATCGGGGGTCAACTCCAGTGACAGATTACCCGGCAATCCCAAAGCCGGCTCTAATAACCCCTTCCACCTCAGTGGGATCTAGCGTCTCATCTAGGGGGTTGGTGTGCCTTGCCTAATGGAGGCTCTATGGAACAAGCGTTTGCCCAAGGACTTTCAGGGGTCGCGTAACATGCCCAATTATATGGCTGATTTACCCCCTGAGGCTTGGATTGAAAGTTATGACCTCAACATGGAGATGTTGGATGTCAGTGAGGCGGTTTGTGCGAAGTACTTCATCATGATGTTAGAAGGTCCGGCTCGCACGTGGTTGAAGGGTTTGACTCCTAATACCATCGCATCTTGGGTCAAGTTGAAGGCACGCTTTATCAAGAACTTCCAAGGAACATGCAAGCAACCTATGACGATTGTAGATCTTGACCACTATATACAACATGAGGATGAGTCAGCCCATCATTGGGTGATGAGGATATGTACCTAGGGTAGGGTCCTAGGCACGGCCCACATACCCTACCTAAGGACACCACATGGGAGGACTTAAAAATCAAGCATGAACTTCCGAGTGGATCCCTAGAGACGTTCAAAGACACTCGACAGTAAACCACTCGGAGACTCCCGCTCTCACTCGGCAGTCGTGTGTCACTTGGAAGACCTCGCTTTCACTCAACGCCAGAAGACCAGGAGCCATCATCAAGAGCCCAACGGGAAGATGTTGGTTCAATGGTCATTAATAACTTTTATTTCGTACGTTACCTATAACGGCAGACTTTAAACCCCACGACCAGACCCTTTGATGCGGGGCCATTATGAGGGGCAGTGAACTCTATATAAGCCGCCCCTCCCCTCCTGCACAAGGGTTCGCAACCATTGTAATATCTATACTCCACTCGACATAAGGCTCCCGAGCACTAAGACGTGGGGCTGTTACCTCCATGAGAGGGGCCTGAACTCATACTTCCATGTGTACACCCTCGCCATAGCTAGGACTCTGCCCTCTCCCTTCGTACCCCTACCATCTACTGTCAGGCTCGTTCCCACGACAGTTGGTGCCCACCGTGGGGCAGGCGTCTAAGCGACTTCCGACGAGGTTGCGATTTTCATCCTTCAACATGTCTTCCGGCGGTGTTTTTGCTCTGGGCCACGAGATCCGTTTCAGAGCGCTCACCTTCATCACCGACGATTCGGCATGGCTCCAGGAGGCGCCTCTCAATGTCGAGGCACTCCCGGTCCGCGGGGCCGTGCACTTCCGCACGAGTCCCTGTGGCGTGTTGCTGCGACAGCCATCGACCCCCTACGCGTCGGCTCCTCTCGCCGTTCGCGGTCGCAAGCGGTCCGGCTGCTCGCGACTCCAGCGGTGGGTCGAACACGCAGTGGCGCGTCAAGATTCTCCACAGGTTGCAGTGCTCGAGCCCGCTGAGTCCCTTCACGGCGTGTTCGAGTCGGATTCTAACCCGTCCGACATGCCTTCCGAGTGCGAAAGCTATGATCCCGCAACGAAGGTTTTAATGGCGGGCTCTCATCAGAGTTCACCGCCTGGCTTCGGTCATGTCAAACGCGAGGTTGGAGGTCCGTCGAACGTGCAGCTGCGTCGTGATGAGGAGGTCCTTCATACTCCCATCGTCGGCGCGACTACCGAGGCCCAAGCTTTGGAGTCTGCACGCATTCGTCTGGAAGAGCTCCAGACAGAGATTGATGAGCTCGCTCGCCAGTGCCCGCCACGCCCCAGTCGACGTCATCGACAATTGTTTCCGACTGGATCTCACGATGGCATTGAGGTATACTGACCTCCTGTGCTAAATGTTGTTGTTGCTGCTAGGATAGTGGATTCCATTCAGCCGTCCTGGTCAGAGGCTGGTAGAGGGCTGTTGCAGATCAGAGTACTGTTGGATGCAGCTCAACGTCAGAATTCAGCAGTTTCTCAGTCCCGTAACAAGATATACAACAATTCACCCAAGGCGGAGACCGTTCAGTCAGTGCACAACCCTGGATCGCCCTTGCGTCGTCGAGGCGGCGGTTTTCATGAAGGGCAAGGCAGAGATCAGCATCACCACGAAGACCACGGTCGAGTGCTCACTCCTCCGTGGAGTGGTCCGTACGCACCCCGGCGCCAGGGCGATAGGCACTCCCTCGGTGATGAGCGGGACGCGGACTTTGACGCCCGTGCCTATCTTGTTCAGAAGCGGATCGACAAGAGCAGAGCCTACAGAGAGGGACTCGACAGAGATGTTTCGAGTGGAAGCTTAGATGTGGTGTCTGGTTCCGAGTGTTTTAGCAGAGCTATACGTTTTCAGAGATTCCCTCCAACTTCAGAATGGCGGCGGGGATCGAAAAGTTTTCTGGTGAAACAAAACCAGAGACTTGGTTAGATGATTACCGAGTGGCTGTGCGGATTGGCGGCGGAAATGACAATGTCGCAATGAAGCACCTGCCCCTCATGTTGGATGGTTCAGCTCGAGCTTGGTTGAATCATTTGGCTCCTTCTAGCATACATTGTTGGGAAGATCTTGCCCGAGTGTTTGTCCGGACCTTTGAGGGCACTTGCAAGCGCCCGGCAGGTCTGGTCGACTTACAGCACTGCGTCCAGAAGCCCAATGAACCTTAAGGGATTATATTCAGCGATGGTCCACCCTGCATCATACGGTGGAGAATGTGTCAGAACACCAGGTTGTTTGTGCCTTCAAGGCCTGTGTGAGATACATGGAGTTGTACGTGAAGTTTGGGCGCACTGGTGACATTTCACTCGGCAAGATGATGGAAATTGCCACTCATTATGCTAATGGCGAGGAATACCGCCTCCGTAGCGGCAAAGGAAAAGCGGTCGTCAACGAGTCTAGCGGCGACAACAGTCGGACGCAAAAGCGAAAGGCTGAAGACCCGGCTCCGGCAGAGGCAGCGGCACTGGTGACTCAGTCGAAGAACAAGGGCAAGGCCAAGGCTCAGTATGCCCCCAAGAAGGGGAAAGGTCAGTCAGGAACTGATATCTTGGATCAGCCGTGTGTAATTCACACGAGGAAAGATGCAGAAGGCAACCTGATTTTGCCCAAGCACACCACTCGACAGTGTCGAACCCTTATCCAGCAATTCAAAGGAGACCAGTCGAGTGCGAAATCTCCTGAAAAAGAAGATGAATATGAGGAAAAGGAAACATTCCCGGATGTCACAGCTACGCTGGTGATCTTTGCTGATGTCGAGAGCAAGAGTTGTCTGAAAGTCATCAATAGGGAAATCAACATGGCTGTGCCGGACACCCCCACCTACCTCAAATGGTCTCAATATGCTGTCACATTCGACCAGACAGACCATCCTGCTCGTGTGGCCACTCCTGGTCGATAGGCTCTGGTAGTTGATCCGGTAGTGCGGGGCACTCGACTCAGAAAGGTCCTCATGGACGGCGGCAACGGCCTGAACATTCTGTATGCGGATACCCTGAAAGGGATGGGCATTCTGATGTCCCGTCTGAGCGAGAGCAGCATGTATTTTCACGGAGTCATCCCAGGAAAGAAGGCCAAGTCACTCGGCCAGATAGCATTGGATGTGACATTCGGAGATAGCAAAAATTTCCGAAAAGAAAAGTTGACATTTGAAGTCATGGATTTCAAGAGTGCTTACCATGCCATCTTGGGTCGACCCGCTTATGCACATTTCATGGCCCGACCATGTTACGTGTATCTCAAGTTGAAAATGCCAGGCCCTAAGGGCGTGATCACGGTCACTGGCAATCGACAGCGGGACGAAGAGTGTCTCCAGCAAGGATCCAAGATCGCCGATCAACAAATGGCCATGGTCGAGTTGGAAGAGTACAAGAAAACCGCTAACCCTGCTGATTTGCTCCGCACAAAAAAGTCGGCTTCCGAGTCGGCATTTCAGTCGGCAGGGGAAGTGAAGAAGGTGCACATCCACCCGACGGATCCAACTGCTGCCCCGACAAATATCTCAACAACACTCGACAGTAAATAGGAAGCCGAGCCAATCCAGTTCCTCCGTGAGAACTGGGATATCTTTGCATGGAAGCCTGCTAACATGCCGGGGATTCCCAGGGAGTTGGCTGAGCACCGTCTACGAGTGGATCCGAAAGCCAAGCCCATCGGGGAGCATTTGCGTCGATCCGCAACGGAGAAGCACAAGGCAATTGGAGAAGAAGTGGCCCGTCTCTTGCAAGCCAAGTTCATTCGAGAGATTTACCACTCCGAGTGGCTCTCGAATGTTGTGATGGTGCCCAAGAAAGATAAGTTGTTGCGCATGTGCATTGACTTGAAACATCTCAATAAGGTGTGCCCAAAAGACCATTTCCCGCTCCCCCGCATAGATCAAATTGTTGACTCGACAGCGGGGTGCGAGCGTTTATCATTTTTGGATGCCTATTCTGGGTACCATCAAATCCGTCTGTATGGCCTGGACGAAATAAAGACAACCTTCATCACCCGTTTGGGTGCTTTTGCTACATCACCATGCCTTTTGGTCTTAAGAATGCCAACGCTACTTTTATGCGCATGATTCAGAAATGTTTACTCGACCAGATCCCTTGGAATGTTGAGGTGTACATGGATGATATAGTGGTCAAGTCCCGCAAAGGTTCTGACTTGCTGGCTGACTTGGCCGAGACATTCGCCAATCTGAGGCGATTCGACATAAAGCTGAATCCGGCCAAATGTACCTTCGGTGTCCCTGGCGGCAAGTTGCTCGGTTTTCTCGTTTCCGAGCGAGGAATTGATGTCAATCCTGAGAAGATTAGCACCATCACCCGTATGAAGACTCCCGTGCGAGTACACGATGTTCAGAAGCTCACGGGTTGCTTGGCAGCATTGAGTCGATTCATTTCTCGTCTTGGTGAGAAGGCTCTGCCCTTACATTAGTTGATGAAGAAATCCGACACCTTCGACTGCACCCGAAGCCGAAGCAGCGTTTGTTGAGCTCAAAGCCCTGCTCTCCACCCAGCCGATGCTTGCCGCTCCTACCAGCAAAGAGCCCTTGCTCCTGTACATCGTGACCACAAATCAGGTCGGTAGTACAGTGTTGACTGTCGAGCGAGATGAGGAGGGTAAATCCTATAAGGTCCAGCAGCCAATTTATTATGTCTTGGAAGTATTGTCCCCCTCAAAGCGAAGATATCCACACTATCAGAAGCTGGTGTATGGTATTTACCTATCAGCGAAGAAGGTGGCACATTATTTCCAAGACCATTCAATCTCAGTCGTCAGTGATGCTCCTTTATCCAAGATTTTCAATAATCGCGACGCATCAGGTCGAGTGGCTAAATGGGCAATTGAGCTTGGACACTTTGACATCAAATTCGAGGCCAAGAAGGCAATCAAGTCCCAAGCATTGGCAGATTTCTTGGCTGAGTGGACTGAATAGCAACAGCCCATCCAAGTTCACTCAGCATTTTGGACAATGTTCTTCGACGGCTCCAAAATGTTGAATGGGTTCGGTGCTGGTGTTGTCTTGATACCTCCCAGAGGCGACAAGCTCAGTTATGTCTTGCAGATTCATTTTTATTCCTCCAACAATGAGGCAGAGTATGAAGCACTTTTGTATGGGTTGCGCATGGCTATCTCACTCGGCGTCAAGCGCCTGATGGTTTATGGCGACTCAAATTTGGTGGTGAATCAAGTGATGAAAGAGTGGGATGTTAGAAACCCTGCTATGACTGGATACTGCAATGCAGTCCGGAAGCTGGAGAAGAAATTTGAAGGTCTGGAACTTCACCATGTTCCTCGACTGAAAAATCAAGCGGCTGATGAGCTGTCCAAGATTGGTTCCACTCGACGACCTGTCCCCAACGGGGTGTCCCTGGAGCATTTGCACACTCCTTCGATTCAAGAGGATCCTTTCACCGAAGAGCCCCCACAAGCTTTAAGCTCCTTTGACTCGACTAGAGTCGACGTTCCTGCCGTGATTGACTTAGTCATGGAGATGCTAGTTATCATAACCGATTGGACTATGCCATACATTGCCTATATCCTCAGACAAGAGCTCCCTGAAGATGAAGCAGAGGCTCGACAGATTGTGCGCAGGTCCAAGGCTTTCATTGTGATGGGAGATCAGCTATTCAGAGAGAGTGTAACTGGTGTCACCCAGCGCTGCATTTCCCCTGAGGAAGGTCGGATGATTCTAGACGAAATCCACTCGGGAACTTGCGGCCACCATGCGTCTTGCGGCCACCATACCGGGCTGGCTTTTACTGGCCACGAGCTAACGAGATGGCTAAGGACATCGTTGATCACTGCGAAGGCTGCCAGTTCTATGCAAATCTGTCACACAAGCCGGCGTCTGCTCTGAAGATAATTCCTCTCGCCTGGCCGTTTGTGGTTTGGGGACTCGACATGGTTGTCCCTTCCGACCCAGAAAAGGAGGGTTCACCCACCTGTTGGTAGAAGTCGACGAATTCACCAAGTGGATTGAAGCCAAGCCCATCAAGAAGCTGAATTCCCGCACGGCGGTCACGTTCATGAGAGAGATCATTATACGGCATTCCGCATAGCATCATCACGGACAACGACACTAATTTTGACTCGGAAGAATTCAGGAGATTCTGTAACTCCCAAGGCACCCGAGTGGATTACGCTTCCGTTGCACATCCTCAAACCAATGGGCAAGTTGAGCGGGGTAATGGTCTCATTCTGCAAGGTCTGAAGCCTCGTCTCATGCGCGATTTGGATCATGCCGCCAGTGCGTGGGTAACTGAGCTGCCGTCTATTTTGTGGGGATTGAGGACAACGCCTAATCGGTCGACTGGACGAACTCCTTTCTTCCTTGTCTATGGTGCGGAGGCCATATTGCCGAGTGATTTGGCCCACAATTCTCCTCGAGTGGAGCTATATTCTAAGGCTGAAGCTGAATAGGCCAGACAGGATGGATTAGATCTTCTGGAGGATGAGCGTGAGATGGCTCTGATCCGGACCACTGCCTATCAGCAAGACCTACGGCGCTTCCATGCAAGGAATGTTAAAAGCCGAGCATTCCATGAAGGAGATTTGGTGCTCCGAGTGAATCAACACCGACCTCACAAGCCTACTCCTGCATGGGAAGGTCCTTTCGTCGTCACTAAGGTGCTGAACAACGGAGCCTATCACTTGTATAATCTCATGAAACAGATAGATGAGCCACGAGCCTAGAATGCAGACCTGCTCCGGCGTTTTTACACTTGAGACAAGAGTTTTCTGATGTAACAAGAGTACTTCATCAATGCAATTCACGTTTCTGCGATTAATACTTCGTCGATTCCGACCCATGCAGTTACATTCTTGGGGATACTCCGAGTGATGAGCAGTCCTCACACTCTGGGGCTTAGCTGTGAAACATGTTTCGCCTAAGTTAAAAACCCTGTCGGGTGGATAGCAGTCCATTCACTCGACGGCCTATTTGTGAATCCGTCTTCACCTGGGTTCATCACTCGGAGTGATGAGCAATCCTCACACTCGGAGGCTTAGCTGCGAAACATGTTTCGCCTAAGTTAAAAACCTCGTCGAGTGGATAGTAATCCATTCACTCGACAACTTAGATACGAATCGACATTCGCCTAAGTTCAAAATACTTCGAGTGATGAGCGATCCTCACACTCGGGGGCTTAGCTGCGAACACGCTTCGCCTAAGTTAAAAAACAAACTCAGTCGAACAGACGACTGAAAGCCAAATACGAACAAAATCCAAAGGGTAAACCACGGATAAATGTTTCGTATGAAAGCAAATGTGCTCAGGCCCAAGGCCTGAACGAAGTTTTTAAGGATACAGATCCACTCGGCATACCGAGGCAAATTTAGATGTTTCTTTCAAAGATAAGTTTTTCAAGCGGGAGACGGACTGGCGGGCTCGACGAAAGTGTCCAGGTCGATACCGTCGGCAATTCTGGTGGCCGCTTCAATGAAGGTCTCCATGAAGTCCTCGAACTGGAGTTTCTTCGTGTTGACCACCTAAAGCTCCTTCAGCCTCTCCTCCTTCACGTCCCTGCAATGGACCCTGACGAGTGATAACGCCACGTCGGCCCCACACCGAGCGGCATCTTTCTTCCAGGCCTGCACTCGACTTGGAAGTTCGTCCAGGCGAGCCATCATAGAGTTGAGGTCAAGCTGAAGAGTGTCCTTAGGCCATAGCTCTTTGTCGATTCTCTCCGTCGCAGACTTCAATCGGACAAGATACGCCTGGACGCCCTGGAGCCGGAAATTGAATTGGAGCATATTCATGGCCACCGCGTCTGCGACAGGAGACTTGGTGGGATCCAGATCGGGCTCAACCTCCTCCGTCTCCTTCTCAAAGTCTTGGCAGAATTCTGTTGAAGAATGGGGAATGGGAGGAGAATCGGTGAACTGCGACCATCAAAGATTTTACAAAGCTCAGTCGACAAGAAACACTTATCGTCGAGCAGGATATACATCTTCCTCGAGAACTCGCCCAGATGCTTCTCCAGGCCATTGCTCCTCTTGTTCAGCTGCTCGGCCCTTTTGACGAGGTCCGCGCGCTCCTGCTTCAGCTTGTTGTTCTCTTCTTCCAGCTTCTGGGTGGCCGCTAACTTCTGATCTGCAGCTTTAGTTTTGTCCCTGGCCACCCGTTGGGCGTCGGCGAGTGCTTTGTCCTTCTCCTCCAGTGCCTTCTTCATGGAATCTAAAGAAACAACATTGTTGAGTCGCGCTTGGAGTCGACAGTTTTCATTGCGCACATCTGTTCGAGTGAGAGCACTCGGTTCAAAACATGAAAAGTGAAGATGGGAATACTGACAGTCGACAGTAATTACCTCCCAGAGACTTCAGCTCAGCACGCGCTTGCTCCAGGGTGTTGTTGGCAACCGCCAGATCCACTTGCAACCGGTTCCTCTCATCCTCCACGTCCTTGTACTCTATTCCAAGTTCGCAAGCCGTTTGGAACCAACAAAAGACAGGAGTTCAATCAGCAAGTGGTTCTTGGACAGTCGACTGAGTTATGAACACCGGCGAATGACCATTTTGGAAGAATTCAACCAGAAAGTCCACTCGACATGTCGAGTGGCTCTGGCGCTCCGCGCGCCATAAATAAATTCAAAAGATGTCTCTATAAAGACCCCTACCGATGCAAGCACTCGATAGCGGTCTCGAGGACTACACCCAATGGGTGCGCTAAGAGCGCCCCCACTGAGACGGTTAACTCTCGATCCGTCGAGTAACCCGTCAGAAAATACACTCGACATATCGAGTGACATTAGTACCACGCGTACGACAAAAGACTCTAAGACCCCTGCCGATGCAAGCACTCGACAGCGGTCTCGGGGACTACACCCAGTGGGTGCGCTAAGAGCGCCCCCACTGAGACGGTTAATTCTCGATCCGTCGAGTAACTCGTCAGAAAATACACTCAAAAAGGTCAGCCCTGTCGTCACACTCGACCCGTCGAGTGACGCACCCCCCTACTCTATGAAGTGCAGTCTATCCTTATGCAGCGTCATATCATGGTTTGCCAATAATATCCATGAAACCTGCAAGGTAACTACGGAGTGGTGTGATTCAAAGGCAAAATGTATATCGTATACAGTAAACTCTAAAGACCCCTACCGATGCAAACACTCGACAGCGGTCTCGAGGACTACACCCAGTGGGTGCGCTAAGAGCGCCCCCACTAAGATGGTTAATTCTCGATCCGTCAAATAACTCATCAGGAAATACACTCGACATGTCGAGTGACACTAGTACCACGCATACTATCAATCCCAATCCTACTCGACTACGATCCAATCTATTCGAGTGGAGAAAGTTCAAACATTCTACAGCAATCACCTAGTGGGTGTGCACCAGCCAAGAAAAGACAAGAATTGAATCGACAATGGACTTACAATCGAACTTACTCGGACATTGGTGTGGAGGGCTATGCTGACGTCAAAAGCCAATTTGCTGGCCTCGTACGCCTCCTTGGTCTTTAGCATGAGCTGCTCCGCCTGGATCATGGTTTCCTTCGCAGCTCCGGTTTGATCTTCTGGGGTGCGATGCAGAGAGAAGGCCGTCACAGGTGGGGTCAGCGTGGTTGCAGGAGCAGCTGAGACAGTCTGAGAGGGCCCAGTTGGAGTCGACGCTACAACGGTTGAGATGGCTGGAGGAGCATGTGGCAGAGGTGCTGCAGATTCAGCCTTCGGTTGTGTCGAGCCACCTCCCCCCTGGGAAGACTTCGCAGTCGAACGCTGAAGCGCTTGCGTCAATGACGCTCCTTGGATGCGAGGGAGCGAGGCATCCAGGCACCCCTTGTCGTCCTCCACCTGAATGACCTCTGCATCGACAACCGACGGTGTTAACATCCGCATGTGTCGAGTCCCATTTGGACGAACCAACAACTATCTAACCTCTATGAGAAGTGGCCGCGTCAGCAGTGTCGACATCCATTGCATCCCCTCCATCTCGATGAGGCGAAGACACAGATGTAGCAGCTCTGACGAATTGAGTGGCATTCGGTCAAAAACAACTCTAGACTTCAGTCGACAGAACAAGTACGGAAATAAACTCTTACGTGGAGACGACAGGCACTGCCACCCTCATGCGAGGCAGAGCCTTGCGAGGCTTGGTGACGGCTTGCTTGGGCTGCTTAGCCAGTTTTTCGCTCGGTTCAGTGGTTGAGGGGCGACTGCGCTTCAGGTTCTTCTCACTAGGGCCCGGAGCCCTGTCCTCAACAGTTGACGGGTCTTGGCGGGACTTGGTGCGGCTTTTGTGGCAGGGAGGTGACTCGACTTCTTCCTCCTCGCCGGAGTCCTCGTATTCTTCCTCGGAGTCAGAAGAACCATCGCCGCCCACACCGCCGCCCTCGCTCACCACGCCATCTTCAACATGGTTCCCATTCGGAACGAGCGAGTGCATGTGCGTCCATTCCTGCATGATTCAAGCAAAGAAGTCAGTTCAATATAGCACTCGACAGTACAATACATCAGTCGACATCACACAACTCACCAGGTTCTTCGGCGGGTTTTCGGCCGAGTATGGCCGGATCCTCTTGGCTCCCAAAGGGTTGTCGCAGGATCCGGTGATGCTACGAAGCCACTGCTCGACAGTTTTTTGAGGAACTTCCTCAGGATGCGTCCTTGTCGAGTCCTCAGGGCTCGCATAGTGCCACATGGTGTGGTCCCTAGCCTGAAGTGGCTGAATACGTCGACCAAGAAACGTCTCCAACAGGTCCATGCTAGTCACTCCACCTCGGATCAGTTGCACCACCGCTTCAACCAAGATGCCTACTTGGACGTGCTCCTCTTCGGTCACCTTCAGGGACTTGGGAACAGATGGACGGTCGAGTGTATATGGGGGAAGGCCAGTCGACATATTGGGCGATGTTGCAACCTTGCAGTAGAACCAGGTCGACTGCCAACCTCTTACAGACTCAGGAAAGGTCATGGCAGGGAAGGAGCTGCGAGCTCTTTTCTGAACTCCTAACCCACCGCACAGCTGGAGCACGTGAGTCTTCCCATCAGCGGGGAGGGCTTTCTTCATAGTCTGGGATCTGACCGTGAAGAGGTGTTTGAACAATCCCCAATGGGGAGATCAGCCTTTGAAACATTCACACGGAGTGACGAATGCAGATAGATAGGCGATGGTGTTGGGCGAGAGGTGGTGCAGTTGGGCACCGAAAAAATTCAGAAAGCCCCTAAAGAACGGGTGGGGCAGCAGAGAAAAACCTCGCTCGACGTGGGAGAGAAGGAGGACTCGCTCCCCGTCGCGCGGCTCCGGCTCGCGCTCCTCCCCCGGCAGCCTCCAGGCACCGTCCGCCACGAGCCCGTCGGAGACGAGGCCCTCCATGTCTTCGCGGGTGACGACAACAGGGAGAAAATCCCCCTGCATCCACCCCACGGGCGCGGTGAATCGGGCGGTCAAGGGCTTCTTGCCCTTGAGCTTCGCCGCCCCCTTCTTCGCTCGCTCTAGCTTCTCCGTCGGATTCTTCATCTTCGTCGCGGCGGCTCTCGTCGAGGGAGATCGGAGTTGGGCACTGGGAGCAGAGGAAGCGGAGGAAAAGAGAGAGAACTGGCAGAAGTACTGTGCAAACCGCAGCGAAGACAAATATATACGCTGCCGAGTGTCTCACTGACCAGTGGACCCACAAGGTTACTACGCACGCCAACCGCTGACGACGCTCGGTACATGGCGATACGATCGACATGAAAATCGAGGCGTTGCGCCCCCACTTGCCCTGATTGTTGCGTAATCTTCGCGCGAGCGCACGCGCTTCCCAAATTTTCGTATCCCGGAAGATCCGGGTCTGTCAGACCGACCCGTCGCCTCCTAAGATACTACCAACTCACTAGGACCAAAGCAAATGCTGAACATCCACTCGGACACCTTTAAGGCTGAATGGATCCGGGCGCGCGGAGAGGAATTCAATCGACACAGGTTTCGTTGAAGCCTCGAATATCATTCGCAAGATTTTGCGTGTTGACCCTGAATGAATGCTAATGTTCAAAGTTCAATCGACACAAGTTTCATGGAAATACCAAATATCATTCGGAGGATCTGATGCACTAACTCAAGGTCTACGTAGATACCTCCTTCCATCACTCAAACCCCGATCCATTCGGGGGCTAATGATGAGGATATGTACCTAGGGTAGGGTCCTAGGCACGGCCCACATACCCTACCTAAGGACACCACATGGGAGGACTTGAAGATCAAGCATGAACTTCTGAGTGGATCCCTGGAGACGTTCAAAGACACTCGACAGTAAACCACTCGGAGACTCCCGCTCTCACTCGGCAGTCGGGTGTCACTCGGAAGACCTCGCTTTCACTCAACGCCAGAAGACCAGGAGCCATCATCAAGAGCCCAATGGGTAGGCGCTGGTTCAATGGTCATTAATAACTTTTATTACGTACGTTACCTGTCACGGTAGACTTTAAAGCCCACGACCAGACCCTTTGATGCGGGGCCATTATGAGGGGCAACGAACTCTATATAAGCTGCCCCTCCCCTCCTGCACAAGGGTTCGCAACCATTGTAATATCTATACTCCATTCGACATAAGGCTCCCGAGCACTGAGACGTAGGGCTGTTACCTCCACAAGAGGGGCCTGAACTCATACATCCATGTGTACACCCTCGCCGTAGCTAGGACTCTGCCCTCTCCCTTCGTAACCCTACCATTTACTGTCAGGCTCGTTCCCATGACATTGGGTCCGGCAGGTTTCGACGGTTATCCACTCGTCCAAGAACATCTCGACATCTCAGGCGGTCTTGATTTTAGAGAAAAATTGTCACTTTTTACCCCTTAAGCAGAAACTGGGGCAGCTGAAGTGTTCTTGTCAAGACATGGGTGAGCTCATGACGGCTCTCAAAAAGTATGCAGATTCCGATACTAGTAAGGATCCGAGCTCCGATGATGAGAGATCTGCTAAGGGTAAGAAGAATAACAATGGCAAGAGTTAACAGCAGAACAGAGCTGGAAGTAGCAACCCGTGCAAGAGAAAGAACCTAGACGGCGGCTCAGAACTGGTGGCAAATGCGAGCGCTGGGAACAATCGTGTCAAGGGTAATGGTAAGATGCCCTTCAACAAAGGTAAAACTCCCTTTAACTTGGAGGAAATGCTCAATAAGCCTTGCCCAGAGCACAGCCAACCCGGTAAGCAGGCGGGCCATGCATGGAGGGATTGCAGTATTATGCGGTAGTTCTGGGACTATTGCCTTAACCAACATCGCAATAATGGTAATGGGCCATCAGGAGGCTCAGGTCCAGGCGGCTCAGGGATAGGTTTCGGTGGAGGCGGCTCGGGTTCAGGTTATCAGGGTCAAGGCAATCAAGGTGGTCACCATCAACGGTCCAGCAACGGTGGTCAGCAGCAGAACAACCAGTTAGGGTATCAGAGTAACTCGAAGCAACTCAGTGGAAGCTAGTATCATGTTTTCACTACAAGCCTGGACAAATGAGATCAAAAGCTACACAAGAGGGCAGTCAACACGGCAACGCCGGCTCTACCATGGTATTTGAAGTGGTCTGAATATCCTATCTCATGTAGTAGGGAAGATCACCTGCCGCGGATCGATAACTCGAGGCACTTAGCACTTGTGGTAGCACCTCAGGTTGGAGGTTATAAGTTTACAAAGTTACTGATGGACGGTGGCAGAAGCATCAACATCTTGTACTATGACACTTTTCGTCGGATGGAGCTGACTGATAAGGCTCTTAAGTCGTCATCAACAGTCTTTCACGATGTTGTGCCGGGCAAATCGGCTTACCTGGTCGGCAAGATTGCCCTCGAGGTGGCGTTTAGAGATGACTACAACTACAGGGTGGAGACCTTGTGGTTTGAGGTGATGAAAATTAAGAGCCCATATCATGCCTTGTTTGGCCGTTCGGCTTTCGCAAAGTTTATGGCCAGGCCCTGTTATATTTTCTTATAGCTCAATATACCGGATCTCAAAGGGACAATTATAGTGCATTGTGATCAGAAGGTGGCCCTTGAGTGTGAGGAGGGTGACGCTGCTTATGCGGAATCAAGTTGTGCTGAGGCGGAGCTCAAGTTTTACAAAGATAATGTTGGCCCGGTGGATATGACTCCATTGAAGAAGCCCAACACAGAGTCTGAGATGCCCTTGAAGTTTGTGGCAGATGATACAAAGCTGGTGGATTTCGCCATGGGTGTCTCATCGAAGCAGTTCACTGTTGGGGTTAACATGGACCCTGCATAGGAAAGCGCACTCATCGAATTCATCTGTGAGAATCGAGACATCTTTGCATGGAAGCCGTCTGACATGTCGGGTGTACCCGGAGAGTTCGCTGAGCACCACCTTAATGTGGATCCCAAGTTTAAGCTGATTAAGTAGTTCCTCCATCGTTTCAACGAAGAGCGGCGTAAAGCAATTGGAGAAGAGGTGGCCCGACTCTTGGTCGCAGGATTCATCATGGAGTTTTTTCACCCAGAGTGGTTAGCAAATCCCGGGCTTGTGCGGAACAAGAACAACACGTGGCGTATGTGTGTAGACTACACGGATCTTAACAAGGCCTGCCTAGTTGACCCGTTTGCTCTCCCCCGTATCGACCAAATTATTGATGCAACGGCGGGTTGTGAGAGTTTATGCTTCCTGGACGCTTATTCGGGTTATCATCAGATCGAGATGGCAGTTAAGGACAAGACAAGATGTCGTTTATAACACCTTTTGGGGCTTTCTGCTATGTGTCTATGCCTTTCGGGCTTAAGAGCGCACAGATGACTTATTAGCGTTGTGTGTAGAATTGCCTTCATAGTCAGATTGGGCGCAATGTTCATGCTTATGTGGATGATATTGTGGTTAAGTCAAGGAAGAAGGAGACTCTACTTGACCACCTGAGGGAAACGTTTGACAACTTACGGGTATACAAAATGATGCTTAACCTGACCAAGTGCGTCTTTGGGTTTCCTGCAGGCAAGCTCTTGGGTTTCTTAGTTTCAAAGCGAGGCATTGAGGCTAACTCAGATAAGATAAAGGCCATCATGTCATTGTCTAAGCCAGCGAGTGTTAATGATGTGCAGCGCTTGGCAGGTCGTATCGCCGCTTTAAGCCACTTCATCAGCCGCCTAGGCGAGAAGGCTCTTCCTTTGTATCAAATGATGAAAAATACAGATGGCTTTGTCTGGATCAAGGTTGTGGATGAGGCGCTTGAGGCGCTCAAGAAACAGTTAGTTGAGTCATCGATCTTGGTTGTTCTGGCTAAGAAAGAACCTTTGCTCTTATATGTGGCGACTAATAACAGGGCAGTCAGCGCCACGATTGTTGTGGAGCGTAAGGAGGCAGGAAAAGAGTATCCAGTCCAGAGGACGGTTTACTACGTCAGCAAGGTCTTGATAGAATCCAAGCAAAGATACCCACATTGGCAGAAATTGATCTATGGGGTGTTCATGACAAACCGCAAGTTGAAGCACTATTTCCTTGGACACCAGATTACAATAGTGAGCTCAGCTCCGCTGGGAGATATCATCCAAAATAGAGAGGCTACTGGCAGGATTGCTAAGTGGGCACTGGAGCTTGGGCCCCTTAATTTGAAGTATGTGCCTCGCACGACTGTCAAATCTCAGGCTTGGGAGGATTTCATAAATGATTGGACATAACGTCAATCGCCCGAGGAGAAGCCGGACAACACATATTGGACAATTCACTTCGATGGATCCAAGCAGTTGGAAGGATCGGGGGTGGAGTTGTCTTGACTTCCCCTAAAGGTGACAATTTTTGTTATGTGTTGAAGTTAATGTTTCCTTGTACTAACAATGCAGTTGAGTATGAATCTTTGCTTCACGAGCTCTGTCGTGGTTTTGTCACGACAGATGTTCGAGGACTTAGGTTCGAGGCCATCGCTAAGGCGATGGACTCAAAGGGTTTGGTTGGGACGAAGGACACGAGTTTACCCAGGTTCGGCCCCTCAAGAAGAGGTAAAAGCCTACGTCCTACTTGTGTTGTATTGATTGGAGTATCGATTACAAGGGAGCGGATTCGCCTGACCTAGCTCTCGATTAGTTGGTTCCTGTCTAAGTCGCCCCGGGTCTCACCTTTATATAGGAGGCTAAGATCGTGGGTTACACACGTCTCATACCGACTCTTACAACGTATCTGAGTCAATCTCTATGTCGCCTTACCATCTTGGGCAAGCCGCCTCCGGGCGGCTTTAACCACCCGGGTCTTCATGCTATCTTCCGTTCCGGGCCTTGTCTTGGCCCATCCTGCTAAGCCATCATACGGCCAGGTTTACGTCCTTGGCCCATCTGCTTTGGTTTGGGTTATGAGCCGCTAGGTATGACCCGGTCCCACCTGGGCGGGTCTTACCACGGGGTTATATCCCCAACATTAGGCCCCAGGTTGATTTGAGCTTGCTCATGTCAATCCTCCATTTTATTTGGCGGCAAGTCTCACTCTTCATTACCTGAAAGTAAGATATGTAACCCGCCGTGACGTCATACCGGATATGCCAAAAAAGATTCCCTAACAATCACAACGGATCTTTCATCACTAAACTAACGGCCTGAAAATCAAGGCGTCCGTCTCGGTCGGCGAATTTCGGTCGCCTTGATTCCCATGCCCGTTTTCCTCTTTCCAGCCTCTTAAATAGGATCTCGAAGGGTCCTTCTCATTTCCTCCGCTTACTACGCCTCTTCTTCTTCCTCTTAACGCCGCCGCCCCCAAGCTCCCTCGCTCCGGTGAAACTTCATCGTCATCGTCGCCCTAGGCCGCTGCACCAACCTGAACGAACCAGAGTACTGCCCGCAACCGCCGCATCATCTCCGGTATCTCTTTCTCCACCCCCTAGATCTGTAGCTTAAGGTGGCAAATCCATGGAGTTCTTCAGTTCGCTAGAGTGCAAGTTCTTCACAATGCCAAACAACATATAGCCCAGTAGGTCTTGCAATGATTCTCTTCCCGTTGCGGTAATCCATATGAAATCACCAACAATCTAGCACAAATCTGTAGTTGCTTCCCTTTACTTTACTCAGACTTTGGTAGTTCTTTCCTCAGCTCGTCACTAGGTCTAAGATAAATTGGTTTTTCCTTTGTCCGTAGATCTGTCGCTGCAACGATAATATGTGAATCCTGTTTTCCACACTTAGCTGTATTTCGATTCGTTTCCCTGCAATCTTAACCCGCCATTAAACTTCCGGCTTTCACCATGAACTGCACTGACGGCTTAGCTTCGTAGAGCTTAGATTTCCTCAGCCGCCCTTAGTTGTCTGTCACCTTCTAACTCGTCGCGCGTTGTTACTTTCCACAGTTGTAAGACACCATTATGCCTCGTGCATCCTCTTCCTGTAACTGGGTCGGCTCCATAGTCTCTGAGGATTTTTTGAAGGATTTCATAGATGCAGGGACCTTGCCAGCCAAAGATGTCATTCATTGGCGGGTTCCGGGAAATGATAAGAAACCCATCCCCCAAGAGGGCGAAGTAGTCATATTCGAAGACCACCTTGCACGCGGTTTCAGCCCGCCCGGCTCTAAATTTTTCCGAGACGTCCTTCATTTCTTCAAGCTACATCCTCAAGATATTGCACCCAACTCTGTGTCAAACATGTGCAACTTCCAAATTCTCCATTCAAAGCTTACAAGAAGAGCCGTCGGTTGACCTCTTCCGTGAGTTCTTCTATGTGAACCGTTAGACAAGAGTAGCAGCCAACCCCAGCTTGGAGCTCGGCGGAATCTCCATTCAAAGAAGACGGGATTTGATCTTTCCGGATGTTGGAATGCCAAGTCACCCCAAAGACTGGAACAAACCTAGTTTTATTGCAAAGACACCTCTCCAGAGGGAGAACGTCCATTGTCGGGTTATCATCCAACCTGACTCCGCACCAATACTGAACTCCCTGACCGGATGTCGGCCTCCGAACGGGCGAAGTATGCTCTGGCTTACGCCAAAATTAGAGCCCTTATGGACAATGGTCTGACATGGATGGATTTGACCCGCTGCTGGGTCTCCTCGAAAGTCATGCCTCTGAGCCAGAGAAGCCGTCTCATGTGTGAATATACGGGTGATGCCAATGACCCCCTCTGCTTTAATCCTACCACGTTGACAGAAGATGATATCGTTGCCGCCATCGGAAGCCTTGTCCATGAGTCTCAAGGATCTTGCCGCACCATTGGATTACCACCTTTTTGTGCCGCAAACCCGACCCCAGATGTAAGGGCGACTCTCAATCTCCTTACTTCCGTATTACTTATTCATGTATGTTTGCAATCTTAACCTCTTCCGGCGGCTTTTACTTTCAGGCTAACTCCAGCTTCTGGAAAAAGAAATACATTCCTCCTCCAAAAAAGTCTAAGGAGAAGACCGACAGCCGAAAGAAGAAGACTGTACCTCAAGAGCAACCTAAGGTTGACGATTCAGAGGTAGAACTTGACTCTCTTGACCGTCTTACTATGCACCTTACTGACAATAATAACTTCACAGGACGAGACGGAGACTAGCCACGCCAACGCTCCTGAGGTAACCTATGTCTCATCTGACTCAGAACATCTCGCACCACAGAAGATACGGGGGGTCGTCTGAAAAGTCCCATTTTCTCATCCTCTTGCTTACTTAGACCCCAACTTTCTTTTAAAAAAGCAACAACAACTCTCCCGACGCCAAACCCGGAGCACCTGCTCTGAACATCTTATGGTTGGGTTGTCTCACTCTCCGGTTCAATGGAAATGGCCGGCTGAGGTATTTGTTTTACTAGGTTTAATTTTGTCAACCTTGCCTTACAACTTTACTCTATCTTTATAATGCTTTAACTGCTTTCAGGAATCACCCCCTTCATCAGGCGACTCTACGGCAACCAAGCTGCCGCCTCTGAAGATCAACCTAGAGTCTGTGCTTTCATCCTTCCATCCTATCTTTGTTATCCTTGAACTATGTACAATAACCTTCTATTCCTTCCAGGGCACAAGCAAAACGAAGGAAAACCGTCGGGTCTACCTCGGCCCTCACTGCCCAAGAACTGGAGGCTGCCAAGCCGGACTCTCCGGTTGCACACGCTGATCCTTCTGCTGCCTCAAAGGATGTGCCCGAAGACGCTCATCGTTCTGTCGAGCCGGCGTCCCATGAGACGGCAACTGAGAGTCCTCCGAGGACCAACTCTAAGCCACCAAGCCCTTCAACGTCCGTTGACGATTCGGATACTCCGGACGTCATCATTACCGGTACCGGTTTTCAAACTCCTCAACCTTGTGTGTTGACAAAGCACACTGAGAAAACTGAAGCCTTTGAGAAGCTGGATTTTGAGCTCCTCATGCTAGAGAAGTTAACTGTTGATGAACTACACGCCGGTTATTTGAACCGCCTCTCCACAAGCCGGAACATGGAGCTCAAGCTTGTTAATCTGATGAAGAAAAATATATGAGGTACCCCTTCCTTTCCTTATATCCTTATGTAGCCCTAGAGAGTCGGTTTAATATCTGTTAATGGTAAACTGGGTCTTCCAATCCATGCCTGAAGTAAAACCACTTAGCCTGTAGCCCCCAAGTATCAGCTTAATTTGTAAATACCGAGCCGGTACTCAGTTTTAAGTAGTTGATCAAATGTAGCCCCCAAGTTCGTGTCAGGATAGAAATAATGGGCCAAACTTCCCTGTAGATTTGAACAAAGAGCCAAATGTAACCCCCAAGTGTCGGCTTATCTTTTACAAATATGAGCCAAAAATTCATTGTAGAATTAGAAAACAAGGTTGTAGCCCCCAAGTTCCGGCTTAAATTGATGAAGATGAGCCGGGACTTACTTGTAGTCTTGGAGAACAAATAGACATTAGCCCCAAGTGTCGGCTGAACTTGATGAAGATGAGCCGGAACTTACTTGTAGTCTTGGAGAACAAATAAACATTAACCCCCAAGTGTCAAGTATATTGCTTGCAATCTGCTTGAGACTTGCATTATATTTGTTAACTTAACCATCTGGCAATATGTTATCCTGGCGACTTACCCCTCTTTTGCTTTTTGTTTGTCACGGGAGGCTTTAAGGAATGCTGAGTCTGAACTAACCAGCTTAAAGAGCAACTTGGCCTCCCAGCAAGCTGCCAGGAGTGAAGCAGAGGAGAAGTGCCGGCTTGTTGCCGAAGATCCTACAAAAGGTAAATCTGAACTTGTTGCGTTCAAAAAAGCTGCTGAGGCGGAGCAAACTGCTCTGGCCAAACATGCAGACGACACTGATGAGCGACTCATGGTCGTATCAGACGAGCTGCAATCCTTGAAGCGCCATATCGCCAAGATGACATCCGCTATCTTTGGTAAGTACTACATTCTCAATCGATCTTCTTGCTTGAAAAGTTACACAGGCGGCGTATAACAGAAAATTTGTCTTGTGTAGGTCAAAGAAGCCGTCAACTTGGTGCTGACAGCTTATTGCAGCTGAAAGCCGTCTATACTTTGTCTGAGCAATTGTATTGCGGTACTCTCTGCACTATTAGGACTATGCTGAACAAGGAAAGCATCCCCAAGTTCATGAAAGGAGTCATAGAGATGCTGTCAACTCTGGCAAAGCAAATTGAGGAACTCAAAAAATCAGCCACCAGGTTGGGAGCCATCGCAGCAATAAGCCGGGCTTTGGCCTTTGCCCCGGAGTTAACTCCTGAAGAGATGATGGATGGCTTTCCATCAAAGAAGGATGACGGCTCAGAATTCACAGAATTCCCAGAAAGAGACATGGTAGGGCATGAGTACCTTGGTAGCCCATAAACTGCCTCTCACGTGACATAAATCCGTCGTTTTAACCTTAAACAGTGTAGGGTCTTTAAAAGATTAACTGTCTAAGAGTACGAACGGACCACATAGCGGAGAGTCGACAGTAGATGAGAGAGTTTATCCTCCCTTTCCATAAGCCGGCCCTCACATGACAAGAACCGTCGGTTTAACCTTAACCAGTATAGGGTCTCTATCAAGATTGGCCGTCAATTTCTTTTGAACCGGCTCAGGGTCTCTAAGCGAGATTAACTGGCAAAAGTTCGGCGGGTCACATAGCAGAGCGGCATGAGCTTACAGGCAGGTTTAACCCTAGTGGCTTAAGAGCCGATCAAGAGGGTATGTAAGCTAAACCCGGTGGGTTGGAAGCCCCCAAATGATCCTGTTGACGGAGCCAACTGTTTGGCTTGAGAGCCGATCAATAGGGTCTGATAAGCTAAACCCGGCAGGTTGGAAGCCCCCTAGATGACCTTGTTGACAGAGTCAACTGTTTGGCTTGAGAGCCGATCAATAGGGTCTGATAAGCTAAACCCGGCGGGTTGGAAGCCCCCTAGACGACCTTGTTGATGGAGTCAACTTTTTGGCTTAAGAGCCGGCCAATAGGGTCTGATAAGCTAAACCCAACGGGTTAGAAGCCCCCTAGATGACTTGTTGATAGAGTCAACTTTTTTGGCTTAAGAGCCAATCAATAGGGTCTGATAAGCTAAACCCGGCGGGTTGGAAGCCCCCTAGATGACCTTGTTGACAGAGTCAACTGTTTGGCTTGAGAGCCGATCAATAGGGTCTGATAAGCTAAACCCGGCGGGTTGGAAGCCCCCTAGACGACCTTGTTGATGGAGTCAACTTTTTGGCTTAAGAGCCGACCAATAGGGTCTGATAAGCTAAACCCAACGGGTTAGAAGCCCACTAGATGACTTGTTGATAGAGTCAACTTTTTTGGCTTAAGAGCCGATCAATAGGGTCTGATAAGCTAAACCCGGCGGGTTGGAAGCCCCCTAGATGACCATGTTAACAGAGTCAACTGTTTCGCTTGAGAGCCGGTCAATAGGGTCTGATAAGCTAAACCCGGTGGGTTGGAAGCCCCCTAGATGACCTTGTTGACGGAGTCAACTGTTTGGCTTGAGAGCCGATCAATAGGGTCTGATAAGCTAAACCCGGTGGGTTGGAAGTCCCCCTAGATGACCTTGTTGACGAAGTCAACTTTTTGGCTTAAGAGACGACCAATAGGGTCTGATAAGCTAAACCCGGCGGGTTAGAAGCCCTCTAGATGGCTTGTTGACAGAGTCAACTTTTTTGGCTTACGAGCCGGTCAATACGGTCTGATAAGCTCAACCCGGCGGGTTGGAAGCCCCCTAGATGACCTTGTAGGCGGAGTCAACTTTTTGTCTTAAGAGCCGACCAATAGGGTCTGTAAGCTAAACCCAGCGGGTTAGAAGCCCCCTAGATGGCCTGCTGATAGAGTCAACTTCTTTGGCTTAAGATCCGATCAATAGGGTCTGATAAGCTAAACCCGGCGGGTTGGAAGCCCCCTAGATGACCTTTTTGCACAAACTGAGATATGCGAAACGGCAGAGGCCTCGGCTTGCAGGGATGCCAACTTTATTCATATGTATATATATATATATATGACATGTACAATGATGGTGTACAATGTCAAGTCTCGACCACTCAGGTATAGTAAGGCCACAGATGACTATGTTCCACGGTCGGCGGGTCTCCTGCGTAGAAGTGCTTGATTTGTCTCGTATATCAATGAGGTAATATGACCCGTTGTTGAGATTTCTGCTGACCATGAAAGGTCGTTCCCATGGAGGGGATAACTTGTGTGCATCTATCTGATCTTGAATCAACCGCAACACTAAGTCGCCTTCTTGAAACGTCCGGGTCTTAACTTGGCGGGTATGATAGCAGCACAGGTCTTGCTGATAAATTTCCGATTGGGCCGCCGCCAGATCAGGCTTTTCCTCCAAGGCATCCAACGCGTCTTGACGTGCTGTTTCATTATCCGCCTCGACGTAAGCCGCCACCCGTGGAGAGTCATGACATATATCGCTTGGTAACACGGCTTCCGCACCATAAACCGTTAAGAAAGGCGTATAGCCTGTTGACCTGTTGGGAGTTGTACTGATGCTCCATAATACGGATGACAACTCCTCTACCCAACAACCCTGAGTTCGCTACAAAGGAACCATAAGCCGGGGTTTGATACCTATCAAGATTTCCTGGTTAGCACGCTCTGCCTGACCATTTGATTGTGGATGAGCAACCGCAGAAACGTCAAGTCGGATATGCTCACTTTCATAGAACACTTGCATAGCCCCCTTGGATAAGTTCGTGTCATTATCTGTGATGATACTATGAGGGTAACCAAAACGGTAGATCAGCTTTTTAACAAACTGAACTGCCGTAGCCGCGTCACACTTGCTGACCGGCTCAGCTTCTACCCACTTGCTAAATTTGTCCATGGCCACCAAGAGGTGGGTCTTCTTGTCCTTGGATATCTTGAAAGGCCCGGCCATATCAAGCCCCTAGACTGCAAACAGCCGGGTAATTGGAATCATGCGCAACTCCTGAGCCAGGACGTGAGCACGCCGGCCGAACTTCTGACATCCATCGCACTTGCGAACCAAGTCTTCTGCATCCTTATGAGCCATGAGTCAGAAGAAGCCATTTCGAAAAGCCTTGGCCACCAGAGATTTTGAACCTACATGATGACCACAATCGCCATCATGAATTTCATTCAAAATTTCCTTGCCTTCTTCAGGCGAGACACAACGTTGAAAGACGCCAGTGACGCTGCACTTATGTAACTCACCATTGATGATTGTCATAGACTTAGACCGCCTGATGATCTGCCTCGCCAGGTTTTCCTCCTTAGGTAACTCGCCGCGAGTCAAATACGCCAGATAAGGCACAGTCTAGTCAGGAATAGCATGTAGAGCCGCCACCAGCTACCCCTCCGGGTCTGGTATAGCCAAGTCTTCCTCTGAAGGTAACTTAACTGACGGGTGATGTAGCACGTCTAAGAAAACATTAGGCGGTACTGGCTTACACTGAGAGCCCAGTCTTGAGAGCGCGTCGGCCGCCTCGTTCTTGCAACGATCAACATGGTCCACTTGATAACCCTTGAAATGACCGGCAATGACATCCACCGCTTGATGAGAAGCCGCCATCCGCGGGTCCTTGGAATCCCAAGTGCCTAAAACTTGCTGGGCCACGAGATATGAGTCGCCGAGACACCTAACCCGGCTCAGGTTCATTTCTTTAGCCACCCAGAGGCCATGAAGCAGAGCTTCATACTCAGCTGCATTGTTAGTACAGGGAAACATCAACCTTAACAACCCCTGCCCCTGATCCTTCCAATTGCCTGGATCCATCGAAGTGGATGGTCCAATATGTGTTATCCGGCTTTTCCTCGGGCTCCTGACACTCCGTCCAGTCGTTTATGAAATCCACTAAGGCTTGCGATTTGACCACCGTGCGGGGCACATATTTCAAATTAAGAGGTCCAAGCTCCAATGACCACTTAGCAATCCTATCGGTGGCTTCTCTGTTTTGAATTATGTCTCCCAATGGGGCAGAGCTAACCACTATGATTTGGTGCCCTAGGAAGTAATGCTTCAGCTTACGATTGGCCATGAACACCCCATATACCAGCTTCTGCCAATGTGGATACCTCTGCTTGGACTCTGTCAGGACTTCACTGATATAATAAACCGGCCTCTGAACCGGATATTCCTTCCCCGCCTCCTTACGCTCAACAACGATCACAACGTTGATTGCCCTGTTATTAGCCGCCACGTATAAGAGCAAAGGTTCCTCCTCAGCCGGAGGCGCTAAGACTAGCGGCTCAGTGAGCTGTCTCTTAAGTGCCTCAAACGCCTCACCCGCTGCCGTACTCCATACAAAGTTGTCTGTCTTCTTCATCATCTGGTATAAAGGGATGCCTTCTCACCAAGGCGGCTTATGAACCGGCTTAACACAGCGATCCGCCCCGCCAGGCGCTGAACATCATTGATGCACGCCGGCTCAGGCAGGGAAGTGATAGCCTTGATTTTGTCTTGATTAGCCTTAATGCCACGCTCAGAGACTAGAAAACCCAAGAGCTTGCCCGCAGGAACGCCAACACACACTTAGCCGGATTAAGCATCATCTTGTAGACCCGTAAGTTGTCAAAGGTTTCCTTCAGGTTGTCAAGAAGAGTCTCCTTTTTCCTTGATTTAATCACAATATCATCCACATATGCATGAACGTTGCGCCCAATCTGACTGTGGAGACAATTTTGTACACAACGTTGGTAAGTTGCCTGGGCACTCTTGAGCCCGAAAGGCATGGACACATAGCAGAAAGCACCAAAAGGCGTGATGAAAGCCGTCTTCTCTTGGTCCTTGACTGCCATCTTGATCTGATGATAACCAGAATAAGCATCCAGGAAGCATAAACTCTCACAACCCACCGTTGCATCAATGATCTGGTCGATACGGGGGAGAGCAAACGGGTCAGCCGGACAGGCTTTGTTAACATCCGTGTAATCCACACACATACGCCACGTGCCATTCTTCTTAAGCACTAGCACCGGGTTGGCAAGCCACTCTA
The DNA here is from genome assembly GCA_022496015.1 of Hordeum marinum. NCBI lineage: Eukaryota > Viridiplantae > Streptophyta > Magnoliopsida > Poales > Poaceae > Hordeum > Hordeum marinum. Next base: position 176,973,422 of record CM039677.1, read on the forward strand.
GGTGAAACACTTCAACAATGAAACCCGCCACCAGGAGTCGGGCCACCTCTTCCCCGATGGCCTTGCGCCTCTCTTCATTGAACCGCCGTAGGAACTGTTTGACCGGCTTAAATGTAGGATCCACATTAAGGCGGTGCTCAGCGAACTCTCTCGATACACCCGGCATGTCAGACGGCTTCCATGCAAAGATGTCCCGATTCTTACGGATGAATTCGATGAGCGCGCTTTCCTATTTGGGGTCCATATTGGTCCCAATAGTAAACTACTGAGATGAGTCGCTCGGAGTAAAATCCACTAGCTTGGTGTCATCCGCCAAAAACTTGAGGGGCGGCTCAGATTCTGTGGTGGGATTTTTGAGCGGAGTCATGTCCTTCGGGTCAACATATTCCTTATAAAACTTGAGCTCTGCTTCTGCGCAACTTGACTCTGCATAAGCTGCGTCTCCTTCCTCACACTCAATAGCAGTCTCCCGATCACCATGCACTGTAATCGTCCTGTTTAAACCCGGCATATTGAGCTATAAGTAAACATAGCAAGGCCTAGCCATGAACTTGGCATAAGCCGGACGTCCAAATAGGGCATGATATGGACTTTTGATCTTGACCACCTCAAAACACAAGGTCTCTACCCTCTGGTTGTATTCATCACCAAAGGCGACTTCCAAAGAGATCTTACCCACTAGATAACCTGACTTGCCAGGCACCACACCATGAAAGACCGTCGAGGAAGGCCTAAGATCCTTATCAAGCAACTTCATCCGGCGGAAAGTATCGTAGTATAGAATATTAATGCTGCTGCCACCATCCATAATCACCTTAGTAAACACATATCCTCCCACTTGGGGGGGCAACTACCAAAGCTAGCTGGCCCGGGTCATCAACACGCGGCGGGTGATCCTCTCTGCTCCAAGTTATGTCATACTCGGACCACTTAAAGTATTGTGGGAGAGCCGGCGTAATCGCATTAACCGCCCGCTTGCGCAACTTCTGATCTCGCTTGTTAAGGCTGGTTGTAAAAACATGATACTAACTCGAGCTGAGCTGCTTCGGATTACTCTAATACCCAGACTGGTTACCTTGCTGCTGATTATTGCCACCAGATTGCTATTGATGCCCTCCTTGATTAACCTGGCCCTGATAGCCGGATCCTGAACCGCCAGGACCCGAGCCAGCTCCTGACCCACCTGGCCCTGAGCCGCCTGGCAGGCCACCACCGTTGTTGTTATGCTGCTGCAAGCTATAGTCCTAAAACTTTTGCATAATGTGGCAATTCCTCCACGTGTGACCCGCCGCCCTATCGGGTCGGCTGTGCTCTGGACAAGGCTTATTGAGCATCTCCTCCAAATTAAAAGGAGTTTCACCTTTATTAAAGGGTTGTCTTAAGTTCCCATTGCCCTTAGCACGATTGTTCCTGGCACTGGCGTTGGCCACCAATTCTGACCCACCATCCAGATTCTTCCTCTTACCTTGGTTGCCACTGCCTGCCGTACCCTTGCCATTGTTATTCTTGTTGCCTTGACTGGGCTTTCCTCATCAGAGCCTAGATCCTTTGTATTGTCAGAGTTGGCGTACTTTGTGAGAGCCAGAGCTCCCCCATGTCCTGACACGAGCGCTTGAGCCGGCCAAGCTTCTGCTTCAGAGGCGTAAAGTAACAATTCTTCTCCAGAATCAAAACTGCTTGAGCCGCCGTAATCTGCTCAGACGAGTGGATGATGGTTGAGACCCGTCGGACCCAATGATGAGCCGACTCATCCTCCTGTTGCACACAATGATCCAAATCCACAATCGTCATAGGCTGCTTGCACGTTCCTTGGAAATTTTTGATGAACTTTGCCTTTAACCCGGCCCAGGAATCAATGGTGTTGGGTGGCAAGCCCTTCAACCACGTGCGAGCCAGCCCTTCCAGTATTTGGCACATACTGCGTCGTTGACGTCTAACATCTCCATCACCAGCTCATAGCTTTCAATCCATGCCTCCGGAGGCAGGTCAGCAGTGTAATTTGGGACCTTGCAAGGGCCCTTGAAATCTTTCGACAGACGCTTGTTCCGCAAAGCCGACACTAAGACCGGCACCCCCACCGCCCTGGTGATTACCCTTGCTCCTACCGAGATGGAAGGCGCACGTTCTTGATGAGCTCCCGCCGTTAGAGCCGCCGTTTGTTGTTGTGCCCCTCGCTCGGTCTACCAGCGCCTAAGCATCTAGAACCGCCTGATCGTCTCGTGGAGGGTCCTAGTGCCGATCACTGCTAGAAACCGCCGGTGACTCGTACCACCGACTGAAACTGCGGCTGGGGATGGGGGTTGAATGCACACGACTCTGGCTGTAGGTGTACTTCTCCTGCTAGGCCATCGCTGTCTGCAGGTATCCAATAGCGTTTCGCACCTCTTCTGCGAAGGGTGCCTCATCCGGGATAGGAATCGTACCAAGATGGGTTGCTGCCGCCATCATGTTCTCTACCGGGTTTGAATAATGACCCACCGGCGTTGGGAAAGCCATTGGTGAGGCCTGGTTCTATTGGGCCGGGGTAAGATGCTGCTGTCGAGCCGCCGGCCGACTCCCAGGTGCTTTTGTGGTCCGTCCCGTCCCCGGCATGTTAAAAAGATTCCTGGCCTCGTACTGTTTTGGCAAGCGGGTCTGATGCCTCATCCGCTGAACCGCCGCTGCAGATTGCTACTCCAGCTCAAGGCGAAAGTGTTCACCCTAAGGCTCTCTGCCTCTGCATCCATGTGAGCCTTCAGCACGCTGATCCCTTGTTGGGCTTCAGTCATCTGGTCCTTTAGCCTTGCGATCTCTGCGTTCCGGGCGGCTTGATTCTCTCCCGTGACCTCAGTTGCCATCAGGGTTGTGAGCTCATTCATCATATCTAGGAGAACTTGAGCCGACGGCGGGTCAGCCCCCGACCCTACTGCCCCAGCGGCCGTACTGCTCGTGCCCAGTGCTGAACCCCGCCATGAAGACGGCTGCATGCATCGGCGGCCCATGGTCCTCCGACTCATGATACTCCGACTCGGGGTAAAGCTCGTCGTAGCCCCCGAGCCTGCCATCGTGAAGCGGTAGATTGATTCCGTCTCTCCGCTTGAAGATTCACCTCCCGAACAGACGAGAGTTTCCTGTGACATGGAACCCTCAAGATCTGTACCTTGAGTAAAACCGACGAAGACATGCTTCCTGCCCGGGTTAACATGGGCGGGTTGCACGTGTCGAGCGGGTTGCGTGCGCCGAGCCGGATCGACGATGTTGGTGTAGACGTCCGGCCCGGGTGTAGATCTGCCGACCTTGCTGATGAAGACGTGGATTCCGCCGAAGGGAACTTGGAAGCCGTACTCGATAGAGTCGGCCTCGAGGCCCCAGCCGGCGTCGTCGATGTAGAGCCAGCCGCGGCGACTCCTGTTCATCCTGCCCACAACGTACCCCTCGATCCCTGGGAGAGAGCCCTTTGAGAAATCAACACCACCGAGCGCTGGCCCCACGGTGGGCGCCAACTATCGTGGTTTTGTCACGGCAGATGTCGAGGACTTAGGTTCGAGGCCATCGCTAAGGTGATGGACTCAAAGGGGTTGGTTGGGACGAAGGACACGAGTTTACCCAGGTTTGGCCCCTCAAGAAGAGTTAAAAGCCTACGTCCTACTTGTGTTGTATTGATTGGAGTATCGATTACAAGGGAGCGGATTCGCCTGACCTAGCTCTCAGTTAGTTGGTTTCTGTCTAAGTCGCCTCGGGTCTCGCCTTTACATAGGAGGCTAAGACCGTAGGTTACACAAGTCTCATACCGGCTCTTCCAATGTATCTGAGTCTATCTCTATGTTGCCTTACCATCTTGGGCAAGCCTCGTCCGGGCGGCTTTAACCACCCGGGTCTTCATGCTATCTTCCGTTCTGTGCCTTGTCTTGGCCCATCTTGCTAAGCCGTCATACGACCAGGTCTACGTCCTTGTCCCATCTGCTTTGGTCTGGGTTATGAGCCGCCAGGTATGACCTGGCCCCACCTAGGCGGGTCTTACCACGGGGTTATATCCCCAATAGGCTCTGTGTGGCTAAGGAGATGAATTTGAGCAGAGTTAGATGCCTTGGAGACTCGGACCTCGTGGTTCAGCAAGTCTCAGGCACGTGGGATTCTAAAGACCCACGAATGGCAGCTTACCGTCAGGCGGTGGACATCATTGCTGGCCACTTCAAGGGTTATCAGGTGGATCATATTGACCGTCGGAAGAATGAGGCGACTGATCCATTATAAAGGTTGGGCTCTCATTATAAAGATCACGAAGTATCGCATCCACCACCAACATACTAGCACAAACCAGTACAGACAGCTAAAGACTACCACAGAAAACATCCTCTCGTCGCTCAGCACCAAAAGACACACGTAAACGAAACTTGCAGAACAACATGATCATGCTTCCTAGGAGCAGCAAAATATCCTCACCTCCTCCTTATTTGTACCTCACTTGTAGTTGTGGTCATCTCTATTATGAATCAGCGGGCCACACAATAGCATCATCTGCGATGCATTCTCCTTCAACATCTCTGCACCTTTATTCACCACCTCCATCATCTTGGGTTTGTGTAAACCTGCCCAATTTTTTAGAAAAGCACAAGATGTAAACACAACTTAAAAGGGAGTGTTGATCCATTTTATTTCAAAATTTACATGGTTTCGAGCGAGCCAAATGACCCAGCAGGTCGATGCCAGGCCACTTGTGTATAACTCCTCACAGCCCGGTAGGAATGCATACATCCACACATAATGTTGCCATAGAGAGTTTGGACAGCAGTTAGTCCCGAGCATAGCTCTAACCGTTCACCACACTGCCCTGGAAACATGGCATAAGAAAAGTAGATGTTGGGTTGTTTCCTGCTGATCACAAAGGGAACAACGGGGATCCCCTTGCCAAAGTCTTTTTTCATATTATCTCTGGTCAGTATAGCATCCTGACAAACCTACCATATAAATATTTGAATTTTAAGAGGTATTTTTGCCCCCCGAATCCATTTAAAACTAGAGCCAGGTAGATCTTTTTCGAGCCATTTATACATCACTTTCGTCATATATTCTCTGGAATTATCTAGTTTCCAGTAAATCTCATCACCAGATTCACTTTGTGTGAGGTTTAGTACATATTTCTTCAAATCATCCCACTGTCACATCAGATCCATAGACAACCTTCTTCTAAAAGAAGAAGCATGATCCATATTCTAAAAGAAGAAACATGTTAGGATATCTATCTTTTAGAGGAGATTTATCCCCCAAATCATCCATCCAAATTCTAGCTACATCCCCTTTATTCACTTGCACACCTCTACCAGCCATGTAACAATCCTTGATTTTCATCAAAGATTTCCAACAAGGTGAGTCATTGGCTTTCTGTTTAACCAAACTAACTGTGGACTTTTCAGATATTTAGCTCTAACAATATCCTGCATATGCCCTATTTTTTCCAATTTCCACCACCATTTCACCAGCAAACTTATATTCTACTTTCTTAGGTCTTTCACCTTGAGTCCCCCTTTCACTTTAGATCCAAAAACATGGCTCCATTTTAGCATATGATAACCTTTTTTGCCCTTGCGATGCCAAAATAAGTTTCTTCTATGCTTATCCCATCTTTCTAGAGTAGTTTTGTTCACAAGGAACATGGACATATAGTATGATGGTACATGGGATAGAGAAGCATTGACTTTAATGAGTCTGCCCCCACTAGAAAGCGTATCACTAACCCAGGATTCACTCTGGTTAAAGAATTTGTCATCCACAAACAACCAATCACTCCCCTTAAGTCCTTCATAGCTCATTGCCATACCCTCCCTCCGTCCTAAAATAAGTGACTCGAGTTTGTACTAACTTTGTACTGAAGTTAGTACAAACTCGAGTCACTTATTTTGGGACGGAGGGAGTATTTGATAGGAAAAGATCCAATATTGCAGTTAAACATATCTTCATATACTCTCATAGTTTCATCATCAGCACATACTGAGAAAATTTCACTTTTGAGAAAGTTGATTTTCAAACCAGACATGATCTTGAAGAGATACAACAACAACAACTTGATGTTTAGAGCATTTCTAGGGTTATCTTCAAAACACAGAATTGTGTCATATGCATATTGCAAAATGGCCACCCCATTGGGTATCAAGTCAGCTGCTAAACCTGTAAACAGGCCGCTTTGTTGAGATTTAAGTATCATCTTAGTTAAACAGTCCACCGCCAAGTTAAACAGAAAGGGGGAGAAAGGATCTCCTTGTCGCACCCCTTTCAAGCTTTGGAAGTATTCTCCTATTTCATCATTAAGTTTCACACTCACAATACCCCCAACTAAGATTTTCTCAACCCACTCAATCCATCGAGGGTTAAATTTCTCATTTTATGACATCCAATAGGAATTCCCAATGCACCTTGTCCTATGCCTTCTTGAAGTCTAGTTTGAGGACAATCCCCGTCTTTTTTCGAGCATAGGAATGATGCAGAATCTCATGCAAGGACATTATGCCATCCATAATATCTCTTTTTCTATAAAAGCATTTTGATGTGTACTAAACAAAATGTCCACAAAAGGTTCCATTCTAGTCACCTTAGTAATCAGTTTGTACATGCAGTGGAGCAAGCAAATAGGTCTAAACTGTTGAATCCTATCAGCCCCTACCATTTTGGGAAGGAGAGTAATGATGCCATAGTTCAGCCTTTGAACATCAAGTTTATCATCATGAAACCATTCAAATAGCAACATCACATCCCTTTTAACAATCTCCCAACAATATTGGAAGAATTCAATTGGAATGTTATCAAGTCCAGGGGATTTATTTGGCTTCATAGAAAAGAGAGCATTATTCATTTCGGTTTCATAGAAAGGTCTTGTGATAATAATGTTGTCAATATCAGACAACCTCTCATGTGGATCCCACATATTGTTGTCGATCTTACACATATTCCCATCACCAGGACCAAAAAGGTTCATGTACAAGTCTGTAGGCTGCTTAAGTAATTTTTTTTATTTCCTTCTATCACCGTATCCCCACAGCTAAGAGAGAAAATAGTATTTATTATTCTCCTTCCATTCACAAGCATATGAAAGTAATCAGTGTTGTGATCCCCTTTAAGCAACCAGTTATCATGAGACTTTTGTAGCCAAGCTAGTTCTTCTTCAATTAACAGATTATGAAGTTCAACAGAAAGTTCAACTTTCTTGCAATAAAGTTAAGGGGATAAGACATTTGTTTCTTCCAAACTCTCTAGATGTTCCAGCTCCTCTCTCAACAATTTCCTCTTCTTTCTATTATTCCCAAAGATATTAGATCCCCACCCTTCAAAATATTTCTTGAACCTCTTCAATTTGATATTTATAATGTTAATAGCATTCTTTGATCGAATAGGGGCTACCCAGATTCTGGTAAATAAAGGTAGGAAATCAGGATTCTTGAGCCAATTCAAATGAAGTTTAAATCCCCTCCCCTTGATGGGCATAGGGATATTATCATCAGTATTTAAGATAAGGGGACAATGATCAGAAATCTCTCTTACTATCTTCCTAACAAAAGTAAAATGAAAAGTACATTCCCAAGAATTGGACATAAGCACCCTGTCCAGTTTTTCTAGGGTTGGATTTTGTTGATTGTTTGACCAAGTATATTGCCCTCCACTCATATCCACCTCTCTCACAGAGAAGATTTTAATGATGGAGTTGGAAAGTTTAGATGCATGACTCAGTTTGACTTTCTTGTTTTTTTTCACCAGTGTATCTAAGAATATTAAAGTCCCCCCAAACTGTTGGAAATATGCCCTAGAGGCAATAAATAAAGTGTTTATTATTGTATTTCCTTGTTCATGATAATCGTTTATTATCCATGCTATAATTGTATTAATTGGAAACATGGATACATGTGTGGATACATAGACAAACACAATGTCCCTAGTATGCCTCTAGTGAACTAGCTCGTTGATTGAAAGATGGTTAAGGTTTCCTAGCCATGGACATGAGATGTCATTTGATAACGGGATCACATCATTAGGAGAATGATGTGATGGACAAGACCCAAACTACAAACATAGCTTATGATCGTGTGAGTTTATTGCTACTGTTTTCTGCATGTCAAGCATATGTTCCTATGACCATGAGATCATGCAACTCACAGATATCGGAGGAGTACCTTGTGTGTATCAAACATCGCAACGTAACTGGGTGACTATAAAGGTGCTCTACAGGTGTCTCCGAAGGTGTCTGTTGAGTTGGCATGGATCGAGATTGGGATTTGTTACTCCGTGTGACGAAGAGGTATCTCAGGGCCCACTCGGTAATACAACATCACAATGAGCCTTGCAAGCAATGTGACTAATTGTTAGTTGCGGGATCTTGTATTACGGAACGAGTAAAGAGACTTTCCGGTAACGAGATTGAACTAGGTATGGAGATACCGACGATCGAATCTCGGGTAAGTAACATACCGAAGAACAAAGGGAACATCATACGGGATTAACTGAATCCTTGACATAGAGGTTCGACCGATAAAGATCTTCGTAGAATATGTAGGAACCAATGTGGACATCCAGGTCCCACCATTGGTTATTGACCGTAGAGGTGTCTTGGTCATGTCTACATAGTTCTCGAACCCGCAGGGTCTGCACACTTAAGGTTTGGTGACGTTTCGGTAGTATAGAGTTATGTATGGTGGTGACCGAAGTTTGTTCGGAATTCCGGATGAGATCCTAGACGTCATGAGGAGCTCCGGAATGGTCCGGAGGTAAAGATTCATATATAGGAAGTCCCAGTTTGGTCGCCGGAAAAGTTTCGGGCTCATCGGTAGTGTACCGGGAGTGCCGGTAGTGTACCGGGAGACCTCCGGGAGGGGTATTTCGACCCTAGAGGGTCCATGGGCTGTGGGAGATTAATAACCAGCCGTTAGTGGGCTGGTGGAACAGCCAAAAAAGGCCCATGGTGCCAGGAGGGAAAAGGCCTAAAGAAAAGGTGAAAAAAAGGGCCAATAGGGAGCAATCCTAGTCCAACTAGGATTGGAGAAGGAGAGTCCTTCTCTCCCTCCCTCTTGCGGCCGAATTGGCTTGGCCCTTGCACCAAGACAGCCCTCCTCCCTCCCTCCTTTATATACTGGTGGATTTGGGGCTGTTTGCACTAGTTTTTCCGGCCACGTGCAACCCGTTCCACCGGTGCATAGTTTCTCCTCTAGATCGTATTTCCGCAGTGCTTAGGCGAAGCTCTGCCGGAATTGCTCCACCACCATCGCCGGAGCACCATCACGCTGCCGGCGAACTCTTCCTCCTGTCCACTTCTTCTTGCTAGATCAAGACGGTGGAGATCGTCATCAAGCTGCACGTGTGCTGAACGCGGAGGTGCCGTCCGTTAGGTACTAGATCGGAAGGATCGTGATCAAGGCCACGGGACGGTTCGTGATTGGATCGCGGGACGGATCGTGACGAGATCGCGGGACGGATCGTGATTGGATCGCCGGACGCTCGGCGATTTGAATCGCGAAAACGTTCGACTACACCAACCACGTTTCTTAACGCTTCCCGCTTAGCGATCTACAAGGGTACATAGATCAACTCCCCCTCTCGTAGATGCTCATCACCATGGATAGGTTTGCGTGTGCGTAGGAATTTTTTTGTTTCCCATGCAACGTTCCCCAACAGTGGCATCATGAGCTAGGTTGATGGTTCGATGAGATCTCGAGTAGAACACAAAAGGTTTGTGGGCGTTGATGCTTAGATTGCTTCCTTCCTTGGTCGGATTTTGGTTCAGCGGTATTGTGAGATGAAGCGGCCCGGACCAGCATTACTCGTACGCTTACGAGAGACCGGTTCCCTCGACGCAACTTGTTGCCTAGATGGCTTGCGGGTGGTAGTTTCTCTCACTTTAGTTGGATTGGATTCGACAAAGGCAGTCCTTGAGAAGGTTGAAAAGCAAATTATGTATCACCGTTGTGGTTTATGCGTAGGTGAGAATCGTTCTTGCTAGAAACCCGTAGCAGCCACGTAAAACATGCAACAACAATTAGAGGACGTCTAACTTGTTTTTGCAGGGTATGTTGTGATGTGATATGGCCAATTACATGATGTGATATATGTGATGTATGAGATGATCATGTGATGTATAGAATTTCACGACTTGCATGTCGATGAGTACGGCAACCGGCAGGAGCCATAGGGTTGTCTTTAATTATTGTATGACCTGCGTGTCAATCATTAAGCGCTATGTAATGCTTTACTTTATCGCTAAACGGTAGCAATAGTAGTAGAAGCATGCAGGGCATGACAACCTCGATGGCGACACGTTGATGGAGATCAAGATGATGGAGATCATGGTGTTGTGCCGGTGACGATGAAGATCATGCCGGTGCTTTCAAGATGGAGATCTAAAGCACAAGCTCATGGCCATATCATGTCACTTATGAATTGCACGTGATGTTAATCCTTTTATGCACCTTGTTATGCTTAGTATGGCGGTAGCATTATAAGGTGATCCCTCACTTAAATTTCAAGATAAAATTGTGTTCTCCCCGAGTGTGCACCGTTGCGAAAGTTCGTCGTGTTGAGACACCACGTGATGATCGGGTGTGATAGACTCTACGTTCACATACAACGGGTGCAAGCCAGTTTTGCACGCGCAGAACACTCGGGTTAAACTTGACGAGCCTAGCATGTACAGACATGGCCTCAGAACACAAGAGACCGAAAGGTCGAACATGAATCATATAGTAGATATGATCAACATAATGATGTTCACCATTAAAGCCACCTCAACTCACGTGATGATCGGACTTGAGTTGGTGGATTTGGATCATGTGACACTCAGATGACCTGAGGGATGTCAATTTGAGTGGGAGCTTTAGTAATTTGATTAACTAAACTCATTATCTTGAACAATATTCTAAATGAACTTTGCATATTTATGTTGTAGATCAATGGCTCGCACAGTAGCACCCCTGAATTTTAATGCGTTCCTAGAGAAAGCTAAACTGAAAGATGATGGAAGTAACTTTGTTGACTGGGCCCATAATCTGAGGATTATCCTCACGGCTTCCCAGAAATCATATGTCCTTGATGGACCGCTTGGTGACCAACCAGAAGACATGACCTCCGAAGACGTTAAGAACGCTTGGGAGGCACGTACTGGAGATTACTCAATAGTTTAGTGTGCAATATTGTATGGCTTAGAACCGGGACTTCAAAGACGTTTTGAACGTCATGGAGCATATGAGATGTTCTAGGAGTTGAAGTTTATCTTTCAGAAGAACGCCCGGATCGAGAGGTATGAAACCTCCGATAAGTTCTATGCTTGCAAGATGGAGGAGAACGGGTCTATGAGTGAACATATACTCAGAATGTCTGGGTATTGAACTCGTCTAGCGGAGTTGGGAATTGCCCTTCCACCAGAGGCGATCACTGACAAAGTTCTTCAATCACTGCCACCTAGTTACAAGAGCTTTGTAATGAACTATAATATGCACGGGATGAACAAGTCAATCGCCGAGCTGTTTGCGATGCTAAAAGTCGCTGAGTCTGAAATCCAGAAAGTACATCAAGTGTTGATGGTCAATAAAACCACTAGTTTCAAGAAAAGTGGCAAAGTCAAGGGCAAGGGCAAGAAGGGTAAAACCAAGAAGGATGGCAAAGCAGTTGCTACTCCTGCAAAGAAGCCCAAGCATGGACCCAAGCCAGAAACTGAGTGCTTTCATTGCAAAGGAACTGGTCACTGGAAGCAGAACTGCCCCAAGTACCTGGCTGACAAGAAGGCGGCCAACGACAAACAAGGTATATATGATATACATGTTATTGATGTGTACTTACTGGCTCTCGTAGTAGTGCCTGGGTATTCGATACCAGTTCGGTTGCTCACATTTGCAACTCAAAGCAAGAACTACGGAATAAACGAAGGCTGGCAAAGGACGAAGTGATGATGCGCGTGGGAAATGGTTCCAAGGTTGATGTGATCGCCGTCGGCATGCTCTCTCTTCGATTACCATCAGGACTAGTGATGAACCTGAATAATTGTTATTTACTGCCTGCGTTAAGCATGAACATTATATCTGGATCTTGTTTATTGCGAGACGGTTACTCATTTAAATCAGAGAATAAAGGTTGTTCTATTTATATGAGTAATATCTTTTATGGTCATGCACCCAATGTTAGGGGTTTATTCATATTGAATCTTGATAGTAATGACACACATGTTCATAACATTGATGCCAAAAGATGTACAATTGATAATGATAGTACCACTTTCTTGTGGCACTACCGTTTAGGTCATATTGGTGTAAAACACATGAGGAAGCTCCATGTTGATGGACTTTTGGAGTCACTTGATTTTAAATCACTTGACACATGTGAACCATGCCTCATGGGCAAGATGACTAAAACGCCGTTCTCTGGAACAATGGAACGGGCGAGTGACTTATTGGAAATCATACACACTGATGTGTGCGGTCCAATGAATGTTACAGCGCGTGGTGGATATCGTTATTTTCTCACCTTCACTGATGACTTAAGTAGATATGGGTATATTTACTTAATGAAACACAAGTCTGAAACATTTGAAAAGTTCAAGCAATTTCAGAGTGAAGTTGAGAATCATCGTAACAAGAAGATTAAGTTCCTACGATCTGATCGAGGAGGTGAATATCTAAGTTATGAGTTTGGAAATCACTTAAGACAATGTGGAATTGTTTCACAGTTGACACCGCCCGGAACACCACAGCGTAATGGTGTGTCCGAACGTCGTAATCGAACCTTATTAGATATGGTGCGTTCTATGATGTCTCCTGCTAATTTGCCACTATCGTTTTGGGGTTATGCATTAGAGACAGCTGCATTCACTTTAAATAGGGCACCATCAAAATCCGTTGAGACGACGCCATATGAATTGTGGTTTGGCAAGAAGCCAAAGTTATCGTTTCTTAAAATTTGGGGATGTGATGCTTATGTCCAAAACCTTCAGCCTGAAAAGCTGGAACCCAAAGCGGAGAAATGCGTCTTCATAAGATACCCGAAAGAGACAATTGGGTATACCTTCTATCTCAGATCCGAAGGCAAAGTGTTTGTCGCTAAAAACGGAACATTTCTTGAGAAAGAGTTTCTCTCGAAAGAATTGAGTGGGAGGAAAATAGAGCTTGATGAGGTTATTGAACCTTTACTTCAACCAGAAAGTAGCGCAGCGCAGAAAGATGTTTCTGTGGAACCTACGATGGTAGAAGAGGAAGTTAATGATGATGATCATGAAGCTTCGGATCAAGCAAATATTGAACCTCGTAGGTCGACAAGGCCGCGTACTACCCCTGAGTGGTACGACAACCCTGTCTTGGGGGTCATGTTGTTGGACAACAATGAACCTACGAGCTATGGAGGAGCAGTGATGGGCCCGGATTCCGAGAAATGGTTAGAGGCCACGAAATCCGAGATGGGATCCATGTATGAAAACAAAGTATGGACTTTGGAAGTATTACCTGAAGGGCGAAAGGCCATTCAGAACAAATGGATCTTTAAGAAGAAGACAGACGCGGACGGTAATGTCACCGTCTATAAAGCTCGACTTGTGGCAAAGGGTTTTTCACAAGTTCAAGGAGTTGACTACGATGAGACTTTCTCACCCATAGCGATGCTTAAGTCTGTCAGAATCATGTTAGCAATAGCTGCCTATTTCGACTATGAAATTTGGCAGATGGATGTAAAAACAGCGTTCCTCAACGGTTTCCTTGAGGAAGAGTTGTATATGATGCAACCCAAAGGTTTTGTCGATCCAGAGAATGCTGACAAAGTTTCCAAACTCCAGCGATCCATTTATGGACTGGTGCAAGCATCTCGGAGTTGGTATAAGCGCTTTGATGAGGTGATCAAAGCGTTTGAGTTTATACAAGTTTACAGAGAAGCTTGTATTTACAAGAAAGTGAGTGGGAGCTCTATAGCGTTTTTAGTATTATATGTGGATGACATATTGTTGATTGGAAACAATATAGAAATGCTGGAAAGCGTGAAGGAATATTTGAACAAGAGTTTTTCAATGAAGGACCTAGGAGAAGCTGCTTTCATATTAGGCATTAAGATCTATAGAGATAGATCGAGACGCTTAATAGCACTTTCACAGAGCACATACCTTGATAAAGTTTTGAAGAAGTTCAAAATGGAACAGTACAAGAAGGGGTTCTTGCATGTATTACAAGGTGTGAAGTTGAGTAAGACTCAATGCCCAGTAACTGCAGAAGATAGAGAAAAGATGAGTATCATCCCCTATGCTTCAGCCATAGGCTCTATCATGTATGCAATGTTGTGCACAAGACCCGGTGTCAGCCTTGCCATAAGTATGGCCGGAAGGTTTCAAAGTGATCCTGGAATGGAGCACTGGCAAGCGGTCAAGAATATCCTTAAGTACCTGAAAAGGACTAAGGAAATGTTTCTCGTTTATGGAGGTGATGAAGAGCTCGTCGTAAAGGGTTACATCGATGCAAGCTTTGACACTGATCCGGACGACTCTAAGTCGCAAACCGGATACGTATTTATTCTTAACGGGGGAGCGGTAAGCTGGTGCAGTTCCAAGCAAAGCGTGGTAGCTGACTCTACGTGCGAAGCGGAATACATCGCAGCCTCGGAGGCGGCGAAAGAAAGTGTCTGGATGAAGCAGTTCATGACAGATCTTGGAGTAGTGCCCAGTGCACTGAATCCAATGAACCTGTTCTGTGACAACAGCGGTGCCATTGCTCTGGCCAAGGAACCAAGGTTTCACAAGAGGACCAGACACATAAAGCGACGCTTCAACTCCATCCGCGATTACATCTTGGAGAAAGACATAAATATTTGCAAAGTGCACACGGATCTGAATGTTGCAGACCCGTTGACTAAATCTCTTCCAAGGGATAAACATGATCATCACCAGAACTGCATGGGTGTTCGATTCATTACAATGTAAATCACATAGTGATGTGAACTAGATTATTGACTCTAGTGCAAGTGGGAGACTGTTGGAAATATGCCCTAGAGGCAATAAATAAAGTGTTTATTATTGTATTTCCTTGTTCATGATAATCGTTTATTATCCATGCTATAATTGTATTAATTGGAAACATGGATACATGTGTGGATACATAGACAAACACAATGTCCCTAGTATGCCTCTAGTGAACTAGCTCGTTGATTGAAAGATGGTTAAGGTTTCCTAGCCATGGACATGAGATGTCATTTGATAACGGGATCACATCATTAGGAGAATGATGTGATGGACAAGACCCAAACTACAAACGTAGCTTATGATCGTGTCAGTTTATTGCTACTATTTTCTGCATGTCAAGCATATGTTCCTATGACCATGAGATCATGCAACTCACAAATATCGGAGGAGTACCTTGTGTGTATCAAACATCACAACGTAACTGGGTGACTATAAAGGTGCTCTACAGGTGTCTCCGAAGGTGTCTGTTGAATTGGCATGGATCGAGACTGGGATTTGTTACTCCGTGTGACGGAGAGGTATCTCAGGGCCCACTCGGTAATACAACATCACAATGAGACTTGCAAGCAATGTGACTAATTGTTAGTTGCAAGATCTTGTATTACGAAACGAGTAAAGAGACTTGCCGATAACGAGATTGAACTAGGTATGGAGATACCGACGATCGAATCTCGGGTAAGTAACATACCGAAGAACAAAGGGAACATCATACGGGATTAACTGGATCCTTGACATAGAGGTTCGACCGATAAAGATCTTCGTAGAATATGTAGGAACCAACGTGGACATCCAGGTCCCACCATTGGTTATTGACCGTAGAGGTGTCTCGGTCATGTCTACATAGTTCTCGAACCCGCAGGGTCTACACACTTAAGGTTTGGTGACGTTTCAGTAGTATAGAGTTATGTATGGTGGTGACCGAAGTTTGTTTGGAGTTCCAAATGAGATCCTGGATGTCACGAGGAGCTCCGGAATGGTCCGGAGGTAAAGATTCATATATAGGAAGTCCCAGTTTGGTCGCCTGAAAAGTTTCGGGCTCATCGGTAGTGTACCGGGAGTGCCGGTAGTGTACCGGGAGACCTCCGGGAGGGGTATTTCGACCCTAGAGGGTCCATGGGCTGTGGGAGATTAATAACCAGCCCTTAGTGGGCTGGTGGAACAACCACAAAAGGCCCATGGCGCCAGGAGGAAAAAGGCCTAAAGAAAAGGTGAAAAAAGGGCCAATAGGGAGCAATCCTAGTCCAACTAGGATTGGAGAAGGAGAGTCCTTCTCTCCCTCCCTCTTGCAGCCGAATTGGCTTGGCCCTTGCGCCAAGACAGCCCTCCTCCCTCCCTCCTTTATATACTGGTGGATTTGGGGCTGTTTGCACTAGTTTTTTCGGCCACGTGCTACCCGTTCCACCGGTGCATAGTTTCTCCTCTAGATCATATTTCCGTAGTGCTTAGGCGAAGCCCTGCTAGAATTTCTCCACCACCATCGCCGGAGCACCGTCACGCTGCCGGCGAACTCTTCCTCCTCTCCACTTCTTCTTGCTGGATCAAGACGGTGGAGATCGTCATCAAGCTGCACGTGTGCTGAACGCGGAGGTGTCGTTCGTTCGGTACTAGATCGGAAGGATCGTGATCAAGGCCATGGGACGGTTCGTGATTGGATGGTGGGACGGATCGTGACGAGATCGCGGGACGGATCGTGATTGGATCGCCGGACGCTCGACGATTTGAATCGCGAAGACGTTCGACTACACCAACCGCGTTTCTTAACGCTTCCCGCTTAGCGATCTACAAGGGTATGTAGATCAACTCCCCCTCTCATAGATGCTCATCACCATGGATAGGTTTGCGTGTGCGTAGGAAATTTTTTGTTTCCCATGCAACGTTCCCCAACACAAACAATGTATGGACATGAAATGTCCCCACACATAGCAGAGAATTCCGTGAGGAATTCAACTTTAAATTCCTCGTGAGGAGATCCATAGACTACCAAAATACAACAATTTATTTTCTTATTTTTTCCACAATTCAAATTTCATGATATACTTGCGTGCGATGCAAGATTTGATGCCAATGGGGTTATACTTAACACCACATAGGATACCCCCATATTTTCCATTCGAAGGAATCAATTTCCAACAAAGGAGGTCACAAGGATCAAATTTCCTCAAGAATTTAGATGAAAAGTCCTTTTTCATCGTCTCTTGTAAGCCAACAAAGTCAAGACAATGATCTGTTAACAAGTCTGACAAATATGTGGCCATACCTCTCTTCCTAATTCCTCTACAATTCCAAAAGAGACTAATCATTTTTTCTAATGTTTTGGGGAGTGAATTTTATTGCCAGGTTTACCAGGAGGCATGGTCTTACCTGCAACACAACTCACCAATTGTTTTTGACTTCTAGTAATTGATTTAGATATCACCACATTTACTTTCTTTTTTTCTCCTTTTCTGGACTTGACAACTATAAAGTCCTCATCACCCAGTTTCCCCTCAGTCAGCCAGGATGAGTTTAAAGGAGATTTGTCACCAACAGCATTAGTAATGAACAAGATCTTATATTGTTGTTTTTCACTATTATCAACTTTCTTAGCAATATTAGCTCTAACTTATTCAGGCTCTCCAATCACATCAATAATAGCAAAATTATCATCTGGAATATCAACCCCCATCTGGGCAGGAGTGGAAATAATTTCCAAATTGGAAAGTACTTCAAAAGAATTACCAAGTGATGGGGTATTACCTTGCAGGTTCCTCTTCTTGGTCATTTTTTCAGCCCTGAGACCCACATGTTCCACATTTGCTCCAGCCGTCCTCTGACTCAGCCTTGTCTACATTTCTTCCATAACAGGAGGAGTAGGGATCACAACCACACTTTCATCAGAAGTGTCACGGGATTGCACATAATACATTTCCTTATCCTGTTGATATGACTTATCATCAGGAGCAAGTTCAATCACAACAGGTTGTCCAACACATGCTTCTAGATAGGATGAAATATTTTATTAGACATAGGGCTTGGGATGATTTGCATTGAGTTCACCACAATATTATCATAAGAGACAACTTCAGGAGACAACATTTCCTTCTCATTCAATTATTTCTTTTCCATTTCAGCAGCCATAATATCAATGAGCAGCTCACTGCCCACATCCTCACTTTCCTCCTCCGATTGATTTTCCTCACTGTTTGTGCTAGTTTTATCCACGTCCTCGATTTCTTTTAGAGACCCCATGTTCATATTTACCACATTTGTCTCCTCCAGCAAAGCTTGGCGGGGCAGAAGTGTTGTAAATATGCCCTAGAGGCAATAAATAAAGTGTTTATTATTATATTTCCTTGTTCATGATAATTGTTTATTATCCATGTTATAATTGTATTGATTGGAAACACATTGCATGTGTGGATAAATAGACAACACTTTGTCCCTAGTATGCCTCTAGTGAACTAGCTCGTTGATCAAAGATGGTCAAGGTTTCCTAGCCATTGACATGTGATGTCATTTGATAATGGGATCACATCATTAGGAGAATGATGGGATGGACGAGACCCAAACTATAAACGTAGCATATGATCATGTCAATTTATTGCTATAATTTTCTGCATGTCAAGTATATGTTCCTACGACCATGAGATCATGCAACTCACGGACACCGAGGAGTGCCTTGTGTGTATCAAACATCACAACGTAACTGGGTGACTATAAAGGTGCTCTATAGGTATCTGCGAGGGTGTCTGTTGGGTTGGCATGGATCAAGACTGGGATTTGTTACTCCGTGTGACGGAGAGGTATCTCAGGGCCCACTCGGTAATACAACATCACAACAAGCCTTGCAAGCAATGTGACTAAGTGTTAGTCACGGGATCTTGTATTACGGAAATGAGTAAAGAGACTTGTCGGTAACAAGGTTGAACTAGGTATGGAGATACCGACGATTGAATCTCGGGCAAGTAACATACCAAAGCACAAAGGGGACATCATACGGGATTAACTGAATCCTTGACATGAAGGTTCGACCGATAAAGATCTTTGTAGAATATGTACGAATCAATATGGGCATCCAGGTCCTGCTATTGGTTATTTACCGTAGAGGTGTCTCGGTCATGTCTACATAGTTCTCGAACCCGTAGGGTCTGCACACTTAAGGTTTGGTGACGTTTCAGTAGTAGAGAGTTATGCATGGTGGTAACTAAAGGTTGTTCGGAGTCCCAAATGAGGTCCTGGACGTCGTGAGGAGCTTCAGAATGGTCCAGAGGTAAAGATTGATATATAGGAAGTCTTGTTTTGGTCACCGGAAAAGTTTCGGGCTCATCGGTAGTGTACCGGGAGGGTACCAGGGGACCATCGGGAGGTGTATTTCGACCCAAGAGGCTATATGGGCTGTGGGATGATTAATACCAGCCCTTAGTGGGCTGGCCGAAGTCCCACAGAAGGCCCATGCGGCTGGGAAGAAATTCCAAAGAGAAAAAGGTGGAAAACGGCAAAAAAGGTGGAAATAAGGAAGGAGTCCTAATCCTACTAGGAGTGGAGGAGGAGGACTCCTCCTCTCCACTTCGGCCGAAGCCTCCTAGGGCTGGCCCTTTTGCCAAGCCTCCTCGTCTCCTCCTTTTATATATACTAGAGGTTTTAGGGTTTTTGCACTAAGATTTCCAGCCACGTGCAACCCTACCCTGTAGTGCGTAGTTTCTCCTCTAGATCAGTTTCAGCAGTGCTTAGGCGAAGCCCTGCTGGAATTACTCCACCACCATCGCTGCAACACCGTCGCGCTGCCAGAGAACTCGTCTACCTCTCCGCTCCCTCTTGCTGGATCAAGAAGGCAGAGATCGTCATCAAGTCGTACGTGTGCTGAACGCGGAGGTGTTGTCCGTTCGGTGCTAGATCGGACGGATCGTGATTGGATCGCGGGACGCTCGACATTTGGATCATGAAGACATTCGACTACATCAACCGCGTTTCTTAATGCTTCACACTTAGCGATCTACAAGGGTATGTAGATCCACTCTCCCTCTCGTAGATGCTCATCACCATGGATAGATCTTGCGTGTGCATAGAAAAATTCTTGCTTCCCATGTAACGTTCCCCAACAGTGGCATCATGAGCTAGGTCTATGTGTAGATGATATCCCGAGTAGAACACAAAGAGTTTGTGGGCGTTGATGCTTAGATTTATTCCTCCCTTGGTCGTGTTTTGGTTCAGTGGATTGTGGGATGAAGCGGCCCGGACCAACATTACTCGTACGCTTACAAGAGATCGGTTCCATCGACTGACGTGTAACTTCGTTGCACAAAGATGGCTGGCGGGTGTCTGTTTCTCCTACTTTAGTTGGATTGGATTCGACTAAGGCGGTCCTTGAGAAGGTTGAAAAGCAACTCATGTATCACCGTTGTGATATATGCGTAGGTGAGAATTGTTCTTTCTAGATACCCATAGAAGCCACGTAAAACATGCAACAACAATTAGAGGACGTCTATCTTGTTTTTGCAGGGTATGTTGTGATGTGATATGGCCAATTACATGATGATATATATGTGATGTATGAGATGATCATGTGTTGTATAGAATATCATGACTTGCATGTCGATGAGTACGGCAACCGGCAGGAGCCATAGGGTTGTCTTTAATTATTGTATGACCTACGTGTCAATCATTTAGCGCTATGTAATGCTTTACTTTATAGCTAAATGGTAGCAATAGTAGTAGAAGCATGGTAGGAGCAACAACCCCGATGGTGACACGTTGATAGAGATCAAGATGATGGAGATCATGGTGTCATCCGGTGAGGATGGAGATCATGTCGGTGCTTTCAAGATGGAGATCAAAAGCACAAGTTCATGGCCATATCATGTCACTTATGATTTGCATGCGATGTTAATCCTTTTATGCACCTTGTTTTGCTTAGGACGACGGTAGCATTATAAGGTGATCCCTCACTTAAATTTCAAGATGAATTGTGTTCTCCCCGAGTGTGCACCGTTGCGAAAGTTCGTCGTGTTGAGACACCACGTGATGATCGGGTGTGATAGACTCTACGTTCACATACAACGGGTGCAAGCCAGTGTTGCACATGCAGAACACTCGGGTTAAACTTGACGAGCCAAGCATGTACAGACATGGCCTCGGAACACAAGAGACCGAAAGGTCGAACATGAGTCATATAGTAGATATGATCAGCATGATGATGTTCACCATTGAAACCACCTCAACTCACGTGATGATCGGACTTGAGTTGGTGAATTTGGATCATGTGACACTCAGATGACCTGAGGGATGTCAATTTGAGTGGGAGCTTTAGTAATTTGATTAACTAAACTCATTATCTTGAACAATAGTCTAAGTAACCTTTGCATATTTATGTTGTAGATCAATGGCTCGCGCAGTAGCACCCCTGAATTTTAATGAGTTCCTAGAGAAAGCTAAGTTGAAAGATGATGGAAGTAACTTTGTGGACTGGGCCCGTAATCTGAGGATTATCCTCACAGCTTCCCAGAAATCATATGTCCTTAATGCACCGCTTGGTGACCAACCCGAAGACATGTCATCCGAAGACGTTAAGAACGCTTGGTAGGCACGTTCTAGAGATTACTCAGTAGTTTAGTGTGCAATATTGTATGGTTTAGAACCAGGACTTCAAAGACGTTTTGAATGTCATGGATCATATGAGATGTTCGAGGAGTTGAAGTTTATCTTTTAGAAGAATGTCCGGATCGAGAGGTATGAGACCTCCGATAAGTTCTATGCTTGCAAAATGGAGGAGAACGAGTCTATCACTGAACATATACTCAGAATGTCTGGGTATTCGACTCGTCTGGAAGAGTTGGGAATTGCCCTTCCGCCAGAGGCGATCACTGACAGAGTTCTTCAATCACTGCCACCTAGCTACAAGAGCTTTGTGATGAACTATAACATGCACGGGATGAACAAGTTAGTCGCCGAGCTGTTTGCGATGCTGAAAGTCGCTGAGTCTGAAATCCAGAAAGAACATCAAGTGTTGATGGTCAATAAAACCACTAGTTTCAAGAAGAATGGCAAGGGCAATGGCAAGGGCAAGAAGGGTAAATCCAAGAAGGATGGCAAAGTAGTTTCTCCTCCTATAAAGAAACCCAAGGTTGTACCCAAACCAGAAACTGAGTGCTTTCATTGCAAGGGAACTGGTCACTAGAGGCGGAACTGCCCCAAGTACCTGGCTGACAAGAAGGCGTCCAACAACAAACAAGGTATATATGATATACATGGTATTGATGTGTACCTTACTAGCTCTCATTGTAGTGTCTGGGTATTTGATACCGGTTCGGTTGCTCACATTTGCAACTCAAAGCAGGACCTATTGAATAGACGGAGGCTGGCTAAGGACGAAGTGACGATGCGCGTGGGAAATGGTTCCAATGTTGATGTGATCGCTGTCGGCACGCTCTCTCTTCTATTACCACTGGGATTAGTGATGAACCTAAATAATTGTTATTTAGTGCTTGCGTTAAGCATGAACATTATATCTGGATCTTGTTTATTGCGAGACGGTTAGTCAGTTAAATCAGAGGATAATGGTTGTTCTATTTATATGCGTGATATCTTTTAGGGTCATGCACCCAATGTGAGGGGTTTATTCATATTGAATCTTGATATTAATGATACACATGTTCATAAAATTGATGCCAAAAGATGTAGAGTTGATAATGATAGTACCACTTTGTTGTGGCACTGCTGTTTGGGTCATATTGGTGTAAAACGCATGAGGAAGCTCCATGCTGATGGACTTTTGGAGTCATTTGATTTTGAATCACTTGACACATGTGAACCATGCCTCATGGGCAAGATGACTAAACCGCCATTCTCTGGAACAATGGAATGGGCAAGTGAGTTGTTGGAAATCATACATACTGATGTGTGCGGTCCAATGAATGTTGCAGCGCGCAGTGGATATCGTTATTTTCTCACCTTCACTGATGACTTAAGTAGATATGGGTATATTTACTTAATGAAACATAAGTCTGAAACATTTGAAAAGTTCAAGCAATTTCAGAGTGAAGTTGAGAATCATCATAACAAGAAGATCAAATTCCTATGATCTGATCGAGGAGGTGAATATCTGAGTTATGAGTTTGGCAGCGACTTAAGATAGTGCGGAATTGTTTCACAGTTGACACCGCCTGGAACACCACAACGTAATGGTGTGTCCGAATGTCGTAATCGAACCTTATTAGATATGGTGCGTTCTATGATGTCTCTTGCCGATTTGCCACTATCATTTTGGGGTTATGCATTAGAGACAACTGCATTCACTTTAAATAGGGCACCATCGAAATCCATTGAGACGACGCCATACGAACTGTGGTTTGGCAAGAAGCCAAAGTCAGTGGAGTGTGTGCTTTTTGCTTTTGCTTTGCTTTTGCTTTTGCTTTTGCACCGGGTCAGCCGGTAATAAAAGTCACAAAGCTGATGCACTAACGCAAAAGATTATCCCCTTTCTTTCTTCCTATGAACCACACACAAGATTATCCTGACCAGAGCAAGTTTTTTTGGTTAAGAGAACTATAAGAGCAACTCCAACGGGGCCGACCCAAACGGACGGTGCATTTGTCCGCTTTTTGTTCGTTTGGGTCGCCGCCCCATTTCATGTCCGCACTCAACTTTTTTCAAAAAAGGCCCGCGACCGATCATGCCAGCAGCCATGTCTCATGTCGGCACCATGCTAGCGCCGGCATACAATGCCGGCTTCAGAAAATATCACCACAGTTCAGGCTGGCGCACTCGCCAGCCGGCCGGCATCGAAATCATCGAAATATCACCACATTCACTTTAAATAGGGCACCATCGAAATCCGTTGAGACGACGACATATGAACTATGGTTTGGCAAGAAGCCAAAGTTGTCATTTCTTAAAGTTTGGGGATGTGATGCTTATGTCAAAAAGCTTCAGCTTGAAAAGCTGGAACCCAAAGCGGAGAAATGCGTCTTCATAGGATACCCAAAAGAGACAGTTGGGTATACCTTCTATCTCAGATCCGAAGGCAAAGTGTTTGTCACTAAGAACAGAACATTTCTTGAGAAAGTGTTTCTCTCGAAAGAATTGAGTGGGAGGAAAATAGAGCTTGATGAGGTTATTGAACCTTTACTTCAACCAGAGAGTAGCGCAGAAAGATGTTTCTGTGGAGCCTACGACAGTTGAAGAGGAAGTTAATGATGATGATCATGAAGCTTCGGATCAAGTTACTATTGAACCTCGTAGGTTGACAAGGGCGCGTACTACCCCTGAGTGGTACGGCAACCCTGTCTTGGAGGTCATGTTGTTGGACAACAATGAACCTACAAGCTATGGAGGAGCGATGATGGGTCCGAATTCCAAGAAATGGTCAGAGGCCATGAAATCCGAGATGGGATCCATGTATGAAAACAAAGTATGGACTTTGGAAGTATTACCTGAAGGGCGAAAGGCCATTCAGAATAAATGGATCTTTGAGAAGAAGACGGACGCGGACGGTAATGTCACCATCTATAAAGCTCGACTTGTGGCAAAGGGTTTTTCACAAGTTCAAGGAGTTGACTACGATCAGACCTTCTCACCCATAGCGATGCTTATGTCCGTCAGAATTATGTTAGCAATAGCTGCATATTTTGACTATGAAATTTGGCAGATGGATGTCAAAACAGCGTTCCTCAACGGTTTCCTTGAGGAAGAGTTGTATATGATGCAACTAGAAGGTTTTGTCAATCCAAAGAATGCTGACAAAGTTTGCAAACTCCAGCGATCCATTTATGGACTGGTGCAAGCATCTCGGAGTTGGAATAAGCGTTTTGATGAGGTGATCAAAGCGTTTGGGTTTATACAAATTTATGGAGAAGCTTGTATTTACAAGAAAGTGAGTGGGAGCTCTATAGAGTTTCTAATATTATATGTGGATGACATATTGCTGATTGGAAACAATATAGAAATGCTGGAAAGCGTGAAGGAATATTTGAACAAGAGTTTTTCAATGAAGGACCTAGGAGAAGCTGCTTTCATATTAGGCACTAAGATCTATAGAGATAGATTGAGACGCTTAATAGAACTTTCACACAGCACATACCTTGATAAAGTTTTGAAGAAGTTCAAACTGGATCAGTCCAAGAAGGGGTTCTTGCCTGTGTTACAAGGTGTGAAGTTGAGTAAGACTCA
This sequence comes from Hordeum marinum, assembly GCA_022496015.1. Lineage (NCBI taxonomy): Eukaryota > Viridiplantae > Streptophyta > Magnoliopsida > Poales > Poaceae > Hordeum > Hordeum marinum. Next base: position 176,998,503 of record CM039677.1, read on the forward strand.
ATGCCCAGTGACTGCAGAAGATAGAGAGAAGATGAGTGTCATCCCCTATGCTTCAGCCATAGGCTCTATCATGTATGCAATGCTGTGCACAAGACCCAATGTCAGCCTTGCCATAAGTATGGCCGGAAGGTTTCAAAGTGACCTTGGAATGGAGCACTGGACGACGGTCAATAATATCCTTAAGTACTTGAAAAGGACTAAGGAAATGTTTCTCGTTTATGGAGGTGATCAAGAGCTCGTCGTAAAGGTTATGTCGATGCAAGCTTTGACACCGATCCGGATGACTCTAAGTCGCAAACCGGATACGTTTATTCTCAACGGGGGAGCGGTAAGCTGGTGCAGTTCCAAGCAAAGCGTGGTAGCCGATTCTACATGCGAAGCGGAGTACATCACAACCTCGGAGGCAGCGAAGGAAGGTGTCTGGAGGAAGCAGTTCATGACAGATCTTTGAGTAGTGCCTAGTGCATTGAATCCAATGACTCTGTTATGTGACAACACTGGTGCCATTGCTCTGGCCAAGGAACCAGGGTTTCACAAGAGGACCAGACACATAAAGCGATGCTTCAATTCCATCCGCGATTACATCGAGGAGAAGGACATAAATATTTGCAAAGTGCACACGGATCTGAATGTTGCAGACCCATTGACTAAACCTCTTCCAAGGGCTAGACATGATCAACACCAGAACTGCATGGGTGTGCGATTCATTACAATGTAAATCACATAGTGATGTGAACTAGATTATTGACTCTAGTGCAAGTGAAAGACTATTGGAAATTTGCCCTAGAGGAAATAAATAAAGTGTTTATTATTATATTTCCTTGTTCATGATAATTGTTTATTATCCATGCTATAATTGTATTGATTGGAAACACATTGCATGTGTGGATAAATAGACAACACTTTGTCCCTAGTATGCCTCTAGTGAACCAGCTCGTTGATCAAAGATGGTCAAGGTTTCCTAGCCATTGACATGTAATGTCATTTGATAATGGGATCACATCAATAGGAGAATGATGGGATGGACGAGACCCAAACTATAAACGTAGCATATGATCGTGTCAGTTTATTGCTACAGTTTTCTGCATGTCAAGTATATGTTCCTACGACCATGATATCATGCAACTCACGGACACCGCAGGAGTGCCTTGTGTGTATCAAACGTCACAACGTAACTGGGTGACTATAAAGGTGCTCTACAGGTATCTCCGAGGGTGTCTGTTGGGTTGGCATGGATCAAGACTGGGATTTGTTAATCCGTGTGATGGAGAGGTATCTCAGGGCCCACTCGGTAATACAACATCACAACAAGCCTTGCGAGCAATCTGACTAAGTGTTAGTCACGGGATCTTGTATTATGGAAACGAGTAAAGAGACTTGCTGGTAACGAGGTTGAACTAGGTATGGAGATATCGATGATCGAATCTCGAGCAAGTAACATACCGAAGAACAAAGGGAACATCATACGGATTAACTGAATCCTTGACATGGAGGTTCGACCAACAAAGATCTTCATAGAATATGTAGGAATCAATATGGGCATTCATGTCCTGCTATTGTTTATTGACCGTAGAGGTGTCTCGGTCATGTCTACATAGTTCTTGAACCTGCAGGGTCTGCACACTTAAGGTTTGGTGACATTTCGGTAGTATAGAGTTATGCATGGTGGTAACCGAAGATTGTTCGGAGTCCCGGATAAGATTCCGGACATCATGAGGAGCTCCGGAATGGTCTGGAGGTAAAGATTGATATATAGGAAGTCCTGTTTTGGTCACCAGAAAAGTTTAGGGCTCATCGGTAGTGTACCGGGAGTGCCGGGAGGGTACCGGGGACCATCGGAAGGTGTATTTCGACCCAAGAGGCTACATGGGCTGTGGGAGGATGAATAACATCCCTTAGTGGGCTGGCCGAAGTCCCACCGAAGGCCCATGCGGTTGGGAAGAAATTCCAAAGAGAAAAAGGTGGAAAAAGGCAAAAAAGGTGGAAATAAGGAAGGAGTCCTAATTCTACTAGGAGTGGAGGAGGAGGACTCCTCCTCTCCACTTCGGCCGAAGCCTCCTAGGGCTGGCCCTTGCGCCAAGCCTGCTCCTCTCCTCCTCCTATATATACAAGAGGTTTTAAGGTTTTTGCACTAAGATTTTTAGCCACGTGCAACCCTACCCTCTAGTCTGTAGTTTCTCCTCTAGATCGGTTTTAGCAGTGCTTAGGCGAAGCCCTGCTGGAATTACTCCACCACTATCGCTACAATGCCGTCGCGCTGCCGGAGAACTCGTCTACCTCTCTGCTCCCTCTTGCTAGATCAAGAAGGCGGAGATCGTCATCAAGCCGTACATGTGCTTAACGCGGAGGTGTCGTTCGTTCGGTGCTAGATCGGGACGGATCGTGATTGGATCGCGGGACGCTCGGCGATTTGGATCGCGAAGACGTTCGACTACATCAACCACGTTTCTTAACGCTTCCCGCTTAGCGGTTTACAAGGGTATGTAGATCCACTCTCCCTCTCGTAGATGCTCATCACCATGCATAGATCTTGCATGAGGGTAGGAAAATTCTTGTTTCCCATGCAACGTTCCCCAACAAGAAGATCCTCCCATAGTAGAAGTAGATGTCTCATGTCCCTCGGGACGTTTATTTTCAGTGATTCTGGCTCTTTTGGGCGAAGTCCCCCCATCATCCTCTTGTCGCACATTCACTTTTTCCTTAGGAGGGGTTTTCACTAAAATCTTGTCCACATCAAAGAAGAAGTCATAAAAGTGACCACCCAGCACACCCTCTATCGTAGCAAGAATATCCTCGACATCTCTGCATCCTAATTTAATTCTAACAAATTCAGGTCTGTTAATGGTGCTTTTATCAATTTCCAGAGTCACACCAACCAAGGATCCCACATAGGCAATATTTTTCTCATGTATTTTATCCAAAGGGATATTGCTAACATTGACCGGAGCAATGTTAAGTACACCCTTGGCACCCACTAATTCAGACCATTTTCATGCTTTCAGCAAAACAAGCTTTATCCACATCTCTAGGTGAGGGAAACCTCATCACAAAAGTGTTAGGACCAATAGATCTGGCAGAGCATTTCCAATTAGTATTTATATAAGCATTGATGAATTCCTCGAGTTGCCTACCCAAAGCGTGTCCCTCCACCACAGTTATCACAATAAACCTATTCCTATCTGCACTCTGGGTGGGTGTGCTATGATCATGTATGTAATAAAACCCTTTTCCTTTAGCTTGAAAACCACACATAGGAGCCACACAATCCCAGGAAAGCACAATATTGCAAATCGGAACTAGATGACCATGCAAACCACATATACCACATATTGCACGAGGACAGCAAACAGGTAAATGCCCAGGCTCTTTGCAACTAATGCAAACCTCAGCACCTCCCACTAGTGGGGAAGCATTCCTCTTGCCGGGGGGGTGGCTGTCGATGCTCTTGTTGCTGGCGATTGCCTTGTTGTTGTCGTAGATCTTGATGTTGTTGTCGATGACCTGCTACTCCAGCGCCAATCGTAGCCTGTTTGCTGTTGTTGCCCCACTTCTCGGTCTTGCGGCCTTCGCTTTGCTCCATGGCCGCTGCCTCCCATCTTGACTTGTCAGATTACCCATGCCGGGGGTCCATATTGGAGGTGATCTGCCCGCCATCGTCTGCGTCGCGCGTCCACACCAGATTGCAACTGCCTCCGCCACCACCACGGTCGCGCTCGCCGCCACTGTCGAACCGACCAGCGCCACACCCGTTTCGACCATCTTTGAAGCCATCTGCGTGATTGACGTTGTTGCCCATCTCCTGATCCGCCATGGCTAGGATCATCGGGGAAGCGCACGGTAGAGAGGCAGCGACTTGAGCGAAAGATCTATGGTCGCTCCCCACCTTCCCCTCCCAGCAGCCAAACGAGGGAGAAACCCTAGGCGCCGAAACGCTAGGCATTTCCCAGAAGTGTTGGAGGAGGGAGTCGAGATCTGGAATGGGAGAGGAGGGGGCCGCGGACGGGTGTATATCTAAAACCCTAGCCGCTCGCCCTGTAGCACATGGGCCCTCATGGACCGGGCTCGCGTCGCCTTCTGGTCCCGCCATGGTTTGCCCCACGGGCACTCAAAAAATCAACTCATGTAGTTGTACGCATGCAATCACATCATATATTTCCTTATATTTGCCTATGGATTTCCTCCACATACCATATCTCAATCTCAAAACAATTAAAAAAATCAGACGTTAGTTTTTTAAACGTTTTCGTTAGAAGGAAGTCACTAAAGAACGAACGTCTGTTTTTTAAGCAATTCAATGAACGTCTTTAGGACGTTGGATCCTGATCGAATGCATGAAAATTACTATGTGCAACATGGCATATTTCTGCCATTTTCTTGTACTACATGGCAAAAAATATATAAAAAATATATAGAGCATGGCAAATCCCTTACAACAACGTGACGATTTATCTATTTTCACGTGGCAGTTCTGAGCATTCGCTAGGAAATCTTAAAAATCTGAAATTACTTGCTTACCATATCTGTGAAAGTTTTATTGTGTTGAACCACTAGAATAAACTTGTCTCGTTGAAACGCATGGGTTTTTTATTGATGTTTTAAGTACACGGTTAAAACCTAATGTTTTTACTATCCCGCTAAAACCACCCTCTCATGGAGTCGGCACGACACACGTGAAAAATGTCCAACCTAGCCTCTTTTGAGGGTGACTAGGACCAAAGTGAGCATGGCAATAAATTTAGAGTTAAATACACTACAGGTGCCCTAACTTGTCGTGCATGGTCTAAACTTAAAAAATACACAAAAATAGTGCTATAACTTGGCCGGACGTTCAAATATGGTGCCTCTAAACATATGTCATCGCATCGAGTGCCCACTTGGCATGACAACCTGTCGTTGGGCCATATGGGGCAACACCTAGATTTATGATTAAATATATATTAGCTAGTAATTTATATGGACAATTCCATTTATCTCTCTGCGCATGTTTTTTGCGTACCAGTTTTATTTTTATTTTTTCCAAGTACCTCTTAGTTTCTTTGGATGAAGTTTCTATTTAGTTTTCATGATATATAAGTTTTCCCATATGAAAAAAATAAAATGATTATCAATATGCCATTATTGTTTATTTTATATCTTCATTCTATTTTCATTGTTGTGTACCTTGAAGAGATAAACATGGACTTTTTCTAAAATTTATGTGGATTCAAAAAGTTGACGGTATATTACAAACATGGTGTATCATGAAAACTAACAATATTGTACTTTATTATATCTTATTTTATAATGCTCATTGTGTTTTCTTTCAGGACCACAAGCACAAACAATTATTGTATCTTCATTGTATTTTTGAAATACACAATTATTAAAAGTTGAGAATATTGTATTTTCAAAAATGTTCAACATGTAATAGTAAGGCGTATGGGAGCTGATGATGATTTGGGCCTTCGATCAGAAAGCCTCTCCCTCCAGGGGTGCCCCCGTGTGATAGAGGCAAAGTTGTTCCTATATTTTGATGAAATGTGGCTATCGTTTTTGGTAGAATCGACTTTGACGATCCAACTACGAACGTGCAAGGACGTCGCGTCTTAGCAATCGCTAAACCAACTCCGACTGGTTATTGATCAAGCTAGAGCACGACCAACCTGACCACGAGGGTTAGTTTCCTGCACGCAAACGAAGAACAAGCAAGAAACTAAGATTGCAATCTGGATATTGTGAAATAAGAGGAAATCTTTATTGATGAAAGTGGGGTTCTGTGACGCCTTTGTCTGGTCGTGGAACACAATCGAAGAACGCGAAGTTGCAGCTATGGTGAACCTATAATCTAAACAAAACCCAAGTCTAAACGACGCCCTAAGGGCTGTATATATGGGGGAATAGAGGAGGAATTTCGTGACCCCTTGGAGGAGGGGTCCGAAACCGACCCTAACTCCGTTTCCCCAGACATACGGACTCTAAAAACAACCTATAAAGTGCTATTTCGAAATTACATGGGCCTAGCCCAGAAATAAGGTGACACAACACCTATAATAGCCTATGGACGAAATTAATGAAGTGGCATCTTGTATATTTCATCCAAGCCTTCAAGCTCTTCTTATGGTGGCTTCAAAGTGCGAAAATCACCATTGGAATCTCCATTGTTCTTTCCCGCTCATGCACCTTCTTCTCCACGCTTGCTCCTGCTCCAATGGTCATCCTTCTTGTTCATGCTAGGTCCTTCATTCATAAGTAAAACAAAAGTATCTAACTTAGACAGCATCATATCTTCATGAACATTAGAAGGATTTCCAAGAAACGAAAGTACCTGGTAATTCAATTAGCGTGCGCGAGCTCTAGTAAATGGTCCATTATGTATAGCAACAGGGGTTGTCGGTGTAACAATGGTATTGATGTCCTAATCATCCTCCCCTTCTTGAACTAAAATCGTCCATGACGAAAGCTCATCTTCCTCACCCAAATAAGGCTTCAAATCTACAATGTTAAAAGTGGGACTAACCCCAAACTCTACAGGCAGCTCAAGTTTATATGCATTATCATTTAGTTTCTATAACACCTTAAAAGGACCATGAAAACATGGCATTAGCTTTGACTTGCGCAAATTAGGAAATCTATCCTTATGCAAATGTAACCAGACAAGATCTCCAGGTGCAAACACAACATGTTTTCTACCCTTATGTCCAGCATTCATATGCCCAATATTTTCCTTAGTTAGCTCATGCATTTTTAAAATAAATTCAACACATTGTTTAGCATCAAAATTAACTTTCTCCGAAGATAGAAGAGGCAACAAATCAATAGGCGCACGAGGTATGAAACCATACAGAAATTCAAAGGGGCACATCTTAGTAGTAGAATGCAATGAACGATTATAAGAAAATTCAATATGAGGCAAGCATTCTTTCCACATTTTCAAGTTATTCTTCAAAACAACCCTAAGCATAGTAGACAATGATTTATTGACTACTTCGGTTTGTCCATCAGTTTGGGGTTGACATGTAGTACTAGAAAGCACTTTAGTCCCCAACTTAGCCCATAAACATCTCCAAAAGTGGCTAAGAAATTTAGCATGACGATATCAAACAATTGTATTTGGCACACCATGCAAGCGAATAATTTCACAAAAGAACAAATCAGCAACATTACAGCATCATCACTTTTATGACATGGTATAAAGTGTGCCATTTTTGAGAATCTATCAACAACAACAAATATGTTATCCCTCCCCTTCTTTGTTCAAGGTAAACCTAAAACAAGGTCCATAGATATATCCTCCCAAGGAACACTAGCTACAGGCAAAGGCATATATAAACCATGAGGACTGAGTCGTGACTTAGCTTTTTGACATGTAGTGCAGCGAGTAACAAAATGCTCAACATTCCGTCTCATCTTTAGCCAAAAGAAATGTGTAGCAAGTACGTCCTCCGTCTTCTTCATGCCAAAGTGTCCCATTAATCCTCCTCCATGCGCCTCCTGCAACAACAAAAGACGAACGGGGCTAGCTGGAATGCATAGCTTGTTAGCACGAAACATAAATCCATCACTAATGACGAACTTGTTCCATGTTCTCCCTTCTTTAAAATTATGCACCACATCTTCAAATTCAACATCATGTACATATTGATCTTTGATGGTCTCCAAACCAAATATTTTAATGTCAAGTTGTGAAAGCATAGTATAGCGACGAGACAATGCATCAACAGTAACATTTTTTTCCCTTCTTGTGTTTAACAACATAAGGGAAAGTTTCAGTGAATTCAACCCATTTAGCATGTCTATGATTCAATTTTTCTTGACTTTTAATATGCTTCAAAGATTCATGATCAGAATGTATAACAAATTCTTTGGGCCATAAATAATGTTGCCATGTTTCCAAAGTCTGAACAAGAGCATATAATTCCTTATCATAAGTAGAATAATTTAGACTAGGCCCACTCCATTTTTCAGAGAACTATGCAACAGGTTTACCATCTTGTAATAACACACCTCCTAATCCAATTCCACTAGCATCATATTCAAGCTCGTAGGTCTTATTAAAATCAGGAAGTTGGAGTAAAGGAGCATGTGTTAACTTATGTTTCAATACCGTGAAGGCTTCTTCGTGTGCTGTACCTCAAGCAAAAGGCACGTCCTTCTTTGTAAGCTCATTAAGAGGTGCAGCAATGGTGCTGAAATCTCTCACAAAATGCCTATAAAAACCAACGAGGCCAAGAAAACTCCTCACTTGTGTGACCATTTTGTGTCGCGGCCAACTCCCAATAGCTCCAATCTTGGCTTTATCAACTTCAATTCCCTATAGAGTAACAACATAGACAAGAAAAGATACGCGGTCGGTGCAAAAGGTGCGCTTCCCAAGGTTACCAAACAAACGTGCATCACGTAGAGCAATAAAAACAACATGTAAATGTTCCAAATGTTCCTCCAAAGATCTGTTATAAATCAGGATATCATCGAAATAGACTACCAAAAATCGTCCAATGAAAGCACGTAAAACCTCGTTCATTAATCTCATGAAAGTGCTAGGGGCATTAGTTAACCCAAAATGCATGACTAACCACTCATATAATTCAAACTTAGTTTTAAATGTTGTTTTCCATTCATCTCCCAAATTTCATACGAATTTGATGGTATCCACTACACAAATCAACTTTGGAGAAAATTGTAGAGCCACTTAATTCATCAAGAATATCATCTAGCCTAGGAATAGGATGACGATCATGAATAGTAATATTATTAATGCATCTACAATCAACACACATACGCAATGCACCATCCTTTTTCGATACTAGAATAATAGGAACAACACAAGGACTACGAGGTTCACGTATATAACCTTTGTCGAGCAACTCTTGTACTTGACGTATAATCTCCTTCGTCTCCTCTAGATTGGTACGGTATGGCGCATGGTTGGGTAGCGATGCACCGGGAATTAAGTCAATCTGGTGCTCAATCTTTTTAATAGGTGGTAATCCCGGAGGCACGTCTTGTGGAAAGACGTCAGCGAACTCCTACAAAATGTTAATAACAGCGGGAGGAAAGAGGGAGGCATGTCCTCGAATGAAAATAATACCTCTTTGCATACGAAAGCATAGAAAACAGATGCAGTAACATCCAAATCAGTAATATCACATTTACTAGCAAGTAAACACCACTCTTCAATTTTATTTCGAATGCAACACTAGATGATGGTTTATTAGGCTTATGGTGTTGCTCAAATTCCTTCACTACAATATGATCTTCACTCTTATTTAGCTCATGTTTTGGCTTTATTATCTCTAGCAATGTCATCTTTCATAATATGTCCAGGAGACATAGGAAGCAAAGTTATATTTTGATCCTTATGAACAAGAGTATACTAATTTGTCATACCATGGTGTACATAATTTTTATCAAATTGCCATGGTCTACCAAGTAAAACAGAACATGCTTGCATGGGTACCACATCACGATCAACATAATAAGAATATGTAGCAATGCTAAAATGCACACGAACAGTATGTGTTACCTTAACATTGCCATTGTTGTTGAACCATTGGATGTAATAAGAATGAGGATGTGGTCTAATGGTTAGAGACAGCTTCTCCACCATCTCCATGCTAGCCAGGTTATTACAACTCCATCCATCGATGACGACGCGAACAGAACACTCCTTCACAGCTCCCTTTGTATGGAACAAGTTGTGCCTCTGATTTTTCTCAGCCTGTGTAACTTGCACACTCAGTACACGTTGAACAACCAAACTTTCATACCTATCCGTGTAGTCAGAAACCATGTAGTGTGTCTCTTGTTCAGTATCCTCGACACCCTATTCTTCACTCGCAATTAGAGCCAAAGTCTCCTCATCATAATCACTAGCAGAGGCATATCCACCATCCTCAGTAACAATCATCACACACTTGGAAGTGCATTATCTCGCATAGTGACCTCCACCCTTGCAACAATGACAAATAACTTCATGAGTTTGCCCTGTAGATGCCATGGATGAAGAAGAGCTCTGTGCAGGCCTCGAAGGTGTGCCCTTGCTGGAGGCTGGTGGTGGTGCCTGTTTTCTTGTATCTCTATTGGAGTTGACGATTCAAGGAAGCGGTGCTGTAGAGGGACGTGTGGAAGTAGATGATGTACGTAGTGTCCTTGATGAATATCGTCCTGTACAAAAGTTCGTTCTCACCATTGCATGTCGATCCCGCACTTGACGTTTAGCTTTGTAAGCAAGATGGAATAAACGAGTGATAGTATTATACTCCTTATACTCGAGAATAGTCTGAATCTCTCTATTTAATCCACCCATAAAACATGCAAGCATAGCTTCATTCTCCTCAACAATACCACATATAATCATGTCAGTTTGTAATTCCAGATAATATTCCTCTACAAAAAAAATTCCTTGTCTTAAATGATGCAAATTTTGAAGCAATTCACGTTGATAATATGGTGGAACCCAACGATTACACATAGCAGTTTTCAAAGCAGCCCAAGTAGTGGGGATATTATCATGATATATTCTACAATGTTCAGACAACCAAACACAAGCAAAACTAGTGAATGCACAAAAAGCAGCAACACGTCTATCCTCAGGAAATTGTAGGCATGTAAAACGTTGTTCTGTTTCTAACTCCCAAGTAATATATATACCAAGAACATATCTACCCTCAAATGTCGAAATATTCAATTTAAGTTTAGGGAGATGGTCATGATCCCCTACCTGAGGCGGTGGTGCAGCCCTACCATTGCGATTGTATCCATGTGGACGACCAGGTGCGTGTGGTGGTGGTTGCCCCTGGGGCTGATCTGGAGCAACCTCTCCCTCATCATCGTAATCACCATCATAATCCTCATTCTGCTCAAGGACAGTAGCAGTAGCAGCAGCCACGTAAGCCGCAATAGTAGCACCAGTATCAGCGGCACCTGAATTTTGGCATTGGTCAAGAGTCACACGTCGTGCTCGTCGTTGGAGAGGGACAATAGATGTAGCTGGTGATGGTAGACGGGCAAGCACCTCATTGAACTTGGCGTCCATCTTGGTGTCAGATGTCTTCTCCAAACCATCTAGCTTCTCCATGGCCTCTCCAAGGCTGGTCACGAAGTCTTGTACCTGGTCAGCCATCATTTGCTGAAATTTATCATGGAGCGCCTTGTTGGTCATGCTCTCCCAATAGATGTCGTCATCTTGTGATCCTGGCATGGTTAGCAGTAATAGGAACACACAATAATATGAACCTATAGACTACTAGTGTTGGAAATATGCCCTAGAGGCAATAAATAAAGTGTTTATTATTATATTTCCTTGTTCATGATAATTGTTTATTATCCATGCTATAATTGTATTGATTGGAAACACATTACATGTGTGGATAAGTAGACAACACTTTGTCCCTAGTATGCCTCTAGTAGACTAGCTCGTTGATCAAAGATGGTCAAGGTTTCCTAGCCATTGACATGAGATGTCATTTGATAACGGGATCACATCATTAGGAGAATGATGTGATGGACAAGACCTAAACTACAAACGTAGCATATGATCGTGTCAGTTTATTGCTACTGTTTTCTGCATGTCAAGTATATGTTCCTATGACCATGAGATCATGTAACTCACGGACACCGGAGGAGTGCCTTGTGTGTATCAAACGTCGCAACGTAACTGGGTAACTATAAAGTTGCATTACAGGTATCTCCGAGGGTGTCTATTGGGTTGGCATGGATCAAGACTGGGATTTGCTACTCCGTGTGACGGAGAGGTATCTCAGGGCCCACTCGGTAATACAACATCACAATAAGCCTTGCAAGCAATGTGACTAAGTGTTAGCCATGAGATCTTGTATTACGGAACAAGTAAATAGACTTGCCGGTAACGAGGTTGAACTAGGTATACAGATACTAACGATCGAATCTCGAGCAAGTAACATACCGAAGAACAAAGGGAACATCATACGGGATTAACTGAATCCTTGACATAGAGGTTCGACCGATGAAGATCTTTGTAGAATATGTAGGAACCAATATGGGCATCCAGGTCCCGCTATTGGTTATTGACCGTAGAGGTGTCTCGGTCATGTCTACATAGTTCTCGAACCCGCGGGGTCTGCACACTTAAGGTTTGGTGACGTTTCGGTAGTATAGAGTTATGCATGGTGGTGACCAAAGGTTGTCCGGAGTCCCGGATGAGATCCCGGACGTCACCAGAAGCTCCGGAGTGGTCCGGAGGTAAAGATTTATATATAGGAAGTCCTGTTTTGGTCGTCGGAAAAGTTTCGGGCTCATCGGTAGTGTACCGGGGGACCATCGGGAGGGGTATTTCGACCCAAGAGGCTACATGGGCTGTGGGAGGGTGAATATCAGCCCTTAGTGGACTGGTGGAAGTCCCACACAAGGCCCATGCGTCTGGGAAGAAAAGCCCAAAAGGAGAAGGGTGGAAAAAGGCAAAAAGGGCCAAATAAGGAAGGAGTCCTAATCCTACTAGGAGTGGAGGAGGAGGACTCCTCCCTCCTGGTTCGGCCGAACCATAGGGCTGGCCCCTTGAGGGCCAAGCCTCCTCCTTCCCTCCTCCTATATATACTAGTGGTTTTGAGGGTTTTTGCACAAGATTTTCTGCCACGTGTTGTCCTCTCCTCTAGTGCATAGTTTCTCCTCTAGATCGGTTTCTGCAGTGCTTAGGCGAAGCCCTGCCAGAACAGCTCCACCACCACCGCCGGAGCGCCGTCACGCTGCCGGAGAACTCTTTCACCTCTCCTCCCCCTCTTGCTTGATCAAGAAGGCGGAGATCGTCATCAAGCCGTACATGTGCTGAATGCGGAGGTGCCGTCCGTTCGGTGCTAGATCGAGACGGATCATGATTGGATCGCGGACGCTCGGCGATTTGGATTGCGAAGACGTTTGACTACATCAACCGCGTTTCTTAACGCTTCCCGCTTAGCTATCTACAAGTGTATGTAGATCCACTCTCCCTCTCGTAGATGCTCATCACCATGGATAGATCTTGCGTGTGCGTAGGATTTTTTTGTTTCCCATGCAACAATTCCCCAACGACTAGTAAGTGGTGGTGGTGATGATGGTGTTTCACAAATCTGTCAAGAAAATCTCAAATTCTTACCGGTTCTTACCCAGCAGCAGGTGGTGAGCGGCAACCGGTGAAGTCAAAACTCTCAAAGCTTGGATAGAGTGATTGCCAGGTGGTGTCAAACACACGACTTACATGTATGTGAAGCTGGGATGACTTATAATACAGTAGCAAAAGGGTTCAGCAAAAATCAATTCAGAGATGCAAAGTTGAATAAACGCTCAACAATGGTACTGTGTTGGTCTTAGGCTAGACTGTGCTAGAAACACGAGCCTAAAACACCAACAAAATCACAACGTTACACGTAATCAAGGAGGAAACGCACTTTGGATTTTTTTCCTTTTTTGGCGCCTCTTTTTTGCGCTCTTTTTTTGCTCAGAAAATCACTATAATGGCGAGTGTCTCAAAATTCTTCCCAAGTCGTATAAATAGGATAGGCACAAAAAATTGACTATTTTTTTGGGAGCGATTCGGGGTTGCAACGACCAAAAAAATGTGACAAAAATCACCATGACGGCGAGTGTCTCAGAATGCTTTGGAAAGCCTAAAAATAGGATAAGGGAAAAATATTTTCACTCGCTGAAATTTTGGCCTAAAAGCTGCTCTGAAATGTGTTCCGGATTTTTTTTTGGAAACCTACTCAGGCAAGGAAACACGAAACCGAAAACAAGAGGATCTAGAAACTAAACCTAATATTGGATGGACTCGGATTGGTGGTGGATATGTGGTGGTATATATGTATACAGATTGGTGGCAAATATATGGTGGTGGTATATGGACTCGGATTGGTGGCGGATATGTGGTGGTATATATGGCAGCGACGATGATGGGAGCGTGGTGGTGGTATATGCCAGTGGCGACGACAATGGCGTGGTGGTGGTATATGGCAGCGACGATGAAGATGGTGTGAAGGCGGCGTGACAACTTGTGAATAGAACTCGAAACTCTAAAAGACTAGACTCTAAGACCAACAACTTGACATGACGATGCAATCACAAATTCAACAAAGCAAAAGCATTGAAAAGATTATGCAAAGGCTCGGGTTGGTTTGGATATGATGAACTAACCCTAATCTTTTTGTGGATTTCTCGTGGACTATAGGTATGAAGAACAGATGCGATCTAACTACGAAAAATAGGTAAAAGCTCACCAAGCAACCTGTAAATCTGATACCAATTGATAGAGGCGAAGTTTTTTTTGTCTTTCGATGAGATGTGGCTATCGTTTTTTATAGAGTCGACTTTGACGATCCGACTACGAACATGCAAGGACGTCGCGCCTTAACAACCGCTAAACCAACTGCGAGAGGTTATTGACCACGCTGGGACACGATCAACCTGACCATGAGGGTTTGTTTCCTGCACGCAAACGAAGAACAAGCAAGAAACTGAGATTGCAATCTGGATATTACGAATATAAGAGGAAAGATTTATTGATGAAAGTGGGGTTCTGTGACGTCTTTGTCTGGTCGTGGAACACAAACGAAGAACGTAAAGTTGCAGCTATGGCGAACTTGTAATCTAAACAAAACACGAGTCTAAATGGCGCCCTAAGGGCTGTATATATGGGGGAATAGAGGAGGAATTTCGTGACCCCTTGGAGGAGGGGTCTGAAACCGACCCTAGCTCCGTTTCCCCACACATACGCACTCTAAAAATAGCCTATAAAGTGCTATTTTGAAATTACATGGGCCTGGCCCAAAAATAAGGTGACGCAACACCTATAATAGCCTATGGACAAAATTAATAAAGTGACATCTTATATATTTTGTCCAAGCCTTCAAGCTCTCCTTATGGTGGTTTCAAAGTGCGAAAATCACCATTGGAAGCTCCATTGTTCTTTCCCCCGCGCGCACCTTCTTCTCCATGCTTGTTTCCGCTCCAATGGCCATCCTTCTTGTCCATGCTAGGTCCTTCATTCATAAGTAAAACAAAAATATCTAACTTAGGCAACATCATATGTTCATGAACATTAGAATAATTTCTAAGAAACGAAAGTACTTGGTAATTCAATTGGCATGCGCGAGCTCTAGTAACTGGTCTAGTATGTATAGCAGCAGGGGCTGTGGGTATAACAATGGTATTGATGTCCTCATCACCGCGGGCGACCCGGGAGGAACCCTAGCCCACTGTCGCAGCCTTCCCCACCTTGCCCCCTCCTTTGCCGCCGCCGGGGGATGGTGGATGGTGGTGTTGTCTCTACCGTCTATGAGGCTTGAGGCGCCTTGTGTGGTGGGGATGCCCTTGGTCACGGGGCACAGTGTCGGGCAAGTGCTGCTTCGGTGAGCGCCAGTGCTCTCTGCCTTCTCTCGGTTGTAGGTGGTCTTGGCGCTGGCGGCCTATGTCGATGACGTGGTGGCTTCGATGGTTGGCGGTTTTCAGCCCCGTGTGCGAGGTGCCGATGGAGATGGTGGACGCGCTTGTGCCGCGTGATGCGACACCTCCTGTAGTGCTGGTAGGCCTGATTGAGCAGCTCCGTAAATTTTGTTTTTTGTGATCTTGGGTTGGGAGAAATCGCTGCCTCGCGACGCTAAGCTAGCAACGACGACGTTCGTGGACACCGTCCCCTCCTTGGAGGTGTTGCTTTGGCCTCGATTCGACTCCCTTCCTCGTGCTCAGGGGGAAACCCTTGGTCCGGGCTCTGGACCAGGCGGCGACAACGTCATGCCGTCGTTCCCTCCTTGGAGGCGTCGTCTTGTAGCTCGAGGAGTTTCGGTGGCACGACTCAAGTCGATGTCGGCTATTACTCCAGGTGTGGGTATCCGGGGCGCAATGTACACCATCGCCGGCGCCCTCTCGACGAAGCCATCTTTAGGTCTGCCTAGGTCCTTCCGTCCACTTGCCGACTTCTTCTTGGCACAATGGGTTGGGTACGTTGGTCTGTGTTGTCCTTGAGTCTTGGTCTTTTTGTAGATGTCTCCGACGATGGTTGCGATGCGGCTTGGTTGCTATGTGGCTTGCCTCATTGCCTTTGGCATAAGGTTGGCTTAGGTGTAGCATGTATCGTAGATCGCGTGGTGGGTGTGTTGGGTGGATGTGGATGCTAATCTTTTTGATTAGTGTGGAATCGCCGAAAGGCATTGCATCCGGCTTCTTTGCCGCTTCTTCTTTAACATATGATATGCATGCTTATGTGTATTCGAGATATTTTATAATAACGATAAATTCAAGAAATTTACTCACATGCTAAGCGTGTTTGTAGAAATATAAGAATTACTTTACACAATCTCTTTTTAATACATGTTCAGCATTTTCTAAAAACATGGTGAGCATTTTCTAAAATAATATGAAATAAAAAATGAACATAAAGTTGAAAGTGTATTTCAAGAATCCTCACCGTGTTTTTAACATACCTTCAAAAAAAATCAATCCACATAAATGTTAGAAAAAGTTCATGTTTATCTTTCCAAAGTACACAATAATGAAAGTAGAATAAAAATATAAAATAAACAATAATTGCATATTGATTTTTTTAAATTTTTGTGAGAAAATTGATGTATCATTAAAACTGGACATAAACTTCACTCAAATAAAAACAAGATAGGAACTTGAATAAAAATAAACTAGTAGAAAACATGTGCAGGAATCATCTATATAAACAACGTGCAGATTGCTAAACACAAACCAAAGCATGGCCTCTTGGTGTGCTCATTGGTCAGCCCAGCCAGCTTCGTTGGTATTTTTTTGTGACAGTTAATTAAAGTCCAGAGGTATTTTTATGACAATTAATTAAAATCCTGGGGTACTTTTGCGACAATTAATTAAACTTCAGGGGCTTCTTGTAGAAAAACAACACATAGCCACTGTCTAGAGATGCCGTATTTGAAGGTTCACATAAGTTACGACATCATTTTTATGAATTTTTTAAATTTAAACATCAAACTGACCATATCAGACAAGTTATAGAACACCTATACGAAAAAGTTCTCGTATCACTCAGAACTTTAAGCACAAACCCAAATTCAGGGCCCAGGAACATCTTTCGGCTGCGCCTACTCACAGGCTTCATCCGCTGCGCTCCGACCAAGTCTGGACGGCCCAACGTGGACGCACGCACAAAGCCCCCAAAGCTTCGGTGAGGACGATGGACGGCTGCGGCGGCGATGGCCGCCGGCCCCGCGCCGTCTTCATGGCCTTCGGCACCCACGGCGACGTCTTCCCAATCGCTGTATGCTCCTCCTCCTCTCTCTCTCTCTCTCTCTCTCTCTCTCTCTCTGTGGTGCGTGTATTCGGACTCGGGCGTATAAGACAACCCTCTTTGCCGCTGACATGAAGTGAAAGAGGGGAGCGATGAAATTCCACCTGATTCTAGAGCATCTAGCACATGATTGTTATTGCATTCGATGCACCTATTACTAGGAAGTTGAGCCACATTAATTCATCAGATCGATATAGTTTTCTGATTCTCTCGATGGAAAACGATATAGCTTTGGTATACTGCATTTATATAATACTAAATGTTGAGTAACATAAAGATGGATGCTCAAGAAAGATGGCAATTTAACCTTCTTAGATCACTATACTTTGAATTTTAATGACTCCTTTTTTTCTCCTTAGGCCCTTGCTGCAGCGTTTGCTAATGACCAACATCAGTATAATGTGATGTTCATCACTCATTCAGCACACCAGGTCTGGATCTTCTGAAATCAGAACAGTCGAACCGTGCTAAAACAAGTTCATGCTTGACCTCATGTATTAAATTTGATGCAGAGTTTATCCACACATCTAGCAGCCAGTAAAGTTAGGTACATGCCTGTGGCAAGCCCACCTGCCCTTGCTGCGGAACAACTTGATAATGTTTCATGTAAGTGCTATGAATTTAAGTACTCCGTTATCAAATACAATTTTTCTATCGTAGGTTTATTTCCAATGTGATTTATCATGTAAATCTCTTTCTTAGATGATTCTGTTCAATCGGACGCTGATCCTGAGTCATTTTCACGGCGGAAAGAGATCATTCAGACGGAGCACAGAAAAGACTGTTTAGCTTCTGTCGAAGAAGTGTTTGGAAATGATCCAAGCATTCATAGTGACTTCATTGTGATCAATTTCTTTGCACTGGTGAGGACCTCACTAACAGCATAATTATCATGTTTGCTAAAAGTTAAGCAGCGGGGCTCCTTGTTCAAGTTTCAGCTACAACTTGTGCAATTTAATGCTCTGATAGTGATTTGCACTGGAATAATACAGAAATCCTGATGCGCAATTGATGTTGAAACTAAAGAATTTCAGCAAGCATTATCACTAGAACATATCCTTGAGAATATCAGTCAGTCAGTTCTATGTAGGAACTAATGCAGCTATGAAATGCATTGTGTAATCATAATATGGGTTCATCTCATGGTTTAGGAAGGTTGGCATCTTGCAGAATTGTTTCAAGTTAAGTGCATCATTGCTGCTCCTTATTTTGTTCCATATAGGTAATTTGGCTTATATTGGCTTCAATTTCACATCGAAGCTATTATCTTATAATGATTTTATGAGGAATTGTACACTCATTTGGTGTCTTCTTCCTGACTGCTGTTTGTTTACGTGCTTTCATTTCTTTGTGCAGTGCTCCTTCATCATTTGAACGCCAATTTAAGCAAAGTTTTCCTCTTCTGTACAAGTACTTTCAAGAAGCGCCCCCCAACACAGTACAAATTCGCTCCTCCTAGTCCTGATGATACATAAGCATGCATCCCTCTTGAATTATTGTTTCGTTGGTTTGGATTTGGTCACTATCTCAACTGCAAATAATATTAAATTTGCAACTCTATTTAACCTATCTGCTGGTGCACATTATCTTCTTCTCCATGGAGGATAATTTCATGACCGCTTTATCATTTGCTCAATGCCTAAGATTCAGCACTGTGTGTCATGGAAGATTAAGCTGTAGAGCAAACCTGTCACTAGCAGTTCCTGCAGGTTGATCAGTATGTTGACCAGATTCTTACAACCATACTAGCAATCACGTATCCAATCATATGGGACCATGCCAGTTTCTATCATATTAGTTTCCAGCAAAGAGATTGTGGGTTCTCGAGCGGTGGTGCTTTGGTATACATGTGTGCTTCTGTCTTTCTTTTGATGACCTTCTGATATATATTTTTTGGTGGGGAACTGACCTGCTGATGCATTGTCTGCTTTGTGTTTGTCATTGGTGTTTTAATGATGCAAACAATTTCAGGTCTGCTGGACTGACATTACCCATTGGATGTGGGCACTTTTCATGGAAAGTTGGGGGTTGTGGAGAAATGATTGCCTAAATCTTAGTCCTATCCCTTATACAGTGAGTGAATGTGTTCAATGATGTTTCTTTTGTTTATATATCTGGAACGCAAACCTGTTCAGCTCATATGCGAATGTGATTAACTGATTACCACAGGGACATTACTGAGGTCAGCTTTTCTTGTAACTACAGGATCCAGTAACAAATCTTCCTTTGTGGCATGTACGTGCAGAGTCGCCATTGTTGCTGTAAGATTTGCCATATATCACCTTTTGAAGATTAATATTGATCCTGTTAATCGTTAATAATATATATTAAATGACACTTCCATACTTTATGCTCTGAAACTTCGGCTTTCAATAAGGCTTGTGTTGATGTTTTTTGTCTAAAAGCTTGTTATCTTCAGCGGGTTATTTGTAAACTTGAAGTCAGAGAAAAGTGATGAAAGTTTTTTTTTGGGGGGAAAAGAAACAAAAATAAACTAGTTATTAGTTGGACTAGGAACTATTAGTAATACAAAAAAATGAAGTATTACAACTTCCTTCAATTATAGTTATACTTGATAAGTAATTCTAGCAATTTGGTTGCTACTTGAGTAGGTATGGTTTCAGCAAGGAAATTGTTGAGCGCCCAGGTAAATTCTGATTAGTCCTGGATCTCCCGTCATTTTTTTAATACTCTATAGCTCATAGAATGAGATTTTTTCACACTAATTTCCATCATATAATGGCAGGATATTGGCCCTTAAGTGCTCATGTTTGTGGCTTTTGGTTTCTTCCTATGGCTTGGCAGTTTTCTTGTGATAAATGCAGGGAGTTATTCTCTGGAGATTTCAATTCTCCATTTGAGGGTATTCTATGTGCAAATCATGCTGGCCTGGAAGACTTCCTCATGGGAAGTTCTTATTCGTCTTTACCTATATTTATAGGATTAAGTTCCATTGGCAGGTGAGTTTCTTATCACAAAAGTTTTTTTCTATATTATGCAGGGTCATGTCTCCTATTGTTGTTATTTTCATATTAGTGTTGTTACAGTTGAATTAAACGATTTCTCTAACGTGTAAGTGATTTCTAACCATTTTGATCCATGCTATCAATCTGTTGCAGGATGGGGTTTCTTAGAAATCCTAAAGCATTTCTAATGGTGGTTAAAGCTGTCATAGAGTCAACAGATTACAGATTTATCCTTTTCTCGTCTGGATACCAGCCATTGGATTTAGCAATCAGATCTGTTGCTTCTTTAGTTGTAGAATCAAGTGTAGAGGCACCTGCTCTTAGTAATGACAGCACTCTCCTTTTCAATAATCGACTCTTTTGCTTCTCTGGGTGAGTTCTAATGTGATTCCGCCCATTCATCTTGGTGAAATAGACAGATATTTTGGTCAACCGTATGAGTATATGACTACTATTTCAGATCAATTCCGTATAGCTGGCTTTTCCCTAAATGTGCAGCTGCTATTCATCATGCTGGCAGGTAATAAAGTTCTCAATGTTTCAGTGACCAAGTTTTTGAATAATACAAGTCTTCCACGAAAGAATTTACTTCGGTTTGTGCTTGACAGCGGATCTACAGCCGCTGCACTATTTGCTGGAACCCCTCAGGTGATTACAACATCTGATTTACTTAGATATGAAGAATATTTTTGTTGTTCTATGTGCTCATAGTTAATATGCTTGTAGATGTCTTCCATATCAGTATCATTGAGACAGTTCATAGGCTAGCCAGATAAGTTCATACTCAAAAGAAATAAGGCCATTGTTCCACTTGAGAGTCGTGACTTGTCCTTTTAATTAAGAACAACCATTTGTTAACCCAGGGCTATGCTTTGTATGGAAGAAAAAGGACAGGCTTTCGTTTCACCTTTTGTAGCTCGTCGTAATGTCATCTGGTTTTGAAAACAAATGACAGCTTGCCAGGATGCCAGCAAAATGTCACCGTCGATCTGAATTCTGAAGTGACAATTCACCCTCAGCACAATGAAAATAAGTAATTTTAATACTTCTTTTGAGGAAATGAATTTGAATTCTTGTGCTTGTAGGCGCTAAAAATTCTTGTGATATAGCATGGAACTGACATTCTTTTTTGGCATTTATCCTTTTCGATAACAAGATGGAAGTAGTCAAAATCCCTGAATCAAAATAACATCCATCTCGTTTCTGCAAGAAGTCTAATGTATGCAATATTTATGAAGCTTAAGTTTTATGCTTATAACAATATTTGTGTGCGAAAGCTGAGAGTAAGATGCCCGTGCTATGCTACGGAACCATATTATAATATCGAGTCAAACTTAGTTCATTATGTATTTATAGGATCGGTGTTTGGAGAGGTAGAAGGTTTCTCCACATCTTTGGCTTGGAAGAGACTCCTAAAAGTTTAGGAGTACGGGTTACCCCTGAAAATATTAACCAACCTTCTAATGATCTCCTAGTCAAGTCTAGGAGAGTATCGGAACTAATGCTGCAGGTCAGGAGTGTCATCATAAAAGTACAACTATAAATGGTCTGAATAAGATTTGCTATGTAGGACCGAATGAATGTATTTTTTGGGACATCCACCCGTGCACGCAAAATGTGTACATTTTTGTTTTGTTTTGAAAAGGAGGATATACCCCCGGCCTCTGCATTTGGGCGATGCATGCAGCCATTTTATTACTTATTCACAAAGACCCTACAGAGCAATACATCCGTATGCCTAAAGCCATCATCTTGGCAATACATTTGTCGCTACTACTATCCCCTTGATGAAGGGGTGCCAAACGTCCGAGCATAATACCAAACAGACATCGCACCGAAGCCTAACATCTAAAGCCAGATGCCCCAACCAATCCAATGCCGGAACTGGGTCACACACCGGTCTGGCGCACTCTCAGAGTCCCCTGGTACCATCAACCACTGATTCATCTCTAGAGCAGATACTGACGCACCAACCTTGCCGGGCCAGCCGTCGACGCCACCATTGCGTCAGACAATGCCACCATCCTGCACATGTCCACCCACACATGCCCATCGCCGAAACTCCATAGCGCCATGCCGCCGTGATCTGCCGTCGGCCTCGTAGTAGATGCAACACCGCTCCTCCTTTTGTCCCCTCCAGCCACCACTTGCTCCAAAATGATGCCCCCAGGAGGGAAACTGATACAACGAACGCCATCATCGTCCGATCCGGGAGACCCAAATCTAGGGTTTCATCCGGAGCATCCCGAGCCTGATGACGCAAACTGCAACGACGATGCCTCGACAAGGTAACGGCATCTAAGACGCCGCCATCGACCGCCATGACTGTAGTCAGCGCGATTTTCATAGGCAGTTGCGCCACCACGCGTGCGCCGCCGGCGTCGTTGGTCCCTTCAACCGGAGCAAACTCCAAAACGATGCCATGAAGAGGTACTACGGCGCAAAAGCACCGCCATCGCTCGATTCCAAAGAGATCTAGGGTTTCCCCCGGAGTTGTCCGCGCTAACATGGACCAGACAAGGGTAGAATCCCTATGGATCCGCCCAGCTGCCATGTGTCGCACCCGCCACCGCTCCGACCGCAATCCAGTGACCAAGGCCCATGCTTGGGCCCAGATCCGTCCGTGCCGCCGCCGACCGATCCGGTGACACGGGCGCCGTCCCTGGTGACCGCGACGCACCAGACCACAAAGCCTCTGCCGCGGAGGGAATCGCCGGAGCACGCATGTGTACATGTATGGCTTCATGCATGTATATATTTATATCAAGGCTTACCTCAAGGGTGATGGTGTCTTCCCTCCAACATGTACACTTCCAATCCAACATATATGTTCTTATTGGCCATTTCAGGACCCCTCGTTCATATATTTCAAATTCTCAAATAGTGTCCTATTTTTTCTTTTTCTTCAGATCAAAATATCAAATACATATCTAGTTCCGTTAGTTGTTCAAAGAATCCAATCAAGGTCTTCTGAAATAACACAAGGCATTAATTACTTATTTGCTTTCTTATTTTTTTTAGAGTATCACTTCTAAGATTTCGTGTATATGCCACTGAAAATTCCCCTCTCCAATTTTTTTCCACTGCCATTAGTTGACTATTAACTGACTGTCAAGAGTCAGTTGGAGATGATTTTGCCCATGGCCATCGTGGGCATAGCCATCGGGTGTTCTGGGTGTGGATCATGGCCAGCCAAAACTTTGTGGTGTTTTGGTTAAGCTATTTATACTGGTTTTTGGTTAATTTTGCATTACTCGTGTGATGAGAAAAAGAATTTCCTGGAGGTGCACACTATGCGAAATGTTCATAGCCCTGACCTTATTGGTCATACCTTGTGATGATTTTTGGAATTAGTCTCATATACCAAATATTCAGCATGATTATGAGGCAAAGTTCTCAATTAATTTTAAACTGAAAGTGCAAAAAATAATAAGTTTAACTTGCAAAACCAATGGAAATTCTGACTTTCCGAACACCAACGTAAGGTAATGATTTACTGCTGCGCTTAGTTCTATTATGTGCTTGATATTGGCCCCTAACCAATCTAAATGGGCAGTACAGACTGTAGTAGGGTCAACGGTATATTGGTAACCCTGCTGCTGTTGGATTTTTTCACGCTTGGTGGTTCACTGCTTGTTTTTCCATAGCACGGGCAAGGAAACGAATATCGATGGTAGTTGCATCTGTCCAACGCGGCAACGACGACTTCCCGATCAAAACTGGGCGGCGTCAGCAACATCTCAAGCAGATAAAAAAATGGGGGCGTTAGCACTTGGCAGGAGGACAGACAAAGACGGTGGCAATGGCAGGCATCTGTGCAAGGTGGCTCCGGACTCCGGCGGCACCTTAACCATATCGGGGCAGCCCCGATGGCACCTCAACATTCGTCCACCGAACAGAGCCGCGCCGCGCTGCCGCTCTTCTTGACCCCATGTTCTTCTTCTTGCACTGCGCAGCAAGGGTGGCTCCGCGAGCGCCGCCGCTACCTGTTGCTCCTTCCTACGTATGCCTTCAGGTCTGCACACATCGCAGGTAAGAGGTAAACACATCCTCTGTCACGGCCGCATTCGCAGCCCCTGCGCTCGAGGTCTCCGACTGGGTCGTACTCACCGCTCGCAGAGGAGCAGCGAAACACTACGAGTCTCTAAAGGGAGCTCGAGCATGATCTCCGCTCATAGCTCGTCCTCGTCGTGCCGACAAGGGCGACACACCATGTACCGGGTGCTCGCGCTCCACGCCACCTACCCGCTTCCTCTGCTCCTTAAGCGTGGAACTTGCGCTCTGGTGGCCATGTTGTCGACACATGCTGGTGGCCCTGCTCCCGGACGCCGTTGAGCCCACGCCACAACTCCGCTCCGAGCCGGCTCCCCTTTGGTAAGCACTCCCCGATCCGGCTGCAATGGTGGTCCTCGTCCAGAACTCCAGATTGGCAGAGCCTCCTCCTCTATCACAGCCGTTGATGCCGCTGTCCATGGGAAGGATGGCAGCCACAACGTCCCTCTGGTGTATTACCTTGGAGGCCTCTAGCTATGACATAGACAGAGTGGCAACCGCCCATGGCGTCATCGGCGTAGCGGTGGTAGAGAAATTGAAGCTCCCGTTAGAGATATGAACAGAGGCGAACAGAGGATGGTGATTGGGGGAACAGCAGCGGCAATAGCAAGGTGATTGAGGAATAGCAGCGGGGGACTGAATCGTGAGGAAGTGATGATATATTTTTTGAGGTTGCAGGAGAAGATGAGGAAGCTCCACGTGGAAAGGAGGTGCTTGCTCTCCTATCCAGTGTTGGATTTTTTTTATTTCAACTACAACATGTCCCACGCGTAAGAGTATGAGGGGGTGGGTGAACTCACCGGCAACTCAAATCTTTAGTAGGAAATGTTTATTCGAACAAATGTGTTATCTTCTAGAAGTATTGACTATTGTAAAATTATACTGCCAGTTGCTTTTGGATGTTACAGATTGTACTAAATATTATTATGCAGGTAGCATGCCCTTTCCTACTGGACCAGTTTTACTGGGCAGAGAGATTACACTGGTTAGGGGTGGCGCCTGAGCCCCTCAAAAGACAGCATCTAATCCCAGATATAGATGATGCGATGAGCGTTAACAAAGCCACAGATGTGCTACTTGGAGCTATCAGATCAGCATTATCGCCCGAAATTAAAGCTCAAGCAACTGTAATTGCTCAGAGACTTGCTTCCGAGGTGTGTTTTCTCTACAATGGTTGTATCCATAATATTTGGGCATTTATTTTGTTTTAGAAAGGCCGAGAGTAAGCAGTTTCTCCCATTGATATCATTCCAGGATGGGATTGGGGAAGCCCTCAGGATCTTGAAGGAGAAAGTTTTGCCCTAGAATAAAATTTGAGCAGTAAGAATAGGAAGATGTACCAAGGACTAAAAACCATGTAAAAATAGTTTTACCAAGCTTAGATTTTGTACGTGCCCCCATTGATTTATTGCCATTGTCTCGGAGCACTGAAATACGTAGTATGTAGTAACAATCATCCTTGTTTTCCTTTTCAGAAATAGAACTTGGATTGCATGTTTTTATTTAACGGGAACCTACACATTTTTTGCAGCGGAGCTTGCACTCTTGTCTGGTAGCAGGTAAATGATGAAAATGCAGCTTGGATCTTGTGCTCCATGGATCCCTTATTTTTTGAAAAAGGTGAAATAAAATTTTAAAGTTTCCAAAATATCTGAACAAATTCCGCATGTATATGTAGATGCATTCTATGTGTCCGTAAAACATTATTATGAGATACTTTGAAATGTGATCTACAAAAATGAAAACTTACATGATTTGAAAATTGCAAAGCACTTTTTTTTTTTTGATAAAATGCAAAGCACTGTTTGCTATTACAAATCCACATTCTTTCTCTTTTTTTTTGTGTAGATCATATGCTAAAGTATCCCATGATGAAATTATGTACATATGTAAAATGTATTTAATAATACATGTGGATTTTCTAAAGATTGTTTTGACACCTAGGTGATCCATATTTTGCACGTCTACTTTGAGGCCTAGACTCTTCTTCCAAAAAAAGAGCCAGAAAAGCTATAGAGTTGACGTTCTTTAGGAGTCCTTTTTTTAGGGAAAACTCTTTGCTGCGTACGAATCTTAAAGCTGTCCCGTGGGTACCGTTCCCTTGCACGCACCCTTCCCAGGGAACACTAAGGGGGTGTTTGGTTCGTTGCGTTGCATGTGGCTTGCATCCACCTGCAAATTTTGGTTGTTTGGTATCCAACTAGTAAAAGTGCCCGTGCAACACACTGGGTTTGAAAAGTCCCCCCTCCTCCTCCCCTCATGTCCGACATCAACATCTACTCGAGGTCCGCACCGCCATTGATGTGCAAGTAGATATGCAAATGTACGACACACCTATAGCACCTAATATCTATAGAAACTCTTGAAGCGGAAGAAAATAATAAATAGCAGGTACTAACAGAAACAATTTCCTCCATGTGAATGGCTGCCCGACAGCTCCGAAGAACAGCTACTTGCATAGCAATTGAAAGTTAAGTTGTACATAAAGGCAAAAACTGATGATTCAAAACACTCATAAACTGGAGTAGATGTTGACATAGTTGGTGGCTCCACAACACCTGATTCAGAAATTTTTGCTTTTTTTTGAAGGCCGGTTATCAAAATCCTTAGCAATGTTAAGTTCAGTGTTGTCATCTATTTTCTGCAGTCACAAAAAAAGGTAAACCTCCAACCGTTAGAAGCACTGTCGTATGAATCAGTTTAAACAGAGGTAGTACATCATAGTTAGTTCACTAACAAGATGACAAAGCTAGGATGCTTGTAGTACAATACATAGCGTGCATGTTAAAAAAAATCTAGAATGAGAAAATAAGTCATATCAGTAAATGTGGTCTGCCACACATCATAAAGGAACATAGTTGATTAATTAGCTATATATGCACATGTTAAAAAATTCTAGGTGCAAAACCAAAGAAAACAGGAAAGACCGGGACGCACAATCGATCCCTTACATGTTTATGAAACTTATCATAGTGACTTTTCCTTAGAGCTTTGATCTAAAAACTAACATATCCATCGCATGCTACTTATATAGTTGAAAAGCTTTACTGAACAGTATATGGTTTCACCGCATGACTGAAAATGTCACTTATTTGGGTTTTTTGTAGACTGTAGTGTGTCATAACAAAATACAAAATTTAAGATGATATGTTGCAATACTGTGTTCCGGTCACCCATGTACCCAACTTCCAAACACTCAGTGCAATACTGTGATCTGGTCACCCATGTACCCAACTTCTAAACACTCAGCAAGACAGAACTATACATATATATGTAACAAATGCCTACTGTCGGCAACAACTATATTTGCTACAGTAAACTGACAAATAGACAAACAAGTGACCCCCATCAGATGCTTCAGAAGTACCTGCGTCAGAGTAGGCCTAGGCGACGATTGATGATCTTCCGGCAAAGTCAGCAGAGGCGATGGCAGATTGTCCTGCGGCGAAGTCAATGGCAGCAATTCGACGGGCTTGACGGCTGCGAAGTCGACGATACAGTAAGCAATTAAGCTAATAAGATAACAAAGCTAGGATGCTTGTAGTACGATCTATATGTGCATGTTAAAAAAAATCTAGAACGAGAAAGTAAGTCATATCAGTAAATGTGGTCAATCTGATACTATTCTAACCTAAATAATACATGTGTATACATAGTAAAAAAATCTGAAGCCACTTGACTTGAAGTAGCATCAAAAGGCTTGTCACTGTGGATCGAGGCTGTTGCACACGAAAAATGACATGCTCTACTTGTCCAGTAATTAACCACTTGCTTGACAGGACAAAAGACCATCTGTATAACATGACAAAAGATCATCTGCTTGACACGACAATAGGATCTGATAATTGTATCAGGCTATAATTACTATGAACTGATTTGGATCAGAAAAATACAATGAGTTCAATCAAATGATCTTTGGTGTTGCACATCCAAATTACACAGGTTAACCATACACTAAAACTACTTACCAATCTAGTGCACCTCTATCAAGATAAATCATACTGTAGGTGTTGCTACATATGATCATTCCCCTATTCATATTGTGCAACTCAGGTCACACATATAAGATAAGCTTTTTGTTCACATACTAACTGAAGTGTAACATCTATGA
Source organism: Hordeum marinum (assembly GCA_022496015.1). Lineage (NCBI taxonomy): Eukaryota > Viridiplantae > Streptophyta > Magnoliopsida > Poales > Poaceae > Hordeum > Hordeum marinum. Next base: position 177,026,881 of record CM039677.1, read on the forward strand.
ATCTTTCAGACTTGAATCAAACAGGGAGCAATCAGACTTGAAGCACTACAGCAGGAATCAATTGACAAAATGATTGTATCAACTTTCAGAAATGAATCAAACAGGGAGCAATCAGACTTGAAGCACTACAGTAGAAATCAGACTTTCAATGATGAAAACTTCACCACATGTAAGTATGGTAGGACAGATTAATACACCAGATGTGGTTCTGGACTAAAAAGAATATCATTGCCATTTAATCAAAGCTAGAATCTGAAGTTTGACTAAAGAACATGGCAAAAAATGAACTTGATTACTTGTCTAGTTGTAAGTACCCAGTTTTTTTATAGTGACAAAATCTGAACCCCAAGACCAGTGGTACTGACAGCACACTCAAACTCTGCTGCTGTCAAGTACAAATAGAATCCATCTAGTGATGTAGGAGTTCATGATGTGTTGCTTGTCGGCAACAACTAAATCCTGAACAAATACTTCTAGTGAGCTTAGAATCAATTAAGCTATTGGAGATTGATAATGTAGGGTCAAGATTTTAACAGAGAACGCATCATTGTACTGGTAATGAAGGGGGAAAGGCATCAAAGAGAACACCTACAGAAGGATTAATGGAACCTGACTGCTGGTCCCTTCTTGTGTTTTTCATGATTGCAGAAGGTATAAATTAAAAGAATCAGAATGCATAAAAAACAAGAGCAAGCACGTTAAAATGCAGGCCAAATTGATGTATATATAATTCCTTGCAGCTAAACAACATGACAAAATGATGAAGCATCACAGTGGCCCAGCTTTTTGCACTCTTTCTAAAACAAAACATGAAGCCCTCACTGTCAAGAACTAAAGCATGACAAGAACTAAACAAAAGTAGGGGCCACAACATGTAAATTATTATCCTCAGCATGCTACTAATCCCAATAAGAAGAAATCATGGCTTGCTTTCCTACTGCAAGTCCCACATTGAGTTGCAACTTATGATTTGGCCATCGCAGGAGAAGCAGCCAAAGTTCAGTCAAGCTAGCAAACAAATCGTGTTATCTATGCAATGCAGTACAAGCAGGGACCATGGATGATATCCTTGTAAAGCTAGTGGTAAAACCATATCATTAAACTTTACTACTTTGCAACAACATAACAGAAAATATATGATGCTCGCTGCCCACTGAAAAGGAATGAGAATTCTAACTTCTTCCATTAACTGAATTGTGAAATCTGTAAAGCTTTCTATACTTAACACACTACGGATATCAGCAGGAAATTCATGTTGTGACGAAAAATTGGTTCTGCCTGTAATAAGTAGACTAATTCTTGCAAAACATCGAAAAAAATTCAAACAATGCAGATAACAATCTCAAGAAGAAAGGAAAGAGGCTGATCATGTTGACTTGGACACATAGTTTGCTGCTCAAAGGGAAGCAGCAGGGCTGTTTTTGAGGGTGGTCGAGGCATTACATACCTCTAGTGTAGCCGCCGTTGGCGGTATTGGACGGCTCAACGGCGAACTCGAAGGCGACATGATGTTTTTCTGGTCCAAGCATTCCGGGTTTTGATGGATTTTCTGAAATCAGTTGACAAAATTATTGTATCAACTTTCAGACAAGAATCAAATAGGGAGCAATCGGACTTGAAGCACTACAATAGAAATTGACAAAATTACTGTATCAACTTTCAGACTTGAAGCTGATCTCTACTGTATTTGCGTTTTTACATGACTGCTCGAACCTTGGCTCGCTATAACTGAAACCGTGAGGAACAGAGGCACCACAAGTTCACAACCAAAGCAACATGGTTGTTTTCGAAGGGTGTCGTGGCATTGCATACCTCTGGTGTAGCCGTCCTTGGCGATATTGGACGGCTCAACGGATGTTCTTCTACCTCCGGCGAACTCGGTGCTTCTTCCTCCGGCGAACTCGAAGGCCACATGATGCTTTTTTGGTCCAATTACTCCAAGAATTGATGGATTTTCTGGTCCAAGTATGCAACCTGATGGAGATTCCAGCTGAGGATCCTTGCTTCTTATAACAACGATGTCCAATCGGTTTAGGGTTTTCGGGAGAAAGCAAAGCCAAAGATCTCTCCCCTCCCCTGGAACCCTAGAACAGGGAAGAGAAAGAGCAAACAAAAAAAAACAGAAAAAGGTCACCGGAGCAGGGCCTCGGGCTCGCCGGCAAAGAGCGCCGCTGCAAGGCCGCGCCTGTTCCTCTCGATCCCGACGCGCATCGGCAAGCCGAGACGCCGGGACGAAGAACCAACCCCCCAAAGGGGCAAAGAACACCGCAGCCAAAGCGCTCAACGGCGGCGTGCCCACTGCAAGGGGGACGCGTAGCCGGCGAGGGGGATGGCTCGGAGCCACAGAACACCGTCTTCAAACACACGCCGGCGCAGGGGAGCAGCGGGAGCGGTCCAACCTCTCTCTCTCTCTCACTGGCCAGTAGGCGGGGGTGGAGATGGAGGAAAGAAAGAAAAAGGGGGGGGGGGGGGGGAGGAAGGAAGAGGCTGGCGCGCGCGGCGGTGGGGGGTTTCGGCCCCGTCGCCGGCGGCCGGTGCGATCGCCGCCGGTGGCCCGCCGTCGACACGCAAGGGAGCCAAGGATGGCTCTACTCGCGCCTCTCTCACACAGATTAGGTGGATGAGGGGGTTAGCAGAGAAAGGAAACGGGGAAAGAAAGGGAGGCCCGGTGCGGTGGCTCTCCGCTGCCAACGGCCGGGGCGACGCCCCGTTTTCCGCCGCTGCGTCGCCGCGGAGAGCGAGAGGAGCAGAGCGAGCGGCTGCGGGCGGGGAAAAAAATGAGCTAGCCCCCCCCCCCCCCCCCCCCCGACGGTTGGCCCGATCGGCGCGCTGGTCCGTCGGATTCGATCCGACGGCCACGCCGCGATCCAGCCAGCGCCTGACGGGCTTCTGGGCCGAAAGTGAAGGCTGGGGCGCTGGGTGACTGGGCCGGTTTCGGCCCAGAGAGCCCTGGCCAATTTTTTAGATTATTTAGATTATCTGTTTTCTGTCCAGATTTTCGGTAGATTACAAATAGTTTTTCTATGCATTATTTTCAAACGAAAAATGTGTTTAGAAAATAGAAAGTTTCTGAAATAAAATAGAAATTTTCAGAAAAATAAAAGTTCATGAATTTTATATTCATTTTTTTCCGCTGCATAAATAATTAATAATGCTATTTTATAAAGAAAATAAAAGTTTAGAGAGAATTAAATTTAAAGAGCACATTAAAGTGATTATTAAAATGAATATGATTATGTTATTTTTATGACCAACATTGTTAATAACATGATCATGTTTTATTATTGAAATTAAATGTGCATTTATTTCTAGTTTTTGCCCAACGGTAATATAAATTTAATTGCATAGACAATTATATGTTTAATTTGACCAACATTAGATTAATGCATATGATTGTTATAATTTCAGGAGGCTGCCACTTGATGAGTTGCCTTAAAGATGTTCCGACACTCACAGGTGATAACTACACTGAGTGGAGGAAGAAAGTAGACCTGGCATTTGTCTGTGTTGAGGTCGACTGGGTTATGGATGAACCACAACCGGTTAGACCTACAGAGCCAGTCAGAGAGGCCACTGACGATGATGCTGCATGGGACGAAAATAGGATGGACTATGCTCAATTGGAGATGCCATACACCCTCGACAAAAAAAGTGGATCACCGCCAACAAAAAGTATATGGCATTTATAGAGAATACAATTGAGAACGTCATTGTGAGCTCAATTGCAGAGTGCACTTCCGTAGGGAGTTGCTTACAAAGATAAAGAACCAATTCACTGGTTCTTCAAAGACATATGCCACCCAGTTGATAAAGCAATTGGTAACAGATAATTGCACTGGTGGTGGTCATGGAATAAGAGAGCACATCCTCAGGATGACCAATATGGCAGCAAAGCTCAAGCCCATGGATGCGGATCTGGAGATCAAACCAGTGCTCCTGGTCCACCTAGTCATGGCTTCACTGACTAAAGAGTTTGAAACATTTGTTGTCAACTATAACATGTCACCTGAAAAATGGGACATAGAAAAGACTATAGCCATGTGCGTCCAAGAAGAGGATAGACTGAAAGCATCACATGGTGGTTCTCTCAACTATGTGAAGGACTATAAGAAAAAGAATTACAATTCAAATAGCAAAGGTTCTCCTTCAAAGCCACATGGAAAAGCACCCTATCAGCATCAGCATCAACAGAAGTCATTTCCAGTGGACAAAGACACTTGCCTCCACTGTAAGCAGACAAGGCACTACAAGAAGGATTTCCCTGCTTGGCTAAAGTTTATTATGGCAAAGAGAGGTAACGACATCGTTTCCTTTGTAAATGAATCCTTGTATACATAGTTTTCGAAATCTATTTGGTGGATTGACTCAGGAGCAAATGTTCATGTTGCAAACTCTTTACATGGATTCCATTCGACGAGGACTACACAAAGAAGAGAAAGATGCATTGAAGTCGCTAATGGAGTCCAAACAGAAGTTGAAGTTGTCAGCGACATCTCCTTGGAGTTAGCTGATGGATTCAAGCTTCTACTTAGAGATATCTTATTTGTTCCTTCATGTCATAGAAACTTAATTAGTGTTTCTTGTTTGGACAAAGACAATTATGAGTGTTATTTTGGACATGGCAAGTGTGCCATATGGTGTAATAATGCTTATGTTGGTGTTGCTTTACTTCACAATGAGTTTTATTTACTATCACTCTGTGAAAAAGTGCATTATGTGTCCAATGTGAATGAGCATGCTTCCTCGTCGAATAAAGAACAAAAGAAAAGAAAGAGAACTGACGACTCATCGAAATTATGGCATCGTCACTTGGGCCATATTTCCAGGGGGAGAATAGAAAGATTAGTCAACAGTGAAATTCTTCCTCCGCTAGAGTTCTCAGACTTAGAACAATGCGTAGATTGTAATAAAAGAAAGTGTGTAAAACAAATCAAAAAGGGTGCAATTCGTAGCACAGGCACACTAGAAATCATCCACACTGACATTTGTGGACCATTTCCGGTGAAAAGTGTGGATGGATATGACTTGTTCATAACATTCACAGATGATTAGTCTCGCTATGGTTATATTTATCCAATCAAAGAAAGATCTGAAGCATTGGATAAATTTAAAATATTCAAAGCTGAAGTTGAAAATCAGCATGATAAAAGAATAAAGATATTAAGGTCCGACCATGGGGGAGAGTACTACGGTTGGCACACCCCGTATGGCGAAGTCCTTGGACCTTTTGCAAAGTTTTTACAGGAAACTGGCATAGTAGCCCAGTATTCAATGCCGGGCGAGCCTCAGAAAAATGGAGTAGCTGAAAGGCGTAACCGTACTCTGATGGATATGGTGCGCAACATGATGAGTTACTCCACCTTGCCATTGGGATTATGGATGGAAGGGCTTAAAACCGCCATTTACATTCTCAACAGAGTGCCAAGCAAGTCGGTGCCCAAAACACCGTATGAGCTGTGGATAGGAAGAGTGCCCTCTTTACAAGACTTCAGGGTGTGGGGGTGCCCTGCTGACGCCAAAATGTTTAATCCAAACATTGCAAAGTTGGATCCCAAAACAGTAAGTTGCCACTACATTGGCTATCTAGACAGATCAAAGGGTTTTCGTTTCTACTGCCCAAACAGATATACAAAGTTTGTAGAAACAAGACATGCAATCTTCTTAGAGGACGAAATAATGAGGGGGACTTTGGTAGCTCGGAAAGTTGATCTTGAGGAGAAGAAGGTGCATGCACCTAATCCGATGATTCAGGAGCCATTTTTCTCACTACCAGCTGTAACTCCACCCATGACAACTATGGTAGAAGACCCGGAATCTGTCTGTTAGGAGCCGACTGAACCCGTTGTTGAGCATGAAAGGGAGGTACAGCAGCCAACAGTAGAAGATGTGCCGCAATTTGAGACACAAAATGTGCCAGAAACTGATGCACTTAGAAGATCTAATAGAACAAGAATATCAACTATTTCTACTAATTACAAAGTTTATAACACAGAAATGGTTCATATGGAAGGTGATCCCACTACATATGAAGAAGCTATTAAAAGCCCTAACTCATCAAAATGGCTATAAGCAATGGAAGATGAGATGAAATCTATGAGTTCCAAAGATGTTTGGGACTTAGTGAAAATTCCTAAAGGATCCAAAACAGTAGGCTGCAAATGGGTCTACAAAACTAAGTATGATCCTAATGGGAATGTAGAAAAGTATAAAGCACGTCTTGTAGCAAAAGGATTCACACAAAGAGAAGGGATAGATTACAATGAGACATTTTCCCCAGTATCATGTAAGGATTCCTTCACAATCATAATGACATTAGTTGCTCATTTTGATTTAGAGTTACATCAAATGGATGTCAAGACGACATTTCTGAACGGTGATTTAAAAGAAAAGGTCTACATGAAACAACCCAAGGGTTTTATCATGGAAGGCAAGGAAATATGGGATGCTGCCTGAAGAAATCCATTTATGGATTAAGGCAAGCCTCTAGACAGTGGTATCTAAAGCTTAATCAAACGATTAAAAGTTTTAGGTTCAAAGAAAATATTAAGGATAACTACATTTATGCAAGGTTTAAAAATGGGAAATATAGTTTCCTAATCTTGTATGTGGATGATATCTTGCTTGCTAGCAGTGATGTTAGTCTACTACTAGAAACAAAGAAATTCTTATCCTCACATTTTGATATCACAGATCTTGGTTAAGCATCATATGTTTTGGGCATAGAAATTCACCGGGATAGGAACAATGGAGTCTTAGGACTATCGCAGAAGGCATATTAGAAAAGGTTCTTCAAATGTATAATATGCATGCGAGTAAAGCCACACCTGCTCCTATAGTCAAGGGCGATAGTTTTGGGAAATTCCAATGTCCCAAGAATCAGTACAAGATCGATCTCATGAAACCAGTACCATATGCTTCGGCTGTTGGAAGCTTATTGTATGCACAAGTGTGCACTCGCCCTGACTTAGCTTTTGTTACCGGGGTACTCGGTAGATATCAAGAGAATCCAAGCATTGAGCACTGGAAGATGACAAAGAAGGCATTGCGTTATGCGCAAGGCACGAAGCACTACATGTTAACATACATGAGATTTGATTCCCTAGAGATTAAAGGGTATTCAGACGCAGATTTCGTGGGGGACAGAGATGATAGAAAATCCACGACAGGATACGTTTTCACTCTCGTTGGAGGGGCTATTTCATGGAAAAGCTCCAAATAGTCAATAGTCGCATCATCCACGATGTATGCAGAATTCATATCATGCTTCGAGGCCACGGGGCAGGCGATATGGCTAAAGAAATTTGTACCCGAGTTGAAAGTGGTAGATTGTATTCGCAAACCACTAAAGATGTACTGTGGCAACCAGCCCGCAGTATTGTATGCTCACAACAACAAGTCGAGGAATGCTGCCAAAACAATAGAGATAAAGTATTATGTTGTGAAAGATAAAATCCAGGATCACACTATAAGTCTCGATCATATAAAGACAAATGATATGCTTGCGGATCCGCTTACGAAATGCTTACCACCCAATGTGTTCAAGGAACACTTAACCGGCATGAGTTTAAGGGAAAGCCTTATGATTCCTAGATCATGAGAGGCCCAAAAGGAACATAATTTGTTTCTGAACAAAACGTATGTTGTAGCTATATGATTCTATCGACAACTAAGCTGTGACAATGACACGTGCTCTATGTACCAATATGTGATGGAATAAATAAACTAGAAATTATAAAGTTAAAAGTAAAAGTTGAGATCAAGGGGGAGAATGTTAGGTTGATCTCTCTCGTGTGGGCCCAACGGCCCACCGGACCCCTGATCCACGCGCCCTGATCGGGGGCGCCCAACCCATTATGGTTGGTGGGCCCCTATGACCCGCGCTATATAAACAGATGTGGGGGGCCAGGGCACGACTGACGAAGTTCACCGCCGCCACAAACCCCCACCGACACACCCTTCCGATCTAGGGTTAGCGCGGTGCTCACGGGAAGCACCACCACCGTCATCCTGCTTTCTGTCCACTCACCGCTACCACCACTCAACCATGGCCACCAGCGGGAGTTCCTCGCATCACGGAGAAGGTAATCTCCTATTCACCCCGAAACCCCTAAGCCCTAATCGATCCGAGGGGTCTATCACAATCCACGTCGGGCAATCCTTTGATTTGTGTTGTAGCAGGACACGGTCACAAACTGAATCCAAGACAGACACGGGAGAAGGAGTGGACTGCCGGTGGCGGACATGTCACAACATCGCAGCTGGCAGCTCTGCTATTCAGCAATGAGAGGCAACATTCGTCTGCCCAAAAAAAAATGAACCAGTCACGTACCGTACTCCTTTCACGGGCTGATGAAAGAGCAGCATCGCCTGCGGCACGACGTCATGGAAGCCCAGCGGCATGGTCCGGGACCTCGCCTCCTTTTGGGCCATTGGCTGAGCTTCACATCGCCGGCCACCGGGCGATACGCCGTGCCGCGGAGGCCCTGCGACCAACGCCCGGTCCAGGCGCCGGGGCCTCCACCACGCCCACTCCAGCGCTCGCACGACGCGTAGAACACCAGCTCCTACTGCACCTCCGCAAAAAATGGTCGACAGCCTTTCGTCGTCCTCTGCTTCGGCAGCACTGCCACCGCTCCATCTCGCCGCGCGGCAGAAGCCATCCTCGTCGCCAGCAAGGGCGCCGCCCCTCACCTGAGCACACGCCCCGACGACGCGTCCTTCATCCTCCCGTGCCTCCACACCGTACCTGTCTCTTCTGTAGACAAGGGCGCCGACGTGCTGGACGTACATCAGGGCTAGGCCCGGTGAAGGCCGGAGAGAGCTGGCGACGGCACACACAAATGGGGGGGGGGCGCCTCGGAATAGATAAGAGGAAGGGGATGACCACGGGTTGGATTGGATTGGATACAGGGGTGTTTTTGTAAAAGTGAAACGTTTTCTCAGATTAAAAAAGGACCGCGGGTTCAATTACAGAAAAAGACAAGGGATATTTTGAAAAAAAGCCGCAACGGTGAGCGGGCAGAAGCAGTAGCTGCTTTATTATTAGGTAAAGATTTTGGCTGTTTGGTATCTTGTATGGGCTTTTCAACCTAGCCCGGTGGATGCAAAAAAGGGGCCTCTCAGCCAGGCTAGGGAACGCAGGACTCGAGCTTAGCTCGCGTACAGGCTCGTCGCTTCGCTTTTCTTCTCCCCCTTTCTATCTCTTCAGACCAAGCACCATCGCGCCCTCGTCAACGCCGTCACCACTGCGCCCTCTCGAGTCCCATCGCCGCGCTCTCTCGAGTCCCACCGCCGCGCCCTCGTCAAGCTCCGCTACCGTCGCACCCTTGTCAAGCTCCGCTACCGTCACACCCTCTCGAGCCCCACCGCCACGCCCTCGTCAAGCTTCGCCACCGCTGTGCCCTCTCGAACCTAACCGTCGCGCCCTCGTCAATATCCGCCGCCGCCGCACCCTCTCAAGCCTCACCGTCGCACCCCTGTCTAGCTCCGCCACCACCGCGCCCTCTCGAGCCCCACCGCCGCACCCTCGTCAAGCTTCACCGCTGCCGCGCACTCGTCTAGTGTCATCGCGTCCGGCCTGGTCAAGCGCGACCGCCGGCCTCATTCGCCCTTGCGCAAGGGCTACACGCCGGATCCAGCCATCGCAAGCAATCCCGTCGACCAACACTGCCACCTGATCCACGTTCCTTCCTGATTTCAACTATATTCTAAAAACTGCACGTACAACCAGCCATATCATACAAATTTTACCAAACACTCGTCTCCGCTCACCGTTGCATCGGCTCAACCAGGCCACACTCACCCAGCATCTCCCATTCCATGCAGCCTAAAGCCACCCAGGGAACCAAACACGCCCTCAAAACATATCTAGCAGATCCTTTATATTGTGGTCCTTATAGCGCGTTTATAGTTCGCGGCTGTCTTCGGATACGGGTCGAAAACAACCACTGCAGAACATAAACCGATTATGAACCCGTAAAATTTAAAATCACATGTTCGCGCGAGAAATTAAACTAGTTCATAGCACTTGATCATCTTCAAAAGTCATACAAATTAGAAATTTTACAAGTAATATTTGGAGGACACGCGCCACTGTATCCCTAATTACAAAATTGGGCTCACCGAACTCAGGGGATCATAGCAGTGACGCTACAGCGGCGAAGGAGCTTAGTCCTCGTCGTCGGAGACGAGGTCAACGTAGATCTCGTCCCGTTGCTTCGCTACGAGGCGCCACTCTTCTTTGTTGGCGGTGAACTCCTGCACCGCCGTGATCCCTGCTCGAGGAAGATCTTCTCGATATTGGCGCCTCATCGACGCCGCTTCTCCTCCTCCTCCTCCCACGCAGAGCGCGTGACGATGGCCGCCTCAATGGCGTACGCCTCTGCCGGAGGGAGGTAACCCTCCGGCTCCCTCTTCACTGCGCAGAGTGGCCGGAGTTCCTCCGGCTCTCTTTTGACCGACATGAGCGGTGTCCACAAGCTCGAGGCACCGGCGGAGGAGCTACCTGCCGTGGAGGAGCACCTGCCTGCGGTCGTACTCCTCCGTGTCGCGGCGGAGGAGCAACGGCGGCGGCTCTAGGCCACGGTTTGTGTACTTCCGAGGGGTTCGCTTCCTCACGACGTCGGAGGCGACGCGTCGCTTGGGGTCGTCGCCACCGCCAGCGCGGCGGCCCGAGCTCCACATCCCATGCCGCATGGTGGGGTGCGGCGACAGAATGGAGTCACCGGCGGCGAGAAATTGAGAGGGAAGAGGGGGACTGCGGCGGCGCGAGCATAGGGTTTCACCCCGTAAATTGGTCACGAACCTGTAGTTATACTATACGCGAGATTTTTTTTTCCGGGCCACTGTAAAAGTCTTACGGAGCGAGGCGATTATACGTGCTCTGGTGTGACCCCCCAAAAGGGTCAAGTCCGTATAGTCCCCAGATTTTTACGGTTCAACCGTTCATAAAGGATTTGGTAGAGATGCTCTAACGTTTCTTTTCATGCACTCTTTGGAGAAAATGACTCAATATAGCATGGCATCCATCCATAATGTAAGTATAACAATTAAAAAAAACTTCTCTACCTAGCAAGGAAATCACCCAGCTGTAGCATGGCAACTTTCTCTGTTGGATCTTACCATTTTTTTTATATTAATATGACAATCCGCTTTTGCTAACATGACAATTCTCTTATGTTGCAGCATGACAAATTTTAAATATGAGGGCAACTTCCTCTTCTCTTTATCCTAACAATTCTCACTACTGCAGCAAGTTATATCTTTGAAACGCATGTCAAATTTCTTTGCTTTAGTATGCCAATCTTCTTTTATAGCACGCCCATTTTTATTGTTTAGAATGACACATCTATTCCATCTGTCCCATGATATAAGACATTTTTTCTTAGGTCCTGGGACGGAAAGAGTATCTATTATAGGACGACACATATCTATGCTTTAGCATGACAACTCTTAAATACTCCCTGCAAGCTATTTTTTGAGAGAACGTCGAGCTCGCGTAAGTCTTGCGGTGGTAAGTCCTTTCGCGCATGATCCTTCTGTGGGGAATGCCAGCTCCCTGTTAGTGTAAAATATGTTCTAGACTCTTTAAAAAGAGTGAACTGTTCCAAGTGTTTTCTTCCCTTCCCCTTGACGGCTAGTGCGAACCCTCCTCTTCAGACTTCATCGCGCGAACTCGTGAATTTGCCGACCCTCTGGCTGCCATTCAGGCGGACGGGGAGTCCCTATGCGTTTGTTTTGGCTAGTTTAAGTTAGGCTTTTTTTACGAATGCTGGCGCTTCTTCTTCTTCGAGTTTGTTTGCTGGGCTTTGATTCTCCTTAAAATCGTCCATCGGATAGTAGTCGTTAGAGCTCTGTCATAAATTCCTCTTCTTAGGGTGGCGAGGTTTGCTTTGCTGATCATGCATGTGCGGCCGTGAGATTTAATGTCAGTTGCTTCAGATCTATTCAAGGGTTTAACGACGATGATTGTGGTTCAAGGGCTCTGGTCCTTGGGGTACGGGCAAGAAAACATCCCAACTATCATCAACAAAGTGAAGTCCGCTCCAGTAGGAAAGCGATGATAGCGACACTTCAATGGTTTGTTTTGACACGGAGATAATGGAGCTTTGTTGTAAATTTTATTATGTTTTATGCTCCGTACTTCTGATGAATATAATAGATCTGGATCTTTTTTGAAAAAAAGAGAGATGGAACTGCCTTTGACTTCTTAATGAAAATGCCGTCCTAAACAGAGATTCATAATGTCGACGCTAGAAAAAGGAAAAAATTCCACTAGAATTTGCAAGGCTTGAAACTCTGATGGAGTGATGGTTCAGTTAGGAGCAAGTACTTGTAGAAGTTGGGCCTCGCAGACGCAGAGCTGGCAAACCACTCTCCGAACACCACCGACTCCATGGTCCATGCTGGTGCAGCTGTTGACTACACTCACGTAAACAACTCCATCACAAAAGAAAACCCGTCAAACAATCTGCTTCTGCTCAGCCACCTCTATACATACAAGAACAGAGTCCGGCACGCTCCAAGAAACACTCAGCCCAGGCATCTCTGTCTCTCGTCACTCCAGGCAGGAAAGCACCACACCGTCAAGTACTCCTAGTACGCAATGCCGCGCCACCTCGGCCTTCACGGCGTGATCGCCGCCGGCGCGTCGCGCCACCTCGCCCTGCACCACGGCGGCGTGATCGCGGCCGCGGTGCCGGCGGCGGCGGCGTTCCTGGCAGTGTGCGCGCTGGCGATGGCGCTGTGCGCGTCTCACTCGCGGGCGGGGGCGGCGGCGACAGAGCGGCTTCGGCGCGCGCTGGCGAGCGTGAACCGCCGCAGGACGGACCCCGTCATCAGCATCCACCAGGTGCAGCCCGGCGGCGTAGGGGCCGACGCGTCCCCGCCGCCGTGCGTCTGGCAGAAAGGGATCCTCATGGGAGGGAAGTGCCAGCTCCCGGACTTCTCCGGCGTCATCAACTACGACCCGGCAGGCAACATGGTGGCTCCTGGCCGTCCTCGGGCCTTGCCGGCCCTTGGCTGGTGATAGATCGGTCGACGCCATGAACTCGTCCAATCGAGAGTGACGTGGGTGTTGTACGTGTGACGTGGACTCGTAGCAGTAATCTGCTATGCAGAGTGGCATCCAACCATGTGCTGGAGTGGATTTCTTTCCATGCGGTATTCTGTGAAGGGGGCAAATTCCTAGTTTCACAGTCTTGGGGTGACAATCTCTATTAATTTTCTCTTGGGACTTCGTATTCCTCTTTTCATCGAGAATCTCCGGATGTACGTGGGCTGAAATTTTGTACTCCTGAGTTTGGCGTATGTGAATTGTTCTTTTTTATGAAACCGAGGCAAAATGTTTGCCTCTTTTCATTAATAAAGGAGTTTAGATGAAAGCAAATGTTCAAAATGCTTGCCTCTTTTTTAGCCCTAGCACTGGTGTGAATGTGAGAGCAGAGGTTTGCTCTTGTCTTAACATTATGTCAGAAGCTCGAAGCTCTGAATGGCAATTATCTGGGACTATCAGCTACATTTGGGCTTGATAAGAGTGACTGTTTTTATTATTTGATTGATCAGTTTATTCTGAAACTTACTGGATGAAAAGGGAAGTACTTCTCTCGGGAGGTAAACAAGTCCTAATTAAGTCGGTTGCTTAAACTATACTCCTTTCGGTCCTTTTTAGTTTGCATATAAGTTTTGTTCGAAGTCAAAGTAGCCGTAAGCTAGTCTGTGTTGGGGAACGTCGCATGGGAAACAAAAATTTTCCTACGCACACGCAAACCTATCCATGGTGATGAGCATCTACGAGAGGGAGAGTGGATCTACATACCCTTGTAGATCGCTAAGCGGGAAGCGTTAAGAAACGCGGTTGGTGTAGTCAAACATCTTCGCGATCCAAATCGCCGAGCGTCCCGCGATCTCATCACGATCCGTCCCGCGATCCAATCACGATCCGTCCCGTGAACTCATCACGATCCGTCCCGCGATCTCATCACGATCCGTCTCACGATCTTGATCACGATCTGTCCCGCGAACTCATCACGATCCGTTCTGCGATCTCATCACGAACTGTCTCGCGATCTCGATCATGGTCCTTCCGATCTAGCGCCGAACGGACGGCACCTCCGCGTTCAGCACACGTGCAGCTTGATGACGATCTCCACCGTCTCGATCCAGCGAGAGGAGGTGGAGAGGAGAGAGAGTTCACCGGCAGCGTGACGGCGCTCCGGTGATGGTGGTGGAGTGATTCCGGCAGGGCTTCGCCTAAGCGCTGCGGAAAACCGATCTAGAGGAGAAACTGTGCACCGGTGAAACGGGTAGCACGTGGCCGGAAATTCTGTCCAAAAACCACCCAATCCACTAGTATATATAGGAGGAGAGGAGAGGAGAGGCAGCCAAGGCCTTTGGGTCGGCCGAAATAGGAGGTGGGAGCAATCCTACTTCACCTCCAATCCTAGTTGGAGTAGGATTGCCTCCTATTGGCTGATTTTCCACTTTTTGCTTTAGGACTTTCTCTCCTGCGCCATGGGCCTTTGTGGCTGTTTTCCCAGCCCACTAAGGGCTGGTTATTATTCTCCCACAGCCCATGGACCTCTTGGGGTCGAAATACCCCTCCCGGAGGTCCTCCGGTACACTACCGGCACTCCCGGTACAATACCGATACTCCCGTTACACTACCGATGAGCCCGAAACTTTTCCGGAAACCAAACTGGGACTTCCTATATATGAATCTTTACCTCCGGACCATTCCGGAGCTCCTCGTGACGTCCGGGATCTCATCCGGGACTCCGAACAACCTTCGGTCACCACCATGCATAACTCTACACTACCGAAACGTCACCGAACCTTAAGTGTGCAGACCCTGCGGGTTCGAGAACTATGTAGACATGACCGAGACACCTCTACGGTAAATAACCAATGGCGGGACCTGGACGTCCACATTGGTTCCTACATATTCTACGAAGATCTTTATCGGTCGAACCTCTATGTCAAGGATTCAGTTAATCCCGTATATCGTTCCCTTTGTTCTTCGGTATGTTACTTGCCCGAGATTCGATCGTCGGTATCTCCATACCTAGTTCAACCTCGTTACCGGCAAGTCTCTTTACTCGTTCCGTAATACAAGATCCCGCAACTAACAATTAGTCACATTGCTTGCAAGGCTTATTATGATGTTGCATTATCGAGTGGGCCCCGAGATACCTCTCCGTTACACGGAGTAACAAATCCCAGTCTCGATCCATGCCAACTCAACAGACACCATCGGAGATACCTGTAGAGCACCTTTATAGTCACCCAGTTACGTTGCGATGTTTGATACACACAAGGCACTCCTCCGATATCCGTGAGTTGCATGATCTCATGGTCATAGGAACATATACTTGACATGTAGAAAACAGTAGCAATAAACTGACACGATCATATGCTATGTTTGTAGTTTGGGTCTTATCCATCACATCATTCTCCTAATGATGTGATCCCGTTATCAAATGACATCTCATGTCCATGGCTAGGAAACCTTAACCATCCTTTGATCAACGAGCTAGTCCATTAGAGGCATACTAGGGACATGGTTTTGTCTATGTATCCACACATGCATTTAAGTCTCCGATCAATACAATTATAGCATGGATAATAAACGATTATCATGAACAAGGAAATATGATAATAACTAATTTATTATTGCCTCTAGGGCATATTTCCAACAGTCTCCCACTTGCACTAGAGTCAATAATCTAGTTCACATCACCATGTGATTCGCATTGTTATGAATCTAACACCCAATGAGTTCTGGGGCTCGATCATGCTTTGCATGTGAGAGAGGTCTTATAGTCAACGGGTCTGCGATATTCAGATCCGTGTGTACTTTGCATATCTCTATGTCAAACCGTAAACACTGCTACCACACTCCACTTGGTACTATTTCCAAATGGCTGCTCCACTATACGTATCCAGATTGCTACTACTAGTCATCCGGATAGGTGTTAAAGCTTGCATCGACGTAACTCTTTACGACGAACTCTTTATCACCTCCATAATCAAGAAACATTTCCTTAGTCCTCTGGTTACTAAGGATAATTCCGACCGCTGTCCAGTGATCCACTCCTGGACCACTCTTGTACCCCTTGACAGACTCATGGCAAGGCACACATAGGTGCGGTACACAGCATGGCATAATATAGAGCCTATGGCTAAGGCATAGGGGACGACGTTCGTCCTTTCTCTTTCTTCTGCCGTTGTCGAGCTTTGAGTCTCACTCAACTTCACACCTTACAAATCAGACGAGAACTATTTCTCTGGCTGATCCATTTTGAACTCTTTCAAAATCTTGTGAAGGTATGCACTCATTGAAAGTCTCATCAAGCATCTTGATCTATCTCTATAGATTTTGATGCTCAAGAATTAGGTAGCTTTATCCAGGTCTTCCTTTGAAAATCACTTTCCAAATAACTGTTTTATGCTTTCCAGAAACTCTACATTATTTCTGAACAACAATATGTCATCCACATATACTTATCAGAAATTCTATAGTGCTCCCACTCACTTTATTGCAAATACAGGTTTCTCATAAACTTTGTATAAACATCAAAACTTTGATCACCTCATCAAAGCGTATATTCCAACTCCGAGATGCTTGCTTCAGTCCATGGAAGGATCACCGAAGCTTGCACACCTTTTAGCATCCTTAGGCCTGACAAAACCTTCTGGTTGTATCACATACAACCTTTCCTCAAGTAAACCATTAAGGAAACGATGTTTTGACATCCATCTGCCAGATTTCATAATTGAAAACACAACAACTGATAACATAATTCCAGCAGACTTTTAGCATCGCTACGAGTGAGAAAGTCTCATCGTAGTCAACTCCTTGAACTTGTCACAAACATCTTTGCAACAAGTCGAGCTTTACAAATAGTGACATTCACCATCAATGTCTGTCTTCATTTTAAAGATCCATTTGTACTCAACGACCTGCCGTCCAACGAGCAAGTCTACCAAAGTCTACACTTGGTTTTAATACATGGATCCTATCTCGGATTTCATGGCCTGCAACCATTTGTCGGAATCCGGGCCCATCATCGCTTCTCCATAGCTCGTAGGTTCATCGTTGTCCAACAACATGACCTCCAAGACAGAGTTGTCGTACCACTTAGGAGCAGTACACATCCTTGTCGACCTACGAAGTTTGATAGTAACTTGATCCTGAAGCTTCATGATCATCATCATTAACTTCCTCTTCAACTAACGTAGGCTTCACAGTAACATCTTTCTGCGCTGCGCTACTCTCTGGTTGAACAAAGGTTTAACAACCTCATCAAGTTCTATCTTCCTCCCACTCAATTCTTTCGAGAGAAACTTTTTCTCGAGAAAGGACCCAGTTCTAGCAACAAACACTTTGCACTCGGATCTGAGATAGAAGGTATACCCATCTGTTCTTAGGGTATTCTATGAAGATACATTTGTCCGCTTTGGGTTCTAGCTTATTATGTGAAAACATTTTCCACACAAGCATCGCAGCCCCAAACATTAAGAAATGACAGCTTAGGTTTCTATCAAACCATAATTCACACGGTGTCATCTCAACGGATTTAGATGATGCCCTATTTAAAGTGAATGTAGTTGTCTCTAATGCATAACCCCAAAAATTATAGTAGTAAAACGATAAGAGACATCACAGTATGCACTATATCAATAGAGCATGACTATGATGTTCGGACACACCATCACACCATGGTGTTCCAGGTGGCGTTAGTTGTGAAACAAATTTCACGTTGTCTTAAGTTGTATGCCAAACTCATAACTCAGATATTCACCTCCACAATCATATCGCGGTCATTTTTATCTTCTTGTCACGATGATCTTTAAACTTCACTCTGAATTTGCTTGAACCTTTCAAACGATTCAGACTTGTGTTTCATTAAGTAAATATACACTATATCTACTCAAATCATCAGTGAAGGTAAGAAAATAACGATATCCACTGCACGCTACAAGACTCACTAGATTGCATACATGAACATGTATCATTTCCAATGAATCACTTGCCCGCTCCATCCAACGGGGTCCTTTAGTCATCTTGCCCAAGAGGCATGGTTCGCATGTCTCAACCGATTCGAAATTGATGAGTCCAAATATCCATCAGCATGGAGTTTCTACATGCGCTTTATACCAATATGACATTTAGCGGCAGTGCCACAAGTATGTGGTACTATCATTATTAACTTTGTATCTTTTGACATCAATGTTATGGACATGTGTACTACTACGATCAAGATTTCAACAAACCATTCTCACTGGGTGCATGACCATTGAAGGTATTATTCATGTAACCAGAATAACTATTATTCTCTGACTTAAATGAATAACCGTATTGCAACAAACATGATCTAATCATGTTCATGCTCAACGCAAAACACCAAATAACATTTATTTAGGTTCGTCACTAATCCTGAAGGTAGAGAGAGCGTGCGATGTTGATCACATCAACCTTGGAAACATTTCCAACACACATCGTCACCTCACCCTTAGCTAGTTCTCCGTTTATTCCGTAGCTTTTATTTCGAGTCACTAACATTTAGCAACCGAACCGGTATCCAATACCCAGGTGCTACTAGGAGTACTAGCAAGGTACACATCAATAACTCGTATATCAAATATACTTCTGTCGATGTTGCCAGCCTTCTTATCTACCAAGTATCTAGGGTTGTTCCGCTTCAGCGACCTCTCACCTCATAATAGAAGCACTTAGTCTCGGGTTTGAGTTCAACTTTGGGTTGCTTCACTGGAGCAGCAACTGACTTGCTATCCATGAAGTTTCCCTCCTTGCTCTTGCCCTTTTCGAAACTAGTGGTTTGATTAACCATCAACACTTGACGCTCCTTCTTGATTTCTACCTTTGCGGTGTCAAACATCGCGAACAACTCAGGGATCAATACTTCTATCCCTGGTGTATTATAGTTCTTCACTAAGTTCTAGTAGCTTTAGTGACAGTGACTTGGAGAACTATATCAATCACTATCTTATTTGGAAGATCAACTCCCACTTGATTCAAGCGATTGTAGTACCCAGACAATCTGAGTACATGCTCAACGATTGAGCTATTCTCCTTCATCTTACAAGCAAAGAATCTTGTTGGAGATCTCATATCTCGCAACAAAGGCACGAGCCTGAGATCACAATCTCTGCTCTAGAACATCTCATATGTTCCGTGACGTTCAAAACGTTTTGGAGCCTCAATTCTAAGCCGTAATGCATGACGCACTAAACTATCAAGTAGTCATCGAAACGTGCCTGTTAGATGTTCACAACATCTATAGACGACGCTAGAGGGGGTGGCGCACCGAGCGGTGCATTAAGGACATAAGCCTTCTGTGCAGCAATGAGGACAATCCTCAGATCACGGACCCAGTCCGCAATTTTGCTACCAACATCTTTCAATTCTATTTCTCTAGGAACATATAAAAATACAAGGGAGCTACAACGCGAGCTAGTAATCTACAACATAATTTGCAAAGACACTTTGACTATGTTCATGATAATGAGTTCAATTAATCATATTACTTAAGAACTCCCACTCATATTGACATCACTCCGATCATTCGAGTGATACATGATCCAAATTCACCAACTCAAGTCCGATCATCACGTGAGTTGAGGTGGCTACAATGGTGAACATCATTATGTTGATCATATCTACTATATGACTCATGTTCGACCTTTCGGTCTCTCGTGTTCCGAGGCCATGTCTGTACATGCTAGGCTCGTCAAGTTTAACCCGAGTGTTCTGCGCGTGCAAATCTGGCTTGCACCCGTTGTATGTGAACGTAGAGTCTATCACACCCGATCATCACGTGGTGTCTCAACACGACGAACTTTCGCAACGGTGCACACTCGGGGAGAACACAGTTCATCTTGAAATTCAAGTGAGGGATCACCTTATAATGCTACCGCCGTACTAAGCAAAACAAGGTGCATAAAAGGATTAACATCTCATGCAATTCATAAGTGACATGATATGGCCATGAACTTGTGTTTAAGATCTCCATCTTCGAAACACCGGCATGATCTCCATCGTCACCGGCACAACACCATGATCTCCATAATCTTGATCTCCATCAATGTGTTGCCATTGGGGTTGTCACGTCCTGCATGCTTCTACTACTATTGCTACCGTAGCGATAAAGTAAAGCATTACATAGCGCTTAATGATTGACACGCAGGTCATACAATAATTAAAGACAACCCTATGGCTCCTGCCGGTTGCCGTACTCATCGACATGCAAGTCGTGATAATCTATACATCA
The DNA here is from genome assembly GCA_022496015.1 of Hordeum marinum. Lineage (NCBI taxonomy): Eukaryota > Viridiplantae > Streptophyta > Magnoliopsida > Poales > Poaceae > Hordeum > Hordeum marinum. The sequence goes on from CM039677.1 coordinate 177,047,172, forward strand.
CATGATCATCTCATACATCACATATATCTCATCATGTAATTGGCCATATCACATCACAACATACCCTGCAAAAACAAGTTAGACGTCCTCTAATTGTTGTTGCATATTTTACGTGGCTGCTATGGGTATCTAGCAAGAACGATTCTCACCTACGCATAAACCACAACGGTGATACACTAGTTTGATTTTCAACCTTCTCAAGGACCGCCTTTGTCGAATCCAATCCAACTAAAGTGAGAGAAACTGTCACCCGCAAGCCATCTAGGCAACAAGTTGCGTCGAGGGAACCGGTCTCTCGTAAGCGTACGAGTAATGTTGGTCCGGGCCGCTTCATCTCACAATCCCACTGAACCAAAATACGACCAAGGGAGGAAGCAATCTAAGCATAAACGCCCACAAACCTTTTGTGTTCTACTCGAGATCTCATCGAACCATCAACCTAGCTCATGATGCCACTGTTGGGGAACGTCGCATGGGAAACAAAAATTTTCCTACGCACACGCAAACCTATCCATGGTGATGAGCATCTACGAGAGGGAGAGTGGATCTACATACCCTTGTAGATCGCTAAGCGGGAAGCGTTAAGAAACGCGGTTGGTGTAGTCGAACATCTTCGCGATCCAAATCGCCGAGCGTCCCGCGATCTCATCACGATCCGTCCGCGATCTCATCACGATCCGTCCCGCGATCCAATCATGATCCGTCCCGTGAACTCATCACGATCCGTCCCGCGATCTCATCACGATCCGTCTCACGATCTTGATCACGATCTGTCCCGCGAACTCATCACGATCCGTTCCGCGATGTCATCACGAATTGTCTCGCGATCTCGATCACGGTCCTTCCGATCTAGCGCCGAACGGACGGCACCTCCGCGTTCAGCACACGTGCAGCTTGATGACGATCTCCACCGTCTCGATCCAGCGAGAGGAGGTGGAGAGGAGAGAGAGTTCACCGGCAGCGTGACGGCGCTCCGGTGATGGTGGTGGAGTGATTCCGACAGGGCTTCGCCTAAGCGCTGCGAAAAACCGATCTAGAGGAGAAACTGTGCACCGGTGAAACGGGTAGCACGTGGCCGGAAATTCTGTCCAAAAACCACCCAATCCACTAGTATATATAGGAGGAGAGGAGAGGAGAGGCAGCCAAGTCCTTTGGGTCGGCCGAAATAGGAGGTGGGAGCAATCCTACTTCACCTCCAATCCTAGTTGGAGTAGGATTGCCTCCTATTGGCTGATTTTCCACTTTTTGCTTTAGGACTTTCTCTCCTGCGCCATGGGCCTTTGTGGCTGTTTTCCCAGCCCACTAAGGGCTGGTTATTATTCTCCCACAGCCCATGGACTTCTTGGGGTCGAAATACCCCTCCCGGAGGTCCTCCGGTACACTACCGGCACTCCCGGTACAATACCGATACTCCCGTTACACTACCGATGAGCCCGAAACTTTTCCGGAAACCAAACTGGGACTTCCTATATATGAATCTTTACCTCCGGACCATTTCGGAGCTCCTCGTGACGTCCGGGATCTCATCCGGGACTCCGAACAACCTTCGGTCACCACCATACATAACTCTACACTACCGAAACGTCACCGAACCTTAAGTGTGCAGACCCTGCGGGTTCGAGAACTATGTAGACATGACCGAGACACCTCTACGGTAAATAACCAATGGCGGGACCTGGACGTCCACATTGGTTCCTACATATTCTACGAAGATCTTTATCGGTCGAACCTCTATGTCAAGGATTCAGTTAATCCCGTATATCGTTCCCTTTGTTCTTCGGTATGTTACTTGCCCGAGATTCGATCGTCGGTATCTCCATACCTAGTTCAACCTCGTTACCGGCAAGTCTCTTTACTTGTTCCGTAATACAAGATCCCGCAACTAACAATTAGTCACATTGCTTGCAAGGCTTATTATGATGTTGCATTATCGAGTGGGCCCCGAGATACCTCTCCGTTACACGGAGTAACAAATCCCAGTCTCGATCCATGCCAACTCAACAGACACCATCGGAGATACCTGTAGAGCACCTTTATAGTCACCCAGTTACGTTGCGACGTTTGATACACACAAGGCACTCCTCCGATATCCGTGAGTTGCATGATCTCATGGTCATAGGAACATATACTTGACATGCAGAAAACAGTAGCAATAAACTGACACGATCATATGCTATGTTTGTAGTTTGGGTCTTATCCATCACATCATTTTCCTAATGATGTGATCCCGTTATCAAATGACATCTCATGTCCATGGCTAGGAAACCTTAACCATCCTTTGATCAACGAGCTAGTCCATTAGAGGCATACTAGGGACATGGTTTTGTCTATGTATCCACACATGCATTTAAGTCTCCGATCAATACAATTATAGCATGGATAATAAACGATTATCATGAACAAGGAAATATGATAATAACTAATTTATTATTGCCTCTAGGGCATATTTCCAACAGTCTGTACAGCTATGATGTGGACTCTTTGGACTACTCGCAATAAGATGGGGATTGAGCTGGTGTTTTCGTGGCGTGCTTCTGACTCGTTCTTCAAATTTCTTGCCTTCTTGCAGCACTGGCATCCGCTCGTTAGGCCCCGAGACCGTGCTCGGCTTCAGCTTTATTTGGACGCCCTGCTGACGTCCGCGCGTCGGCTCTCCGACCGTTCGCCTGCTTCTTAGCTTGCCCCCGGTGGCCTTTTATGTTTATTCTTCTTTCATTTGGACGTGATTGTGCTGTGGCCTCAGCAATTTTCTTTTATGACTCTGATTGGGTAGTGGTTGTATGGATGTTGTATGGATATTTGCTTTATCTATAAAGCGGTGCAAAAGCCTGTTTCGAGAAAGTATCTCTACTTTGATCAAACTTCTAGAAAAATGTATCAACATTCACAACGTCAAATTAATATTGTTAGATTCATAATATAATGTAGTTTCATAGTATATATATTAGATAGTGTAGATGTTGATATTTTTTAATATAAAGTTGGTCAAACTTTGTAATGTTTGACCTGACACAAATCTAATTCGCAGAGTAAAAAGAACCGGAGGGAATACAAACTTATGCGATGTCAGTTTCTAAAATTGAAAAAAATAAAATTGCAAAGGAATCACAAATGTGACATCTCATTTTTGGTGGGGTGATGATGCAACACATAGGATGATACACTGGTTTGCCCAGGGCCGTCTCCAGAAATTTGGGGCCCCAGTACGAAAAGCAAAATGAAACCCTAACATTTAAAAAACCATACAATAACGCAAGCATAATAATCACCTAATTATGTAATTAAAATTTATGTTATTTCATACAATGTTTAGAAAATTCTCAAATATCAATGCAAAATACCAAAACCAATAAAACCGATCTCATGCTCTACTGAAAAGTGTCATCCGTCTTGTATTCGTTGAAATGGAACCTTCAATTATATCTTCATAGTTAATCTTCTCCAAGAAATAGTTTTCTAATTTCCGATTCTTCTTCCGCTTGAAGGCACCAGAATCATACTTTCTTCCATAGCTAGAATGCATGATTATTTCTATTTCAGTGAAATATATACTCTTTTAATTTATTTGAACTGGTAAGCTTAGATGAAGTATAGACTTCTGACTTGTATAGATAGTTCAAAAAACTTGGAATAAGATAGAACCTTGATTTTGAACTTGGATGATAGGATGAGCAACTACAAAAATTCTTGAATCTGCGACAACTTCTGAACTTCGACAACTAGACAATAAATCGTCCAAAACATATTAGTAAAATATTAACACAACTTTGTAATTTGTATCTAAATTAGAGAAAAGGGAAAAAGCGTAGGGAGGGCACCACACCGCTTCTGTTCCTGTTGGGCGACACCGCGGCAGTGTCGGGCGACACCTCGGGCTGTTGCACCCACGCTAGTACGTACGCTACTATGGGCACGTACGCTACAATGGGCAAAGCCAAAGCCTCGAGTAGACCAGGCCCAAAAGGCCAAACCAAATTTCAGTCTCCAGAAAACGAACTGGTATATTCCTTTGGCCTAAAACTGATTTTTTCCAAACTATACATATACATATAAACCATAGTTAGGGGGCCTAGAATTTCGGGGCCCATGTACGAGCGCACAGCTCGCGCAAGCCCCTCAACGGCCCTGGGTTTGCTTGGTGAAAGATATCTATTCCAAAGAGGAAAGGAGGCATGGGATTTAGAGATATACATTGTTTTAACCTGACATTATTGGCTAAACAAGCATGGCGTCTCATTGATAATCCGGATTCTCTATGTGCATTGATTTTTAAAGCCAAATATTTCTTAGGCGGAGATCATCTCAGTTTTGAAGAAAAAGTTCCCTATACATGGCAGAGTGTCATGACAGGAGTTCAAGCGCTGAAACGCAGACAAATTTGAAGAGTGGGAGATGGAGAACAAATAAAGATATGGGAGGATGCATGGATTCCTCATCTCCTTCTAGAATGGTAATCTCAGCGAGTGGGAATAATTCTATCTCGGGTTTGTGAGCTCATAGACCCAGCTACATGTCATTGGAATGAACAACTGATTATGCAAACTAACTTTCTGGTACGTGGATGCTCAGTGGATACTTGTTACCCCTACCTTTGCATGAGATGAGAGATTTCATGGCTTGGAACCCAACAAAAATTATGTCTTTATAGTGCGTCCGGCTTACCATTTAGAATGGGAGTTCCAATTTGGTAATAAGTTGCAAAATACTATTGGATCTTCAGATGAAGAAGATATCTGGCATTTGGTATGGAGGCTTCTTTGACCAGCAAGTTAAAAATATTTATATGGAGGGATCTTCATGGTGCTATACTTTGTCACACCATTTTGGCCAACAAACACTTGAAGCTTAATCCGAGTTGCCCGACATGCAACTTAGGCCCTAACAACATCAATCACTTGTTGTCCGAATGCACAAGAGTTGTGCAATTGTGGAAGTTGCTTGGCATCTATGATATTATCAAAAAAGCAGTCATGGTGGACAAAGACGGTGAAGCAATTTTGGAACACCTATTGTGCTTACCTGAAAATATATCCTAGTTCTTGGGTTACCTAAGCCTAAGGAGACAATAGCTACTGCTGCATGGTACTTATGGTTTGAACACCGCAAACTGACTCACAAGGAAGAGACTCAATGTCACGCCCAAAATGCATGCCTATCCATTTTAAGACACGAGGGCCTCACAAGGGATAGAGGCGCATTTTGCCGTTAGCAAGTACAGTAACATTGCATCATACATTACAGAAGAGATGAGTATACAAGTTGGATTACACTCGCCACATGCTAAATTACAAATCCACCCAGAGTTCAATCATCAAGATGAAAATAGGGTCCGACTACGGATGAAATCAAATGGTAAAACAGATGCAAATGAAACTATCTCGCTGCCCCAAAGATCACGATCAGGTCCTCTACTCATCCGGATACGTCACGTACATCCTGCCTCTTTCCTCATCGAACTTCCACTGGAGCTGGGTAAGATCATCCTGCACATACTCATCTGAACCTGTACCTGGAGTGTTGTAGTAAACTGTGAGCCACAGAGGACTCAACTATCATGTGCCCGGGTACCGAGACTATTCAAGCTTAAAGGTTGGGAAGAGGTAGTGTTTAGTTTGCAGCAGCACTAAGCATATATGGTAGCTAGCTTACGCAACATGAATTAAATATGAGAGGCCTACGAGAATGATCGAATCTAGTATAATATTTATGAGATCCTGAACACTTACTTACGTCAATCATAACCCCACCGTGTTCTCTCTCGGATCATGTTCACGAGCAGAGAAGATCACGCTTACTCACACAGTTGGTGTATTTTAATTAGAGTTTACTTCAAGTTTACTATAACCGGGTGTTAAACAAATATCCAAGTTGCCACATAACCGCGAACACGGCTTTTCGAAAGATTTAACCCTGCAGGGATGCTCCAACTAATCCATTACAAAATTAACCACACTCCGTGGGAATACCTCGACCGCGGATCTCGCGATCATCATAGGTAATTCCAAAGGAATTCCAACACCTCGAGTAAACCCGAAGAAAGTCAGACTCTACACGCAAGACATTTGATAAAGGTAAAACAAATCCAGCAAGACCACCCGACGTGTCGACGAACCCGATAAGAGCCGCGTATCTCAGTCTCAGGACACGACAGATAAGCTACACATACGGAGGCCTGATAGAAATCTCCCAAGTTGACCTGGGTTGGCCCCGCACAGTGCTCTAGTTTGGACCAACACTCATGAGGAGCACTGGCCCGGGGGTTGATTAAATTATCCACTGGTTTGCAAGACCCTATGCAGTTTTATTAAGTTATTAAGCAAATGTAGTACCAATTTTGGGTCTTTCCAGGCAAGTTCTAATCTCAACCGAATAAACGAGGGGGTCCCCATAACAACCCCGAGCATGTTAGGAGCGCAAAGTATGGAAAACATAACACCGGTAACAAGGAACTAATGACGGTAATAGCGGAACAAATCACTTAGCAAAAGGCCAAGCCTTCCACCAATACCAAGATATATATGTGCATTAAATTGAATAACATAATATTGTGATATCCAAATCCATGTTATCACATGGAACAACCTGCACCTACAACTAAAATGCTATAAGAGGGGCTGAGCAGCGGTAACTTAGCCAAAACAAAGGTTTGCTAGGATGTGGAGGTTAGAGGCTGTCATGGCAACATGGGGGCTGATATCAAGTGGTAGGTAGCGCAATTGTAACGATAAGAGCGAGAAACTAGCAAGCAAAAATAGTATCGGGATCCGGGTACGATCATCTTGCCTGTTGGTTCTTCAGCGAAACAAGTAGCGGGATCCTCGTAGTGGTACTCTCCTGGGTCCTCGTACTCAGTATCAACACTCGCGTCTACCCAAGAGAAACAGCAACAATAAACATCCAACCAAGGTGCAATGCACAATCAAAATGATGCATGATCATTTATGAAGAATTCTAACATGGCAACCCTAACTAGTCATGTTTCACGTGCAAAGTTGTTTGTTAATGAATCTGGATAGATCCTCATGTTAAGTTATTTAGACATGCATGAACATGGAAAATATGGATTTAGCATGCAAAATCGATAGAAATGCATATAAAGATCGCAAGAAACGGAGTTACGGTTCTCACGATACGCTCACGACAAGGTATAGAGGCAAAAACACAAGACCACCAAGCCATGGGCTAGATCTTGGCATTCCAAGGCAGCCACTGGATATGTGATGAAAAATCAATCACAATAGACTCAAGAATCAATCAATTCCATGGGGCATAGCTCCCACAAGTCACAAAACAATAAAACACCAAATCTGCCACTAAATAGCATCATAGCATCTTCTACAGCTCACAACTTGAGCTACAGGAACCCTACAGCCACAAACAAGATATGGACAGAATCTAATCAACACACACATCAAATCATCCAACTACACAACCAGCAAAGGGGCCACACATCAATAAGCAATAAGCAATCAAGTTGGCATGATGAAACAGTTTTCTGAGACAGTGAAAATTCCAGTTTTCTGGAATCTGAGATTATAAAGTAGCGAGCTGACAACACTGGTTAAATATGCTAGAGAGCTTTTATTGGCATGAAAATTAACAGTATGGTAGAATGCAATATCTACTACAAATAACTAACACTGAGCATGAGCAAAACCCAAACATATCACTAGATACAACCCACTCTTCTAGGCAAAACAATAACTACAGATCTCCCAGACTTAGTCATTTAAGCAGGCTGGACAGAAACAATTTAAACAGGCTAGACAGAAACATAAAGTTGCTCCCTAAACAGCATGGTTCCCACTTATCTGGTGACTTAGAACAAATAAAAAAAATACTAGGACATTCCTAGCAACTTTAACTAGCAATCTCATGTTAGAAAGAACTTAAAACCATGCATAGAATAAATCATATGAAATGGACAAAAGGGCATCACAGCATAAAAATGCAGTTTTGTGAAGTTGCCCCAAAGGCAAATCTGACTTCACAGATGCATTCCTGGGTTGATTCTACCCCAAATGCATTACTCATATCCCTATACTTGTTTGGAGCAAGTGGGAGTAACCCTAGGTAGAAATTTGACCTCCTAAGGCATGGGTGACTTATGACACTCAAGTGCATAAATGAAAATGGCCCAAAAGGGCATGCCCCCTATTGATACTAGATGGAAATGGCTAATTAGCAACTTAGGAACATAATATCATGGCATAGCATCATGCAAGGATGAAACTAACTAGAAGAGGAACTATGCTTACTATGCACATAAAAGAGAACACCTACACATGGAGCTACTCATGCACATGTGTGTGTGTATGTATAACATACGCACACCTCTCATTACACCTACACATGACACACACAAGCACACCACACTTAAGCATGTGTGTATCGCACACATGCACTTTCATACATGTATGCCCACATACACATACACACACCTACACACTCACTCACATACATGCACTAGCACACATGCATGTGTATGTACCACCTAAGTGGCACACACACAAACATACATACCCACTCACCTACACACAAGGCACACCCACATACATATGTATGTATGCATAGCATACACACACACCCACATACAAAAACACATAAACCCTACACATGCATATATCTACACACACACTCAGCCCTACCACATGCACACATGCATGTGTGTCTAAGCACACACACACACTCACATGTATATATACACTATGGTATATATACACACACACCACACACACAGCAGCCACCACAGCCACACCTGGATCTGGTGTAGCCACACCAGATCCCACCCACACACACACAACCACGCACACACACCACACACACCTCACAGGATTCGGCCCACACACCGGATCCGCACACAACACAGCGCACAGCGCACCAATCAAAAAAAAGGAAAAACCCGCGGCGGGGCTGGGGATTGAACCCCCGACCGCCTGGTCGTCGCCCCACGCCTTCTACCACTCCGCTGCTGCTGCGTTTCTTAACAGGAAGGGGCAACCAGCCCATCTATACTCATCTCTCCGAAACCTTGACGAAACTGAAAAAAAGCACCTACGCGACAGAGCGAGAAGGCGGCACGGTCCCGGCGACCTACGAGCGATCCGGTGAGGGGGAACAGGCACAAGGAGAGGCAGGCGTCACGGGGGGGGGGGGGTCACCTAGTTTCCCCGGGACATGTAGGCGAGGCCGGACACCCGTTGGGGGTGGAGCGGACAACGGCGACGCGCGGCGATGCTTCCTGACGAAGCAGAGGAGGAAGAGCTCGGGGAGGCCGCGACGGCGAGGCCTGACGGTCCCTCGGGCGAAGAGGAGGCCGAGGCCGAGGCGTGCGTCCTTCCTGCGCCACCAACGTGGCGGGGAGCGGTGCGGGAACTACCTCCGGGCACAAGCAGCATCTTGGCTGGAGCTCCGTGGGCGCGGCGACAGCATGGATCTTGGGAGGACTTACCGACGCGGGGGAGGGAAGCCGAGGGGCGGAACCGGGAGAGGAGAAACCCTAGGGCATGGGGGGCACCATAAATAGCTGGCTAGGGCTCCCGTCGGCCGTCAAATCAGCACGGACGCCGACGTGGACACCGTCGATGAACGCCGTACAGGGGAGGAAGACACTCTGCGAGGGGGAGGCCGGCTGGGCTTCTCGCGAAGCTGTTGGGCCGCGTGGGAAGGACAGGCGGCCCACCACCTCTCTCTCTCTCTCAGGAAAAATAGAGGAAGGGCTTTCTAATTTTTAAATAACAGCTAACTAAATAAAAGAAACACATAAATAAATAATGGGTTTTCTGACCAACAAAAATACTTTGGTGAACCAAATAATAAGCAACATTTAATAAAAATGTTAAAAGGATTTTTAGGACAAGTAAATTTAATTAATTTTAAAATGGCAGCCCCCTGTTAATTTAAAACACAAACCAAACAAACCCCAATCATCAAAACTATCATACCCACAATTCATGAAACACATGGGGACACCTCTTGAATATTTTTAGACAATTTTTAAAACAACTTAAATCTGGTGATAATAATAATAGGAAGAAAGGGGTTTTGGAATGGGATGTTGCAAAGGAAAAGAGAGGGGAAGAAAAGAGAAGATGCTCACATGGATCCAAGCATACAAACATCTCACACCTCACAATCAAACCAATCACCACCATCACATCACAACAAGGCACATGAAAAACACATGGCAAGAAAAAAAATGAAGGAATGCATGATGACATGATGCATGAATGCAAACCACACATGATGCCAAGTTTGAAAACATCTCATAGCTCATGACACAAGGTTCATACATGGGGTTACATGCCAAATAAGGTAGGGACAACACTTGGGCTGTCACACTCAAAGCGTTGCACAAATCAATCTCTCTGCATGAGGCCTAGCAGTAAACTTTATTATTTCTTGGAGTCCGAAAGCCAAGGTTCGAGCGAATGCATGGTTGAAACCTATATACAGTTAATTAAGCTAAATGTCGATGATGATTTCGACAATGATACTCATTAGGGAACTGTGGGAACTGTTTTATGCGACCATGAAGGAAAGTTTATTGCGGCAGCAAATGGAAAATTTGATGTATGTTTTGGCTCCTTCATCGCGGAAGCCATTGGTAATTAAGATAATATTAGAAAAAACATTGAGTGTTTAATGACTACACTTCTTGTATCCCCGGAGAAAGGATTCACGCCACCAACTAAACCTTTCTGTCACTCATGTTCAGAATGACATTTCACTCTTGATAACGCACAAGTATAGGGGATCACAAGACTCTTCGCGTGTAGTGTTACACCCTAACTTATTGATTCCACACAAGGGGGGCCAAAGAATATTTGTCGGTCTTAGCAGTTGAGTTGTCAATTCAACCACACATGGGATATCTCTCTATAGCAAAGGTTTTAGTGGCACTGCAAAATAGTAGTAGTAACAGTAACAGTAGCAGTTTCGTAGTGATTGTAATAGTAACAACAACAATAGTAACTTAGCAAGTTTCAGTATATGAAGAGCGTAGGCACGTGGACCGGTGATGGATAATGATTTAGATGACATCAATCACGTGACAATTACACACTAGAGCGATACAGAACTAGCTCCAGTTCATCAATGTAATGTAGGCATGTATTCCGTATATAGTCATACGTGCTTGCGATAAGAACTTGTATGACATCTTTTGTCCTACCCTACCATGGCAACGGGGTCCATAAGGAAACTAAGGTATATTAAGGCCACCTTTTAATAGAGAATCAAAACAAATCATAAACACACGATGAATACATGAACTCCTCAAACTATGACAATCACCGCAAAGAATCCCAATTATTTTCACCTTGGGGTATGCGAATTATAACACGTAATAGGTGAGGGGAATCTTCGGTATTCATCATCATCAACCCTCCTTCATCGCCAATTCCATGATGCTCCCCACCAGGAGTGAGTAATTCCTTCGTAGGCTTGCTGGTCGGTGAGGAGTTGGATGAGATTCATCATGTAATCGAGTTAGTTTTGTTAGGGCTTGATCCCTAGTATCCACTATGTTCTAAGATTGATGTTGCTATGACTTTGCCATGCTTAATGCTTGTCAGTAGTGTTGGAAATATGCCCTAGAGGCAATAATAAAATGGTTATTATAGTATTTCCTTGTTCATGATAATTGTCTATTGTTCATGCTATAATTGTGTTAACCGGAAACCATAATGCATGTGTGAATACATAGACCACAACGTGTCCCTAGTGAGCATCTAGTTGGCTAGCTCGTTGATCAATAGATGGTCACGGTTTCATGACCATGGACATTGGATGTCGTTGATAACGGGATCACATCATTAGGAGAATGATGTGATGGACAAGACCCAATCCTAAGCATAGCACAAGATCGTGTAGTTCGTCTGCTAAAGCTTTTCCAATGTCAAGTATCATTTCCTTAGACCATGAGATTGTGCAACTCCTGGATACCATAGGAATACTTTGGGTGTGCCAAACGTCACAATGTAATTGGGTGGATATAAAGGTACACTACGAGTATCTCCGAAAGTGTCTGTTGGGTTGGCATGAATCGAGACTAGGATTTGTCACTCCGTGTGATGGAGAGGTATCTCTGGGCCCACTTGGTAAGACATCATCATAATGAGCTCAAAGTGACTAAGGAGTTAGCCATGGGATGATGTGTTATGGAACGAGTAAAGAGACTTGCCAGTAACGAGATTGAACAAGGTATAGGGATACCGACGATCGAATCTCGGGCAAGTATCATACCGGTAGACAAAGGGAATTGTATACGAGATTGATTGAATCCCCAACATTGTGGTTCATATGATGAGATCATCATGGAGCATGTGGGATCCAACATAGGTATCCAGATCCCGCTGTTGGTTATTGACCGGAGAGGTGTCTCGGTCATGTCTACGTGTCTCCCGAACCCGTAGGGTCTACACTTAAGGTTCGATGACGCTAGGGTTATAGGGAAATAGTGTACATGGTTACCGAAGGTAGTTCAGAGTCCCGGATGAGATACCGTACATCATGAGGAGTTCCGGAATGGTCCTGAGACAAATATTGATATATAGGAAGTGAAGTTTTAGTTACCGGAAATGTTTCGGGCGTCACCGGTAACGTATCGGGACCACTAGAAGGGTTCCGAGGGTCCATCGGGAGGGGCCGCGGGCCTCGGAGGGCTGCATGGGCCAAAGGTGGAGGGAACCATCCCCTAGGTGGGCTGGTGCGCCCCTCCCACTTGGGCCAAGGTGCAGCAAAGGAGAGAGGGGGGCAAACCCTAGCCCAGATGGGCCCTAGGCCCACCCTAGGGCGGCTAGGGCAGCCGCACCCCTCTCCCTTCCCTCTTGGCCGCCGGCCAGATCCCATCTAGGGTCTGCCACACCACCTAGGGTGGGAACCCTAGGGGTGGGCACCCTCCTCCCTCTCCTCCTATATATAGTGGAGCCCTTGGGGATGTTTGAGACACGACTCTCTCTACCTCTTGGCGCAACCCTACTCCTCCTACTCCTTGTTCTCCGTAGTGCTTGGTGAAGCCCTGCCGGAGACCACACAGCTCCACCATCACCACGCCGTCATGCTGCCGGAGCTCTCCCTCAACCTCTCCTTCCTCCTTGCTGGATCAAGGCGTAGGAGACGTCACCGGGCTGCACGTGTGTTGAATGTGGAGGCGCCGTTGTTCGGCGCTAAGATCGGAGTCCACCGCGATCTGAATCGCTGCGAGTACGACTCCACCAACCGCGTCCTTGTAACACTTTCGCTTAGCGATCTTCAAAGGTATGAAGATGCAATCTCTTCCCACTCGTTGCTGGTTTCTCCATAGATAGATCTTGGTGAACACGTAGGAAAATTTTGATTTACTACTACGTCTCCCAACAGTGGCATCATGAGCTAGGTCTATGCGTAGAATCTATGCACGAGTAGAACACAAAGTTGTTGTGGGCATTGATCTTGTTAATTTGCTTACCACTACTAGTCTTATCTTGATTCAGCGGTATTGTGGGATGAAGCGACCCGGACCAACTTTAGACGTACGCTTACGTGAGACCGGTTCCACCGCCTGACATGCACTTGTTGCATAAGGTGGATAGCGGGTGTCTGTCTCTCCCACCTTAGTCAGATTGGATTCGATGAAAAGGGTCCTTATGAAGGGTAAATAGAAATTGGCATACCACGTTGTGGTTTTGGCGTAGGTAAGAAACGTTCTTGCTAGAAACCTATAGCAGCCACGTAAAAACTTGCAACTACAAATTAGAGGACGTCTAACTTGTTTTTGCAGCATATGCCTTGTGATGTGATATGGCCAAAAGGATGTGATGTGATGCATTGTAATGTATGATATTGATCATGTTCTTGTAATAGGATTCACGACTTGCATGTCGATGAGTATGACAACCGGCAGGAGCCATAGGAGTTGTCTTATTTTATTGTATGACCTATGTGTCAATCATAAACGCCATGTTATTACTTTACTTCATTGCTAAACATTAACCATAGTAGTAGAAGTAATAGTTGGCGAGACAACTTCATGAAGACACGATGATGGAGATCATGATGATGGAGATCATGGTGTCGTGCCGGTGACAGTGATGATCATGGTGCCCCGAAGATGGAGATCAAAGGAGCAAGATGATATTGGCCATATCATGTCACTATATTGATTGCATGTGATGTTTATCATGTTTACATCTTATTTGCTTAGAACAACGGTAGTAAATAAGATGATCTCTCAATAAAATTTCAATAAAGGTGTTCAGCCTAACTGTGCACCGTTGCTAAGGATCGTTGTTCCGAAGCACCACGTGATGATCGGGTGTGATAGGTTTGAACGTTCGCATACAACGGGTGTAAGCCACATTTACACACGCAAAACACTTAGGTTGACTTGACGAGCCTAGCATGTATAGACATGGCCTCGGAACACGGAAGACCGAAAGGTCGAACATGAGTCGTATAGAAGATACGATCAACATGGAGATGTTCACCATGGATGACTAGTTCGTCTCACGTGATGATCGGACACGGGCTAGTTGACATGGATCATGTATCACTTGGATGACTAGAGAGATGTCTATCTAAGTGGGAGTTCATTAAATAATTTGATTATGTGAACTTAATTATCATGAACTTAGTCTAAAATTGTCTTTACAATCTATATTGTAGATCCAATGGCCAACGCTAATGTCACCCTCAACTTCAACGTGTTCCTAGAGAAAACCAAGCTAAAAGATGATGGAAACAACTATGCAGACTGGGTCCGTGGCTTGAGGATTATCCTCATAGCTTCCAAAAGATTGTATGTCCTTGATGCACCGCTAGGTGACGCACCCATTTTCCTAGCAGATCAAGACGCTATGAACGCTTGGCAATCACGCTGCGATGATTACTCCCTTGTTCAATGCGACATGCTTTACAGTTTAGAACCGGGGCTCCAAAAGCATTTTGAGCAACACGGAGCATATGAGATTTTCCAGGAGCTGAAACTGGTTTTCCAAGCTCATGCCCGGGTCGAGAGATATGACGTCTCCGACAAGTTCTTCAGTTGTAAGATGGAGGAGAATAGTTCTATCAGTGAGCACATACTCAAAATGTCTGGGTTGCACAGCCGCTTGACTCAGCTAGGAGTTAATCTCCCGGATGACTCGGTCATTGACAGAATCCTCCAGTCGCTTCCACCTAGATACAAGAGCTTTGTGATGAACTACAACATGCAGGGTATGGAGAAGTCTATTCCTGAGTTGTACTCGATGCTGAAATCAGCGGAGGTCGAGATCAAAAAGGAGCATCAAGTGTTGATGGTGAATAAGACCACTAGTTTCAAGAAAGGCATGGGTAAGAAGAACTTCAAGAAGGACGGCAAAGCTTTTGCCGCGCCCGGTAAGCAAGTTGCCGGGAAGAAGAACAAGAAGGGACCCAAGCCTAAGACTGAGTATTTTTATTGCAAGGGTACCGGTCACTGGAAGCGGAACTGCCCCAAGTACTTAGCAGATAAGAAGGCCGACAATGTTAAAGGTATATGTGATATACTTGTTATTGATGTGTACCTAACCAGCACTCGTAGTAGCTCCTGGGTATTTGATACCGCTGCAGTTGCTCACATTTGTAACTACAAGCAGGAGCTACGGAATAAGCGGAGGCTGGCAAAGGACGAGGTGACGATGCGCGTCAGGAATGGTTCCAAGGTCGATGTGATCGCCGTCGGCACGCTACCTCTACATCTACCTTCGGGATTAGTTTTAAACCTCAATAATTGTTATTTAGTACCAGCTTGGAGCATGAACATTGTATCTGGATCTCGTTTGATGCGAGATGGCTAATCATTTAAATCTGAGAAGAATGGTTGTTCTATTTATATGAGAGAAATGTTTTATGGTCATGCCCTGCTGGTCAATGGTTTATTTTTGATGAATCTCGAACGTGATGTTACACATGTCCATAGTGTGAGTACCAAAGAGTGTAAGGTTGATAATGATAGTACGACTTACGTGTGGCACTGCCACCTTGGTCATATTGGTGTCAAACGCATGAAGAAGCTCCATGCTGATGGACTTTTGGAGTCTCTTGATTTTGAATCATTTGACACGTGCGAACCATGCCTCATGGGCAATATGACCAAGACTCCATTCTCTAGAACAATGGAGTGAGCAACTGACTTGTTGGAGATAATACATACCGATGTATGCGGTCCAATGAGCGTCGAGGCTCGTGGTGGCTACCGTTATGTTATCACCCTCACTGATGACTTGAGCAGATATGGGTATGTCTACTTAATGAAACACAAGTCTGAAACCTTTGAAAGGTTCAAGGAATTTTAGAGTGAGGTAGAGAATCAACATGACAGGAAAATAAAGTGCCTACGATCTGATCATGGTGGAGAATATTTAAGTCACGAGTTTGGCAAGCACCTAAGGAAATGTGGAATTGTTTCACAACTCATGCCGCCTGGCACACCTCAACGAAATGGTGTGTCTAAATGTCGTAATTGCACTCTATTGGATATGGTGCGATCTATGATGTCTCTTATCGACTTACCGCTATCATTTTGGGGATATGCATTACAGACTGCCGCATTCACTTTAAATAGGGCACCGTCAAAGTCCGTTGATACGACACCGTATGAATTATGGTTTGGAAAGAAACCTAAGCTGTCATTTCTAAAACTTTGGGGATGCGACGCTTATGTGAAGAAAGTTCAACCTGAGAAGTTCGAACCCAAAGCGGAAAAGTGCGTCTTCATAGGATATCCCAAAGAGACTATTGGGTATACCTTCTACCTCAGATCCGATGGCAAAGTCTTTGTTGCCAAGAATGAATCCTTTCTCAAGAAAGAGTTTCTCTCGAAAGAAGTAAGTGGGAGGAAAATAGAACTTGATGAGGTAATTGTACCTCCACTCGAACCGGAGAGTAGCGCAGCACACGAAGTTGTTTCTGTGGAGCCTGCACCGGCTGGAGAGGAAGTTAATGATGATGATCATGAAACTTCATATCGAGTTACTATTGAACGTAGAAGGTCCATGAGGACACGTTCCGCACCAGAGTGGTACGACAATCCTATCCTAGAGATCATGTTGTTGGACAACGGTGAACCTTCGCACTATGAAGAAGCGATGGCGGGCCCGGATTCCAACAAATGGCTTGAAGCCATGAAATGCGAGATAGGATCCATGTATGAGAACAAAGTGTGGACTTTGGTGGACTTGCCTGATGATAAGCGAGGCATTGAAAATAAATGGATCTTTAAGAAGAAGACTGACGCGGATGGTAATGTGACCGTCTATAAGGCTCGGCTTGTCGCTAAGGGTTATCGACAAGTTCAAGGAGTTGACTACGATGAGACTTTCTCACCTGTAGCGATGCTGAAGTCTGTCCGGATCATGTTAGCAATTGCCGCATTTTATGATTATGAGATCTGGCAAGTGGACGTCAAAACGACATTCCTTAATGGCTTCCTTAAGGAAGAACTGTATATGATGCAGCCGGAAGGTTTTGTCGATCCTAAAGATGCTAACAAAGTATGCAAGCTCCAACGCTCCATCTATGGGCTGGTGCAAGCATCTCGAAGTTGGAACATTCGCTTTAATGAGGTGATTAAAGCGTTTGGGTTTATACAGGTTTATGGAGAACCCTGTATTTACAAGAAAGTAAGTGGGAGCTCTGTAGCATTTCTCATATTATATGTGGATGACATATTGTTGATGGGAAATGATATAGAACTTTTGGAAAGTGTAAAGGCCTACTTGAATAAATGTTTTTCAATGAAGGACCTTGGAGAAGCTTCTTACATATTAGGTATTAAGATCTATAAAGATAGATCGAAACGCCTCATAGGTCTTTCACAAAGCACATACCTTGAAAAGATATTGAAGAAGTTCAATATGGATCAGTCCAAGAAGGGGTTCTTGCCTGTGTTACAGGGTGTGAGATTGAGTACGACTCAATGCCCGACCACGACAAAGGATAGAGAAGAGATGAGTGTCATCCCCTATGATTCAGCCATAGGCTCTATTATGTATGCCATGCTATGTACCAGACCTGATGTGAACCTTGCCAGAAGTTTGGTAGGGAGGTACCAAAGTGATCCCGGAGCGTAACATCGGACATCGGTCAAGAATATCCTGAAGTACCTGAAAAGGACAAAGGAAATGTTTCTCATAAATGGAGGTACCGAAGAGCTCGTCATAAAGGGTTACGTCGATGCTAGCTTCGACACAGATCCGGATGACTCCAAGTCGCAAACCGGATACATGTATATTTTGAACGGAGGGTAGTCAATTGGTGCAGCAGCAAGCAAAGCGTCGTGGAGGCATCTACATGTGAAGCGGAGTACATAGCTGCTTCGGTAGCAGCAAAGGAAGGAGTCTGGATGAAGGAGTTCATCACCGACCTAGGAGTGATTCCCAATGCGTCGGGCCCGATGACTCTATTCTGTGATAACACTGGAGCTATTGCCCTTGCAAAGGAGCCCAGGTTTCACAAGAAGACAAGACACATCAAGCGCCGCTTCAACTCCATCTGTGATTACATTCAGGAGGGAGATATAGATATTTGTAAAGTACATACAGATCTGAATGTCACAGATCCATTGACTAAACCTCTCTCACGAGCGAAACATGATCAACACCAGAATGCTATGGGTGTTCGATTCATCACAATGTAATTAGATTATTGAATCTAGTGCAAGTGGGAGACTGTTGGAAATATGTCCTAGAGGCAATAATAAAATGGTTATTATAGTATTTCCTTGTTCATGATAATTGTCTATTGTTCATGCTATAATTGTGTTAACCGGAAACCATAATGCATGTGTGAATACATAGACCACAACGTGTCCCTAGTGAGCATCTAGTTGGCTAGCTCGTGGATCAATAGATGGTCATAGTTTCATGACCAGGGACATTGGATGTCGTTGATAACAGGATCACATCATTAGGAGAATGATGTGATGGACAAGACCCAATCGTAAGCATAGCACAAGATCTTGTAGTTCGTCTGCTAAAGCTTTTCCAATGTCAAGTATCATTTCCTTAGACCATGAGATTGTGCAACTCCCGGATACCGTAGGAATACTTTGGGTGTGCCAAACGTCACAACGTAACTGGGTGGCTATAAAGGTACACTACGGGTATCTCCAAAAGTGTCTGTTGGGTTGGCACGAATCGAGACTCGGATTTGTCACTCCGTGTGACAGAGAGGTATCTCTGGGCCCACTCGGTAAGACATCATCATAATGAGCTCAAAGTGACTAAGGAGTTAGCCACGGGATGATGTGTTGCGGAACGAGTAAAGAGACTTGCCGGTAACAAGATTGAACAAGGTATAGGGATACCGACGATCAAATCTCGGGCAAGTATCATACCGGTAGACAAAGGGAATTGTATACGGGATTGATTGAATCCCCAACATCGTGGTTCATCCGATGAGATCATCGTGGAGCATGTGGGAGCCAACATGGGTATCTAGATCCCTCTATTGGTTATTGACCGGAGAGGTGTCTCGGTCATGTCTACATGTCTCCCGAACCCATAGGGTCTACACACTTAAGGTTCGATGACGCTAGGGTTATAGGGAAATAGTGTACGTGGTTACCGAAGGTATTTCGGAGTCTCGGATGAGATCCCAGACGTCACGAGGAGTTCCGGAATGGATCAGCGACAAAGATTGATATATAGGAAGTGAGGTTTTGGTTACCGGAAATGTTTCGAACGTCACCGGTAACGTACCGGGACCACCGGAAGGGTTCCCGGGGTCCACCAGGAGGGGCCCGAGGCCCCGAAGGGCTGCATGGGCCGAAGGTGGAGGGAACCAGCCCCTAGGTGGGCTGGTGCTCCCCTCCCACCTGGCCCAAGGCGCATCAAAGGAGAGAGGGGTGCAAACCCTAGCCCAGATGGGCCCTAGGCCCACCCTAGGGCGGCTAGGGCAACCGCACCCCTCTCCCTTCCCTCTTGGCCGCCAGGCAGATCCCATCTAGGGGCTGCCGCACCACCTAGGGTGGGAACCCTAGGGGTGGGCACCCTCCTCCCTCTCCTCCTATATATAGTGGAACCCTTGGGGCTGTTTGAGACATGACTGTCTCTACCTCTCGGCGCAACCCTACTCCTCCTACTCCTCGTTCTCCGTAGTGCTTGGTGAAGCCCTGCTGGAGACCACGAAGCTCCACCATCACCATGCCATCGTGCTTCCAGAGCTCTCCCTCAACCTCTCCTTCCTCCTGGCTGGATCAAGGCGTAGGAGACGTCACCGGGCTGCACGTGTGTTGAACGCGGAGGCGCCGTTGTTCGGCGCTAAGATCAGAGTCCACCGCGATCTGAATCGCTGCAAGTACGACTCCACCATCCGCGTTCTTGTAATGCTTCTGCTGAGTGATCTTCAAAGGTATGAAGATGCAATCTCTTCCCACTCGTTGCTGGTTTCTCCATAGATAGATCTTTGTGAACACGTAGGAAATTTTTGATTTACTACTACGTCTCCCAACAAGTAGGGCCCGAGTGCCATGATTTTAGATCAGAACCGTTTATTTTATCATCATTATATATATGTTCTTGATCCGATCTTGCCTAGTCATATGCACCTATTACGTGTTATGATCCATCAACCGCATAGTGACAATATTTGGGATACTTCACGGTGATGACTGTAGTTTGAGGAGTTCATGTATTAACTATGTGTTAATGCTTTGTTCCGGTTCTCTATTAAAAGGAGGCCTAAATATCCCTTAGTTTATTTATGGACCCTGCTGTCACGGGAGGGCATGACAAAAGATGGCATGCAAGTTCTTTTCCATAAGTACGTATGACTATATACGGAATACATGCCTACATTACATTGACGAGCTGGAGCTAGTTCTGTATCGCCCTAGGTTATGACTATTATATGCTGAATATCATCCAACGAATACACCTATCCAGTGCCTACGAGTTATTCACTTATTGTTCTTGCTAAGTTATTACTATTGCTGTAACTATTACTGCTACTGCTATCACTATTGTTACTGTTACCACTGCTATCAAACTATCATTTTACTGTGCTACTGATCACTTTGCTGCAAAAATTTATCTCCTGGTGTGGTTGGATTGACAACTCAACTGCTAATACTCTCAAATATTCTTTGACTCCCCTTGTGTCGAATCTATAAATTTGGGTTGAATACTCTACCCTCCAAAACTGTTGCGCCCCCCTATACTTGCGGGTTATCAAGGATCTAAAACACTCTCATATTCATGAAAACATAATAGGTTCGGATCTGAAATAATGACATTCGGGCCCTGGTGACAAGCATTAAGCATAGAAAAGTCATAGCAACATTAATCTCAGAACGTAGTGGATACTAAGGATCAAGCACTATCAAAATAACTCGATTACATGTTAATCTCATCCAATCCTATCACCGTCAAGCAAGCCTACACAGGAATTACTCACTCCCGGTGGTGAGCATCATGGCGATGTTGATGAAGAAAGGTTGGTGATGATGACGACATTGAATCCCCCTCTCCAGATCCCTAAATGGACTCCAGATCAGCCGTCCCAAGGAAGAACATGAGGTGGCAGTGGCTCTGTCTTGTAAAACGTGATGAAAACTTATCTTCTATTTTTTCTCCATAATTTTGAATTTATAGGACTGGAATTAGGGTCGGAGGAGGCACAAGGTGGCCCGAAGCCATCAGGGCACGCCAAGGGGGGTGGGCGCGCCCTCTTGGCTTGACACCAATAGGTGGCCCCTCTGGTGGGTCTTCGCTCCATAATTCTTCATATATTCCAGGAAAAATCCACAAGAAGTTTGTTTCGATTCCGAGAACTTTTATTTCTACACAAAATAACACAATGGCAGTTTTGCTGAAAACAATGTCAGTCCTTGGTTTGTTTCATTCAAATCACACAAATTAGAGTCCAAAACAAGAGCAGAAGTGTTTGGAAAAGTAGATACGTTTGGGATGTATCAACTCCCCCAAGCTTAACTCATTGCTTGTCCTCAAGCAATTTAGTTGATAAGCTGAAAGTGATAAAGAAAACTTTTACAAACTCTTTTGTTCTTGTTGCTACATATATGCTTAGCTAGTGTTCAGATTTTTAGCATAAATCATAAATAACCATATCCGTGATAACAATTAAACATCATATTCACTCATGGCAATACATAACCAACTAGCGAGCAATAATAAAATACCTCACATGCCAACAATTTGTCAAAACAATCATGATATAATATGATGATATGGTATTGTTGGAAATATGCCCTAGAGGCAATAATAAATTGGTTATTATCATATTTACTTGTTCATGATAATCGTTTATTATCCATGCTATAATTTTGTTGATCGGAAACTCAGATACATGTGTGGATACATAGACAACACCATGTCCCTAGTATGCCTCTAATAGACTAGCTCGTTGATCAAAGATGGCTATGGTTTCCTAGTCATGGACATGAGATGTCATTTGATAACGGGATCACATCATTGGGAGAATGATGGGATGGATAAGACCCAAACTGTAAATGTAGCATTTGATCGTGAGTTTATTGCTACAGTTTTCTGCATGTCAAGTATATGTTCCTACGACCATGAGATCATGCAACTCACGAACACCATAGGAATGCCTTGTGTGTATCAAACATCGCAACATAACTTGGTGACTATAAAGGTGCTCTACAGGTATCTTCGAGGGTGTCTGTTGGGTTGGCATGGATCAAGACTGGGATTTGTTAATCCGCGTGACGGAGAGGTATCTCAGGGCCCACTCGGTAATGCAACATCACAACAAGCCTTGCAAGCAATGTGACTAAGTGTTAGTCATGGTATCTTGTATTACGGAACGAGTAAAGAGACTTGCCGGTAACGATGTTGAACCAGGTATGGAGATACCGACGATCGAATCTCGGGCAAGTAACATACCGAAGAACAAAGGGAACATCATACAGGATTAACTGAATCCTTGACATAGAGGTTCAACCAATAAAGATCTTCGTAGAATATGTAGGAACCAATATGGGCATCTAGGTCCCGCTATTGGTTATTGACCGTAGAGGTGTCTCGGTCAGGTCTACATAGTTCTCGAACCCACAGGGTCTGCACACTAAGGTTCGGTGATGTTTCGGTAGTATAAAGTTATGTTTGGTGGTGACCGAAGGTTGTTCGGAGTCCCAGATGAGATCCCAGACGTCACGAGGAGCTCCGGAATGGTCCGTAGGTAAAGATTGATATATAGGAAGTCCTGTTTTGGTCGCCGGAAAAGTTTCGGGCTCATCGGTAGTGTACCGGGGGTGCCGATAGGGTACCGGGGGACCATCGGGAGGGGTATTTCGACCCAAGAGGCTACATGGGCTGTGGGAGGATGAATATCAGTCCTTAGTGGGCTGGTGGAAGTCCCACAAAGGGCCCATGCGGCTGGGAAGAAAAGCCCAAAGAGAAAAAGGTGGAAAAAGGCAAAAAGGCTAAATAAGGAAGGAGTCCTAGTCCTACTAGGATTGGAGGAGGATTCCTCCTCTCCTCCTTGCACAAGAGGCCAAAGGGCTGGCCCTTGTGCGCCAGCCTCCTCCCTCTCTCCTCCTATATATAGTAGAGGTTTTGAGGGTTTTGAGACACAGAAAAACAGCCACGTGCTGCCTCTCCTCTATATCGTAGTTTCTCCTCTAGATCGGTTTTCAGCGGTGCTTAGGCGAAGCCCTGCTGGAATAGCTCCACCACCATCGCCGCAACGCCGTCGCGCTGCCGGAGAACTCATCTACCTCTCCGCTCCCTCTTGCTGGATCAAGAAGGCAAACATCGTCATCGAGCTGTACATGTGCTGAACGCGGAGGTGTCGTCCGTTCGGCGCTAGATCAGAAGGACCGTGATCAAGATTGCGAGACGGATCGTGATGAGATCGCGGGACAGATCGTGATGAGTTCATGGGACAGATCGTGATCGGATCGTGGGATGGATCGTGATGAGATCACGGGACGCTCGGCGATTTGGATTGCGAAGACGTTCGACTACACCAACCGCGTTTCTTAACGCTTCCCGCTTAGTGATCTACAAGGGTATGTATATCCACTCTCCCTCTCGTAGATGCTCATCACCATGGATAGATCTTGCCTATGCGTAGGAATTTTTTTGTTTTCCATGCAACGTTCCCCAACAGTAGCATCATGAGCTAGGTCTATGTGTAGATGAGATCTCGAGTAGAACACAAAGAGTTTGTGGGCGTTGATGCTTAGATTGCTTCCTCCCTTGATCGTGTTTTGGTTCAGCGGTATTATGGGATGAAGCGGCCCGGACCAACCTTACTCGTATGCTTATGAGAGACCGGTTCCATCGACTGACGTGTGACTTCATTGCACAAAGATGGCTGGCGGGTGTCTGTTTCTCATACTTTAGTTGGATCGGATTCGACTAAGGCGTTCCTTGAGAATGTTGAAAAGAAACTTATGTATCACTGTTGTGGTTTATGCGTAGGTGAGAATTTTTCTTTCTAGATACCCGTAGCAGCCACGTAAAACATGCAACAAAAATTAGAGGACGTCTAACTTGTTTTTGCAGGGTATGTTGTGATGTGATATGGCCAATTATATGATGAGATATATGTGATGTATGAGATGATCATGTGTTGTATAGAATATCTCGACTTGCATGTCGATGAGTACGGCAACCGGCAGGAGCCATAGGGTTGTCTTTAATTATTGTATGACCTGCGTGTCAATCATTAAGCACTATGTAATGCTTTACTTTATCGCTAAACGGTAGCAATACTAGTAGAGGCATGGTGGGCGCGACAACCCCGATGGCGACACGTTGATGGAGATCATGGTGTCATGTCGGTGATGATGGAGATCATGCCGGTGCTTTCAAGAGGGAGATCAAAAGCACAAGTTCATGGCCATATCATGTCACTTATGATTTGCATGTGATGTTGATCCTTTTATGCACCTTGTTTTTCTTAGGACGATGGTAGCATTATAAGGTGATCCCTCACTTAATTTCAAGATAAATTGTGTTCTCCCCGAGTGTGCACCATTGCGAAAGTTCGTCATGTCAAGACACCACGTGATGATCGGCACATACAACGGGTGCAAGCCAGTGTTCCACATGCAGAACACTCGGGTTAAACTTGACGAGCCTAGCATCTACAGACATGGCCTCAGAACACAAGAGATCAAAAGGTTGAACATGAGTCATATAGAAGATATGATCAACATGATGATGTTCACCATTGAAACCACCTCAATTCACATGATGATCGGACTTGAGTTGGTGAATTTGGATCATGTATCACTCGAATGACCGGAGGGATGTCAATTTGAGTGGGAGTTCTTAAGTAATATGATTAATTGAACTCATTATCATGAACATAGTCAGTAGTGTCTTTGCAAATTATGTTGTAGATTACTAGCTCACGCTGTAGATCCCTTGAATTTTATATGTTTCTAGAGAAATAGAGTTGAAAGATGATGGTAGCAATATTGCAGACTAGGTCCGTGATATGAGGATTGTCCTCATTGCTGCACAGAAGGCTTATGTCCTTAATGCACCGCTCGGTGCGCCACCCCCTCTAGCGTCGTCTGTAGATGTTGTGAACATCTGACAGGCATGTTCCGATAACTACTTGATAGTTTAGTGCATCATACATTACGGCTTAGAATTGAGGCTCCGAAACGTTTTTAACGTCACAGAACATATGAGATGTTCTAAGAGCTGAAATTGGGATCTCATGCTGGTACCCGTGTTGTAAGATATGAGATCTCCAACAAGATTCTTTGTCTGCAAGATGAAGGAGAATAGCTCAATCGTTGAGCATGTGCTCAGATTGTCTGGGTGCTACAATTGCTTGATCGAGTGGGAGTTGATCTTCCAGATAAGATAGTGATTGATATAGTTCTCCAAGTCACTGTCACTAAGCTACTAGAACTTGGTGATGAACTATAAAATGCCAGGGATAGAAATAATGATCCATGAGCTGTTCGCGATGTTTGACACCGCGAAGGTAGAAATCAAGAAGGAGCATCAAGTGTTGATGGTTATTAAAACCACTAGTTTCGAGAAGGGCAAGGGCAAGGAGGAAAACTTCATGGATGGCAAGTCAGTTGCTGCTCTAGTGAAGCAACCCAAAGTTGAACCCAAATCCAAGACTAAGTGCTTCTATTATGAGGTGAGCGGTCGCTCAAGGAGAACAACCCTAGATACTTGGTAGATAAGAAGGTTGGCAACGTCGACACATGTATATTTGATATACATGTTATTGATGTGTACCTTGCTAGTACTCCTAATAGCACCTGTGTATTGGATACCGGTTCGGTTGCTAAATGTTAGTAACTCGAAGTAAAAGCTACAGAATAAACGGAGACTAGCTAAGGGTGAGGTGACGATGTGTGTTGGAAATGTTTACAAGGTTGATGTGATCAACATCACACGCTCTCTCTACTTTCAGGATTAGTGACGAACCTAAATAAATGTTATTTGGTGTTTTGCGTTGAGCATGAACGTGATTAGATCGTGTTTATTGCAACACGGTTATACATTTAAGTTAGAGAATAATGGTTATTCTGTTTACATGAATAACACCTTCAATGGTCATGTACCTAGTGAGAATGGTTTGTTGAATCTTGATCATAGTAATACACATGTTCATAACATTGATGCCAAGAATATACAAAGTTAATAATGATAGTACCACATACTTGTGGCACTGCCGCTAAATGTCATATTGGTATAAGGCGCATGAAGAAACTCCATGATGATGGATCTTTGGACTCATTCGATTTCGAATCGGTTGAGACATGCGAACCATGCCTCTTGGGCAAGATGACTAAGGACCCCGTTTTCCGGATTGATGGAGTGGGCAAGTAGTTTATTGGAAATGATACATGTTGATGTATGCAATCCAATGAGTCTTGTAGCGTGCGGTGGATATCGTTATTTTCTTACCTTCACTGATGATTTGAGTAGATATAGTGTATATTTACTTAATGAAACACAAGTCTGAATCGTTTGAAAGGTTCAAGCAAATTCAGAGTGAAGTTTAAAGATCATCGTGACAAGAAGATAAAAATGACTGCGATATGATCGTGGAGGTGAATATCTGAGTCACGAGTTTGGCATACAACTTTAGACAATGTGAAAGTTGTTTCACAACTCACGCCACCTGGAACACCATAGTGTGATGGTGTGTCCGAACGTCATAGTCATGCTCTATTGGATATGGTGCGTACTATGATGTATCTTATCGTTTTGCTACTATAATTTGGGGTTATGCATTAGAGACAACTACATTCACTTTAAATAGGGCATCATCTAAATCCGTTGAGATGACACCGTGTGAATTATGGTTTGATAGAAACCTAAACTGTCATTTCTTAATGTTTGGGGCTGCGACGCTTGTGTGGAAAATGTTTTCACCTAATGAGCTCGAACCCAAAACGGACAAATGCATCTTCATAGAATACCCTAAGAACAGTTGGGTGAACCTTCTATCTCAGACTCAAGCATAAAGTGTTTGTTGCTAAAACTGGGTCCTTTCTTGAGAAAAGTTTATCTCGAAAGAATTGAGTGGGAGGAAGATGGAACTTGATGAGGTTGTTGAACCTTTTCTTCAACGAGAGAGTAGCGCAGCGCAAAAAGATGTTTCTGTGGAACCTACGTCAGTTGAATAGGAAGTTAATGATGATGATCATGAAGCTTCGGATTAAGTTACTATCGAACCTCGTAGGTCGACAAGGATGTGTACTGCTCCTGAGCGGTACGACAACCCTGTCTTGGAGGTCATGTTGTTGGACAACGATGAACCTACGAGCTGTGGAGAAGCGATGATGGGCACGGATTCCAAGAAATGGTTAGAGGTAATGAAATCTGAGATGGGATCCATGTATGAAAACAAAGTATGGACTTTGGAAGTATTACCTGAAGGGCGAAAGCCCATTCAGAACAAATGGATCTTTAAGAAGAAGACGGACGCAGACGGTAATGTCACCATCTATAAAGATCGACTTGTGGCAAAGGGTTTTTCACAAGTTCAAGGAGTTGACTACGATGAGACCTTCTCACCCGTAGCGATGCTTAAGTCCGTCAGAATCATGTTAGCAATAGCTGCATATTTCGACTATGAAATTTGGCAGATGGATGTCAAAACAGCGTTCCTCAATGGTTTCCTTGAGGAAGAGTTGTATATGATGCAACCGGAAGGTTTTGTCGATCCGGAGAATGCTGAGAAAGTTTGCAAACTCCAGAGATCCATTTATGGACTGGTGCAAGCATCTCGGAGTTGGTATAAGCGCTTTGATGAGGTGATCAAAGTGTTTAGGTTTTGTTGGAAATATGCCCTAGAGGCAATAATAAATTGGTTATTATCATATTTCCTTGTTCATGACAATCGTTTATTATCCATGCTATAATTGTATTGATCTGAAACTCAGATACATGTGTGGATACATAGACAACACCATGTCCCTAGTATGCCTCTAATAGACTAGCTCGTTGATCAAAGATGGCTATGGTTTCCTAGTCATGGACATGAGATGTCATTTGATAACGGGATCACGTCATTAGGAGAGTGATGTGATGGACAAGACCCAAACTACAAACATAGCATATGATCGTGTTAGTTTATTGCTACTATTTTCTGCATGTCAAGTATTTGTTCCTATGACCATGAGATCATGCAACTCACTAACACCGGAGGAGTACCTTGTGTGTATCAAACGTCGCAATGTAATTGGGTGACTATAAAGGTGCTCTATAGGTATCTCCGAGGGTGTCTGTTGGGTTGGCATGGATCA
This sequence comes from Hordeum marinum, assembly GCA_022496015.1. Classification (NCBI taxonomy): domain Eukaryota; kingdom Viridiplantae; phylum Streptophyta; class Magnoliopsida; order Poales; family Poaceae; genus Hordeum; species Hordeum marinum. Next base: position 177,075,898 of record CM039677.1, read on the forward strand.
AGACTAGGATTTGTTACTCCATGTGACAAAGAGGTATCTCAGGGCCTACTCGGTAATACAACATCACAATAAGCCTTGAAAGCAATGTGACTAAGTGTTAGTCATGGGATCTTGTATTACGGAACGAGTAAGGAGACTTGCCGGTAACGAGGTTGAACTAGGTATGGAGATACCGACAATCGAATCTCGAGAAGGTAACATACCGAAGAACAAAGGGAACATCATACGGGATTAACTGGATCCTTGACATAGAGGTTAGACCGATAAAGATCTTCGTAGAATATGTAGGAACCAATATGGGCATCCAGGTCCCGCTATTGGTTATTGACCGTAGAGGTATCTCGGTCATGTCTACATAGTTCTCGAACCCACAGGATCTACACACTTAAGGTTCGGTGACGTTTCGGTAGTATAGAGTTATGTATGGTGGTGACCGAAGGTTTTTCAGAGTCCCAGATGAGATCCCGGATGTCGGGAGGAGCTCCGGAATGGTCCATAGGTAAAGATTGATATATAGGAAGTCCTATTTTGGTCACCGGAAAAGTTTTGGGCTCATCGGTAGTGTATCGGGAGTGCCGGTAGTGTACCGGGGGACCATCGGGAGAGGTATTTCGACCCAAGCGTCTACATGGGATGTGGGAGGAGGTAAACCATCCCCTGGTGGGCTGGCCTAAGCTTCCTCTAAGGGCCCATGCGGCTGGAGTGGTTTGAGAAGGAAAAAAATCCAAAGGTGGAGAGGTGGAAAGAGTTTCCAAGTGGAAAGGAGGAATCCTACTCTTAATAGGATTGGAGTAGGACTCCTCCACCTCCAATTTCGACCAAACCTTGAGGGTTTGAGGCTGCCTCCTCCCCTCCCTCCCTCCTATATATACTAGAGGATTTAGAGGAAAAAGCTAACCCTAATAGCCACGTGCTACCTCTCCTCTAGATCGCAGTTTCTCCTCTAGATAGGTTTTCAGCGGTGCTTAGGCGAAGCTCTGCTGGAATAGCTCCACCACCATCACCGCAACGCCATCGCACTACCAGAGAACTCATCTACCTCTCCGCTCCTTCTTGCTAGATCAAGAAGGCGGAGATCATCATCGAGCTGTACGTGTGCTGAACACGGAGGTGTCGTCCGTTCGGCGCTAGATCGGATGGACCGTGATCAAGATCGCGAGACGAATCGTATGAGATCGCGGGACGGATCGTGATGAGTTCACGGGACGGATTGTGATGGGATCACGGGACATATCGTGATTGGATCGCGGGACGGTTCATGATGAGATCGCGGGATGGTCGGCGATTTGGATCACGAAGACGTTCGACTACACCAACCGCGTTTCTTAACGCTTCCCGCTTAGCGATCTACAAGGGTATGTAGATCCACTCTCCCTCTCGTAGATGCTCATCACCATGGATAGATCTTGCGTGTGTGTAGGAATTTTTTTGTTTCCCATGCAACGTTTGCCAACAGTGGCATCATTAGCTAGGTCTATGTTTAGATGAGATCTCGAGTAGAACACAAAGAGTTTGTGGGCGTTGATGCCCAGATTGCTTCCTCCCTTGGTTGTGTTTTGATTCAGCGGTATTGTGGGATGAAGCGGCACGGACCAACATTACTCGTACGCTTACGAGAGACCGGTTCCATCGACTGATGTGTAACTTCATTGCAGAAAGATGGCTGGCGGGTGTGTGTTTCTCCTACTTTAGTTGGATCGGATTCGACTAAGGCGGTCCTTGTGAAGGTTGAAAAGCAACTTATGTATCACCGCTATGGTTTATGCGTAGGTGAGAATTGTTCTTGCTAGATACCCGTAGTAGCCACGTAAAACATGCAACAACAATTAGAGGACGTCTAACTTGTTTTTGCAGGGTATGTTGTGATGTGATATGGCCAATTATATGATGAGATATACGTGATGTATGAGATGATCATGTGTTGTATAGAATATCACGACTTGCATGTCGATGAGTATGACAATCGGCAGGAGCCATAAGGTTGTCTTTAATTATTGTATGACCTGCGTGTCAATCATTAAGCGCTATGTAATGCTTTACTTTATCGCTAAACAGTAGCAATAGTAGTAGAAGCATGGTGGGCGCGACAACCCCGATGGCGACACGTTGATGGAGATCAAGATGATGGCGATCATTGTGTCATGCCGGTGGCGATGGAGATCATGACGGTGCTTTCAAGATGGAGATCAAAAGAACAAGTTCATGGCCATATCATGTCACTTATGATTTGCATGTGATGTTAATCCTTTTATGCATCTTGTTTTGCTTAGGACGACGGTAGCATTATAAGGTGACCCCTCACTTAAATTTCAAGATGAATTGTGTTCTCCCTGAGTGTGCACTGTTGCAAAAGTTCGTCGTGTCGAGACACCACGTGATGATCGGGTGTGATAGACTCTACGTTCACATACAACGGGTGCAAGCCAGTGTTGCACATGCAGAACACTCGGGTTAAACTCGACGATCCTAGCATGTATAGACATGGCCTCGGAACACAAGAGACCGAAAGGTCAAACATGAGTCATATAGATGATATGATCAACATGATGATGTTCACCATTGAAACCACCTCAACTCACGTGATGATCAGACTTGAGTTGGTGAATTTGGATCATGTATCACTCAAATGACCGGAGGGATGTCAATTTGAGTGGGAGTTCTTAAGTAATATGATTAGTTGAACTCATTATCATGAACATAGTTAGTAGTGTCTTTGAAAATTATGTTGTAGCTCATGCTATAGCTCCCTTGAATTTTTATATGTTCCTAGAGAAATAGAGTTGAAAGATGATGTTAGCAATATTGCGGACTGGGTCCGTGATCTGTGGATTGTCCTCATTGCTACACAGAAGGCTTATGTACTTAATGCACCGCTCGGTGTGCCAACCCCTCTAGTGTCATCTGTAGATGTTGTGAACATCTGACAGACACGTTCCGATGACTACTTGATAGTTATGTGCGCCATGCATTACGGCTTAGAATTGAGGCTCCAAAACGTTTTGAACGTCACGAAACATATGAGATGTTCTAAGAGATGAAATTGGTATCTCAAGCTCATGCCCGTGTTGTGAGATATGAAATCTCCAACAAGATTCTTTGCCTGCAAGATGAAGGAGAATAGCTTAATCGTTGAGCATGTGCTCATATTGTCTGGGTGCTACAATCGCTTGAATCGAGTGGGAATTGATCTTCCAGATAAGATAGTGATTGATATAGTTCTCCAAGTCACTATCACTAAGCTACTAGAACTTGGTGATGAACTCTAAAATGCCAGGGATGGAAATAATGATCCCTGAGTTGTTCGCGATGTTTGAAACCGTGAAGGTAGAAATCAAAAAGGAGCATCAAGTGTTGATGGTTAGTAAAACCACTAGTTTCGAGAAGGGCAAGGGCAAGAAGGGAAACTTCATGGATGGCAAGTCAGTTGCTGCTCCAGTGAAGCAACCCAAAGTTGAACCCAAACCCAAGACTAAGTGCTTCTATTATGAGGAGAGCGGTCGCTGAAGCGGAACAACCCTAGATACTTGGTAGATAAGAAGGCTGGCAGCGTCGACAGAAGTATATTTGATATACGTGTTATTGATGTGTACCTTGCTAGTACTCCTAGTAGCACCTGGGTATTGGATACCGGTTCGGTTGCTAAATGTTAGTAACTCGAAATAAAAGCTACGGAATAAACGGAGAACTAGCTAAGGGTGAGGTGACGATGTGTGTTGGAAATGTTTCCAAGGTTGATGTGATCGACATCGCATGCTCTCTCTACCTTTGGGATTAGTGACGAACCTAAATAAATGTTATTTGGTGTTTTGCGTTGAGCGTGAACGTGACTAGATTGTGTTTATTGCAACACTGTTATTCATTTAAGTTAGAGAATAATTGTTATTCTGTTTACATGAATAATACCTTCAATGGTCATGCACCCAGTGAGAATGGTTTGTTGAATCTTGATCATAGTAATACACATGTTCATAACATTGATGCCAAAAGATACAACATTAATAATGATAGTACCACATACTTGTGGCACTGCCGCTAAATGTCATGTTGGTATAAAGCGCATGAAGAAACTCCATGTTGATGGATCTTTGGACTCATTCGATTTCGAATCGGGTGAGACATGCGAACCATGCGTCTTGGGCAAGATGACTAAGGACCCCGTTTTCCGGATTGATGGAGCGGGCAAGTGATTTATTGGAAATGATACATGTTGATGTATGCAATCCAATGAGACTTGTAGCGTGCGGTGGATATCGTTATTTTCTTACCTTCACTGATGACTTGAGTAGATATAGTGTATGTTTACTTAATGAAACACAAGTCTAAATCGTTTGAAAAGTTCAAGCAAATTTGGAGTGAAGTTTAAGATCATCATGACAACAAGATAAAAATGGCTGCGATATGATCGTGGAGGTGAATATGTAAGTTACGAGTTTGGCATACAACTTTAGACAATGTGAAAGTCGTTTCACAACTCACGCCACCTGGAACACCATAGTGTGATGGTGTGTCCGAACGTCATAGTCGTGCTCTATTGGATATGGTGCGGGCTATGATGTCTCTTATCGTTTTGCTACTATAGTTTTGGGGTTATGCATTAGAAACGACCACATTCACTTTAAATAGGGCACCATCTAAATCATTTGAGATGACATCGTGTGAATTATGGTTTGATAGAAACCTAAGCTGTCATTTCTTAATGTTTGGGGCTGCGACGCTTGTGTGGAAAAATGTTTTCACCTAATGAGCTCGAACCCAAAGCGGACAAATGCATCTTCGTAGATTACCCTAAGAACAGTTGGGTGAACCTTCTATCTCAGATCCAAGCATAAAGTGTTTGTTGCTAAAATAGGTCCTTTCCTGAGAAAATTTTTCTCTCGAAAGAATTGAGTGGAAGGAAGATAGCACTTGATGAGGTTGTTGAACCTTTGTTTCAACCAGAGAGTAGCGTAGCGCAGAAAGATGTTTCTGTGGAACCTGCGTCAGTTGAAGAGGAAGTAAATGATGATGATCATGAAGCTTCGGATCAAGTTACTATCGAACCTCGTAGGTCGACAAGGATGCGTACTGCTCCTGAGTGGTACGACAACCTTGTCTTGGAGGTCATGTTGTTGGACAACGATGAAGCTACGAGATATGGAGAAGCGATGATGGGCCCGGATTCCGACAAATGGTTAGAGGCCATGAAATCCGAGAAAGGATCCATGTATAAAAACCAAGTATAGACTTTGGTAGACTTGCTCGTTGGACGGCAGGTCGTCGAGTACAAATGTAAATTTGAGATGAAGATAGACGCTAATGGTAAATGTCACCATTTATAAAGCTCGACTTGTCACAAAGAAGTTTCCGACAAGTTCAAAGAGTTGACTGCGATGAGACTTTCTCACTCGTAGCGATGCTAAAGTCTGTTGGAATTATGTTAGCAGTTACTGCATTTTTCAATTATGAAATCTGGCAGATGGATGACAAAACATCATTTCCTTAACAGTTTACTTGAGGAAAAGTTGTATGTGATACAACCAGAAGGTTTTGTCAGTCCTAAGGATGCTAAAAGGTGTGCGAGCTCCAGCAATCCTTCTAAGGGATGGAGCAAGCATCTCGGAGTTGGAATATACGCTTTGATGAGGTGATCAAAGTTTTTTGAGTTTATACAAAGTTTATGAGAAACTTGTATTTACAATAAAGTGAGTGTGAGCACTATGGAGTTTCTAATAAGCATATGTGGATGCCATATTATTGATCGGAAATGATGTAGAATCTCTGGAAAGCATAAAGGGTTGTTTGAAAAGAGTTTTTCAAAGGAAGACCTGGATAAAGCTACTTAATTGTTGGGCATCGCGATCTATAGAGATAGATCAAGACATCTGATAAGACTTTCAATGAGTACATACCTTGACAAGATTTTGAAATAGTTCAAAATGGATCAGTTAAAGAAAGAGTTCTTGCATGATTTGTAAGGTGTGAAGTTGAGCAAGACTCAAATCTCGACCATGGCAGAAGAAAGACAAAAGGACGAACGTCATCCCCTATGTCTTGGCCATAGGCTCTATATATTATGACATGCTATGTACCGCACCTGTGTGTGCCTTGCCATGAGTCTGTCTAGGGGTACAAGAGTGATCTAGGAGTGGATCACTAGACAGCGGTCAAGATTATCCTTAATAACTAAAGGACTAAGGAAATGTTTCTCGATTATGGAGGTGATGAAGAGTTCGTCGTAAAGAGTTACGTCGATGCAAGCTTTAACACTGATCCGGATGGCTCTTAGTAGCAATCCAGATACGTATAGTGGAGCAGCCATTTGGAATAGTTCCAAGTGGAGTGTGGTAGAAGTATTTACAGTATGACATAGAGATTTGCAAAGTACACACGGATATGAATGTCGCAGACCCGTTGACTAAAAGACCTCTGTCTCACATGCAAAGCATGATCAAGCCCCATAACTCATTGGGTGTTAGATTCATAACAATGCGAATCACATGGTAATGTGAACTAGATTATTGACTCTAGTGCAAGTGGGAGACTATTGGAAATATGCCCTAGAGGCAATAATAAATTGTTTATTATCATATTTCCTTTATCATGATAATCGTTTATTATTCATGCTATAATTGTATTGATCGGAAACTCAGATACATGTGTGGATACATAGACAACACCATGTCCCTAGTATGCCTCTAATAGACTAGCTCATTGATCAAAGATGGCTATGGTTTCCTAGTCATGGACATGAGATGTCATTTGATAACGGGATCACGTCATTAGGAGAGTGATGTGATGGACAAGACCCAAACTACAAACGTAGCATATGATCGTGTCAGTTTATTGCTACTATTTTCTGCATGTCAAGTATTTGTTCCTATGACCATGAGATCATGCAACTCACTAACACCGGAGGAGTACCTTGTGTGTATCAAACGTCACAACGTAATCGGGTGACTATAAAGGTGCTCTACAGGTATCTCCGAGGGTGTCTGTTGGGTTGGCATGGATCAAGACTAGGATTTGTTACTCCGTGTGATGGAGAGGTATCTCAGGACCCACTCGGTAATATAACATCATAATAAGCCTTGCAAGCAATGTGACTAAGTGTTAGTCATGGGATCTTATATTACGAAATGATTAAAGAGACTTTCCGGTAACGAGGTTGAACTAGGTATGGAGATACCGATGATCGAATCTCGGGCGAGTAACATACCGAAGAACAAAGGGAACATCATAGGGGATTAATTGAATCCTTGACATAGAGGTTCGACCGGTAAAGATATTCGTAGAATATGTAGGAACCAATATGGGCATCCAGGTCCTGCTATTGGTTATTGACCGTAGAGATATCTCGGTCATGTCTACATAGTTCTCGAACCCGCAGGGTCTGCACACTTAAGGTTCAGTGACGTTTCGGTAGTATAGAGTTATGTATGGTGGTGACCGAAGGTTGTTCAAAGTCCCCTATGAGATCCCAGACATCGTGAGGAGCTTCGGAATGGTCCAGAGGTAAAGATTGATATATAGGAAGTCCTGTTTTGGTCACCGGAAAAGTTTCGGGCTCATCGGTAGTGTACCGGGAGTGCCGGTAGTGTACCGGGGGACCATCGGGAAAGGTATTTAGACCCAAGAGGCTACATGGGCTGTAGTAGGAGGTAAACCATCCCTTGGTGGGATGGCCGAAGCCTCCTCTAAGGTCCCATGCGGCTGGAGTGGTTTGAGAAGGAAAAAATCTAAAGGTGGAGAGGTGGAAAGAGTTTCCAAGTGGAAAGGAGGAATCCTACTCCTAATAGGATTGGAGTAGGACTCTTCCACCTCCCATTTCGACCAAACCTTGAGGGTTTGAGGCTGCCTCCTCCCCTCCCTCCCTCCTATATATACTAGAGGGTTTAGAGGAAAAAGCTAACCCTAATAGCCACGTGCTACCTCTCCTCTAGATCGCAGTTTCTCCTCTAGATAGGTTTTCAGCGGTGCGTAGGCGAAGCCCTGCTGGAATAGCTCCACCACCATCGCTGCAACGCCGTCATGCTGCCGGAGAACTCATCTACCTCTCCGCTCCCTCTTGCTGGATCAAGAAGGTGGAGATCGTCATCGAGCTGTACGTGTGCTGAACGCGGAGGTGCCGTCTGTTCGGAAAAGTGAGTGGGAGCACTATAGACTTTCTAATAAGCATATGTGGATGACATATTGTTGATCGGAAATGATGTAGAATTTCTGGAAAGCATAAAGGGTTGTTTGAAAAGAGTTTTTCAAAGGAAGACCTGGATAAATATACTTAATTGTTGAGCATCAAGATCTATAGAGATAGATCAAGATGCTTGATGAGACTTTCAATACGTACATACCTTGACAAGATTTTGAAAGAGTTCAAAATGGATCAATCAGAGAAAGAGTTCTCGCCTGATTTGTAAGGTGTGAGGTTGAGTGAGACTCAAAGCTCGACAACGGCAGAAGAAAGAGAAAGGACGAACGTCGTCCCCTATGCCTTAGCCATAGGCTCTGTATAGTATGCCATGCTGTGTACCGCACCTGTGTGTGCCTTTCCATGAGTCCGTCAAGGGGTACAAGAGTGATCCAGGAGTGGATCACTGGATAACGGTCAAGATTATCCTTAGTAACTAAGAGACTAAGGAAATTGTTTCTCGATTATGGAGGTGAGAAAGAGTTCGTCATAAAGAGTTACGTCGATTCAAGCTTTGACACCAATTCGGATGACTCTTAGTAGCAATCCGGATACATGTAGTAGAGTAGCCATTTGGAATAGCTCCAAGTGCAGTGTGGTAGCAGTGTTTATAGTTTAGCATAGAGATTTGCAAAGTACACACGGATCTGAATGCCGCAGACCCGCTGACTATAAGACCTCTCTCACATGCAAAGCATGATCGAGCCCCAGAACTCATTGGGTGTTAGATTCATAACAATGTGAATCACATGGTGATGTGAACTAGATTATTGACTCTAGTGCAAGTGGGAGACTGTTGGAAATATGCCCTAGAGGCAATAATAAATTGGTTATTATCATATTTCCTTGTTCATGATATTCGTTTATTATCCATGCTACAATTGTGTTGATCGGAAACTCAGATACATGTGTGGATACATAGACAACACCATGTCCCTAGTATGCCTCTAATAGACTAGCTCGTTGATCAAAGATGGCTACGGTTTCCTAGTCATGGACATGAAATGTTATTTGATAACGGGATCACATCATTAGGAGAATGATGGGATGGACAAGACCCAAACTATAAATGTAGCATTTGATCGTGTTAGTTTATTGCTACAGTTTTCTTCATGTCAAGTATATGTTCCTATGAGCATGAGATCATGCAACTCATGGACACCGAAGGAATGCCTTGTGTGTATCAAACGTCACAACGTAATTGGGTGACTATAAAGGTGCACTACAGGTATCTCCGAGGGTGTCTGTTGGGTTGTCATGGATCAAGACTGGGATTTGTTAATCCGTGTGACAGAGAGGTATCTCAGGGCCCACTCGATAATACAACATCACAACAAGCCTTGCAAGCAATGTGACTAAATGTTAGTCACGGGATATTTTATTATGTAATGAGTAAAGAGACTTGCCGGTAACAAGGTTGAACTAGGTATGGAGATACCGACGATTGAATCTCGAGCAAGTAACATACCGAAGAACAAAGGGAACATTATACGGGATTAAGTGAATCCTTGACATAGAGGTTCAACCGATAAAGATCTTCGTAGAATATATAGGAACCAATATGGGCATCCAGGTCCTGCTATTGGTTATTGACCGTATAGGTGTCTCGGTCATGTCTACATAGTTCTCGAACCCACAAGGTCTGCACACTTAAGGTTCATTGATGTTTCGGTAGTATAGAGTTATGTATGGTGGTGACCAAAGGTTGTTCGGAGTCCCGGATGAGATCCGGATGTCACGAGGAGCTCCGGAATGGTCCGGAGGTAAAGACTGATATATAGGAAGTCCTGTTTTGGTCGCCGGAAAAGTTTCGGGCTCATCGGTAGTGTACCGAGAGTGCCAGTAGTGTACCGGGGGACCATCGGGAGGGGTATTTCGACCCAAGAGGCTACATGGGCTGTGGGAGGATGAATACCAGGCCTCAGTGGACTGGTGGAAGTCCCACAAAGGGCCCATGCGGCTGGGAAGAAAAGCCCAAAGAGAAAAATGTGGAAAAAGGCAAAAAGGCTAAATAAGGAAGGAGTCCTAGTCCTACTAGGATTGGAGGAGGATTCCTCCTCTCCTCCTTGCGCAAGAGGCCAAAGGGTTGGCCCTTGTGCGCCAGCCTCCTCCCTCTCTCGTCTTATATATAGTTGAGGTTTTGAGGGTTTTGAGAAACAGAAAAACAACCACGTGTTGCCTCTCCTCTAGATCGTAGTTTCTCCTCTAGATCGGTTTTCAGCGATGCTTAGGCGAAGCCCTACTGGAATAGCTCCACCACCATCGCCACAATGCCTTCATGCTGTCGGAGAACTCATCAACCTCTCCGCTCCCTCTTGCTAGATCAAGAAGGCGGAGATCATCATCGATCTGTACGTGTGCTGAATGCGGAGGTGACGTCCGTTCGGCGCTAGATCGGAAGGACCATGATCGAGATTGCGAGACGGATCGTGATGAGATCGCGGGACGGATCGTGATGAGTTAGCGGGACGGATCGTGATTGGATCGCGGGACGGATCATGATGAGATTGCAAGACGCTCGGCGATTTGGATCGCGAAGACGTTCGACTACACCAACCGTGTTTCTTAACGCTTCCCGCTTAGCGATCTAGAGGGGTATGTAGATCCACTCTCCCTCTCGTAGATGCTCATCACCATGGATAGATCTTGCGTGTGCGTAGGATTTTTTTTGTTTCCCATGCAATGTTCCCCAACAGGTATCTCACTAGCCCTTTCTGATATGGCAAAACATAAATGCAGAGCACCTCTGAGATCGAAGCAGCGATTAAACATTGTAATTCAAGGTAGAAAAGATCCAATCATGCTCACATCCAACATTAACTACACTCAATGCATAAGGGTGACAATAGAGCTCTCTGGTCTGGTGCTTTTAGTAAGAAGATGGTGACTCAATATAAAAGAAAATAACATAAAAGTAAATAGGAAGGCCCTTCACGGAGGGAAGAATTGATTTCCAGTGGTCCCAGAGTTCAAGGGTTAAACAAAGATGAAATCGTAATTCTGGGTGGTGTGCGTTTCCTGTGAACGTCACGATAGCATTTTCAATATCTTCCATGCGAAACACATTTGTCGGAGTCTGGGATCTGTGTCCAAGAACTTCTCCAAGAACTAGGGTCCGAACACTGGGGGCTTTGCTTGGCAACCTATGAACGTCCATTATGCATAATGAATTATTATTGATATTTATGTTATTCTTGGCATTATTCCTTGTCTACTACCCCTATAAAAGCATGAGAAGGTATATCCAACTAAGCATATTAGCCATCTGATACATAATATAATGCTTTAAAAAGATCACTAACGAAACGATAACGAAAGCCTAACGAAGCTAATCCCCCGTGCATCCCATTGTCAAAACATGGCCCACTCCTCCTCTTCCTCAAATTCCATACTGAGAGAATGGAAAACTCACCACATCCTCCATGATCTCCCCGACCTACCAATCTCCATCCCAAATCTCTCTCTCTCTCAAGCCACCTAGGCCTCCCTCTCCCACGAACACCCCGGCGGCCCCCTCCCCCTTAACCACCCGATGCACCACCACCGTTACGGCCACCGCCGCCGCTTCCGATCTCTCCTCCTTTGTGATGTTGTCTCCTCACATGTCCGACCTCCATGTTGAGGATGCCATGGAAGCGACACCATGGAACTAACTAGTTCCCTCACCTCTGACCCCCAAGTCCCCACCAGATCAATAATCTCTGAAGGCATGAACCACCTCCACTCCTAACGAACTGAACCCAACGGACAATGACCACCAAAGACGTGTTACTCCCACTGGTCCCTCCCCCTCTAACCATCTGCCTCTCTCATTATCAAACGCCATTCCATTGCCACAGAGGAACAGGGTACAAGGTGGCTATCGGGCACGCAGATGTTGAGTTGGAGGAAAGGAAGACCGATAGGGAGGTGACGCTCGGTGTAAGTGCATCTAGTGCCACCCTTGTCTGGTTTTGGAGTATTGAAGAGAAACATTGTTGAGGGACTAATGTGTTTTTGAGAGTTCACAGGTTAACACAGAGAGAAGTCCCTAGAGTTTTGGTTTAGCCGTCGAAGACGACCCCCAAAAATGTCCGAAGACATTGATGGCGGTTGAAGCCATTGGTGGTATGCAAAGATATTTGTCCGAAGATAATGAAACGCGAAGACGAAGTCTTTTGGTAGTTTTATTTCTTCTTTCCCGAGTCATAGGAACCAACGTACTCTTAAGTGGGGTCGATGTGATCGAAGTCAGATGCTGACGTGATGTTCAATCCATACCTATGTCTTCGAGTGAAGAGAATGAGAGGAAAACTCTTCCAGAGCTGGTTGAGTCATCTTTACTTGTAGCCCAAGTAAAGTTGCTGCATGCATTCAAAATCCAACCATTGTGAAATGTGTCGGTTGGACATTTCGAAGAGGTGATTTGTACATGGTAGAATTCTCTGTAGGACCACTAGTTGCTTCATGTCTTCTAGCAAAAGCTTCGGAGTGTTGGCTTTGGCAAAGAAGGCTAGGACATGCTGGGATGAGGAACTAGCACACACTCACCAAGAAGAAGCTCATCATTGGTGTCGAGGGTGTTAAGCTCAAGAAGTACCACCTCTGTGGTGCTTGTGAAGCCAGGAAGATGACCATGGCCAAACACCCCTCGAAGACAATCATGACGACTTCGCGCCCTTTGAGATGCTACACAATTTATTTGGCCCCACTCATTATTCCACCTTCTCTACCACTGCAAATCTATATGGCTTCATGAATGTTGATGAATATTCTCGATTCACTTGGGTGCATACCATTCTTTACAAAACAGACGTGCAGGATGTCTTCAGGCGCTTTGCAAATAGGTGCATGAACAACTACAACATCAAGATCAAGCACATCGAGTGACAATGACACTGAATTCAAGAACACGGGCTTGGGCACCTATCTTGATACTCTTGGCATCACTCATGAGTTCTCTGCTCCATACACCCCACAACAGAATGTCGTCGTGGAGCGCAAGAATAGGACTCTTATTGAGATGGCTCGCACCATGCTTGATGAATACAAGACACCATGGAAGCTATGGCCTGAAGCCATTGACACTACATGCCACATCATCAACAGAGTATATGTTCACAAGTTCTTCAAGAAAACATCTTATGAGCTTCTCATCGATAAGAAACCCAATGTAAGGTACTTCAAAGTCTTCGGTGCAAGATGCTGGATAAGGGATCCACACCACACTTCTAAATTTGCACCGAAAGCACACGAGGGTTTCATGCTTGGTTATGGAAAGAACTCGCACACCTACAGAGTCTTCAACACCTTTCACAACAAGGTTGTTGCAACTGTAGATGTGCGATTCAATGAAACTAATGGCTCACAAAGAGAGCATCTACCTCCTGTGCTAGATGAATTACCTCCTAATGAAGCTATCAGACTGATGGACACTGGAGAAATTGTGCCTGAAGAACCCGTGGTTGAAGAAGTGATCATTCCTCCATCCACTTAGTGCGAAGACAATGCTAAACCTGAAGACAATGCTGCTGATGAAGACAATGCTCAGCAGCCAGAACAAAGTCTTCGCCCTGCTCATCCACGTGTGGCAAATGAAGTTCAAATTGAGAGAATGCTTGATAGCATAAATGCACCAAGTCCACTTACTCACTCAAGATATACTCAATTGGCTAAGTTTTGTGGGCACTTTGCTTTTGTATCTATCACAAAGACTGCCAAAGTAGATGAAGCTTTCAAGGAATCAAAATGGATTCAAGCCATGCAGGAAGAGCTTCACTAGTTCGAGCTGAACAATGTGTGGGATCTCGTAAAGCATCTCGATCCAAGGAAGCACAACATCATCGGTACCAAGAGGATCTTCCGCAACAAGCAAGATGAGTCCGGCCAAGTCGTCAGAAACAAGGCACGACTTGTGGCCCAAGGTTTCACTCAAGTCAAGGGTATTGACTTTAGTGAAACCTTTGCACTAGTAGCTAGACTCGATGCCATTCGTATACTGCTTGCCTATGCTAACCATCATGATATATGCTTGTATCAAATGAATGTCAAAAGTGCATTCCTCAACGGTAAGATTGAAGAAGAAGTATATGTTGCTCAACCACCAGGGTTTGAAGATCCAAAGCATCCTGTCCATGTCTTCAAGCTCAACAAGGCACTCTATGACCTCAAGCAAGCACCAAGAGCTTGGTTTGACACACTCAAGGAATTCCTCAAGAAGAAAGGCTTCAAACCTGGTTCACTCTATCCCACTCTGTTTACTAAATCTTATGATGGTGAACTGTTTGTATGTCAAATATATGTGGACGACATTATCTTTGGCTGTACTAACAATAAATATAGTGACTAGTTTGCTTATATGATGCAAGAGAAGTATCAAATGTCGATGATGGGAGAACTAAAATTCTTCCTAGGGCTTCAAATTCGACAACAACCAAATGGCATCTTCATATCTTAGGGGAAATACCTCAAGGACCGCCTGAAGAAATTTGGCATGAATGAAGCCAAGGGCTACAAGACTCCAATGCCTACAAATGGTCACATCTACACTCACGAAAATGTTAAAGATTTCGATCAGGAGGTATATCGCTCCATGATTGGGTCTTTATTGTACTTATGTGCATCTAGGCCACATATAATGCTTAGCGTTTGCATTTGCGCCCGATTGCAAGTGGCACCAAAGGAGTCGCATCACCTTGCTGTGAAGCGAATACTTAGATATCTGGCTCACACCACAATGCTAGGATTATGGTATCCAAAGGGTTCGAAGTTTGAGCTGATTGGCTATTCAGATTCTGACTTCGCTGGCGACAGAGTTGATCGCAAGTCTACATCAAGCACTTGTCACTTTCTTGGACGATCTCTTATATGTTGGTCTTCGAAGAAGCAGAACTGTGTTTCGCTCTCCACTGCCGAAGCCGAATACATTGCTGCTGGCGCATGCTGCACTCAACTTCTCCGGATGAAGCAAACCCTAAAGGACTACGACAACAACCTGAACATGTACCTCTGTACTGCGACAATGAGAGTGCAGTCAAGATCTCCTAAAACCCCGTCAACACTTGAAGATGAAGCACATTCAGATACGACATCATTTTCTTCAGGATCACATGATGAAGGGCGACATCAACATCAAGCATGCTGACACTGAAGATCAACTAGCAGATATCTTCACGAAGCCTTTGGATGAGAAGAGGTTTTGCAAGTTGCGGTGTGAGCTAAATATATTAGAATCCTCAAATGTCCTTTGAATGGGTAGACATCCTAACGCTTATGCATGTTGATGCATTTTATGCACGACACACGATGTAACGTATGTCTTCAATTCATGAAGATTTACAATCTGAGTGTGAATACATTAACAAAGAATATGACTTCAGACCGCCACGATAATTGTGCGTCGTGTCTGGTTCAAACATTCTTATACGGTGGGTAACACCACCAACCAAACTCGAAGACATTGATTTTGTCTCATCTTCTTCACATATCTTCAAGAGTTGGATGTCTTCAGAATAGAACTTTATTGTTTGCACGTGTGTTTTTGTTGAAAATATTTGGAGATCTACATTTGGATTAGAGCTTTGTCCTATACAACATTTGTCCTATAGCTTTGTCTTCAACCTTTTCCTAGGCAAATGTGATCGGACCCGGCATTCTCTTCTGTTCTTACCTCGCCTAAATCTGTTCTAATCCAGTCATATGCATTTTTTGTTGACACGTGTTGACTATCTTCACTGTGTCCTTGTCATTCGAAGACAATCAACCACTTATTTAATTCTAAAATCGCAACTGTCTTCGTGTTTTGAGCAACAACCCCCGTGCCGCCGCTTTGATTGTGGTAGTGGGTTGTCAGGTGGGTTGCATCAATGCCACGTGTCCACTTAAACTGAGGAGTCAGGGGCATATCCGTCCAACCGGTTCGGATGTTTCCACCCCTTATAAATACAACTACCCCTTCCATTATTACCTTCCTCCTCCTTCTCCACCCACGTGCTCAAACCCTAGCGCCGTTGCTGCAATCCATCACCATCGGAGAAGAAGGGCTTAGCTTCTAGACCTTCTCCGTCGACGTACTCATGCCAGCCGTGTAAATCTCCTTCACACTGCCGCCGTATCTGTCTGCCTCCACCAAGTTAGGGTGAGGCAGATCGAACATCTCGGCCTCTCCGCCTCGTCGAGCTGTTCATCACGTTCTTCATTGCGGTAAATAAAAAGTTATTTCTACCACATGCTTTGATATGAAATTCTTACTGAAAACAGTCGGTTGTTGTTTCTTCACTTTCCACTAAACCACATCTAGATCTAGATCTCTATTTGGCCAATACTTTCACTTTTTGATCTAAAGATTGGTTTGATTCCTCACTTGTACGAATCCTTGGACTTGTACAAATCTGAAATCACCATATATTCTATAAAAGTGAATGACTTCGGTAAAAGGTCAATGTCTTCAAAACTTTGTGTTATCTTGAAAATCTTCTGAGAATGCATATGACCTCTCCACTTCCCTCGCGTCTCTAACTCTTTCAGAGGTACATGTCCGCAACAAAATTTCTTGGATCTCATAGTCTGAATTCAGTTACAGACTTTTTGTAGATACATGTGGAATCTCCTAGTGCGTGTTTGTATTTGCGCACCCGTGTGAAGCATTTGTCGAAGCCAATGGCGGATGATAAACCAGTCAAGAAGGGAGGGAAGCAGAGATGCAAGAATACTACTAAAGATCTTCCTCTAGATCTATATGAGCAATACAAGTCTGATAAGGAAGAGTCATATCGCCAACGCAAGAATCGTATCCATTGGATTTGAAGATATTGGAGTGTGGAGTGGTTTCACTACTTCTTTGTGACTGACGAGTATGCTGAGAAGTGTGCTGAGAAAGCACCCTGGACTGACATCATCTACAGAAATCTTCATCCGAAGACTAAGGCTGATGCTATCAAGGTGGGATTCTACCCATGCATGTTTAGGCCCCCAATGCCCGAAAATCCTCATCCATCAAGCATTCTTGGCTTCCCAGAACGCACAGAGTCGGACTCTGATGAAGAAGAGGAAGATAATCCTCCAGAACCACAACCCAAGCCTTTGAAGCCAGCTGCTAAAGACACTGCAACAACTGAAGTCTTTGCTCATGAAGACATTGGTCCTGAAGACAATGTTGAGCCTGATCATGTTCCCATAGGTGGATGCCCCAATGGTTTCCTCCCCACAACAAACTAGTGAATTTGTGGACATTGGGACTCCTCTCCAGCTTGAAGTACCTAAATCTGAGCCCGGTACACCATCACCTCCTTTCTTCCCACAAGTGTCAACCTCACTAGAATCTCCGTTTGCTCCAGTGGAGATTGAAACCACCACTAGCACTTCCCCACTCAAACGTCTTTGTCGAGGACCTCAAGCTCTCATGTCTCCTGTCTCTGAAGACGAAGTATGAGTTTCGTCAATTGCACCAGTCAAAGAAGTGTTGAGGATTGAAGATGTTCCTCCCAGCCAATCTGCACCAGAAGGCATGATAGCCGAAGACATTACTGCCGATGCCACCATGGGCGAAGCCAATGCCCCATCCCTTGATGGACCTCCTGTCCGTGCCATGCCATCCACTGAAGACAATGAAGATAACATTATGATGGATCAAAATCAGGAAGGAGAGATGGTTCCTACAAGATGGCCTCGCCTTGTTGCACCACCAAGGATGGACCCTCAGTATGAGTTCAACCTAGATCGCCGCCCCACTGTCATGAACCCAATGCCTCGTCTTCCATGTCTTCCACAGTGTGGACCAACCAGACCCACTGTCTTCAAGCTTGAAAGGTTCAGGCTAAACAACACCTTTTTTTTTGACTCCGACCGCAATCCATACAAGCGTGAAAGAATACAGTCTGATAGGTTCTAGAGTGCTCCACAACGCCAGTACTACATGTGTGTGCTCTATGGTTAGAACAGGATCTTTCCCCACAGACATCTCAGCTTTGTAGCTATGAAAGGTCTTCCCTGTTTTGATCAGGCACTGGATTATCTTCGAGATGTGGGATTGCTTCCCTTCTGCACAGACCATGAAGACTGGAATGAGGAACTCATCCTCCAGTTCTATGCAACCCTTCACATCTCTGGCTTCAGTCGTGATTTGAACACTTGCCAGATGGACTTCATGATAAGGGATGAACATATCACTGCCTCACCATTGGAATTCTTTCCCGCAACACCACTTGCGGCCTCTAGTGAAGACTTGGATCCTCGCTCTGAAGCCTATGTGGCTACCACTCAAAGCCTATTCCATATGCGAGAACCCAACATGACTGAGATGCTCGCAATGATGAAGCCTTTGGCCTGAGATGTAGAATTGCCCACTTCATTCTTCGTGGACGATCTTCAGTACTTGCCCAAGAATCTCTAGCACATTCTTTGGCACACCATTTGGCCGATTAAAGGGCACAACTCCTCTCTAAAGATTGAAGGGCCTCTGAAGACATTGCTCTACAACACTGTGTATGGCATCAGGTTCAATCTTCAAGACTTGTACCTTCGTAACCTTGCTGCAAATGGTTTCAATGTCCTCAAGGCAAAGATTTATGCTCCCTGGATCATGCTCTTCATCAAGTACAGAGCCAACACCAGGTTTCTTCCTTCTGCTCGCAACCATGGCATTTATCTTCCAGATATTGAAGTTGTGCAAGCAGATCTGTATCCATCCGAGAGCAAGAATCCAATTGTTGAAGGCACTAGTGGCACTGCTGATGTTGAGGGTCTTCACATTCCTTCTGATCCATCAAGGGCAAGATTAATTGGTGCTCTTCAACAAGCAAGATCCGGTGCTACCAACATTGAAGCCACTGCCAGCACCCTGCCACGTCAACACCTGCCCAAAAGAGAGCATGCTCTCACTGATCGTGAACTTCTCATTTCACTGATTCAGAAGCAAGATAGACATCATGAGTGGACTTGACTCCAGATGCAGTTTGTTGTGCAAGACCTCAACCATGTTCGCAATCTGGCCACCAAAAATGCCTTCGTTGCCTATGAAACCAGTCATCGCTCATGGAGGACCTTGACAATGCTGGCACCTGAGGAGGAGCTTCATGAAGATGGATATCATCCACGCTACAGATTTGGTGCACCACCTCCCAGCACGAAGAAGTGCCCCAAGACTCCATCGCTCAAAGATAGTGACTTCTCCTCGTCAGCTCCTTCCACCAACATCCAGCTTGCAGATGAAGCTAATGATGCAACTTCTCTGCCTCCATCGACTCAGCATCGTGACACTGCACCAAGCTTCACTGCACCAGGATCCCAAGACTCCACTGCACCGTCTTCAACAACACCTGCTGGGGATGAGTACTTCTCAATGTCTTCATTCCTTTTTGGTCATTCGATGACAAAAGGGGGAGAAGCATTGGGTGATAGTCTTCAAACGGATCTACTAATAAGGTCTCGATGTTATTTTTTGCTAAGTTTACAACTCTCGTTTCTGAACATTTGCTGTTTTGGATTGTAAAACTTAAGTCCTGATGGACGTCTACACTTTATGTTTACCATACTCTTTGGCGCTTCTTCAGGTTATTTTATGCGCCCGAAGTCATTCTGCAGACATCCATTTTTCATTATGCATTTCATTACCTTCGACATATCTGTTAATGCATAGTGATTAGATTACAAGATATACAAGGAGATCTCCACAAACTACAACCTGCCATGTGCACTTGCATTCAAAGCAAAATCTTCATATTTACATCTTCAGGGGGAGATCTCTATATCCTGTAATCAAAATCTTCATAACCTTATCTTTACATATATTAATCCCCGTTGAAAACTTCAACCAGTTTGTCATCAATCACCAAAAAGGGGGAGATTGTAAGTGCATCTAGTGGCACCCTTATTTGGTTTTGGAGTATTAAAGACAAACGTGGTTGAGGGACTAATGTGTTTGTGAGAGTTCACAGGTTAACACACAGAGAATGTAACAGGCCGAGACCGACGCTCCAGAAGATTCCCGTTTTATTTCCATTATCATCATGAGCTTCATTTGGTTGTCGCATTCATCATCGCACCATTCGCATCATCTGCATAGCATCATCATCATTTTTTTTCAAAACTTGCATCCGTCATAGTTGCCGGTTCTCTCCGTTCGTGTCGTCGACCGTTCCGAGACCAACCACACACGCCCGCGCCCGCGGCAACACAAAATAGTGTTTTTAAAAGTGTGTATAAAACTTTCTCGGATTGGGTCGAAAGTTGGCAAGCGGTTGTAATATATTGTAGGTATGACGCTTGGCAAATTTCATTGCAATCAGATGTCGTTTGATACCCCAACGTTCAACTATAGCGTCGCCGTCATCTATTAATTAGCGGACATTTTTGGTGTTTAAAAAAATCGTGTCATAGGCCACCATTTCCCTGTCATCTTAGCGCATACCCCCTCTCCACAGCCCACCATAGCCCCTCCGCTTCCGGACCGTCGGATCGAGATCCAAAGGTCCGAAAACGGAGCAAAACCCCCTATTCTAGCCTCCTTTTCCTATTTAAACACCTACCCTACCCCTAATGGAACCCCGCACCCTCTTGTCCAGCCGCCAGCGCCAACCGTCCAACCAAGCAACTCCTCCATCCATCCCGCACCAAACCATCCACCCCCAGTGCTGATCTGGACTATCGGATCCCAGATCCAACAGCCAGAGAGCCTCCCCACAGCCTCCCAGATTCACCCCGGTCGTGCCCCATTCCAGATCGAGAGGAGCTCGATCTCGAGCTCTCTCTCGTCTAGCGCCGCCCCTGCCTCGACCTCGTAACCACCTCGCTGGACTGGGCGCCGCCGGTGACCCGAGGGGACCTTCGCCTAGGCCAGTTCCTTGCCTCCCCGTGCCCTATCCTCCTCCCGTTCTGCTCTCTCTCCCTAACCTCTCTCTGTCCCTCTAAACCAGGAGCTCCTCGACCATGGCCACTGTCTTGAGGTCCCTCTGCACCGGATACAGTCTCCCTTCATCGGAGAACACCATCTTGCGCCTAGATCCATCGGTTCTGACCCCGATCCGCGACTCTCGGAGCTCCAAGCCGTCGTCGTTGCTGCCTCGTAGCGTCGCCATGGCCTCCTGGTCCTCTGCTTCGAGCGTGAGGGAGGGCATGCTGCGCCTGTTGACCGATCGCCAGCCTCCCCGTCGTGTGCCAGGTGGGCCACACATGAGCCATTAGCTAGGGCTAAGCCATGCCTTGCCAGCCAACCTGCTCCACCCAGCCACACCGATGGGCCCGAAGCCCATGGGTGAGCTCCCTCGCCGCCCCTGCTATCTCTTGCATGCGGGCGCTATTTTGTATATTGCGCCCACACCTTGTCAGCCCAGTTCATACTAGATTCGGACCGCGATTTTTTTCTGTCTTGCTAATTTAGTAATTATTCAGGGATTACTGTTTTTACAAAAAAACCTAGTTCATACATTTAATAACTTTCAAACTGTGCATCATACGTAATGACTTTATGTATGTAAAATGTGTAGAATTTCGTGTAGATTCACAATATTCATTTTTAACACATGTTTAAAATATTTAAACTTGCTATTTGCTTTAATTTGCGTAAATGCCATGTTAAAATGATTTATTTAATAACTAATTAACCGTAGCTCCATTTAAAATGTTTTATATATGTACCTTGACCAGAAAAATATGTAGAATAACGTGGTGCACTTTATTTTGCTGTTTAACAACTCTAAAATATGTTTAATACAGATCTGGACCAAATTCATGGCATATGGGGACGTTTAGGAAGTGTTATATGTTACTTTTGGCCTAATTAAAAATGCCTAGATGTTGTAGTTGTTTATGCTTCAACTGTTTCCATGTTAATCAACATTTAACATTGATGAGTACCTAAGCAAGAGTGAACTAAATATTTGAACGTGGAGTTTCGTCAATATGCAACTTGTTGCATATTGAGCTTCACTTAATGTGTAGAGGTTGATTGTTGTGTTTTGTCATGTCTTGCATAATTAAACAGAACATGCATAATATTTGTTTGCACATCATGTCATGTATATGTTTGTGGTGTTGATTGTGTTGATTGTTGTTTCCGGATTGCTTATTCTCGATAGAGTTCCGAAAGCGTTTGGAGTGTGAGGACTCGTTCGACTACGTTGTCTCGTCTTCTTCATGGTATTCGTTGTTGTTCCAAGCGGGATCTCAGGCAAGATGATCATTTCCCTGAATACCACTACTATCATTGCCATGGTAGTTGTCTCACTTCTATCGTTGTGTCTCATTACCTATCACTTGTTTGTCAGCCTTCCAACATTGCCATGATAAGCTTCTAACACGTCCACATCCCAACAAACCTTTGTTTCGCTATGTTACCGTTTGCTCAGCCCTTCTTATAGCCTTTCTAGCTGTAGGTGCAATTGCTTCCACATGACAACATGGACATTTTTGATATCACAAAATTATTGATATTTAATTTAATGCACATATATACTTGGTAAAAGGTGGAAGGTTTGGCCTTTTCCTCGGTGTTTTGTTCCACTTTTGCCGCCCCTATTTACTTGTGTATCAGTGTTATGTTCCATATCAAGCACTCCTAACATGTTTGGGGTTGTTATGGGGACCACCTTGGTTTTCGTTTTAGGATAAAACTTGTCTGGCAAGGCCCAACATTGGTAGTACATTTTCCTAATAATAACTAAAAATGCATAGGGACCCGCCAGCACCCGTGGATAATTTAATCAACAACCCGGGCTAGTGCTCCTCATGAGTGTTGGTCCAAAATGGGCAGACTGTGGGGCCACAGTGGGGCAACCCGGGGTTTGGTTTTACTCGTAGGCTTTCCCATCTGGTAGTGCCCCGAGAACGAGATACGCGCGGCTCCTATCGTGATCTGACCTGCCGAGCGGCAATGCTGGATTTATTTTACCTTTCTCGAACGTCTTGTGCAAGGAATTCCGAGAATACTTCGGGCTATCTCGAGATTGCACATTTCCAACGGAATTGCTTAGGAAATCATGGGATTCGTGGTCGACGTTATTCCCAAGGGGTTTGTAATTTATGATGGATGAGTTGGAGCACCCTTGCAGGGTTAAATCTTTTGGAAATCCGTGCCCGCGTTTATTTGGCAACTTGGAAACTTTGTTTAACACCCGGTCATAGCAAACTTGAAGTAAACTCAAATAAAATACACCAACTGTGTGCGTAACCATGACTATCTCTTCTCGTGAGTCCTTATCTGAGAGAGAACACGATGGGGTTATATTTGACGTAAGTAGGTGTTCAGGATCACTTAGTGATCATTATTAGTTCATGTTCATTATGTGTAGACCACCCACTTTACTTTCTGTATTCGTAAGTTAGCCACTCAAATAAATGCTTAGTTGCTTGCTGCAGCCTCACCACTTAACCATACCTCACCCATTAAGCTTTAATAGTCTTGATACCCTTGGAAATGAGATTGTTGAGTTCCTGTGGCTCACAGATTACTATAACAATAGTTGCAGGTACAGGTAATGCGATACTCGAACGTGAGCGCAATGCTTGTTTGATTTGGAGTTCTTCTTCTTCTTCTTCTTCATTGATCTAGGATGGTTCCAGGCGGCAGCCTGGGATAGCAAGGATGGATGTCATTTTATCATTTGGTTTCGTCCGTAGTCGGACCCTACTCTTATGTATGATGTTTGAATATGTTGTTGTATTGATGTGACCTTGATGTAGCTTTTGGCGAGTGTAAGCCAATTCCATATACTCATCTCTTCTGTACATGTACTTGTAATGATATCCATTCTTGCGAAACAACGAGATGCGCTTCTATCCCTATCGAGGCCCACGAGCCAAAATAAGGATAGGATCGCATCTTGGGCCTTACAGAGAAGTCCCTGGAGATTCGGTTTAGCCATCGAAGACGACCCTGAAAAATGTTCGAAGACATTGATGACGGCTGAAGCCATTGGTGGTATGCAAAGACATTCATCCGAAGAAAATGAAACACAAAGACAAAGACTTTTGGTAGTTTTGTTTCTTCTTTCCCGAGTCATAGGAACCATCGTACTGTTAAGTGGGGTCCATGTGATCGAAGTCAGATGCTGACGTGATAGAGTATTTGAGCATCAATGAAGACTTTTTGTTCTGAGAGAACTGAAGACTTATTACACTTGAAGACTGTGATCCTTTAGATGGTTAGGCATCTGGGTCTAGAGCATCCAAAAGTCATTGTGGACTGCCGGGTGACCAAGTTTGTACGGGTTTCGGAAGTCTCCCCTGAAGACTTACCTGAGTGATTGAGCGTTGTCTAAGTGACTTCATATCAAGGGGAATATGGTGAATACGAGGTCTTCTGAGTTGAGTCACAGCCTCCCTAACCAGACGTACAATTGTCATATCAACTGGAACTGGTCCAACAAATCATGTGTCTTCGTCAAGCAACTGGTTCTATCCTTCACTCTCTTGCATTCCTATTCTGAATCGTGAAGTCGTTGCTTGTACGTTGCTTGAAGACTTTCTCCGAAGACATTGAGATCCACTGTCTATCTTCATACTATCTAAGTTTGTCTTCAACTCATCTTAGTATGCATGATGATGATGCCTGATTTGTCTATACGTCTTCATTGTGTTGCATGCCTAGACTAGACTCTTGATTATTATCCCTACCCGATCCTTGTTACGTTTCCGCATTATTCGAATACATCCATTGTTTCGAAGATTTTTATAAAAATCACCTATTCACCCCCCTCTGGTCAATAACTAGCACTTTCACTCAGGTACTTCAACCAAGCCAACGACTAAGCGGAGAAGCATGACAAGGGTGAGGCGCAGAGAGAGTACAATGGCGATGACAAGGTGAGCAGTAAGGCCGCACACGCCCCCGATGCCGGCGGACTGGGGTTGGTGCCTTCCGATTTTCCGCTCGCCAAGGACAAGGGCGACGCCAACAAGGCCGCCAATCAAGGAAAGGATGAGGGGTTTCTTGTCTGCCATCATAGGTACGTAGGTACATAGAGAAATTTCTTCCATATATATTGTGTTCGATTCCGATTGGTTGATCACTAATTTTCAACAGTTGCGTTCTTGTACTATTGTAGTAGCGACAAGGACTCAGGGCCCTGAACTTGATGGATAAGGATGGTCGACTGTCCTAGGTAACCAACTCCTATATGAACCATGCATCCTCTCCGACCAGTGACAATTGGGGCTTCATAAAATTCATCGAGAAATCCAAGATTAAGGGCTCGTTGTTCCTTGAGAATGACTGCCTAACTAGCAAGTTCATGCTGACTCTCATGAAAGATTTCCGCCGTCAAATCTGCA
The DNA here is from genome assembly GCA_022496015.1 of Hordeum marinum. NCBI lineage: Eukaryota > Viridiplantae > Streptophyta > Magnoliopsida > Poales > Poaceae > Hordeum > Hordeum marinum. Next base: position 177,101,306 of record CM039677.1, read on the forward strand.
CCAACATTTTGAGGACATGTTGCATGAAGAACAAGGTATGGATGCAAACCTCCATTAACCACTAGACCTGTAGGTTTAGATTAATCACACATATTCAGTTGACCATCAGGAGGGCAGTTTAGATTAATCAGCGACACTAACTTCATATAAATGTACCATTGTTGCACCCTTGAGCAAGCCTCCACTACAGACTATACTAATAAACTTTTGCTAATGAGGGGTAATTTGGCAACATATATTCTTAGCCAATGGCCTGTAACCTTTTGCTTGAGATTTCTTGGAAAGTGTGTTGCTATTACCAAAATCTCTTTCATATTTGTTTCATCAATCTCTAATTGCTATTTATTTGTAATATTAAATTATATGGGTTGGAGGCTTATTTCTTTCAAATTCAAAATGTTGGAGGCTTTTGTGCTAATGAATCATATCACTGTTAGTTCTTATCTGGAGATATTTTTCCGCTTTGAGGAACATGAAGTTCCTTAACTTTTGCTTTGAAAAACTGAAGGACCTGACAGAACCTACTATTAAGGAAGCATTTGGTAAATGTTTTATTATATTTCTTATAACGCACAGTAAGACATGGGTTCTCATGCAATTTGGCGTTGTTCTTTCTGAGGCTATCCTTATTTAGCATCATAAACCTCTAAAGAGCACTTGTGTGGACCCTACATCATCACGACTCCTCTTGTATTACATGGGCTTATGGTGGTATGTAATAATAAATTCTCCTGGCGATTGTGCAAACTTATTTTTCACACTAATTATGCATTTAGTAGTCCATATTTACAAGAATTGTCATTAATACAAAAAGCAAACTAGATGCCTAATGAGCAATGAGATATTTTTATAAGTAGAGCTACATGAACAACCCCTCCTTTCATGATGTGCTACATTTTTTATCGAAAGGAATGTTGAACTTTTCTGTTGGAAAGGGAGTTTAGATTTTTTTTGTTATTAAATATGGGTTCAGACTTGATGAATGCTTGTTCTAGAAAGAAAGTTAGTGAATTGATATCAACTAAAGAAGTCTCCTCTTTATACAAGAGGCAATGGCTACCTTTTAGCACCTCAAAACATGAATTGTTCGAGTTCTTTTGTTAATATGAGAAAGTTTCTTTGCAAGATGTTATGAATGGTTGCCTGAAATACTCCTCACGCACATTGCAGGTGAAGTTTATCAGTGCCCGGTACGTGTCGGTACTAGAAAGTGCCACCTGAGACTACTTTGCTCGACAGTACCATCACGATAAATTTGGAAATTGTGTACAACCAACCCTACTTTCCAGATTGCACTTTCCTCACTAGGTTTAATTCTTAATACTACCTCAATGAGGGAAATTTTTAGTTTGGGATGCATACTGCAGGTTCTATTACTGTTGTGGTACACTATGCTTACTTCATGTGTTACTTTATTTTCTTCTTATGCAATTTATCCAATTAAGCAAATGTCACAGCACCATATATTGTTAATCTGCATTGTTACCATAGACCATGGAGTAAGTTAAATCTTTTTTGTGCCGTGAAAACATGCATTGCAAGCATGCCTTGCGTGGGTGGAACTGTGGAAGGACTGGTGTAAGAGCTTTTGCGCGTCATCATGTGTGATTGCGACAATCACTCTACCTATGAGGCTACAAGCACCACGAGAAAGTAACTAGGATATTTGGAAGAGGTCAGTAATAATATAAAATGGTTCTAACTTGACACACGAGTGGCAATATGAAGATGGTCCATTTTGACACGTGAAGACTAGACTTTGATCATGTGACATGATTACGTGCATTGCACGTGCAAGATTACTAGTTATGATATAATTCTTATGCATTTTCTCTCCGAATGTGCAAGGTACATCACAAAGAAGGAAATCACCGGAAACTGAAATTCTGAACCCGAAAACCAAGAAAATGGCAGAAAATTCACTGGACTCCAAATAACCTGAAACTTCACGGGGAATATTGATGGAATATATAAGAATTATCCGGCCAAAAATATACCAAAGGGGGCTACCTGGTGGCCACGAGCCAACAGGGTGCGTCCACCCCCTGGTCGTGCCCTGTTGCCTCGTGGGGGCCCAACAAGTCTCCCGACCCCCTCTTCTACTACATGGTGTGTTTTGACCTAGAAAAAATCATAAGAATACCTTCGGGATGAAGCACCACCGTCTCGAGACTGAAATCTGGGCAAAGGCCCTTTTGCTCTCCGGCAGAGAGATTCTATCGGGGAAATTTCTCTCCAGGAGGGGGGGGGGGGGGTCAAAGCCATCGTCATCACCAACGCTTCCTCCTTCATGGGTGGACCAATATTCATCAACATATTCACCATCACCATCTCATATCAAACCCTAATTCATCTCTTGTATTCAATCTTTGTCTCAAAACCTTAGATTGGTAACCGGGGGTTGCTAGTAGTGTTGATTACATCTTGTAGTTGATGCTTGTTGGTTTACTTGGTGGAAGATATTATGTTCAAATCCTTGATCACCATTATTATACCTCTGATCTTGAACATGTTGATGAGGTGTGAGTATTTAATATTGTTCCTGAGGACATGGGAGAAGGCTTGTTATAAGTAATCATGTGAAGTTGGTATTCGTTCGATATTTTGATGATATGTATGTTGTTGCTTCTCTTAGTGGTGTCGTGTGAACATCGACTACACGAAACTTCACCATGTTATGGGCCTAAGTGAAGGCATTGTGGGGTAACAAGTAGATGACGGGTTGCGAGAGTGAAAGAAACTTAAACCCCAGTTTATGCGTTGCTTCATAAGGGGCTGATTTGGATCCACATGTTTCATGCTATGGTTAGATTTATCTTAATTCTTCTTTTCATACTTACAGATGCTTGCGAGAGAGGGTAATCATAAGTGGTTTGCTTGTTCAAGTAAGAACATCACCTTAGCACCGGTCCACCCACACACCAAATTATCAAAGTAGCGAATGCGAATCAACTCAACATGATGAACATGACTAGACAATAATTCCAATATGTCCTCGGGAGCGTTTGCTTTATATAAGAGTACTTTATGGCATGGCCTTTCCTATAAAAAGGACTAGGCTACCTTGCTGCACACTTGCTACAATTGTTACTTGTCACTTGTTACGAATTATCTTGCTACAAAACTATCTATCACTGTTACTTACAGAACTTGTAGAGAATACCTTGCTAAAAACCGCTTGTCATATCCTTCTGCTCCTTGTCGGGTTCGACACTCTTACTTATCGGAAGGACTACGATTGATCGCCTATATTTGTGGGTCATCAAGACTCTTTTTTGGCGCCGTTGCCGGGGAGTGAAGTGCCTTCGGTGGGAAACTAGTAAGGAATTTTCTATATGTGCTAAAATTTACTTTTGCTTGTTAGTATGGACGGTCACTCTTTGAGTGGCTTGTTCGGGGCATCTTCACCTCGAACAGAAGTTGAAAAGGTTGTCTCTCAACCTACTGAACCTACTAAAAAGGAGTGTGCACCCTCTCTCCCTAGCAGGATGCCCATACGACGGAGGTCGTGAACGAGTTCATCGTGGGACCACACCACCGGCCCCACAACGGCTCCGGCTTCTGGACTCCTTTGCGAGGGTGATGGTGGACGGCGATCCCTTGGGTCTATGGCTGCAGGCGGATGACTGGTACAACGGTCCCTACTGGGTGGTGGTGAAGTCACCCCCTGGGTTCATGTTCCTGGCTTAGAGGTGGAAGTCGTTCGCCCGCTCCCATGATCTGAAGCGCGGGTAGGTCGTGCAGTTCAGGTACAACAAAGCGGAAACCCTCTTCATTAAGTTCTTTGGGCTCGGCTGTAGCCATGTGGAGGGCTACGCGGAGAGCGATTGCAGAAGTGGCTCCGACTCCTCTGCCAGGAGAAAAAGTGATGGAAGCCCCCTGTGGGGACCCCGACTCATAAGTCGTGACCACAGAATGCACGTGTACAGTGATCCTAGAGATCAATGCTCACTGAACACACAAAATCTGAATAACAAGAGTACTACAACCATGCATACCATCTTAGAAAAATAAAGACCATCAAGTTCAAGTCTTGGATATATAGGGCCATGAAGGCCAAACAACAAACATAAACTAGCAGCAGAAATCTTGATTAAAAGCGTGAACCCATGTCATCTTCCTTAACCCTACACGCATTCTGACTGGGAAGCGTCCTAGTTCGCATGTTCGTCACCAACGAACTCTTCACCATATTCCCGCTCTTCCATGTTCGCATGACCAATTAAATAACTAGTGGAAAGACAATGAGTACTTTGTATGTACTCGCAAGCAACCCATGTTTTGGAACAAGGTATAACAATGCATGATATAGCACTAAGTAGGTAAGTTTGCGAAAAGCTAATTTTGAGTGCAATGACATGATCAATTAACTAGTGAAAGCATGCATCATGAGGTAGTAGGTATCCATGTGAACAGGTACAGATATAAATATAAATAGGGGTTGAACATCTCATGTTCAATCATCACGCCAAGTCATTGGACTGAGCTCAACCATCAACCTTGTCACACACACACACACACCAAGTTTGTAAACAATGGACGTAGCCCAAGAGCGGTTATCCAATTGTCCTTGACTGTGGACACGACTATTTGGTACATATCCAACATATCTATAATTTTTGATTGTTCCATGCTATTATATTATCTATTTTGGATGTTTTATATGCATTAATATGCTATTTTATATTATTTTTTGGAGTAACCTATTAATCTAGAGCCTAGTGCTATGTTTTTGAGATTTGCAGATAAAGAGTATTAAACGGAGTCCAAACGGAATAAAACCTTCGGAAGGAATTTTTCTGGAACAAAAGGAAACTATGAGACTTGAGAACCAAGGCAGAGGAGCCACCATGGGGCCACAAGCCCTAGGGCCACGCCCAGGGGGGTAGGGCGCGCCGGACAGGCTTGTGGGCCCACAGCAGCTCCCCTAACCCTAATCTTCAGCCTATAAATTCCCAAATATTCCATCATTATCAGAACAAGCCATGAAAACACTTTTCCGCCGCTAGAAGCCTCCGTTCCCGAGAGATCCAATCTTGGAGCCTTTTCCGATAATTTGTCGGAGGGGGATTCGATCACGGAGGGCATCTACATCAACTCCATTGCCCCTCTGATGATGCGTGAGCAGTTCACCACAGACCTTCGGGTCCATAGCTAGTATCTAGATGGCTTGTTCTCTTTCTTTGCTCTTCAATACGATGTTCTTCATGATCTTCATGGAGATCTATCCGATGTAATACTCTTTTGCGGTGTGTTTGTCGAGATCCGATGAATTGTGGGTTTATGTTCAGATTATCCATGAATATTATTTGAGTCTTTCCTGAATTCTTATATGCATGATTTCACATCTTTGCAAGTCTCTTCGAGTTATTGGTTTGGCTTGGCCAACTAGATTGGTATTCTTGCAATGGGATAAATGCTTAGTTTTGGGTTTAATCTTGCGGTGTCCTCACCCAGTGACAAAGTAGGGGTAGCGAGGCACGTATTGTATTGTTTCCATCAAGGATAACAAGATGGGGTTTTCATCATATTGCTTGATTTTATCCCTCTACATCATATCATCTTACCTAATGTGTTACTCTGTTCTTCATGAACTTAATACTCTAGATGCAGGCAGGAGTCGGTCGATGTGTGGAGTAATAATAGTAGATGCAGAATCGTTTTGGTCTACTTGACACAGACTTGATGCCTATATGCATAATCATTGCCTTAGATATCTTCATAATTATTCTCTTTTTTATCAATTGCTCGACAGAAATTTGTTCACCCAGCGTAATACTTGCTATCATGAGAGAAGCCTCTAGTGAAACCTATGCCCCCCGGGTCTATTTTCCATCTTATACTTTCAGATCTAAAACCAAAAATACCAAAAGTACTTTGCTGCATTACTTTTACCTATTGTTTTACTTTCCGTTTAAGCAATCTATCTCTATCAGATCTCATCCTTCAAGTAACCTTAAAGGGATTGACAACCCCTTTATTGCGTTGGGTGCAAGAGTTTGATTCTTTGTGTAGGTACACGTATTGTGGACTTGCTTTTATCTCCTACTGGATTGATACCTTGGTTCTCAACAACTGAGGGAAATACTTATCTACTTTGCTGCTTCAATCGTTCCTCTTCACGGAAACCAACGCATGCTCGAGAAGTAGCAAGAAGGATTTCTGGCGCCGTTGCCGGGGAGATCTACATCAAGCCTACCAAGTACCTATTACAAACTCATCTCTTGCATTTACATTATTTTCCATTTGCCTCTCGTTTTCCTCTCCCCCACTTCTAAAATGATTTTCAGAAAATACCAAAAAGGTTTGCCTTTTTATTCGCCCTTTTTCGTTCATCTTTTTGTTTGCTCGCTTGTGTGTTAGACCGCTCAAACTCATGGCTAGCCTTGATACTATCTCTATTACTCCCGAGAACGAAGTTCCTAACTTTAAGCAAAGGGAGGAAGAAAACTTAAAGGATGCTTGGTATAGAATTTGCAATGCTCAAAATAGATCTATTCGTAAGCAATCTACTACCGTTCTCCTTCGCAATTTTTATGTGGGTGTTTCTCATTGGAATAGGTATGTTTTGGATACCATTATGGGAGGAAATTTCTTGGGAAGCAATACTTTTGATTCCTATAATGCTATGATAAATTTGGTAGGTCCACCCCCTCTCATGGTTAATGAAACCATCTTAACTTTGGAACATGTTATGCGAAGGCAAGATATTATTGAAAATAAAGTTGCTACTATAGAGCTCATTGAAAACTTGGATAAAAAGAACCATAATAATATCACTCAATATGGATCTAAGGTAGGAGTTACCCTAAAAACCCTAAGGGAAAAGGAACCTATAGTTAATGAAAAATTGGACCAAGATTCCTCTAGAATAGGAAAGCTAGAGGACATTATTACCAACTTGGGTTCCAGTTTTGCCGCTGTTCAAACCACTCCTAAATTCCTCTTTCTAAGGCTGCCAAGTTTGTTTACATTCCCAAGAATAAGAGTGAATCCTCTAGTAAAGGGGACGAAGAACTTAAGATGATAAGTGTTCACCCTAACTTTAACAATATCGTTTGGGAACCGATTGCTACAAAAGAATTTCTTGACTTTTTGCCTAAAAGTATGGTTATCGATATAACTAAGGAACCTCTTGGATTCGAGGAAGTCTTCACAAAAGTTGCCAATACCAAAGATGACAATACCTAGATCTATTGCGTTTTGCCTAGCTAGAGGTGTTAAACAATAGCGCTTGTTGGGAGGCAACCCCATTTTATTTTTCTTTATGCTTTTTGCTTATGTTTTGGTGTGTTTGGAACATTATTACTTCTGTATTAATTGTGTTTTTGTGTTTTAATTAGTGTTTGAACCAAGTAAAACCTTTGGGGTGATCTATGGTAGTTGTTGATTTGATCCTGCTGAAAAACAGAAAATTTTGCGCTCAGTCCAGGAATTATCCAAAATTTTCACAGTGTCGAATTGATCTGAATTTGTTACAAAAGATTCATATAGAAATTTAAATGATTGTCCTAAGTTTTAAGAATTTTTAGAGTTCCATAAGTATTCAAAGTTTACAGATTGCTACAGACTATTCTGTTTTTGACAGATTCTGTTTTCTTTCTGTTGTTTGCTTATTTTGATGTATCTATGGTTCGTATCGGGGCGTATGAGTAATGGAAAAGTTAGAATACAGTAGGTATTACACAGATATAAATAAATAATGAGTTCACAACAGTACCTAAAGTGGTAATTTAATTTTCTTATACTAACGGATCTCATGAGTTTTCTGTTGAGTTTTGTGTTGTGAAGTTTTCCAGTTTTGGGTGAAGATTTGATGGACTATGGAGTAAAGAGTGGCAAGAGCCTAAGCTTGGGTATGCACAAGTCACCCCAAGTCATACTAAAGTATACCAAAAAGCCTAATCTTGGAGATGCCCCGGAAGGCATCCCCTCTTTCATCTTCAATCCATCGGTAAATTTACTTGAGGCTATATTTTTATTCACCGCATGATATGTGCTTTGCTTGGAGCGTCTTGTATGATATGAGTATTTGCTTTTTAGTTTGCCACAATAATCCTTGATGCACACATATTTTGATAGAGACACGCTGAATCGTGAATTTATTAGAATACTCTATGTGCTTCACTTATATCTTTTGTGCTAGGCAATGTTGCTCTAGTGCTTCACTTATATCTTTGTAGAGCATGGTGGTGTTACATTTTATAGAAATTATTGAACTCTAGTTCCTCACTTATATTATTTTGAGAGTTTATTAAAACAGCATGGTAATTTGTTTAGGTTATGAATTTAGTCCTAATATAATGGGCATCCAAGAGGGATATAGTAAAAACTTTCATATTAAGTGAATTAAAAACTATGAGAAGTTTGATTCCTTGCATATAGTTTTGAGATAATAGAGATGGTAATATGAGAGTCATGCTAGTGAGTAGTTGTGAATTGGGAGAGATACTTGTGTTAAAGCCCGTGATTCCCGTAGCATGCATGTATGGTGAACCGTTATGTAACAAAGTCGGAGCATGATTTGTTTAATGATTGTCGACCTTTGTGTGAGGGTCGGGAGCGCGTGATGGTTAACTCCTACCAACCTCTCCCCTAGGAGCATGCGTCTAATGCTTTGTTTTATAACTAATAGACTTTTGAAATAAGTATTTGAGTTCTTTATGACTAATGTTGAGTCCATGGATTATACGCACTCTCACCCTTCCATCTTAGCTAGCCTCTCTAGTACCGCGCAACTTTCGCCGGTACATCAAACCCTCCTTCCTCAAAACAACCACCATATATTCCTCAAAACATCCACCATAACTACCTATTATGGCATTTCCATAGCCATTCCGAGATATATTGCCATGCAACTTCCATCATGTAGTTTTTTATGACTTACATCATCACTTCATATTGCATATAGAGTCATATTTTGTCATAGGAATCGAGTTGTAATTTATTTTTATTTGAGTTATAAGTAAATAAAAGTGTGATGATTTTTCATTAATAGAGCATTGTCCCATGAGAGAAAAGGATGATGGAGGCTATGACTCCCTCACAAGTTAGCATGAGTATCCGGACTTTACAAAAAATAAAAGAGGCCAGCGAAGCCCAAACAAAATAAATAAAAGAGTTCAAAGAAGCCCACCAAAATAAAAAAATAAAAAATGAGAGAAAGAGAGAAGGGACAATTGCTTCTACCTTTTTCCACACTTGTGCTTCAAAGTAGCACCATGATCTTCATGATAGAGAGTCTCCAATTTTGTCACTTTCATATAACTAGTGGACATTCATTTTGCACGACCACTTAGTTTTCTTTGAGCTTTCATACACTTATAGCTCTAAGTGAATTTGTTGCATGGCAATCCCTACTCACTCACATTGATATCTATTGATGGGCATCTCCATAACCCGTTGATACGCCTAGTCGATGTGAGACTATCTTCTCCTTTTTCCCCTCGCACCTCCTCCATATTGTATTCCACCTATAATGCTGCATCCATGGCTCACACTCATGTATTGCGTGAGAGTTGAAAATGTTTGAGAACACCAAAAGTGTGAAACAATCGCTTGACTTGTTCATCGGGGTTGTGCATGATTAGACACTTTCTGTGGGGAAGATGGAGCATAGCCAGACCATATGATTTTGTAGGGATAACTTTCTAAGACCATGTTATTTCGAAAGGACACAACTATCTTGTTGGTGTGCTCGAAGTATTACTGTTTTTATGTCAATATTAGACTATTGTTTTGAATCTTACGGTTGAATATTCATGCCACAATAAAGAATATTACATGGATAAATATGTTAGGCAGCATTCCACATCAAAAATTCTGTTTTTATCATTTACCTACTTGAGGACGAGCAGGAATTAAGCTTGGGGATGCTGATACGTCTCCAACGTATCTGTAATTTTTGATTGTTCCATGCTATTATATTATCTGTTTTGGATGTTTATATGCATCAATATGCTATTTTATATTATTTTTGAGACTAACATATTAATCTAGAGCCTAGTGCCAGTTTTTGTTTTTCCCTTGTTTTTGAGATTTGCAGATAAGAAATATTAAATGGAGTCCAAACGTAATAAAACCTTCAGATGGAATTTTTCTGGAACAAAAGGAAACTACGAGACTTGAGAACCAAGGCAGAGGATCCACCATGGGGCCACAAGCCCTAGGGCTGCGCCTAGGGGGTAGGGCGCGCCGGGCAGGCTTGTGGGCCCACGACAGCTCCCCTAACCCTAATCTTTGATCTATAAATTCCCAAATATTCCATCATTATGAGAACAAGCCTCGAAAACACTTTTCCGCTGCCAGAAGCCGCCGTTCCCGAGAGATCCAATCTTGGAGCCTTTTTCGGTAATCTGCCGGAGGGGGATTCGATCACGGAGGGCATCTACATCAACTGCATTGCCCCTCCGATGATGCGTGAGTAGTTCACCACGGACCTTCAGGTCCATAGCTAGTAGCTAGATGGCTTCTTCTCTCTCTTTTCTCTTCAATACCATGTTCTTCATGATCTTCATGGAGATCTATCCAATGTAATACTCTTTTGCAGTGTGTTTGTCGAGATCCGATGAATTGTGGGTTTATGTTCAGATTATCCACGGATATTATTTGAGTCTTTCCTGAATTCTTATATGCATGATTTCATATCTTTGCAAGTCTCTTCGAGTTATTGGTTTGGTTTGGCCAACTAGATTGGTAATTCTTGCAATGGGAGAAGTCCTTAGTTTTGGGTTCAATCTTGCGGTTTCCGCACCTAATGACATAGTAGGGGTAGCAAGGCACATACTGTATTGTTGCCATTAAGGATAACAAGATGGGGTTTTCATCATATTGCTTGAGTTTATCCCTCTACATCATGTCATCTTAGCTAATGCATTACTCTGTTCTTCGTGAACTTAATACTCTAGATGCAGGCAAGAGTTGGGCGATGTGTGGAGTAATAGTAGTAGATGCAGAATCATTTCAGTCTACTTGACATGGACATGATGCCTATATGCATAATAATTGCCTTGGATATCTTCATAATTATTCGCTTTTCTATCAATTTCTCGACAGTAATTTGTTCACACACCGCAATCTTGCTATCATGAGAGAAGCCTCTAGTGAAACCTATGGCCCCCGGGTCTATTTTCCATCTTATACTTTTAGATCTAAAACCAAAAATACTTTGATGTAGTACTTTTACCTATTGCTTTACTTTCCGTTTAAGCAATCTATCTCTATTAGATCTCATCCTTGCAAGTAACCTTAAAGGGACTAACAACCCCTTTATAGCGTTGGGTGCAAGCATTTGATTCTTTGTGTAGGTACACCTATTGGGGACTTGCTTGTATCTCCTACTGGATTGATACCTTGGTTCTCAACAACGGAGAGAAATACTTATATACTTTTCTGCATCAACCGTTCCTCTTCATGAAAAGCAACACATGCTCGAGAAGCTGTACTATTCGAATAGTTTTACACTCTACAAAGGTCGCACACTTTAGCCACAAGACTTGGGAAACTTCCGTGTCAAGCCAAGACTCGCGGTATATTGCATACCCGAGTTAAGTACCCAAACATTGCCTTTCCCGTGACGATACTAAACAAAGATTCCACTCATTGGTCCGTGTCTTCATGATGTAAAAAACACGAGCTTCGCTCAACATAGTCCCATCCACGAAGGAACACAATGGTGTGCCCGTGATTGTATAGACAATACATGGTTGCCCTACCATGCACGACACTACATCGAGAGAGTAACTCATACTCTCCCACCACTAGTAATGTGGGCTCCCTGCTAGTATCGACCAAGGTAATCAACAAATCCCGGTGCCAAAAGGGGTGTCGTGGTTGTACATGTAAGGTTGGAATAATGGTCGCAACTTACACCAATCTGTTTTAGAAAACCACACACTCACTTGCTCTGGTACACCACTTCTTTAACAAGTGGTTATTTAGCTCAACATCATCTCCCCCGGGCATTAGTGGCACCCGACGGGGTTTTCGAAAAGTCTTTTGAAAACACTTAGTCTCCAACACCATGCATAAGCCCGTCCCACTTTGCGTAGCAACTACTTAGCGACCTATCTATTTTCCACCGACACAACTCTAAGTATAAAGTGGATTCATGTTATGCAAGTATCAACGAGGGAAACTATTGCTCTCCATCAAGATTTATGGGAGCTCCGGCATCCGCCTCAGCTGTTGCGAAGAGAGCGCGAGCAGTGCCGAAAGCCTGTCCTCCTACGAGAGTGACGTGGAGGATAGTGGCGAAGACAGTAGCGATGGGTCCGGTCTTCGGGTGTTCAAGTCGGAGCCCGAAGACTCGAGCTCGGTCTGACTGCCGGCCGCACCACCATCGCCAGCCTCACGCCTCTCCCCCTCCCGGCAAGATGTCCTTGCCGGGTGCTTCAGTCCCGAGCACTGCCTCATCTTCCAGCTGGGTCTTCTGATAGGCCCGTGGATTTCGGTTTTTGGGGTATACCCCCCTTTTCGCCCGCTCTGGCCCTCTCCTCCGTACAATGCTGGTCCATGAGGGGCCAGGTTCTTGCCTACCCATCTGGCAGCCCTGCTCGTCCGCACAGTGCTGGTCCAGAGGGGTCAGGCCGGGCTTCTGTCGTGGACCTCTCACCATATTTTTCTTCTTGTATCCCGCCTCTCCTTGAAATCTCAACATGCTCCCTTGGTGGTTTTGATAATTCATGACAACATACATTGTCGCTTGGACTAACACCTCTATCTAGTGTATTTTAGATAATAGTCTATGGAGAGTTGGGTAGGCAAAATGACTGTGGAGATTGTGGAATTACCCCAAGATGCAAGGAAATAGGTTGGCCAAGCTTCAAGCAAGATGACTCTACATTTTACATTTGTGAGAAATCACATTGGGTCCATAGGAAAGCTAATACTATTAAAAGGGGGAAGGTTTTGTTGGTGAACAAATGCTCATACGTGCACAAGTGATAGTCACCAGAAACATCCACAAGGTCTCCCACCAAACTCTGTCTATAGCCAAACATTCAAAATTGGTGCAACCAACATTCCTATCCCGGTGCCACCGATTCCAGAACCTAGACAGACGCAGCCAAACCCTAGCCACTTCGGTGCAACCGATTCCATACCGGTGCCATCGAGTTTAGGTTGCCAACTTTTTGTTACGCAAATTCACAATTTCGGTACCACCAAGAATGTTGGGTCGGCCTCACCAAGATTGGAATTCTGACCGTTGGTCACCTTATCGGTGCAACCGAGATTCCTATATCAGTCCCTCTGAGATTCAAAAGTTGCCACCTTTTGATCACTTCGGTACCACCGAGATTAACACATCGGTGTCACCGTGTTGGTCATTTTGTGTGTAACGGTTGGGTTTTTTGGGATGCCTATATATACCCCTCCACCACCACCAACTCAAAATAGAAGCACTCAGAACTATTCCATACCTATCCTATCAGATTCTCTGAGAGAGAACCACCTACCCTTGTGTTGAGATCAAGATCTTCCACTCCAACCATATGGATCTTGATTTCTAGCCTCCCCAAGTTGCTTTCCACCAATCCCATCTCTTCCACCAAGCCAAATCTGTGAGAGAGAGTGATTGTGTGTTGAGGAGTCTATCATCTTGAAGCACAAGAGCAAGGAGTTCATCGTCATTACCGAGCCTATAACCTTTTGGAGGGTGGTGCCTCCTAGAGTGGTTAGGTGTCGCTTGGGAGCCTCCTACTTCGTGTTGAGTAGTGAACCAAGAAGTTTGTAAGGGCAAGGATATCGCCTACTTCATGAAGATTGATCCATAGTGAGGCTAGTCCTTCGTGGATGGAATCCATATGGAATAGTTAAGGTTGCTACTTCGTGGACCCTTATGAGTGGAGCCCTCCATGGACTCTCGTGACCGTTACCCTCCGTGGGTTGAAGACTCCATAAATGTGGACGTACGATAGCACCACCTATCGGAACCATAGGAAAAATCTTTGCGTCTCCTATTGCGCTTGATTTTCCTATCTCATCTCTTTACTTCATGTGCAATGTCTTTACTTTCCGCTGCCATATTTGTAGACATGCATGTGTAGGGCTGTTAGACTTGCTAGACTTGCTAAAACTGTTAAAATCCTCCAACCAATTAACTTGGGAAAAGGTTAGGTTTTAAATTCCTGCTAGTAGTGATCCTACAAGTTAAAGTAGTCTATTCACCCCCCTCTAGACACTCTTCTAGTGATCCTACAAGTGGTATAAGAGCATTGGTCTCCATTGCTTCGGTTTAATCACCGTGGAGGAAGATGGATGTGTCTAGTGTAGAGAGTTTGAGTTTTAGAGTGCCCATTCTTGATGGAGAGTACTATAGTCAATGGAAGAATGCCATGATTTATATATTTGATAAATTCCATTTGAGAAAACATATTGAAGATCCTATGTGCTCCCCATTGATGAATGGCATCCCACACACGAAGAGGAAACTAACATGCTTGGTAACCTTAGGACTGTCAATCTTATTGTTAGAGGCTTACCAAGATTCATGCTTTCTCAATTGAAGAACATTGCATGTGCTTATACCTTGTGGACTGATTTGGAGAAATGTTATCCGAATCTTTCATTAGGAAAAATATTGATGAAATTCTTCATAAAACCATTGCATTTCATAAATTGAATCCCAGTGATCCAAACTTTGATAAATGCCTATTTGGGCTCCATGATCTTATGCATGCTAAAGGATATGTCACCACTATCAACAACATTATCTTTGAAGCCATTCGCATTCATAAACTTGAACGTTGTCATGATCACAATTCTAACGAATCTCTTGTTCTTTATGACGAGGATTTCCCACTTGATGATGACAATGTGGAACATGGCTACTATGATGAAGATGAGTTGTTCGACATCGAGCATGAAAATATCATGAAGAATCTAAGTCTTATGGCAAACATAAAGGATTACATGTCCAGAGGAAAAGAGTGGATTCTTGATTGTGGAAGTACGGATCATATGACTGGTGATAAAGACATGTTTCAAGAGATCACGCCTAATCAAGGTCCTCGAAGGTACGTGACCTTTGGAGACAACTCCAAAGGTAAAGTACTTGGTCTGGGTAAGGTGGCCATATCTCATGATAGCTCTATTCAAAATGTTATGCTTGTTGAATCCCTTAGCTACAATCTTCTTTCTGTATCTAGACTTGCTGATTACGATTTCAATGTGTTATTCACGAAAGTAGATTGCCAAGTGTTTCGTCAAGATAATCATAAAATGATATTTACCGGTTTCCGTAGAGGTGATCTATACATTGTTGATTTCACAAGAAATCCAAGCCTCGCACTTGTTTAATTGCAAAATATTCTAAAGGTTGGCTTTGGCATAGAAGACTTGGACATGTAGGCATGCGCAATCTAGATAAGCTAATCAAAGGTGATCATATACTTGGTGTTAAAGATGTTATCTTTGACAAAGATAGACTTTGTAGTGCTTGTCAAGCTGGAAAGCAAGTAGGTGGAAGTCATCCCGTTAAGAATATCATGACTACTAGGAGACCACTCGAGTTACTTCAGATGGATCTTTTTGGTCCTAATGCTTACAAGAGTCTCGGTGGAAATTCCTATGGTCTAGTTATAGTTGATGATTTTTCCATATTTATGTGGGTATTATTTCTTGATGATAAGTTACAGGTTCAAAAGATCTTCAAGAACTCCTCTCGCAAAGTGCAAAATCAGTTCGAAGTGAAGATCAAGAAGGTTCGGAGCAATAATGGATCGGAGTTCAAGAACACCCATGTGGATACCTTTCTTGACGAAGAAGGTGTCTCACATGAGTTCTCGACTACGTACACACCTCAAAAAAATGGAGTTGTTGAGAGGAAGAACCAGATGCGCATTGAGATGGCGAGAACGATGACGAATACAAGATGCCAAGACACTTTTGGGCAGAAGCCATTGAAACAACATGTCATGCCACAAATCGACTTTACTTGGACAAGCTTCTCGGTAAAACGGCATACGAGCTACTCACCGGTAACAAACCCCAAAGTCGGATACTTTTGGGTATTTGGGTCAAAGTGCTACATTCTTGATAAGCATGATCGTAGTAAATTTGCTCCTAAATCTCATGAAGAATTCCTACTTGGTTACTGATCGAACTCTCACACTTACCGTGTCTACAACAACTTCACTCAAAAAGTTGAAGAGACGGTAGATGTGAAGTTTGATGAATCTAATGGTTCGCAAGTCAAACAATTGCCAAATGATGTAGGTGATAAGGATCCATCGACAAGATTCATCCCATGGAGGTGAAGGAAAGTACTTCATCAACTCAAGTGGAAGCCCCTACTTCACGTCAAGGTGAACCTCAACACGACATGGAGGCATCCACAAGCGGTACACGCCGAGATGATGAATACGAGGAAGTGCATCATGAAGATCCACCACAACCACCTTCACCACCACCTCAAGGGAATGACACCTTCAACAACAACGAAGATGAAGGAGATGATGATGAAGAAGTAGAAGCTGCACCATCCAACAATTGGAAGATGACCCGAGTTCGAGCTCAAGTGACCAAGAACCATCCCCTAAACCAAATCTTTGGTGATATACAAACATGGAGAATCACTCGCTCTAAAATCCGTCTAGCTAACTTTTGTGAGCATTATTCTTTCATCTCTAGCATTGATCCTTTGAAGGTAGAACAAGCTCTTGAAGACGCGGATTGGGTGAACGCTATGCATGAAGAGCTTCACAACTTCGAAAGGAACGAAGTGTGGACACTCATGTAGAAACCCGAGGACGAACACAACATCATCGGAACCAAATGGGTGTTTCAGAACGAACAAGACGAAGATGGTCAATTCGTGCGCAACAAGCCTCGTGTCGTAGCCCAAGGATATATGCAAGTCGAAGGCATGGACTACGGTGAGACTTATTCCCCCGTCTCTAGACTTGAATCTATTCGTATTCTTCTTGCTTATGCTAATCACCATGATACCACGCTTTATCAAATGGATATCAAAAGTGCATTTTTAAATGGTGAAATTGAATAAGAGGTTTATGTTAAGCAACCACCTGGTTTTGTGAATCCTAAGAAACCTAATCATGTTTACAAGCTTCGTAAAGCTCTTTATGGTCTTAAGCAAGCCCCTCGTGCTTGGTATAAATGCTTAACGAAGTTTCTCATTGAGAAAGGTCTTGAAATTGGTAAAATTGATGCAACCTTGTTCACTAAGAGAGTTAATGAAGAATATTTGTGTGCCAAATCTATGTGGATGATATTATCTTTGGTTCCACTAACCCTTAGTTTAGTGAAAGATTTGGAAGGTTGATGTCCGAGAAGTATGAGATGTCTATGATGTGTGAGCTGAAATTCTTTCTTGGTTTGCAAATCAAGCAATCAAGAGAAGGAAATTTCATCTCTCAAATTAAGTATACCAAAGACTTGATCAAAAATTTCAACATGCAGGAGTGCAAAGGTATGAAAACTCCCATGCCCACTAGTGGACATGTTGATCTTACCAGGGAGGATGAACCGGTTGATCAAAAGGTTTATCAATCTATGATTGGTTCATTGCTATATCTATGTGCATCTCATCCAGATATTATGCTTAGTGTTTGCATGTGTGCTAGATATCAAGCTGCACCTAAAGAGTGTCATCTTTTGGCTGTGAAACGTATTGTGAGATACTTGATACAAACACCAAACTTTGGCATTTGGTATCTCAAGGGATCTTGTTTTAATCTTGTTGGCTATTCTGATTCGGTCTATGCCGGTGACAAGGCTGATAAAAAGTCCACCTCAGGTACTTGTCAATTTTGGGTAGATCTCTTATGTCTTGGTCCTCCAAGAAACAAAACTCAGTATCTCTATCTACCGCCGAAGCTGAGTATATTGCTGCTGGATCTTGTTGTGCGCAATTACTAGGGATGACACAAACACTTAAGGATTATGGAATTTATGTTAAAAATGTTCCATTACTTTGTGACAATGAAAGTGCTATTAAAATTGGTCATAATCCTGTGCAACATTCTCGAACTAAGCATATTCAAGTTCGACATCATTTCATTCGTGATCACGTTGCCAAAGGAGATATTAATCTTAAGCATGTTCACACTAACAAGCAATTAGCCGATATCTTAACCAAGACACTTGATGAGAAAACATTTTGTCACTTGAGGAGTGAGTTGAACACCATTGATGCTTCAAACTTGAGCTAGACTCACTCAGTTGCAAGCAAGGGCATGAGCTTTCCTGTCATTTCCATGTTCCTGTAACTCGTTATCATATGCCATGGAATTCTATGCTCCCTTGTATTGCATCTAACCTTTTGTAGGTACTTGGAAGAACCTCATTCCACAAGATTGCCATCAACTCCAATCATAAGCAATCTTGTCATTACCAAGTATCCACAACCCCTCTTGATGATGGAAGGAAGAAGACAACAAAAACTTATCCTTGAAATATACCTGATCTTAGTTGCAAAATCTTAAGTGGTATCATGTCAATTGGATATATCAATTGTTCTTCCTTGCATGAATAACCCTTGTAGGTGACTAGTGTACTAGAACAAGAAGGATTGCTCCCAATTCAAGATGATTTTCATCAACCTCGAGCATCCTCAACAAGTTCACCTACGAGAAACGTCATCAACATCACTCAAAGGTATGTACTCATATCCTTGAAAAGTCTTTACTCCAAGTCATGGGCTAAAGCAACTCAAGTGATATGAAGACATTAAAATGCTTAATCGAAAAATGGTAACCCCATTTTGAGATTAACGTAGAGTATGACCTATGATCAAGTATTGTTGCTTGGATCCTAAGTCAATATACTCCAATAGAGGTGACCTAGTCACCGCCCATCATCTAGTTAAGAATCTTGTGTGGTTTGCTCTTTATTTGCATGATCTCTCGTAACCACTCAAATCTTATCTAATTGATATCCTTTGTAAAAAAATCGCATTCCTTTTTGAAACTATTTCTTGTGTCTCTATGAAAATAGAAACGTGGTCTCTCATTCGGAGCCACCGATATAAATTACTCGGTTCTACCGAAATTGTAGATGACTTGCACTACACAATCTCGGTACCATCGATTTATTTATCCCGGAGTCACCGATTTTCCTTATTTTCTAAATCAGTGTTTCTTTAGTGATTTTTTAATTGGTATCTGTTCTTGTTCCTTCGATGACCCCTTTATTTAAAAAAAGGGGGATAGAGAATAACAAGCTAGTCTTAGGGGGAGAAATTATTTATTTAAGGATCCTTAGCTCCAAGGAGAAGAAGACTAAAATTTTCCAAAGGGAGAGAAGTTCCATTCAATGATTCCCTTAGTTCTTTTCTATGAACCCTACTTTCAATGACCCTTGTTCTCAAGGATCTCTTCCTTGTCAATGATCCCTATAACTACTCCTATGTTTAGCCTTTTTGGTAATTTATGCCAAAGGGGGAGAATATCAAACCTTCATGCTCAAGGGAGTGTTACATGCTTATGCAAAGGGGAAGATATGATTTAGGGGGAGAGGAAAATAATATCGAAAGTTTATACTTATACAAGGTGAGAACAATGTAGGGGGAGAAAAATATATTTTGGAGAAAATTCCATGTGAACAGTCAACAAGCTCTCAATAATATTCTTGTTCACTTTAGAATCTTTCTCACCCTATCCAATCCCAATATCTACATGCTAAGATTCAGGGGGAGAGGATGAACTACCAGTTTCATATCTAAGGGGAGAAAAGTTATAAAAGATTAATGCTAAAGGAGGAGACATTCAATCTTAAGGATTATAATATTTTATATGTTCTCCATATCTTGGTATCCTGTGAGTTCTATTGGTTTTGTTTAGTAGAATACTCTTGTGTTTCCTAACATTGTTTTCTCAAGTGTGTCTCTACTACTAGAATGCTCAAGAACTCAAGGTAAGTATATGCATCATATCTTCGATCAAGATGATCTCCTGCTTCTTGCACATATTGTTTGCAAGAGTGAAGTCTTGATCAAGGATACACATCATTCATATACATTTGATGCAAATAGCCAATATACACATGACTTTTCATATCCCTTCTACTATTTGTGTGTCCATGCCTTCCAAAGCAACTATCCTTTAAAGGACTACATGCATTTAGGAGGAGCAAATCTAAGTCATGTGTTTCTCAAAGTCTTCATTACATCCATGCATATATTTATTTGAATCTTTGATTGTATGTTGTCATCAATTACCAAAAAGGGGGAGATTGAAAGCACAACATGCTCCCTTGGTGGTTTTGATAATTCATGACAACATACATTGTCTCTTGGACTAACACCTCTATCTAGTGTATTTCAGATAATAGTCCACGAAGAGTTGGGTTGGCAAAAGGATCGTGGAGATTGTGGAATTACCCCAAGATGCAAGGAAATAGGTTGGCCAAGCTTCAAGCAAGAGGACTCTACATTTTACATTTGTGAGAAATAACTTTGAGTCCATAGGAAAGCCAATACTATTAAAAGGGGGTAAGGTTTTGTTGATGAACAAAATGCTCGTACGTGCACAAGTGATAGTCACCAAAAACATCCACAAGCTCTCCCACCAAAGTCTGTCTATAGCCAAACATTCAAAATCGATGCAACCAACATTCCTATCCCGGTGCCACAGATTCTAGAACCTGGACATACTCAGCCAAACCCTAGCCACTTCGGTGCAACCGATTCCATAGCGGTGCCACCGAGTTTAGGTTGCCAACTTTCTGTTATACAAATTCACATTTTCGGTACCACCGAGAATGTTGGGTCAACATCACCGAGATTGGAAATCTGACCGTTGGTCACCTTATCGGTGCAACCGAGATTCCTATATTGGTCCGTCTGAGATTCAAAAGTTGCCACCTTTTGATCACTTCGGTACCACAGAGATTAACACATCGGTGTCATCGAGTTGGTCATTTTGTGTGTAACGGTTCAATTTTTGGGGATGCCTATATATACCCCTCCACCACCACCTACTCGAAAGTGAAGCACTCAGAACTATTCCATACCTATCCTATCAGATTCTTAGAGAGAGAACCACCTACCCTTGTGTTGAGATCAAGATCTTCCACTCCAACCATACGGATCTTGATTTCTAGCCTCCCCAAGTTGCTTTCCACCAATCCCATCTCTTCTACCAAGCCAAATCTGTGAGAGAGTGATTGTGTGTTGAGGAGTCTATCATCTTGAAGCACAAGAGCAAGGAGTTCATCGTCATTACCGAGCCTATTACCTTTTGGAGAGTGGTGCCTCCTAGATTGGTTAGGTATCGCTGGGGAGCCTCCTACTTTGTGTTGTGGAGTTGAACCAAGAAGTTTGTAATGTCAAGGAGATCGCCTACTTCGTGAAGATCTACCCATAGTGAGGCCAGTCCTTCGTGGACGGAAGCCATATGGAATAGTCAAGGTTGCTACTTCGTGGACCCTTATGGGTGAAGCCGTCCATGGACTCCTGCGGCCGTTACCCTATGTGGGTTGAAGACTCCATAAACGTGGACGTACGATAGCACCACCTATCGGAACCATGGGAAAAAAATCTTTGCGTCTCCTATTGCGTTTGATCTTCCTATCTCATCTCTTTACTTCATGTGCAATGTATTTACTTTCTGCTGCCATATTTGTAGACATGCATGTGTAGGGCTGTTAGACTTGCTAGACTTGCTAAAACTGTTAAAATCTGCCAACCAATTAACTTGGGAGAAGGTTAGGTTTTAAATTCCTTCTAGTAGTCTATTCACCCCCTCTAGACACTCTTATAGTGATCCTACACTCCTTTCCATCTTTTTCTTCTTGTAATCTCTCCTAGGGGAGAAAGTCAAATAAAGATGTACTTAGAAAAAAGCGGTATCTTATGTAAATTTCACCCTATCTAAAAAATTGTATGTTATCTTCCTTGTAAAACTGTTTCTGTGTATGTAATTTTCCTTAAGCCCTTTCTGGAAGAATCTTGCCAGCGTGTGTAGCCCTACCGCAAGCGCTTCGAGGAGGTCCTTAGCAGCCTGCTGGTGGTGCCACTGCCGGCAAGATACCTTGGCGTCCTTGGCGCGGCCGTTCAAGGCGTCGCCCTTACTCGAAAACGGGATAAGGGCGCGAGCGCTGTCACTTGGATCGTTGAGCAGACTCAAAACGAAACAAGGAGCACGGGTGAAGCAACTTAAGCCGTTGAGCGGCCCCGAATGCAGTGAGGGCGCATCCAATCACGGCAAGGTTCCCGCGCGTGCAGGTTTTCCATACATAAGTCGAAATCGCTCAAGGAAAATAACTTTACGGCAAGGATTCACATGGTGTTTTCGCACTTATCTTTTTGTTGCTTTTCTCCTTCCGGCAAGTTTTGTTTTGGGACGTTGCTCATAGGTATCCATACCATCATTCCCCCCTGGCAAAGCTGTATGCGAGGGGTCCTTCTATCCTTTGAGAAAAAGAAAGAAGAGAAATTATGGATATGGAACCTTGGCGATCCGTCAGTCCTTGCTGGGGTTAAGTGCAATGCAACACTTCAGATAAACATGCACATAAGTAAACATGAGAATCGAACAGGATTGCAGAACACTTATCTTTATTAAATTACGCACAGGGTCTGAGCCTGGCTTTGTACCAAGGATTATATGCTTCAATGACAAGATTTGTACAAAAGGTGGTTGCCGGGGCTGGCCCGGCAACCGCACCTCATGGGTAGAACTTTCGAAGATGTTTGATATTCTAGGAGTTGCTCACTGGAACACCATCCTTGGTCTCCAGGTGGACTGCGCCGGGCCTAGTGACTCGTACTACCCGATAAGGGCCTTCCCACTTTGGCGTTAAATTGTTTGAATTCTTGGCGGACTGAACTCGCCAAATAACAAGGTCGCCTTCCTTAAGACTTCTGGCATTAACCTTGAGGATATGGTAGCGGCACAAAGCTTGCTGGTAGTGCGTGGATCTCACAACAGCCTGAAGACGGTCTTCCTCAAGGAGCGTCGTGTCGTCTTGCCGCAACTGCTCTTGCTCGAGCTCATCATAAACGAGCACTCAAGGTGACCCATATATGAGTTCCGTGGGGAGAACTGCCTCCGCCCCATAGAAAAGGGAGAAGGGTGTCTGGCCGGTAGCTCGATTTGGTGTCGTCCTGATTGACCAAAGAACTACCGACAACTCATCAATCCAGTTCCTTCTACACTTGTGCAGCCTATCAAAAGTTCTTGTCTTGAGACCTCGCAACACTTCAGCATTAGCCCTCTCTGCTTGGCCGTTGATCCTTGGGTGGGCAACGGAAGCAAAACAGATTTTGCTACCAAGGTCTTGGATGTGCTGCATGAAGGTGTGGCTCGTGAACTATGTGCTGTTGTCAGTGATGATCCTGTTGGGAACACCAAACCAACAAACTAGTCCCTTAAAGAACTTGACGGCTGACTGTGCTATCACCTTCCTCACTGCTTCCACTTCTGACCACTTTGTGAACTTGTTGATTGCTACATTCAAGTACTCAAAGCCCCTGGCAGCGCGGGGAAAGGGGCCCGAGATGTCGAGCCCCCAGACCAAAAATGGCTAGGAGATAAGGATTGTTTGAAGGGCTTGAGCTGGTTGATGTAGTTTCTTCGAATGAAACTGGCATGCTTCACACTCGGTTACTAACGGAGTTGCATCCTGGAGGGTAGTGGGCCAAAAGAAACCTTGCCGGAATGCCTTTCCTACAAGTGCTCTTGATCCTATGTGGGAGTCACATATGCTTCCATGTATCTCTGCCAACAGCTCCAGTCCATCCTCCCGAGAAATGCACTTGAGTTTCACGCCATTTGATCTCTTTCTATACAGGACATTGTCTACGAACTGGTACATATGAGACCGGCGGGCTATTTTCTCCGCTTCCTCTTGTTCCTTGGGGAGTTCTCCTATTTGAAGGAATTGGACAATGTGATGTGCCCATGCTAGATCCGGGGGCTCGACAACAAGGACTAAAGGCGTATCCTCTGCCGGGGTAGCATTTGCCTCGACGACAAGGGCCTGAGGGCCTGACGAAGTCTGCTACACCCCGGTAAGCCTAGCAGGAGCGTATGCTTCTACGGCAAGATCCGGGGGCCGTGTCGAAGCATAATACTCACTGACAAGCCTGTCGTTCCTTCTGGCAACCTCCTTGCCGGCGGCTTCGGGGAGCTCTGCAGGGAAATACTTGTGGGAACTTAATTTTCTTCTCTTCTCTTGCCCAGTTGATGGTGTCACGGAGGGTTGAGTTAGTTGGCGACGAAAGTTCCTGGTTCCACATGTAACATAAGGAGATCACACTTTGACAGGCCATCAACAACGCTGTTCTCTGCACATGGGACGTGCTCCATTTGTAGGCCGTCAAAATGCTCTCCCAACTTCCTCACTTCATCCACATAGGCTTCCATCAACGGGCTCTTGTAATATTTGTTCACTTGCCTGACGACAAGTTGAGAATCACTTCTAAAAATAAGTTTCTGTATCCCAAGGTCTGCCGCGATCCTAAGACCGGCAAGCAGCCCTTCGTACTCAGCAGTGTTGTTCGTTGATCTCTCCTGGGGAAAGTGCATCTGGACCACATATCTGAGGTGCTCTCTGGTGGGTGCGACAAGCAGCACTTCGGCACCGGCCCCTTGCAGCGAGAAAGCTCCATCAGAATACATGATCCATTGATCGATTTCCTTCCCAGGGAGAGTTGACTCTGGAAACTCTTCATCGGGCGTTGGGGTCCATTCTGCAATGAACTCCGCCAAGGCTCTGCTCTGAATGGTCTAAGTGCTTTCAAACTTAAGACCAAAGCTTGATAATTCTAGGGCCCACTCCACAATCCTGCCGGTAGCTTCTGGGTTTCGCAATATCCGCTGTAGCGGGAAGCGGGTGACAACGGTGATCTCATGTGCTTGGAAGTAATGGCGCAGCTTCCTCGAGGCCATAAGAAGGCCGAAGAGCAATTTTGGCACGCTAGAATACCTTGATCTAGCCCCTCACAACAAGGAGCTGACAAAATAGACTGGTCATTGCACCACTTTCTTCCTCTGGACTATTTCTTTCAACTGCGCAGATCCTTCTTTGTCGGCACCAGACCCTATCGGGGAACGTCCTGGCTTGCCGCTTGGTGCCCCTGCCGTTGCTGCTGCTTCTTCGTCAACTTCTCTTTCAGCCACTAGCACATCACTCACCACTTGATTCGTTGCTGCCAGGTATAGCAGCAACGGCTCTTGTGGTTTTGGTGCGACTAGGACCGGCAGAGAGGAAAGGTACCTCTTCAAATCCTGTAGCGCTGCCTCCACTTCCGGAGTCCATTTCATTAGACCTGCCTTCTTCAAGATTTTGAAGAAGGGCAGGGCGTGCTCAACAGATTTTGAGATGAACCTACTCAGAGCAGCAACACAGCCGGCAAGGCATCGCACGTCCTTGACTTGTCTTGGTGCCTAAATCTGCTCAATTGCCTTGATCTTGTCGAGATTCGCTTTGATTCCTCATTGAGACACAAAGAACCCAAGAAGCTTGCTGAATGGGACGCCGAACACACATTTCTCAGGGTTGAGCTTCATGTTGATCTTGCACAGATTTGCAAACGTTTCTTCTAGGTCTGATATGACCGTAGCCTTGTCCTTGGTTTTGACCACTATGTCGTCCATATAGGCCTTCATATTTCTATGTAGTTGGGGCTCAAAACCAATCTGGACTGCTCTTGCAAAGGTAGAACCAGCGCTTTTCAACCCGAAAGGCCTACGCAAAAAGTAGTATGTACCACATGGGGTGATAAACGCGATCTTCTCTTCATCTTCCTTGGCCATAAAAATCTGATGATAACCAGAATAGGTGTCAAGGAAAGACAACAGATCGCAACCGGCGGTGGAGTCCACAATCTGGTCGATGCGTGGCAAGGGAAAAGGATAATTGGGGCAGGCTTTGTTGATGTTTGTAAAATCAATGCACAACCCCCATTTACCATTCGCCTTGTGCACTACAATCGGGTTGGACAACCATGTCGGGTGGAGTACTCCTCTAATCGAGACAGCTGCCTCTAGTTTCTTGATCTCCTCAGCAATAAATTGTTGCCGCTCCAAAGCTTGCTTCTGGACGTTCTGCTTGATGGGCCATGCATGTGGGCAGAGGGCAAGGTGGTGCTCAATCACCTTCCTGGGAACACCTGGGATATCAGACGGTTGCCATGCAAACACATCAGCATTCGCCTGGAGAAAGGCGATGAGCGCACATTCCTATTTGTCGTCAAGGGTGGAACTTATGGTGAAAGTTCCACCCGTGCCATCCTCCTTGGAGGGCACCTTCTTGGTCTCTGGCGGGGCAGCCTTGGATTTCTTGCTCTTGCTGGTGGAGCTCTCTGGCACATCATCAATGGTAGCACAACACTCCAAAGAGGTGCGCTTGCCGTACTGTGCGCCTGAGGCCTTACCCATCTTCTTCCCCCCGGGAGCTTCAGCGGCAGGAGCAGGTGCCTTGGTGGCAGGTGCTGCGACTGCGCCCCGGTTGAGTTGGTCGGCATAGATAAGCACACTTTTCTTGTCGAAGTTGATGGTAATGATGCTCACTGGTCTGGGCATCTTCAGCACGTTGTAAGCGAAGTGGGTGGCTGCCATGAACTTGGCTAGTGCCGGGCGGCTGAGAATGCCGTTGTATGGCAATGAGATCTCGGCAACGTCAAAGATGATCTTCTCTGTTCTGAAGTCGATATCGTTGCCGAACGTCACCGGCAGCGTGATCTTGCCCTTCGGCTGAGTTCTTCCTGAGTTGACCCCTTCGAAGGCGCATGTCGGCTCGAGATCTTCATAAGGAATTTACAGACTTTGGATGACACCGAGTGAGATCAGGTTCAGGATGGCCCCACTATCGACTAACATCTTCATCACCTTGAGGTTGCGGATTCTTGGCCAAACCAACAACGGCAAGCACCCTACCATAGTTACGCGATCTAGGTGGTCCTCGGCGTCGAAGATGATAGGAGTGTTGGACCATTTCAGAGGTTTCTGAGCATCGATAGAGGGCTCTGCCACATTAACCTTGCGTACCCACTATTTGAGTTGGCAGTGAGAGGAGTGTGACGAGGCACCTCCCTCTATGCACATCATCTCTGTAGCCTTCTATAACCCATTCCCGCTGGATTCGCCGTTGACTTCGGCATCATCATCCTCTTCTTGCTTGTCGCGGCCACGGGCGGGCCAGTCCTTCTGCTGCTTGGGCTTGCCGCGGCGACCTCCTCAGCCGACACACTTCTTGCCGGGCCCCTCAGCACCATCCTGGCCCTTCTCCTTCTCTCGTCTCTCATATTCGTCCCTTTGCTTATTGGCAAGTTGCTCAACTTGCCGACAGTCTTGGAAGTCATGGCCTTTGGTGCGATGGATCTTGCAATACTGCTTGTCGGAGTCTTCTGGCTTGCTGGCAGCCACCAGGGCATGGCAGGAGGCGCACCTGGCAACATCGTTGCCGGGGTCATCGACCTTGCCTTTCATGGCGGCGCTTGGGTTGCTGGATGCCTCAACGGCAAGCACGGTCTTGCCCTTGTGCTTCTTGTTCCTTCGTCGGGCCTTTTTTGCCGGGACAGCAGTATCCTCATCCTCAGAGTCGACCTCCGCGCTGGCATCTTCGCCGGGGAGTCTTCTACCTTCTTCAGCCCGAGCGCACTTGTATGCCAAAGCATAAAGCTCGGTGACGTCCGTGATTCTATTCATTGCTAGCTCTTCCCGCATCGTGCGGTTGCGCACGTTCTGATGGAACGCACTGATAACAGCAGCAGGGTGAACGTCTAGATGTTGTGGTGCACGCGGCTGAACCTCTGGATGTACTTGCGTAGAGTTTCGCCTTCCTTCTGGGGGATGATGTGTAGATCGCTCTCCTAGCCAGGGGCTTGGTGACCTCCGGTGAACGCACCAATGAACTCATGACACAGGTTCGCCCAGGAGGCGATGGATCCCTCCGGCAAGTGCATCGGCCATGACCTGACGTTGGGCTTAAGCACCAACGGGAAGTAGTTGGCCAATATCTTGTCGTCGCGGCCCCTAGCAGCCTGCACCGCAATGGTGTAGACACTCAGGAACTCTGATGGGTGGATCTTACCATCATACTTCTCTGGGACTTCTGGTTTGAACGTGCGGGAGTTGGGCCGCTGGACTTGCCGCATCTCATGGGTAAACACCGAACAACCCACCTCGTAAGGTAGGCCGATAGGGTACCCCAGCGCGGACTTGTCTACAGTGGGCCCCGCACACCTGTCTAACTAGAGGCGTGCTTCTTGTCGCCTCTCGATCGCGGTTCGGGCGTCTTCCTTGCCACGTTCCCGAAGAACATGACGCTGATCGCGGCATGTCCGTGGGTCAGACGACGCCGTTGAGTAACCATCGTAGGCGTCAGTCCGTCAGGTCGGCGATCCGCGGTGTTGTCACGGAGGAGAGTGCGCCGACCCCGGGCACTTCACCACTGGTCTGAGGCGGCCCTGCGGGCCGAAGCTTATTTGCGAGGCTAAGGAGGCTCTGAATGGTGGCTCTCGATTCGTCGAGCTTCTCCGTAGCAAGAGGGAGGTTTAGGAGTAGTTGCGCTCACGACATCGCTTCCTCCGTCGTAGATGGCAGCGAGCGGCGTGAGGAACGTGAGGTGCTCTAACTCCTAACTGTGTTAGATGGAGCACCGCCGTGGTCCCACGTTGGTATGCCACTCCTGCTTGCATGCTGGTGAGCATGCTAGTCCCGCGCGTCTTGAGAATGATGCGCTGGAGCTTTTCCATGGGGACGTTGAGAACTGCGGGCGCCATGGCACGACTCTCCACGCGCGTCCTAGGAAGGTCGCAGTGTAGGCGTCGGCGTGGGTGCCCTGGGAGATACTCTTCCACCCCTGGAGTTTGCCGTACCACCCGCAGGCGGTGCCGCTCCGTCCTGAGGCCCAGGGGCGTGGGGGTTCCCACCATCGCCATGGGCATCTCCACGGCGAGTGTCGCTGCTTGCTTGGCCTTGGTCACCGGAGCGTCGCGGAAGTTCCGAACCTCCACCTCCTCCTCCTCCACCCGTGTCTACGTTGTCTCCTATCCGCGCAAATACAGGGACAGCGGACATGGATAGGCCAACTGTTGTCAGGCCCTTCTTCTTGGGTGCCATGGCGAAGATGAAGCTGGGGCGCAGATCACCAGAACGGGTTCGCACCACTCATGCGCCCCCTACCTGGCACGCCAAAGATGTCGTGGGAACGAACACCTATGGGATCGTGGGGATCCCTTTAGGTTTGGCAGGGGGCGAGCTCGCACAAATAGCCGGTTTGGTAAGCAGCGGACGGGGAGTTTCTACCCAGGTTCGGGCCGCACGGATGCGTAAAACCCTACTCCTGATTGGTCGTATTGATCGTGTTCTAGGGTTCCTACTACAAGAGCACCATGAATTACTGCTACGTGATCTTGGAAACAACCAATTGTCTAACTATCGGGTTGTCTGGTTATCTAACTGCCCAACTGTCCAAAAAGAAAAGCCCCTTCTGTAACGCCCTAGGCCTCCTTTTATACCTAAAGGGGATCCCAATAGTGGCATACAGTGTGTACATGGGATGCATAGTGCTACAGTGCTATCATACCTAACTCTGGCGGAGTAGGACAAGAGCATTCAATGCACCATCAGGCGCCTCAGTCCGTCAGTGGGACGGGACAGGGGCCCGTCCCATCGGTGCCTCTTAGCTCCCCTGACGCCGATGCTGCGACACGCGTCCAGGTGAGTCGACACCTGGCTTGTGCACCGACGGTGCTTGCCGGGGCCTTGCCTTGCTGGGACGTTGCCTCGCCGGGCGCCTGGAGGCTCTACAGCCCTTCGGGCAAGGTTTTGCCGGTAGTCTTGAGTCTTCTGTGCTGGTGCTTGACAAGTCTTTGTTGGGCCTTGCCGTCGGGGTGGCTACTAGTGCCCGTCCACGAGTAAAGGGGCACTAGGTGGCACAAAAACTCTAGTGTACCGATGGGTCTTCACAGTCTTTGGGTCCAACTCCCTCGTCAAAGCGCAGTCTATCGTTGTAATATTAACGGGCAAAAATAGAGCACATAATCTACTTCTAAAATGTCAATCTACTCTAGAAAATACCATATTAAAAGCTAAAATATTTGTCTCTGGTTTTGAAGTGGAAAAGGTTTTGAAAACTATTTTAACAGAGGTTTCAAATATTCAAAACCAGGTTTTAAATAAAACCACTACATAAAATATTTTCAAAACAAATACAAGTGGAATTATTAAATACTACATAATATTATAAGATTTATGGTGGGAGAATATTTGAATTGGGGGAAAATTTTTTATGTGAAATTTTTGGAAAACAGATGAAAAACAAAAACAAAAAGGGTACATTACCCTGGGCCAGATCTGGCGCAGTTGGGCCGGCCTAGCGGCCAGCCAGCCCAAGCAAACCGGCGCACGTACGCGCCCGCATTCAAACCTGATAGCTGGGACCCGAAGGACAGCGACAGAGAGTGGAGGGGCAGGGAGGTGAGGATGATAGGCGAGGCCCGCCTGTCATCCCTGACCTTGCGATCAGAGAGGGAGGCACGCTCACCAGCGATGATGCAGGGCACGACAAGGGAGGTTAGGGGTGGAAATGGACCCGGGAGGCTACCGCCATTTGGGTGGTACCAGAGTTGGTCGACGGGGAGGCCTGGGTCATCAACGATGAGATCCTACGGCGGTGGCGCTTCGGGAGGTGATCGCGGGGGTCGTTTGGAGCTCCAAGGAGCGAGGGCACGAGGGGGAGAAGAGTCAGGGGACCCTCGCGGTTCTAGAGAGCAAGAAAAGGAGGCAGGAGGGTGGCCTTACCTGGAGATCGGCGATGGTGCGGCCGCAATGGAGCTCCGATGGATCCCGAGCACAGGGGCCTCGAGAGGATAAACTAACAGTGCAGGGGGAGGATTGGCTGGAGGAGAGAGGGTCCAAAGGGGAGAGAAGGGATCGGGGATGTCCTTTTATAGGGGCACAACGGTCCACCGAACGCAGGTGCGCCAACGAGCTCAGGGCCGAAGACAGAGGCCATGGAAAGACGAGCGGGGGGGGGGGGGGTCTGCGGTCTTCCTGGGGGTCTTCCACGACCAGAGGGGGCAAGAGGGGAAGCGGGAGTGTGCGCGTGTGAGGCCCACTGTTGGCCGAGAGGGGCGGCCGCGTCGCGCGTGTGGGAGGCCGTTGGAGGGAGAGAGAGATAGAGAGGAGGGGGCGACCCGGAGCCGTGTTTCGGACATTGAGGAGGGGCCAGGGGACATGCTCTCGCATCCGAAGGTGGTCGGACAGCTCGGGATGGGTGCGTCTACAGTGCAGGAGCGCACTGTCGTGCGCTCCAGAGCATGCAAATGGCCGTCCTTGCCGTCGCCCGCGTGCTTTGGGGTTCCCTACCTTGTCCAGTAACTCCTAGGGGTTGCATAGATGCCCCTAGGATGGTTTGGATCTAGGGTGAGGGAAGGGAAAAAAATGGAGGACAGGAGCTTCTGCCTAGGCTGTCCAGGGGTAATTCTTTGGGTTTTACCCCTCCAATGATTGAGATTGGCCAGGGAAGCTTAGTGGAGGTAGGAGGTGCATACAAGGGATCGTGGTAAAATTTGGGCTTAAGGAGAATAGTGGAATAGGTGAAAACAAGAGTTTTACAAATCTGGCAGAAGGTGTTTGATGAAATTTTGGGCAAGCAAATGGAGTCTACTTGCCATGAGTTTTATCAAGGTAAAATAATAGGTAAAATCAAGGTTGATCACAAGGTTTGAGATGGTTTTAAGAAATTTGGCAATGGAGACTTTGCAAACCCTAGAAATTAACAGACTCGAGTCTCTGTAGATCTAGGCATGTAAATCCATTCTCCTTGATGCACCACTAGGTGTAGCATCATTATATGGGGATTAGAACATGTCCACAAAGTTTGGGGCCAAAAGGAGATAGTTGGCAATGTAGAGTTGCTCAAATTTGGATCTGGGCGGGAAAGGTTTTGATATATTTTGGTTAAACAAATCAGTGGGGATTGAGATGAAACTTTGCAAGATCATCACATATAGCATGTGTGAGTTGCTGGAATTTTCCTGGATTTATTTGTGAATATTTATTATTGAAATATTTCAAATGCTTGATTTAAGCAAAAAGGGTTTTGGAGGGTTTTCCCATTATGTTGAACATTACCATGTGTTGAAACTCATATATATGGAAAATATATGTCCACTAAGTTTCCCGATTTTTTCTCAAATAGTTTTGAAAGCATAAAAATATGTTTTCCCGATAAAAGAAATTTTCTAGCCTTAACAAAAAGTATTTAAATAAAATAGTAAAATAATATTTAAAATTAATATTTGGTGGTTTTGGGAATTCTTATATATAGTAGGTTCAAATAAAGACTTTGGGGTAAAACAATCCACTCAATTTGGGGACTTGAAGTTCAAACCTCAATTTAGCGGGTTTTGAAAACCTAATTTGAATAAATGCTTTTTGGCCAAAATAATATTTGATAAAAATATTTTGGGGTACTATACACATGGCATGATCACTAGGCATGGAGTTTGGGTGAGTTTTATAGGGAAGAAGATCACTGAGTGCCAAAACACAATCAACTGAACAAGCAACCATCAAACAATTCAAACAAGCACTTGCACTCAAAAAGTTTTAAATGGATCCAAATTTTATAAAACCATAGCATAGCAAAGTGATACAAACACAAGGTATGACACCCCTGGAGCCTCAAGATTAAAGACGAGGATTCCGATTAGGCGCGGGCGACGCCTAGGGCGGACCCCTAAGGATGATTCCTGCCTTTTCCTCCCGCGCAATCAATGTAGCCCGATGGGACGTGACAAAATCTTGTATGGCACCATATGTCTAAGTACCTAATGTTATATATGTTTTTGTTTCCCTTCCGAGGTATTTCTTTCCATCTTACGTTGTATTTGTGCCCTGTGTCGCTGGGACCCAGCCCCCGAGGCGAGCTATGACCGTTGTTGGTATGCTTGGAGCATGCGCTTAGCAAGGCCAAAGGGTGTAGCGATCTTAGGGCTGGTAGGAGTCCCTGAGGCATGATGCTCAGGCCCCCCCTTGACTCACAAGTGTCTCATGCCAAGGAAATCCTGATGCCTTGAGAGGGTAACGGGAGGAAGAAAACCGGAGGGGCGCTTTACACTTAGCTCCTTCGAGGTGTGCGGCTTGGGGCGAATCCTCCGCAGGTAGCGCCTCGTGGGTCGTGGTCCCTCATGAATCTATCCACCCGTGGGACGCTAATACGTCTCCAACGTATCCATAATTTATGAAGTATTCATGCCATGTTCACAATAATTCTACATGATTTTGGTATGATTTTATTAGAACTAACCCGGACTGACGTTGTTTTCAACAGAACTACCATGGTGTTGTTTTTTGTGCAGAAATAAAAGTTCTCGGAATGGGCTGAAAATTTAGTATGATTTTTTTGGACCAAAAGAGACCCCCGAAGCATTGGAGTTGGGTCAGAAGAGCCACGAGGAGGTCACAAGCCTGTCAGGCGCGGCCACCCCCTGGCCATGCCTAGCGAGCTTGTCACCGCCTCGTGGCCCCCTTGACGTGAGATCGACGCCAAAAATTCCTCTAAATATAGAAACCTCCGAAAAGAAACCTAGATTGGGAGATCCGTTGCCACAAGCCCCCAGAGCCATGGAAAACCAATCGGGAGCCCGTTCCAACACCTTGCCGGAGGGGGAAACCATCATAGGAGGCCATCTTCATCATCCCGATGCTCTCCATGACAAGGAGGGAGTAGTTCACCCTCGGGGCTGAGGGTATGTACCAGTATCTATGTGTTTGATCTCTCCCTCTCTCGTGTTCTTGAGATGACACGATCTTGATGTACTGCGAGCTTTATTGATATAGATGAATCATATGGAGTTTCCCCTTTCTATCTTCTTGTGATGAATTGATTTTTCCCTTTGAAGTTTTCTTATCATATTGAGTCTTTAAGGATTTGAGAATCTGACCCTTTCGATGGCTATGAATCTGAAACTGTTGTGGCACATGTCACTAAACTGGATGATATAGCCACCCTATTTACTCATGAGGAAAAAATCCGTTATCATTATATTCTCAAGTTATTTCCTTTCTCATTAAAGGGTGATGCTAAGATATGGTTCAACTCTCTTGCTCCTGGTTGTGTGCGTTGCCCCCAGGATATGATATATTACTTCTCTTAAAAACATTTTCCTGCCCATAAGAAACAAGCTGCCTTGCAGGAAATATTTTGTGCAAATTGAAGAAGAGAGTCTCCCACAAGCTTGCGGGAGGCTTCTCCAGTTATTTAATGCTTTGACTGATCATCCTCTCAAGAAAAATGAAATACTTGGTATCTTTTATAATGGACTAACCGATGCTTCTAGGGAACACCTAGATAGTTGTGTTGGTTGTGTTTTCAGGGAACGCAGTGTTGAACTAGCTGAACTACTATTGAATAACATATTGAGCAATGATAATGCTTGGACTATTCCTGAACCACCTCCGAAGCCAACTCCGAAGAAAAGAGGTATTCTATTTATTAGTCCTGAAGATATGCAAGAGGCAAAGAAATCTATGAAATAAAATGGTATTAAAGCCGAAGATGTTAAGAATCTACCACCTATTGAACAAATACATGGTCTTGATAACCCGACACAGGTAGTAGAGGTAAACTCTTTTCGTAGATTTGATAAAGGCGTTATTCCTTATAATAAGTCTGCTAGCCAATGCATGGATGAGTTTGATAATTTTGTTGGTAAGCAAGAATTTTTTAATGCATATGTTAGTAGACAATTGAAACATAATGCTTTCATGCTTGATCGCTTAGGTGATTATATGAGTAGAACCATCAATGATCTTAAACTGATTAGTAAACATGCTTCCATGGTAACTACTCAAGTATAACAAGTACTTAAGGCACAAAATGATTTGCTTAATGAGATGAATAGTAAGAACAATGATCATTTTGTTAAAGTTGTGAATAGAGGTGGAAGAATGACTCAGGAACCTTTGTATCCTGAGGGGCACCCTAAGAGAATTGGGCAAGCTCAAAGGAGTAATATTGATGCACCTAGTCGCTCCAGTAATAAGAGGAACGAGGATGATGATAGAACTTTGCATGCTGCTAGTGAACCTGTTATAGATACACCTGAAACCCAAATGATATTTCTGTTTCTGATGATGAGACAAAATCTGATGATGAACATGAGCCTAGTGATAATATTAACGATGATGTTCATGTTGATGCTCAACCTAGTAACGATAATTATGTGGAGATCGAACGTGCTGTTGATCTTGATAACCCACAACCTAAGAATAAAAGATATGACAAAAGAGATTTTATTGCTAGGAAGCATGGTAAATAAAGAGAACCATGGGTTTATAAACCCATGCCCTTTCCTCCTAAACCATCCAAGAAAAAGGATGATGAGGATTTTGAGCGCTTTGTTGAAATGCTTAGACCTGTCTTTTTGCGAATGCGCTTTACTAATATTCTGAAAATGTCTCCTTATGCTAAGTATATGAAAGATATTGTGACTAATAAAATAAAGATACTGGAAGCTGAAATTTCCACCATGCTTGATAATTATACTTTTAAGGGTGGAGTATCAAAGAAATTAGGAGATCCAGGAATACCAACTATACCATGATCTTATGTGATTTGGGAGCTGGTGTTAGTGTTATGCCTTTCTCTTTATATCGTAGACTTGATTTGAATAAGTTGACACCTAATGAAATCTCTTTGCAAATGGCTGATAAATCAACTGCTATACCTATCGGTATTTGTGAGATGTACCTGTCATAGTTGCAAATGCTACTATCTTAACAAACTTTGTTATTCTTGATTTTCCCGAGGATGATAGTATGTCGATCATCCTTGGTAGACCCTTTTTGAATACTGCAGGGGTTGTTATTGATTGCAACAAAGGCAATGTCACTTTTCATATTAATGGTAATGAGCATACGATACACTTTTCGAATAAACAACCTCAAGTTCATAGTATCAACTCCATTGAAAAAATTCCAATGATTATAATTGGAGACTTTGAATTCCCTCTTCCTACTGTCAAGAAGAAAACATGCATATCCCCATTGAGGTAACTTAGTGTTATTCAAAAATTCTTTGGTTTCATGTTATTAAAAAGAAGTTTGTTAATAAGACTTGATCAACCTTATTGATGGATTCCTTTTGATGAGCATGAGATGGTTGAATTTAGAAGGTACAACTTTCTGTACCCAACCTTTATTTTCTGTTAGTTGGATTAAATTAAGTAAAATGCTATTATTCTTCTGTTTTTTTGAGTTTTCCGTGCAATAGAAAAATGACCTGAAAATAAAAGTTCTTCAAATACCCTGAAAATGTAGTACGATTTTTCTGGAATATTTAAATATATTTGGCACTAAGCACACAGCAGGGGGCTGCACCAGTGGGTCACAAGCCCAGAAGGCGTGGCCACCCCCTGGCCGCGCCTAGCAGGCTTGTGGGTCCCACGTGGCCCCCTTCACTTATTCCAACACCCATCCACTTCATCTTCCTCCAGAAAAAATCCCATCATTGCTGAAACCCATGTTCTAGCCCATTTTGCTGCCATTTACGATCTCCTTGTGCAAAGCTTCATTCGCAAAATTGTTATGGTAGATTCTTTTTCGATAGGTGACTCCTCCAATGTCCCAATTAGTTTTTTTCTAGTGTTTTATATATTGCAAATTTTTGCTGGTGTGGTGACCATGTTCTTGAGCTTGCATGTCAATTTTGTATGGTCCCGAGTAGTTTTGATGCATGATGTAGCCTCTAGGCATTTGTGGGAGTAGTTGTTATGAGTTTCATTGAGTTTTGTTCACTTTTATTTTGGGTCACTAAAAATTTCAGAATTTTTCAGTGAAAGAAATGTTGAGGAGGGCATTTCAAGGGGGTTCATCGGGCAAGAAGGCCCCGAGACTCGCGATACGTGAGCCCGACCCTGAACCACTGAGGGAAGCACAAGTACGACCTTGTGAATGGCCATCAGATCAATTTATGAGTGATACCGGTTTCAAGGAAGAATTCTATGCATACACAAGAAATGATGGCCTTGAGGAATTCGTTTCGGACAAATGCAAGCAATACTATCAACTCACTGATTCTTTCATGCAGAGGTATGAATTTTCGTTCAATCGTATTAAACCTTCCATCCTATTTAACCTTTATGACAAATCATATACTTGGACATAGAGGATTTTAATCATGCATGCAAAATTCCACAATGGGGTAGCTATAGTGATCCACACAAAACTGAATATAATGATTTTCTTGCTAGCATTACCGTAGGAGAGACTACAAATATTACATAGGCTACCGTGGGGAGCATTCATTTTCCTGCTATACATTATTTTGCTCTATTCATAGGCAGATGTATTAACGGTAAAACTGAGCATAGCCACCTTTGTGCTACCGATCTCAGTATTCTTAAGAGTGCAGTAATGGGTGATAGGCGTTATAACTTAGGAGCCATTATTGATAGAAGATTGCATAATAATGCTAAGGATGGAGATTTCTTTGGTGGGATTTATGCCACTCGTGTAGATAATTATCTCGGGGTACCCATACGGGGAAATGATATTGAATTACCACCTCCTTTTCTTGATTATGAGGCTTTGGTACATTTTCGGTTTCTTGAAAGGAACGAACAATCCCTCCAATACCGACTAATTTTCGATAGACAGCATGCTATCCATGTTACCCTTCCTGCTCCTGCCTTCTTTAACTTCTTGGAAAAATAGAGATACTTTATAACAAGAGAGGAGGCAAACGAATATGAGTGAAATGCGGAAGCCGCTCGCCTCCATGCTGCAGCTATTCAGGCGATTGCTGCCACAACCCAGTACAACCCCAAATATGGCTTTGGATATCATTCAGGCCAGCCATGGCCCTAGATAAACTTAGGACAAAAGCCTAAGCTTGGGGGAGTACGTATTTCTCACCGACTTTACATTCATGCTCTCACACTCATCTTGAGTAGTCGGTGTTCATACTCTTTCATTGTACCATCCATGGTAGTTTATTTCCTTGTTTCGCTTTCTTCTTGTGTGTTTAATTAACTTTGACAAAAATACAAAAAATATATTATTAGTTCTAGCTTTACCTTCTAGTTGCTTAGTTGTAGCATTAAAAGAAAACCCAAAAATATTTTTTGTTCTTCTTTTGCTTGTTGGGAGCTTTCCCGTGTAAATAGTTTTTCTCGTTCTTGTTTTGAATTTCCTTCCTTTGGGTCGTAAGGAGAAGACACAATGAAAATGTTGAGTGGCTCTCATATGCATAATTGTTTATTGATCAGAGAGCCCATATTACATTGCCTTCTCCTTTGAGTTATTGTTTGTAGATTCCAGCTTAGTCTAATGCACGTGCACTCTTATTATTATCCACACCGTTCGGTCGTGCAAGTGAAAGGCAATAATGACGATATTTGATGAAAAATTGAGATGGAGAAAAGCTGGTATGAACTCGACCTATCTTGCTTTTGTAAATATGATTAGCTCATTGTTCCAAATTCAGTTCATAATGGGTGAAACATATTTTCAATGACAATTAGAGATTATAGTTACACATGCCATGCTTAATTAGCTAAGAGTGGATAATGGTATGTCTTGGGTGCCAACATGTATATTAAAATGATTATGATGTAGTATGATGGGATGGTATCATCCTATGAATGATTCAAGTGGCTTGACTTGGCACATGTTCATGCATATAGTTCAAACAAAATCAACATATCCTCTACGATTTATATCCTACTCATGCGTGCATTCAATGTTGGTTAATCTCAAAGCATGTTGATGACTGTGTCACTCTTTAGTTGGTCGCTCCCCGGTCTTTTGCTAGCCTTCACTTGTACTAAGCAGGAATACTGCTTGTGCATCAAATTCCTCAAACCCAAAGTTGTTCCATATGAGTCCACCATACCTGCCTATATACGGTATTTACCTGCCATTCCAAGTAATTTGCATTTGCCAAACTCTAAAACTTCAAAAAAATATTATGCTTTGTATGCCCAAATCGCCCATGTGGCGACTGTGGGCTGTGAGTATCTTCCATGTTAGGTGGGTTATTCTCACGATATGTGTTGATTCACTATCATTCACGAGAAAGTGGTTGGTAATTGGGATGTCCAGTTCCATGCTGGAAATAAAATCAAAATATAATTAAACAAAACTCCCCCAGGACCGTGTTTGTACGGATGGTACCCGTGGATTCGGATCGCCGTGGAGTGTGATTGATTGGTGGAGGGGGAGTAAAAAATTTATCATTCTGTTTGGGAACCGCCTATAATGTATCTAGCATGGAACATGTTGAAAACCTCTTGGTCATTATGTGAGAAATGAAAGCATACCTCTCAAAAATTATTACTCATCTCTGTTTAAAAACTCGAGCTTTGGCACCTCTGCAAATCAATGCTTCCCTCTGCGAAGGGCCCTTCCATTTACTTTATTGTTGAGTCATCCCCTTCTCATAAAAGGCACCAGTTAGAGAGAACCACCGTCATTTGTATGCTTCTCTATTAATTGATAGTGAGTATGAGCATGACTGGATCTCTTTCACTATGAATTACAATGTATAGTCAACCCTTGTTCTTTAGAGGTGCTCTGCATTTATGTTTTGTGGTCTCAGAAAGGGTTAGCGAGATATCATTTCATCATATTGTATCATGATTGTTTTCATAAAAGTGTTGTCATCCAAGAGTTATTATTATTGCTCGCTAGTTGACTATGTCATTGATATGAGTGAACGTGAGACCTAAATCTTATTGTGAACATGGTTAGTCCATGATCTCTGATGAAAATCTCAACATCAGTTAGACATATTTACAACAAGAAGATCAAACAGAGTTTGTAAACGTTTTTCTTTACCACTTTGAATTTATCAACTGAACTGCTTGAGGATAAGCAATGGGTTAAGCTGGGGGGAGTTTATACGTCTCCATCGTATCTACTTTTCCAAACTCTTTTTCCCTTGTTTTGGACTCTAATTTGCATGCTTTGAATGGAACTAACCCGGACTGACGCTGTTTTCAGTAGAATTGCATTGGTGTTATGTTTGTGCAAAAATGAAAGTTCTCGCATTGATCTGAAAATTTACGGAGAATATTTTTGGAATTAATAAAAAATATTGGTGAAAGAATCAACTGGAGGGGGGCCATCCACAGGTGGCAAGCCTGCCAGGCGCGACCACCTCCCCTGTTCGTGCCTAGCAGGCTTGTGGGTCCCCTGTTGCTCCACCGACCTCAATTACACTCCTATATATTCCTATTCGCGGAGAAAAAAATCAAGGAGAAGAGTTCATCATGTTTCACGATACGGAGCCACCGCCACCTCCTGTTCTTCCTCGGGAGGCCAGATCTGGAGTCCATTTGAGGCTACGGAGAGGGGAAATCGACACCATCATCATCACCAACCATCCTTCATCACTAATTCCATGATGCTCTGTGTCGTTTGTGAGTAATTCCATCGTAGGCTTGTTGGACGGTGATGGGTTGGATGAGATTTATCATGTAATCGAGTTAGTTTTGTTAGGGTTTGATCCCTAGTATCCAATATGTTCTGAGATTGATGTTGCTATGACTTTGCTATGCTTAATGCTTGTCACTAGGGCCCAAGTGCCATGATTTCAGATCTGAACCTATTATGTTTTCATGCATATATATATGTGCTCTTTATCCTATCTTGCAAGTTGTAGACACCTATTAGGAGTTATGATTTGCATCCTCCAGGGTGACAATAACTGGGATTCTTTCCGGTGATTTTCGTAGTTTGAGGAGTTCATGTATTCACTAAGTGCTAATGCTTTGGTCCGGTTCTCTATTAAAAGGAGGCCTTAATATCCCTTAGTTTCCATTAGGACCCCGCTTCCATGGGAGGGTAGGACAAAAGATGTCATGCAAGTTCTTTTCCATAAGGATGTATAACTATATATAGAATACACGCATACATTACATTGATGACTTGGAGCTAGTTCTGTGTCACCCTATGTTATAAATGTTGCATCATGAATGCCATCTGACATAACTATCCATCACTGGTCCATCGCCTACGAGCTTTCCACATATTGATCTCTGCTAAGTTACTTCTCCGTTGCTACTATTACTTTTGCCATCGTTATCGTTACTTCCATACTACTTTGCTACTGAATACTTTGCTGCAGATATTAAGTCTTTCAGGTGTGTTTGAATCGACAACTCAGCTGCAAATACTCGAGAATATTCTTTGGCTCCCCTTGGGTCGAATAAATAAATTTGGGTTGAATACTATACCCTCGAAAATTGTTGTGATCCCCTATACTTGTGGGTTATCAGATATCCGTGGTGACAATGGGATGTTCTATTGATCCACTTGATGTATGTTTTGGTGATCAACTTGCGGGTTCCTTGACCTTGGGAATTTATGCATAGGGGTTGGCACACATTTTTGTCTTGACTTTCTGGTAGAAACTTTGGGGCACTCTTTGAAGTTCTTTGTGTTGGATTCAATATGATGAAACTGAAATTATGTGATGCACACTGTATAATCAAGCCCATGGGTACTTGTGGTGACATTGGAGTATCTAGGTGAAATTATGGTTTTGGTTGATGTGTATCTTAATGTGTTATTTTAGTACAAACTCTAGGGCTGTCCATGACACTTATAGGGATAACTCATAATATTGATCAAAAAAGATAACTTTGAGGTGGTTTCATACCCTACAATTATTTCTTTGTTAGTTCTCTGCTATTTGTGACTTTTGAGTGAACTCTTTGTCACACGAGAGGTACGTACATATGATTCAACTATGTCAATATTGTTGAGAGAAATTGCACCAGTGAAAGTATGGACCCTAGGCCTTGTTTCCAAGCATTTATATACAATGTTTTGCTTGCTGTTTACTACTTGCTACCTTGCTGTTTTTATATTTTCAGATTACAAAAACCTATATCTACCATTCATATTTCACTGGTATCACCATCTCTTCGCCGAACTAGTGCACCTATACAATTCTCCATTGTATTGTGTGTGTTGGG
Source organism: Hordeum marinum (assembly GCA_022496015.1). NCBI lineage: Eukaryota > Viridiplantae > Streptophyta > Magnoliopsida > Poales > Poaceae > Hordeum > Hordeum marinum. Next base: position 177,143,208 of record CM039677.1, read on the forward strand.
GACACAAGAGATTTCTTGTATTTGATTGCAGGGTTGTTTGAGAGAGACCATATTCATCCTACACCTCCCATGGATTGATAAACCTTAGGTCATCCACTTGAGGGAAATTTGCTATTGTCCTACGAAACCCTGCGCTTGGAGGCCCAACACGAGTCTACAAGAAGAAGGTTGTGTAGTAGGCATCAAGCTATTTTTTGGCGCCGTTGCCGGGGAGGTGACAGCTTGAATGTATATCTTTAGATCTTGCAATCTAATATTTTAGTTTCTTTTTTTTCACGAGTTTGGTTTTATAAAGAAAAGTACAAAAAAATGGAATTGAGGTTGCCTCATATGCTTCATCTTTTTAATGTCTTCCGTGAAAATGATGGTAAGGAAAATTTTGCTCAAGTGTTAGAAGAAGAAATTATTAAAATGTTTGGCACTAAATCTTTGAGTGATGAGCATGATTGAGGTGTTATTAGTATGAATTCTCGGAATATCCATGTTGCTAATGATATGCAAAGCCACAAGCTTGGTGATGCTATGTTTGATGAATACGATATTTTTTGCCCCCCGGGTTTTGATGAGGAAAACTATTATGATGATGGAATGCCTCCTATATATGATGATTATTGTGATGACACGTATGCTATAAAGAGTAATGACAACCATGAAACCTATTATCATGATTTTAATAGTCAATGTGGTTATGTCAATCAAGTGTCACATGATAGTTATTTTGTTGAGTTTGCTCCCACTAGTTTGCATGAGAAGAATTTTGCTTGTGTGGAGGGTAGTAATAAAAATTCTATGCTTGTGCATCATCAAAATAATGATTTATGTTCTGGTTATATTGTTGAATTCTTTCATGATGCTACTGAAAATTATTATGAGGGAGGAACATATGCTTGTAGGAATTGCAATACTATCAAGTTTCCTCTCTATGCATTGAAAGTTTCAAAGTCATGCTTGTTTTGCCTTCCTATGCTAGTTGATTCTTGCTCCCATAATTTTTTTAACAAAATCCCTATGTATAGGAAGTGTGTTAGACTTAAATGTGCTTGTCATGAGATTAAGATGCTCTTTTGCATGTTTCAATTATTATTCCTATACGAGCATCATTGAAATCATCATGCCTAGCTAAAAGGCATTAAAGAAAAGCGCTTGTTGCAAGACACCCAACACTTTTACCTTCTATTTTGATGTGTTCACATGATTAATCTACTGTGTTAACCATATTTTGTGTATTTTATTTCAATAAAGTGCCAAGTAAAGCCTTTGGGATAGTGTGGATACTTGCTTGTTTGATTCTGTGCAAAAACAGAAAGTTTTGGGTCCAGTATATGAATTATCTGATTTTACTGGAGCGTCAAAAAATTCGGAAATTTTTACACAAAATTTCTATGCAAATTCTTTGATATTTCCAAATGTTTCAGAATTTTAGAGTCAGGGAAGTTTGGTGATCATTCAAATCTTTACAGTCTATTCTGTTTTTGACTGATTCTGTTTTGCATGCATAGTTTGCTTGTTTCAAGTGTTCCTATAGCTTATATTGAGTAATATAAATTTTGGGAATGATGGAATACAGTATGTATCATGTGGTAATAATTATGAATCTTGTCTTGATAGTACCTAAGTGAATGATTTATCTTTACTACACTAACCCTTCTCACGAAGTTTCGTTAAGTGTTGTGTGATTGAAGTTTTCAAGTTTTGGGTGAGACACCAATATGAGGAGAATAAGGAGTGACAAGAAACTAATATTGGGGATTCCTAAGTCACCCCAAGGTAATATTCAAGGAAGACTCATGTGTATAATCTTGGGGATGCCCCGGAAGGCATCCCCTCTTTCGTCTTCAACACTATCGGTATATCTTACTTGGAGCTATATTTTTATTCATCACATAATGTGAGTTTTTCTTGGAGCGTCATTTTATTCTGTTTTTTTCTGTTAGGTGTTATTTATAATATTTTTTTCAATAAAAAGTTCCAAGAATTGCCTTTAGGATGCTTGCATTGAATGTTCTGATATGTGCTAGGTAAAAACAGAAACTTTTGCTGTAGTGTTCGAATTTTCATATTTTACTGGAATGTGGAAAGTTTATGAAATTTTTACACAGTATTTTCGTATAAATTATTAGCCTGTACTAAATTTTCATAGTTTTTTGATTTACATAATTACACTGGTTTAATAAATTTCTACAGACTGTTCTGTTTGGACAGATTGCTGTCACAGTTTTGTTATCTACTTATCCTATAGTTTCCATAGCCTATATTGGTAAATATAAAGTGTGGAAATGATAGTATACAGTACCTAATATTTGAAAATTACTGTGCAACTTGTCTTGGCAGTACATAAAGGGTTGATTTATTATAATGTGTACTAACCTATCTTACGAGTTCTTTTTGAGTTTTGTGTGGATGAAGTTTTTGAGAATAGGTGAAACCATGATATGAGAGGATTGGACAAGATACAAAAGCTCAATATTGGTGATGTCCAAGGCACGCCATGTAAATATTTCAAAAATTCTCAAGCATCTAAGCTTGGGGATGCTATGCATCCCACCTCTTTTCTTCAATAATTATCTGTTAGCCTATGTTGAGCCTAAAATTTAATTCTTTCACATGATGCGTGCTATTTTTATTTTGCTTGATGTTTAAATAAAATACTCAGATCTGGAAATATTTATTTAGAGAGAGAGAGAGAGATAAAGTCCTCACATAGCTACGTAATTGTTTGACTACTCATTGATCTTCACTTATATGTTTTGGAGTAGTTTTGTCATTTACTCTCGTGCTTCACTTTTATCCTATGAGTAAATGGTTGAATGAATTGAATATCATAAATCTGAGGTTATATATGTTTTATATGCTTATCCCATGGGGAGTAGTGACTTCACATATAAGAAGTATAGGTGGTAAAATTTATTGAAAGTTAGCAAACACCGCATTGGTCACTTGAACAATTCATGAAAGATTATTGAAGGAAGAGAGATTTCACATATAAATATACTATCTTGGAAATCTTATATGATTGTGAATACCCATTAATTATTTTCAAACTTGAGCAAATTAGTTGAAGTTGGACAAGGAAGACAACATAATGAGTTATGCTTGGGTATATTTGTATAGAAGTTATATTGTTATGGATCCTCCAATATGTGGTGCTTGCTTCCACCTCATACTAGCCAAAACTTCCGCACCAAGTAGAAATACTACTTGTGCATCCAGACACCCTTAAACACATAGGTGTTCCATACGAGTCCACCATACCTATCTATATGCGGTATTTACCTGCCGTTCCAAGTAAATTTGCATGTGCCAAACTCTAAACCTTCAAATAATATTCTGTTTTATATGACCGAATCGCTCATATAGTAACTAGGGGCTGTCAGTATCTTCCATGCTAGGTGGGTTATTCTCACGACATGTGTTGATTCACTATCATTCACGACAAAGTGGTTGGTAATAGGGATTCCGAATTCCGAAATCAAAGGAAAAAAATGCAAATAATTAAACAAAACTCCCCCAGGAATGTTGTTGGTATGGACGATACCCGTGGATTCGGCTCGCCGTGGAGTGTGATTGATTGGTGGAGGGGGAGTAAAAACTTCACCATTCTGTTTGGGAACCACCTATAATGTATCTAGCATGGAAGATACCAAGATCTCTCGATTGTTATGGTGATAATGAAAGCATACCGCTCAAAATTATTATTCACCTCTGTTTTAAAAGCTCGAGTTCTGGCACCTCTGCAAATCAATGCTTCCCTATGTGAAGGGCATGTCTTTTACTTTCTAGTACTTACATTTATGCAAGAGTCATGGTGATCATCACCACTTCCTATATTTCGCCTTTTTCTCTTGGCAAGCATCATGTGGTGGGAAAGATCCAAGCATATATGTCCATTCAAATATATTTGATCATGAATTATTATTGTTGACAATTATCTATGTGATAAACAAGTTGGGAGGCGAAACTTTAAGCCCCTATCTTTCTCTGCGTTCGACGGATGCCATTTGCTCTAAAAATATGCTTTGAGTGCTAGCAATCATGGAATCCTATATGATACTTGAGTATGTGGAATTTGCTAAATCAAAGCTCTTACATACACCCTTCCTGAAAATAAGATGAATTACAATTGGTTGTTGACTGAAACCATAGTTTGTTAGTTTTCAAGAAACTTTATGGTCTATACTTTAACTTCTGAATAGCTTGTTATTTCATCATGAGAAGGTTTATGAAATGAGCTACTGTTTATGATATATAATGATGCTATAAAAAGTGTTTGGAATTATCATTGATCAAATTTATGCACTCTGCTAGCATTCACACTTCATAAATTATTTCTTTTATCATTTACCTACTCGAGGACTAGCATGAATTAAGCTTGAGGATGCTGATACGTCTCCAACGTATCTATAATTTATGAAGTATTCATGCAATGTTTACAATAATTCTATAAGATTTTGGTATGATTTTATTAGAACTAACCCGGATTGACGTTGTTTTCAGCAGAACTACCATGGTGTCTTTTTTGTGTAGAAAAAAAGTTCTCGGGATGGGCTAAAAATTTAGTATGATTTTTTTGGACCAAAATAGACCCTCGAAGCATTGGAGTTGGGCTAGAAGAGCCACAAGGAGGTCACAAGCCTGCCAGGCGCGGCCACCCCTTGGCCGCGCCTAGTGAGCTTGTCATTGCCTCGTGGCCCCCTTGACATGAGATCGACACCAAAAATTCCTATAAATATAGAAACCTCCGAAAAGACTTGTCAGTCGGTTGACCTTGTCTTCGAGTCGTTGAGTCATCGATGAAAAAGCAGGGGCAACTGGGATAAGGGTGTCACAGGGGATTCATTGATCAACCTATACTAGTATAGTTGATAAAATAGCATGTGTAGTAGCAGTTTATCAAAAACAGGCTATGCATCAGAAATAGGAGCTAGCTAATGCAGTAGCAAAATATAAGCAAGAATGAGAGGGAAAGAAATGGGCGATATCGGAATGCTCAAGGGGGGTTGGTTGCCTTGCTGCTCTACTGCAAAGGCCCGATCGTTAGTCGCCTAGTCGTACTCGGCAACAACTTAAGTCTAGGGCTCTAATGGTAAGAAGAGGGGGAGAAACAATTAATATAAAGCACAGATGCAAACATGATGCATGTCATGGCAATATGAAGAGCTAGGCATGCACTAACGCAGTACCACACATCGCAGACAGGTCGGAAGAATATCTGACAATATTTTCTAGGTCTCGGGCTACTACTGGTCAGAGGAAAACGATGGGAATGTTCCACGTTTGTTATTATAGGAGCGTGTGACACACGAACGGACCGCGTATTCGGATTCGTGGTATTTTTTTGAACAACTTTCATGTATAAAATATTTTTCATCCGGCTTACAATTTATTTTATATTGATTTTTAAAGATTTAATAATATTTTGAAGTTAAAATAGATTATTTTAATTTAATAATGAATTATGACATCACGATGATGACATGCTGATGTCAGCAGTAAACTATGGGTTGACCTGGTCAAACTGACCGGTAGGCCCCACCCATCATATTCACAGGAGTGATTAAGTTTAATTTAATTAATACAAATTAATTAAAAGGGGGTGGGACCCACATGTCATTCACTCTTCAAGTTAATTAATTAACAGAGTAATTAACTAATCTAATTAATCCTTAATTATCTAATTAATTAATTAAGTAATTTACTAATTAACATTTTTATTGAATTATTATTATTATTATTATTATTATTATTTATAAAAACGTTCCATGTGGGGCCCCTTTGTCGTTGATAGGGAGTGATTAGTGGGGTGGTTAGGCCACCACTAATCAGCAGGGCCAGGAAGAGTTCGGGCGCGCATGGCCTGACGAGATTTGTTGAAGGCCAAAACCCATGGGGACTGGTTCTTGACCTCGGCTAGGAGGACCTCCTCTTCTCCATAGACGAGGAATAAAGGCGTCTCACAGATGGGCTTGGCCGCCCTGGTGCGGATGGACCATAGCAACGATTGGAGCTCATCCATCCAGCCCTTGCCACGGGCCATGAGCTGCTTCTTGAAGCTTATGGTCTTCAGGCCCTTTAGGACCTCTGCATTGGCATGCTCGGCCTGGCCGTTGCCTCGAGGCTGCGCCATAGAGGCGAAGCAGATTTGCATGCATATGGTGGTATAGTAGGTCTTGAAGAGGACACTAGTGAACTGTGTGCCGTTGTCGGTGATGATGCGGTTGGGGACACCGAAGCGGCACACTAGACCATTGACGAACTTGACAGCGGACCTTGCCAATATGGTCCGGACAGGCTCCTCCTCCGCCCACTTGGTGAACTTGTCGACGGTGAAGTGGAGGTAGTGATAGCCCCTAGTCACGTGAGGGAAGGGCCTGAGGATATCCAGCCCTCTGGCCATGAAGGGCCACGAGAGGGGGGTGGTCTGGAGCCCTTGCGCTAGCTGATGAATCTGTTTGGCATGGAATTGGCAAGCCTCGCATGCCTGGACTAGCACCGTGGCATCCTTGAGCATGGTGGGCCAGTAGAAGCCGCTGTGGAATGCCTTACTTCCGAGAGTGCGCGAGGACGAGTGGTGGCTGCAGTCGTCGCCGTGGATGTCGGCAAGCAACTCGCGCCCTTGTTCCTTGTAGATGCACAATAGCATGACTTTGTTCGGGCAGTTGCACTATAGGTCACCCTCCTGAAAGTGGTAGAGTGTAGCTTGGCGGACCACACGCTCTACTGCTGTGTTGATCTTTGGGAGGACGCCACCCTCCACGTAGGCCTTGATCTCCGTGGTCCATCTCTCATGCTGTGACTAGAGTGCCAGCAGCAGGAGAGCGCCAGAGAATGGTCTGTGGTCTGGTGCACCCATGGGTGTTGCGGGAGGGAGCTCCTCATGAGTCTCCATAGAAGTGATGATTGGAGGCGCCGCTGAAGGCTTCATGAGCCTCTCCTCGAAGACGCCGGGGTTCTAGGGCTTGCGGTGACAAGCGTGCTTGGCAATTTCATCCGCCTCACTGTTATCACCACGAGGGATGTGCTGGAGCTCCATGCCCATGAAGCGCTTCTTGAGCTTGTGCACCTCCTCCAGGTAGGCCATCATGTGCTCATCCTTCGGCTTGTACTTCTTGCTGGAGAAGTTGACGAGGAGCTACGAGTCCCCCTTGATGGCGATGCGCCTGACTACACGTGGATGGCGGCCTTGAGCCTAGCGATAAGCCCCTCATATTCGGAGATGTTGTTGGAGGCCTTGTCAGTGTGCTTGAAGTAGAGTTGTACTGCATAGTAGATCGTGCCGCTTGTAGGCGTAGTGAGAACGACACCATCCCCCGTGCCCTGGCTTGTGAAGGCCCCGACGAAGTGCATGCTACATTCTCCGGAGGTGTCCTCCACAGGAAAGAGTGGCTCCTCGTGAGGATCACACTGATGCAGGTCCGTCCACTCTATCGCGAAGTCTACCAAGGTCGTTCCCTTGATGGTCCTGGTGCTGAGGAACTCCATGTTGAAGGGTTGCAACTCAATGTTCCATTCAGCAACGCGAGCGGTGGCGTTCGGCCTCTGCAGGACCTACTCCAACGGGTAGGAGGAGATCACTTTGATTGGGTGACCTTGGAGGTAATGACACAATTTCCCGGAGGCCATGAGGAGCGCCAAGAGGAGCTTCTATTGCATGGGGTACCACTCGCGTGCGTCTCGCAGCACTATGCTGACGAAGTAGATAGGGTGCTCGACGAGGTGCATGATCCTGGTGTCCAAGTCATGCTCGCCAGGGATCTCAGGTGGTGGTGCCGTGGGTCCTCTAGAGGCGGGACTCTAGAAGCCTCCTGAGGGGGTGCCAAGGCCTCCTGAAGGGGCGCCAAGGCCTCTTGAGGAAGGCCCTTAGCAGGCGCTAATAGGGCCTTGAGGGGCTCTAGTGATGCCTCCCTCGGGGTGGCGTCTGCTGGTGCAGACTTGACAGGCTTCTTCTTGGCACAGGCTCACTCCTCCCGCTCCACCACAAGGGCCGCATTGGCCGTTTGGGGGTGGACAATAGTTGGCACTCGCGGGGACACGGGGTGAGTATGACGGGAGGCCTCATGAGGTACCTCTTGAGGTCCGTGAAGGCAACGTCGGCCTTAGGGGTAAACTTGAAGGTGGTGGACCTCTTCAGGAGCTTGAAGAAAGGTAGAGCCCGCTCGCCGAACTTGGATATGAAGCGACCAAGAAAGGCCATGCAACCCACCAGGCATTGCATCTCCTTGAGGTTACGAGGCGCTGATGTGGCTTGAGGCCGCGTCGGTATTTCCCCAAAGAGGAAGGGATGATGCAGCACAACTACGGTAAGTATTTCCCTTAGTTATTAAACCAAGGTTATTGAACCAATAGGAGAACCAAGCAACACAATGTAAACGGTACCTGCACACAAAGAACAAATAGTTGCAACCCGACGTGTAAGAGAGTTTGTCAATCCCTCCACGGTAAAAGATAGATTGGTTTGTATGAGATTGGATAAATAGATCCCGCAAGAACACAAAATACAAGATACAAATAAAAACTGCAGCAAGGTATTGTTGGGTTTTTGGAATAATAGATCTTAAAGAAAATGCGGAAAAAGATAGATCGGAAAGCAATATATTAAAAGGATAGACCCGGGGGCCGTAGATTTCACTAGTGTCTTCTCTCAAGAAAATAGCACACGGTGGGTAAACAAATTACTGTTGGGCAATTGATAGAATATCAAATAATCATGACGATATCCAAGGCAATGATCAATATATAGGCTTCACATCCTAGATTAGTATGCTGAAACGATTCTGCATCTACTACTATTACTCCACACATTGACCATTATCCATCATGCATCTAGTGTATTAAGTTCGTGGAGAAACGGAGTAATGCAATAAGAACAATGACATGATGTAGACAAGATATATTCATGTAGGAATCGACCCCATCTTGTTATCTTTAATTGCAACGATACATGTGTGCCTCGCTGCCCCTTCTGTCACTAGGAGAGGACACCGCAAGATCAAACCCATCACAAAGCACATATTCTCATGGAAAGAAAAATCAATCTAGTTGACCTAACTAAACCAAAGATTCGAAGAAGAAATACGAGGCTATAAATAATCATGCATATAAGAGATCAAAGAAGACTCAAATAATATTCATGGATAGAAACTGATCATGAACTCAAACTTCATCGGATCCCAACAAGCACACCGCAAATACTCATTACATCAAATAGATCTCCAAGAGACCATTGTATTGAGAATCAACAGAGAGAGACGAAGCCATCTAACTACTGCCGACGGACCCGTAGGTCTATCATGTACTACTCACGCATCATCGGAGAGGCACCAATGAGGATGATAAACCCCTTCGTGATGGTGTTAGATTGGATCTCGTGGTTGTGGAACTTACGGCGGCTGGAATTGTGTTTCGTCGACTCCCCTAGTGTTTCTGGGGTATTTGAGTATTTATAGAGTGGAGAGGCGGTGAAGGAGACTCCTATGGGCCCCACAACCCACCAGGACGCGCCTTGGGCCTCTAGTGCGCACAGGTGTCTTGTGGGCCCCACAGGCCTCCCCCCAGGTGCTTCCTTGGCTCCCAAGTTGTCTTGTGGTCCAAAATAAATCTCCAAAAAGTTTTGCAGCATTTGGGCTTTGTTTGGTTCTGATATTTTGTGAACTAAAAAAACAAGCAAAAAACAGCAATTGGCACTAGGCACTATGTCCATAGGTTAGTCTCAAAAATGATAAAATTGCTATAAATGATTGTAAAACATCCAAGAATCATATTATAAAATCATGGAACAATAAAAATTATAGATATATTGGAGACGTATCAACATCCTCAAGCTTAATTCCTGCTCGTCCTCGAGTCAGAAAATGATAAAAACAGAATTTTTGATGTGGAATGCTGCCTAACATGTTCATCACATATTCTTTTCTTTTATAGCATGGACATTTGGAATTTAGATGGTTCATAGCAATAGTCTAGTTTTGACAAGAAGACTTTAATACTCAAGCATACCAACAAGCAACCATGTCTTTCAAAATATCAACACTAAGGAAAGTTATCCCTAGCCCATCATGCTCAATCATTGATCCATTCATGAAACACACTCGGATATTAGCTACACCCAATGCACAAGTATGATCATAGTGCCCCCTAGTTGATTCTTTATAATAGAAGATGGAGACTCAAATAAAATTAAAAATTGCATAAAGTAAATAGATAGGCCCTTCACAAAGGGAAGTAGGGATTTGTAGAGGTGCCAGAGCTCAAAGTTTAAATTGAGAGAGAAAAATGTTTTGGGTGGCATGCCTTTCCTGTCAACGAAAATGACCGAGAATTTTCAATACTTTTCCATGCTAGATATATCATAAACGGTTCCCAAACAGAAAATAAAGTTTATTCCTTTTTCCACCATTCTTTCACAACCCATGGCTATCCGTATCCACGGGTACCATCCATACCAACACATTCCAATGAATTTATTATTTCACAACATAAAGTAAATTTCTTTTTCATTTTGGGATTGGGTATCCCTATTACCGTTGTATTCTAGTGCAATGACAAGTGAATAAACACTCATCTTAAGAATACCACATCTACTATGGGAAAATATCGGTCACACCCTTCCACTTCATGAGAGGTACAAGCACACAAAAAGGAAATTCATTTTTAAAATTAGAGATGACACATACAAATTTGCTTGGAACGCATGGAAATACTGCATATAGGTAGGTATGGTGGACCCATATGGCAAAACTAGGTTTAAGGATTTTGGATGCATAAGTAGTATTTCTACTTAGTACAAGTGGATGCTAGCAAATAGATAGAGAAGCAACCAATGAAGAAAATAAAATTCTCATAAACGGGCATTAAGCATAAATAAAACCGAATAATGCACCATGAGAAGGATGTAATTTCATTGCATAACTATTGACTTTTGTGCTTGCATAGGGAATCACAAACCTTACCAACTATATTCTTACTAAAGCATAATTACTCACCAACATAACTCACATATTACTATCATCATGTCTCAAAACTATTACAAGGAATCAAGTTTAATTTGTCCAATGATCTTCATGAAAGCTTTTAGTATATCCCCCTTGAATATCTATCACTTTGGGACTAGTTTCATATATATCCATTGCTTTTGACAAGCTCAAATAAATTTAAGTGAAGAACATGAGCATAAAAATTTCATCTCTCGAAATAATATAAGTGAAGCATCAGAGAATTTCTTCAACATTCACTAACTCTCAAATTAATCTAGGTGAAGCATGAGAGTATTTCTTCAAAAATTTAAAGCACATCATGCTCAAATTGATATAAGTGAAGCACTAGAGAAATTCCATAGCTAAATTTTTTTTAAGTGAAGCATATAGAGCAATTCTAACAAATTATAGCATAAATTTTGCTCCCTCAAATAGGTGTGTCCATCAAGGATACTTGTGACAAACTAAAAAGCAAGTCAATAAAAGACTCATATAATATAAGACGCTCCAAGCAAAACTCATGACATGTGACGAATAAAAATATAGCTCCAAGTAAAATACCGATGGTCGTTAGAAGAAAGAGGGGATGCTAATCGGGGCATCCCCAAACATAGTTGCTTGTCTCTCCTTGGATATTATCTTGGGGTGCCATGTCATCCCCGAGCTTAGGCTCTTTTCACTCCTTATTCCTTCATTCATTGTGATCTCACCCAAAACTTGAAAACTTCAATCACACAAAACTGAACAAAACCTTTGTGAGATCTGTAAGTATAATAATGCAAATCACCACTCTAAGATCTGTAAGTATAATATTTTATTATTTTGTTATATCTACTGCATTCTAACTTTATCCTGGCTTATACCCTCCAATACAAACCATAGATTCATCAAAATAAGCAGATAATGCAACGAAAAAAGAATCCATTAAAAAACAGAATAGTCTGTAGTAATCTGTACTCTAACCATACTTCTATAACTTAAAAATTCTGAAAAATTAGGACAACGTCAGAAATTCATATATAAATCTTGTGTAAGAAATTCAGAATTTTTTATAGCTTTTGTGATTTTGATTTTTTTTCTACTGGATGCAAAAGTTTATGTTTTTCAACAAGATAAAATCAACTATGGCCCAACATGATCCTAAAGGATTTACTTGGCACAAACACTAATTAAAACGTAAAAATCACAATGCTAACAGTAGCATAATTGTGTAAACACTCAAGAATAGATAGAAAAGGTAAAAATAAATTTTATTCATTGGGTTGCCTCCCAACAACCTCTTACTTTATAGCCATTAAGATATGCCTGATATTTCAATGATGCCCTCATGAAACATAATAATAGCAACACAAAGAGAGCATCATGAAGCATATGGAAAGCACACTTAAGTATAACATACTTCCTATGTATAGGCATTTTATAAGCAAAAAAATTATCAAGGCAAGAAAAAACTAGCATATGGAAGGAAGAAGAAAGAGACAATAGGAATCTCAACACAAAAAGAGGTAATTTAGTATCATGAAAATTTCTACAACCATAATGTACTCTCTCATAATAATTACATGTAGGATCAAAAATCAAATTCAACAATATATATATCATAAAAATACTCTCTTTATGGTCAACATGCATAAAGTTTTTATCATCTTCCAAAATAGTAGGATTATCATCAACTAAAGTTATGAAATCTCCAAACCCACTTTTATCTTAAAATTCATAAGATTGAACACTCTTCAAATACGTGGGATTCTTTTTACCTAAAGTTGATTCTCTCCCAAACCTACTTTCGATACTATTTCAACATTAATATCAAAAACATATTCAACATGTGGCTTAAATAAGTTTTCAAGATCATAAGAAGCATTATCACCCGAATCATGATCATTGCAATAAGAAGTGGACATGACAAAATTATCATCCCCAAGCTTGTAGTTTTGCATATCATTAACATAATTGACATTAATAGAGTTTATAGTAACATCATTGCAATCATGCTTTTCAATTAAGGAGATATCATGAATCACCTTATAAATTTCTTCTTTCAACACTTCATAAAAAATCAGATTCATGATTTTCAAACAAAACTTCATAGAGATAATCAAGTGCACTCAACTCACACTAGCAATTGGCTCATCATAATTTAGTCTTTTGAACTGATTAGCAAGTGGATGAGAATCCATATCAATAGATTTTTAGCAAGCGAAGATGCAAGAAAATAGAAGGCACATGGCAACACAAGCAAAGATAGCAAACAAGCAAAAAGGCAAACAGAAAATATTTTTGTATTTTTGTAAAACCCTTTTTAGAAGTGGGGGAGAGGAGAACAAGAAGCAAATGGAAAATAATGTAAATTGGAAGGAGATGAGATTTGTGATTAGGAACCTAGTAGATGTTGATGGTGTCTCCCCGGGAACAGCGCCAGAAATTCCTTTGACGTGGCTTGAGACTGTGTTAGTATTTCCCCAAAGAGGAAGGGATAATGCAGCACAGCTACGGCAAGTATTTCCCTCAATTATGAAACCAAGGTTATCGAACTAGTAGGAGAACCAAGCAACAATATGTAAATGGTACATGCACACTAAGAACAAATACTTGCAACCCAACACGTAAGAAAGGTTATCAGTCTCTCCACTATGAAAGATATATTGGTAGTATGAGATTGGATAAATAGATCGAGTAAGAACACAAAAATAAAATATGCAGATAAAAAGTGCAGCAAGGTATTTTTCGGTTTTTGGAATAATAGATCTGAAACCAAATGCGAAAAAAGATAGATCGGAAAGCAATATATTAAAAGTATAGACCCAGGGCCCGTAGATTTCACTAGTGGCTTCTCTCAAGAAAATAGAACACAATGGGTAAACAAATTACTATTAGCCAATTGATAGAAGATAAAATAATCACTATGATATCCAAGGCAATGATCAATATATAGGCGTCACATCCAAGATTAGTAGACCGAAACGATTCTGCATCTACTACTATTACTCCACACATCGATCGCTATCCAGCATGCATCTAGTGTATTATGTTCATGGAGAAACGAAGTAATGCAATAAGAACGATGCCATGATGTAGACAAGATCTATTTATTTAGGAATAGTCCCCATATTGTTATCCTTTATAGCAATGATATATGTGTGCCTCGCTGCCCCTTCTGTCACTTGTAGAGGACATCGTAAGATCGAACCCATCACAAAGCACCTCTTCTCATGGCAAGAAAAATCGATCTAGTTTGCCTAACTATACCAAAGATTCAAAGAAGATATACGAGGCTATAAATAATCATGCATATAAGAGATCAAATAAGACTCAAATAATATTCATGGATAGAAACTGATCATCAACTCAAACTTCATCGGATCCCAACAAACAGACCGCAAAAAGTCACTACAACAAATAGCTCTCCAAGAGACCGTTGTATTGAGAATCAAAAGAGAGAGAGAGAGAGAGAGAGAGAGAGGAAGCCATCTAGCTACTGCCTACGGACCTGTAGGTCTATGGTGGACTACTCACGCATCATCATAGATGCACCAACGAGGATGATGAACCCCTCAATCATGGTGTTAGATTGGATCTCATGGTTCTGAAACTTGCAGCAGCTGGAATTGTGCCCCGTCGACTCCCCTAGGGTTTCTAGAAAATTTGGGTATTTATAGAGCTGAGAGGCGGTGTAGGAGACTCCCTTGGGCCCCACAACCCACCAGGGCGCACCTGGGGCCTCTGGCGCGCCCTGGTGTCTTGTGGGCCCCATGGGCCTCCCCCCTATGTGCTTCCTTGGCTCCCAAGTTGTCTTCTGGTCCAAAAAAATCTCCAAAAAGTTTCGTGGCATTTGGGCATCATTTGGTACTGATATTCTACGACATAAAAAACAAGCAAAAATAGAAAATGGCACTTGGCACTATGTCAATAAGTTAATCCCAAAAAATGATATAAAGTTGCTATAAAACGATTGTAAAACATCCAAGAAAGATAATATAATAGCGTGCAACAATCAAAAATTATAGATACGTTGGAGAATGATACGTCTCCATCGTATCTATAATTTTTGATTGCTCCATGCTATTATATTATCTATTTTGGATGTTTTATATGCATTAATATGCTATTTTATATATTGTTTGGGACTAACCTATTAACCTAGAGCCTAGTGCCAGTTTCTATTTTCCCCTTATTTTTGAGTATTGTAGATAAGGAATACTACACGGATTCCAAACAGAATAAAATTTCCGCGATGATTTTTATTGGACCAGAAGACATCTACCAGACTTTGAGGGGAAGGCAAGAGACCTGTGAGTAGGCCACAAGCCAGGGGCATGGCCACTACCCCTGGTCATGCCTGGCAGGCTTGTGGCCCCCTAGTAGGTCTCCTAACCCTAATCTTTGGCCTATAAATTCCCATATATTTCCCCAATACCAAAAAGAGCCACGCAAATACTTTTCCGCCACCAGAAGCCGCCGTTCTCGAGAGATCCAATATTGGACCCTTTTATGGTAATCTGTCGGAGGGGGATTCGATTACTGAGGGCATCTACATCAACTCCATTGCCCCTCCAATGATGTGTGAGTAGTCCACCAAAGACCTACGGTTCCATAGCTGGTAGCTAGATGGCTTCTTCTCTCTCTTTGTGCTTCAATACCATATTCTCCATGATCTTCATGGGGATCTATCCGATGTAATACTCTTTTGCGGTGTGTTTGTCAAGATCCGATGAATTGTGTGTTTATGATCAGCTTATCTATGAATATTATTTGGTTCTTATCTGAATTATCATATGCATGATTTCATATCTTTGCAAGTCTCTTCGAGTTATTGGTTTGGTTTGGCCAACTAGATTGGTAATTCTTGCAATGGGAGAAGTGCCTAGTTTTGGGTTCAATCTTACGGGTTCAACTTGTGTAAAGGTTTGTGATTCTCATAGCATGCACGTATGGTGTACCGTTATGTAAGGAAGTGGGAGCATGATTTGTTTATTGATTGTCAACCTTTGTGTGAGGGTTGGGAGTGCATGAGGGTTTATTCCTACCAACCTCACCCCTAGGGACATGTGTCTAATACTTTGCTTCGATGACTAATAGAATTTTGCAATAAGTATGTGAGTTCTGTATGACTAATGTGAGTCCATGGATTGTATGCACTCTCGCTCTTCCACTTTTGCTAGCCTCTCTAGTACTGCGCAACTTTTGTCGGTGCATTAAGCCCACCATATATCCTTCCTCAAAAGAACCACCATACCTACCTATTATGGCATTTCCATAGCGATTCCGAGATATATTTCCATGCAACTTCCACCGTTCCGTCTATTAGGACACGCACCATCATTTTCATATTGCTTTGCATGATCATAAGATAGCTAGCATGATGTTTTCATGGCTTGTCCATTTTTTGATGTCATTTGCTATGCTAGATCATTGCATATCCAGGTACACTACCAAAGGCATTCATATAGAGTCATATTTTGTTCTAGATATTGAGTTGTAAGTAAATAAAAGTGTGATGACCATCATTATTAGAGCATTGTCCCATGTGAGGAAAGGATGATGGAAGCTATGATTCCCTCACAAGTTGGGATGAGTCTTCGGACTTTATGAAAAATAAAAGAGGCCAATGAAGCCCAAATAAAAAAAGAGGCCATTGATGCCCACCAAAATAAAAAAATAAAAAAATAAGAGAAAAAAGAGAAGGGACAATGCTACTATCTTTTTTTCCACACTTGTGCTTCAAAGTAGCACCATGATCTTCATGATAGAGAGTTTCCTATTTAGTCACTTTCATATACTAGTAGGAATTTCCATTATATAACTTGTATTGTATATTCCAATGATGGGCTTCCTCAAATTGCCCTAGGTCTTCATGAGCAAGCAAGTTGGATGCACACCCACTTAGTTTCTTTTTGAGCTTTCATACAGTTATAGCTCTAGTGCATCGGTTGCATGGCAATCCCTACTCACTCACATTAATATCTATTGAAGGGCATCTCCATAGCCCGTTGATATGCCTAGTTGATGTGAGACTATCTTCTTCTTTTTCTTCACAACCTCCACCATATTCTATTCCACCGATAGTGTTATATCCATGACTCACGCTCATGTATTGCAGGAGTTATGAAAAAGTTTGAGAACATAAAAAGTGTGAAACAATTGCTTGACTTGTCATCGGGGTTGTGCATGATATAAATACTTTGTGTGGGGGAAGATGGAGCATAGCCAGACTATATGATTTTGTAGGGATAACTTTCTTTTGCCATTAGATTTTGAAGAGATACAATTGCTTTGTTAGTATGGTTGAAATATTATTGTTTTTATGTCAACATTCAGCTTTTGTTTTGAGTCTTATGGATCTGAACATTCATGCCACAATAAAGGTTATTGCATGGATAAATATGTTAGGTAGCGTTGCACATCAAAAATTCTATTTTTATCATTTACCTACTCGAGGACGAGCAAGAATTAAGCTTGGGGATGCTGATATGTCTCCAACGTATCTATAATTTTTGATTGTTCCATGCTGTTATATTATCTATTTTGGATGCTTTATATTCATTAATATGCTATTTTATATTATTTTCGGGAATAACCTATTAACCTAGAGCCTAGTGCTAGTTTATGTTTTTCCTTGTTTTTGAGTATTGTAGATAAGGATTATTAAACGGAATCCAAACGGAATTAAATCTCCGTGATGATTTTTGTTGGACCAGAAGACATCTACCAGACTTGCAGGAGAAGGCAAGAGATCTACCAGGAGGCCACAAGCCAGGGGGCATGACCACCACCCCTGGCCATGTCTGACAGGCTTGTAACCCTCCAGCAGGTCTCCTAACCCTAATCTGTGTCCTATAAATTACCAAATATTCCCCCCAATACCAAAAAGAGCCACACAAATACTTTTCCTCCGCCATAAGCCTCCGTTCCCGAGAGATCCAATCTTGGAGCCTTTTCCGGCAATTTGTCGGAGGGGGATTCGATCATGGAGGGCATCTACATCAACTCCATTGCCCCTCCGATGATGCGTGAGTAGTCCACCACAGACCTACAGGTCCATGGCTGGTAGCTAGATGGCTTCTTCTCTCTCTTTGTTCTTTAATACCATGTTCTCCATGATCTTCATGGGGATCGATCCGATGTAATACTCTTTTGCGGTGTGTTTGTCGAGATCCGATGAATTGTGGGTTTATGATCAGTTTATCTATGAATATTAGTTGGTTCTTATATGAATTCTTATATGCATGATTTCATATCTTTGCAAGTCTCTTCGAGTTATTGGTTTGGTTTGGCCAACTAGATTGGTAATTCTTGCAATGGGAGAAGTGCTTGGTTTTAGGTTCAATCTTGCAGTGTCCTCACCCAGTGACAAAGTAGAGGTAGCGAGGCACGTATTGTATTGTTGCCATCAAGGGTTAAAAGATGGAGTTTTCATCATATTCCTTGAGTTTATCCCTCTACATCATGTCATGTTACTTATTGCGTTACTTTGTTCTTCATGAACTTAATACTCTAGATGCAGGGAGGAGTCGGTCGATGTGTGGAGTAATAGTAGTAGATGACGAATCGTTTCAGTCTAGTTGACACGGACATGATTCCTATATGCATAATGATTTCCTTGGACATCGTCATAACTATGCACTTTTCTATCAATTGCATGACAGTAACTTGTTCACCCACCATGTTATTTTCCTTATAGAGAGAAGCCTCTAGTGAAACCTATGGCCCCCATGTCTATTTTCCATATTATCTTTTCAGATCTATATAAAAAAATACCAAAATACCTTGCTGCAATTTATTTACCTTTTTGCATTCCGCAATATTTTTACATCTATCTCTATCAGATCTAATCCTTGCAAGTAACCGTGAAGGGATTGACAACCCCTTTTATAGCGTTGGGTGCAAGAGTTTGATTGTTTGTGTAGGTGAATCCATTGGTGACTTGCTTGTTCCTCCTACTAGATTGATACCTTGGTTCTCAACAACTGAGGGAATTACTTATCTACTTTGCTGCATCACCCTTTCCTCTTCAAAGGAAAACCAACACAAGCTCAAGATATAGCAGAGACGTATTAGGTGGCTGCATTTCCTCAGTAGCGTTGATCATCTCTCGGTTAGCCTCAAAGGAAAACCAAGGAGCTTGCCGAAGGGACCCTGAAGACACACTTGGTGGGGTTGAGCTTAAGGTTGAGCTTACGTAGGTTGGTGAAAGTTTCTCCTAGGTCCTCGGTGAGGGTGTGTGCCTTGCGCGTCTTGATGACGATGTCGTTGACGTATGCCTCCGCATTTCTCCCCATATGGTACCATAGGCACATGCGCATCAGCCTCTAGAAGGTGGCTCCTGTGATCTTCAGGCCGAAGGGCATGCCCACAAAGCAGAATACTCTGCATGGGGTGATGAAGGAGGTTTTCTCCTCATCCTCACTTGCCATCTTGGTCTGATGATAGCCTGAGAAGGTGTTGAGGAAGCAGAGCAGATCACACCTAGGGGTGGAGTCTACTATCCGGTCGGTCCTCGGTAGCAATAAGTGGTCCTGGGGGCAGGCCTTGTTGAGGTTGGTGAAGTCGACACACAAACGCTTGCCACCGTGCGTCTTGGTGACGACTATGGGTTTGGCGATCCACTTTGGGTGGAGTACTTCACGGATGACTCCGACACCTTGGATTTTCTCGACCTCCTAAACAATGAACTCTTGCTTCGCGGTTGCTTGGCGCCACACCCTCTGCTTGACGGGTGCGCGTTGGGGCACGCCGCCAACTGGTGCTCGATGACGTCCCTTGGTACACCAGGCTTGTCCTAGGTGTTCCAAGCGAACATATCAGCATTCGCCCGGAGGAAAGAGATGAGCATGCTCTCCTGCTCGGGGGAGAGGTGTAGGACCGAAAGTATGTCTAGAGGGGGGGTGATTAGACTGCTTGACCAAATAAAAGTTTTTCCTATACCAAGTTTTAGGGTTGACAGTTTTTAGCATTTCATGGAAAGTCAAGTACAACCTACACATGCAAGTCTAAGAGTATATAGCAGCGGAAAGTAACAACAAGCATGTATAGAAGGGATAGGGTAGGAAGATCAAACGCAGTTGTAGACATGATGATTTTTCCCGTGGTTCCGATAGGTAACGCTATCCTACATCCACGTTTATGGAGTCTTCAACCCACGGAGGGTAACGGTAGCTAGAGTCCACGGAGGGCTCCACCCAAAAGGATCCACGAAGTAGCAACCTTGACTATTCCATAACGGCTTCCGTCCATGAAGGACTAGCCTCACTATGGGTAGATCTTCATGAAGTAGGTGATCTCCTTGCCCTTACAAACTTCTTGGTTCACTCCACAACACGAAGTAGGAGGCTCCCAAGCGACACCTAACCAATCTAGGAGGCACCACCCTCCAAAAGGTAATAGACTCGATAATGACGATGAACTCCTTGCTCTTGTGCTTCAAGATGATAGACTCCTCAACACCCAATCACTCTCTCACATATTTGGCATGGTGGAAGAGATGGGATTGGTGGAAAGCTACTTGGGGAGGCTAGAGATCAAGATCCATATGATTGGAGTGGAAGATCTTGACCTCAACACAAGGGTAGGTGGTTCTCTCTCAGAAAATCTGATAGGATAGGTATGGAATAGTTCTGAGTGCTTCTCACTCGAGTAGGTGGTGGTGAAGGGGTATATATAGGAATCCCCGAGAATCCAACCGTTACACACAAAATGACCAACTCGGTGACACCGATGTGTTAATCTCGATGGTACTGAAGTGACCAAAAGGTGGCAACTTTTGAATCTCAGTGAGACCGATATAGGAAACTCGGTTGCATCGATAAGGTGACCAACGGTCGGATTTCTGATCTCAGTGATGCCGATCCAACATTCTCGATGGGACCAAAAATGTGAATTTGCGTAACAGAAAGTTGGCAACCTAAACTTGGTGGCACCGGTATGGAATCGGTTGCACCGAAGTGGCTAGGGTTTGGCTGAGTCTGTCTAGGTTCTAGAATCGGTGTCACCCGTATGGGAAAGTTGGTTGCACCGATTTTGAGTGTTAGGTATAGAACAGACATTGGGGGGAGAGTTTGTGGATGTTTTTGGCGACTATCACTTGTGCACGTTTGAGCATATTGTTCACCAACAAAACCTTACCCCCTTTTAATAGTATTGGCTTTCCTATGGACTCAAAGTGATTTCTCACAAATATAAAATGTAGAGTCCTCTTGCTTGAAGCTTGGCCAATCTATTTCCTTGCATCTTGGGGTATGTCCACAATCTCCTTTTGCCAATCCTATCGTTGAACATTTCCTAAAATATACTTGGTGGAAACATTAGTTCAATGACTTATATGTTGTTATTGATTACCACAACCACCAAGGGAACAAATGTGCTTTCAATCTCCCCCTTTTTGGTAATTGATGACAACATATAGATCAAAGCTTCGACATATGATAAAATCAATGAATATAATCGTCGCTTTGAGAGGTATGTGATAAGCAAGAGCTCCCCCTAAATTTGTGCATTATTTTGAATTTGCGTTTGAATGCAAATGCACAATCGATTAGGTATGTGGGGCACTTCTTCCATGTCACATACAACTTGGTGGTGTGTGAGAATAATTAGAATGAATAACAACGCACAACACAATCAAGCAAAGGTGAATGATCATCTCATAAGCATTAAGATGATAGGAAATAGTAGCATCACACATAACAACGTATGATCACACATAAACACAAAAGTATCTCACGTCAAACCAAAAGAACCACATGTTTTGAAAAGCAACAAACACCAAAACGATCTCTCGCTCGAAGCCTAAAGATCTATATACACTTCTCCCCCTTTGGCAACAAGTTACCAAAAAGTTCAAAGGCATACATCTAAACATTCTTGGGCTGATCTCCTACGGTTGTTGATGAAGGAGTCAAGAGAACAGCGTCGGCGAAGATCTCAGCAGATGTCGTGGATGGAGTTGGAGTGGCAGCTGTAGGAACTGGAACAGATGGAGTAGGAGCTGAGGTGACAGCAGCAGGAGCTAATGAAGAGGGCCTCAAGTCTGAAGCTGGCACAGTGGCTGATCTAGCCTGGGTAGGAAACTGTGTGCCTATCCTAAGAGGTGATTCATCCTCATCATCATCATCATCATCTGAAGAAGTGGTGTGAGGAAGTGGCACTGAGTCAAATTCCTTCTGGAGCTCTGTGACTGTCTTAGTCAGCCTGTCCACCTTATCATTAAGGGTCTTGATCCTAGTTTCAAAGATCCTGACAAGACTGTTCTGGTTGTCCAGAATCCCCTTAATGTCCTTCTGCATACCCTGAACTGATGATATCAACAGATCCATTTGCTCATTCCTGGATCTAGGGACTTGAGCACTAGTGGCTCTAACTGCCTCTGCTTCTGCCTGAGCTGCAGCTAAAGTGGGATGATCAGCATCCATCACCACAACATTCTCCTCGAGATCTGGCTATAGGGGTAAATGTGGATGATCTGGAGCAAACTTGTGCTTCTCCAACTTTGAATTGATAAGCATCTAGATGTATGGTGCATAATAGCAAGAGCACTTTTGGTCAGCAGCAACCCTCTTGACTGTCTCAACAATCAAATCCATGACTCTGATCCTGGTGTGTTTGTCAAGGTGGATCAACATATTGATGGAGTGGCCTTGGATCATCTTGTCATCTCCTGACTTGGGCATCAAAGTATGCCTCAGAATGGTGTTCATTGTGCGGAGGCCATCCTGAAGAAAGTAGATAGATCCTAGCCTATGAGACTTCACATTGGCAGCAGGGATCTCCTTGTACATATTTGCCATAGCATTGTGGCTCGCCTTGGATTCTGAGTATACATCCAATTCACCATCCTGTGCTTCAGGAACTCCTAAGATAGCAGCCCATTCTTCAACAGTCGATTCATACCTTGCACCTTTAGTCATCCATACAATTCTACCATCTCCACAGAAATGTGCGGTGGAGTAGAACTGCATGATCATCTCATCGTTCCAAGCAGTGAATTCTCTGCCAACAAACTCATCCAAACCTATGCAGTGGAAATTGTCTTGGACACTTGGAAAGTAGTCCTCATTCTCCTTAATGAATTTCCAATCAACATATCGCATATCACTCACACCTGGACTCTTGTCAAAAAGCACAGTCTCATAGAAATCTTGTTGCTCTTTGGTATAAAATCTGTAGTCCACAACTGTCTTCTTCCTCTGGGCATATGGACCTATAGCTCTCCAAGCTCTCAATCCTGAACCCTTCCTTTTCTTCATATCTTCAGCTAGGGGGTAGCTGGCATTGTGTACTGGAAGATGTGGTCTGAGCCTCATCAAAGTTGTCAAGTCATCATCATCTTTAGCTCTGGAAGCAGTCCCTTTGTTCTTCTCAGAAGCTGGAATCTGCCTAGATGTCCTCTTAGGCTTCTCAGCACCAACCTTCTTGGATGTGCTAGTCTTTGGCATAGCATCAGCCATAAGCTTATTTTGCTTTTTCTTGGGAGGGGCCTTCTCAACATGCTCTTCCTCCTCTTCAGCATCAGCACCAACAACTTCTTCTGGATCCTCATACATGGAGGTTTTTCTGCCAATAACATGAATAACCCTCTTTCTTGCTTTCTTTTCTCCTGCCTTCTTAGGCATAGCTTTCTTAGGGACTTCAACTGAGATAGTTTCTCTGGCAGTCTCATGAGCCTTGAAGGTTGAAGCAGGTGCATAGATCTTGCTGACAACTCCCCTGGAAGAAGTGGCTTCAGTAGAAGACTTCTTAGCATCTTTATCTTGCTTCTTAGCAGGAATCTCCTCAGGGATAAAGTCTGAATCCTCTTCATCTGAGTTCAGCTTCTTTCTGGTCCTTGTAGCAGCCTTGGGCAACCCATGGGAGCTGGGGGTGCCTGAATCTGAAAATGAGCTGGACTCTAGGCTTGTGCCTGAACTCATGTCAGCAGCCTGCTTTGGCATGTTCTGACAGTCCTCGGCATCTGACATACTGACCCTGTGAATGGAATATAGATGAGCAGAAATAGATGAGTCATCACAAAATTATCAGCTGGTTTTTGAAATTTTGAACAAAAGATTTTCAAAGCTTTGCATTCTGTCAGAAACAAATCAGTAAAGCCGAAGCAAAGTTTTCGGTGACACCGAGACTGACTGTCTCTTTTAAAAGAAACTTGGAACCCTTTTCGGTGAGACCGAAAAGGAGTGCTTGGTTTCACCGAGACAGTTCTCAGCAACACAGAAACGAAAATCGGTGGTACCGGTTTTCTTGATTCGGTTCTACCGAGTTGCGTCGGGCGGAAGGCAAAACCTAGAAAATCAGTGGTCCGCTAGCCTATGGGATTTCTTGATGGATAGGAATACGTGCAATGAGTGGCATAATAAGAAAAGTAGGTCCAATGCGCAAGAATTAGAGGGGAGCGCAAAGGAGGTCGAATCCGTACCCTAACTTGGTGTGTATCCGCTACGGCAGCGACGATGGAGTAGATTTCGTCAACGGCGGTGATTCCCAGCGGCGGAGGAGCGCATGAAGACAAGGGCAACGACCAGGGGTCTTGAGGCGGCAGCTTAGGGTTCTGAGGCACGACGTTTGAAGATAGAATTTCAAACCATCGGGGTCCACAACATATATACCCTCCACTTTCGGTGATACTGATTTTATGTTTTCGGTGTCACCGAGTTCCACAACTATCAGCTGACAAGGAAACTCGGTGTAACCGAGAATATGAAATCGGCAGTAGCGAGATTGAAAGACGGATCAACCCTAGGCATTTAGTGAGACCGAGATTGTAGGGTTGGTTCCACCAAGATGCACTTGGGAGGTTTTAGTGGTTACTCCTTGTCGATACAGAACTCCGAGTGCTCCACACACACAGGGATCGAAAAGCGCTTGTTCAAATTTTGTGATGCGGCATGAATGAAATATGAGGTGAGAAAGCATAGACAGCTAAAGAGTGGTCCTATGCATTCTTGTCCATCCAATTGTCAAAAGAGAAAATCAATAACCAAATAGAAACAATTGGATGTCCTCGAATGAGAAAATAAATGCAGACCAACATGCTCACACAATAAGATGTCACAAGAAATCATGACAAACATGCACAAACACACTAGCATCTAACAAGCACTTGGGCAATGACGAAATCCTCTATATATGAGTAGTTGACTTAGGAGCCAAGTAAGAGTACTTGATCGTAGGTCATACTCATCGTTTAAGTACAAGAGGGGTTACCACTTTTACATAAAGCATTTAATGTTGTCACATACTAAGAGATGCTTCGACTCAAGTTTTAGAGTAAAGCTCCCCCTTAGTGTGACATCCCCCCATTATAGGGATAAACTAACATTGGGTTTTGTCGATGAAGACTTCCTGTTGGTGAGGTAGTTGTGGATGCTCAATGTTGATGAAGATCACCAAGAGTTGGGAGCATCCTTGTTGTTTCCTTACTCCTCTCACCTACATGGGTTAGTCCCAACACACAAGAGACAAATACAAGGATATCTATGGACATGGAGTACAAAGCATATGTTATGATGTCCATTTATTAGTTGATTACCTTGTCCCTTGCTTACCTTTGGGGGAATGTGTGACTCCTTGAACTATTGCATTGAGTTGATGTTGAGTGGAAAAAATCCTTGCCAATAATGAATGTGAGTGAATTTCATTGGCGGAGTCACACCTCAAGAACATACTAGTTCTTCTCCTTAGGGACCCACATCAAGTTGATGGGGATCCTTGGTGTTGAAGTTGCCTTTGTAGTAGTTGAGCTTGAAGTAACCTTGGGAACCCACTCCACCAAAGCTAGAGATTCATCTTCATATGAGTCAATGTCCTCTTGAAGCTTGTTCTTGCCCTTGAGCTTGTGGTCTTGTGGTGGAAGGTCATCTTGAGTGTTTGTCCCCTTGGGAAGAGTATTTTCATACTTCTCCTTTTGAGGAACAAACATGGGCTTGGGATATTGACCTTCTTCCCACTCAACTCTATTTGCGTTGAAGTAGCCAACACCACGATTCTTCTGGTATCCTCCATGCTTGAGTACAATTTCCTCAAATTGCTTACATCCGGCAAGACTCTTGTAGATACCTTTTTCTATAATTCCTTTCAATAAAGCATTTTCTTGCTCAAGTGTAACTTATCTAAGAGAATCATCATTAGTGGAATCAATAGAACTACTAGAAGCAACATCATTGGTTTTAGCATTTTTATTGTTGCTACTAGATGAAGAACCTTTCTTGCCTTTGTTACTAGATTGCTTAGTTTTAACTTGAGGCATGAAAGTAGACAAGAGTAGTCATTTGGCTAGATAAGATGAAGTCTTCTTTCGGAGATCATCATTGATAGCTTTGAGAAACTCATGCTCTTGCTCCAGGTTCACCTTCTCGAAGCGTACCTTCTCATGAGTTCTCACAAGCTCTCTATGATCTTCGAGAGTAGATTCATGAGCTAACTTAAGAGTGTTTAGTTCTTTAGTTAGTTGTTCTATTTTCATCTTATCATCATCAAATGACTCATCTTTACTAGCATGAGAATTATCAAGTTCATTTTGATCAACATCACTAGTTTTATCACAAAGCAAGTCATCATCACAAAGCAAATCATCTTCATCACTATCAAAATCAAGATACTCAGGGTGTGATACCTTGGGGCCTTTAGCCATGAACCAACTTCCACTCCCTTCGTTTGGTGAATCAAATAGATCGTAGGAGTTGGTAGTCACTAGAGCAATTCCGGCAACACCATCATCTTGACTATAGTCAGAGTCGGAGTGATAGCTTCTCTCAGAGTTGTTGTCGGAGTCGAAGCTGGAAACCCATTCACCAACATGAGCTTGATGTTTTCTTCTTGTGTAGCTCTTGGTGTACTTGTCCTTCTTCTCCGAATCTCTACTTCTCCTTGAGAGTCTTCGTTCATAACGATCATCTCTACTCCTTCTCTCTCTTTGTGGTGATTCTTTCCTTGAGCTTCATCTTCGAGGTGATTCTTCTCTTCTTTTGTAGGGAACCGTGCACTCACTTGAGTGGTGTCCGGGCTTCCCACAATTGTAGCAATTGCGGTCACGACTTGATGAATGCTTCTCTTCATATCTTAGTTGGAGTTTCTTTCTTTGCCTCTATTATTGTAGAACTTGTTGAATTTCTTGACCATGAGGCTTATATCTTCATTGGTGACAAGGTTGTCGCTTGAAGTTGCGGGAGCATCACTTGTGGATTTGTAAGCACCGCTCGACTTGTGATGAAGTTCTTCCTTATCTTTGAGTGTCATCTCCTGAGCAGCAATCCTTCCAATGACTTTCGTAGGCTTGAGATCTTTGTAGTTTGGCATCATTTGGATCAATATGCACACGGTGTCGTATCTCTCATCCAAAGCTCTAAGTATCTTCTTGATGATGAATTTGTCGGTCATTTCTTTGCTTCCTAAGCCGGCAATCTCATTTGTGATGAGAGCTAGCCTAGAGTACATCTCTGTGACTCCTTCACCATCCTTCATCTTGAACTTGTCAAAGTGACCTTGAAGAACATCTAACTTGGATTCTATCACGGACTCGGTTCCTTCGTGCATATCAACCAAAGTATCCCAAATCTCTTTTGCATTCTCAAGATGGCTGATTTTGTTGAATTCTTTGGGGCATAAGCAGTTGAAGAGAATGTCGGATACTTGAGCATTGAGTTGCAACATCTTCAACTCATCTGCAGTCACTTCACGATCCAGTTCCCGTCCATCCGCAAAGAATTCACCTTGCAAGCCAACATGAACAACAGCCCAAACGGCGGGGTTATGACCAAGAATATGCACTTTCATTTTGTGCTTCCAACTAGCAAAATTAGTGCCATCAAAGTATGGACCTCTACGGTGATAACTTCCCTCACTAGACACAATACTCTCCTAGGTTGTGAGACCTAAGCAATGGAGACGAAAGCTCTGATACCACTTGTAGGACCGAAAGTATGTCTAGAGGGGGGTGATTAGACTACTTGACCAAATAAAAGTTTTGCCTATACCAAGTTTTAGGGTTGAAAGTTTTTAGCATTTCATGGCAAGTCAAGTACACCCTACACATGCAAGTCTAAGAGTATATAGGAGCGGAAAGTAACAACAAGCATGTATAGAAGGGATAGGGTAGGAAGATCAAACGCAGTTGTAGACACGATGATTTTTCCCGTGGTTCCGATAGGTGGCGCTATCGTACATCCACGTTTATGGAGTCTTCAACCCACAGAGGGTAATGGTCGCGAGAGTCCACGAAGGGCTCCACCCAAAAGGGTTCACGAAGTAGCAACCTTGACTATTCCATAACGGCTTCCGTCCATGAAGGACTAGCCTCACTATGGGTAGATCTTCATGAAGTAGGCGATCTCCTTGCCCTTACAAACTTCTTGGTTCACTCCACAACACGAAGTAGGAGGCTCCCAAGCGGCACCTAACCAATCTAGGAGGCAACACCCTCCAAAAGGTAATAGGCTCGGTAATGACGATGAACTCCTTGCTCTTGTGCTTCAAGATGATAGACTCCTCAACACCCAATCACTCTCTCACAAATTTGGCATGGTGGAAGAGATGGGATTGCTGAAAAGGTACTTGGGGAGGCTAGAGATCGAGATCCATATGATTGGAGTGGAAGATCTTGACCTCAACACAAGGGTAGGTGGTTCTCTCTCAAAAAATCTGATAGGATAGGTATGGAATAGTTCTGAGTGCTTCTCACTCGAGTAGGTGGTGGTGAAGGGGTATATATAGGCATCCCCAAATATCCAACCGTTACACACAAAATGACCAACTCGGTGACACCGATGTGTTAATCTTGGTGGTACCGAAGTGACCAAAATGTGGCAACTTTTGAATCTCGGTGAGACCGATATAGGAAACTCGGTTGCACCGATAAGGTGACCAACGATCAGATTTCCAATCTTGGCGACGCCGATCCAACATTCTCGGTGGGACCGAAAATGTGAATTTGCATAACAGGAAGTTGGCAACCTAAACTCGGTGGCACCGGTATGGAATCGGTTGCACCGAAGTGGCTAGGGTTTGGCTGAGTCTGTCTAGGTTCTGGAATCGGTGGCACCGGTATGGGAAAGTTGGTGGCACCTATTTTGAGTGTTAGGTATAGAACAGACTTTGGTGGGAGATTTTGTGGATGTTTTTGGCAACTATCACTTGTGCACGTTTGAGCATATTGTTCACCAACAAAACCTTACCCCCTTTTAATAGTATTGGCTTTCCTATGGACTCAAAGTGATTTGTCACAAATATAAAATGTAGAGCCCTCTTCCTTGAAGCTTGGCCAATCTATTTCCTTGCATCTTGGGGTATGTCCACAATCTCCTTTTGCCAATCCTATCATTGAACATTTCCCTAAATATACTTGGTGGAAACATTAGTTCAATGACTTATATGTTATTATTAATTACCAAAACCACGAAGGGAGCAAATGTGCTTTCAAGAGGCCGCCTATGATGGTGAGGAAGGGGCCTGCGCCGCTCCCATCCAGTTACACCTTCTTGGTCTCGAACAACTCCTGAGAGAACATGAGCTTTTTCTTTGCGGGCGCCGGCTCGGCCGGCTCAAGGGCATCCTCCTCGGCCAGGGATGCGGTGGCGGCTTCCTAGTATGCACACACGAGGGCCTGCGTCGAGTCCTTCTCATTGCAATAGATGGTGAGGGTGCCTCTGTATCCAGGCATCTTGACGACGCCTTAGGCATGGTGGATCGCTACCATGAACTTGGAGAGCACCGGGTAGCCCAAAATAGCATTGTAGGGCAGGCCGATGTGAGCCACATCGAAGATGATGAACTCCGTACAACAGTTCTTGTGGGTGTTGAAGGTGACCGGAAGGTGCACCTGACCCAGGGAGGAAAGTGGAGCCATCGGTGATGCCCGAGAAGGGCCTGGTGTGCACCAGAAGCTCATAGGGTACTTGGAGCAGGTCGAAAGTCTCCACTGAGAGCACATTGAGGCATGCATTGCTGTTAATGAGCATCTTGGATACGGCCACCCCGCTTATAGTGGGAGTACATAGCAGAGGGATGACGTCCACAGCCCCAGTGGACTTGGGATGATCCTAGCGTCAAAGGCGACGGGGGACTCAGACCACTTGAGGCGGTCGACGGACTCGGGCGCTAGAAGGGCCACGCTCACCTCGCGCGAGAAGCACTTGACGTGGCAGCTGGACAGGGGTGCTTGACCCCTCCTAGGATGCAAGCCACCCTATTGGGGCCTTGGGATCCCCCACTGGTGACAGCACCCTGGCCAAAGCCGCATGGCTCTAATGCCAAACTGCGGCGATGCCGTGGAGGACGTGACACTCGATTCTGCGGTGGTTGCCGAAGTTGCCCAGCACGGACGAGCCATGGGACAACTCCTAGGCACACGCCGCGTGACGCCGTCCGGCTGCGCCGTGGCCTACAGGAGGAGGAGAAGGGGTGCATCTGGGTCGCTCGGCACGCCGTGGCAAAGTGGCCAAGGAGCAAGGGCACGCCTAGCCACCGCATGCGCTAGAGGCGAGCTTGCCGACGCGCTCGAGCCAAGCGTCGCGGCCGTCCCTGGAGGGGCGACATCATGGCAGCCCCATGCCAGGACCAACGCAACATGCGGAGTAGGAGGGATGTGACCTACGAGCGAGGAGGCGGCAATGGAGTGGCCAGGCGCCTGCTTGTCCACCAACGGGCGGGCAAAGGAGGCCACCTGCTCCCCAACGGGCCCGCTGGTGGCACGAGGACGCTGTCGTGGGGCACCTCGAGCAGCGGGCGCCACGTAGACCCTGGCGGCAACTCGGCGCGCCACACGCTCCCAGCGAGCGGCAATATCGTCCATGTCGATGATGACGTCAAGGTCGAAAGCGTAAAGATGGCAAGTCCCCCTACCTAGCGCGCCAAATTTTGGAGTCTGGGATATGTGTCCAAGAACTTGTCCAAGAACTAGGGTTCGAACACTGGGGGGCTTTGCTTGGCAACCTACGACGAGACAACAGATACAACGAGACGACGACGAGTGCACTCACTCTAACCGGACATGACAGGGACGCGTGAGCTACCCAGGTTTGTGCCATTGTGTAGTATAGCACCATCCTCCTACATGTGTTGGATTGCAATGGAGAGCTTGTCGCCCTGAGTACACGAGGTGTTGGGGAAGAATGGTCCGACCTCCTTACATGGAAATGACCCTAGCCCCTTTGTAGTACCTCGGTCCTCTTCCACGAAAATATCCGCAAGAAAGGGTGGCCAGAAGGCAGATATTCAAAGGGGTACATGCGCCCAGGCCTATCTTGACAAAAGGCAGTCTTCGCCTGATAAAGTGGTCCTCCTGACGTGCTGGTGGGCTCGGCGATGACCTCTGTCCTGTTGCATTGATCCGTCCTGGTCTTCGTACACCAAAGGGGAAGTACTTTGGGGGTCACTTTCCAAGAGACAGACGCCGCTGCCCCCCTTATCACTGGAAGGGAAACTAGCCCTGGTCATGCCCCACCGTCCTTACCCTGCTAGTGGGACGTCATCCACGTGATGGGCGGAGAGCCACGCGGCTGGCGCCGCGCACCAAGCCTCATGGAGCAGCCTCACGAAGGGAGCCTCGAGAGGCTCTCTAGCACTTGGCAACCTTGGCTAGGCTTAGCTTGGCGATGAAGGGCCTCGCGATCCCAAACCCTCTCGAGGCGGCCCCTTACGGCACGGCCGTGGCCGGGCCGTCCTTCGCCGGCTGGCCCAAGTGTTGCCCCCTGGACTGGAGGGAGGCGGGCCATGGTACACTGGTTTCCACTGGTCTGACAACATTATTGTCTGTTCCCAAGCGGAATTGTAAAGTTTACTTCCATCCACGATACATACACAAACCATAATTGAACAATCCATGGGTGCCTGCCAACATAGCAACTGTCCTAGGAGTTTTGTTTAATTTAATTTTGATTCCGCAGGACTGGACATCCCTTTTTACCAGTCTCTCTCGTGCAATGGCACTCGAATAAATGCCCATCTTGAGAATAACCTGCTTAGCATGGAAGATATTGACTGCCCTGTCGCTCCATGAGCGGTACGAGCAGGCAAAACGGATGTTGGTTTGAATGTTTAAAGGTGGCACATGCAAATTTACTTGAAACGGTAGGGTAATACCATATATAGGTAGCTATGGTGGACTCATTTAGAACAACTTGGGTTTAGGAGTTTTGGATGCGCAAGCAGTATTCCCTCTTAGTATAGGTGAAGGCTAGCAATAGATTGAGAAGCGACTAGCTAGAGAGCAAAAACGGTCATAATCATGCATTCTGAATAATTAATGTTGAACATTAACTTGAGTAGGATATGAACACTCTGAATTAAAATATCATGAAGGTTGCATTGATTTTGAATCAACTACATGTTTGCACATGGGCCAAGTCAAGCCGCTCGAATTATTCAGAGGAAAATACCATACTACCATACCACATCATAACCATTTTAATGCATGTTGACACATAAGATAAATCATTATCGACTCCTTGATATTTAAGCATGGCATGAGAAACTATAGTCTCTAATTGTCATCATAAACATGTTTACTCATAATATATTGAATCAAGATCGAATGAGCTAAACATATTTACAAAAAATGGAAAACAAGAAGAGTTCATACCAGCTTCCTTTACCATGGTCACTTCATCAAGCTTCGTCATTATTGCCTTTCACTTGCACGATGAATGATGTAATAATAATGCAAGTGTGCAGTGGACTAAGTTGGAATCTGCGAGACAGTTTATGCAAAGTAGAAGATAGGCTAATATTGGCTCTTCTGTTAGATCAACAATAATGCACATGAGAGCCACTCAACATTTTCATCGTGGTCTTTCTCCTTTCAGTGACTCAATCAAAAGAAATGATGTTCAGAGGAACACACTAAAATATTTTTGGAGTTTTTGACTTTTGCAAAGGAAGCAAATAAACAAAGGAAAAAAAGAACGAGAAATATTATGTACACACGAAAGCTCCTAAGATGCAAACGAAATCTTTGGGGTTTTCTTTTAATACTACAAACTAATTAAACTAGAAAGAAAAACTAAAAAGTAGCGAGAAATATTTTTGGATTTTCAAAGTTTTTTTTCAAACACAGAAGAAGAAAGCAAAAATAAAAACTAACATGGATTTACAATGAAGGAGGATGAACACCGACAATTGATAAAAAGTGTTTGAACATGTATATAATGTCGATGAGAAATACGTACTCCCCAAAGCTTAGGTGTTTGCCTAGATTGGCGATTACCATGGTTAGTTTGGATAATAATTAAAGTGATAGCTCATGGAGGCATTTAGTGCCACCTCCTCAACCAATCGAGCGGCCTCCACTGCTGCTTTGTACTCCTGCACTTTGCTCTCGAGAATGTAGTATCTCCATTTGTTCTAAAAATTAAAGATAGCAGGCACAGGCAAAGTAACATCTACAAAATTGTATTTATTAAATATAAAGTTATACTCATAACCCCGAGCACTATCCTTAAGAAAATCATGGCACCACATGGCTTCAAAATATAAATATCTCTCAGGCAACACAGGGTCATTGGATTGAGGTGAGACTCCTAGTTTTGTAGCTACGTGATGGGCATAAATTCTTTCATACAAATCACCATTACCTGATTTAAGATGCAGGGTATGGGCAACAATTGCACCAAGGTTATATTTCTTATCACCCATTACCATAGTGCAAATGGTACTCAAGTCACGAGCGCATAGTGCCCTACAATCTTGCTTGCCCACAATACATTTCCCATTAGAGAATGGAAAGTAGCGGAGAGAGGGAAATTGGATAGTTTTTATTCTAGCATGTGTCACCCCTCTATACTTTCCAATGCAAACACTCTCAAGGAACAGATTATAATCAAATTTCTTGTGTTTTTTCAAGGGAACCCAATAGGAGAATCCCGCAAACTCCCGCCGTTAGCTCCTACACACAAGACCATACACTTACACCCAACGCGAACAAGAGGGTTGTCAAGCCCCTTGAACACGTTACTTGCAAGGATTAAATACTTATAGATATATAATATAAATATAAACTAAAATAGCAAAGGATAAGTGGCAGCAATATTTTTAGGTTTTTAGTAATATATTTTATGTAGACCCGAGGGCCATAGGTTTCGCTAGTTCCATCTCTATGGAAGATAGCATATGGTGGGTAGACCAGTTATTGTTGGGAAATTGATAGAATAGCTCATAGTTATGAAATATTTATTCACGGCAATTATCATGTATAAAGGCATCACATACATAGGCAAGTAGACTGACTCCTGCCTGCATGTATTACTGTTACTCCTCTCATCGACCGCTATCCAGCATGCATGTAGAGTACTAAGTATGAAACAGAGTAATGGTTGGAGCAAGGTGACATTATGTAGACAAAGTAAACTAAACTAATATGAATTAACCCCATCGTTTCATCCCTAATGGCAGAAATACAAATACATGTCATTTCCCTTTCCATCACTGGGATTGAGCACCATGATAACCACAAGTGTAGGGGACCGCGACAGTTTTCACGGTAGTATTTCACCCTAATTTATTGGTTCGACACAAGGGAAGCCAAAGAATATTTATTGGCCTTGACAGTTGAGTTGTCAATTCAACCGCACCTAGGATATCACTCTTCAACAAAGATTTAGCAGCATAGAAAATAGTAGTAGCAAAAGTAACAATAGTAGTAACAGTAGCAGTTTTGTAGTAGGTGTGACAGTAGCAGTAGCAATAGTAACTTAGCAAGATTCAGTATATGTAACGCGTAGGCATATGGATCGGTGATGGATAATGACTTAGATGACATTGATCATATAACAGTTACACACTAGGGCGGCACAGAACTAGCTCCAATTCCTCGATATAATGTAGGCATGTATTCCATATATAGTCATACGTGCTTGTGATAAGAACTTGCCTGACATCTTTTGTCCTACCCTCCCATGGCAGCGTGGTCCTATTGGAAACTAAGGGATATTAATGTTGCAAATATGCCCTAGAGGCAATAATAAAGTGGTTATTATTATACTTCCTTGTTCATGATAATCATTTATTATCCATGCTATAATTGTATTGATTGGAAACTCAGTTACATGTGTGGATACATAGACAACATTGTGTCCCTAGGATGCCTCTAGTAGACTAGCTCTTTGATCAAAGATTGTCAAGGTTTC
The DNA here is from genome assembly GCA_022496015.1 of Hordeum marinum. Classification (NCBI taxonomy): domain Eukaryota; kingdom Viridiplantae; phylum Streptophyta; class Magnoliopsida; order Poales; family Poaceae; genus Hordeum; species Hordeum marinum. Next base: position 177,178,282 of record CM039677.1, read on the forward strand.
CTAGCCATAGAAATGAGATGTCATTTAATAACGGGATCACATCATTAGGAGAATGATGTGATGGACAAGACCCAAACTACAAACGTAGCATATGATCGTGTCAGTTTATTGCTACTATTTTCTGCATGTCAAGTATTTGTTCCTATGACCATGAGATCATGCAACTCACTAACACCGGAGGAGTACCTTGTGTGTATCAAACATCGCAACGTAATTGGGTGACTATAAAGGTGCTCTACAGGTATCTCCGAGGGTGTCTGTTGGGTTGGCATGGATCAAGACTAGGATTTGTTACTCCGTGTGATGGAGAGGTATCTCAGGGCCCACTCGGTAATACAACATCATAATAAGCCTTGCAAGCGATGTGACTAAGTGTTAGTCATGGGATCTTATATTACGTTTCGATAGTATTGCAGTTATGCATGGTGGTGACCGAAGGTTGTTCGGAGTCCTGGATGAAATCCCGGACGTCGCGAGAAGGTCCGTAGGTAATGATTGATATTTATGAAGTCCTGTTTTGGTCACCGGAAAACTTTCAGGTATTTCTGGTAGTGTATCGGGGGTGTTGGGAGGCCCTCGGGAAGGGCCACCCACGTCGGGAGGCCACATGGGCCTAAGGGGTGGTGCACCATCCCTTAGTGGGATGGGAAACCATCCCCACAAGGCCCATGTGGCTAGGAAGGTGGGAAAGGAAAAAAAGAAAGAGATGGAAGGGTTTCCAAGTAGGATTGGAATCCTACTTGGAGTAGGATTGGAGGTGGACTCCTCCACCTCCTCCCACTTCGGTTGAAGCCCCTAGGGGACACCCTAGGGCTGCCTCCTTCCCCCTCCCTCCTATATATACTAGAGGAATATAGCCCCAAAACACAAGCCCACGTGCCAGTTCTCTATTCCCTAGTTCCTCCACCAAATAGATTTCGACGGTGCTTAGGCGAAGCCCTGCCGGAATAGTTCCACCACCACTGCCACTGAGCCATCGCACTGCCAGAGAACTCATCTACCTCTCTGATCCAACTTACTGGATGAAGAAGGCAAAGATCGTCATCGAGTTGTACGTGTGCTGAACGCGGAGGTGCCGTCCGTTCAGCGCTAGATCGGGATGGATCATGATCGGATCACGGGACGGCTAGCGATTTGGTTCGCGAAGACATTCGACTACATCAATCGTGTTTCTTAACGCTTTCCTCTTATCGATCTACAAGGGTATGTAGATCCACTCTCCCTCTCGTAGATGCGTATCACCATGGATAGATCTTGCCTGTGCGTAGGAAATATGAGCTAGGTCTATGCATAGATGAGATAGAGAGTAGAACACAGAGGAGTTTGTGGGCGTTGATGCTCAGATTGCTTCCTTCCTTGGTCTTTTCTTGATTCGGCGGTATTGTGGGATGAAGCGGCCCCGACCGACCTTACTCGTACGCTGATGAGAGACCGGTTCCATCGACTTACATGTGACTTTGTTGCATAAAGAGGGTTGGCGGGTGTCTGTCTCTCCTACTCTAGTTTGATCGGATTCGACAAAGGTGGTCCTTGAGAAGGTTGAATAGCAATTTGTGTATCACCGTTGTGGTATTTGTGTAGGTAAGAATCGTTCTTGCTAGATACCCATAGCAGCCACGTAAAACATGCAACAACAATTAGAGGATGTATAACTTGTTTTTGCACGGTATGTTGTGATGTGATATGGCCAATTACATGATGAGATATATGTGATGTATGAGATGATCATGTTTTGTATAGAATATCATGACTTGCATGTCAATGAGTACGGCAACCGACAAGAGCCATAGGGTTGTCTTTAATTTATTTTCACCGTTTTAGCTTTACTTTATCGCTATGAGTTAGAAATAGTCGTAGAAGCAACGGTTGGCTCGACAACCTCATGGTGACACGTTGATGGAGATCATGGTGTCATGCCGGTGATGATGAAGATCATGTCGGTGCTTTGAAGATGGAGATCAAAAGCACAAATTCATGGCCATATCATGTCACTTATGATTTGCAAGTGATGTTAATCCTTTTATGCATCTTATTTTTCTTAGGAAGACTATAGCATTATAAGGTGATCCCTCACTAAAATTCAAGATAAAATTGTGTTCTCCCCGAGTGTGCACCATTGCGGAAGTTCGCCATTTCGAGACAACACATGATGATCGGGTGTGATAGAATCTACGTTCACATACAACGGGTGCAAGCCAGTGTTGCACGTGCAGAACACTCGGGTTAAACTTGATGATCCTAGCATGTACAGACATGGCCTCGGAACACAAGAGACCGAAAGGTCGAACATGAGTCATATAGTAGATATGATCAACATGAAATGTTCACCATTGAAACCACCTCATCTCACGTGATGATCAGACTTGAGTTGGTGAATTTGGATCCTGTGACACTCGGATGACCTGAGGGATGTCAATTTGAGTGGGAGTTTTTAAGTAACATGATTAACTAAACTCATTATCTTGAACAATAGTCTTAGTAACCTTTGCATATTTATGTTGTAGATCAATGGCTCGCACAGTAGCTCCCCTGACTTTTAATGTGTTCCTAGAGAAAGCCAAGTTGAAAGATGATGGAAGTAACTTTGTAGACTGGGCCCGTAAACTGAGGATTATCCTCATGGCTTCCCAAAAGTCTTATGTCCTTGATGCACCGCTTGGTGATCCACCCGCTCGCGTGTCGACCGAAGACGTTGTGAATGTTTGGGAGACATGTTATGGAGATTACTCAATAGTTGAATGTGCAATGTTGTATGGATTAGAACCGGGACTTCAAAGACGTTTTGAACATCATGGAGCATATGAGATGTTCCAGGAGTTGAAATTTATCTTTGAGAAGAATGCCCAGATCGAGAGGTATGAGACCTCCGATAAGTTTTATGCTTGCAAGATGGAGGAGAACGGGTCTGTCAGTGAACATATACTCAGAATGTCTGGGTATTCGAACCGTATGGCTAAGTTAGGGATGCCCCTTCTGCCGGAGGCGATCACTGACAGAGTTCTTTAATCATTGCGACCTAGCTACAAGAGCTTCATGTTGAACTATAACATACACGGGATGAACAAGTCAGTCGCCGATCTATTTGCGATGCTGAAACTCGCTGAGTCTGAAATCCAGAAAGAGCATCAAGTGTTGACGGTCAATAAAACCACTTGTTTCGAGAAGAATGGCAAGGGCAAGAAGGGTAACTGCAAAAATAGTGGCAAAGTAGTTGCCCCTACCGTGAAGAAACCCAAGGCTGGACCCAAACCAGAAACTGAGTGCTTTCATTGCAAGGGAACTGGTCACTGGAAGCGGTACTGCCCCAAGTATCTGGCTAATAAGAAGGCGTCCAACACAAAACAAGGTATATACGATATACATGTTATTGATGTGTACCTTACCAACTCTCGTTGTAGTGCCTGGATATTTGATACCGGTTCGGTTGATCACATTTGCAACTCAAAACAGGAGCTACAGGGTAGAAAAAGGCTGGCTAAGGATGAAGTGACGATGCGCGTGGGAAATGGTTCCAAGGTTGATGTGATCGCCGTCAGCACGCTCGCTCTTCGATTACCATCGGGATTAGTGATGAACCTAAATAATTGTTATTTAGTGCCTGCATTAAGCATGAACATTATATCTGGATCTTGTTTATTGCGAGACGGTTACTCATTTAAATCAGAGAATAATGGTTGTTCTATTTATATGAGTAATATCTTTTATGATCATGCACCCAATGTAAGGGGTTTATTATTATTGAATCTCGATAGTGATGATACACATGTTCATAACATTGATGCCAAAAGATGTAGAGTTGATAATGATAGTACCACTTTGTTGTGGCACTGCCGCTTAGGTCATATTGGTCTAAAACGCATGAAGATGCTCCATGCTGATGCACTTTTGGAGTCACTTCATTTTGAATCACTTGACACATGTGAACCATGCCTCATGGGCAAGATGACTAAAACCCCATTCTCTAGAACAATGGAAAGGGTAAATGACTTGTTGGAAATCATACATACTGATGTGTGTGGTCCGATGAGCATTGAGGCGCGTGGTGGATATCATTATTTTCTCACCTCACTGATGACTTAAGTATATATGGGTATATTTTTTAATGACACACAAGTCTGAAATGTTTGAAAAGTTCAAGCAATTTCAGAGTGAAGTTGAGAATCTTCGTAACAAGAAGATTAAATTAATATGATCTGATCGAGGAGGAGAATATCTAGGTTATGAGTTTTGAAGTCACTTAAGACAATGTGGAATTGTTTCACAATTGACACCGCCTGGAACACCACAGCGTAATGGTGTGTCCCAACATCGTAATCGAATCTTATTAGGTATGGTGCGTTCTATGATGTCTCTTGCCGATTTGCCACTATTGTTTTGGGGTTATGCATTAGAGACAACTGCATTCACTTTAAATAGGGCACCATCTAAATCCGTTGAGATGACGCCATATGAACTGTGGTTTTGTCAAGAAGTCAAAGTTGTCATTTCTTAAAATTTGGGGATGTGATGCTTATGTCAAAAAGCTTCAGCCTGGAAAGATGGAACCCAAAGCGGAGAAATGCGTCTTGATATGATACCTAAAAGAGACAGTTGGGTATACCTTCTATCTCAGATCCCAAGGCAAAGTGTTTGTCGCTAAAAACGGAACATTTCTTGAGGAAGAGTTTCTCTCGAAAGAATTGAGTGGGAGGAAAATAGAACTTGATGAGGTTATTGAACCTTTACTTCAACCAGAGAGTAGCACATCGTAGAAAGATGTTTCCGTCGAGCCTACATCGGTTGAAGTGGAAGTTAATGATGATGATCATGAAGCTTCGGATCAGGTTACTATCGAACCTCGTAGGAAGACAAGGACGTGTACTGCTCTTGAGTGGTACGGTAACCCTGTCTTGGAGGTCATGTTGTTGGAAAACGATGAACCTACGAGCTATGGAGAAGCTATGATGGGCCCGGATTCGGAGAAATGGTTAGAGGCTATGAAATCCAAGATGGGATCCATGTATGAAAACAAAGTATGGACTTTGGAAGTATTACCTGAAGGGCGAAAGGCCATTCAGAACAAATGTATCTTTAAGAGGAAGACAGACGTGGACGGTAATGTCACTGTCTATGAAGCTCGACTTGTGGCAAAGATTTTTTCACAAGTTCAAGGAGTTGACTATGATGAGACCTTCTCACTCGTAGCGATGCTTAAGTCCATCAAAATCATTTTAGCAATAGTTGCATTTTTCGATTATGAAATTTGGCAAATGGATGTCAAAATAACCTTCCTTAACTGTTTCCTTAAGGAAGAGTTGTATATGATACAACCGGAAGGTTTTATCAATCCAGAGAATGCTAACAAAGTTGCAAACTCCAGCGGTCCATTTATGGACTGGTGCAAGCATCTTGGAGTTGGAATCTTTGCTTTGATGAGGTGACCAAAGCGTTCCGGTTTTATACAAGTTTACGGAGAAGCTTTTATTTACAATAAAGTGAGTGGGAGCTCTATAGTGTTTCTAATATTATATGTGGATGACATATTGCTAATTGTAAACAATATAGAAATGTTGGAAATTGTGAAGGAATATTTGAACAGGAGTTTTTCGATGAAGGACCTAGGAGAAGCTACTTTCATATTAGGCATCAAGATCTATAGAGATAGATCGAGACGCTTAATAGGATTTTTCATAGAGCACATACCTTGACAAAGTTTTGAAGAAGTTCAAAATGGATCAGTCCAAGAAGGGGTTCTTGCCTTCTTTGCACGGTGTGAAGTTGAGTAAGACTCATTGCCCCGTGACTCCAGACGATAGAGAAAAGTTGAGTGTCATCCCCTATGCTTCAGCCATAGGCTCTATCATGTATACAATGTTGTGCACAAGACCCGATGTTAGCCTTGCCATCAGTATGGCCGAAAGGTTTCAAAGTGCTCCAAGAATGGAGCACTGGACAGCGGTCAAGAATATCTTGAAGTACATGAAAAGGACTAAGGAAATATTTCTCGTTTATGGAGGTGATCAAGAGCTCGTCGTAAAGGGTTACGTCGATGCAAGCTTTGACACTAATCTGGATGACTCTAAGTCTCAAACCGGATACGTATTTATTCTCAATGGGGGAGGGGTAAGCTGGTGTAGTTCCAAGCAGAGCATCGTAGCTGATTCTACATGTGAAGCGGAGTACATCGCTGCCTCGGAGGCGGCGTAGGAAGGTGTCTAGATGAAGGAGTTCATGATAGATCTTGGAGTAGTGCCCAGTGCACTGAACCCAATGACTCTATTCTATGACAACACTAGTGCCATTGCTCTGGCCAAGGAACCAAGGTTTCACAATAGGACCAGACACATAGAGAGACGCTTCAATTCCATCCGCAATTACAGCAAGGAGGAGGACATAAATATTTGCAAAGTGCACACGGATCTGAATTACGCAAACCCGTTGACTAAACCTCTTCCAATGACTAAACATGATCAACACCAGAACTATATGGGTGTCAGATTCATTACAATGTTAATCACATAGTGATGTGAACTAGATTATTGACTCTAGTGCAAGTGGGAGACTGATGGAAATATGCCCTAGAGGTAATAATAAAATGGTTAATATTATATTTCCTTGTTCATGATAATCGTTTATTATCCATGCTATAATTGTATTGATTGGAAACTCAGTTACATGTGTGGATACATAGACAACACTCTGTCCCTAGTATGCCTCTGGTAGATTAGCTCATTGATCAAAGATGGTCAAGGTTTCCTAGCCATAGACATGAGATGTCATTTGATAACAGGATCACATCATTAGGAGAATGATGTGATGGACAAGACACAAACTATGAATGTATAATATGATCGTGTCAGTTTATTGCTACTAATTTCTGCATGTCAAGCATCTCTTCCTATGACAATGAGATCATGTAACTCACTCACACCGGAGGAATACCTTGTGCGTACCAAATGTCGCAACATAACTTGGTGACTATAAAGATGCACTACAGGTATCTCAGAAGGTGTCTGTTGAGTGGGCATGGACCAAGACCGGGATTTGCTACTCCATGTGATGGAGAGGTATCTTAGGGCCCACTTGATAATACAACATCACAACAAGCCTTGCAAGCAAAGTGACTAAAGAGTTAGCCACGGGATCTTGTATTACAGAATGAGTTAAGAGACTTGCCGGTAACGAGATTGAACTAGGTATAGAGATACCAACGATCGAATCTCGAGCAAGTGTAGGATCTAAAGTAGGTCTAGAGGGGGGTGATTAGACTACTTGACTAAATAAAAGTTTTTCCTTTTTACCAATTTTAATTCTTGGCAAGTTTTAGCATTCATAGCGTATCAAGTAACACCCTACACATGCATGTCTAAGAGTGTAGCGGCGGAAAGTAAAGACATTACACATGTAAGTAAAGATAGGGTTAGGAAAGCAAACACACATGATGACACGATGATTTTTCCCATGGTTACGATAGGTGCTGCTATCGTACGTCCATGTTCATGGAGTCTTCAACCTACGGAGGGTAACGGTCGCGAGAGTCCATGGACGACTCTACCCACGGAGGGTTCCACGAAGAAGCAACCTTGACGATCCCATGCGGCTTCCATCCACGAAGGACTAGCCTTACTATGGGTAGATCTTCACGAAAAAGGAGATCTCCTTTCCCTTACAAACTTCTTGGTTCACTCCACAACACGAAGTAGGAAGCTCCCAAGCGACACCTAACAAATCTAGGAGGCACCACCCTCCAAAAGTTAATAGGCTCAGTAATGACGATAAACTCCTTGCTCTTGTGCTTCAAGATGATAGACTCCTCAGCACCCAATCACTCTCTCACATATTTGGCATGGTGGAAGAGATGGGATTGCTGAAAAGGTACTTGGGGAGGTTAGCGATCAAGATCCATATGATTGGAGTGGAAGATCTTGACCTCAACACAAGGGTAGGTGCTTCTCTCTCAGAAAATCTGATAGGATAGGTATGGAATAGTTCTGAGTGCTTCTCACTCGAGTAGGTGGTGGTGAAGGGGTATATATAGGCATCCCCAAAAATACAACCGTTACACACAAAATGACCAACTCGGTGACACCGATGTGTTAATATCAGTGACACTCGATGATGGACTCCTCAACACACAATCACTCTCTCACAGATTTGGCTTGGTAGAAGAGATGGGATTGGTGGAAAGCAACTTGGGGAGGCTAGAAATCAAGATCCATGTGGTTGGAGTGGAAGATCTAGACCTCAACAAAAGGGTAGGTGGTTCTCTCTCAGAAAACTGAGTAGGATATGTATGGAATAGTTCTGAGTGCTTCTCTTTCGAGTGGGTGGTGGTGAAGGGGTATATATAGGCATCCCCAAAAATCCAACCGTTACACACAATAAGTCATACTCGGTGACACCAATGTGTAAATCTCGGTGGTACCAAAGTGTCCAAAAGTGGCAACTTTTGAATCTCAGAGGGACCGGTATACAATTCTCGGTTGCACCGACAGGGTGACCAATGGTCAGATTTACCAATCTCGGTGACGCTGGTTCACCATTTTTGATTGGACCGAAAATGAGAACTTGCGGAACAGAATCTTGGCAACCCAACTTGGTGGCACCGAGTGAAGTGTCGGTTGCACCGAAGTGTTAGGGTTTGGCTGAGTCTGTCTAGGGTTTAAAATCGGTGGCACCGAGATAGGAATGTTGGTTGCGCTGATTTTGCATATTTGGCTTAGGATAGACTTTGGTGGGAGATTTTGTGGATGTTTTGGTGACTGTCACTTGTGCACGTTTGAGCATATGTTCACCATCAAAACTTTACCCCTTTTTAATAGTATTGGCTTTCCTATGGACTCAAAGTGATTTCTCACAAATGTAAAATGTAGATTCCTCTTGCTTGAAGCTTGGCCAACCTATTTCCTTGAATATTGGGGTAATTCCACAATCCTTTAGCCATCACTATCATTGAACTTGTCCTGAAATATACTTGGTGGAAACATTAGTTCAATGACTTATATGTTGTTATTAATTACCAAAACTACCAAGGGAGCAAATGTGCTTTCAATCTCCCCCTTCTTGGTAATTGATGACAACATATAGATCAAAGCTTCAACAAAGATATAATCATGGAATATAATCGTTGCTTTGAGAAGTATTTGATAAGCAAGAGCTCCCCCTAAATTTGTGCATTATTTTTAAATTTGCGTTTGAATGCAAATGCACAATCGATTATATACATGGGTTACTTCTTATATGTCACATACCACTTGGTGGTGTGCGAGAATAATTGGAGTGAATATCATAGCACAACAGAATCAACCAAAGATGAAAGATCATCACATAAGCATTAAGATGATAGGAAATAGTAGCATCACACATTAAGGCGTATCATCAAACATCATCAAGCGTGTATCACATGTAAAATAAAAGAGTATCACGGCAACCAAAAGCAATTGTTTTGTGAAAAATCAACAAACACCAAACGCTCTCTCACTCGAAGCCTAATGATCTATATACACTTCTCCCCCTTTGGCAACAAGTTACCAAAAAGTTCAAAGGCATATAACTAATCGTTCTTGGGCTAATCTCCTCCGGTTGTCGATGAAGGAGTCGAGATAACAGTGTCGGCGAAGATCTCTACAGATGTCATGGATGGAGCTAGAGTGGTCACTGGAGGAACTGGAGCTGATGGAGGAGGAGTTGTGCTGACAGTAGCAGGAGTTGATGAAGAGGGCCTCAAGTCTGGTGTAGGCACTATGGCTGATCTAGTCTGAGTGGTGAACTGGGTGCCTGGCCCGAGAGGTGATTCATCCTCATCATCATCATCATCATCATCATCATCATCATCATTTGAAGTAGAAGAGACCTAAGGGATGTGCACGGAGTCAACTTCCTTCTGAAGCTCTATAACTGTCTTGGACAACTTGTCCACCTTATCACCAAGAACCTTGATTCTTTTCTCAAAGATCCTCACTAGACTGTGCTGGTTGTACAGAATCCCCTTGATATCCTTCTGCATGTCCTGGATGACTGAGATCAGAAGATCCATTTGCTCTTTCCTGGTTCTGGGGGCTTGAGCATTAGCGGCTCGAACAGCTTCTACTTCTGCATGTGTTGTAGCAGATGTGGCATGATCTGGGTCCATCACCACGACATTATCCTCAAGATCTGTCTGTAGGGGTAGATGTGGATAATCTAGAGCAAAATGTGCTTCTCCAACTGAGAGTTGATAAGCAACTGGATGTAGGGTGCATAACAGCAAGAGCGCTTTTGATCAGCAGCAACCCTCTTGATTGTCTCAACAATCAAATCCATGACTCTAATCCTGGTGCTCCTGTCAAGGTGGATCAGCATGTTAATGGAGTAGCCTCGGATCATCTTGTCATCTCCTGACTTGGGCATCAAAGTGTGCCTCAAAATGGTGTTCATTGTACGAAGGCCTGCTTGCAGATAATAGATGGATCCTATCTTGTGTGATTGCACCTTTTCTACAATGATAGGAGTATACATATCTTTCATGGCATTGTGACTTGCCTTAGGTTCTGAGTATACATACATCCAGATCACCTTCTTGAGCTTCTGGAACCTCTAGAAGTGCAGCCCGCTCCTCAACAGTGGATTCATACCTTGCACCTTTAGTCATCCATACAATTCTACCATCTCCATAGAAGTGTGCAGTGGAGTAGAATTGCATGATCCTCTCGTCGTTCCATGCAGTAAGCTCTCTGCCAATGAACTTGTCCAGACCAATGAATTGGAAGTTATCTTGGACACTTGGGAAGTAGTCCACATTATCTTTAATGAACTTCCAATTGGCATATATCATGTCGCTAACAGCTAGGCTCTTGTCAAGCAACATTGTCTCATAAAAATCATGTTGCTCTCTTGTGTAGAACCTGTAGTCAACAGCAGTTTTCCTCCTTTGAGCATAAGGATCTATGGCTCTCTAGGCTCTCAATCCCGATTCTTTCCTCTTCTTCATATCCTCAGCAACTAAGTGGTTGGCATCATGCACTGGAAGATGTGGTCTGAGCTTCATCAAAGTAGTCAAGTCATCATCATCTTCAGTTCTGGAGGCAGTCCCCTTGTTCTTCTCAGAAGCTGGAATGTCTCTAGTAGTCCTCTTGGACTTCTGTGCAGCAGCTTTCTTGGAAGAAGTCTTGGTGCTCTTGGAAGTGCCAGTCTTTGGCATAGCATCATCCATCAGCTTCTTGGTTTTCTTCTTGGGAGGGGCCTTCTCAACATGTTCTTCCTCCTCTTCCTCAGCAGCAGCACTAGCAGCCTCCTCTGGATCTTCATACATAGAGGTAGGCCTGCCAATCACATGGACAATCCTTTTCCTGGACTTCTTCTCCCCTGCCTTCTTAGGCATAGACTTCCTTGGGGGATCAACAGAAATAGTGGATCTAGCACTCTCATGTGCTTTGATAGTCTCTAAGCTGGCATAGATCTTGCTGACAACTCTCCTGGATGAAGTAGCTTCAGTTGCTGACTTCTTGGCAGCCTTTTCTTGCTTCTTGGAAAGAATCTCCTCGGGAATGAAATCTAAATCTTCTTCATCAGAGTTGAGCTTCTTCCTCGTCCTGGTGGCAGCCTTGGGAGACCCATGAGAGCTGGGGGTGCCTGGATCTGAAAAAGAACTGGCTTTTGGACTTGTGCCAGAACTCATGTCAACTCCCTGCTCTGCCAAATTCTGACTGTCCTCTGAGCCTGACATACTGACCCTATGAATAGAGTATAGGAGAGCAGAAGTAGATGTGTCATCACAAAATGAGGGTGGTTTTTGAAATTTGAACAATGAATTTTCAAGATTTTTGCATTCTGTCAAATAAATATCGGTACAACCGAAACAGATTTTTCGGTGGGGCCAAGACTGACTGACTCTCTAACCAAACCTTGGCACCCTTTTCGGTCGGATCAAAAAGAGCAACTCGGTTCCACAGAGTTAGTTGTCAGCCACACAGAAAAGCACATCGGTGAGGCCTATATGTTAGTTTCGGTTCCACCGAGATTTATCAGGCGGACGGCAAAACCCTAGAAAATTCGTCATTCGCAAGATTTTGGATTTTTGAGTGGATAGGAATACGTGCAAAGGGTGTATCAAAGATAAACATGAATCTAATGCGCAAGAATCGGATGAGGAGCACAATGGAGATCAAATCCATACCCTAGCTTGGCGTGAATCCTCTACGGCGGAGACGAGGGAGTGGATTTCGCCGGCGCCGGCGATTCCCACTGGCGGAGGAGCGCGGGGAGACAAGGGCGACGACCAGGGGTCTCATGGACAACAACTTAGGGTTCTGAGGCGCAACGAATGAGATTGAAATTCAAAGCGTCGGGGTCCACAGCTTATATACCCACCACTGTCGGTGACACCATTTCTAATTTTTCAGTGTCACCGATTGCCTCAACTGTCAGCTGACAGGGACACTCGGTGTAACCGAGAAAATGGAATCGGTGGTACCGAGATTGAAAACTAGATCAACCCTAGGCATTCAGTGAGATCAAGATTTTGTGGTTGGTTCCACCGAGATGCACTTGGGAGGTTTTAATGGTCAGTCCTTGTCGATACGGAACTCTAAGTGCTCCACACACAGAGGGATCGAAAAGCACTTGTTCAATTTTGTGATGCAGCATGAATATAGTATGAGGTGAGAAAGCATAGATAGCTAAATAAGTGGTCCTAGGCATTCTTGTATATCCAATTGGCAAAAGATAAATCAAAAGCCAAATAGCAACAATTGGATATCCTCGAATGAGAAAATAAATGCAAACCAACATGCTCACACAATAAGATGTCAAATGAAATCATGGCAAACATGCACAAACACTCTAGCATCTAACAAGCACTTGGGTGATGTCGAAGTCATCTATATATGAGTATTTGACTTAGGAGCCAATTAAGAGTACTTGATCATAGGTCATACTCATCGTTTAAGCACAAGTGGGGTTATCACTTTTACATAAAGCATTTAATGTTGTCACATACTAAGAGATGCTTTGACTCAATTCTTAGAGTAAAGCTCCCCCTTGATGTGACTTCCCCCCATAAGAGGAATAAACTAACCTTGGGTTTTGTCGATGAAGACTTCATGTTGGTGAGGTAGTGGTGGATGCTCAATGTTGATGAAGATCACCAAGAGTTGGGAGAATCCTTGTTGTTTCCTTACTCTTCTCACCTACATGGGTTAGTCCCAACACACAAGAGACAAACACAAGGATATCTATGGACATGGAGTGCAAAGCATGTGTAATGATGTCCATTGATTTGTTGATTACCTTGTCCCTGGCTTACCTTTGAGGGAATGTGTGACTCCTTGATGTATTGCATAGGGTTGATGTTGATTGCAAATAGATCTTGCCAATAATGAATATAAGTGAATTTCATTGGCGGAGTCACCCCACAAGAACTCTCTAATTCTTCTTCTTGGGAATCCACATCAAGTTGATGGGGATCCTTGGCATTGAAGTAGCACTTGTAGAAGTTGAGCTTGTAGTAGCCTTGGGAACCCACTTCACCAAAGCTTGGGGTTCATCTTCATAACATTCAAATTCCTCTTGGAGCTTGTTCTTGCCCTTGAGCTTGGTGTCTTGTGGTGGAAGTTTATCTTGAGTGTTTGTCCCCTTGGGAAGAGTATTTTCATACTTCTCGTTTTGAGGAACAAACTTGGGATTGGGATATTGACCTTCTTCCCATTCAACTCCATTAGCGTTGAAGTAGACAACACTGCGATTCTTCCGGTATACTCCATGCATGCGTAGAATCTCATCAAATTGTTTGTACCCTTCAAGACTCTTGTAGATACCTTTCTCTATAATTCCGTTCAATAAAGCATTTTCTTGCCCAAGTGTAACTTGGCTAAGAGAATCATCATTAGTGGAATCAACAGAACTACTAGGAGCAACATCATTGGGTTTATCATTTTTATTGTTGCTACTAGATGAAGAACCTTTCTTTCCTTTGTTACTAGTTTGCTTAGATTTGACTTGTGGCATGAATGTAGACAAGAGTAGTCGTTTGGCAATATAAGATGAAGTCTTCTTTCGGAGATCATCATTGATAGCTTTAAGAAATTCATGTTCTTGCTCAAAATTGAGCTTCTCGAAGCGTAGCTTCTCATGAGTTCTTACAAGCTCTCTATGATCTTCAAGAGTAGATTCATGAGCTAACTTAAGAGTGTTGAGTTCTTTAGTTAGTTCTTCTATTTTCATCTTATCATCGTCAATTGACTTATCTTGACTAGTATGAGAAACATCAAGTACATTATGATTAACATCACTAGTTTTATCACATAGCAAGTCATGATCGTAAAGCAAATCATGTTCATCACTATCGAAATCAAGATATTCGGGGTGTGATACCTTGGGCCTTTAGCCATAAGCAACTTCCACCTCCTTGATTTGGTGAATCAAATAGATCATAGGAGTTTGTTGTCACTAGTGCAATTCCGGCAACACCTTCATCTTGACTATAGTCGGAGTTGGAGTGATAGCTTCTCTCAGAGTGGTTGTCGGAGTCGGAGCCGGAAACCCATTCACCAACATGAGCTTGATGCTTTCTTCTTGAGTAGCTCTTGGTGTGCTTGTCCTTCTTCTCCGAGTCCCTATTTCTCCTTGAGGGTCTTCGTTCATAACGATCATCCCTACTCCTTCTCTCTCTTTGAGGTGATTCGTCTCTTGAGCTTCGTCTTCTTGGTGACTCTTATCTTTGTTTGTAGGGAGTCGAGCACTCATTGGAGTAGTGTGCGGGCTTTCCACAATTGCAGAAGTTTCGGTCACGACTTGACGAACGCTTCTCTTCATATCTTGAGTTGGAGCTGCGATCTTTTCTTCTATTCTTGTAGAACTTGTTGAATTTCTTGACCACGAGGCTTATCTCTTCATTTGTGACAAGGTTGTCGCTTGAGGTAGCGGGAGCATCACTTGTGGATTTGTAAGCACCGCTAGACTTGTGATGGAGGTCTTCGTTGTCTTTGAGTGTCATCTCATGCGCAACAATTCTACAAATCACTTCCGTTGGCTTGAGATCTTTGTAGTTGGGCATCATTTGGATCAATGTGCACACGGTGTCATATTTCTCATCCAAATCTCGAAGTATCTTCTTGATGATGAACTTGTCAGTCATTTCTTTGCTTCCTAAGCCGACAATCTCATTGGTGATGAGAGCTAGCCTAGAGTACATTTCAGCGACTCCTTCACCATCCTTCATCTTGAACTTGTCAAGTTGACCTTGAAGAACATCTAACTTGGATTCTCTCACGGACTCAGTTCATTCGTGCATATCAACCAAAGTATCCCAAATCTCCTTCGCATGTTCAAGACGGCTGGTTTTGTTGAATTCTTCAGGACATAGGCAATTGAAGAGAATGTCACATGCTTGATCATTGAGTTGCAACATCTTCAATTCATCCGCAAACGCTTCACGATCCGGTTCCTTTCCATCCGCAAAGAATTCACCTTGCAAGCCACAACAAACAATAGCCCAAACGGCAGGATTATGACCAAGCAAATGCATTTTCATTTTATGCTTCCAACTAGCAAAATTAGTGCCATCAAAGTACGGACCTCTATGGTGGTAATTTCCCTCACTAGATGCCATACTTCTCCTAGGTTGTGAAACCAATGCAATGGAGACCAATGCTCTAATACCACTTGTAGGATCGAAAGTAGGTCTAGAGGGGGGTGATTAGACTACTTGACTAAATAAAAGTTTTGCCTTTTCCCCATTTCAATTCTTGGCAAGTTTTAGCATTCATAGCATATCAAGTAACACCCTACACATGGATGTCTAAGAGTGTAGCAGCGGAAAGTAAAGACATTACACATGTAAGTAAAGAGAGGGTTAGGAAAGCAAACACAAGTGATGACACGATGATTTTTCCCGTGGTTCCGGTAGGTGTTTCTATCATACGTCCACGTTCCTGGAGTCTTCAACACACGGATGGTAATGGTTGCGAGAGTCCACAGAAGGCTCTACCCACGGAGGGTTCCACGAAGAAGCAACCTTCACTATTCCATGCGGCTTCCGTCCACGAAGGACTAGCCTTACTATGGGTAGATCTTCACGAAGTAGGTGATCTCCTTGCCCTTACAAACTTCTTGGTTCACTCAACAACATGAAGTAGGAGGCTCCCAAGTGACACCTAACCAATCTAGGAGGCACCACCCTCCAAAAGGTAATAGGCTCGATAATGAAGATGAACTCCTTGCTCTTGTGCTTCAAGATGATAGAATCCTCAACACACAATCACTCTCTCATAGATTTGGCTTGGTAGAAGAGATGGGATTGGTGGAAAGCAACTAGGGGAGGCTAGAAATCAAGATCCATATGGTTGGAGTGGAAGATCTTGACCTCAACACAAGGGTAGGTGGTTCTCTCTCAGAAAACTGAGTAGGATAGGTATGGAATAGTTCTGAGTGCTTCTCTTTTGAGTGGGTGGTGGTGAAGGGGTATATATAGGCATCCCCAAAAATCCAACCGTTACACACAATAAGTCATACTCGGTGACACCGATGTGTAAATCTCAGTGGTACCGAAGTGACCAAAAGTGGCAACTTTTGAATCGGAGGGACCGATATACAATTCTTGGTTGCACCGACAAGGTGACCAACGGTTAGATTTACCAATCTCGGTGCTGCTGATTCACCATTTTCGGTCAGACCAAAAATGAGAACTTGCGTAACAGAATCTTGTCAACCCAACTCGGTGGCACCGAGTGCAATGTCGGCTACACCGAAGTGTTAGGGTTTTGCTTAGACTGTCTAGGGTTTATAATCGGTGGCACCGGGATAGGAATGATGGTTGCACCGATTTTGCATATTTGGCTTAGGATAGACTTTGGTGGGAGATTTTGTGGATGTTTTGGTGACTGTCACTGGTGCACGTTTGAGCATATTGTTCACGATCAAAACTTTAGCCTCTTTAATAGTAGTGGCTTTCCTATGGACTCAAAGTGATTTCTCACAAATGTAAAATGTAGAGTCCTCTTGCTTGAAGCTTGGCCAACCTATTTCCTTGAATCTTGGGGTAATTCCACAATCCTTTAGCCATTCCTATCATTGAACTTGTCCTGAAATATACTTGGTGGAAACATTAGTTCAATGACTTATATGTTGTTATTAATTACCAAAACCACCAAGGGAGCAAATGTGCTTTCAACATGTAACATACCGAAGAATAAATGGAACAATATACGAGATTAACTGAATCCTTGACATACAAGTTCAACCGATAAAGATCTTCCTAGAATATGTAGGAACCAATATGGACATCCAGATCTCGCTTTTGGTTATTGACGGTAGATGTGTCTCGGTCATGTCTACATAGTTCTCAAACCCGCAGGGTCTACACACTTAATGTTTGGTGACGTTTCGATAGAATTGAAGTTATGGATGGTGGTGACTGAAGGTTGTTTGGAGTCCCGGATGAGATCTCGGACGTCACGAGGAGGTCCAGAGGTAAAGATTGATATATAGGAAGTCCCGTTTTGGTCACCGGAAAAATTTCAGGTATTTCCGGTAATGTACCGAGGGTGTTGGGAGGCCATCGGGAGGGGCCACCCATGCCGGGAGGTCACATGGGCCTAAGGGGTGGTACACCAGCCCTGAGTGGGTTGGGCGAACCAGCCACACAAGGCCCATGCGACTAGGAATGTGGGAAAGGAAAAAACCCAAAGAGACAGAAGGGTTTCCAAGTAGGATTGGAATCCTACTTGGAATAGGATTGGAGGTGGACTCCTCCACCTCCTCCCACTTCGGCCGAAACCCCTAGGGGAAACCCTAGGTGTCGGTGTTAAAACCGATGGATCTCGGGTAGGGGGTCCCGAACTGTGAGACTAGGATCGACGATAACAGGAGACGAAGGAGACACGAGTTTACCCAGGTTCGGGCCCTCCAATGCACGTAATACCCTACGTCTTGCTTGATTATATTGATGGTGTAAGCGGTTACAGAGGTGATCTACCTCCAGATCGTATGTCTAACCCTAGATGAGTTGTTCTCTCTCTCTATGCCCTAAAACCCTCTGGCTTATATAGATGCCAGAGGTGCCCTTGGCTTACACATGGTCGGTTACGTACCGAAGAGATAACATGCCTAACTACAGTTAATAACTTGGATAACATGTCTCGAGGCTTCCATCTGGCACGGGTGGTCTTCGATCATCCGATGCCTGCCTTGCAGCCCATACAGTCTGGCCCATGAATAATGGGTCGGCTATATGAGGACCCCATAATCCAGGACTCCCTCAGTAGCCCCTGGATTGGCCTTCAACGCCGATATATGTTCGGTCAATCTCTTCACGTTGTCGTCTTCGACTTGTAAGGCGAGTCCCTCATCCTTCTTCATTAGACAACCGACCAGTCTTCGGTAAGATCTCAAGCGTCGCGGGCTCAGGTTTATTACAATAACTGCACGAGTTCCTCGACTTTCACGCGTCATGGGGAGGTGAGTGGCCAGCGATTTTTACAATCTTACCCCTCCGCAACGGAGGCACTAACCCATTTAATCAAACAAAATCGTGGTTCAGAGCACATCTTCTTCTTCCCTCTCGTTGAAAACTCCTAGCGGAAGCTTGATGCAAAACATGGCTAACGCCCCCAGCTCCTCAGTACGCCCTTACGGCCTACGCCCAGGGGACTGGCCCAGCTGCTCCGTCACACTCCTGCAGCTCCGTAATCTAGAGACCCAGGGATACCTCCCATCATCAGATCAGGCGGCGACCCGCGCAGTTCTGCTCTCTTATGGTGACGAGGTTTTCGATGAGCGCTTCCATAAGGGGGAGTGCGTCTGCTTCGTCCCCTTCCTCCTCCAGGGCCTTGGGTTTCAATTCCACCCATTCTTGATGGGGTTACTTGAGTTCTATGGGATCCAACTCCACCATCTCACCCCAGGATCAATTCTACACATCTCGAGCTTTGTCGCCCTCTACGAGATGTTCTTAGGGTGCGAAGCTCATTTCGATCTGTGGAGGAAATACTTTTGCCTCGTCCCCCGAACTCGGGACAAGGCGATCTTAGAGGTCGGCAGGGCCGAAGTATGCCGCATAGCGGGAACGGGGTATCCGGCTGGCACACCGAGGAAATTCGAAGAATGGACCTCGGAGTGGTTCTATATTGAAGACGTCCGCCTATTCGAGACAACTGGGACAAGTCTGCCTGAATACTCCGACCTCCTCCCGAGTAAAGGTATAACTAGCGACCCAAGAGCTCATCTTAGGAGGAAAGCGCCGAGGTGCGACGCCTGGCCGCACAGGTGCGGATGCTTGCCCACCACCGATTGACCATGATTGATGTCATGGCCACTGCCATCTTGCGGTGCGTGCAGCCCCTCCAACAAAGGGTACACCCCTTATGGTGGTTCAACGGGACAAGCGATGCAATGCGCTCCCGAAAACTAGGTCCCGCCAAGCCAACAGCGTTGGCCGCCACACTTGCCGACCTGTACAAAGGAGAGAAAGAAGACTTCATTCGGCAGTCAACCAAGGAAGGGTATTCGGCCCACAATCCCATTGAGCAGGTAAGCCTTTATTGTTTCATCATCAAATAGTTTGGGGCTTCATTCCGCACTTTATTTGACCGAGGTATTGGCGTGAACAGGAATGGAGGAGCTTCGTTGAGATAGTCAGCTATCCGGCTCCTCAGCCCGAGAACCATTCACACTTCAACGATACGGGCTTCAACGAGGAACCGGATCTTCTCCTTGACTTCGGAAACGGAGTCTATTATCAAGACAACATCGTCCAGACCCCGGTGGCTATCATAATCGATTACCCCGAGTCATTCTCCATTCCATCCGCGAGCGAGAAGAAAAGTTCCTACCGCAAGAGGTCTGCTACCAAGACCGCCCAAACGTGCCGGTCCCGACCTCCAAGCACCCTCGATTAGCGCGCCATGCACCAGCAGACAAGGCCACGGGCGAGTCAGAGGCCCACCGGGATCCCGCGAAGGAGCCGAACATGGGGACGAATCCTCTAGTCCGCTCATCCCGACGGTACACTGTTCGGATATCTGCTTTATCGTTATAGTTAGCAGAATCTCATAGCCGCTCGTTTTATACCTAGGCGAAACACCCCAATCCTCTCCTACCGAGGGGGCTCCCCGGGTGTCAGGAGAAGCCCGAAGCTCCCGGGCCACGACCCATGTGGCTTCCACTACGGAAGCCCCCATGGCCAATCCGGCGCCCGCCGAATCTGGCGATGGAGTATCCGTCACCAAATCGGGGGTGGAGAGTGCCATGCATCATCGGCACCGATGGGAAGCCATGCGGCACCCAATTTTCTCCGACCAGGAGTTTGGCGCCCTACACTCCATGGATGCATACCTCGGGGCCGCCCGAGCTGGATTCAGCGAAGCTATGAAGCTGATAACAACCAACATTCAGGTAAGAGATCGGATTTTATAGAATCCACATACTTGTGTAATCCTAGTATCCCCCGAGCCTTAATTTCAGTTAGAATAAATGAATTAAGGGTCTCCACACTATTTGACTACTGACGCATGCCTCAAAGCAACAGTCCGAGAAATTGGCCATTGCCCTCGAGGAGAGCCGCACGGAAGTGCAGTCCATGAAGGCCGAAGTAGCACAAGTGAAGAGCTTCATGCAAGAGGCCCATGGTGAGTATGCTTTTACCGCTAATATTTTTACATCATCGTACCTGACATATGGATTCCGTGTAGCAGTCGAATCAATAGGACATATGGAAAGGCAGCTGGAAGAAGCCCGGGATTCTCGAAGGTATGCGGAATCCCAACATCAGGCTGGCTGCCTTGTTATACAAAAATAGGCTGAGGAAATAAAGAGTTTAAAGACCCAAATGGCCCAAGCTCAGGAAGAGAATCGAAAGCTCCAGAGGCGCATATTTGGTAAGTACAATTCCGCTATGATTAAGTATTTTTGATGTAGGGAATGATAGTAATCGTGCTTGTTATCTTATGTGCAGGTCTCCTGTCCGGACAGCGTGAAGAGGAGATCGAATCGTACCAAGGGGACCTGCTGAAGGAGCTGACCCCTCTCCTTAAGTGCATGCAAAAAGCGGTGAAAGGGGTGGTGAAGGCATTATGGCCCACCGAACAGCCACCTAAAGGGCTAGCCACACTTGTGGATCGATTTAGGGGGCTCGAGATAGGTTCAAGTTATGGAAGACTTCGGCCTGCCGCGAGGGAGCACGGGAGGCGTGGGCAATGGTCAAGACCCGCTTCACCGGACTTAACCCCGAGCATATGGCGCAGGTCGGTCCTGTGGGATCGGATGGAAAAGAAGTGTCACTCCACTTGGTATATGACCAGGAGATGCCAGTCGCCCATCTTTCGCAAGCAGACTGCCCCCTCAACAGAATAATTGATGGTCTCGATCATCAGCCGCATATGTAATTTATATATACATGTGTAAAACAATCCGTGTTGTAAACTTTTTCTTAACCGGCCATCGGCTTCTCCCTCCCATGCGAAGAGCTCGAGAGTGTTCCTCCTTATTATTCCTTCGCCAAAGAGCAAACTGTATTCGGGGAACCAGGAAATCTAGCCATGTGGTGCGAACAAACAGAAAGCACACAGAAAGATATGTTATATTACGAAGTAGCATAAGAAACATCTTCCGATGAAAATAGTACCTCTATCGATACCTTTAACAGGGGTTCTATGAAGAGTGTAGATAGGAATCCGCATACTTGCAGTACGCGACTAAGTGTCCTTTGGGGAAAAAGACCAAAACAACGGAAATAGCAACCAGAGCCATATAAGGCTTTTCCGTCATAACCGAGCAATTGTCTACGTAAGATAGCTAGCTTTCGGCTTTTCCCGTCTGAGGTACGGGTCCGGATGACCCGGTCGTAACAATCACAGAGGTGCTCCCTTTACTCCCTAGCCAAACAATCAGGAACATAGAGAGTAACCACATGAGCGAGGCAACCCAGCTTGGCAAAGTCTTAGTTCGAATTGATGCATATGATGGCTAAACCATGACAAAATAAACATGCACGCTCGGTAAGTATGAACAAATAAAATCTTGGCTATTAAAAGAAGCCCTCATGTGTTGTCTTTGGATTTAACACTTTATGGTGTATGTCGATTATCTGTAGTACAAGATTGGTTCAGCCAAACATAGGGTAAGAAAAGAAATTATCCCTATCGAACAACAAAGTGGGAATGGGAAAGGCAAAAAAGGGCAAAGAATAACCAAAAGGAAAAAAATGTAGGGGAGTTTGGACGACACCGGTTTATCCGTAGAAGCGCCAAAGACGAGCTGCGTTCCATGGCTTTGGTTCAAGGCAGTTATCGGATGAAATCCACAAACGATAGGCCCCTCCCGCGAGCACTTCGTCAATGATGAAAGGACCCTCCCATTTGGGGTTGAGTTTGTGCTTCTGTTTCTCCGGAAGCCGTAGGACGAGCTCTCTTATGTTGTATGCTTTTTCCCCGACCTCCCTACTTTGGTACCGCCGAGCTTGCTATTGATAAAGAGTGGATCAGGCCAGAGCTATGTCTCGCTCCCCCTCCAAGGCATCTAAGTCGTCCTGCTGATCTAACTCGGCCTCCTTTTCCTCGTACATGCGCACTCTTGGTGCGCCGTGGATAATATCACAGGGTAGAACTGCCTCTGCCCCATAGACCATAAAAAACGGTGTGTAACCCATTTATCTGTCCAGGGTTGTACGCATGCCCCATAGAATGGAGTCGAGTTCCTCCACCCAATGATAGTCGGACTCGTGAAGAGATCGGACCAAACATGGCTTGATGTCGCTCTTAATGAGACCGTTTGCTCGTTCAACCTGTCCATTGGGCAGCAGATGATAGACCGATGCATAATCAAGCTTTATGCCCATTTTTGTGCACCAGTCCTTGACCTCTTGGGCCGTGAAGTTGGATCCATTATCCATTATTATACTATGCGAGACACCGTAACTGTCGTGGATTTGTCACGGCAGATGTCCGGGTGAACGGACTTAGGTTCGGGGCCGCAACTATGTGGCGGCTTCAAGGGGTTGATCGGAATTGAGAAGACACGGAGTTTTACCCAGGTTTGGCCCCTCCGATGGAGGTAAAAGCCTACGTCCTGCTTGTTTGGTATTGATGATGATGAAGATCTCTTAGTTACAAGGGTGCTAATTGCTACCTCTAATCTCTTGTGTTGTCTAAACTTGTAGACTTGTGTCTCTTGAGAACTTGTCCCTCTAGGGGTGCTGTACCCCTCCTTATATAAGTGGAGAGGGTAGGTTTACAAATAGAGTCCTACTAGGAGTAGGATTAGGACTAGTCTCTCACAAATCCTACTCCAGGTCTTATTTCCTTTAAGGGAATCCTTCTCTCTTGTGGGCCTTCTCCTGTGGGCCTTCTCTTGTGAGCCTCCTGGCGCCGGCTCACCCGCCGGGTCTTGGGCTTGGTCATCCTGTGACCCACTTGTCGGGTCATAAATAAGATGTCATGTCTTCGGCTGGGTCTCCTGTGAGTCGCCTGGCCGGGTCATAAATAAGATGTCATGCCTTCGGCCGGGTCTCTTGTGAGTCGCCAGGCCAGGTCATACCATGGGGTATATCCCCGTCATTAGCCCCCAGGTTAGCTTGAATTTATTCATGGTAAGCTCCTGAAATAAGAGTAACAAATATGTTAAGTGGCCGGCTTCCTCCTTTGGCCGGCTTTATAAAATGGCTTCTCAGAAATCCGGGTCTTTTCTGCATATGAATGAGTCGTCTTGATAATCATCTTGCTTGTCAATGTCTTTTGAAAAATATTGAGAATAGAACACCCATATGCCATTGAGTCGGCTTCCAATACTCTTGGCGGGTCATCTCTGCCGGGTCATTATCGTTGGTGACTCCGGGTTAAATAACTAGAATCCTGCTGACTTGATAAATATTGGGATGAAAATCCATCTGATGTAGAACTAGACTTCCATTATTTGTGAAGCAGGGCGGCTTATATAAACTCTGACGGGTTATGATCTTTTGACGACACTGGGTCATAAATGTTGGTGACGTCGGGTCTAACAACTGAACTCCATAATTAAAATCTTGAAAAATTCTCCTCAAAGTTTTGATATATCCATATTACCTGTAGCCCCCAAGCTCCGAGATTATCCATGATAACTTGGTGCTTTGCAAATAGCATTTGGACTGTGTAGCCCCCAAGTGTCGGGTTGTCCTGCCTGCAGCAACCTGGGACTTATAACTGCCTTATACCTTATAAAGCTTCGGCAGGTGTAGCCCCCAAGGGCCGGCTCATCAGAACGCTTTGGCGGTTGTAGCCTCCAAGGGCCGGCTCATCAGAATGTGATGCGCCGGGTCTTCAATTTGAATCTCTTAATATGTTGGAACAACTGAATACTGTAGCCCCCAAGTGCCGGGTCAGTAAGAATTACTGGGCTGGGACTTTAGAAAAATATAGAAGGGCCGGCTCATCTCCTTGAGATAATATGGTCTTGCTGACAATGTAATGGTTTGAAAACCGGCTTGCATTAGCCCCCAAGTGCCGTGGTGCAAGCTTGCAGCGACATGAGACTTGCATAATTGATATAAACTTGGACTTGAATAGTGTAGCCCCCAAGTGCCGGGTCGTCTTCCTGCGGCGACTCGAGACTATGTGAGAATAATACGTCTCACCATAGTTTGTTGAATGAATCTTTGACCGTGGTCGTAATGTAACCCGAAATGAATATGCTAGAATAATTCCTTTGTCTTTGACATGAAATTCCTGCTCATGGTTGCAGTGCAACCCTGCAAATATAAGTTTGAGAAATCTGTGAGTGTTGTAGATTACTACAGAGCACAATTAAAGAAATCCAAGAACCGGCCAATTAGATGACACGGCATTATATCTGACAGGGCGGCTCTTTGCAAAATAATAATTTCTTTGAGCTGGTTTGAAAAACCCCAATCATTTATTACTGGTTATGATAAACCATGAAGATCCAGCCATATTGGCTATTAAAAGATCCATTTGCTCTTGCAAAACACTTAACGACAGCTCATCTTAAGAGACAAAACCTGCAAAAATGAACAAGACATAATATATTCTGCATTGTTGTGAGGGCGGCTTTAAAGAAGCTCAACCCGGAGATGTATACCTTTCATAACATTGCTCCTTTCTCATAACCTTGCTCTGACCCGGCTTGATAAGCCGGCATGATTCAATATGTGATGATGATCTTGCTTTCCTCAAAAAACTCATATGATGGTTCTTCTGCGTGGATTCGATGCTTTGAACTCATACCAGTTCAGGGTCTCTATCGAGATTGGCCATCAATTTCTTGAACCGGCTCAGGGTCTCTAGGCGAGATTGGCCGTCAATTTCTTGAACCGGCTCAGGGTCTCTAGGCGAGATTGGCCGTCAATTTCTTGAACCGGCTCAGGGTCTCTAGGCGAGATTGGCCGTCAATTTCTTGAACCGGCTCAGGGTCTCTAGGCGAGATTGGCCGTCAATTTCTTGAACCGGCTCAGGGTCTCTAGGCGAGATTGGTCATCAATTTCTTGAACCGGCTCAGGGTCTCTAGGTGAGATTGACTGGTAAGAGTACATCGAACGCCGACTGTCGATGGGAGATGCAAGCTATACCCCAAGGCAAAAAGCCTCCTTTGACAGCCGCGACTAATATTTAGCCTTGAGATGGCATAAAGCCAGCTGTTTGAAAGGATATGTAAGCTATACCCGAAGGCAAGAAGCCTCTTTCAACAGCTACAGTTGATAAGCAACTGAGTTTTGGCATAAACGCCGGTTGTTAGGATGAGATAAGCGAACCCGTCGGTAAGAAGCCCCCTTCGACAACCGCAGTTAATAAGTAACCGGAAGTGGCATAAAGCCGGCCATTAGGGTGAGATAAGCGATACCCGTCGGTAAGAAGCCCCCTTCGATGGCCGCAGTTGATAAGCAACTGGAATTTGGTGTACACGCTGTTGTCTTAGGGTCCTGTAAGCTATACCAAAGGTAAGAAGCCTCCATCAACAACAACGCTTAATGTAACCAAACTAGGCATAAAGCCAACTGTGCAAGGGAGAAGTGAGCTATACCCGGAGGCAAGAAACCTCCTTGCAATAGTTTAATGACAGTTGGCTATGCAAAGGAGAAGTAAGCTATACCCGAAGGCAAGAAGCCTCTTTGCAACAGTGCTTAATTGGGCATATCGTCGGCTGTGCAAGGGAGAAGTGAGCTATACCCGAAGGTAAGAAGCCTCCTTGCACCAGCATAAAAACCTATTGTGTAGGGGAGATGTGAGCTATACCCGAAGGCAAGAAGCCTCCCTGCCACAGCGATTGATAGGGCATAAAGTCGGATGATAGATCAGCCATTTTGACGGCGAACAGACCACTTCAACTCAAATTTCTGAGCCAGAAAATTTCATCTTGCAAAGACCCAGGCTTCTCATTGAAAACGACCAAATGTGTCTTGCCATGTCTGTAGCCCCCGAGCCTTAAGTTGACTCGAAGAGGCGGCTTGAGGATCTTTACTGGAAGTTTGAGCTTGACCGTGGCGTTGTAAGCTGGTGCAATCGGTGAGTCGCCCGGGGTCACCCACGGCATTGTAAGCCGGTATATGGCATTGAAAGCTGGCACGGGTGGCGAGAGACGGCCGGAGCATTGTAATCCAGTGTGGTCGCAAGAGACGGTCGTGACATCGTAAGCCTGCGCAGCACATCGGTGCATGATGATGTTGGCGTGCCTCCATCTCCGCGGTATAAAGCCACTTGAATTACTGTCCTACATAAAAAATATTACATGCCAAGATAATTGCTCTTAATGAAATTAATATATGCGATTAACATAGACTGGACAAATATCACCTGATGTGTTGGAAACGACATTTGATCCAATGCACGGCACCGCTCAGGCTGGATTTCTTCATCCCAAGCGTCGTCCAATTACGGATAGGATGGCTCTAGCGAGCGAACAACCACGGCAGAGGCAAAGTGAGGCCATGACAGAGGCGGAGATTGCTGCGGTGGCTCGGCAATGGGCCGGCTTGGATGCAACCGCGGGAGACAGGGGTGTGGACGTAGAGGAAACCACAACGGAGGCGAGCCGCCGCGTTAGGCGAGACAGACGCGCCCGTCGAATCATCCGGCGTTGTTCAGACACTGGCCAAGATCTATTTTAAAATTGATCCGAGAATAGTAGTATTCCACGTAATGCATCACGTGTATTCCCTTGTTCATAGTCCCCCTTTTTCTTTAAACCGGCATCTTATCTTCTCAACTACTCGCCTCCCGCCTCTCCCTTTCCTTATATCTTTTCGGTTAGGAAAACGCCGAGGGGCCGGCCTGAAAGCTCCCATCTGGGGGCCAGCCGCTCATGGCGACCAGAAGGTGGATGCGAAAGAGGCGAGCCGGCGTGCAGGAGCTTGGACGCGGCGGAGCGGCCGTGGAGGCGAGGCCGAGCGAGGTAGAGAGCTGGCTCGACGGGGCCGCAGAGGTGCACGCGACGAGCGTGGCGGCTTTAGGGGGCTTTTGACAAAGCACAACCCGGCAAATGCAAGGTGTCCCCTGAGCAGGCTGGGGCGTAGCGGGTGCAGACCGGGCGAGGTAAGCGCGTCGAGGCGAGCCCTTCTCAGAGGCACGGGCGATGTGGCCCGCGCGAAGCTGCGAGTGGACCGGGCCGGGAGGAACATCGACGCAAAGCTCAGCAATGCATGAGCATCCTTGGTGGTAGAGACGACTGTGGCGCGGCAGAGGGTGACGGCGGACGCAGGTGTTAGTGGCACGACGTGGGGCGGTGCTGCAGTGGCGTGGCGCGGCAAAGCCGGAGGCAAAGCGACGACGGGCGAGTCCATAGCGGAGGTCGGCTCACCGCGCACCGGCGAGTCAAGGTAGAGTCGGCCACGGCGCTGCGGGTGGTAGGCGGAGCGCGGCCAGAGCGGCTCGAAGGCGCAGTGAGGTGACGCGAGGACGGCTCGGACGCCGTGGCGACGAAGGCAAGGCAGCGGCCACGGCGGGGGTAGAGATTGACTGGGGGTCGGCTCCCCTGTTTCCTTTTGTCTGATTCCGGTTTGAAGTGTGATAGCGTGAGCTTCTCTAGACCATCTTCTGTCTAATATGCATAAGGACTGAACTTTCTTTTTCTTTTGTCATGACGTGGAGAAAGACAACCCTGAACACTGTAGCCTGGCCGATTAACCCTCTCGCATCCTTGAAATTTAAACTTGTGCCCTGCATGTACACGGGGAGCTCAAATTTAAGCCTCGTGGATTTGTCACGGCAGATGTCCGGGTGAACGGACTTAGGTTCGGGGCGAGACGCAACTATGTGGCGGCTTGAAGGGGTTGATCGAAATCGAGAAGACACGGAGTTTTACCCAGGTTCGGCCCCTCCGATGGAGGTAAAAGCCTACGTCCTGCTTGTCTGGTATTGATGATGATGAAGATCTCTCGGTTACATG
Source organism: Hordeum marinum (assembly GCA_022496015.1). Lineage (NCBI taxonomy): Eukaryota > Viridiplantae > Streptophyta > Magnoliopsida > Poales > Poaceae > Hordeum > Hordeum marinum. The sequence goes on from CM039677.1 coordinate 177,206,605, forward strand.
GGTGCTAATTTCTACCTCTAATCTCTTGTGTTGTCTAAACTTGTAGACTTGTGTCTCTTGAGAACTTGTCCCTCTAGGGGTGCTCTACCCCTCCTTATATAAGTGGAGAGGGTAGGTTTACAAATAGAGTCCTACTAGGAGTAGGATTAGGACTAGTCTCTCACGAATCCTACTCTGGGTCTTATTTCCTTTAAGGGAATCCTTCTCTCTTATGGGCCTTCTCCTATAGGCCTTCTCTTGTGAGCCGCCTAGCGCCGGCTCACCCGCCGGGTCTTGGGCATGGTCATCCTGTGACCCGCTTGCCGGGTCATAAATAAGATGTCATGTCTTCGGCTGGGTCTCCTGTGAGTCGCCTGGCCGGGTCATAAATAAGATGTCATGTCTTTGGCCGGGTCTCCTGTGAGTCACCAGGCCGGGTCATACCATGGGGTATATCCCCGTCAGTAACGGTGTACTACGCTGGATATAAATTCAATCACTAGTCTGAATTTAGCCGATTTAACAGGCTTTGCTTCTAGCCATTTGGTGAAGTTGTCAACCATGACCAGTAGGTATTTATTTTTCTTGGTTCCCCCTTTGAGGGGTCCGACCATGTCCAGCCCCCAGACCGCAAAAGGCCAGGTGATCGGGATAGTCCGAAGAGCTGTTGGGGGCATGTGACTTTGATTTACGAAGAGTTGACATCCAACGCAATGTTGGACAAGTGAATGGGCGTCCGTCCAAGCTGTAGGCCAAAAGAAACCGGCTCGGAAGGCCTTGCCGACAAGGGATCTTGCCGCGGCGTGATGCCCGCCCATGCCTGCATGGATTTCAGCGAGGAGATCCCGTCCTTCTTCCTCGGATATACACCTCTGTAATACTCCAGTGGTGCTTTTCTTGTATAACTCACCCTCGTGTACTTTGTAGGCCTTGGATCGTTGAACTATGCGTCGCGCCTCAGTTTGATCGTCGGGGAGTTCCTTGTGAAGAAGGTAAGCGAGGAAAGGCTCTATCCATGGCGCAATTACTGCCATTACCTCATGAGCCGAGGGCGTCTCATTCATCGTTGAGCCGTCGATAATGCCATCATCTGGTTCGTTTATAGGGGAACAACTTCGTTCATCGTATTCAGACTGACATCATTTGCGTCGTCCTGCCACACTACGGAGGTCTTGAAGAGATGCTCCAAGGGGGTTCTTCTCGGAACGGGATCATGCTTAGCTCCCATACGGGCCAATATATCGGCATCTTGGTTGTTGTCTTGAGCGACGTGGTGGAATTCTAACCCCTCGAACCGAGCAAATATCTTGAGGACGGTGTTTCTATACGCCGCCATCTTTGGATTTTTGGCGTCAAACTTGCCGTTAATTTGGGATATGGCCAGGTTTGAGTCTCCCCGTACCTCTAGCCGTCGTATGCCCATTGACACCGCCATTCGAAGAGCATGAATAAGAGCTTCATATTCGGCGGCATTGTTGGAGTCGGCATACATGATTTGCAACATGTATCTTACGTTGTCACCTGTGGGGGATGTTAGGATAACTCCAGCCCCCAGACCGGCCAAGGTCTTGGATCCATCAAAGTACATTATCCAATGGGAGTATGCACTATACTCTTTGGGGAGCTCGGACTTTGTCCATTCAGCCAAGAAGTCCACCAGTACCTGAGATTTAATGGTGTGGCGTGGCTTGTAGGTTATTTCAAAGGGAAGGAGCTCGATTGCCCATTTGGCTATGCAACCGGTGGCATCCCTGTTGTTGATTATATCATTCAGGGGGGACTTCTGATGCCACCATTACAGCGCACTCCTGGAAATAGTGTCCGAGTTTCCTCGATGCCATGAATACTGTATAGGCTATTTTTTGATAATGTGGGTATCTCGACTTGCACTGTGTTAGCACCTCTAACACATGATATACTGGCTTCTGAGTCCGGAATTTATGTCCCTCCTCATCTCGTTCGATGACAAGCACCGCACTGACGACTTTGTTGGTGGCCGATATGTATAACAACATGGGCTCACCGGTGCCTGGTATTGTGAGTATGGGGTTGGTTGCTAGTAGTGTTTTGATTTCTTCCAACGCAGTCGCTGCTTCATCGGTCCATTCAAAATTGTTGGTCCATTTCAGCAGCTTATAGAGTGGCAAAGATTTTTCTCCAAGGCGGGAGATAAAGCGGCTTAACGCGGCTATGCACCCGGCAAGCCTCTGGACATGCTTCAGCTCTCTAGGGATTGCAAGTTCTTATAGAGCACGGATTTTAGCTGGATTTACCTATTTCCTCTATGGGAGACGATGAATCCAAGCAGCTTACCATAGGGAACTCCGAATACACATTTTTCCGGATGGAGCCGTATATCATATTCGCGCAAATTAGCGAAAGTTTGACGTAGGTCGTCGAGCAACTAATCGACGTTTTTGGTTTTGATTAGCACATCATCCACGTATGCCTTGATAGTCTTTCCGACCTGTGTAGCGAGGCAGGTTTGGATCATGCGCTGGTATGTGGCCCCGGCGATTTTTAGCCCGAAGGGCATCGTGTTGAAGCAAAATGGCCCATAGGGGGGTGATGAATGCAGTGGCCGCTTGATCGGATTCCTTCATTTTAATTTGATGGTATTCGGAGTAAGCATCGAGGAAACACAACAAATCGTGTCCGGCTATGGCATCAATGATCTGGTCTATGCATGGTAAGGGGAAAGGGTCCTTGGGGCATGCTTTGTTGAGGTCTTTGAAATTGACACACAACCGCCAGGACTTGCCTTTCTTAGGTACCATCACCAGGTTTGCTAGCCACTCGCGGTGTTTAATATCCCGAATAAATCAGGCCTCGAGCAATTTGGCTAATTCTTCACCCATGGCTTGCCGTTTGGGATCGGAGAAGCGGCGCAGGGTCTGTTTCACGGGCTTAAAGCCTGGAATAATGTTCAAGCTGTATTCGGCGAGTCGATGTGGGATTCCGGGCATATCGTAAGGATGCCAAGCGAAAATGTCCCAATTTTCGTGGAGGAAATTCCGCAATGCTTCGTCCATAAGGGGATCGAGCTGGGCTCCGATGGATGCTGTTTTATTAGGGTCCATTGGATGAACCTGAAATTTGACTATTTCCTCTGCGAGTTTAAAGGACGTGGACTTGGGCCTTTTGTTGAGGATCACATCGTCCCTATTAACTGTCGACCGTAGGGCGGTCAACTCCTCGACGGCGAAAGTTTCTGCTAATGCCTCGAGGGTGAGCGATGCCTTTTTGTTTTCGGCCCGAAGGGCTATATTCGGATCACTAGCAATTGTGATCACTCAATTTGGTCCTGGCATTTTGAGTTTCATGTACCTGTAATGGGGTATAGCCTGGAACTTTCTAAAGGCATCTCGTCCCAATAGGGCGTGATAGCCACTAGGGAAGGGGGCGATGTGGAAGAGAAGTTCTCCGGATCGGTAATTTTTGGGCGTGCTGAACACAGCGTCCAGGATGATACATCCAGAATAACGTGCCTCTTTCCCTAGGACAATTCCCCGAAAGGTTGTGTTGCTATGTTCGATGCGAGATTGGTCGACCTGCATTTTTTCCAAAGTGGCCTTATATATGAGGTTAAGACCACTGCCACCGTCCATTAGCACTTTATGTAGCCTATATCCATCGATGATGGGATTCAAGACTAGAACGGTCGGTGAATGGTCGGGAAGGATGGGCGGCTGGTCAGTGTCTCCGAAAGTAATCGGAACGTCTGCCCATGGGCTAGTATCTGCCACGTGGTAAACTTGCTCGTGCTCCCTAAGAGATCTTTTACGCCTGCTCCTCGAGGGGAAGATCTCATAGACTGTTAGGACTTCATCATTAAATCCGGGTTGCGAAGGAGAGTGCATGTTCGACGGAGGTGTGTCGAGGATGGCCTCGCCACTTTTTGAGACTTGCCCGACGACCCAGCAAGCTCGAAGGCTATGTGTAGGATTTGTGTTTAACGACACAGAATGAATGGATCACGGTTTATCCAAAAGTCCGTCGAGGACAGTGCCGGTCTCGGAAAGGGACTTGTTTCTTTTTTCTACGGGTTCATACCTGGCAGGCCGATTTGGAGGTATCCTCTTTTTCCGAGCTCCTCTAGGGTGTTCGGAGAAAATTGGTTCCGAGAACAACCGTTTAGATTGCCAGACACTCTCCATGGCACAGTACTTTTGTAGCAATGCGGACAATTCTAAAAATTCGCTTACGCGTCGGCGGGCCAGGGCTTTAAGAATCCCTTCATCATGGCAATTGCGAATGAAAATTGCCATTACATCTTGGTCACTAAGACCTTTTACTCTGCTCCTAGCGAGTAGGAGTCTTGCCCAAATCAGGTGGACCGATTTTCCTTGTCTTTGCTTGATATCCTGAAAGTCCGAAGATATGGGCTTTGGCACAGTACTTGGATAATCGTCTTGGGCGGTGGGTGGGAAAAAATTGGTTCCCTGTCGCAACGAGTGTTCGGAATTGCAGTTTCCTGATCATGCGAATGATCTTGGACTGGTGACGGTCCGGCTTTAAAGAAATTCCTCGCCTCTGATTCACCGACGGGGTCTTGGAGATCGCGGACGGGGGTATAGACAGTTTTCAATTCCGGCTGTCGGGTAGAATTCGTGACTGGACACTCGATGGTAGCGACAAGGTGGGTGACCGGAGGGACATGAATCTCCGTTTCATCGGGTCTGATTCCGAGCATCATAGATCGGAACCAGGTCATCCGATATACGCATAGCTTCGATCCGATCGAACAACTCGTTTAAGAATGAGGCGATGGCAGGATGCGCGTCGCTGATACGAGTGGATTCATCAAGCGGTGTGACGGTTCCAGAGTTACGCCGAAGCGGATCTATGTTCTGTTCCACCGTGGGACCTGATATATTGGACGTCAAAGCATCCGGACTTACAGGTTTTTCTTCGAAGGTTGAGGGTTCCATTGGAATGAGTGTTCCCCGTGAATCAGACACGAACTCTAGGGTTCCAAACTTGATACTCTGATTGGGGGGAAACCTTCCGATATGGCCATGACGGTCGACCGGTCCGGCATGCGACAAGATGTCGTTGCCGGTGAAACTATGATCGGGGGCGAGAGTCCCCTCGATACAAATCTCTCTACTTGCGACGGGGCAAGCCATCGATTCCTTCGCCGCTCACAGAGGCCTCAATGAAAGTACCAATGTCGGTGTCAAAACCAACGGATCTCGGGTAGGGGGTCCCGAACTATGAGACTAGGATCGACGGTAACAGGAGAGGAAGGGGACATGAGTTTACCTAGGTTTGGGCCCTCCAATGGAGGTAATACCCTACGTCCTGCTTGATTGTATTGATGGTGTAAGGGGTTACAGAGTTGATCTACCTCGAGATCGTATGTCTAACATTAGATGAGTTGTTCTCTCTCTATGCCCTAAAACCCTCCGGCTTATATAAATGCCGGAGGGCCCTTGGCTTACACATGGTTGGTTACATGCCGAAGAGATAACATGCCTAACTATAGCTAATAACTTGGAGAACACGTCTCGACTCCTCGAAGCTTCCGTCTGGCACAGGTGGACTCCGATCATCTGATGCCTGCCTTGCGGCCCATACAGTCCGGCCCATGAATAATGGGTCAGCTATCCGACGACCCCTTAATCCAGGACTCCTTCACTAGGGCAGCCTCCTTACCCCTCCCTCCTATATATACTAGAGGAATAAAGCCCCAAAACACAAGTCCACGTGCTAGTTCTTTATTCCCTAGGTCCTCCATCAAATAGATTCTGACGGTGCTTAGGCGAAGCCCTGTCAGAATAGTTCCACCACCACCGCCGTCGCGCCATCGTGCTGCCGGAGAACTCATCTACCTCTCTGCTCCCTCTTGCTGGATCAAGAAGGATTTGTATGTGTGCTGAACGCGAAGGTGTCGTCCGTTTGGCACTAGATCGGCACAGATCGTGATCGGATCACGGGACGACTAGAGATTTGGATCGTGAAGACATTCGACTACATCAACCGTGTTTCTTAATGCTTCCCGCTTAGCGATATGTAAGGGTGTGTAGATCCATTCTCCCTCTCGTAGATGCTCATCACCATGGATAGATCTTGCTTGTGCGTGGGAATTTTTTTGTTTCCCATGCAACGTTCCCCAAAAATTAAGGCCTCCTTTTAATAGAGAACCGGAACAAAGCATTAAGACATGGTGGATACATGAACTCCCCAAACTATGACAATCACCGGAAAGAATCCCAATTATTGTCACCATGGGGTATGCGGGTCATGACATGTAATAGGTGCATACAACTTGCAAGATAGGATCCAAATCACTCTTATATTCATGAAAACATAATAGGTGCAGATATGAAATCATGGCACTCGGGGCCTAGCGACAAGCATTAAGCATAGCAAAGTCATAGCAACATCAATCTCAGAACATAGTGGATACTAGGGATCAGGCCCTCTCAAACTTAACTCGATTACATGATCAATCTCATCCAATCCCACCACAATCCAACAAGCCTACAAAGGAATTACTCACTCACGGTGGTGAGCATCATGGCGGTGTTGATGGAGAAGTGTTGGTGATGACGATGACGACGATTTCCCTTCTACGAAGCCCAAAACAGGCTTCAAATCAGCCCCCGGAGGAAGAACAGGAGGCGGCGGCGGCTCCGTCTCATGAAACACGATGAAATCTTCTATCTGATTTTTTCCTCCGCGAATGTGAATTTACAGGACTGGAATTAGGGTCGAAGGGGCCACGAGGGCCTCACAAGACAATAGGGCTCGCCACTAGGGGGCGCCTTGGTATGTAGTGCCCCCCTGGCACACCCCTTCCGCCAGGTCTTCGCTCCATAATTCATCATATATTATAGAAATAATTTAGAAAAAGTTCTTCCAATTTTGAGAACTTTTTTCTGCACAAAAATAACACAAAGGTAGTTTTGTTGAAAACATTGTCAGTCCGAGTTAGTTTCATTCAAATCATGCAAATTAGAGGTCAAAACGAGAGCAAAAGTGTTTGGAAAAGTAGATATAGTTGAGACATATCAAATCTCCCAAGCTTAACTCATTGTTTGTCCTCAAGCAATTCAGTTGATAATCTGAAAGTGATAAGGAAAACTTTTACAAACTCTTTTGTTCCCGTTGTTATACACATGCTTGGCTAGTGCTCAAGTTTTGAGCATAAATCATAAATAGACACATCCATGACAACAACTTAGATATTATGTTAACTCATGGCAATACATAACTAGCTAGCAAGCAATAATAAAATATCTCCTATGCCAACAACTTGTCAAAACAATTACAATACAATATGGTGACATGGTATTTCGCTAGCCCTTTCTGAGACCACAAACATAAATGCAGAGCACCTCCGAGATCCAAGCAGCAACTAAACATTATAATTCAGGGTAGAAAAGATCTAGTCATGCTCATATCCAACATTAACTAGACTCAATGCATAAGGATGACAATCGTGCTCTCGGGTCTGGTGCTTTAGGTAAGAGGATGATGACTCAACATAAAAGTAAATAGATATGCCCTTCACAGAGGCAAGCATTGATTTGCAGCGGTGCCAAAGATCAAAGCTTTAAAACAAGAGTGAAAATATAATTTTTGAGTGGTGCACTTTTCTTGTCAATGTTACGACAAAGGTTTTCAATATTTTCCATGCTAAACTCCTTATTGGTGGTTCCCAAACAGAATAGTGAAGTTTGATCCTATCCACCATCCATACACAAACCATGGCTGACCAAATCCATGGATGCCTGCCAACATACAAACGTACCAAGGAGAATCCCTCTTACCAGCCTCTCTCATGCAATGACAGCAAATAAACGGTCATCCTGAGAATAACTTGCTTAGCATGGAAAATATTGATCACCTCGTCGATCAATGAGCGAGATGAGTGCACAAAATAGATGGATATTTGAATATTTAGAGATGGCACATGCAAATTTACTTGGAACGGTAGGGTAATACCGCATATAGGTAGGTATGGTGGACTCATATAGAATAAATTGGTTTAAGGGTTTTGTATGCACAAGCAACATTCCCGCTTAGTACTGGTGAAGGCTAGCAATAGGTTGAGAAGCGACTAGCTAGAGAGCAAAAATGGTCATTAACATGCATTTTGAATAATTAACATTGGACGTAGCATGAGTAGGATATGAACACTCTAAATTTGAATATCAGGAAGGCTGCATTGGTTTTGATTCAACAACATGTTTGCACATGGGACAAATCAAACCGCTTGAGTTTCTCAGAGGGAAATACCATACTACCATATCATATTATAACCATTTTAATGCATGTTGCCACACAAGATAAATACATTATTAACTCCTAGCTATTTTAGGTATGGCATGAGAAGCTATAATCTCTAATTGTCATCACAAACATGTTTACTCATGATATACTGAATCAGTATCAAACTAGATAAACATATTTACAAAAACGGAAAACAAGAGTTCAGACCAGCTTCCTTTGCCACGGTGACTTTCAAATATCATCATTATTGCCTTTTCACTTGCATGATCGAATGATGTGATAATAATAATAGTGCAGAATGTCGTGGACTAAGCTGGAATCTGCATGGTAGTTTAAAACAAAGGAGAAGACAAGGTAAAATTGGCTCTCTATTAGATCATCAATAAAGCATACGAGAGTCACTCAACATTTTCATCGTGGTCTTTTCCTTTCAAGGGCTCAACAAAAAGAAAACAAATTCAGAGAAACACACTATAATATTTTCTGGAGTTTTTGTTTTTCTTAAACAACGAAACAAACTAAGGGAAAACAAGAAAGAGAAAAACTATTTACACGGGAAGCTCCCAACAAGCAAAGGAAATCTTTTTGGGTTTTCCTTTTTAGTTCTACAACTAAAGAAATGAGGAAATAAAAAACCAAAAAGAAGTGAGAAATGTTCTTGGATTTTCAAAGTTTTTCAAACACACAAGAGGAAAGCAAGAAAAATAAAGCTAACATGGATATACAATGAAAGAGGATGAACATTGACAATTTATATGAAGTGTGAGAACATGAATGTAATGTCAGTGAGAAATAAGTACTCCCCCAAGCTTAGGCTTTTTCCTAGCTTGGTAATCACCACTAATGATCTAGGTAATGGTTGAAGTGATAGCTCGTGGGGGCATTCCTGGCCTCCTCCTTTGCTAGACGAGCAGCCTCTGCTGACAAACGAGCAACCTTCACCGCAGCATTGTACTCTCGCACCTCATCCTCAAGAACATAATATCTTTGTCGAGCCTAAAAGTCAAAGAGAGAAGGTGTAGGAAAAAGACAAACATAGTTGTGTCTCTTCTAAATATTAAGTGGTAGTCATAGCCTCTAGCACGTTTCACAAGAAATACATGATAACGCATAACTGCAAAATCTAAATATCATTCAGGAAAAATGGGGCCATTAGATTGGGGTGACACTCCCAAATGTGCAGCTAAGTGGGATGCATAAATGACTCCATATAATTCTCCATTACTAGAGTTGGAGTGCAACCTTCGGGCAACAATTGCACCATGGTTGAAATATCGATCACCCGTCACATTAGTATGTATAATACTGAAGTCAGGGGCACATGGTGCACTGCATTCTTGTTTGCCTACTATGCATTTCCCTTTGAACAATGCAAAGTAACAAATAGAGGGAAACTGTATACTCTTAATTCTAGCATGTGTCACTCACTTATCTTCTCCCACCCAAAGACTCTCGAGAAACATATTATAATTAACTGTCGATGGTTTCTCGAGTAGACCCTAGAGTGGAAGTTTGCAAGCAACTGAAAATTCTTCTAGCTCCATGCTAAAAGATTCATCATATAGTTTAAATAACACCCTAGAGTTACGTGCTTGAAAGTGAAATCCATCCGTGAATGTACGGGTAAGGTTATAGTGTTGGACACGCTTATCTGCAAGGAAGTCGGTAAGGCTAGTATTCTCAATAAAATGATCGAATTCCTATTTGATACCCGCACTTTTCATGAACTCATCGCTTGGCCACCAACAAGATTTTGCATCAGCCATGACTATTTGATTAGCCCTAGGCTCTATATAGGCTTGTCGAACAGAGCTTTCACTCGACAACTCGCCTAAAGAATGCCTCCTTTAAGCGCTCCTCCTAAAGAAGCTCATCATTCCGAACACAAATTTCTGAAATTTTTGAGGCACAAATTTATGTCCACAAAATTTTGTAAGAATGGTTGCAACTACTCACAGTGATGCCTAGATGCCATATCAAGCATTCATATTACTTGGAACTCAAAGAATTCAACATGCAAGCTCATTTTCTGTAGCACCAAGTGCAGCAACTTATGCAAAATATAAACTACTAAAACAAAAACTAATTGGAGGAATGGGACAGTCACATACCAAGGAGCAATTCCTCAAAACTGTTTCGGAAACGGAGTTCCAACCAAAGAGGTCAGAATTTTCACCTCATGGGTGGAGAACATGAGAGAGAGATGGATAGGAAATTTTTGCTAGAGGTTGGAGAAGGAGTGGGACGAAGGGATAAGGTAGGAGGCATGTGGGCCCCACAAGCCAACATGGCGCACCACTAGGGGGGCGCCCTGTTATGTGGTGTCCCGCTGGCACACACCCCTAAAGTGATTTTTACGCCAAAAATTCTAAAATATTCTAGAAAAATTCATATCAAAATTTGGTGGCAATTTGAGACTATTTATTTTTGAGGTATTTTTCATGCACGGGAAAACAAGAAACAAGAATTTCATGCTATTTTTTATTTAACTAAGAAAAATAGAGAATAAATTTGTGATACACAGAGTTGTAGATACTCAATTCATCAATCACATGTCATTCGAAAAGGATTCATTAATAAGGTGGATGGAGTCTTATTAACAACCGTTTCCGACCAACGTGAAACCGAAGAATTTTTTGTATACTACTAGTACCTCAATAGGGATATGTATTTGCCCACCAATGATATTATAATATTTCTTCTTCTTGGCAGTAGGTAGAGTAATTATAATATCTCCAATGATAACCGTGGGAATAGGATCAATGACATTAATGTTATTAAGAAAAGTTTGCTTCCTCGGAAAATGCACGGTCTGTTGCTTGCCATTTATATGGAAGGTAACCTTGCTTTTATTGCTATGAATAGCATCCCCTACAATATTTAGAAAGGGTATACCAAGGATGATCGACATATTGTCGTCCTGTGGCATATCAAGAATAACAAAGTCTGTTAAGATAGTAACATTTGCAACCACAACGGGAACGTCCTCACAAATTCCAATAGGTAAAGCAGTTGATTTATCAGCCATTTGCAAAAGATATCTCAGTAGGTGTGAGTTTACTCAATTCAAGTAGTTTATAAAGGGAGAAAGGAGTAACACTAACACCGGCTCCTAAATCACATAAAGAAGTTTTGACATAGTTCCTTTTAATAGAGCAAGGTATTGTGGGTATACTTGGATCTCCCAACTTCTTAGGAACTCCACCATCAAAAGAATAATTAGCAAGCATGGTAGAAATTTGAATTTCGGGTATCTTTGTTTTGTTGGTAATAATGTCTTTCATATACTTAGCATACATAGGCATTTTCCATAGACCAGTCAAACGAGTGCGCAAATGGACAAGTCTAATCATTTCAGCAAAGTGCTCAAAATCTACATCGTCCTTACTTTTAGTGGGCTTATGAGTGAATGTCATAGCTTTTTGAAACCATGGCTCTCTTTCCCTTCCATGTTTCCTATCAACAAAGTCTCTTTTATCATAACGTTTATTTTTAAAAGGTGGGTTATCAAGATCCTCAACAGGTTCAATTTCCACATCATTATCATTTTCTTTGCTATCGTGTAATTGAGCCTCTACCTAAGCATCATCATTATTATCAGTTTCATTGTCACTAGGTGTATGCTCACTACCAGGCTATGTCTCAGCATCAGAAACAGAAACTTCATTATGTTTCTCAGCAGGTTTTCCTATAACAGGTTCACTAGAAGCATGCAAGTTCCTATCATGTTTCTTTTTATTCTTCTTCTTAGATGAACTAGGTGCATCTTCATTTATTTTCTAAGAATCTTGTTCAATTCTTTTAGGGTGACCTTCTGGATAAAGAGGTCCTTGGGTCATTCTACCTCCTCTAGTCACTACTCTAATAGCATAATCATTTATATTATTCATTTCGGCAAGCAAATCATTTTGTGATTTAGCAACTTGGTCTACTTGGGTGGGAACCATAGAATCATGTTTTCCTAGAACTTTCACATCATTTGAAATTCTAAACATCACGTCACTTAAACGATCTATCATCGTAGCATTACATTGCAATTGATTCTTAACATAATTGTTGAATTGTTCTTGCTTAACAACATAATTATCAAATTCATCCAAGCATTGTTCAGGAGTCTTAGTATAAGGTATGTCACTTTTGTTAAAGGAATAAAGAGAGTTTACCTCTACTACGTGCGTCGGGATGTCAAGTCCATGTATTTCTTCAATAGGCAGTAATTTCTTGACATCATCAGCTTTAATACCTTTCTATTTCATAGATCTTTTTGCTTCTTGCATGTCTTTGGGACTAAAGAATAAAATACCTCCCTTCTTTTGAATAGGTTCCGGAGGTGTTTCAGGAAGTGTCCAATCATCAACATTTTGCATTATGTTATTCAATAATTCTTCAGCTTGTCAAATAGTTCTTTCCTTGAAAGCACAACCATCACAACTATCTAGGAAATCCCTAGAAGCATTGATTAGTCCATTATAAAAAATATCAAGTATTTCATTCTTCTCAAGAGGACAATCAGGCAAAGCTCATAGTAATTGGAGAAGCCTCCCCCAAGCTTGAGGGAGATTCTTTTCTTAAATTTGAGCAAAGTTAAATATTCCCTGTAAGGTAGCTTGTTTCTTATGAGCAGGAACATATTTTGCAGAAAAGTGGTGAAGCATATCGTGGGGACTACGTATGCAACCAGGAACAAGTGAAAGGAACCATTCCTTTGCCTCGCCTTTTAGCGAGAAAGGAAAAGGGCTTAATGATATAATAGTAGCGAATCTTTTGATCATTGGTGAACAGCGCAGCAATATCATTCAGTTTCATAAGGTGTTCGACAACAATTTTATTTTCATAAACATGGAAAGAATTGGACTCTACTATAGGAATTAACTCAGGGTCTACACAGAACATATAATCCTTATCAGTAAGAAATATAGGAAAAGTAGAAAATTTAGAATCACGTTTCATTTTCTCCATCATAGATTTTTTTTCTTTTAGTTTGCATAACAGTTTTTTCACGTCATCTCTATCCTTACAAGCAAGAAAGTCCCTATCTACCTCACCATCCATAACATAACCTTTAGGTACAAAAGGCAATTCATATCTATTAGATGAGCGAGGGGTAATAGGTGATTAAAAGTCTTCCCCAATTTTAGTATTTCCAAGTTCTCTACCTTTAGCAATATGAGCATCAAGTAATTCATTCAGTGGCACAGGTTCAGTTTCAACATGTGTAGCAATAGTTTCATCATTAATTTCGGAAGTAGCATCATCAAGTTCATGTGACATATCACTACGATCAACATGTGGTGGTGTAGCAAGCTGATCCAAAACAATAGGTGAATCTAAAGCAGAGCTAGATGGCAGTTCCTTACCTCCTCTCGTGTGAGAGGGGATGATCTTAGTTTGATTGTCTTTCAGATTCTTCATAGTAGCAATTGGATATCCTTCAGTTAACACAATAAATAGAGCTACGCTTCCCGACAATGGCACCAAAAAACGTTTTTTATAACCCACAAGTGTAGGGGATCACGACAGTCTTCACGGGTAGTATTTCACCCTAATTTATTGGTTCAACACAAGGGGAGCCGAAGAATATTTATTGGCCTTGACAGTTGAGTTGTCAATTGAACCGCACCAAGGATATCACTCTGCATCAAAGATTTAGTAGCACGGCAGATAGTGGTAGCAAAAGTAACAGTAGTAGTAACAGTAGCAGTTTTGTAGCAGGTGTGACGGTAGCAGTAGCAATAGTAACTTAGCAAGATTCAGTATATGTAACACGTAGGCACGTGGATTGTTGATGGATAATGATTTAGATGACATTGATCATATAACAGTTACACACTAGGGCAACACAGAACTAGTTCCGATTCATCAATGTAATGTAGGCATGTATTCCTTATATAGTCATACGTGCTTGCGATAAATGACATCTTTTGTCCTACCCTCCCATGGCAGCAGGATCCTATTGGAAACTAAGGGATATTAAGGCCTCTTTTTAATAGAGAACCAGAACAAAGCATTAACACATGGTGAATACATGAACTCCTCAAACCACGACAATCACCGGAAAGAATCCCAATTATTGTAACCATGGGGTATGCGGACCATGACACGTAATAGGTGCATACAACTTGCAAGATAGGATCCAAATCACTCTTATATTCATGAAAACATAATAGGTTCATATCTTAAATCATGGCACTCGGGCCCTAGTGACAAGCATTAAGCATAGCAAAGTCATAGCAACATCAATCACAGAACATAGTGGATACTAGGGATCAAGCCTTATGAAACTTAACTCGATTACACATCCAATCCCACCACTGTCCAGCAAGCCTACAAAATAATTACTCACTCACAGTGGTGAGCATCATGGTGGTGTTGATGGAGAAGGGTTGGTGATGACGACGACGATGATTTCCCCTCTCCGGAGCCCAAAACATGCTCCGGATCAGCCCTCTGGAGGAAGAGCGTGAGGTGGCAATGGCTCCATCTCATGAAACGCGATGAAATCTTATCTCTGGTTTTTTTCTCCACGGATGTGAATTTATAAGACTAGAATTAGGGTCGGAAGGGCCATGAGGGCCCCACAAGCCATCAGGGTGCGCCACTAGGGGGGCACCCTGATATGTTGTGGCCCCCTGGCACACCCCCTCCGGTAGGTCTTCACTCCATAATTCATCATATATTCCAGAAATAATCCACAAAAAGTTTCGTCCAATTTCAAGAACTTTTATTTCCGCACAAAAATAACACCAAGGTAGTTCTGCTGAAAACAATGTCAGACTAGGTTAGTTTCATTCAAATCATGCAAATTAGAGGTCAAAACCAGAGCAAAAGTGTTTGGAAAAGTAGATACGTTTGAGACATATCACACCACAAGATTGAACCCATCACAACACACCACTCACACTGAAGATAAAATCAATCTAGTTGTCCAAACTAAGCTGATAGACCAGAGAGAAATACGAAGCTATAGAAATCATGCATATAAGAAATCAACAAAGACTAAATATATTTTCATGAATAATCTGATCATAAACCCACAATTCACTGGATCCCAACAATATCACCGTAGAGAACATTACATTGAATAAATCACCGCGAGAATCATGGTGAACTTTGTATTGAAAATCATAAAGAGAGATAGCCATCTAGGTACTATCTATGGACCTGTAGGTCTGTGGTAGACTACTCACACAACATCACGGGAGCAACAAGGTTGATGTAGAGGCCCTCCGTGATTGACCCCCCTCTGGCAGGGCACTGGAACAAGGCTCTAGATGGGATCATGGCGGAACAGAGACTTGCGGCGGCGGAAAAAGTATTTTTGGTGGCTCGCTGCTGTTTTTCCGATTTTAGATAATTTATAGTGGTGGAGTTAGGTCAGGAGGAGCTAGGGGGTGGCCTCGAGGTAACATGACATGCCTACCCCCCTAGGGCGTGCCCTGTTGTCTTGGAACCGCCTCGTGTAGCCTCCGGCCTCCCTCTGAAGCTTCTTGGTCTTATTTTTGTCCCAAAAAAATGTCAAAAAATTTCATAGCGTTTGGACTTTGTTTGCTATTGGTTTCCTGAAAAGCCAAAAACACGCAGAAAACAACGACTAACGCTAAGCACCGGGTTAATAGGTTAATTCCCAAAAATGATATAAAACAACATATAAATGCATATAAAGCATCCAAGAATGATAATATAATAGCATGGAACAATAAAAAATTTATAGATACGTTGGAGACGTATCACTACCCGCTGCAACAACCACGAGGCGGGTTGTCCATGTCTGGTGTCGTCAACACGGTGGACACTCACGAGGAAGAGTAGGACATGGGACGCCACCACGGCCTGGGTCCCAAGATGGTCACACCCCATGTCTTATTCGTCCCGTTCTGCAACTTCACTTCGCGGGGCTCACGACCGGTGAGCTTGACGGACACGGGGAAGCAGGGCATGGGACACGAACGCTGTCACAACTGGTGATTATTTACACAAGGTAAAAAAGTCTCATCCACTTTTGTTTAGTTGAAATATATCGGAAATGTAATGATTTTAGTCTGGTCTGAATCAAAATCATCCAGTTTATTCAAATCTCGTTTGAAATGTATGCGGTCATGGTTGGATGACCGGTTCATGTATCACTGTCCGCGGACGGATACCACATTCATTTTAGGGGTCCACGTTGGAGATGCAATAGCAGGTGGAACAACTATCAAGTTGGTTACTATAGTACCACTCTAGGGTGAAAAATCACATTCTAGTGTTAGAGCATCTACAACCAAACTTGGCAAATCCATCTCCCTATATGCCCGCGGGCGCATCTGCGGATAGCGTCGAGCGACCCTTCATATGGGATGTTGGACATCCATACCTCAAATGCGGAATAAAAAATCCATGCACGTCGATCGTACTCTGCAGATTGTCCTAATTCATCAGTTCGAAACAAAAGGAAAAAAATCATAGTTCAACATTTCAGACATGCCAAAATGAAATCAATGTTCGAACGTGACGGGTCAGTCGAGTCGGATCACTCGCCGGATGCAACTCTCCGGAATGCCCCAACCGTCTGTCGGATCCTCCTCTATCCCAATCATGTCCGACAACATGATCCTTGTCGATGGCTAGATGGATGGGGTGCGGGGTCCCGAACATCGTGCGCGTGCGATGTGGGGGGACAACGTCTCGTCCATGTAGCCATCCTCTCCTTGCGACGCCAACACTTCCCTCTCTCGGTGACTCCATCACCGGTCCCTCCGGGCGACGTTCTCCGACTTGGCGGACGAAGCCAAGGACGGGACGTCGATGGAGTAGGAAGATGCAACCTCGATAGTGGCTATCACGGACTGGCTGGACGACATCTGGGTGGCAGATCGGGTCTGCAGCGAATATGGGGAGCAAGGCTAGCGGACGTTGAGGGCTCGGAGGTGGGAAAGGTAGGAGGAAGGAGAGGGAGGGTTTGATGGATTTGGTGCAATTTATGATGGGGTAGGCCTGTCGGGTATGACGTGGCGGATGCGCCCGGGCCTCCTCATATCCGTCCCATATTTAGGCTGGATATGAGATGTGCCTGTCAGCCTGGCGTTTGAGACATCCGTCCAAGTTGCTTTTTTATGACTGGTCACTGACCGGACCGTCCGTTGGACGTTTCAGGCGGGTTTTGGGCGCTTGGCTGTAGATGCTCTTACCTAGTTGGACTCAACAATGGTAGACTTCCATCATCTCCTTATTGAAGATGTTGTCTTCACACTAATACTAATGATGTTGAAATCCTTGTCTTGTATTTTTAGAGAACAAACCTGAGCCCGACTTTATAAATAAAGCCACCAGGCAGAGTACGGGAACAGAAGGAACAACACCACACATGGGCACACAGGAAGTCATAACAGTACTGCAATACAAGGCAACCAGACCCAAAAGATCGACATGCATGTCGCAAAGAAGAAGGAAACGCAGACCACCAAGTCTTGTAGCCTCCAGGCTGAAGCTGCAGAAGTGACATAGTTGAGGCCCGAACTTTGGAGGACATCAAGCAAAAGCATCGCGGTCTTGTTTTTAGGCCGGACATGATGACGTCAGTAAGAAGTTTGTCGTGGAAGAATGGTGACCCAGTTATAGGTGGATTTTTGTTGTCAATTCTTATAACGAGTTTATTTTTGTTGGCCGTTTCATATATCCCATTTATAACATAGAGCTATGAAAGTGAGTGGAGCATTTTGGAGGCCAGGCTACCAGGAGGCCTTTATCTGAGCCATGAATTGAGACGTTGTGATGTGTGCAGCGTGCATTTACAATGCATGTACGCTAGCTATTAAGAGCATCTTTAGTGGCTTGTCTAAATTTGATAGTGTATATCTTCATATAGACAATGATATAGACAATGGTGTAAATTAGACAACCTCGGTTTTTCAGCGAATTGTCTAAATTTGGCAGTCTATATTTCCAACGGTCCACTTGCAGTCATAGCCGCAGCCGCCGCCTTTCGCGCATGCAGCCACAGCCACCGGTTTGGACGTCCTCGCTCGGTCGTCCAAATGTGAACAATGGTTAGCTAATTCGATGGTTGTTTAAAATTTAGACTATGAGATGGACCAGCCGCTGAAGACGTTTTTTTGACCTGCGGTGATCTATATTTGACTTAGACTATGGGATAGGCTAGCCACTAGAGATACTCTAACCGAGAATAAACAGGTGCCATGATTGGTGAGCTAGATTTGTATATGGGCCTGAGATTGCAGGTACTGGTGTGTCATTAAATGGTATGGATGGTAATCACGTTACATTTACAGTTCGCCCCCTTCATCTGGCACACTGGATATTAAAAATAATAATCCGGCACACTGCACATTAGCGATATCGTCATGGATGGGACGGAATTCTTCTTCGATGAGTGCGATTCAGGTAATCATTTGACAGATCTTTCCAAATATGTGCTTCTAGTTACTGTGACGCAACAAACCCAAAAATGGTTCTTTGCACAAGTTAATGATGTGCTGGTTAGAAAATAAAAATAAATCCGGTTAAGTGAACCTGGTGCACGCAGTTCATTTTAAAATAGAATGTGACCGCACCACATCTTCTTTTACCTGGTTAAGAAATAAGAAATATTATTTTTAAAGAAAAATAGCATATTTTTTCTAGCTTCCTCTGAAATAACTGTCGCCATAAAAAATGATAAAGTGCATCTTACTAAATGATTAGAAACACGTGGTAACATATGTGGTTGGCTAAAAACTGAAGTGCGTGAATAGTCGAAGGGTTTCCATCCTTTGCTAGAGGGGCCGACAATAAAATATTATTCCGTATGTGTGATTTATCTTGTGTCCGTGTGAGTATACGAGCTATGGGGTCAACATGAGCCACATTTATGATATAACATCAAAGAAGTAGGGGGGAGGGGTGTAGGTTTAATTGATAATGAAAATATTACTGCTATGGGAGCGATTGTTTTTAAAATCACTATTATAAAATGACAAACAATCCGAATGCATTTTTTGTTGATAGCATGTGAAAATTTGATCATAAATTTAATGAGTTACACTATCCGTGAGAGATTGGCCCGTGTACAGTTATTTGTGTGTCACATGAGCGATGGCTGTCTTACGTGTTCAAAAAAAAATGTCGGCAGAATTTTCTAACAACAAATTATTATGCAAAAGTAATTTGGAAAATGCATCTAGACAATCAATGCATGTGAAGGAAAAATGTCTTTCCCGAGATGTGATAATCAAAACAATTTGAATTATGCACAATTTCTCTTTTCTTTAAACCCGTCAAGCAGGAAATGATGTTTTCACGACTTGAAGAAAAGAGAAAGAAATGATGTTCTCAGGTGATTTCGTGTACAAAAATGGGTATATGATGTTGGTGGGTACACAATGACGATTTGTCCTAGAAATTTGATACACCAAGTTGGACGAAGTGGCGCAGCTGGCTTGTTAACTGGGGGGAGGGGCCATGCGATGTGATATTTCCCACTACTCGCTGCGTGTAAGATTTGATGAGGCATAGACATTGACCAACCAGCACGTGAACATGTGCGACGGCTCTCCGCATGGGATGCATCAGCGAGTAAAATCGGTTGCTAGAATCAGCCAGAATCCTGCCCGTGTTCGTCTATCTTGCCGTGCGCGATGATGGCACTTGTGCGTGCGCTAGCTGGTACGGCCGCTGGTATATACATGTGCTGGCACTGTGCATAAATGGAAATACGGTGCCGTGTAAAAGCCTAGCGGATGGAATACATGGGACAAGTACGAAGCTGCGCCTGATCCATGTGAAGGCCGACGCCCAAGATAGCGAGCCCCACGGTGCTCGGCCTCCAAAGAGCATTTTCGTATGAAAGTACACTATAATCCAAATCAAGCACTACTACTTGATATGCCAAATCAACATCAGCGTCTGAAACAGAGAAGGTGATCTAAACCGGCACTACTATGTTTGTGCTTGTACTAGGACAAATCAGCATTCATTAAATACCATATAGTATCTCCTACTCCTTGGAGTACTATATGCAATCAATGCGGAGACATCCTTGGAGGATTTTCCTTTTGAGGTCTGATGACGAAAACGAACAGAGAACCCAATGTAGACTCAGCGCAAGGTGCCAAATGCGCCACTCGGCAGCGAACGAGACAGACCGGGCCTTGACCTCCAGCGGGAAGAAAGGACGGTCTCCCCCTCGACGGTGACGACCACGACCACGGTAAACTCAGCTGAGAGGGCAGACCCGCCATTCCACACGGCCGGCTGGACACTCTAAAAACCATAGAAAACCATCACAGGTGGGGTGGCTCCCCCCTCTGCCTGTCTCGTCGAGTTCTCCGAGGAGAGGAGAGGCGAGGCGACATGGGCTCCGGCAGCCTCCAGCAGACCAACGCGCTCTTCAGGAAGAACCTCGTGATCCAGGTGACGCGCGGCATGCCATCTTTCTCCTCCTCTTGTTCTTCTTCTCCGTGGAGTAGCTTTGTGGGTGGAACTCGGGTCGTGTCGTGCAGAATGATCTTGCCTTCTGCTTGTGCTCTTTGCGTTGCGTGTGCACAATTGGCCGTGGGATGGGAGGGTGCCATGCACCAGGAATCTGCGACAGCAATGCATCTTTCGTGATCCAGTGTCCGCGGATTTTGGTCAAAATGACCCAAATGTTCAGCATGGCATCAATCCTAATTGTGCCTGCTATCATGCAATTAATTCTGATAAAGGAAAAAACTGTTCGGTGAACACATACTGTATCATTTCGGTTTAAGGTTTCAGTTTTGCTGCAATCAGGTAAATCTTGCTTTCAAACCCCAAATCACCGAGCTAGATGATTAAGCCTCTTTCACACGCACAATTTTCATTTTTTTTATAGAGAATTAGTAGAATTTGTGCTATAACCGTCGTTTTGGAACTATGGATCATACAACTACAGTTGTCTAATTCCTATGCCAAGAGCCTAACAGTTAACAATGATACATTCAATACCCGCAAAAAAAAACAATGATACATTCAAAACATTTTCTTTCTTTAAACCCCTGTAGAATAGGAATCTACGGCACTGTAGACTGTACTCTAGTCTGTAGAATTCTACAGTTATTAACAAGGATAAGTTCAATTTTTCTTTAAAAAATTGCGTTCTAAACTCCTGTAGAATTACCATGGAAAAAAAAACTCCTGTAGAATTCATGTCAAAAAAAAAAACTCCTGTAGAATTCTGCAGTACTGCTCCATGACATGTTATTTGTATATTTTGTTTTTGGAAATTTGTATGTTACTTGGATTTTGTGAGGATTTTTTTGACGAGATTTTGTGAGGATTGTCTCGGTGTTTCTTTGTATGTTCTCACTATTATTTCTAGTAATTCCATGTAAAAAAAGAGTATTTCTAGTAATTCTTTGGGATAAAAAATATTTGTCCTCAATCGAATCGGCAGAGGCGCGCCTGCAAGACCAACTGCTGCCTCATCCTCTTCCCGCTGGTCCTCTGCGCGGGCATCGGAGGCCTGCAGATCGCCATCAACCGCACGCTCAAAGGAGACACCACCACTCTCGACTGCTCCTGCAGCAATGCCGTCGTGCCGGAGAACACCACGGGAGGCACGGAGTGCTCGGAGGACTGCCCGCAGCCTCGCGCGCCCAAATGGCCACCCGTGGTGCAGATCCCATCGTCGTCGACGAGCCGGTTCGGCGGCGGTCCCCCCGGCGCGTCATGCGGGGCGCAGGGGTCGTGCAACGCAACGTTCCTCGTCACCGGCGCCAACCAGTCCTTCGTCGGAAGTATGCCGTGACTCTCTTTCTTTCTGCGTGTGTGGTTGCAGAGTTACTTGGTGAGTGGTTTCTTGACATGATTTTTGCTCATCGCAGGTGCGATGGACAACATGATCCCCGTTCACGACGCATCGCTGAACGTGTCGGCCGACGACATCATCGCGTTAGCCGATTTCGTGCTGGTAATTTCGGTTTCCTGAGCCATGTGTTCTTAATGATCCTTACTTGATGTTCAGGCAATTCCGTGACGTATCGAAAACTGCAGGCAGGCTATTCGGGGTATTGGGGCAGTTCTCTAGCGGACTCCTTTCTTCAGAACAAATGCACTCCAAACCTGACACTTTCATATTCATATGTACACGGCAATGCAACTGGGTCCCAAGGTAAATTTTTTTAAAAAAAAAATCTTCTCGTCGAAGGTCAAACGTTGTGCCACTTACTGAACAATGACTTCAGCTATTCTTGATATTAGCAAACTATGATCGGATTATTAGCGTCCTGTCGTGGCATCTGGCAATTTCACCCATTTGTAGTGCATTCTAGTTATTCCTGATGTTTACTAAAACCAACCATGAATAGATCTGGATTGCACGGATGGATTAATGCTCTGGCGCGACAGTTCGTGGCTCGTCAGAGATGACCTATATAGTGGCTACACGAACAGGAGCAATGAAGTTGCTGCAGGTCAAAAATTTCCATCTCAGATTGTGTACATGAATCAGTTCTTCTACTCTACTAGTCGCTGACATTAAGTTACACTGTCTGCAGCATACGACTTCTTAAGCTCTGATCAGGGCAACTTCAACTTGATCATTTCATATAACTCGACGTATGAGTATGGTGCTCATTATGCCTTTCCAATCCCTGTCGCCCAATTTTCTGGAGGGAATACACCTAGACTGCTTGGAGTTCCACGGTTAACAAATATGGTACATTTTTTCTCAATATAGAGAAGACTAGTACACTGTCTCTTGTGATAACCTTTTTGATTGCTTAATTGTGTATTGCAACCTTTCAGTTCTCTACAAATTATTATAGTGCCATACTAACATACATGTGTTCTTGGTTCTTCATGTCACAGATTCAGTTCATGTACTATTGTATTTATTGTTAAATTGTTTTCGAGACCAGTTCACAGAGTTTCATTTTGCAGGCCTCAAATGCATACCTTCGTTTAATAGGCAATGGTCTCAAGATATCATTCGATTTTGTTAAAGAAATGCCTAGAGCAGGCCGATCATTGGGTATGATCGATCTAACTTCAACAATAGGACCGCTGCCTTATGTATTGACTATACAGCTCCTTTTCCCGGTATGGCAGGTCTTTATGGATTTATTTTCAATATCAGTCCATTTGAATATTTTGGAATGTTATTTTCTTACAGTTGTACAAGCAAATGGATACGGTAGCAACTTTTAGCTTATAGAAGAATGAATTGATGCTACAGGTAATTTTGACCAACATTGTATACGAGAAGCAAAAGAAGATTAGGATTATGATGAAGATGCATGGTCTTGGTGATTTGCCATATTGGACTATATCCTATTGCTACTTTATTCTTCTGTCCATGCTATACTTGCTGTCCTTCATGGTATTTGGTACTGTGTTTGGTAAGATAATACTTCTATTACTATGGATCTATTCTTTGTGCAATAAAATATAAGAATTACTTCTTTTTGATAATATGGGAATTGGTATTGAACCATTTTTTGTTGTTCTTGGTTAGGTTGATCAATGTGCTAATTTTATTTATAAAGGAATTTTGTCGAACGGTTATAAATTACAAGAACATTTCTGATAGTTTCATGTCTATTTTTCAGGTTTTACATTCTTTCGACTGAATAGTTATGGCGTACAGTTTGTGTTCTACTTTGCTTATATGAGCTTGCAAATTTCATTTGCATTTCTTATGGCAACATGCTTCTCAAATGTGAGAACAGCTGCTGGTATGCTTCCATAAAGAGTATTGCTACATCCATTGCATCAGATGGTATGAAATTATCTACACTGATTAGTTCACATATCACGCTGCAGTGACAGGATATTTCTACGTATTTGGGTCCGGCCTTATAGCAGATTATTTTTTCAAGCCCTATATCGAAGACATTTTCATCTCAAGTATGTATGCAAGTTTATCTTTGTAGAAGTTCATTATGCAGTTGACATTATGATTCTAGGGCTTCTTTGACGTAAGCTTTCGTTCCATCACTCAAATAATGTGTTGAAATTTTATATTTGTTCATTTCAAGGAAGCTGGATTATACTTTTGGAACTATTCCCTCCATTTTCTTTGTACCGAATTGTCTACGAATTTTCTCAATCTGCATTGCTCGTAAGTCAGATTGACCGCACGGGGATGCAGTGGAGTGACCTGAATGATCCCAAAAATGGAATGGCGAGTGTTTTAATCATAATTGTACTCGAATGGATCCTATTCCTTTTATTATCGTTCTATCTGGATCACTTTGGTTCCTTTCAAAGTGGAATTAGAAAAGCAGCATTACTTCTTCACTCTCGCCGGGCTGGGAACCGTTCTCAATCTGTTGAACAGCAGACCACACATATTCAAGAGTTCGAAGCTTCTGTTGAAATGGAGAGGACAGATGTTATCAAAGAGGTGTGTTATCTTTGTTCCTTACAAAAAATAGCTCTTGGTTCTCTGATTGATTTTGTTAACCTTATGATCATTGTCGTGTTGAATTTTTTTCTCCTTTTCTACATCGTAGCAAAATCCTTTGCTGTTAGCCTTATGATCATTGCTGTATACGGTGTTATAACTGCTTAACCTAGAGTGTAATCATATAGGTTGACATTCTAGTCCTGCTTGAATGTGTGTGTGTGTGTGTGTGTGTGTGTGTTTGCCGAATCGCAATGGCATACTAACGTAGCTTTGCATATTTCCTTACAGAGGGAGATGGTTGGACAGCTCTTACAAGAACCAAATAGTAGTTATTCAGTCATATGTGACAACCTTAAGAAAGTTTACCCTGGAAAAGATGGCAATTCAAAGAAAATTGCTGTCAAAGAGTTGTCCCTTTCAATGGCACGTGGGCAGTGCTTTGGTGTTCTTGGTCCAAATGGTGCTGGAAAAACCACTCTCATCAACATGGTAAGCATGAATTTTATAGATACCATAATTTACTATAGGGCTACCTCCATCAAAATCTAATTGGGAAGCATAGTCTGATTTCATTATATGTCATTATAGATACTGTGCCTCCTAGAAATATGAACTGGACAGATAGAGTGAAGCGGATGGAGTAGTACATAAATCATTCCTAGAACCCCCTTCCAGGAAATATGACCATTCAAAAGTTCAGCCATACATTTCTTTACAGCAACAAAGAACATGTCTAGGGGTTCATGAACTAGTAGGAATGCACTGATGAATTTGCTTCTATCCCAAACGCTACTAAGGACTTCTAACCTGACAACAGCTCACTGGATTTACTAAACCTACGTCTGGCACCGCGTACATCGAAGGAATGGACATAAGGTTGCACATGGACAAAATTTATACAGGAATTGGTGTTTGTCCCCAGCATGAGTATTTTCTTATCTCTCTCACTCAGACTGTTTCGAGTTCGTTCTAGGTTAGTGCAAGACTATGTCGTTTTGAACTCGTGATTGATTGCTTTCTCCTCCTTCGAATGTCACCATGCAGCTTGCTTTGGGAAAATCTGACTGGCCGAGAGCATTTGATGTTCTACGGCAGGCTCAAGAAACTGAAGGGTGCAAAATTAGCTCAGGTAATGTGTTACAGTATATCTAACATTGTGATATTTTCCATGCATGGATATGATGAACTCGACTTCCGTCACCATTTACCACTTAACACTGAAGCACCATAATGTCATTTCCCTGGACAGCTGATTAAAGCTGAACACGTCATTTTCCTATAGGGCTGATATGTTCTGAGCCAACCTGTACACATGAACAAATTCGCCAATGCAAAATCTAAGATACCAAAACTTTTGTCAGAAAATTTAGAAGTCAGTATGTACGTAGGCTCAATACAAAAATGGAAGCCAAAATAACTGATACAGATTTTAGTGTACAGATGCAGCCATGATTTCCCGGCAAGAATTATCATATTCAATTCATGCACCTTTTCCTGGAACTCGATTTATCTTCACATATTGTGCAGAGAACTCGCTGTTTTATCATCACATATTGCCAGTTTTTTGGATAGAAACCAAATTATTATTCCGTACAGAAAAAACTAATAAAAACCTCACATAAATTCTTTCCAGGCTATCGAACAATCTCTCGAAAGTGTGCGTTTGTTTGACGGTGGTGTTCCCGATAAGCTTGTACAAAAATACAGCGGTGGCATGAAACGTCGTCTCAGCGTCGCCATCTCTCTAATTGGTGACCCTAAGGTACTTGTATTTATCAATTGAATTCATTCATGATTCGGTGAGCTTCTGAACGTTCGTGCTTGGAGAAATTTGTAGGTTGTTTATATGGATGAACCAAGTTCTGGCTTAGATCCGGCATCAAGGAAAGACCTATGGAAAGCCGTCGAGTCTGCCAAGCAGGACAGGGCCATAATTCTCACTAGTACAGTACTTTACCTTCAGTTCTACAGCAGTATATTCAGTTCATCACTGCATTTTCGTGTGTGTGTGTGTGTGTGCATCTTGAGCTTGACATCACATGACCAAAGTTCAAAACATACTAACATCAATCTCGCAGCACATTCAATGGAAGAAGCCGAAGTTCTATGCGATCGGATAGGAATAATTGCGGATGGTACCTTGCAGTGCATTGGAAACTCAAGAGAGGTATACAATTAACGTACGCTAATAAATTGATCATATCTTCACTCATGATCATTGATTTCAGATGCTAACGCAGCCACCCAATCCGCCTTTTCCAGCTGAAAACCAAGTACGGAGGCTCATATGTGCTGACGATAACCACCGTGGCGGGTGAGGAGGCGGAGGAGGAGGTGGCAAAGCTAGTCCGGTCCATCTCGCCGGCGGTGAGCAGGGTGTATTGCATCTCTGGGACGCAGAAGTTCGAGATGCCGAAGAAGGAGGTGAGGATATCGGCGGTGTTCCATGCCATGGAGAGCGCGAAGAGCAGGATGACCATTCTTGCGTGGGGCCTGGCTGATACGACACTGGAGGATGTGTTCATCAGAGTTGCCAAGGAGAGCGAGGCATCCTCTGTCACCTGATCGGCAAGATAATCCAACCCAGAAGAGTCGCTGTTTGCAGTTCATCACAGTTGCAGCTTCAGAGATATCGTTGTGTGGCAAATTGGCAGTGCACGTAGCTTTAAGGCTTCAAATGAGTTTGTACTTTGGACTATAGAAGGTGTAGCTTCAGATTATTAGATATATATGGCACTAGAAGAACTCAGGGATAAGCAAATGCATTTTAAACGATAAGAAATGGAGTATATTTAAAGTTATGTAACTTGGAATCAAAATCAGAAATTTAACACTCAAGACTTAAGAATCCTTAAAATGTTTTGAAAATGAAATAGTTTATGGACATTCATGAAAAATCAAGAAATATGATGATTTTAAGTTTCACGAATGTTGTAAAGTATCTGTGAGTTTTCACTAATCCCTTGCTTTTCAGTGAAACTTTTAGTGTTCTGAATTTTTGAACTTGTTCATTTTAAACATTCCCCAATTTGTTTACCTGCTTTAACTAGTAGTTTTGTTTTCCTAATTATCATAATGCAACACTTCTTTTCAGATGTTTCATTTTTTAATGAATCTTTAGATTATTGAGAATAATTCGTTCTACATTTTCTTTTTCATTGATTTTTTTGTCTTTTTTGTGGTTGGCGTAGGTTGCCCTTTGTGCAAAGCCATTGCCACACATTTTTTTTAAGGATCCAGCGTTCGCTGGCTTATCATTGATTTAGCAGAGGGCATATGGGAAACAGGTTCGTCAAATGATCAATGGATGCGAAGAGAAAACTACACAGGGGTCAGCTCCAAGACATGATGTAGCAGGATAATTTTTTTATTTATGGAATGCCTCCAAAGGGGTTCCCGATGCACTTGGCTCCAGTTACGCGCCATTGCTCCACGCTCCTTCTGATAGCTCCGGCAACACCGCTCTTAGACTGAATCTTGCCCCTGATCGTCCAGTTGTTACATTTCTACCATAGCTCCCAGCAGATCAGAATGCCGTTTCTTGTGCCTTGATCCGATTGCTAAATTTTCGCTGTGACAATGGCCGTAGTTGTGTGGAGAGCTCCCCAGGTTGTCATAGCGTTGCACCCCTTTCACAGCGCGACTTGATCCAGATGGAGCATGCAAACTTGCATTCTCAAAATAGATGAGCAGAGCACTCCAGGCTCCGCATGCAGATAGGGAAAGACTAGCCGTTTTGGCCAGCCCCTGCGTGGTAATCAGTTGTAGCACTAGAGATGATTTTGATGGAGCAACCATGAAGACATATTCATCTTCCCCGGAGCCCACACCTTCCAGATGGTGGATTTGAAGCTCGTCATGTTGTTGCCCTGGAACTGCACCTGGTAGCGATCCGGGATAAAACCCGCCGGCGCCTTAGACTTCATTTATTTGTAAATGTTTGTAAACACTATGACTTCATCATCATCGAATGGTGATGTGTAAATTTTAATTTGCATATATTCGATAATGTGTTATGCAATGTGGATGTGCCGGTGCGTTATCTTAATTTGTATAAATGTCTTGCGAAAAACAGAATAGTATTTATTGGACTGTGAAAACAAAAAACATCGATTTTTTTGGGACATGAGCTATATGTTACGGGCTCTAAGAAAAGACCCACGACGCAATTTGCAAAAGAAGTGGCGGTTCCTACAACATCGCTAGTTATAGATGTTTGTTAAGGCGAGTGACGGCTTGTTTAAAACGTCTTATCGTAAATATACTAAACATAACTGTCACCTATCAATTGTCTGTGACTCATGTCCTATACTTCATAAATGACGCCTCCCCCCCTCCCCCCAAGTTACCCGCCACTCAAAGTGCAGACATGAGTGAGGACCCTCACCCATGAATGATGCCTGAAGGCATCACTGACATAGCCATGTGACGTAACCCGTCACTTGTAGGGCATTTCCGCCTTGTGGACTTTTCAATGACAATGGATACTTTTAGTTAAAAATAATAATACAAAAATGTCCTATTATCATCAAAAATAATACTATTAAGTATTTTGAAAAATCTATTCTATACTCAAATATTTGTGCCATCGAACAAGTTTTTGTAATAAGCACAACTACATTATTCATAGAGATCATGCATTCTGGAATATCAAATACTCCCTCTTTTTAGGAGAGAATTCCTTATTTGACCTTTTCTTAATGTTTGCTTCTCTATTTGGCTCAAAAAAGTTTTTTCTTCCTTATTTAACCGTCAATGTAAAATTTGTTCCCTGTATGACATTTTTGTCTAGTTTGACCGTTGTTAGAATAAGTTCGAGACACATCGTTGATTATCCAAGGATCAAGCAATCACACAAGCACGACACCGAGATTTGTTAACGAGGTTTACCGATATGGCTACATTCCCAGGACATGACTATGGACGCTCCTCCCCATAACACCGTCACAGAAGACTGGATGGATTTTGAATCCGCGTCTTGCGAGCCCGCGGGGCCCTGGCGACCACGTCGGCGGCGTCCTCGCCCGCGCTCCTCTCGCCACCGATGGCCCCACAGCCCGGCACCACAGCCCCTGCCCCCGCCGCTGCAGGGCCGGCGACCCCCCGCCCGCCTCAGAGCCCCTCGAGCGCCCTCGCTGGACGGACATCGCCGAGGAGGCAGACTGGGCGGCGGACATCCCCGTGATGCAGCGCACCGGCATGCCCGGCGGCTCCCCCCCCCCCCCCGCACAGCTGCCTCCTGGCGCGGTCCAGCGTAGACGGCGGCTCCATCGCCGTCTCGCGGTCCCGCCGGAGTCCTCTGCCGCCGAGCCCTGTCCGGTCGGTCGCGGGTAAAGGCCCTGTCTTGGGAGGGAGGGGAGACCACCGCCGCCGCCTATGCCATCGGTTCGCCCCTGGCCGCCCCGCCCGATCCCCCTGGCACCATCCTGGGCCGCTCTCCGCGCCCCCTCGCTGTCGTGCGCTCCGTCAGCCTGGCCGTGCAGCCACCTGCATGCCTCCTCGGCGGCCCCTGCGCCTCCCCGCCCATTCCTCGCCTCCTTCGGGTTGTCCACCCTACTGATGTACCCCCGATCCTCCCTTTGTCTTCCGGGTTGCCCCTCGCCCAGCTGGCCAGCCCCAGCACCGGAGCGGCCGGCGACGCCTGTGCCGGCGGCGAAGACCCTCCGTGCTTGCGGCGGCTCGTGGCCTGGACGCCCTCCCATCCCCTCGTTAGGCCGCCCTGGGATGTGCCGGTTGTCTACTGAGGCCCAGCCCATAGTGGGCCTGGTGCGCTCTCAGACCGGCATGATCTGGCTGCTGTAAGGGTTTCCCCTCGCACCAGAGTCGCGCCGCCAACTGCTTGTCGCGCACACTCCTCTGCCCAGCACCACCGTCCCCGCCCCTGCACCTCCCTCCTCCCAATCCCTCCCCCTCCTCCCGGACCCCTCCCCTCGGCTCCAGCTGCCTCCCGACGATGGCCCGCGACTGGGAGGGCGGAGGGGAGTGCCACAAGCGCCCTCGTTCAGACCTCCGTGACCCTCCGCGCCCATCCCCCGATGCGGCTCGCCGGGAGGATGACCTGCGCCGTCAGCTCTCCTCTAGGGACGACCGAGGCTCCCACGACGGTGGCCATCGCTCCCCTGCCCGCCCCTCCTCCCGGCACTCCCCGGACCGACGATCTCCTGCTCGGGCTGACTACCAGGGCCGCTCCCGCTCCCCTCCGTTACCAGACACTTGGCGCGGGACACGCCGCCGGTCCCTCTCGCCGGGTCGGACGAGACGCACCCCACCTCCACGCAACCAGCAACGGGTCTCCCCCGCCCAGAACGCCCCTCCCCGCTACCAGCCGCCCCGCACTAACCCTCAGCTCCCCCCCCTCTACGGCTGGTGCCAGGGCACCGAAGGGCCGCCAAGGTCTTGCCAAGAAGAAGAAAAGGTGTGTCCAGGGCCGTCCCGCCGCCAACAGCTCCGCGCCGGGCACGGCGGCCACGGCCAGGAGGGGGGGCAACTCCGGGCCGACGTCTCCCTGCCATGGACCAGGTCCAATGCTTCAACTGCGGGGTCTTTGGCCATGATCAGGTCTCCTGCATCAACCCGCCATGTTGCTACACCTGCAAGGATCCGAGCCACCCTGCGATGCTCTGTTCCGAGCTTCAGGTGGTGGGTGAGCTCATGATGTATGGCCACGGGTTCGAGTGCATGGGGTTTTTCCGCATCGAGGTACCTAAGCTCCCCCTGTCGTTCCCTCGCTCCAGGCGATTGTGACGGTGCTTGGGGAGGGCATGGCGGCGTCGGAGATGCTTGAGGAGGAGCTCAACCACCTCTACCAATGTCAGTGGGAGTGGCGGGCGACCCCGATTGCGGCAAACAAGTTCACGGTGATCTTCCCCGACAAGACCAGCCTCGGTTACGCCACCAGGAGCGGTGACATCACACTGGCGCTACACAAGCTCGTGGTGGACATCTCTGAGTCGGCCAGCGACACCCTGGCGGTTGCGGTCCTCGACATGGCCTGGATCCTCATATCTGGCCTGTCGGACATCGCTCGCAAGGAGGGCGTGATTCGCAGCATGTGCAAGTTAATTGGCGTGGTTGTGGTGGTAGACGAGCTATCGCTGCGCAAGGAGGAGGAGGTCCGCGTCAAGGACAAATGCCTTGACACCTCCAAGCTCCAGGGCGTGGTTCGGATGTTCTTCAACGAAGACGGGTTCGACCTCATGATAGCCCCGGAGCCGACAAACCATGTGGGCCGTCCCCGCCTCCCCGGCGATAGCCCACCAGGTGATGATCTGGATGACCGGGATGGATACCATGGGTGGCACATGTGCTCGCGCCACTCCGACGACGACGGGGAGGGCTCGGAGGACACCCGCTCACCCTCCCCCCGAAGACATCAGCTAGGGGCGGGGAACAGGTGGGCCGACGCACCTTGACTGTGCTAGCCCTCCTGGTTTCTCCTCAGCTCCCCCCTCCCCTGCTGGAGCCCTCCACTGATCCAGACCAGCCGGGTGTTGGGACCTCCCCCGATCACTCGTCGGGCGAGAGCGATGTCTCCAGTGTGGGGCTGCTGGTTGATACGTCTCCAACGTATCTATAATTTATGAAGTACTCATGCCATGTTTGCAATAATTCTATATGATTTTGGTATGATTTTGTTAGAACTAACCCAGACTGACGTCATTTTCAGCAGAACTACCTTGGTGTCGTTTTTTGTGCAGAAATAAAAGTTTTCGGAATGGGCTGAAAATTTATGAAGAATATTTTTGGAAAATATAAAAAATATTGGAGCGAAGAGCTGGGCCAGGAAGTGGACGAGGAGGCCACAAGCCTGTTGTGCGCGGCCGCCCCCTGGCCGCGGCTAGCGAGCTTGTGGGCCCCTCGAGCACCCCCTTGACGTGGGATCGACACCAAAAATTTCTATAAATACAGAAACCATCGAAAAGAAACATAGATCGGGAGTTCCACCACCGCACACCTCCAGAGACACGAAAAACCAAACCTGGCCCTCTCCGGCATCCTGCCAGAGGGGGTCACCATCACCGGAGGCCATCTTCATCGCCCCGGAGGGGCGATCAACACCATGGAGGCCAAGGACCAGAGGGAGAACCTCTCCTCATGGAGGGGGAGGCCATGAAGGAGGAAGCACTAGGGGGGAGATCCTCTCCCCCTCTCTCCCGGTGGTGCCGGAGTGCCATCGGGGGAACCATCACCGCGGTGATCGTCTTCATCAACATCACCTTCTTCATCACCATCCTCATCTCCTTTTAGCGGTCCACTCTCCCGCACCCCGCTGTAATCACCTACTTGAACATGGTGCTTTATGCTACACATTATGATCCAATGATGTGTTGCCATCCTATGATGTTTTGAGTAGATTACTTTTGTCCTATTGGTTGATTGATGATCATGATTGGTTTGAGTTGCATGTTTTATTATTGGTGCTGTCCTATGGTGCTCTCCATGTCGCGCAAGCGTGAGGGATCCTCGCTGTAGGGTGTTGCAATATGCTTATGATTCGCTTATAGTGGGTGGCGTGAGTGACAAAAGCATAGAGCCGAGTAAGTAGGTTTTTTGCGTATGGGAATAAAGAGGACTTGATACCTTATAACGCTATGGTTGGGTTTTACCTTAATGATCTTTAGTAGTTGCGGATGCTTGCTAGAGTTCCAATCATAAGTGCATATGATCCAAGTAGAGAAAGTATGTTAGCTTATGCCTCTCCCACATATAGAATTGCAATAATGATTTCCGATCTTGTTAACAATTGCCTAGGATAATTCCACACACCGACCCATCATTATTCCACACTCGCTATTTGTAATATATTGTAATATTATGATAATAGGACCTATATTTATATTTTAGTTCTCCGATATCATGCAAATCTATCCTCTTCATACCCACAACGTAGTTTTATTTCTCGTTTCTAGATGGAAGCAAATGTTCAGTATACGTAGAGTCATATCGGTGGCAGATAGGACTTGAGAGAATATTGATCTTACCTTGAGCTCCTTGTGGGTTCGATACTCCATAATTATCACTTCCACCTTTAGAAAATGCTATGATGATTCCTTGCAATTGGGGATTATCACTGGTCCTGCCGGCGACATCCCCACGCTCACCCACCTCGGCGCCAGATCCTTCCTATGCTCCCCCCTATGGTGGTCGAAACTCAGGTGGAGCTTTCGGCTCCGGTGGTGCACGACGCCACGCCTGCTTCTGAGAGTGGTGTGGCTGTGCTCGGACCTGCTCCAGGGGATGGGGATCCCCGCTCTCCTCTGACGTGCGGCTTGTCCCCTCGGGCACCTTCTCTGCCACCGGTCCTGGGACTCGTCTTCGACTGCTCTCCGGCTCCCGGCGCCTTGCACCCGGTGGATGCCCCTGAGGTGGGACCCGTAGTGGTGACCATGCCGTTGGCGGCGCATCCTCACCTACCCAGGACGGCTGCGTACTCCAGGAGGGGCCGGTCGACCTCGACCCCGGTGACGTCCTCCCGGCGCAGTGTGCGGATCGATGCAGCGTGCCCCCCTGGCAGCCCGGCCTTGCCCATCCCAGAGCGGGTGGAGCTCAGGGCCATGGCACACAACTCGAGCCAAGTATCCCGCCCATTCCGCATAGTTCCTCCAACTGCTCGTTTTTAGCTCTTGATTCCGTTCCGCTTGGTCGGTTGGCTAAGATCGCGGCTGACTCGGTGATCATATTCCAGAGTGAAGTTGCCCCCCTCGTCTAGATTGAGGCGATCCGCGCTCAGGAAATTCTGGATGGTCGGCTGGCTGAGGCCCGCGCCCGTCTGGCCTCGCCCTCAGCCCTCGCCCCAGATGGACTGTCCACTGGTGGACCTTCCCTCCCCCCTCGCAGGCGTTTGCTGAGCCTCCGACAGCGACTGTCGAGGTTCGGGCCCGCACGCTCTCCCACACCACGGCCCTCCGGGCTCAAAGTGCCTCTTGTGTCTTGGGGTCAAGCAGCCCCCCGATGGCCCCGTGATGCGGACGCTCTTTTGGAACATCCACGGTTTCGGCCAAGATGGTCGGTGCCGCCAACTAGTTGAGTACATGCGTGATCAACATATTGACATTGTGGCCATCCAAGAAACCATGCGCTCTGAGTTCACCCTACCCGAACTCGAGCGCCTTAGTACCCACCTCTTTGCCCGGCACTGGCTCCCTTCTAGTGGGATAGCCGGCCACTCGGAGGGCATCCTTCTAGGTGTTAAGGATGCCTCCTTCAAGGTAGGCAGCATGGACTGCGGCGAATTCTTTGTGAGTACGGAGATCTCCGAACGGTCCATAAACTTGAAATGGGAGATCATTGTTGTTTATGGACCGCCTGACCACAGTAGATCCGCGACCTTCCTCACAGAGCTCAGCAGGAAGGTCTCCGCCGCTACCCTTCCTGTGGTGGTGGGTGGCGACTTCAACCTCCCCCGCTTTGCGGAGGATAAGAGCAACAACTTGGTCAACTTCCTGAGGATGCAGATGTTCAATGACTGCATTGCTAAGCTTGGCCTTCGGGAACTAGATAGGGTTGGGGCCAGGTTCACCTGGACCAACCGTCAGGTGGATCCTACCCGATCTTTCCTGGACCGGGTCCTGGTCTCTCCTGACTAGGAACTCAGGTGTCCACTGGCCTCTCTCTGGGCTATCACTCGGATTGGCTCCGATCACGTCCCGTTGCTTCTTTCGTCGGAGGATGAATGCCCCCCTACGCCCCCCGTTTCCGCTTCGAAACCTTTTGGCTAAACAAAAACGAGTTCGTGGCCACTGTCCGTGCTCGCTGGATTGAGGCCCGGCTGGCTCCCCATCGGTCCTCTTCTGCGGTTGACCATTGGCACTTCTGTGCCAAACGCGCTCGGCACTTCATAAAGGGATGGGGCGCTAACCTAGGTCAGGACATGCGGGCGCACAAGCAGTCCATACTCGTCGCCATTCAGGCGCTAGACCTTCGGGCGGACTCAGTTGGCATTTCCCTCGATGAATGGTTGCTCCGCTACGATCTCGAGGATCAGCTAGCGACCATCTATACTGAGGAGGAGGCGTACTGGAGACTTTGAGGTACCCGAAAATGGGTTCTCCAGGGCGACGCCAATACGGCGTATTTCCAGGCCATCGCCAATGGTCGTAGGCACCGGAATTCCATCCCCTTGCTCTTGGATGGTGAGACCCTCCTTGAGAGCCCGGCTGCGATTCGTGAACATGTCGATGACTTTTATAAGGCCATCTTCTCTTTCCATCCTAGAAGTGTCCTCGCCTTGGCGGATGGCTTCTGGACCGACCACCGATGTGTCTCGGCTGAGGAGAATGTGGCCCCGACGGCCGCGTTCTCTGAGGAGGAGGTGTGGGCGGCCATCAGTGGGATGAACCCATCGTCCGCTCCAGGCCCCGATGGCTTGCCGGTCAAGTTCTTCCAAACCTTCTGGGATGTCACTAAGCATGAGGTGATGGCCCTGTTTGAGGAGTTCTATGTGGGCTCCATAGACCTACACTGCCTCAACTATGGGATCATTACATTGATCCCGAAAGTGACTGGCGTTTCAGACATTCGCCAGTTCCGCCCTATAACGGTCATCAATGTGATCTTCCGCATTCTGGCAAAGGGGTATGCCAATAGGGTGACCCTTTTGTCCGACCGTATTACCCACTCCGACCAGTCAGCCTTTATCCATGGCAGATATATCCTCGACAGGGTTTTGGTGTTCCATGAGGTCCTTCACGAGGTCCGATCTAAACACCTCAAAGCAGTATTCCTAAATATCAACTTCCACAAGGCGCATGATACAGTCAGCTGGCCCTTCCTTCGGGAAGTGCTACTTCGGAAGGGGTTCGACGACCGTTGGGTTACCCGGGTCATGCAGTTGGTCTCTTCAGGGCAAACCGCGGTTAATATCAATGGGGAGATCGGCCCTTACTTCCCCACTCTATGTGGGGTGAGACAGGGCGACCCCTTCTCTCCATTCCTATTTAACATGGTGGCTGACGTGTTGGCCTCCATCCTCGATAAGGCGAAAGCCGCCGACCACATCCAGGGCGTGGTTCCTCACCTTGTTGAGGATCACGGGGTCTCCCTGCTGCAGTACGCCGACGACACCATCATCATGGTGGAAGGTTTCGATGCCGATATCGCGAACCTGAAGCTCCTCCTGCTCTGCTTCCAGTAGATGTCCGGACTTAGGATTAACTTCGGCAAAAGCGAAGCGATGGTTATGGGCTACCCCCCGGATGATAGCCAGGGCATTGCTGATAGGCTTAACTGTCAGCTGGGGACCTTCCCCGCATCTTACCTAGGGATCCCCATTAGCGACTCTCGCCTCTCTATGGTGGACCTTCGACCAGCGGTGCTCAAGCTCCAGCACCGCATCGAGCCCTGGTAGGGCCGCTGGTTGTCGAAGGCGGCACGGACGATCCTCATCAACTCCTCCCTGTCCAGCCTGCTACTAATCATTAGGAGCTTTTACGGCCTGCCGAAGACGCTCCATCATGAGATCGACACCATCCAATCTAGGTTCTTCTGGGCCGGCGATGGCGATAAGCAGAAATACCATATGGTGCGTTGGACCGATATCTGCTTACCTCGTGACCAGGGCGGCCTACGGATCTTGCCCTCCAAACGTATGAACATTGCCATCTTGACCCGTTGGCTATGGCGGATCGCCAATGGGGAAGGAGGTCTCTGGCTGTGCATCATCCGGAGCAAATACCTTCGTGGCCAGCCGTTGGCCTTCTGTCAGAGATCTGGTGGCTCGCAGTTTTGGTAGTCGATCATTCAGCTACTCCCGGTCCTGCATATTGGGACCTTCATCGAGGTTGGATCTGGGACTTCCACCCTGTTCTGGTTCGACTGATGGGCGGGAGCGTCCCCCCTTGTTGCTCGCTTCCTAGGACTTTTGGCCATCGCTGTGCATCCACAGATCTCTGTCGAGGTGGCCCTTATTGGCCATCGGCGCCTGGCTTTCCAGCGGCCATTTGGGCCCCTGAAAACTATTGCTTGGAACGAGCTCCTGACGACTGTTGCCCTCAACCAACCGGACGTCCACCAGAGCATCGACCGCACCGCGTGGCACTTAGAGCCTTCGGGCATGTTCTCCACAAAGTCTCTGTACCGGGCCATTGCTACCACCACCGCCCCGGAGCCATTCAAGTTGATTTGGAAGATCAGGCCCCCTTGAATATTAGGATCTTCTTATGGCAGTGGATCCATGGTCGGGTCCCATCTGGCGTGGAGGTGCTCAAGCATAATGGACCGGGAGACGGGTTGTGCCCCCTTTGTGGAATGTTGGAAGACTCGAATCATATCTTCTTCTCGTGCGTGTCCACCCAGTTCCTGTGGACCTGTCTCCGGGAGACCATTGTGTTGGGGAACGTCGCATGGGAAACAAAAATTTTCCTACGCACACGCAAACCTATCCATGGTGATGAGCATCTACGAGAGGGAGAGTGGATCTACATACCCTTGTAGATCGCTAAGCGGGAAGCATTAAGAAACGCGGTTGGTGTAGTCGAACATCTTCGCGATCCAAATCGCCGAGCGTCCCGCGATCTCATCACGATCCGTCCCGTGATCCAATCACGATCCGTCTCGTGAACTCATCATGATCCGTCCCGCGATCTCATCACGATCCGTCTCACGATCTTGATCACGATCTGTCCTGCGAACTCATCACGATCCGTTCCGCGATCTCATCACGAACTGTCTCGCGATCTCGATCACGGTCCTTCCGATCTAGCGCCGAACGGACGACACCTCCGCGTTCAGCACACGTGCAGCTTGATGAGGATCTCCACTGTCTCGATCCAGCGAGAGGAGGTGGAGAGGAGAGAGAGTTCACCGGCAGCGTGACGGCGCTCCGGTGATGGTGGTGGAGCAATTCCGGCAGGGCTTCGCCTAAGCGCTGCAGAAAACCGATCTAGAGGAGAAACTATGCACCGGTGTAACGGGTAGCACGTGGCCGGAAATTCTGTCTAAAAACCACCCAATCCACTAGTATATATAGGAGGAGAGGAGAGGAGAGGCAGCCAAGGCCTTTGGGTCGGCCGAAATAGGAGGTGGGAGCAATCCTACTTCACCTCCAATCCTAGTTGGAGTAGGATTGCCTCCTATTGGCTGATTTTCCACTTTTTGCTTTAGGACTTTCTCTCCTGCGCCATGGGCCTTTGTGGCTGTTTTCCCAGACCACTAAGGGCTGGTTATTATTCTCCCACAACCCATGGACCTCTTGGGGTCGAAATACCCCTCCCGGAGGTCCTCCGGTACACTACCGGCACTCCCGGTACAATACCGATACTCCCGGTACACTACCGATGAGCCCGAAACTTTTCCGGAAACCAAACTGGGACTTCCTATATATGAATCTTTACCTCCGGACCATTCCGGAGCTCCTCGTGACGTCCGGGATCTCATCCGGGACTCCGAACAACCTTCGGTCACCACGATACATAACTCTACACTACCGAAACGTCACCGAACCTTAAGTGTGCAGACCCTGCGGGTTCGAGAACTATGTAGACATGACCGAGACACCTCTACGGTCAATAACCAATGGCGGGACCTGGACGTACACATTGGTTCCTACATATTCTACGAAGATCTTTATCGGTCGAACCTCTATGTCAAGGATTCAGTTAATCCCGTATATCGTTCCCTTTGTTCTTCGGTATGTTACTTGCCCGAGATTCGATCGTCGGTATCTCCATACCTAGTTCAACCTCGTTACTGGCAAGTCTCTTTACTCGTTCCGTAATACAAGATCCCGCAACTAACAATTAGTCACATTGCTTGCAAGGCTTATTGTGATGTTGCATTACCGAGTGGGCCCCAAGATACCTCTCCGTTACACGGAGTAACAAATCCCAGTCTTGATCCATGCCAACTCAACAGACACCATCGGAGATACCTGTAGAGCACCTTTATAGTCACCCAGTTACGTTGCGACGTTTGATACACACAAGGCACTCCTCCGATATCCGTGAGTTGCATGATCTCATGGTCATAGGAACATATACTTGACATGCAGAAAACAGTAGCAATAAACTGACACGATCATATGCTATGTTTGTAGTTTGGGTCTTATCCATCACATCATTCTCCTAATGATGTGATCCCATTATCAAATGACATCTCATGTCCATGGCTAGGAAACCTTAACCATCCT
Source organism: Hordeum marinum (assembly GCA_022496015.1). Taxonomy (NCBI): domain Eukaryota; kingdom Viridiplantae; phylum Streptophyta; class Magnoliopsida; order Poales; family Poaceae; genus Hordeum; species Hordeum marinum. The sequence continues at coordinate 177,246,294 of CM039677.1, forward strand.
TTGATCAACGAGCTAGTCCATTAGAGGCATACTAGGGACATGGTTTTGTCTATGTATCCACACATGCATTTAAGTCTCCGATCAATACAATTATAGCATGGATAATAAACGATTATCATGAACAAGGAAATATGATAATAACTAATTTATTATTGCCTCTAGGGCATATTTCCAACAGTCTCCCACTTGCACTAGAGTCAATAATCTAGTTCACATCACCATGTGATTCTCATTGTTATGAATCTAACACCCAATGAGTTCTGGGGCTCGATCATGCTTTGCATGTGAGAGAGGTCTTATAGTCAACGGGTCTGCGATATTCAGATCTGTGTGTACTTTGCAAATCTCTATGTCAAACCGTAAACACTGCTACCACACTCCACTTGGTACTATTTCCAAATGGCTGCTCCACTATACGTATCCAGATTGCTACTACTAGTCATCCGGATAGGTGTTAAAGCTTGCATCGACGTAACTCTTTACGACGAACTCTTTATCACCTCCATAATCAAGAAACATTTCCTTAGTCCTCTGGTTACTAAGGATAATTCCGACCGCTGTCCAGTGATCCACTCCTGGACCACTCTTGTACCCCTTGACAGACTCATGGCAAGGCACACATAGGTGCGGTACACAGCATGGCATAATATAGAGCCTATGGCTAAGGCATAGGGGACGACGTTCGTCCTTTCTCTTTCTTCTGCTGTTGTCGAGCTTTGAGTCTCACTCAACTTCACACCTTACAAATCAGACGAGAACTATTTCTCTGGCTGATCCATTTTGAACTCTTTCAAAATCTTGTCAAGGTATGCACTCATTGAAAGTCTCATCAAGCATCTTGATCTATCTCTATAGAGTTTGATGCTCAACAAATAGGTAGCTTTATCCAGGTCTTCCTTTGAAAAACACTTTTCAAACAACCTTTTATGCCTTCCAGAAATTCTACATTATTTCCGATCAACAATATGTCAACCACATATACTTATCAGAAACTCTACAGTGCTCCCACTCACTTTATTGCAAATACAAGTTTCTCGTAAACTTTGTATAAACTACAGAAACTTTGATCACCTCATCAAAGTGTATATTCCAACTCCGAGATGCTTGCTTCACTCCATAGAAGGATCACTGAAGCTTGCTCATCTTTTAGCATCCTTAGGACTGACAAAACCTTCTGGTTGTATCACATACAACCTTTCCTTAAGTAAACCGTTAAGGAAACGATGTTTTGACATCCATCTGCCAGATTTCATAATTGAAAATGCAGCAACTGCTAACATAATTCCAACAGACTTTTAGCATCGCTACGAGTGAGAAAGCCTCATCGCAGTCAACTCCTTGAACTTGTCACAAACAACTTTGCAACAAGTCGAGCTTTACAAATAGTGACATTCACCATCAGTGTCTGTCTTCATTGTAAAGATCCATTTGTACTCAACGACCTGCCGTCCAACGAGCAAGTCTACCAAAGTCTACACTTGGTTTTAATACATGGATCCTATCTCGGATTTCATGGCCTCCAACCATTTGTCGGAATCCAGGCCCATCATCGCTTCTCCATAGCTCATAGGTTCATCGTTGTCCAACAACATGACCTCCAAGACAGAGTTGTCGTACCGCTCAGGAGCAGTACACATCCTTGTCGACCTACGAAGTTCGATAGTAACTTGATCCTGAAGCTTCATGATCATCATCATTAACTTCCTCTTCAACTAACGTAGGCTTCACAGAAACATCTTTCTGCGTTGCGCTACTCTCTGGTTGAACAAAGGTTTAACAACCTCATCAAGTTCTATCTTCCTCCCACTCAATTCTTTCGAGAGAAACATTTCCTCGAGAAAGGATCCGTTTAAGCAACAAACACTTTGCTCTTGGATCTGAGATAGAAGGTTCACCCAGCTGATCTTAGGGTATTCTATGAAGATGCGTTTGTCCGCCTTGGGTTCGACCTCATTAGGTGAAAACATTTTCCACACAAGCGTCGCAACCCCAAACATTAAGAAATGACAGGTTAGGTTTCTATCAAACCATAATTCACGCGGTGTCATCTCAACGGATTTAGATGGTGCCCTTTTTAAAGTGAATGTAGTTGTCTCTAATGCATAACCCCAAAATTATAGTAGTAAAACGACAAGAGACATCATAGCACGCACCATGTCCAATAGAGCATAACTATGATGTTCGGACACACCATCACACTATGGTGTTCCAGGTGGCGTTTAGTTATGAAACAACTTTCACATTGTCTTAAGTTGTATGCCAAACTCGTGACTCAGATATTCACCTCCACGATCATATCGCAGTCATTTTTATCTTCTTGTCACGATGATCTTTAAACTTCACTCTGAATTTGCTTGAACCTTTCAAACGATTCAGACTTGTGTTTCATTAAGTAAATATACACTATATCTACTCAAATCATCAGTGAAGGTAAGAAAATAATGATATCCACTGCACGCTACAAGACTCACTAGATTGCATACATCAACATGTATCATTTCCAATGAATCACTTGCCTGCTCCATCCAACGGGGTCCTTTAGTCATCTTGCCCAAGAGGCATGGTTCGCATGTCTCAACCGATTCGAAATCGATGAGTCCAAATATCCATCAGCATGGAGTTTCTACATGCGCTTTATACCAATATGACATTTAGCGGCAGTGCCACAAGTATGTGGTACTATCATTATTAACTTTGTATCTTTTGACATCAATGTTATGAATATGTGTACTACTACTATCAAGATTTCAACAAACCATTCTCACTGGGTGCATGACCATTGAAGGTATTATTCATGTAACCAGAATAACTATTATTCTCTGACTTAAATGAATAACCGTATTGCAACAAACATGATCTAATCATGTTCATGCTCAAGCAAAACACCAAATAACATTTATTTAGGTTCGTCACTAATCCTGAAGGTATAGAGAGCGTGCGATGTTGATCACATCAACCTTGGAAACATTTCCAACACACATCGTCACCTCACCCTTAGCTAGTTCTCCGTTTATTCCGTAGCTTTTATTTCGAGTTACTAACATTTAGCAACCGAACCGGTATCCAATACCCAGGTGCTACTAGGAGTACTAGCAAGGTACACATCAATAACTCGTATATCAAATATACTTCTGTCGATGTTGCCAGCCTTCTTATCTACCAAGTATCTAGGGTTGTTCTGCTTCAGCGACCTCTCACCTCATAATAGAAGCACTTAGTCTCGGGTTTGAGTTCAACTTTGGGTTGCTTCACTGGAGCAGCAACTGACTTGCTATCCATGAAGTTTCCCTCCTTGCTCTTGCCCTTTTCGAAACTAGTGGTTTGATTAACCATCAACACTTGACGCTCCTTCTTGATTTCTACCTTCGCGGTGTCAAACATCGCGAACAGCTAAGGGATCAATACTTCTATCCCTGGTGTATTATAGTTCATCACTAAGTTCTAGTAGCTTTAGTGACAGTGACTTAGAGAACTATATCAATCACTATCTTATCTGGAAGATCAACTCCCACTTGATTCAAGCGATTGTAGTACCCAGACAATCTGAGTACATGCTCAACGATTGAGATATTCTCCTTCATCTTACAAGCAAAGAATCTTGTTGGAGATCTCATATCTCGCAACAAAGGCACGAGCCTGAGATCACAATCTCTGCTCCTAGAACATCTCATATGTTCCGTGACGTTCAAAACGTTTTGGAGCCTCAATTCTAAGCTGTAATGCATGATGCACTAAACTATCAAGTAGTCATCGAAACGTGCCTGTTAGATGTTCACAACATCTATAGATGACGCTAGAGGGGGTGGCGCACCGAGCGGTGCATTAAGGACATAAGCCTTCTGTGCAGCAATGAGGACAATCCTCAGATCACGGACCCAGTCTGCAATTTTGCTACCAACATCTTTCAATTCTATTTCTCTAGGAACATATAAAAATACAAGGGAGCTACAACGCGAGCTAGTAATCTACAACATAATTTGCAAAGACACTTTGACTATGTTCATGATAATGAGTTCAATTTATCATATTACTTAAGAACTCCCACTCAAATTGACATCCCTACGATCATTCGAGTGATACATGATCCAAATTCACCAACTCAAGTCCGATCATCACGTGAGTTGAGGTGGCTGCAATGGTGAACATCATTATGTTGATCATATCTACTATATGACTCATGTTCGACCTTTCGGTCTCTCGTGTTCCGAGGCCATGTCTGTACATGCTAGGCTCGTCAAGTTTAACCCGAGTGTTCTGCGCGTGCAAATCTGGCTTGCACCCGTTGTATGTGAACGTAGAGTCTATCACACCCGATCATCACGTGGTGTCTCAACACGACGAACTTTCGCAACGGTGCACACTCGGGGAGAACACAGTTCATCTTGAAATTCAAGTGAGGGATCACCTTATAATGCTACCGCCGTACTAAGCAAAAGAAGGTGCATAAAAGGATTAACATCTCATGCAATTCATAAGTGACATGATATGGCCATGAACTTGTGTTTAAGATCTCCATCTTCGAAACACCGGGATGATCTCCATCGTCACCGGCACAACACCATGATCTCCATCATCTTGATCTCCATCAATGTGTTTCCATTGGGGTTGTCACGCCCTGCATGCTTCTACTACTATTGCTACCGTAGCGATAAAGTAAAGCATTACATAGCGCTTAATGATTGACACGCAGGTCATACAATAATTAAAGACAACCCTATGGCTCCTGCCGGTTGCCGTACTCATCGACATGCAAGTCGTGATAATCTATACATCACATGATCATCTCATACATCACATATATCTCATCATGTAATTGGCCATATCACATCACAACATACCCTGCAAAAACAAGTTAGACGTCCTCTAATTGTTGTTGCATATTTTACGTGGCTGCCATGGGTATCTAGCAAGAACGATTCTCACCTACGCATAAACCACAACGGTGATACACTAGTTTGCTTTTCAACCTTCTCAAGGACCGCCTTTGTCAAATTCGATCCAACTAAAGTGAGAGAAACTGTCACCCGCAAGCCATCTAGGCAACAAGTTGCGTCGAGGGAACCGGTCTCTCGTAAGCGTACGAGTAATGTTGGTCCGGGCCGCTTCATCTCACAATCCCGCTGAACCAAAATACGACCAAGGGAGGAAGAAATCTAAGCATCAACGCCCACAAACCTTTTGTGTTCTACTCGAGATCTCATCGAACCATCAACCTAGCTCATGATGCCACTGTTGGGGAACGTCGCATGGGAAACAAAAATTTTCCTACGCACACGCAAACCTATCCATGGTGATGAGCATCTACGAGAGGGAGAGTGGATCTACATACCCTTGTAGATCGCTAAGCGGGAAGCGTTAAGAAACGCGGTTGGTGTAGTCGAACATCTTCGCGATCCAAATCGCCGAGCGTCCCGCGATCTCATCACGATCCGTCCCGCGATCCAATCACGATCCGTCCCGTGAACTCATCGTGATCCGTCCCACGATCTCATCACGATCCGTCTCACGATCTTGATCACGATCTGTCCTGCGAACTCATCACGATCCGTTCCGCGATCTCATCATGAACTGTCTCGCGATCTCGATCACGGTCCTTCCGATCTAGCGCCGAACGGACGGCACCTCCGCGTTCAGCACACGTGCAGCTTGATGACGATCTCCACCGTCTCGATCCAGCGAGAGGAGGTGGAGAGGAGAGAGAGTTCACCGGCAGCGTGACGGCGCTCCGGTGATGGTGGTGGAGCAATTCCGGCAGGGCTTCGCCTAAGCGCTGCAGAAAACCGATCTAGAGGAGAAACTATGCACCGGTGTAACGGGTAGCACGTGGCCGGAAATTCTGTCTAAAAACCACCCAATCCACTAGTATATATAGGAGGAGAGGAGAGGAGAGGCAGCCAAGGCCTTTGGGTCGGCCGAAATAGGAGGTGGGAGCAATCCTACTTCACCTCCAATCCTAGTTGGAGTAGGATTGCCTCCTATTGGCTGATTTTCCACTTTTTGCTTTAGGACTTTCTCTCCTGCGCCATGGGCCTTTGTGGCTGTTTTCCCAGCCCACTAAGGGATGGTTATTATTATCCCACAGCCCATGGACCTCTTGGGGTCGAAATACCCCTCCCGGAGGTCCTCCGGTACACTACCGGCACTCCCGGTACAATACCGATACTCCCGGTACACTACCGATGAGCCCGAAACTTTTCCGGAAACCAAACTGGGACTTCCTATATATGAATCTTTACCTCCGGACCATTCTGGAGCTCCTCGTGATGTCCGGGATCTCATCCGGGACTCCGAATAACCTTCAGTCACCACCATACATAACTCTACACTACCGAAACGTCACCGAACCTTAAGTGTGCAGACCCTGCGGGTTCGAGAACTATGTAGACATGACCGAGACACCTCTACGATAAATAACCAATGGCGGGACCTGGACGTCCACATTGGTTCCTACATATTCTACGAAGATCTTTATCGGTCGAACCTCTATGTCAAGGATTCAGTTAATCCCGTATATCGTTCCCTTTGTTCTTCGGTATGTTACTTGCCCGAGATTCGATCGTCGGTATCTCCATACCTAGTTCAACCTCGTTACTGGCAAGTCTCTTTACTCGTTCCGTAATACAAGATCCCGCAACTAACAATTAGTCACATTGCTTGCAAGGCTTATTGTGATGTTGCATTACCGAGTGGGCCCCAAGATACCTCTCCGTTACACGGAGTAACAAATCCTAGTCTTGATCCATGCCAACTCAACAGACACCATCGGAGATACCTGTAGAGCACCTTTATAGTCACCCAGTTACGTTGCGACGTTTGATACACACAAGGCACTCCTCCGATATCCGTGAGTTGCATGATCTCATGGTCATAGGAACATATACTTGACATGCAGAAAACAGTAGCAATAAACTGACACGATCATATGCTATGTTTGTAGTTTGGGTCTTATCCATCACATCATTCTCCTAATGATGTGATCCTGTTATCAAATGACATCTCATGTCCATGGCTAGGAAACCTTAACCATCCTTTGATCAACGAGCTAGTCCATTAGAGGCATACTAGGGACATGGTTTTGTCTATGTATCCACACATGCATTTAAGTCTCCGATCAATACAATTATAGCATGGATAATAAACGATTATCATGAACAAGGAAATATGATAATAACTAATTTATTATTGCCTCTAGGGCATATTTCCAACACATTGGGGGACGTTGGTGTAGCAACAACCTGCCTGACCTGTTCGCAGAGATCCAGGCCTCCCCCCTTTGGGCCGCCACATTACATGGCTGACCATTGCGGTCCTCGCTTGGATGACTTGGACGGTTCGAAATAAGCTTGTAATTCAGCGAGTTCCTCTCAGATGTGCGACTGACGCGGTGTTCAAAATGTGTAGTTATATGCAGCTTTGGCGGCCGCTTAGCCGCCCCCAGGATCAGGGCGCCATCACCTTCATCATCGCAGATCTTCGGACGATGGCCTTTAGCTTGGCGCCGCCGCGCCCTCCGCCACCTCCAGATCCAGATTAGATGCTTTGTTTGCGGCTACGACGCTGTGATGTGTTTTTTAGGGCTTGTTGAGTTGTGCCCTCAGCAGAACCCTATACTTGTTGTCGTGCTACCTTGGGTGTATGTGTGTGTGTGGATTTGTTCTTATGATTGTACTCTTGGTCTGGTGGTTTGCTTTATCTATAAAGTGGGGGTGCAAGCCTTTTTCGGTAACACCGTCACAATACCGCACCCTGGCCGTCCTGGGCACCGACACACGCCGCCGGTTCCCCTATGCTCCTGTGCTATTATGTTGGCATATGGTACATCGTGTGTCTAGCCTCGTTACATATGAGAGGTCAAGGATACAAGTGTCCTATTAGGACACGACTCCATATCCCGTCTAAACACAATACAACTACAAGTCCAACTATAACCTACCTTGTACACAATATTCAACACAACTCTAACAAACTTCACCTTGGCGAATATTATCTACCACCTTGAATTTGTCCGTGCGTCAAACTTCCATGTACATTGGACTTGAGTTTATCCCGAGAACCGCTGCTACTCCAAGTCTCCATGTGACTCCACCTGCTACTTGTAGTCCCTTCTTTTCTTGACCACGGTCAACGCTCGAGCGAAATTAAGTTCCACATTACTCTAGATTGCGCTTCCAACTTCCAGAGTACCCGTTCATCGCCATCACACACCAATCATTGACCTGCGTGAAATTCAACAAACTCACATATTGGGTGTCACACATAAGAGTTACCTGAACTCAACATCACCGCTCTTCCTTGACCGCCTGTGTGAAACTTGAAGGAATTTCACCGTTCCTTGTAGTCGTCTCGAGTCAAATTCACAGTTGTCTCACCACATGTATGACCACCAGAGCCCTGGCCCGTCTTCAGGTCCCGTGCGCACCACACGCCTTGCCGCTATTGCCGTGTCGAGCCTCCGTCGTCCCGGTCGAGTCTCAAGGTTCACGAACCCACATTACTCAATCCCCACTGCAGAGTACCACCGATCATCACCGACCGATGACGAGTTTCACGTTTCCATCAGACCATTGGGCTTCAGTCCGAACTACGTGTCACTTGCTTTTTCCCCCGCTGAATAGGCTGCGATCTCCGGATCCTTACACTGTAGCCCCTCAATCCAACTTCACCTTCAACATGACTCCATGGTAGATGATCAGTCCATCCCGCGTTTCGTTGACTTCAAGTTCACATGCGTACGCCTTCTTGAATCAACCCCGCGCCATAGTCTTGTCGAAGCCACACAAGCCTCGGGCTTGTGCCACGTGTTTCCACGCCCAAAAGTCGGTCACCATCAACATCATGCTCCTATGTCATCATCGCTGATCCCAACACCATCTTCTGTACCAACCGACTCGCGTCGGTCCGTCAGACTGTCCAGTCCTACCCAGCCGAACTTCTTCGACTGCATGACGCGTTCCAGGCTCGCAAATCATCGTCCGCGAATTTCCATCCATCACATGATAACTCCATCTTAGCTGGCATGACTTCCCACAACGCCTTCAAGCATCTTTATTGTGCAAACAATCTTTTACCATGTCTGTCGTAACCCAATGTTTTCAGTCCCGTCGAACTCCTCCACCTCAAACCTGATATCCGTTAACGCCATGGTTTTTTTGTATGACTGACCTGTGAAAAATAACCGAGCTATCTCGCGACGCCAAACTACACCAGCAAAACCCAACGTGGTATCGCCTCCGTGCACTAGTAGTAATCCCTCCAAAAATTTGACCTTCACGTGATCTCTCTTGCACAACCTTCAACGCTGGCTAATTGCTTTTCCTGGCCTGTGCTTTCTCATGGATGTGTATCACGATAGATCTTTCCATCGCCGAATCAATCTGCCTCTGTCTTGTAGGACTCGGTCCTCTATTTTTTTTTCCAAAACAAATCTCAGCTGCCGCCTCGCGTGCAACTCCGAACATGGATCACATCCCAGCCTTCTCCGGCCACGCTGTCTGAAGCTAGCACAAGCACCTAAGCCGGCATGTTGCCAGCCCATCCCAGCGCGTCTGCTAGCGCATCCAAGCACGCCCTAGAGCCTCGCTGGTCCGGCTGCTGCTGTGGCACGTCACGGTGCCATCATCGCTTCTAATCGCTTCTTTCAATCTTGTCGAGAACCATGCCACATCCGGCTACATCTCACACTCGATACTTTCTCTAAATCAACATTCCATGGCCTTCAAACAACCTAGCTCATAATACCACTTCTTAGAATAAGTTTGAGTCACATCGTTAATCATTCAAGAACTAAACAATCATACAAATACGACACCGAGATTTGTTAACGAGATTCACCGACATGGCTACATCCCCGAGGCATGACTACGGACACTCCTCCCCGTGACATAGTCAGAATACCACACTCTGACCACCCTGGTCACCGACACACGTCGCCGCCTCCCCTGCGCTCCTTTGCTATTATGTTGGCATATGTTACATCGTGTGTCTAACCTCGCTATATATGAGAGGTCAAGGATACAAATGTCCTATTAGGACACGACTCCATATCTTATCTAAACACAATATAACTACAAGTCTAACTGTAACATATCTTGTACATAATATTCGACACAACTCTAACAACCGCAAACGGTGTTAAATGCAACGTGAAAAGACCATTATACCCCTAATGCTATCTCTCCCTAATAATAAAGCAAATAGTGCTTTTGGTCGTCCGTCATGAGATTGCCCTCGAAGTTAGGATAAATTACCCACTATGCCACCTATAAGTCATAAAAAACGTTTCACACAGGAAAATCTCCAAACTGGGCCGGCCTATACAGGGACCTCCTATATTACGCTCTGACCACTCAGAGCAGATGCAGCACAACCTTTTGGGCCGGCCCATGCACAGGCACCTGTCTTTCTAGTTTCTTTTTTATTTTTATTTTCAATTCCGTTAGAAATTTACAAAACTTTTCAATTTTGAAGAAATTGAGAATTTTGAAATGAAATTTCCAAAATAACATGAAATATTCGTGAATACAAAAACTTCTTGGGATTTTTGTAAAATGTTCGCACATACAAAAAAAAATGTTTGCAATTTTGAAAAAAAGTTTATAAAATAAAAAAGTGCATGATTTTAAACAAAACTCTGTGTATTAAAATTTATTAATAAAATTTAACAAAATGTTTCCTAAGTCAAAATGTGTTCTTACATTTTAAAAGTTTAAACATAGTTCGTGTCTGTTTTTTAGTTTCATTTTTCATTTTCCATTTTCAGTTTCGTTTATGTTGTTTTTTCTACTTTAAATAATTTAGAACTTCAAAAAAATTTGCAATTTAAAAAAAACTGAGAATTTGAAAAAAATGTTGAAGAAAACATAAAATATTTCTGAATTCAAAAAATACTTGGGATTTTTGTAAAAATGTTTGCGTATACAAAACAATGTTCGCAATTTTGAAAACAATGTTTGTCAAAACAAAAAATCAAATTGGTTTTGAAAAAAAGTCCATGTACTATTTTTTTAATGTAATTGAACAAAATAATTGCTAATTCAAAAAAAGTTCATGCATTTTAAGAAATATCCTAGAATTTTAAAAACAGTTTATGAATGACAAAAGTGTTTATTGATACAGAATTATTCATGTTTTTAAAAATATATTTGTGAATTTACAAAAAATCAACAAAATTTGAAATATATGTTCGTCTATTATAGAATTGTTCGCCAATTCAAAATAAAATATTTAAAAACCGTTCGCAATATAAAAAATGTTCACAATTTTTTTAAAATGTTTGTAAATTGTGAAAGGTGTTCTTGATTTTATTTTTTTTGCAAAATATGTAAAAATGTATACGAATGATGGAAGGTATGTAGTTAAACAGTAATGCCTCTTAGTCTTTGTGAAAATATACCCGTGTGAATTTTGAAGAGTTAACTGCCGGTGTGGATCGAAATATTATAGTATGTTTTTAGAAACAAGTTTCTTAAAATTCATAATAATTCTTTGAAATGCCAAGTGTTTTGACAACCATGATATTTTCTCGAAAATGTGAACGTTGCTTCAAATTGTGAATAAATTTAAAATAAGAAACTGCACGAAATTTTAAAATCATGCGATGAGATGTAAAAATAATATGGTCATCACCACTGAAGATTATGATTTTTTTGTCCCGTTAGGGCCATTTTGCTAGTACAAGGCTGAAAAAAGATCGTTCATTTGTTCCACCGAACCGGTTGAATTAAACTACTAAATCAAGTTAATTGTGATTAACTCCAACAAGCTGCCGCTGGTGCATATGTACTTGCATTGGCGTACGTCGAGCTAGCTAGCTAGGAGCAGCACCACTTCGTGCACTCATTTTAGGTAAGTGCACGTGGGGTTCTATCCCAGACCTGAAAACGACAAATTCTGCCCTTCCGCTAACGCAACCGTCTGCTGGTCCCGCAAAATGTCCATGCAAACTCTCCAAGCTACCGTCACACAGCAAAAACCATGGAGGGGGGGGGGGGGGGGGCAATTCATCCCGGAAAACGCGAAGAAAAAAGACCTGGGCTGGAAAAACAGTGTACACAGGAGCAATTTGTCCAACGAAAACAATTACAAACACTCCTGTTGTCTCTCTACTATGGCATATATTCCCCATTACATAAAACTTGCTTGATGTTCTTGTTTGTGCACGCTTTCCTTGCCAACCACCGTTTAGCCAAGAGGGGATGGCCAAACTGTGGACCTTGCCCGCTTTGTACAAGGGAGCAAGAAACCGTCGAAGATCTTTTTTTCAAATGCCGGTACACTTTCAGGCTATGGATATTGGTAAAAGACTGGCTCCATCTCATTAGCTTGGGCTGCCTACATGTCCATCAAAGACTGGTGGTACGACATGACTCCTCCCACGGGATTCACAGAAGGGCGATGGCCTCCCTCACTATGTTAGTGAGCAAGACGATTTGGGATGAGAGAAACACAAGGGTCTTTTGTACCAGCTCCGCACCACCGTTCATCCTCCTTCGCACCATACAATCGGTGGCACAGCTTTGGGTGACTGCGCGAGCAAAGCATTTGGGGCGCATTCTTTTGGGAGAGTAGCGTTTATTATTGGGTGGTGTGCCCCCTCTGCTGGGGGTCTTTTTTCTTTGCTGCTATCTTTTCGTCAAACTCTTTCAAACTCCTCCTTCCTTAATTAATGAAAAGGGGCAAATCTTTTGCTCCCGTTTCAAAAAGAAGAATGCCTGCAAAAAATAACACAAAAACTTGATTGTATAAGGCTTTTCGAGAGGAACATTGATAACTGGAAATAGGTGGACTTAGCAAGAACACAAAGATGCATACACATGATTTGGTACGAAGGCAAATTAAATCATGAAGTAGGCAAAGCAATGACACTGGTAAGGGCTAAAAGAATACGAGGTTGCATGCGAAGGGTTCAGTTCAGTTCATAGACAAATTAAACCTAGAAGTAGGAAAAAATGTTGGACACTAGCATTGGGCCCAAAAACACAAGGGCACATACACGTGTTAAGTTATATGCAAATTAAAACCTGGAAGCAGGCAAAAATAGTTTGACAATAGGATTGGGCTCAAAACACACAAGTTTCCACACATTGGTCCTAGCTCATAGGCAAATTTAAAACTAGAGGTAGGCAATAAATTGACACTAGTATTATGCTCGAATAGCACAAGGTTGCATTCACATAATCCGATTTGTAGGCAAATTAACCTCTAGAAGTAGGGGGGAAACACAAGGTTCCATATATACACAGGTTCAGTTATACAACCAAACTAAAACCTTGAAGCAGGCAAAAAAAAGTTTGACAATGGGATTGGGCTCAAAACACATAAGTTTGCACACATTGTTCCCGGTTCATAGGCAAATTAAAAACTAGAGGTAGGCAGAATGTTGACACTAGTACTATGCTCGAATAACACAATGTTGCATACGCAGGATTCTGTTTGTTTGCAAATTAAATTATGGAAGTAGGGGGAAAACACAAGGTTTCATACACATGTTCGGTTATACATGCAAATTAAAATCTGAAATCAGGGTAAAAAAGTTTAACAATAGTATTGTGCTACAAAACACAAAGCTTGCATACACATGTCCTAGTTCATGGGCAGATTAAAAACTGGAGGTAGGCAAAGAAAGTTAACACTAGTGACATGCTCGAATAACACAAGGTTGTATAGAAAATTTTGTGTGTTGAATTCGTCAGAGTTTATCCTTGGGTGCGATGACTACATACTTGGGTGGTGCGCATGCCTCCTTGCACACGATGGCTACAGAGTTCGCTCCAGTTAGTCTACTTGTCAGGGCGGTGCGGCAACTATGCATTAGGGTTTGGGTGACTCCATCGTGAATTAGATGTGGGGCACCTTGGCATGTAGGGTTAGTCAAGTTTGTGCTTGGGTATGGCGACTACATACTAGGATGGTGGATGACTCTTTGCACATGATAGCCGTGAACGACTTTGTTCGCCCTCACCCTTGGTTAGTCGATTTCTTGGGAGGTGGCGGGTGACTATCGCATTGAGGTTTGGGAGAATCCTTCATGGATTAGGCGTGGAGAGACTTAGTGTGTTGGGCTGGTCGAGTTTTCCCTTGGGTGTGACAACTGGGGTGGTAGGCGACTCTTTGTATACAATATTCATGGCCCGTAGGCGACATAGTTCATGCTCGTTAGTCGATTTCTTGGGGGGTGTCGAGTGACTATCGCATTGAGGTTTGGACAACTCCTTCATGGATTAGGCGTGGGGTGACTTAATGTGTTGGGTTGGTCGAGTTTTTGGTTGGGTGTGACAACTATATACTGGGACAGTAGGCGACTCTTTGCACACAATATTCGTGGCTCGTAGGTGACACAGTTCGTTCCCGTTAGTCGATTTCTTGGGAGGTGGTGGTAGACTATTGTATTGAGGTTTGAGACAATCCTTTATGGATTAGACTTGGGGCGACTTAGTGTGTTGGGTTGGTCGAGTTTGTGCTTGGGTGCGACAACTATATAATGGGTGGTAGGCGACTCTTTGCGCACAATATTCGTGGACCGTGGGCGACACAGTTCGTTTCCGTTAGTCGATTTCTTGGGAGGTGGCGGGCGACTATCGTATTGAGGTTTGTGAGAATCCTTCATGGATTAGGCGTGGGGTGACTTAATGTGTTGGGTTGGTTGGGCTTGTGCTTGGGTGTGATAACTATATACTGGGCTGGTAGGCGACTCTTTGCACACAATATTCGTGGCCCGTGGGCGACATAGTTCGTTCCCGTTAGTCGATTTCTTGGGAGGTGGTAGGCGAATACCGTATTGAGATTTGAAAGAATCCTTCGTGGATTAGGCGTGGGGCGACTTAGTGTGTTGGGTTGGTTGAGTTTGTGCTTGGGTGTGACAACTATATACTGGGATGGTAGGTGACTCTTTGCACACAATATTCGTGGCTCGTGGGCGACATAGTTCGTTCCTGTTAGTCGATTTCTTGGAAGGTGGCGGGCGACTACTGTATTGAGGTTTGGGAGAATCCTTCATGGATTAGGCGTGGGGCGACTTAGTGTGTTGGGTTGGTCGAGTTTGTGCTTGGGTGTGACAACTATATACTGGGTGGTAGGCGACTCTTTGCACATAATATTCGTAGCCCGTGGGCGACATAGTTCATTCCCGTTAGTCGATTTCTTGGGAGGTGGCGGGCCACTATCGCACTGAGGTTTGGGAGAATCCTTCATGGATTAAGCGTGGGGCGACTTCAGTTCACTTCCAGTGGTCTGTTCTCTCCCTTTTGTCTTCAGTCGGGTGAGGCGACTCCATGTTTTCTGTTAGGTGACTCATTTTGTGTGTGGGATTTTGGATTGGGTGATTTATTTTATTGTGTTTGTCGAGAAACTCATCAGCCATCCTTCTTGGTGCGGCGACTATGTGGTGGGGTGGTAGGCGACTATGTGCCATTAACTTAGGGGTGTGGGGGCAATTTTAGTTTGTGAGGTTTTAGATCGAGAGAGATAGTTGGAGACTATGGGCACATGGGTGGGCGACTATAAGGGGGAAATGGGAGGCGACTTGGTAATACATTATTGCTTGTCTGTGTATAATTATTGCCTACCTCGTTCCTAAAAATATACAACAAGCACCGACAACATTTTGTTTCTTCTAGGCGAAGATGTGTATATTTATTGGCTGCATCATCCTTCGAGTATACAGTAAGCATGGATAACATTATTTTCTCTATCCTATAATACACGAAAAAATAGGCGAAGATGTGTAGAGTATTGCCTGACCATCCCTGAAATGATACAGTAAACTACATGTAATTTTGACTGCTTATTTCCTCTGTTTTGCCTAAAAAAAATTGCCCCTTTAATTTTGTTGCCTACATCCTTGAAATCCGGGATATGTTTTGAGATGGTTAACATGGATGAACATCTACGTGAACAAATACCACATCCTGAAGTTGCCCTGTCATCTATATCAAACAGAGAAAGATAAGCATGCTTACATGCTGAGGTTTTTGCATCTTTACGGACAAAAAAATGCCTTACACGTTGAAGTTTTTCAGCATTTATGTGAACGAAAACGTAAAACAAGCCTACATCCTGAGAATCCTTGCATAAACATGAACAACTGTCTTAAATTCTGAAAAACAAATCATCTTTGCATCTATGTAAACCTACATCCCATGATTTCCTGCATCTACCATGAATAAAAAAAGGCATCACCATCCTACATGAACGAACAGGTAAAACTTGCCTACATGATGATATTTTCTACATCTGTGCGAACTAATAAGTTGTCTTGCATCTTAAAAAATTATCTACATCTATATGAAACGAATTGCCTACATCTTGAGAAAATATTCAGAGCATATTCAGATACCGTCACAATACCGTATCCCGGCCGCCCGGGCGCCGGCACAAGCCGTTGGCTCCTCCGCGTACCCGTGCTATTATGTTGGCATTGGTTACATTGTGTGTCTAGCCTCGCTATATATGAGAGGTCTCCATATCCTCTCTAAACACAATACTACTCAGAGTCTAACTGTAACCTACTTTGTATAGAATATTCGACACAATTCTAACAAAATCCACCTTGGGGAATATTCTCCACCACCTTGGATTCGTCCATGCGTCGAATCTCCATGTACATTGGACTTGAGATACTTCATGAGCACCGCTGCTACTCCCAGACTCCATGTGACTCCACCTGCAACTGCAGTCCCTTCTCATCTTCATCACAGTCGACACTCGAACAAAGTTAAGTTACTCATTACTCTACTTTGTGCTTTCAACTTTCGGAGTATCCGTTCAACGTCATCACACATTGATCATTGACCCGCGTGAAAGTGAACACACACATATTGAATGCCACATATAAGAGTTACTTGAACTCAACGTCGTCGCTCTTTCTTGATCGTCCGTCTGAAACTTGAAGGAATTTCACCGTTGCCCTGTGTCACCCTGAGTCAAATTCGCAGTTGTCTCACTCTTTTCCCGGATAGTCTCTAACATGTCTCACAACTATAGCACTCCGCCTCTTTCTGTACTTGTCATCCGCACTTTGCCATGTGCATTGAACATCACATAATATATGGCCATGTACTCTCTCTGCTTTTAACAATTTCAGACTTTTCGTCACTTTCTTAGATTTTCCATGGTCAACTCATGTCCATCAACTAGCATCGATAGACCCAGTCACCAACTTGAATCTGGTACTCGTCAACACTGCTTCAGCACCCCTGCACACTTTGTGTGATCACATGTCTCAGCATTAGTGCCTTGGTCTGTTGCTGTGTCCCGTGCTTACCGCACGCCTCGTCGCTGTCACCGCGTCGAGCCTCTGCTGTCCTGGTCGAGTCTCTAGGGCTGCAGACCCATACCACTCAAAGCCCCTACTGTAGAGAACCACCGATCATCATCGACCGATGCCGAGTATCACGCCTCCATCAGACCACTGGGCCCCAGTCCGATCCACGTGTCTCTCACTATCCCGCTGAAATAGGCTTCGATTCTCCGATATCTTACACCGTAGCCCCTCCATCAACACAGAGTGAAGTCTTTCACTAGACTCTAGCTCCACCTTCAACATGACTCCATGTAGCTGGCCGTGCTACCTCGCGTCCTGTCGACTTCAAGCTCTCATGTGTGCACCGCCTTGAATCAATCCTGCGCCATAGTCCGACGATGCACCACGTGTTTCCACACCCCAGAAGTCAGCCACCATCAGCATCACGCTTCTATGTCGTCATCGCTGAAATCACCGCCGTCTTATGCTTTGACCAACATCCCCGTCGATTCGTCAGATAGTTCAGGCAGATCCAGCCGAAAAATATCCGACTGCAATCATGCTCCACCCTGCATCGTGTCCGCTTCGCACATCTCTACGCATTGCCCGACACCCTGTATTTGCATGATCCTTGTCACGACGCACCACACGCTCCACGAACCCTATGCGTGTAACCACCCTGCTAACTTCCTGATAGAACCGCGTGCAATTAGCAATAGCTCCAAAAAAAATTGGTAGCTCCAGCGGGTGTGCCATTGACCCCGCACTTCCAATGCCTTTTCCGTTTATAATTGCTATTCCATGCAACGCCTATACCATTTAGTGCAGATTACCTTTTTTCTTAACCAACAAATCTCAGCATGGAACAGCACCTGACCGCACGGCTCCTCCCAGCTTTCCACGTCGAGCGGCGCAATCACAACACCGAGCCTGAGCGTCCTTGCTACGGCCCGCCTTGAGCAGCCAGCAGCCGCCGCGTGCCCTGCGCCTCACGAGCCCATCGCTTGGGCCACCTGGTTGCATGCACGCCAGCGTTCGTGCGAAGGCCTCCTGCTCCACGTACGCCGATCAGCAGCGTCTCGCCCGTGCCGCCTTCGTCAAGATTCCTACTGCTACACGTTTACTTGCCGTCATTTCTGATCACCTTAATTCCGTCGAAAACCGCCACTCTCGATTGCATCCGATTGATTATCTAGAACACACGAACACACTACCAATCCTTAAACGAATCGGTAACGACTCATGTTGATTGCCTTGTTATCTTGACTTGGACCAATCTGCTATCGAACATCGAGCGATCAATTTCGATCCCATCCTCTAGATCAACAATCCGCTGCCTCTTTGAAACCTTCTTCATGATACCACTTGTTAGTATAATTTGAGGCGTCCTGTCGATCTATCGATGACTAAGCAATCACACGAGCATGCCATCGAGATTTGTTAACGAGGTTCACCGATATGGTTACACCCCCGAGGCCTGACTACGGGCGTTCCTCCGCGTGACACCGTCACAATCGCATCCCGGTCGCCCGGGCGCCGGCACAAGCCGCCGGCTCCCCCGCGTACCCGTACTATTATGTTGGCATTGGTTACATCAAGTGTCTAGCTTCGCTATATATGAGAGGCTCCATATCCTGTCTAAACACAATACTACTCAGAGTCTAACTGTAACCTAACTTGTACACAATATTCGACACAACTCTAACACCGACGAAAGTGATAGCAATAGAAATGAAGCAACAACATCAGCATTAGCCCAGCAGCAGTAGCGACACGGCGATAGCGCCAACGGCGCAAGCAACATAGGAAAAATGCCAGTTAGGCACTCCATCTTCTCTCGCATCCCTCTCGCACGAACAAACCAAAACTTGCAGCCAAAAGAGGGGGGGGGGGGGGTCCCGTATCTGCTTCTAGAAACGTTGGACTGGACTCACCTCGCGACGCACGAGCCCTCAGATCCTCTTGCTCCACCGCTTCTCTGTGCATGCCAACGACCGCTGCGCCGCGTGCACGCGTTTTCCGCTCCATCACAGCTATCGGTGCCGAATACATCAACCTCTGCAGCCCTCTGGCGTCCACCAACATTACCTCACCAGCACCGACACCACATCCCTCCCCCGCCCTGGCGCTGCCAGACCCCACGACCCTGCAGCTCTCCGCTCGTCCTCCCTCCATCACCGCCACCCACTCTCCTTTGCCGCACCTGGCAATGTTGAATCGATGGACCACATCCCTCAATTTTGAGCCGAATGGATCACTGGTGTGCGATGAACCTCGATTGCCGTGGACGAGTGAGAAGAGGGGGCTAGGGATTCAACAGAGGAGGATGTGGATTTTGGGGAATGACCAACGGCGGAAGAAAAACAAGAAAAGACTTGCCCAACGCAAAACGCCAAAACATTATCGTGTCTCTGTTTTGCCCTCGCATCTGAGTGTTCAAGTTCGACCGCTCGGGAAGGACAAATCGCGCGCGGTTGCTGAGCATTTGGGTATTACATATGCAGCAGGCTGGTTGTGCTAAAGTTCTCGTACCTTGTTTATATTTGAAGTACTGGTACAGTAGTATTTGTCGTCTCCATGCCAGGCTGTTGTGAGCATGTGAGGTCACACGTTTTGGTACGGTTGTCTGTCAATCTGTCATGTTGAAGAAGCTAACGATCATTTTTTAGCCATGTACAATGTTAGGGGATAGAATGGCCTTTTCACGCAGCACTTAACACCGTTAGTGGTCAAAATAGACGGAAGTATTATATAAGGAACAAATTTTACATTGAATGTCGGAAAAATATATTGTTTAGGCCAAATAGAGAAGCAAACTTTAAAAAAAAGCCAAATAGGAAATTCTCTCCCTTTTTAGAAGGGATCTTGCTTTATCCTAAGTCAAACAGTTGTACATTTTACCAAATAGATAGAAGAAATCATTAAGTACATATGGTATGAAACTATATTTCACGGGGAATCTAATGATACGATTTTGGTATTCTAAATGGTGATTATATTATCCTATAAATCCAGCCAACCACACAACAGTTTGACTTAACTCGAAAAAGGCCCACGCCTCGCTTAATAGTTTGACTTTAAACAAACCTAAAGCCCCTTCTAAAAAGGAAAAAAAAGAAAGGGAAACGTTTACAACCGGTACGTCGGCGGAACGCTCGGGTCGGTCGCGTGCGATCCGCGCGATTCATTTGGATCTGGCGGCGCTATGCGCCTGCTACTGCTGTCCCTGTGCTGTCGCCGCCCTGCGCGCCGTCGCCTGCATTGTCGGTGCCTGCCCCCGTCGACCGCCCGCATCGCCGGTGTCCGCCTCTGTAGGCCGTCCGCTCCGTCGGGTCCAGTCGCTGCCTGTCGTCCTCGTCGTTTGCTATCATGGCCGGGCTCGCGCGTATACAAGTGTCGCAACCGTCATCTAAAAAAGTTTCAAACGTTGTTGAAAAAAGCTTCAACCATGAACAAAGAAAGCTTCAATCGGCTCTGCCCAGCAAGGAAAGCTGTAACCGTAGTTGCATTTTGCTACTACCGGCTAGCTTTTTTGCTACATTCATCAAGGCGGTGTTGTGACCTCGCGCAACGACGACAATGATTTTGCTACAACCTTGTTTTTGTTGCGTCTGTGGTTGAAATTTGCTACATCGCTGCTTGTTTTTGCTACCATCGATGTTTTTTGCTGCATGGCTCGATCTGACGGTCAACACGATTCGATCTGACGGCTCGCGCACGGCCGGACGAAAATTTCGTCCGACGTGCCGGCGCAGATCAGTGCCCAAAAGGAAAGTAGTTGATACACATTAGTAGTATACGATCGCATAGTGACATATACTCTACTAAACTACACGGGAATGCGAAGTAAAGACTCCAACACAAACCAAAAGGACTCTCGTAAGATCAATGAACTCGCAAGGAAATTTAAATTCAATAGCCAATAACACGCGTAACTGATACATATATATGCTCGAATAGTCTGATTAGCTGGTCCAGCGAGAATCATAAAGACGAGAAACAAAACAACACAGGGAAACAAAATTTAAGAATACATTGGAAAACAATGATTCAACAAGGGATGCAAGGATAGCTACGTAGTAGAGTAGTAGTAATATTTTTCTTGGAGAACCAATTATCTGGTGCGCATCCTGAGACGCCGAATGTGTGTGGTGTATCTCCAAGGTTTTACATTCACCCACTCACGGGCCCACGGCGGCCTGCATATATATACATGGTACGTAGATTAATACTGGAAATCCATCAATGTCATCGCGTGCAAATGCAAACACAACTACTAGTAAGGAGTAGTGCATGTACCAGGTATATGTCTTGCTTCATTGCTTTGTCGATGGCGATAATCATCTCATCTCGGAGGCGGATGAGGTCCGTGTCCTGCGGCTGCCCTAGAATGGCTTGGGCCTGGAGCTTCAGGTTGGTCCAGTCCAGCTGCTTCTGGGCGACCAAGCCAAGGGGCGGTGTGTTGGGCGCCGTGGTCGTGGTGCCCCCTCCAGGTCCAGGAGCTGAAGATCCTTGAGGTAGCAGAACATGGTACTTCTGCGACTCACGGATCATATCGTCCATGATCGGCGTGTAGAACTGAGTCCCGACCGTGTCAACGGAGCCCAGGGTTGTGGCCCTCTGCATCTGTTGGCTCGACACCCACGATGACATGTAGGCCATACCCGCACCTCGCTTCAGGCGGCTCACCATCTCCGTCACCTCATTCTGAAGGTCGTCCAGATCAAGGCCATCCTTGAGGTCGTCGTCCATAATGGCCATGAACTCTTCCCACTTGGTCTTCAGCGTGGTCCCTGCGCGAATCTGTGCATCCATGGCCTCCTTGTCTCCCTTGGCACCTGCAGTGTTCTTTTGCTTCCTGAACTCAGCATGGAGAGTGGATATAAAATCTACCACGCTGAACTGCACCATCTGCTCCCGGACCATGCGGGAGTTCTCTTCAGGATCCCCGACTTGCTTTCCGGTTCGCGGGTTTACTCCATTACCATCACCTACTATACTCGGGCCACCCGGAGTTTCATTGTACGTGATATTTACTTGTGCATAAATCTTAGTGCCTGATACGTCAGGTTCAACCTGAAAATCCGTGATGAAGTTCTTCACCTCACCTGCATAGAGCGAGCCAATCCTGATGTAACCGGCGATATGACCATTGGCAGGGCCTGAAGGTTGGATTATCTCGCTGCTCTCGAAGCCACAACCGATCCTCTTTAGCTCACTCTTCCAAGTGGTGGGGTGGCTATAGAGTGTGATCATCACATTAACGGCGACGATGGAGCTGAGCCCGCCTAAAACGACAGCGAAGGCGTCTGTGATCTTGCCGAGCTCTTTGTCGTCGATGAAGGAGTAGGTGCCACCAGATTGTTGGGCGATGTAGAGCAGCACAGTGGGTTCATGCGTGCAAATGCCAAAGGTGTGGACCGGGTACTTCCTGAGAAGTTCAGGGGGGATACGCTACATGCGATTTTTCTGTTGTCCAGTCCATCTGTCAGGAGCATGATTACCCCCAAACGGTTCTCCGTGCGCTCATCCAGGATCTGTAAATCCACAACAATGGCAGCACATATTTAGTTCCCGCGAGACAAGAATCAACACTCCATCTACTCCTAACAAGTCCGTTTCTACATTTGTGTTAATTCAATCAACGTTGACAAAATTTCTAGACAATTGTATCTACATGCACAGCATTATATATGTACATTGTGAAAATATATTTCATTGTGCATTTAATGCTACTAATTTGATGTCATAAGTATTAATACTTTTAAAAAAGTAGTCACACTAAGATAGTTCAACTTTGCTTAAACACAAAAATAAATTTATTATGGAATGGAAGGAGTATTGAGAAGAGTTTTTTTTTTTGAGGTAAACTAGGTTTGAGTGGTTTCTAGTGAAGGGCTTATATTACATACTTTCTCGGTTTCAAAACATATTGTATTTTAGAGTTGTTTATCGTAAACACTTTTTAAGTTTTACAAAGTTTATCTAGAAAATGTACGACTAACGCTGAAACTAAATTAGTATCATCAGATCCACCATGAATCAAATTTTTATAGTATATTTAATTAGAGCTAAACTTGTTCGTATATTCCTATTAATTGTTCAAACTTGAATCATTTTGACTTCTGACAACTCTAAAATATATCTATTCTGAAGAGGTAACGGAAATAATTTGCTCTCCATGGTGGTGGCTATTCACGGCCCAGTTTCTATCTCTAGTTAGTTTGGTAAATTGTTTTGGACCATGAAAAATTACTTGGTAACGAAAATATCGTGACTTTAGACCAGCCATGCAAGCAAAGAGGCAATTATATATGCCAAAAAGGCAAGAGAAAAAGACTGATAGAAGTGAGAAAATGCCCTTTATACACAACAGAAAGACACTTGTGTTAAAAAGGTAATAAAAAGAAAAAGAGAAATAAGAAAAAGGCATTTATATACAAAAAAAAGTACACTTGTGACAAAGCCATAAGAAACTTGACACCTCATATATAAAAAAACACTCATGCCAAAGGGTGTGTAGTTATCATCATGCATAGGAAATCGCCTCTCAAAGAGGTAATATCAGCGGGAGTAACACAACTTGCGTCACACGATTCAGTTTAGTGCTAAAACTTTTAAAATAAAAATTTATGACCACCTAAATTGACTCAAGCGTACATATACAATCACAATATACGTCTGCGGGCATATCCATGTATATGGTGCGACATATTTTTACGCAAAAAACCGCCATGATTTTGTGTGTTAAAAATACTATACATATAGATGATGATTAGTAAATATAAACTTTTAAATATAAACCTGTGTAATATATATTAAATATTTAGTAAAATATTTTATAAACCTAAGTAGCATATAAATATGTGCTTTATATAAATGTGGGTATTACATATTTGGTTTAAGAATATATATGTGACGCCACCTCTACCCACGCCGCTGCCCCTCTCCCATCGTAGTCGCGCCACCCACCAGCCACCGTGCCGCCTCTCCAGCCGCACCGCCACTCCCTCTCGCTATACCCTAGCCGACGCCTCTCCTCTCGCGAGCCGCCACCATGTCCATCGCCTCGTCCTGCTCCAACCCTTTTGCTGGTCCCGATCCGGCTGCCATCCACGACATCACCATCCAAGACCGCGTTCCCGTGATCCTCGACGCCACCAATTCCACGTACTACGCGTGGAAAACCTACTTCTCGCTTCTCTTCCGCGAGGAGAATCTTGTGGACCACATCGAGGGCACCATCGACTCGCGCGTCATGGGGGATGACCCCGAGTGGACCGCAATCGAAGCTATGCTCATCCGGTGGTTCTTCACCATCATCTCCAAGGACCTGTTTCACACGGTCGTGAGTGATGGGGATGATGCCCGCACCGTGTGAGTCAAGCTCAACGGACTCTTCACCGACAACAAGCTTCAGCGTTGAGTTTTTCTGCAGCAGGAATTCTTCGCCTGTCATTAGGACGACCAGTCCATCGATGACTACTGCCGCCGCCTCAAGCAGTTGTCAGATGAGCTCCGCGCCATCGGTGCCAAGATTGATGACGACCTCCTTCTTAGCACGCTCACTGCTGGCCTCAACGAGGACTTCGGCAACGCCGCCGGCAACCTCACCTTGATGTTGTACCCCTCCTTTTCCAAGTTTGTGGCATACTTGCAGTTGGAGGAGTGCCGGATGAAAGCGGTGAAGAAGCGCGTGCAACACCAGGCCCTCACCGTCGGCACCTCTCGTGGCACCCCGCCACAGCCCGTCCCGCCTGCGCCTCGGCAGCAGCTGCCCCCTGTCTCCGGGGTATTATAACCTCCCGCCCACGGCCTCCGCTGCTCCCTAACAACAGTAGCAGGGCGATGGGCGGCGTGGCAACCGCCGCGGGGGTGGCCGTAAGCAGCAGCCCGGGGGTGGCCCTGCGCCCCCCCGGGGGGGGACCTCGTTAGCACCAGCCCTCCTCGTCGTGGACCTACAACACCAACCCATGGACGGGCTTCGTCCATGCATAATCGATGCCCGTGCCCCCGTCCCGAGCCTCCTTAGGCCTCACCCGACGAGCCACCAGGCTTATCTCGCTGGGACCGGAGCCGCACCTCACGCTGGACCCTACCCGGCCCTTCCTGCATCGTCGGCTCAGGGTGGCTACGGCGCCACCCCCGCGCCACCTTATGGCGGGTTCCACCCGCCCCAAGTGTCGCCTCCGTGGGCTCCCTCCCCACTCGCCGCCCTGCACTCGGCATCGACACCAACCAACTACGGCGGCGGTTAGTTTATGAATATTCACTTGTATAATTTTACTCATGAGTTTATTTAAATATTAGCCACGATTCAATATTCGTATTAATAGTTTTAATTTTAAATTATAAGTGTTTCTAATTAGACTGTTAGTTTGGAAAGAGAAGATTGTGTGCATCGATAGTTCTCATAGATCGTGCAATAGGCACATATATTGATATAAGGGGTGCGACCGGTATCTTGTCTTTCGAGAAACAGGTAAATACAAGAGGGAGATAGACACTACAGGTATGAGGGTGTTTCACATAAGAATACGTCAAGCCCAGCGCCACCACTCAGTGATAGGTGGGCCATGCACATGAATATGTTCACATACGTGTAATATGACCGTATTTGCATGATGTAGTCAAGTTAAGTGATTACAAAACAATATTTTAAAGTTTTAGCACAAAACCGTATCCAGCGAAACAAGTTTTATGACTCCGGGTGATATTACCTCTATTCTAAAACAGAGGGGGAGGGGGTATTTTTTCCTTCACAATATGTTGCATTTATAGTTTTTGCCATTGATTAGTGGGGGCAATTATTAGATCTAACAATGGATTAGTTTTTTTCCCCGGGAAAATAATGGATTGGTGATACTGGCAAGTAGTAGGGCTAATAAATTAGCAAAAACATTATATTGTCAACAAGTTACTACAACAAATGTACCTCTTACATAATTTCTAAATTTCATAGTAGTTTTTTTTTTCTAAGGTTGTATGTAAGGCGCTATAACTTTCTTCTTGGATCCTATCACAGACATTATTACTCAGTCTAGCAGGATGGTCAGTCTCAGTCTACATGTTTCCTAATTTTTGCGATTGTTGTGGGATTTTAAAAAAAGACATTTATTAGCATAGTAAGAGAGGAAATAAACTATATACTGCTTGTATTATAGATCACATTGCTTGTATAATACATAGTGGTGGACGTGTATGAAAGGTCTCAATCTATATACTGCTTGTATTATTGAGAACCCATTGCATTTGTAGATAAACATCTTAATTTGAAGTAAATACAACAGTAGTCCTACCCTCCAAAACTTCAATTAATTTTAACTTAAATATACCTTCACGGCCTGCTCCAATGCTGGAGTGAACGAAGTGTCGCCCTTAGCCACGAGCTTGTTCACCTTGTTTTGAGCAACTACCCGTTGGCCAGAGATTCTGAACATGTCCATGCAGTGCTCGATGATGATCTTTTCATTGAATGGCACGATGGCGAGTCCATCATCTCCATGTAGATGTTTGATGACAAACGTCATCGCCTGCTTCAGTAGATCCATTCTTGTGGTCGTGTTTGCACCAGGAGCCACTTCCATGTTCATGCTATCACTGACATCAAGCAAAGCGACAACGTCAATCGGAACATGCTGCTTCATTGCTGGCGGTGCCTCAACCCGCACCAGCATCGGAATGAATTCACCTTTCTTTCCAGTTGGGACCCAGCATCAAATTTGCTTATGTGGCAATGATTTAATGATAAAAGAAATGGATTAAGTAACATAACTAATACTCATAATATGAGTAATATCACATATATCAAGATAAGATGAGTCTACATGTTAATAAATAAAGTGTTGCATGACACAATGCATATATTACTCTTCACTATAGAGGTAGTAACATAGACTTGTAACATATGCATGTTGCTAGTCGAAGTTACTCATGACTAGACTGAGCGCAAAAGGCAGTAGGTGCATGCGGCAGTAAATATCAACAAGAATCGAGAAATTTGCACCCGTTCGCTTCGCCTTGGTTCTACGGATTCGGTCTGCGAGGCTAATAATCCCGGACGAAGGCACTCCATCCGTTTTCTTTTACTCCACGTATAAAATTTGATCAAAGTCAAACTACACGAAGTTTAACCATATTTGTATGAAATAATATGAACATCTACAATACTTTATATATAAAGCGAGACGAAAGACTTCTTCGATATAGTATGAAAATACATTTTGTGATGCATCTGATGATATTGATTTTATATTATGAATGTTGATATTTTTAATATTAATTTAGTCAAACTTTACAAAGCTTGACTTTGACAAAACTTTATATATATGCAGACTAAAAACAAACAGAGTGAGTAGTTCCAAATTTTGTATATTTGGTATTGTACATATAAATAGTTTACTATATAAACTTGAACAAAGTTTCTAAAGTTTGGCTTTTCAAAAATTTATACGCACTGTACTTTATGGAACAGAGAGAGTATAAAAGTAAAATTTAGTTTTAGATTTTTTGACATGCAGAGAGAGAAACATTAGCCATTTGCACACATTATCAATATTAACACACTCTAAATACTGCTACAAGAACTTTACCTGTTTCCCCATCTTCCTTGGCTTCGTTTGATGGAGCAGGCCTTGGCGTGGAGTATATGAAGAACTAGCTAAAGATGATGTGCTCCCTCTGATCAAGGGCTATTTATAGGGTACGAATTTGATGTAGCACATGCATATCGATCGAAAGTCGCCATGTTCACCAGACGCCGTTGGCTAATTAATTGATTGACTTAGCTAACTAGTCATATTCATCTCACCGAGTCGATCGAATCGGTCACACTACATACAACGGACATGTTCACATCCACAGTTGGAATCATTTTAGTATATACAATCGCTACGTACCTAGCTGTACTTAAAATCGAGATTGGGGTGAACAGGATAGGCACGACATTATTGTGAGGCCTAGCATCTCAGCATCGTCCTGAATGGGTTATCCAGCGTCTGATAGCCTGAAAGGGCATTTTACGTCGGGATGTACACTGTTGGTTCGAACATACACATCACAGTGGCAATAAAAAATTTCATGCCTGATTAATCGTTCCAGCTTCTTTTGTTTTTCACACCATATTATTGTGGGTATAAAAAAATTAGCACCATGAAATGCATTGCCGTACTTGATAACTTAATTTGACTGTCCAGAGAAAGCCAGAAGTAATACATTTTTCGAAAATATATTTTGTTTTCAGAAATATCATCTGTCTTCAGTTCTCCACAAAGTATTAAAAAAATCCATCATTAAATATTACCTACATGCTGATTTATTAGTCTTATGTTATTTTAGGTCAAACTTTGACCTTTGATATAACTAGCAAAATCCAAGTTACAAACCACAGAAAAAGTACCATTGAAACCACTTTCGAATATGAATCTACCAATATAAATTTTGTGACGTATTCCCTATATAAGAAATAAAAAACTTTTAGATTACTATATTAGTGATCATCTTTTAGATTAATAATATAGTGATTACTAATATAGTGATCTACATGATCTTATATTTTTTTACAGAGAAAGTATAACTTATATTTTGTTAGTGAAATTTATGGTTAAAATTCGACATAAAATATGAAAGGGACCAATAAATCCTGATGAAGGCAGTAGGTTAGAGTATCTATGGCTGGACTTGGCAAATCTGACCCCTCGAACGCGTGCGGGTGCGACCGGGTGCGTACATGGATACTGACCGGTCACGTCTCAAATAATGCATTTCTACATCTCAAATTAGAACCCTCAAATCCATATTATTACATGCAACATAAACCTAATACAAACGGAGCTCGTCCAGCATCGCCGTGCCCATGTCCGGAGGCCGGCTATGCCCCTCGTAGTGTCGGTCTGGTCACCGGCGAGGTAAAGTAGGACATGGGACACTAGCCGGCTCATAGGAGTCAATTTCCTGTCGTCTCCCATGCCCTACTTTTCCTTGTCGGAGCCCGTAACCCGGACAGTGACGGTGGACGTCAAGTTGATGACGGATTCTTCCTAAGACGAGACGATGTCCATCATGACGCGGTTGCGGCACTCGCACCCGTGCATTATACAGGGCGTCAGAGAGTGTGACTCCGTTCCTCCAACGTCCACCTTCGCGAGGGCCTCCGTCGCCTCCTGCGCCCGCTACCTAGCATGGCGGGGCATGTTAATGTCCGAGGACACCCATGGTGCGTCCTCGGCACGCTAACGGAGGGGTTGAGCATCCGACATGGCGTTCGGCCACCAAATGAACCGCACCGCCTTCAGTGAGGCAGCGACGCCGAATCCAAACACCGGCGGTGCCGACACAATGGATTCCGGCCGCTGCGAGTCAGAGTGATGCCGGAGAGCGACCACCTCCCGAGAGTGGCGGAGCGCAAGCCGGACGATCATCTCTTCGTCGTAGCCACGTGGGATGAGCTCGTGGTCGACAGATGTGGAGGTGAAGGACTCGGAACCGCTACCCGCCATGCCAGAGGAGGCCGGAGATAGTCGAAGGTGAGCTTGAATGGCGGATGAGAGTGGAGGAAAGTAAAGTGAAGTGGCTAGGGTTTGATCCGACGAGCGGATGAAAATGAATATATGTGGGATCAATGCAGGCCAGTGCGGGCCAGGTGGGCATGCCTGGACGCGCCCAGACTCTCATATC
Source organism: Hordeum marinum (assembly GCA_022496015.1). Classification (NCBI taxonomy): domain Eukaryota; kingdom Viridiplantae; phylum Streptophyta; class Magnoliopsida; order Poales; family Poaceae; genus Hordeum; species Hordeum marinum. The sequence continues at coordinate 177,276,208 of CM039677.1, forward strand.
CATTCCATATTTGAGCTAGATATGTGGGATGTCGATAGACCGAACGTTTGAGACCCGTTTAAGACGTCTGGTTGGGTTAAAATTTAAGGACCAGATATGGCCGAACGACCTGTCCAAATGTTTAAGATGAATACATGGCCATAGATGCTTTTACATGACATTTTGCGTCGAAGAGAGCGCGACGTCAGCCGCCACTATTAATGAAGGATTGACGTCAGCTAAGATCATATGTCAATTTGCATTATGAATACCAAATTCTTGACGTGTAATAGAAGGAAATGGTGACGCTAACATGATTTTTTATCTACGGTGCTCCCTGACATCTTCAACATGCGCTGGCTAGTGCCTAGTGGCCAACTTGGGCGTACCTCGTTGGTGGCGTCGCTCTTATCTTCGCCGGCCATGAGACTGCCCATCGGCTTGATCGGCTGGCACACATACCGTCATTTTAAATTGCCACTCCTTTGGTCTCACATAACATGGCTATATACGTAACGGACAGAGATCCAGTGCCTTGCCCGTAGCAAGGCACGGCGTAACTTGTGGCCAGTCAGCCGTTGGGTCAGGGAGGGCGGTTCAGATTGAATACTGCAGCGCAGGACACTGTAACGGACACTGTAGCGCAGATCACTGTATGTGAGAATACTGTAGACCGAACACTGTAGAACTGCCACCGTAGAACTGCCACCGTTCATGCAAATCTGGCCGTCTATTCTGAATCAGACGGTGTGGAGAGGGGTCCAGTCACCGTACTGTTCATCGGTGATTTGCTCACAGCAAGGCACCGGATCTCGTTCGATGCGTAACGGACATACGGAGTACTATGGGTGTGTTTGGTAGCATGTATAGACCTAGCTTAGTTGTTCTTCTCTCAATCATGCTCAGTGTAGACATGCTGAGTCCATGCAGTTGTCCTTGTTTGGCAGTGATGTATGCACTGAGACATGCTGAGTCAAGACTTTGTTTGGCAGCCTGCATATGTATAGACATGCTGTTTGTTTTTTGAAAATTTCAAATTCTAAACATTTTTTGAAAATTTGAACATATTTGTAATTCTGATAACTTTAAAAAATTAATCAAATTTGAAATTCTGAATATTTTATAAAAAATAAAACAAAAATTGAAATTCTAAACATTTTTTGAAAATTTAAACAAAATTTTTAATTCTAAACATTTTTGAAAATTTATTTTTTTGAACTTCTGAATGTTTTTTATTTTTTTAAATAAAACCTGAATATATTTTTCAAAATTAAACAACATTTGAAATTCTGAACATTTTTTGCAAATTTAAAGAATTTCAAAATTTTGATTTTTTTGAAAATTGGGACAAATTTTGAAATTCGAAATGTTTTTTGAAAATTTAAACAAATTTTGAACTTTTGAACTTTTTTTAAAATTGGAACAAATTTTGAAATTCTGAATGTTTTTTGGAAATTTTAAAAAATTCCGAAATTCTGAACTTTTTTGAAAATTGGAACAATTTTTGAATTTTTGAACTTTTTTTATGAGGGTCAGGGCCAGCATGGTTGCCTCCATGCACCCTGTTTGGGGTGCATGAGATGGGCATGGTTGAAGGCCCTTTTATGCATCACATGGGCATAGCTCAAGTGAGCCCATGCACCCTACCAAACAAGCAAAAGTGGGTCGGAGTGGGAACTTTTACCCTCATGCACCCTTCATGCACCCTACCAAACACACCCTATATAAATCAGCGAGTTGACCAAGATGGTTGCTTAACATGGCTCTATATGCCGCTCTTAATCGAAATATTGACGGTCATTTTTCTAAAGACTTGAGGGCATCTACAGCTGGATTAGACAAATATGATCTCTTATACATCTGCAGACGCGTTCGGACACGTTTACGGACGCATTCGGGCGGCTCCTTATAAATCGTTTCACACATCCACATATCTAATATCCAGACTGTCAAATCAATGCAAAATCATGTACGTTGATCACACAAACTAATGTCACAGGTAAATAACAAATATTAATGCCGAACATAAATAGCGTTTACATCAAATTTATTTAAAGTGCACAATCAATCATCTCCTCTTTGATTTACATTGTGGGTCACATATGCTTCACCAGATCATTGAGTAGTTGCACGTGCACGTGATGGTCTCGAAGATTCTGATGCATATGCAGAAAGTTCATGAGCTGAACTGCATCTTCATCTTTCGGGATTTCAATTTGTTCTTAGGGTGGTTCAAAATTATTGGTTTGAGTTACACCATCACCCTCATCCTCGACGATCATATTATGCGAAATAACACAACATATCATCGGCTGCCACAAAGTTTCTGATTCCCACATCAGTGCAGCCCCATGGACAATGCCCCAACACGCTTGCAACACTCTGAATGCCCTCTCCACATCTTTCCTAGCCGCTTCCTGCATTGTTGCGAAGTGCTTTTGTTTGTTGCCATGTGGTTCGGATATGGGTCTTCACAAATGCAGCCCACTGTGGATATATGCCATCGACAAGATAGTATCCCATGTTGTAGTCTCGGTTGTTGACGGTGTACTTGCAAGGAGGTGATTCCCCGTTGCAAAGCCTCCTGAACACCGGAGATCGTTGAAGCATGTTGATGTTGCTGTGAGAACTCGGCATTCCAAAGAAAGCATGCTAAATCCATAAGGCATGTGATGCCACTGCTTCTAGTATGATGGTGGCATCTTTGGTGTCATCTTGATACATTCCTCGCAAACCTTTGGGGCAGTTCTTCCACTGCCAAGGCTATGAAGGGCGACAGAGCACGCGCGGTGGAGGAGGTTCAAGATGGATGAAGCGAGGAGGAAGAAGAGAGAACAACAACAAATGGATCCGACTGGTCTGCGAGGTAAATTTGGTCCAATTTGTGGTGGGGTGAGAATGTCAGGTCCGCTGTGGTGGGCGTGCCCGAACTCGTTGGGGTTCCCCCATACCCGCTCCATATTTGGGCTGGATATGAGGGATGCCGGTCAGCCCGGGCGTTTGAGGCCCGTTTGAGGGGTCTGGCTAGATCGCAATATCTTGATTGGTCAATGATCAAGCGGATTGACGAGACATTTGAGTGGGTCCACCTGTAGATGCTCTGACAAGATGGATGGCCATTTCTTTCCAAACGGTGGACTACTCAATTTTCACTTTCATAAAGCAAACCAAAACAACGTTTGGAATCTTAGAGCATCTACAATAGCAACTTGTAAATCCGGCCCCTCAAATACCCGCGGATGCGTTCAGGCACGTCCGCAGACAGTGACCGGTCACGTCTCAAATAATGCACTCTACAACCGGACACCTCAAATCTAAAACCTCAAACCATATTATTACATGCAACATAAACCTAATACTAAGCGGAGCTCGTCCGGCTCCACCGTACCCATGTCCGGCGGCCGCCTGCACCCCTCTTAGTGTTGGTACGGTCGCCGGCGAGGTAGAGTAGGACATGGGACACTAGCCGGCTCACGAGACTCGAGCTCCCGCCGTCTCCCATGCACTACTCTTCTGTTGGGGAACGTTGCATGGGAAACAAAAAAATTCCTACGCACACGCAAGATCTATCCATGGTGATGAGCATCTACGAGAGGGAGAGTGGATCTACATACCCTTGTAGATCGCTAAGCGAGAAGCGTTAAGAAACACGGTTGATGTAGTCGAACGTCTTAGCGATCCAAATCGCCGAGCGTCCCGCGATCCCATCACGATCCATCTCGTGATCTAATCACAATCCATCCTGCGATCCCATCACGATCCATCCCGCGATCAAATCATGAATCGTCGCGCGATCTTGATCATGGTCCTTCCGATCTAGTGCCGAACGGACGGCACCTCCGCGTTCAACACACGTACAGCTCGATGACGATCTCCGCCTTCTTGATCCAGCAAGAGGGAGCGGAGAGGTAGATGAGTTCTCCAGCAGCATGACGGCGTGTCCGCGATGGTGGTGGAACAATTCTAGTAGGGCTTCGCCTAAGCACCGCTGAAACAATCTAGAGGAGAAACTACGATCTAGAGGAGAGGGTAGCACGTGGCTGATTTCTATGTCTCAAAGCCCTCAAAACCTCTAGTATATATAGGAGGAGGGAGGGAGGAGGCTTGGCACCCAAGGGTCCAGCCCTTGGACTTGGCGCAAGGAGGATAGGAGGAGCCCTCCTCCAATCCTAGTAGGATTAGGACTCCTCCTTCCCACTTGGAAACTCTTTCCATCTTGGGTTTTTTTCTTCTCAAACCACTCCAGCCACATGGGCCCTTAGGGGAGGATTCGGCCAGCCCACCAGGGGATGGTTTACCTCCTCCCACAGCCCATGAGGCCCTTTGGGTCGAGACACCCCTCCCGATGGTCCCTCGGTACCCTCCCGGCACTCCCGGTACACTACCGACGAGCCCGGAACTTTTCCGACGATCAAAACAGGACTTCCTATATATCAATATTTACCTCTGGACCATTCCGGAGCTGCTCGTGACTTCCGGGATCTCATCCGGGACTCCGAACAACCTTCGGTCACCATCATACATAACTCTATACTACCAAAACGTCACCGAACCTTAAGTGTGCAGACCCTACAGGTTCGAGAAGTATGTAGACATGACCAAGACACCTCTACTGTCAATAAGCAATAGCGGGACCTGGATGTCTATATTGGTTCCTACATATTCTACGAAGATCTTTATCGGTTGAACCTCTGTGTCAAGGATTCAGTTAATCCCGTATGATGTTCCCTTTGTTCTTCGGTATGTTACTTGCCCGAGATTCGATCGTTGGTATCTTCATACCTAGTTCAATCTCGTTACCGGCAAGTCTCTTTACTCGTTCCGTAATACATGATCCCATGGATTACACTTAGTCACATTGCTTGCAAGGCTTATTGTGATGTTGTATTACCGAGTGGGCCCTGAGATACCTCTCCGTCACACAGAGTAACAAATCCCAGTCTTGATCCATGCCAACTCAACTGACACCCTCTAAGATACCTATAGGGCACCTTTATAGTCACCCAGTTACATTGTGATGTTTGATACACTCAAGGTACTCCTCCGGTGTCAGTGAGTTGCATGATCTCATGGTCATAGGAACAAATACTTGACATGCAGAAAACTGTAGCAATAAACTGACACGATCATATTCTACGCTTATAGTTTGGGTCTTGTCCATCACATCATAATGATGTGATCCCGTTATCAAATGACATCTCATGTCTATGGCTAGGAAACCTTAACCATATTTGATCAACGAGCTAGTTTATTAGAGGCATACTAGGGACATGGTGTTGTCTATGTATCCACACATATATCCAAGTTTCCGGTCAATACATTTCGAGCATGGATAATAAACGATTATCGTGAACAAGGAAATATAATAATAACTAATTTATTATTGCCTCTAGGGCATAGTTCCAACATCTTCCTCATCGTAACCCATGACCCGAACGGTGCTGGTGGACGTCAGGTCGATGACGGATCCTTCCTGGGAGGAGCCGATGTCGAGCATGACGTGGTTGCGACGCGTGCACCCGTGCATTACACGGCGCACCAGAGAGTGCGACTCCGCCTCTTCAACATCCACTGACGCGAGGGCCTCCTTCGCCTCCCATGCCCGCTGCATTGCACGACAGGCACGTCACACCATGTTAGCGTCCAAGGATGCCCCAGGTGTGTCCTAGGCTCAACATCAGAGGCGTTGCGCGTCCACCATGGCGTTCAGACATCAGACTGATCGCACCACCTTCGATGTGGCAACGATGCCTAATCCAGGCACCGGATGTGCCGACGCAATCAATTCCTGATGATGCGAGTCAAACTGCAGACAAAGGGCAGCCACCTCTTGGGAGCGGCGGAGCACAAGCCGAACAACCATCTCCTCCTCAGGGCCGCGTGGAATGAGCTCATGGTCGATGGATCAAGAGATGAAGTACTCGGATCCGCTACCTGCCATGCCGGAGAAGGAGGGAGATCGCCAGATGTGAGCTTAGGTGGCGGATGTGAGTGGATGTGAGTGGTGTGAAGTGGCTAGGGTTTGTTTCGATAAGAGGATGGGGAAATATATGTGGGGTCGATGTGGGCTAGTGCGGGTCATGCGAACGTGCGCGGGCGTGCCCGGGATCCCCCACATCTGCCCCATATCTGGGATGGATATGAGAGATGTCCATTAGCCCGTGTTGGGGAACGTTGCGTGGGAAACAAAAATTTCCTACGAACACCCAAGATCTATCTATGGAGATAAACAACTACGAGAGGGAGAGTGGATCTACATACCCTTGTAGATCGCTAAGAGGAAAGCGTTAAGAAGCACGGTTGATGTAGTCGAACATCTTCGCGATCCAAATCGCAATCCGTCCCGCGATCCAGTCATGACCTATCTCGATCTAGCACTGAACGGACGACACATCCGCATTTAGCACACGTACAGCTTGATGACGTCTCCGCCTTTTTGATCCAACAAGTAAGGGTGGAGAGGTAGCTGAGTTCTCCGCCAGCACGACAACATGGTGGTGGAGAAATCTCAATAGAGCTTCGGCAAGCGTTGTCACAGATGCGTTTTCAGTGGAGAAACAAATCTAGGGAGAGAGGGAGGGCTGCACCTATGCCTTAGGGTGTTGCTACCCTCCCTCTCCCTATGTATATATAGGAGGAGGGGGTAGATGGGGCGCAGCCCTAGCCCTTCCTCCATGGAAGTAGGTGGTGGCCTGGAGGGAGGAGTCGTCCCTCCCCAAGGCACCTCCTAGGTGCCTTCCCCTTTAGGGTTTCCTACCCCCTAGCCGCATGGGACCTTGGGGGCTTGCCCAACAAGGTTTGGATGCCCCCTTACAGCCCATGCACATCCTAGGGGCTGGAGGGACCCTTCCGGACTCCTCCGGAACACTCTAGAACCTTCTGGAACCTTCCGGAAGCTTCCCGGTACAATACCGAAAAGACCCGAAACTTTTCCGGTAGCCAACATATGACTTCCAAAATATAAATCTTTACCTCCGGACCATTACGGAGCTCCTCGTGACATCCGAGATCTCATACGGGACTCCTAACAACCTTAGGTCACCAACATACATAACTCTACAATACCAAATCGTTACCGAACGTTAAGTGTGCAGACCCTGCGGGTTCGAGAACTATGTAGACATGACCGAGACAACTACGTGGTTAATAACCAATAGAGGGACCTGGATGCCCATATTGGTTCCTATATATTCTATGAAGATCTTTATTTGTTGAAGCATGATGTCAAGGATTCAGACAATCCCGTATGTAGTTCCTGTTGTCCATCGGTATGTTACTTGCCTGAGATTCGATCGTCGGTATCTCCATGCCTAGTTCAATCTCATTACCGGCAAGTCTCTTTACTTGTTCTATAACACAAGATACTGTGACTAACTCCTTAGCCACATTAATTGCAATCTTCTTGTGATGTTGTATTATCGAGTGAGCCCAGAGATACCTCTCCGTCATACGGAGTGACAAATCCCAGTCTTCATCCATGCCAACCCAACAGACACCTCGGAGATACCTGTAGAGCACCTTTATAGTGACCCAGTTATGTTGTGACATTTGATACACACAAGGTAGTTCTCCGGTATTAGTGAGTTGCATGGTCTCATGGTCATAGGAACATATACTTGACATGCAGAAAACAATAGCAATAAACTAACACGATCATATGCTACGTTCATAGTTTGGGTCTTGTCCATCACATCATTCTCCTAATGATGTGATCTCATTACCAAATGACAACTCATGTCTATGGCCAGGGAACCTTAACCATATTTGATCATTGAGCTAGTCTATTAGAGGCTCACTAGGGACACAGTGTTGTCTATTTACCCACACATGTATTTGAGTTTCCAATGAATACAATAGCATGGATAATGAACAATTAGCATGAACAAGGAAATGTGATAATAACCAATTTATTATTGCCTCTAGGGAATATTTCCAATAGTCTTCCACTTGCACTAGAGTCGGTAATCTAGCTTACATCACTATGTGATTTACATTGTAATGAGTGTAATACCCATACAGTTCTGGTGTTGATCATGTTTTGCTCGTGGAAGAGGTTTAGTCAACGGGTCTACGACATTCAGATCCGTGTGTACTTTGCAAATGTCTATGTCATAATGTAGATGCTGCTACCACGCCCCACTTGGAGCTAATCCAAATGACTGTTCCACTATACATATCTGGATTCCTACTCAGAGTCATCCGAATTGGTGTCAAAGCTTGCATCGACGTAACCCTTTATGATGAACTCTTTATCACCTCCATAATCGAGAAACATTTCCTTAGTCCTCTAGTTACTAAGGATAATTTTGACCGCTGTCCAGTGATCCACTCCTGGACCACTCTTGTACCTCTTGCAGACTCATGGTAAGGCACACACCAGGTGCAGTACACAACATGGCTATAGAGCCTACGGCTAATGCATAGGGGACAACCTTGATTCTTTCTTTCTTCTGCCGTGGTCGAGCTTTGAGTGTTACTCAACTTCACGCCTTACAAATCGGGCAAGAACTCCTTCTCTGACTGGTCCATTTCAAACTCTTTCAAAATCTTGTCAAGGTATGTACTCATTGAAAGTATTATCACGCATCTTGATCTACCTCTATAGATCTTGATGCCCAATATTTAAGTAGCTTTATCCGGGTCTTGCTCTTAAAAACTCGTTTTAAACAACCCTTTATGCTCTTGAGAAATTCTACATTATTTTCGATCAACAATATGTCAAGCACATATATTTATCAGAAATTCTATAGTGCTCCCACTCACTTTCTTGTAAATACAAGTTCCTTATAAACTTTGTATAAACCAAAAAGCTTTGATTACCTCATCAAAGCATGTATTCCAACTCCGAGATGCCTGCTCCAGTCCATAGAAGGATCGACAAAACCGTTAAGGAAACTCTGTTTTGACATCCATCTGCCAGATTTCATAATCGAAAAATGCAGCAACTGCTAACATAAGTCCAACATACTTTAGCATCACTACGGGTTAGAAAGTCTCATCGTAGTCAACTCCTTGAACTTGTCGGAAACCTCTTTGCGACAAGTTGAGCTTTACAAATGGTGACCTTTACCATCAACGTCTGTCTTCTTCTTAAAGATCCAATTGTACTTAACGGCCTGCCATTCATCAGGCAAGTCTACCAAAGTCCATAATTGGTTTTCATACATGGATCCTATGTGGGATTTCATGGTTCCTAGCCATTTATTGGAATCTGAGCCCACCATCGCTTCTTCATAGCTCGTAGGTTCACTGTTCTCTGACAACATGACCTGCGAGATAGGATCACCGTATCTCTTGGGGCAATACGTGTCCTTGTCGATCTACGAGGTATGGTAGTAACTTGATCTGAAGCTTCATGATCATCCTCATTTTCTTCCTGTTCACTAGGTGTAGGCGCCATAGAAACATCTTTTTGCATCATGCTACTCTCCAACTGAAGTGACAGTTCAACAACCTCATCAAGTTCTACTTTCCTCCCACTCAATTCTTTCGAGAGAAACTCTTTCTTGAGAAAGGGCCCGTTTTTAGCAAAAAAACACTTTGCCCTGGGATCTGAAATAGAAGGCATACCCATCTGTTTCCTTAGGGTATCCTATGAAGATGAGCTATTCCGCTTTGGGTTCGAGCTTATCAGACATAAGTGTCACATTCCCAAACTCTAAGAAATGACATTTTAGGTTTCTTCCAAACCATAATTCATACGGTGTGATCTCAACGGATTTAGATGGTGCCCCATTTAAAGTGGATGTAGTTGTCTCTAATGCATAACCCCAAAATGATAGTGACGAAACATAAGCGATATCATAGTACGCACCATATCCAATAGAGCACGGGTACGATGTTCGGACACACCATTACACTATGGTGTTCCGGGTGGCGTGAGTTGTGAAACAATTTCCATATTATATTAAGTTGCATACCAAACTTGTAACTCAGATATTCACCTCCACGATCAAACTGTAGACATTTTATCTTCTTGTCACGATGACCTTTCAACTTCACTCTAAATTGCTTGAACCGTTCAAACATTTCGGACTTGTGTTTCATTAAGTAAATATACTCATACCTACTCAAATCATTAGTGAAGGTAAGAAAATAATGATATCCACCGCATGCTTCAACACTCATTGGGCCGCATACATCAACATGTATCATTTCCAATAAGTCACATGCCCGCTTCATCAAACCGGAAAACGGGGTCTCAGTCATCTTGCCCATGAGGCATGGTCTGCATGTCTCAACTGATTCTAAATCGAGTGAGTCCAAAGATCCATCAGCATGGAGTTTCTTCATGCGCTGCACACCAATATGACCTTAGCGGCAGTGCCACAAGTATGTGGTACTATCATTATTAACTTTGCATATTTTGGTATTAATATTATGAACATGTGTATCACTACGATTGAGATTCAATAAACCATTTACATTGGGTGCATGACCATTGAAGGTATTATTCATGTAAACAGAATAACCATGATTCTCTAACTTAAATGAATAATCGTATTGTGATAAACATGATCTAATCTTGTTCGTGCTCAATGCGAACACCAAATAACATTTATTTAGGTTCAACACTAATCCCGAAGGCAGAGGGAGCATGCGATGGTGATCACATCAACCTTGGAAACACTTCCAACACGCATCGTCACCTCGCCGTTAGCAAGTCCGCGATTATTCCATAGTTTTATTTTGATTTACCAATATTAGCAACTGAACCAGTATCTAATACCCAGGTGCTACTAGGAGTACTTGTAAGGTACACATCAATAACACGTATATCAAATATACTTTTGTTGACGTTGTTGGCCTTCTTATCTACCAAGTATCTAGGGCAGTTCCGCCTCATTGAACTTTCTCTTCATAATAGGAGCACTTAGTCTGGGGTTTGGGTTCAAACTTGGGTTTCTTCATTGGAGCAGTATCTGGCTTGCAATCCATGAAGTTTCCATTCTTGCCCTTGCCCTTCTCGAAACTAGTGGTTTTACTAACCATCAACATTTGATGCTCATTCTTGATTTCTACCTTCGCGGTGTCAAACATTAGGAATAGCCCAGGGATCATCTTTCCCATCCGTGGCATGTTTATAGTTCATCACGAAGCTCTAGCAGCTTTGTGGCGGTGACTTGAGAACTATATCAATCACTATATTATCTAGAAGATCAACTCCCACTTGATTCAAGCGATTGTAGCACCCACACAATCTGAGCACATGCTCACCGATTGAGCTATTCTCCTTCATCTTGTAGGGATATAATCTTGTTGGAGGTCTCATACCTCTCAACACGGGCACAAGCCTGAAATCCCAATTTCAGCTCTTGGAACATCTCATATGCTCTGTGGCATTCAAAACGTCTTTGGAGCCTCAATTCTAACCCGTAAAGCATGTCACACTGAACTATCAAGTAGTCATAAAATACGTGTATGTCTGATGTTCCCAACACCCACAAACAATGCTTGAGGGGGTGGCGCACCGAGCAGTGCATCAAGGACATAAGCCTTATGTGTAGCAATGAGGGCAATCCTCAGATCACAGACCAAGCCCACATTATTGCTACCATCATCTTTTATATCTATTTTTCTCTAGGCTAGTATCAAAATATAGGGGAGCTATAGCGCGGGCTATTGCTCTACAACATAGTTTGCAAATACAACTTAGACCATGTTCATGATAATGAGTTTAATTAATCATATTACTTAAGAACTCCCACTCAAATTGACATCCCTCCGGTCATCCGAGTGCTACATGATCCAAATTCACAAACCCATGTCCGATCATCATGTGAGATGAGGTAGTTTCAATGGTGAATGTCTCCATGTTGATCATATCTACTATATGACTCATGTTCGACCTTTCGGTCTCTTGTGTTTCGAGGTCATGTGTGTACATGCTAGGCTCGTCAAGTTTAACCCGAGTGTTTCGCATGTGCAAAACTGGCTTGCACCTGTTGTATGTGAACGTAGAGTCTGTCACACCCGATCATCACGTGGTGCTTCGAAATGATGAACTAACAAAACCATGCACACTCGAGGAGAACACAATTTTATCTTGAAACTTTAGTGAGGGATCACCTTATAATGCTACCGTCATCCTAAGAAAAATAAGATTCATAAAAGGATTAACATCACATGCAAATCATAAAGTGACATGATATGGCCATGAACTTTGCTTTTGATCTCCATCTCCAAAGCACCGGCATGATCTCCATCATCACCGGCATGAAACCATGATCTCCATCATCATGATCTTCATCATTGTGTTGCCAGCGGGGTTGTCGCGCCAACCATGCTTCTACTTTTATTGCTACCATTTAGCGATAACGTAAAGCATTGCATAGCGCTTAATGATTGACACACAGGTCATGCAATAATTAGAGACAACCTTGTGGCTCCTGCTGGTTGTCGTATGCATCGACATGCAAGTCGATATAAACTATTTAAAAACATGATCATATCATACATCAAGTATATTTCATCATGTCTTTGGCCATACCATATCAGAACATACCCTGCAAAAACAAGTTAGACGTCCTCTAATTTGTTGTTGCATGTTTTACGTGGGTGCTATGGGTATCTAGCAAGAACGATTCTTACCTACGTAAAGCCACAATGGTGATATTCAAGTAGCCTTTTAACCTTATACAAGGACCACCTCTGTCAAATCCGATTCAACTAAAGTGGGAGAGACAGACACCCACCATCCATCTTTATGCAACAAGTTGCATGTCAGTCGATGGAACCGGTCTCTCGTAGTGGACGAGTAAGGTTGGTACGAGCCACTTCATCCCACAATACTGCCGAATCAAGATACGGCCAAGGAGGTAAGCAATCTGAACATCAACACCCACAAACTCTTTTGTGTTATACTCGTGCATGTTATCTACACATAGACCTAGCTCATGATGCCACTGATGGGGAACGTTGCATGGGAAACAAAAATTTCCTACGGACACCCAAGATCTATCTATGGATATCAAAAGCTACGAGAGGGAGAGTGGATTTACATACCCTTGTAGATCGTTAAGTGGGAAGAGTTAAGAAACACGGTTGATGTAGTCGAACGTCTCCGCGATCCAAATCGCAATCTGTCCCGTGATCCAATCACGATCCGTCCCGATCTAGCACCGAACAGACGACACCTCCGCGTTTAGTGCACGTATAGCTTGATGATGTCTCCACCTTCTTGACCCACCAAGTAAGGGTGGAGAGGTAGATGAGTTCTCTGGCAGCACGATGGCATGGTGGCGGTGGTGGTGGAGCAATCTTAGCAGAGCTTCGCCTAGCGCTGCCGCAGATGTGTTTTCGGTGGAGAAACAGATCTAGGGAGAGAGGGAGGGCTGCACTTATGCCTTAGGGTGTTGCTGCCCTCCCTGTCCCTCTCTGTATATATGAGGAGGGGGTAGATGGGGCGCAGTCCTAGCCCTTCCTCCATGGAAGTGGGCGGCGGCCGGGAGGGAGGAGTCCTCCCTCCCCAAGGCACCTCCTAGGTGCCTTCCCCTTTAGGGTTTCCTACCTCCAAGCCGCATGGGCCCTTGGGGGCTGGCCCAACAAGGTTTGGATGCCCCCTTACAGCCCATGCACGTCCTAGGGGATGGAGGGACCCTTCCGGACTCCCCCGAAACCCTGTGGAACCTTTTGGAAGCTTCCCGGTACAATACTCGAAAAACGTGAAACTTTTCCGGTAGCCAAAATATGACTTCCCATATATGAATATTTACCCCCGGACCATTTTGGAGCTCGTCGTAACGTCCGGGATCTCATCCAAGATTCCAAACAACCTTCAGTTACCAACATACATTAGTCAACAATACCAAATCGTTACCGAATGTTAAGTGTGCAGACCCTGTGGGTTCGAGAACTATATAGACATGACCGATAACTCCACGATCAATAACCAATAGCGGAACATGGATGCCCATATTGGTCCGTACATATTCTACGAAGATCTTTATCGGTCGAACCACGATGTCAAGGATCCAGACAATCCCGTATGCAGTTCCCTTTGTCCATCGGTATGTTACTTGCCCGAGATTCGATCGTCGGTATCTCCATACCTAGTTCAATCTTGTTACCGACAAGTCTCTTTACTCGTTTTGTAATACAATATCACGTGACTAACTCCTTAGTCACATTTCTTCCAAGCTTCTTGTGATGTTGTATTACCAAGTGGGCCCAGAGATACCTCTCTGTCATACGGAGTGACAAAACCCAGTCTCGATCCATGCCAACCCACCAGACACCCTCAAAGATACTTGTAGAGCACCTTTATAGTCACCCAGTTATTATGTTGTGGCATTTGATACACACAAGGTACTCCTCCGGTGTCAGTGATTTGCATGATCTCATGGTCATATGAACATATATTTGACATGCAGAAAACAATAGCAATAACTTGACACGATCATATGCTACGTTCATAATTTGGGTCTTGTCCATCACATCATTCTCCTAATGATGTGATCTCGTTATCAAATGACAACTCATGTCTATGGACAGGAAACCTCTACCATCTTTTATCAACAAGCTAGTCTATTAGAGGCTCACTAGGGACACAATGTTGTCTATGCCCACACATGCATTTGAGTTTCCAATCAATACAATTTTAGCATGGATAAAAAACAATTATCATGAACAAGGAAATATGATAATAACCAATTTATTATTGCCTCTTGGGCATATTTCCAACAGCCCGGGCGTCTGAGGCCCGTTTGAGTGTTCCGGCTAGGTCAATTTTTGTGACCGAGTGGCCTGCCTAGACGTTTGAGGCGGGTTTGAGGGGTCTAGCTGTAGATGCTCTTACAAAACCACCAGTAGTAAAACAAATGACCGAGAGGCTGATATAGGATAACACAACTTAAATCTGGATGGCGCTAGTTATAGCAAAACAACTATTTTTTCAAAACACGTAGCAAGACAACTATCAATCAACTACAATACAAAGAATCGCCTTCAGGAAGAGCCAAACGCAGAGACCACCGCTTTGCCAGAAGCTTGTGCAGATGAGGCGTTTTTGTCTTTACTATCATTCATCATAGTCCACTTTTCATGTTTCTTGTGTAGTAGTTACATCCGGAACATGTACTACCGAACGAGTAGTCAACACAACTGGAGGCGTTGATGGAGTTGGTGTAGTGAGAGCCCTAAGCCCATTTCTCGTTGATATTTACATGTATCGCCGAACCTCATAGATTTAGAATTAAGAACATTACCTTTAATATGAGGGGAGGTAAAATACTTCCAACTAACTCTGCGCTTGATTCACCTACCGTTTTAAGTGAACTTGTGATTTCACCACCACATGCTTTACAATCTGATATGCCACAAACAAGAGGCACATCTTCTGTTTATTGATGATACAGATGATGATGCATCTACTTTGCTTGATTAAATAGTTACACTTGGTGAATTGCTAGATGTTCACATTGCTAGCGCTAAAAAAACTGAATTTACTAGAAATATGACTCACCTGCTACACCTAGTACTCCTGTTAGAACAAAAATAATTGATGTTCATGAGGGTTACACTTTTGATGAGGAGTTTACTAGAGAGTTTATGACTTATGGTACTAATAAATGCATAGATGGATTTCTTTCTATACTTAAAGAAAAAGCCATGAACAAAATGATAAAACATGATGCTAAGTTTGTCACTTCTCTAAGTTTGTTGATGATGAGGACTATGAATTCTGTATTGATTCTGAACTTATTACTTTTGTAGAAGGTGAACCTTTTCATGGTTACAAATCTGAAAAAGGTAGTTGCACACATTACTAAATTGAATGATATTCCAACTCTATTTGCTCAAGAGAAAACGATTTGTTTTATTATATTCTTAAGTTATTTCCTTTCTCACTAGAAGATGATGCTAAAACTTGGTTAAATAATCTTATTCCTGGATGTGTGGGTAGTCCCCGAGATATTAGTTACTATTTCTAGGAATATTTTTTCTTCTCATATGAAGCAAGTTGCCTGACATGAAATATTTTTTTAACCAACTTGAGGAAGAGTGTCTCCCTCAACCTTGAGGAAGGCTTCTTTAATTACTAAATGCTTTTCGTGATCATCGTGTTAAAAGTAATGAAACCCTTGATATCTTCTATAATGGACTAACCGGTAAATTTATGAACTACCTAGATAGTTGTATTGATTGTGTTTTTAGGAAAAGAACAGTTGAACATGCTCAACATCTATTGAATGACTTATTGGAAAATGTCGATAATTCGACACTTTCCGAACCACCTCCTAAGAAAATTCAAAGAAGAGACACATTCTATTTCTTAGTCCCGAAGACATGCAAGAAGATAAGAAATATATCAAGAAAAAATGTATTAAATTCGAAGATGTTAACAATCTATCACTTATTGAAGAAATACATGAGCTTGATCCGAAATAGGTAGTAAAGATACATTCTCTTTATTACTTTGGTGAGGGTGATATTCTCTATAATATATATCCAAGTCAATGGTTAGATGCATTTGGTAATTTTTTTGTTAAACAACCAAACTTTAATGTGCAAATAAGTGATCATTTGAAACAAAATATTATATTTAGCTCACTCTCCCAACTGGTGGGGTAGCCATAAAGTGCGATCCACACGATTGTTGGGACAAAACCCCGACCATTCCTCATTGGCAACACGTGCCGAGCAGCCTTCTGGCGACACAAACGTTGGGCAAAGGTAGGTGAAGGAGGCACCATAATTTTCCGGCGACGAATGCCGTGGATCACAAATGCCTATATCTTGGCTTTATTTCCCACAACGACTTAAACAAATACATGGAGGTACACATGCACACACGCAACACAACCCAGAAGAACTGTTAAGTCGACCGGGCACACACCACGGTCCTAACGGAGACTACATCTTTCTTAAACCCCCTCTAACTTGGATCGGGTCATACACGGTTTACATCAGTACACAATGGGAGGTTTTATACCAGGATCACACACAACACCGACCGCCACACTCAGTCACGCATGCACGTAGCCATGCAACGTTATCCTAACTAACCCATGCATTCACTAACTAATCTCTACCTACATATATGCTATGCTTAACGCTAGCAAAGTAAAGTCTGAAATCAACCCTGAGAGTGTACGTCTCGACGCAAAAGAATCATGAACTCTAAATGCCCGAACTCTATACCCTAAACACTTCAATCCCAGTCCTTTTTGAACCTTGATGGCGTATCCAAACAAGGAAAGCCTACATGGCACTCGGAAATGCAAGGTTTGGTGGGATCCACCTCCAAAGTGGCTGCTGTTTGTGGGTCCCATGCAACCTGTCCATTTGGTGCAGCCGGACCAGCTCGATTTCGGCACTCTTCACTTCACCCCTTCATCTCCCTTCTCCCCCTGTGATGCATGACCTTTCCTCCCTTGTCCATGGTGGCGAGGACAACCATGGCCTGATCACGGCTTTGGACGGCGTCGTAATCTACAACAAAGAAAAAGGTGCGTCGTGGCCTTCTCGTCTATCTAGTTCTATTTTTTGTCCTCTTCGATTGGTTAGGCTTAGGGTTTTGACAGGTAAAAGTTGGGGTTTTGGGGGCCCTCGAATTGGTTGATTTCCTATTTTTTAGATGATTTAGTGTCTTGATTAGACGAAACTCTAAAAATGCCTTGTTTGTGTACCGCAATGTTGGTTTTTGTTCTTGGAATCATGGACCCGACCAATCTGTGGAATGTTAGATTTCATATAGGGGTCCAGTTTCCGAGAATTGGTCCTAACTTGGATTATGTTGGTGGAGATGAGTCCATGTCAGTCATTGAGAGGGACAAGCTCTCTTTTCGTGAAGTGAAAGGCTTTCTTGCAGATCATGTAGAAGTTAAAGAAAGCACGAAGTTTTTTTTTCTGATGCCTGGCAGAGAATTAGTGAATGGCTTGGGTTTTTGTTTGATGATGCTGGTTGCATGAGGATGTCAGATCATACAATATATGGTGGTGTAGCTGGCATATATATTGGATATAATGGGGATCAAGATCAAGAGGGGGAAGAAGAAAGTGGCAGTGATATTGAAAATGAAATTGATGGTCTGATTTAGAGTGGAAGTGAAGATGGGACATGTTTTGTTATGACTGCAGAGGATGATGTTCCTATTTTTATGATTGTAGAAGAGGAACAAGAGCCTACTAACATGACTGCAGTACATAGTGAAAGAGAAGAGACATATCTTTTGGAACATGGCTAGTTCCAAATGACACATGTGTGATAACTGAAGTAATCAGTATCCCAATTAAGAGAAACAATATAAATGGTCTTTTTTCTCAGCCTTCTGAGGGTTCTCAGGTACTGAATCCCTCACATACCAGTGAAGAGCATCCAGGAGAGCATGGAGCAGAGCATCCAACAGAGCAACAAGAAGTTTCAGATTCAGATTTAGATGGTACTGACTATGTGCCCCCACAATGATGATAGTGGACAAGAATATGAAGTTATGGAACTGAGGAAGCATGCTAGGAAATTCAGGAAAAAATGAAAGATTCAAAGAAATTTCTTGAAGCAGAATCAAATGGGGCTATACCAATTGACTTTGTAGCAAATGTTGAGGAGGTGGTAGGAAACATGGAGTTTTCTTCTTCTGATGAAGATGATGATGAACAAGATGGGAATATGATGAATAGGAAGAGCAAATACACTAGGTTTGACCCTGATTCTGATATTCCACATTTCCATTTGGGTATGGTCTTCATAAGAAAGAATCAGTTTGTAAAAGCTGTGAAGAGATATGGGCTAGCAACAAAACGGAGCATTTCTTTAATAAAGTTAGAGGAGTGCAGGGTCAGAGCTAAATGTGGATGGCCTGGTTGTCCTTGGCTTATTTCTACTGCAAAGACCACAGGGTGCTCAAGGTTCCAAATAATCACATATGAGGTT
This sequence comes from Hordeum marinum, assembly GCA_022496015.1. Classification (NCBI taxonomy): domain Eukaryota; kingdom Viridiplantae; phylum Streptophyta; class Magnoliopsida; order Poales; family Poaceae; genus Hordeum; species Hordeum marinum. The sequence continues at coordinate 177,295,061 of CM039677.1, forward strand.
GAACATGAGTGTGCATAAAATAGAGAAAACAAACTTTTAACAGCAAAAGTGATAGCATAGAGATATGATCATTTTATACTTGCCAATCCAATGTGGAAGATAGACAGCATAAAAGCCTCTATTCTTAAAGATATGTTTGTTGATGTCTCTACTTCAAAGTGTAAGGCAACAAAAAATGCTCTTGACAAGTTGTTGTGTGGAATGAAAAGTGAGTACACTAAAGTGTTTGACTACTAGTTGGAGCTACTTAGGAGCAACCCAAGAAGTACAATAGTTGTGTGCTTGGATCCCTCCGATACGGAGAATAATATCTTTTAGCAGTTCTATATTTGCTTCAATGCACTAAAGAAAGGTTTCAAAGCAGGGTGTAGGAAGGTGATTGGCCTAGATGGATGCTTCTACAAAGGAGCATGTCAAGGTGAACTGCTTTTTGCAATTGCTAGGGATGCTAATAATTAGATGTATCCAGTGGCTTGGGCAGTTGTGGAGAAGGAAACAAATGATACCAGGATGTGGTTCACTGGACTATTAATCAAAGACTTGTATATCAATGATGAAGGAGATGGATGTGTGTTTATTTCTGACTAGCAAAAGGTACTTTTATTTTATGCGTCTTTGTATTTTATTGTTAGGAAGGACATGTGTTTGCAACCTGTTGAAGGTGAAGAAAACTGGCCCATTTCTGAAAAGCTAAGGCAAATTGCACCTGGATATGTTGCCATGCAAGGAGCAAGGAAGAAAAACAATGATAGGAGGAGAGAAGAGGGGGAAGCACCCAAGGGAAAGAAAATGAGCAAGCATGGAATTAAAATCACTTGTGGATCTTGTGGGCTGAAGGGACACAACAAAGGTTCATGTAAACAAAATCCAGATAGAAACAAGAAAGCTAAAGTAGATCTTGCCAAGAGAGGGAAGAAACTATGGGCCAAGGAGGTATAGAACTATGACAAAATAACAAGTGTTGTTTATATAAAAAGTTGCTCTGCATATATAACCAGTTGCTCTAATTTTTATTGCAACAAGGAGAGACAAACACTATAAAAATAGGACAAAAGCAGGTGCATCAAGCTCTCAAGTTCCTCGAAGCACACATGCTCCTCCAAGCACACAAGGTCTCAAGTTCCTCCGAGCACACATGGTCCTCCAAGCACACATGCTCCTCTAGCCAAGATCATTAGCTACTCCAAGTTCTCATGTTGTAGCTACTCCAATTGGAAATGGTGGACCACTAGGAAGCACCATAGCTGGCCAGGAGAGAGGAGGGGGATTTGTCGGTGTCAAAACCAACAGATCTCGAATAGGGGGTCCCAAACTGTGGTTCGATACGTAACATGAGTTACGGGAGACGGTGTTTACCTAGGTTCAGGCCCTCGTAATGGAGGTAAAGCCCTATGTCCTGCTTTTGTTTTGTATTGATGATGGAGTACCGAGTACAAGGTTGATCTACCACGAGATCGTATGATATGTTCTAAAACCCTAGGAGTAATAAGCTTAACGTGTCCTACAGACTAATACCCACTGGTTTATATAGACACCGGGGGTACCTAGGGTTGCACAATGTCGGTTACACCAGGAGAAGAATATGCCAAAAAAATCATCATTTCCTTGGAGTACACGTCATGGTCTTGAGAGATTTCCATCATGGTTGCCAAGTCACAGTGTTTGGGCCTTTATTGATAACGACAAGTTGTCCCACTGTCCGGCCCACAAAAACAGGCCGGTAGCCTGAGGACCCCTTAATCCAGGACTCCCTCAGTAGCCCCCGAAATGGTCTCCAATGCCGAAGTCCTGATGCCCAATAATTTCTTATGTTTGTAGTCTTCGTCTTGCAGGGTGAGTTCTCCCCCTTATCTTATTCATCTGATTATAGTTCGGCCACCGAAGATATCGTTGTTTTTTGGGCCTCATATATGACTTAGCCTTGAAGGCCAACCACCCAAACATGAACAATGTTCTTTTCTGATAACTTCTAACCAAAGATCGTGGCCGGTCACGAATACGGTCCAACTATCAAAACTTGATTCGTGGCTCGAGGCAGTTTTCATTTATCATCGACACATTTCGTCAAAATGGAGATCATGCCCCACCTTTCTGAGGGTTTGGTTTATGATTTTGGGTTACCCCATGCATGCATACACTACTACATAATGGTCCAAAGACGACACATGAATCAGAGACCCTTGGACCAATCTATGTGCGATGCATGAATCACAAACGGTATAATTCAAGCTCCGTCGTTGATGGCACGAACTATGTGCGATGGCGGACCCATCAAATACGATTCATAAAATAGTTGTGTGTGTGATCTATGGTAGATAGTTTGTTCTTGTGAACCATTTGTGATTAGCAAAGATAACATAAACGGTTACACAGATCCAGATGTGTGTGATAGTGGGCACACAGTTGATTACTACAAACTATGTGCGATAATATAGTAGAACACAAACGATTCAGTATAACAAGATGTGTGTCATATAGGGCACACAATTCACTACATAAACTGCATGCGATGATATATTAGAACACAAATAATTCAACATAAGAAGATGTGTGTGATAGAGGGCAAACATGTCAGTAATCAGAATCATGTGCTAACACAAGAAATAACACAAACGATTGGTGTTAATAACATGTGAGTGTTGTGGGAAAACCGTTGCTTGTATACAATTTGTCAGCGATTGATGAAATCATCACCGATGGGTTTTGTCCGTATGAACTGTGATTTGCTTTGTCTACACAACATCTATGCTCTGTCTACACAACATCCATGCTTCCTACACAAACGGTTGCAAAGATCAAGATGTGTGCGACAAAAGGCATATTGTGCGCTCTAATGAAATGTGCGAGCCAAAATAACACAAACAATTGGGTGTAACAAGATGTTTGTGATTCCCAACAAACAGTTCAGTAATCTTAATTGTGTGGAAAGACAGAAAATAACACATATAGATAATAACACAAACAGATAATAACATAAACAGATAATAACGCAGACGATTCATGGTAATAAGCACCTAAATCAGAAAGTGATAGCACAAATTATCATTCGGACTCCTACATAATCGACTAAAGAACATAATAGTGACATTACATATCAGCAAGGTTCCGAAAACAGAAAAATGGAAACAACTACTCGTCAGTGTTTGATACGTCTCCATCGTATCTACTTTTCCAAACCCTTTTGCCCTTGTTTTGGACTCTAATTTGCATGATTTGAATGGAACTAACCCAGACTGACGTTGTTTTTAGCAGAACTGCCTTGGTGTTATTTTTGTGTAGAAATAAAAGCTCTCGGATTGACCTAAAAATTTACGGAGAATATTTTTGGATTTAATAAAAAAATACTGGCGAAAGAATCAACCAGAGGGGGGCCACCCACAGGTGACAAGCCCGCCAGGCGCGACCACCCCTTGGCCGCGCCTAGCAGGCTTGTGGGGCCCCTACTGCTCCACCTACCTCAATTCCACTCCTATTTATTCCTATTTGTGGACGAAAAAATCAAGGAGAAAAGTTCATTGCGTTTCATGATACGGAGCCGCCGCCACCTCTTGTTCTTCCTCGGGAGACCAGATCTGGAGTCCGTTTTGGGCTCCGGAGAGGGGAAATCGACGCCATCGTCATCACCAACCATCCTTCGTCACCAATTCCATGATGCTCTCCACCGTTCGTGAGTAATACCATTGTAGGCTTGCTGGACAGTGATGGGTTGGATGAGATTTATCATGTAATCGAGTTAGTTTTGTTAGGGTTTGATCCCTAGTATCCACTATGTTCTGAGATTGATGTTGCTATGACTTTGCTATGCTTAATGCTTGTCACCAGGGCCCGAGTGCCATGATTTCTGATCTGAACCTATTATGTTTTAATGAATATATATGTTTTCTTGATCCTATCTTGCAAGTTGTAGACACCTATTACGATTTATGATTCGCATCCCCCAGGGTGACAAGAACTGGGACTCTTTCCGGTGATTACCGTAGTTTGAGGAGTTCATGTATTCACTTAGTGCTAATGCTTTGGTCCAGTTCTCTATTAAAAGGAGGCCTTAATATCCTTTAGTTTCCATTAGGACCCTGTTGCCACGAGAGGGTAGGACAAAAGATGTCATGCAAGTTCTTTTCCATAAGCACGTATGACTATATATGGAATACATGCCTACATTACATTGATGAATTGGAGCTAGTTTTGCGTCACCCTATGTTATAACTGTTGCATGATGAATGCCATTCGACATAATTATCCATCACTAATCCATTGCCTACGAGCTTTCCACATATTGATCTCTGCTAAGTTACTTTTCCGTTGCTACTGTTACAATCACTACAAAACTGCTACTGTCACTTCTGCCATCGTTACCACTACTTCCATATTACTTCGCTACTAAATACTTTGCTGCATATATTAAGTCTTTTAGGTGTGGTTGAATTGAAAACTCAGCCCCTAATACTCGAGAATATTCTTTGGCTCCCCTTGTGTCGAATCAAAAAATTTGGGTTGAATACTCTACCCTCGAAAACTGTTGCGATCCCCTATACTTGTGGGTTATCAAGAACTTTTTCTGGCGCCGTTGTGGGGGAGCATAACTCTATTCTTCGAGTCACTTGGGAATTATATTTGTTGATCACTATGAAGAATCTGAAAGATCCAAAAACCAAGATTTATCCCTCTACTACGAGGGGAGGTAAGGAACTGCCATCTAGCTCTGCACTTGATTCACCTTCTGTTATGAGTAGTTTGCGACACCACCACCCGCTCGTAATTCTGATATGTTGCAAGTAATTGATGATGCCACTTCTGATATGCATGATGGTTATGATGATACTTTGCTTGATAATACTGTGCCACTGGGTGAATTTCTTGATGAACAAATTGCTAGAGCCAATGCTGAAAATTATGATACTTCTAAAACTGATGAAATTATTGAAACTGAACACTATGAGACACCTGCTAAACCTAGATCTCCAAGATGTAAATTGCCTGATATTCCCAGGGGTTATGTTATGGAAGGAGAGGTAGCTAGGGACTTTCTTGCTTGTAAGGATAGAGATGATCTTAAGAAATTGCTATGCAAGTGGAAAGAAAAATCTTCAAATGCTAGAACGAAATATGATCCTAAGTTTGCTACTTCACCTATCTTTGTTACTGTTGAGGATTGTGAATTCTCTGTCGGTCCCGAGCTGATTACTTTGGTTGAATCTGATCCTTTCCATGGCTATGAATCTGAAACTGTTGTGGCACATCTCACTAAACTCAATGATATAGCAACCCTATTTACTCATGAGGAAAAACATTGTTATTAGTATATTCTTAAGTTGTTTCCTTTCTCATTAAAGGGTGATGCTAAGATATGGTTCAATTCTCTTGCTCCTGGTTGTGTGTGTAGCCCCCAGGATATGATATATCACTTCTCTGCAAAATATTTTCCTGCCCATAAGAAACAAGCTGCCTTGTAGGAAATATTTAACTCTATGCAAATTTAAGAAGAGAGTCTCCCACAAGCTTGGGTGAGGCTTCTCTAATTACTAAATGCTTTGCCTGATCATCCTCTCAAGAAAAATGAAATACTTGATATCTTTTATAATGGACTAACTGATGCTTCTAGGGACCACCTAGATAGTTGTGCTGGTTGTGTTTTCAGGGAACGATTGTTGAACGAGCTGAAATATTATTGAATAATATACCGAGCAATGATAATGATTGGAATATTCCCGAACGACCTCCGAAGCCAACTTCGAAGAAAAGAGGTATTCTATTTCTAAGTCCTGAAGATATGCAAGAGGCAAAGAAATCTATGAAAGAAAAGGGTATTGAAGCTGAAGATGTCAAGAATCTACCACCTATTGAAGAAATACATGGTCTTGATAACCCAACACAGGTAGTAGAGGTAAATTCTCTTTGTAGATTTGATGAAAGCGATATTCCTTATAATAAGTCTGCTAGCCAATGCTTGGATGAGTTTGATAATTTTGTTGTTAAGCAAGCAATTTTTAATGCTTATGTTAGTAGACAATTGAAACATAATGCTTTCATGCTTGATCATTTAGGTGATTATATGATTAGAACTATCAATGATTTTAAACTGATTAGTAAACATGCTTACATGGTAACTACTCAAGTAGAACAAGTACTTAAAGCTCAAAATGACTTGCTTAATGAGATGAATAGTAAGAACAACGATCATTCTGTGAAAGTTGTGACTAGAGGTGGAAGAATGACTCAGGAACCTTTGTATCTTGAGGGCCACCCTAAGAGAATTGATCAAGATTCTCAAAGGAATAATATTGATGCACCTAGTCGCTCTAGTAATAAGAGGAACAAGGATGATGATAGAACTTTGCATGTTGCTAGTGAACCTGTTATAGATACACCTGAAAACCCAAATGATATTTCTTTTTCTGACGTTGAGACACAGTCTGGTGATGAACATGACCCTAGTGATAATATTAATGATGATGTTCAGTTGATGCTCAACCTAGTAATGATGATGATGTGGAGATTGAACCTGCTGTTGATCTTGATAACCCACAACCTAAGAATAGAAGATATGACAAAAGAGATTTTATTGCTAGGAGGGATGGTAAAGAAAGAGAACCATGGGTTCATAAACCCATGCCCTTTCCTCCTAAACCATCCAAGAAAAAGGATGATGAGGATTTTGAGCGTTTTGTTGAAATGCTTAGACCTGTCTTTTTGCGTATGCGCTTGACCGATATTCTGAAAATGTCTCCTTATGCTAAGTATACGAAAGATATTGTGACTAATAAAAGGAAGATACCGGGAGCTGAAATTTCCTCCATGCTTGCTAATTATACTTTTAAAGGTGGAGTACCAAAGAAATTAGGAGATCCAGGAATACCAACTATACCATGCTCTATTGAAGGGAATCATGTTAAAACAACTTTATATGATTTGGGAGCTGGTGTTAGTGTTATGCCTTTCTATTTATATCGTATACTTGATTTGAATAAGTTGACACCTACTGAAATCTCTTTGCAAATGGTTGATAAATCAACTGCTCTACCTATTGGTATTTGTGAGGATGTACCTGTCGTAGTTGCAAATGCTACGATCTTAACGGGCTTTGTTATTCTTGATATTCCTGAGGACGACAGTATGTCGATCATCCTTGGTTGACCCTTTTTGAATACTGCAGGGGCTGTCATTGATTGCAACAAATGCAATGTCACTTTTCATATTAATGGTAATGAGCATACGGTACACTTTCCGAAGAAAAAACCGCAAGTTCACAGTATCAACTCCATTGAAAAAATTCCAACAATTATTATTGGAGACTTTGAGTTCCCTCTTCCTACTATCAAGAAGAAATATGATATACTTATTGTTGGGGACATTCATATCCCCATTGAGGTAACTTAGTGTTATTCAAAAATTCTCCAGTTTCATGTTATTCAAAAAGAAGTTTGTTAATAAGACTTGATCAACCTTATTAATGGATTCTTTTTGATAAGCATGAGATGGTTGAATTTAGAAAGCAGAACTTTCTGCACCCAACCTTTACCTTATGTTAGTTGGATTAAATTAACTAAAATGCTATTATTTTCTGTTTTCTGAGTTTTCCGTGCAATAGAAAAATGACTTGAAAATAAAAGTTCTTCAAATGCCCTGAAAATGGAGTATGATTTTCTTTGGAATATTTAAAAATATCTCGCACTGAGAACATTGCCAGGGGCTGCACTAGTGGGTCACAAGCCCACAAGGCACGACCACCCCCTTGGATCCCATGTGGCCCCCTCCACTTATTCTAGCACCCATCCACTCATTCTTCCTCTAGAAAAATCCCACCATTGCTCAAACCCGTGTTCTAGCTCATTTTGCTGCCGTTTTCGATCTCCTTGTGCAAAGCTTCATTCGCAAAGCTGTTTTGGGAGATTGTTCTTCGGTATGTGACTCCTCCAATGGTCCAATTAATTTTTGTTCTGGTGCTTTATAAATTACAAATTTTTGCTACTGTGGTGACCTTATTCTTGAGCTTGCATGTCAAATTTGTATGGTACCAAGTAGTTTTTATGCATGGTATAACCTCTAGGCACTTGTGGGAGTAGTTGCTATGAGTTTTGTTGAGTTTGGTTCACTTTTATTTTGAGTCACTAAAAATTTCAGAATTTTTCAGCAAAAGAAATGTTGAGGCAATTGTTAAGAGGCTCTTCAAGCTGGAGCTATAAGGAAGTAGAAAATGAGATGAGGAATAAACCCAAGTATAATCTTCCTCGCGTCGCAGAAGTTCAACCATGTGAATGGATATGTGACATATTCTTGAGGGCAAACAACGTTTATGATGATTTTTATTATTTGGTTGAGAATGCAGGCATCACCGACTTCCTCAACGATAAGTGTGACTAGTACCTATTGATCACGAATACCTTTGTGCAAAATTTTCATTTTCATGTTAGGGAAGACCCTCCTGCATTAGAATTTCACTTATATGATGTGCCTAAGAAAATGAATCTTTATGATTTTTGCAAAGTTTGCAAAATACCCTATGAGGGAAGCATCAGGGAACCGCGTCCTAGAGACATGGAAGATTTTATTGCCGAAGTCACTTTAGGGGAGGAGAGAGGTGTGTCAAAGGCAAGAGCAGCTAGTTTACATTTTCCTGTGCTACGCTATTATTCATTATTTGCGGGGAGATGTTTAGTTGGTCGTTGGGAGAGCGGAGGTATTAATGCTCCCGACCTCACCATTCTACGCCATGCTTTACTTGCTGATAGAACCTTTAGTTTGGTGCTATGGTGGCCCAACGGTTGAATACCAGCCGCTCGGAGGGGACCATATTCGGGGGCATCTATGCATCTCGTTTAGCCAAACATTTTAAGATACCCATTAGGCTTGATGAGGAAGAGAAGATGCTGCTACCCTTGAAGTCCTTAGATTATGACCGTATGGTAGCACATGATGTTATTAAGAAAAATGATGACAGGAGGCTGCTTTACAACTTAGTTTTAAGCCAGTGTACGTGTGAAATTATTACTCTTCCTGCTTCTTGTTTGTTCGATATACGCTCAGGCAGGTACACCATTATGCCCGGAGACATTTACAGATATTGGGGTCTGACGCAACCCCCAGCTCCAGAACCAGCACCAGCCCTTGATCCGTACCCTGAGCCGGGTTTTTAGTGGGAGCCGCAGGAGCTCGCCAACCAATGGAACTTTGAGGACGCTCCAAAGTATCCAGGAGATGGTTATTTCCAGCCATGGCCCTAGACCAACTTAGGCCAAAAGCTTAAGCTTAGGGGAGTATGTATTTCTCACTAACATTACATTCATGTTCACACATTCATCTTAGTAGTCGGTGTTCATACTTTTTCATTGTACCATCCATGGTAGTTTATTTCTTCTTTCCGCTTTCTTCTTGTTTGTTTAATTAACCATGAGAAAATTAAAAAAATAGTTCTAGCTTTATCTTCTAGTTTATTTAGTTGTAGCATTAAAAGAAAACCCAAAAGATTTTTCATTCTTCTTTTGCTTGTTGGGGGCTTTCCCTTGTAAATAGTTTTTCTTGTTCTTCTTTTGAATTTTCTTTCTTTGGGTCATAAGGAGAAGACCACAATGAACATGTCGAGTGGCTCTCATATGAATTATTGTTTATCTATTAGAGAGCTCATGTTACCTTGTCTTCTCCTTTGAGTTTTTGTTTGTAGATTCCAGCTTAGTCCAATGCACATGCTCTCTTATTATTATCCACACTGTTCGGTCGTGCAAGTGAAAGGCAATAATGATGATATTTGATGAAAAGATTGAGATGGAGAAAAACTGGTATGAACTCGACCTATCTTGCGTTTGTAAATATGATTAGCTCATCGTTACAAATTCAGTTCATTATGGGTGAAACATATTTGCAATGATAATTAGAGATTATAGTTACTCATGCCATGCTTAATTAGCTAAGAGTGGATAATGGTTTTCTTGGGTGCCAACATGCATATTAAAATGGTTGTGATGTAGTATGATGGGATGGTATCCTCCTCTGAACGGTTCAAGTGGCTCGACTTGGCACATGTTCATGCATGTAGTTGAAACAAAATCAACATAGCCTCTACGATATTTATGTTCATAGTGATTTGTATCCTACTCATGCTTGCGTTCAATGTTGGTTAATCTCAAAGCATGTTGATGACTGTGTCACTCTCTAGTTGGTCGCTCCCCTGTCTTTTGCTAGCCTTCACTTGTACTAAGCAGGAATACTGCTTGTGCATCCAATCCCTCAAACCCAAAGTTGTTCCATATGAGTCCAGCATACCTGCCTATATGCGGTATTTAGCTGCCGTTCTAGGTAAAATCTGCAAGTGCCAAACTCTAAACCTTCAAATAAACATTCTGTTTTGTATGCCAAAATCGCTCACGTGGCAACTGGGGGTTGTCAGTGTCTTCCATCCAAGGTGGGTTATTCTCACGATATGTGTTGATTTACTATCATTCAAGAGAAAGTAGTTGGTAATCGGGATGCCCAGTTCCATGCTTGAAATAAAATAAAAATATAATTAAACAAAACTCCCCCAGGATTGTGTTTGTATGGATGGTACCCGTGGATTCGGCTCACCGTGGAGTGTGACTGATTGGTGGAGGGGGAGTAAAAACTTGATCATTCTGTTTGGGAACCGCGTGTAATGTATCTAGCATGGAAGATGTTGAAAACCTCTTGGTAGTTAGGTGAGCAATGAAAGCATACTGCTCAAAAACATTATTACTTATCTCTATTTTAAAAACTCGAGCTCTGGCACCTCTGCAAATCAATGCTTCCCTATGTGAAGGGGCCTTCCACGTACTTTATTGTTGAGCCAACCTCCTCTTATAAAAGGCACCAGTTAGAGAGCACCACCGTCATTTGTATGCTCTCTATTTAATTGATATTGTGTATGATCATGACTAGATCTCTTTCGCCGTGAATCACAATGTCTAGTCAGTCCTTGTTCTTTGGAGGTGCTCTGTATTTATGTTTTGCGGTCTTAGAAAGGGCTAGCGAGATATCATTTCATCATATTGTATCATGATTGTTTTGATAAAGTGTTGTCATCCGAGAGTTATTATTATTGCTTGCTAGTTGATTATGCCATTGATATGAGGAAATGTGAGACCTAAATGTTATTGTGAACGTGGTTAGTCCATGATCTTTGCTGAAAATCTGGAGATCACTTAGACATATTTACAACAACAAGGTCAAACAGAATTTGTAAAAGTTTTTCTTTATCACTTTCAGTTTATCAACTGAGCTTGAGGACAAGAAATGGGTTAATCTTGGGGGAGTTGATACGTGTCCATCGCATCTACTTTTCCAAACCCTTCTGCCCTTGTTTTGGACTCTAATTTGCATGATTTGAATGGAAGTAACCCGGACTAACGCTGTTTTCAGCAGAATTGCCTTGTTATTTTTGTGCAGAAATAAAAGTTCTCGGATTGACCTGAAAATTTAGGAAGAATAGTTTCGGATTTAATAAAAAATATTGGCGAAAGAATCAACCAGAGGGGGGCCACTCACAGGTGACAAGCCTGCGAGGCGCGGCCACCCCCTGGCCGCGCCTAACAGGCTTATGCGGCCCCTGCTGCTCCATCGACCTCAATTCCACTCCTATTTATTCCTATTCGGGAATAAAAAAAATCAAGGAGAAGAGTTCATAGCATTTCACGATATGAAGCCGCCGCCACCTCCTGTTCTTCCTCGGGAGACCAGATCTAGAGTCCGTTTTAGGCTCCGGAGAGGGGAAATCGATGCCATTGTCATCACCAACCATCCTTCATCACCAATTCCATGATGCTCTCCGCCGTTAGTGAGTAATCCCATCGTAGGCTTGCTGGAGGGTGATGGGTTGGATGAGATTTATCATGTAATCGAGTTAGTTTTGTTAGGGTTTGATCCCTAGTATCCACTATGTTCCGAGATTGATGTTGCTATGACTTTGCTATGCTTAATGCTTGTCACTAGGGCCCGAGTGCCATGATTTCAGCTCTGAACCTATTATGTTTTCATGAATATATATGTGTTCTCGATCCTATCTTGAAATTTGTAGACACCTATTACGAGTTATGATTCGCATCCCCCAGGGTGACAAGAACTGGGACTCTTTCCGGTGATTACCATAGTTTGAGGAGTTCATGTATTCACTAAGTGCTAATGCTTTGGTCCAGTTCTCTATTAAAAGGAGGCCTTAATATCCGTTAGTTTCCATTAGGACCCGCCACCACGAGAGGGTAGGACAAAATATGTCATGCAAGTTCTTTTCCATAAGCACGTATCACTATATATGGAATACATGCCTACATTACATTGATGAATTGGAGCTTGTTCTGTGTCACCCTATGTTATAACTGTTGCATGATGCATGCCATCAACATAATTATCCATCACTAATCCATTGCCTACGAACTTTCCACATATTGATCTCTCCTAAGTAACTTTTCCGTTGCTACTGTTACAATCACTACAAAACTGCTACTGTCACTTTTGCCATCGTTACCACTACTTCCATATTACTTTGCTACTAAATACTTTGCTAAGATATTAAGTCTTTCAGGTGTGGTTGAATTGACAACTCAGCTGCTAATACTCGAGAATATTCTTTGGCTCTCCTTTTGTTGAATCAATAAATTTGGGTTGAATACTCTACCTTCGAAAACTGTTGCGATCCCCTATACTTGTGGGTTATCATCGTTCTTGTAGGGCTGGCCTGTTGGTTCGCCAATGTTGAAATATCTTCTGCACTCATGAAACAACCTCTCTATGGAACTAGGATCCACTTTCGGGTCGGCGATGACCATGTTCTTGAACTCTTCATAGGCCCGGACTTTCCTCTACTAATACCCCATCACAGTAGCTCCGGTCTCATGGAAAATCGCGTCCATGGCTAAATGCCTGCGTACGACCCACTTACGATGGAGATATTCAAAGCGGTCGTAAACAAGATAGCCAAGAGTTGTGTGCTGTGCTAGAGCGGTAGGAGACTGTAAGGAGGATGTTGTCCTTATGGAGTCCAAAACCATGTGAGTCACCACGGCAACGACGAATTAGTCCGCGCATGATGCCCTTTCGAAGGACACAACCGCGTGTTCTGTGTATAGTATCATGCTTGCCCGCAACCGATCTAATGTAACCTTCAGCTTTTCTTCTTTTGCCGTGAAGGCCTCCGGACCCTCAGCAGCGCGTACTGCCGCCAAGGCCTCCGGACCCTCAGCAACACATACCTGCCTCAACTACGTGCTCCTCCGCAGCGGGGTCCTCCGTGTGTATGACATGTCTAATATCGAGGATTTTGTGGAGACGAGGACATTGGGGAGAAGAACAAATTTGGGGGGTCCGAGAGGGAAAGAGACAATGGAGAGTGAAAAGTGGTGATATTTATTTATGACCCTATACATGATTGCAGACAATTGATATATGTGTTCCGTGTGCGATTATGTGTGCACGGAAAAGAACTCAAAAATTGTGGAAATGCTTCTCGCACAAGAGCAAGCGCCATTCACAGCGGTAAATTATAAAATCCCCACCCCCTTGGCAGAATCTAGCGATAAGTAACCACAGCGATGGCCGGCGGTGGCGAGTCCATGATTCCCTGGCTAGTTACTACACACACATCATCAAACCGACAATGGCCGATGATAGGATGGTGTTGGGCGATGGCGGAATCGAGGTTGCTGGCATGATGGTCGGCTTGAGGATCAACAACCATGCCACGACCTCTCCCGACAATAGCTAGAGGAGGCAGGAATTATGACATGAGCAAGCCAAGAAGTTAGCCAGGGTCGTGTTGAAAGCAGCTAGCGATCGCCAACGGGCGATATTGCGAGCTTGGTGTAGAGTGCGCCGGATGGTGCGGGTGGCGGAGCAGGAACCGCGATGTCATGCTACCTCTTGAGCTTGTGTTGGTTTTCCCTTGAAGAGGAAAGGGTGATGCAGCTAAGTAGATAAGTATTTCCCTCAGTTGATGAGAACCAAGGTATCAATTCAGTAGGAGGAACAAGCAATTCACCAATGGATTCACCTACACAAACAATCAAACTCTTGCACCCAACGCGATAAAGGGGTTGTCAATCCCTTCACGGTTATTTGCAAGGATTAGATCCGATAAAGATAGATGTAAACAAAAACGGAAAGTAAAAGATAAGTAAATTGCAACAAGGTATTTTTTTCTATTTTTGGTTTATAGATCTGAAAATATATTATGGAAAGTAGACCCGGGGGCCATAGGTTTCACTAGAGGCTTCTCTCTTGAAGGAAAATATCATGGTGGGTAAACAAATTAATGTCAAGAAATTGATAGAAAAGCGAATAATCATGTAGATATCCAAGGCAATGATCATGCATATAGGCATCATGTCCGTGTCAAGTAGACCGAAACGATTCTGCATCTACTACTATTACTCCACACATCGACCGACTCGTGCCTGCATCTAGAGTATTAAGTTCATGAAGAACAAAGTAACACATTAAGTAAGATGACATGATGTATAGGAATAAACTCAAGCAATATGATCAAAACCCCATCTTGTTACCCTTGATGGAAACAATACAATACATGCCTCACTACCCCTACTTTGTCACTGGGTGAGGACACCGCAAGATTGAACCCAAAACCAAGCACTTCTCCCATTGGAAGAATTACCAATCTAGTTGCCAAACCAAACCAATAACTCGAAGAGATTTGCAAGGATATGAAATCATGCATATAAGAATTCAGAGAAGATTCAAATAAGGGTCATGGATAATCTGAACATAAACCCACAATTCATCGGATCTTGACAAACACAATACAAAAGAGTATTACATCAGATAGATCTCCATGAAGATCATGAAGAACATGGTATTGAAGATCAAAGAGAGGGAAGAAGCCATCTAGCTACTAGTTATGGACCCGTAGGTCTGTGGTGGACTACTCACGCATCATCGGAGGGGCAATGGAGTTGATGTAGATGCCCTCCGTGAGAGAAACCCCCTCCGGTAGATTACCGGAAAAGGCTCCAAGATTGGATCTCTCGGGAACGGAGGCTTCTATCGACGAAAAAATATTTGCGTGGCTCCTTATGGTGTTGGGGGAATATTTGGGTATTTTTAGGACGAAGAATAGGGTTAGGAGACCTGCCAGGAGGCGGCAAGCCTGCTAGGCGCGACAAGGGGGGGTGGCAGCGCCTACCAGGCTTGTGATCTCCAGGTAGATCCCCTGGCATGCACTCCAAGTCTTGTGGATCTCTTTCCTTCCAGAAAAATAGTTCCGAAGATTTTGTTCCGTTTGGACTCCGTTTAATATTCCATATATGCAAAACTCAGAAACAAGGAAAAAATAGAAATTGGCACTAGGCTCTAGATTAATAGGTTAGTCCCGAAAATAATATAAAATAGCATATTAATGCATATAAAACATCCAAAACAGATAATATAATAGCATGAAATCATCAAAATTTTTGGATACATTGGAGACGTATCAACATCCCCAAGCTTAATTCCTCCTCGTCCTCGAGTAGGTAAATGATAAAAACAGAATTTTTGATGTGGAGTGCTACCTAACATATTTATCCATGTAATATTCTCTAATGTGGCATGAATATTAAGATCCATAAGACTCAAAACAAAAGCTTAATATTGATATAAAAACAATAACATTTCAAGCATACTAGCAAAGCAATATTATCTCTTCAAAATATAATGGCAAAAGAAAGTTATCCCTACAATATGATATGGTCTGGCTATGCTCCATCTTCCCCACACAAAGTATTTATATCATGCACAACCCTGATGAAAAGTCAAGCAATTGTTTTCACACTTTTATTTTCTCAAACTTTTTCAACACTCACGCAATACATGAGCGTGAGCCATGGATATAGCACTATAGGTGGACTAGAATATGGTGGAGGTTTTCAAGGAAAAGGAGATGATAATCTCACATCATCTAGGTGTATCAACGGGCTATGGAGATGCCCATCAATAGATATCAATGTGAGTGAGTAGGGTTTGCCATGCAACAGATACACTAGAGCTATAAGTGTATGAAAGCTCAAGAGGAAACTGAGTGGGTGTGCATCCAACTTGCTTGCTCATGAAGACTTAGGGCAATTTGAGGAAGCCCATCATTGGAATATACAAGCCAAGTTATATAAAGAAAAATTCCCACTAGTATATGAAAGTGACAAAATAAGAGACTCTCATTAAGATCATGGTGCTATTTTGAAGCACAAGTGTGGAAAAAGATAGTAGCAATGTCCCTTCTCCATTTTCTCTCATTTTTTGTGTCTGGGCATCTAAGGCCTCTTTTATTTTTATTTTTATTTTTACTTCGCTGGTCTCTTTTATTTTTCATAAAGTCCGGAATCTCATCCCCATTTGTGAGGGAATCATAGCTTCCATCATCCTTTCCTCACATGGGACATGCTCTAATAATGATAATCATAACACTTTTATTTACTTACAACTCAAAAGAAAATTACAACTTGATACCCATGACAAAATATATCTCTATATGGAATATGGAAGTGATGGTGCATGTCATAAAAGGAAACGGTGGAAGTTGCATGGCAATATATCTCGGAATGGCTATGGAAATGCCATAATAGGTAGGTATGGTGGCTGTTTTGAGGAAGGTATATGGTGGCTGTTTTGAGGAAGGTGGATTTGTTGTACCGGCGAAATTTGCGCGATACTACAGAGGCTAGCAAAGGTGGAAGGGTGAGAGTGCGTATAATCCATGGACTCAACATTAGTCATAAAGAACTCACATACTTATTGCAAAATTCTATTAGTCATTGAAGCAAAGTATTAAACGCATGCTCCTAGGGGAGAGGTTGGTAGGAGTTAACCATCACGCGCTCCTGACCCTCACACAAAGGTCAACAATCTATAAACAAATGATGCTCCGACTTCCTTACATAACGGTTCATCATACGTGCATGCTAGGGGAATCACAAACCTTTACACAAGTATTTTTACCAAATCACAATTACTTCCTAACATGAATCTTAACATTACCATCTTTATATCTCAAAACTTTATGTAATGAATCAAACTTCTCATAAATACTCAATGCACTTAATATGGAAGTTTTTATTGTATCCCTCTTGGATGCCTATCATATTAGGACTAAATTAATAACCTAAACCAATTACCATGCTGTTTAGATACTCTCAAAATAATATAAGTGAGGTACGAGAGTTCAATTATTTCTATAAAACACAAATACCACCGTGCTCTAAAAAATATAAGTGAAGCACCTAGAGAAAAATTGCCTATCTCAAAAGATATAAGTTAAGCACATAGAGTATTCTAATAAATTCATGATTCAACATGTCTCTCTCAAAAAATGTGTGCAGCAAGGATGATTGTGGCAAACTAAAAAGCAAAGACTCATATCATACAAGTTGCTCCAAGCAAAACACATATCATGTGGTGAATAAAAATCTCTACCTAATATTAAAGGATGGATTGGTTCTCCATTTTTTTGTCCATTACAATGTTTTTCGTACGTCGTTGTTATTTTTTGATCGTTCGTGCTTTTGTACATCACGTTTTTTGAGACACCGGCCGTGTGCACGTAGCTTCCAAAAAATACATTGGGCTAGAAGGGAATCGAACCCTGGTTGCTGAGATGTAAGCCGCACGCACAAACGAGCTCATCTAGCACGCGTTGCTTGGAATAGAAGCGGACACTTTCCTTTCGTCATCGGTGGTCTGCCGTGTCCTTCGTTGGAAACGAGGGCTATCTCATTCATAGAATGAGGTAATTAACGGTGGCATCATTGAATGGGATTCCCGGGTGAGATAATTATGATTGGCTAATTAGTATGGGCTAATTAAAAATATTATGGTAATTAATGGTGGGCTAATTGAATGGACTTCTCAAGAGGCGAGACATCATGGTGCATATAATTATGATTGCCTAATTAATGTTGGGCTAATTAAACGGAGTATATTGCAATATCTGAGACATGCATGGCGCATATAATTATGATTAGCTAATTATAATGACGAGTTAATTAAACAAATTATGGCTATGGATTCCCATCGGGCATGTATACTCCCTCCGTCCGGTGAAAAGTGTATATATAAAAAAATTAGGACAAATTATGGAGTGAAATAAAAAATGCACTGGAAAGATGCAAGCCACAATCTCTCATCTTTAATTACCCAACCCCCAATGAGCTAAGTACATGTAGAAATTAAGGAGACCATGTGTGGAATGTTATTGGTCTTGATCACCGTGTGATAAGAGAAAACTATTTTTTTTCTACTTTAAAGTGCATTGGGAAGATAGAAGTACACTCTTTCGTGGACAATTTTCAAAACTAAATGTACACTCTTCATAGGATGGAGGGAGTATATGGCAACACATGTTCTCTCGCATGAGACTCCAAGAACACAACTGTTATAATAAAATCGATCGATTACATGTGACTGGATCACAAAACAAAAAAGTACATAAAATATCTGAATGCATCCACTAACCCTCGAACCAAACGTAGTATTCCGCCGTTGATTTTTATCAACCCTCTTTTTTCTCACCTTTGTTTTGATGCTTTCTTCGCTTGCTTCCATGCGTGTTTTGCTAATTTCATATAGAGTCCCCAATTCATTCTCCACAATTATAATGTACCTACATATGCAGTTTAATTACATGTGAAGTTATTCTAGGTTGGTTTGCTTGCTGTTGTTGGTGATGCAATTGTTATTCTAGGTTGGTTGGATTGTTGTCCTTCTCAAATGATTCAACGCCTTTTCTCATCGACAATCTTTGCCCACGATACAATTTCTTGGCTCGGCAATGTGTTTCATAGGAATCGTTGTTTTCTCCCGTTGCAACGCACAGGCATTAGTGCTAGTATAGTCTCAAGTAAATTTACCGATGGATTGAAGACGAAAGAGGGGATGCCTTTCGGGGGACCCCAAGCTTATGCTCTTTGGCATACTTGAATATGAATTGGGGTGCCTTGGGCATCCCCGAGCTTAGGCTCTTGCCACTCCTTATTCCATAGCCCATCAAATCTTCCAAAACTTGAAAACTTCACAACACAAAACTTAACGGAAAACTCGTGAGATCCGTTAGTATAAGAAAATAAATCACCAATTTAGGTACTGTTCTGAACTCATTCTTTATTTATATTGGTGTTATACCTACTGTATTCTAACTTCTCCATGGTTCATACCCCATGATACAACCCATAGATTCATCAAAATAGGCAAACAACTCAAACGAAACATAATCTATCAAAAACAGAACAGTCTTTTCAGTCTAAAAACTTTGTATACTTATGCAACTCAAAAAAATTCTGAAACATTAGAAAAACATGGGAAATTTATATATAAATCTTTTTATTAAAATTTCAAACTCATTCTGTGCTTTGAAAAATTTATAAAATTCCTGGACTGAGCGCAAAAGTTTCCGTCTTTCAGCAAGATCAAATCAACAACTACCATAGATCACCCCACATGTTTTACTTGGCTCAAACACTAATTGAAACACCAAAACACAATTACTAAATAAGTAATAATGTGGGAAACGCTAAAAAACATAAGAAAAAATAGAAGACAAAAATAAAATTGGGTTGCCTCCCAACAAACGCTATTGTTTAACGCTCCTAGCTAGGCAAAACACAATAAATCTAGGTATTGTCATCTTTGGTATGCAATCTAAAACTAAATCTCATAATATATTCATAAGGCAATATTGTTTTATTTCTAGGAAAGTGTTTCATTCCTTTCCTTAATGGAAATTGGAATCTAATGTTTTCTTCTTTCATGTCAATAATTGCACCAATCGTTCTAAGGAAAGGTCTACCAAGAATAATAGTACATGTTGGATTGCAATCTATATAAGCAATGAAATCGACGGGCACATAATTCCTAATTGCAATGATAAGAACATAATTAATCCTTCCCATTGGTTTCTTCATAGTGGAATCCACAAGATGCAAATTTAGAGAGCAATCATTAAGATTATGGTAACCTAGCACATCACAAAAAGTTTTCGAAATCATGGAAACACTAGCACCCAAATCACACAAAGCATGGCACTCATAATATTTGATTTGAATCTTAATAGTAGGTTTCCACTCATCATGGAGATTTCTAGGTATAGAAACTTCTAACTCAAGTTTTTCTTCAAAAGATTTCATCATAGCATCAACGATATGTTTAGTAAAAGCCTTATTGTGATTGTAAGCATGTGGAGAATTCATCATGGATTGCAACAAGGAAATACAATCAATCAAAGATCAACTATCATAATTAAAGTCCTTGAAATCCAAAAGAGCGGGTTCATTGCAATTTAAGGTTTGACCTCTTCCATCCCACTTTTATCAATCTTAGTATTAAGATCTATAGACTCTAAATCAGTGGGACGCCTTTTAACTAAAGTTGACTTATATCTAGTCCCATATTGATCAAGATTTATATTGTAAAAAAAGGATTCAATAGGAGTCACATACATCACTTTGAGATCTTCATCATTATTATCACAAGAACACACGTTTTCAAGCCATTCACGCTTAGCACGAATTCTAGCGGTTCTTTCCTTACTTTCATCAATAGAAATTCTCATAGTTTTTAGAGACTCATTAATATCATGCTTGGGTGGAGTAGATCTAACTTTCGAAGAATCAATCTCAAGCTAAATTCTATCAACACTCCTAGACAAATCATCAATCTTGAGCACTTTTTCTTCAATCGTAGCATTAAAAACTTTGTGAACCAATAATTCTTTAACAATATTCTCAAGATCAGAGGGCATATTATTATAATTTACATAGGAATTTTTGTAGTAATTAACATAATTATTATAGGAATTACTAGGAAACGGCCTAGGGTTAAAATTGCCTCTATACGTGTTATTACCAAAATTGTTCCTACATACAAAATTCAGACCCATAGGTTCATTATTATTTCCAATCATAGGAGACAAAGGCATATCATTGGCA
Source organism: Hordeum marinum (assembly GCA_022496015.1). Lineage (NCBI taxonomy): Eukaryota > Viridiplantae > Streptophyta > Magnoliopsida > Poales > Poaceae > Hordeum > Hordeum marinum. Next base: position 177,315,967 of record CM039677.1, read on the forward strand.
TCAATAGGAGCACTCTTACTAGCAAACAATTTCATCAATTCATCCATCTTTTCACTCAAAGTATTTAGTTTTCAATAGCATGCACCTTTTTACTAGTAGGAGATCTTTCGGTATGCCATTGAGAGTAGTTTGTCATAATGTTATCTAGGAGTTTAGTAGCTTCTCTGAATGTGATTTACATAAAAGTACCACCCGCGGTTGAACCTAAATGATTTCTAGATCCAAAATTCAACCCCGCATAAAAAAATTGTATAATCATCCATAGACTCAAACCATGTGCGGGACAATTCCTAATCATTAATTTCATCCTCTCCCAAGATTGTGCAACATGCTCATCATCAAGTTTCTTAAAATTCATTATATCGTTCCTAAGGGAGATGATCTTAGCGGGCGAAAAGTACTTGGAGATAAAAGCACCTTTACACTTATTCCATGAATCAATACTATTTTTAGGCAAAGATGAAAACCAAGTTTTAGCACGATCTTGTAGCAAGAACAGAACTTCAATTTAACAATATCATTATCCACATCTTTCTTCTTTTGCATGTCACGCAACTCAATGAAAGTATTTGGATGGGATGCGGCATCTCCACTAGGAAGGCCAGAAAATTGTTCTTTCATAACAAGATTAAGCAAAGCAGCATTGATTACATAAGATTCTGCACTAGTGGTTGGAGTAATCAGAGTACTAATAAAATCATTATTATTAGTATTGGAAAAGTCACACAACTTGGTATTTTTAGACATCGTGACAAAGCAAGCAATCAAGCACACAAGCAAACGAAAGGTAAATGAAAGAAGGGCGAATAAAAAAGGTAAATCTTTTTGGTATTTCCTGAAAATCGTTTTAGAAGTGGGAGAGAGGAAAATGAGAGGAAAATGGAAAATAATGTAAATGCAAGATATGAGTTTGTGATGTGTACTTGGTAGGTTTGTCTTGACTTGCTATGTATCCTCTCCGGCAACGGCGCTAGAAATCCTTCTTTCTACCTCCTGAGTTTGTGTTGGTTTTCCCTTGAAGAGGAAAGGGTGATGGAGCGAAGTAGATAAGTATTTCCCTCAGTTGATGAGAACCAAGGTATCAATTCCATAGGAGGAACAAGCAAGTCACCAATGGATGCACGTACACAAACAATCAAACTCTTGCACCCAATGCTATAAAGGGGTTGTCAATCCCTTCACGGTTATTTGCAAGGATTAGATCTGATAAAGATAGATGTAAATGAAAAAGGAAAGTAAAAGATAAGTAATGCATCAAGGTATTTTTTCTATCTTTGGTTTATAGATCTGAAAATATATTATGGAAAGTAGACCCGGGGGCCATAGGTTTCACTAGAGGCTTCTCTCTTGAAGCAAAATATCATGGTGGGTAAAAAAATTACTGTCAAGCAATTGATAGAAGAGCGAATAACCATGTAGATATCCAAGGCAATGATCATGCATATAGGCATCACGTCCGTGTCAAGTAGACTGAAATGATTCTGCATCTAGTACTATTACTCCACACATCGACTGACTCCTGCCTGCATCTAGAGTATTAAGTTCATGAAGAACAGAGTAACACATTAAGTAAGATGACATGATGTAGAGGGATAAACTCAAGAAATATGATAAAAAAACCATCTTGTTACCCTTTATGGCAATAATACAATACGTGCCTCGCTACTGCTACTTTGTCACTCGGTGAGGACACCGCAAGATTGAACACAAAACCAAGCACTTCTCCCGTTGCAAGAATTATCAATGTAGTTGGCCAAACCAAACCAATAACTCGAAGAGACTTGAAGGGATATGAAATCATGCATATAAGAATTCAGAGAAGATTCAAATAAGGTTCATGGATAATCTGAACATAAACCCGCAATTCATTGGATCTTGACAAACACACCACAAAAGAGTATTACATCGGATAGATCTCCATGAAGATCATGAAGAACATGCTATTGAAGATCAAAGAGAGAGAAGAATCCATCTAGCTACTAGCTATGGACCCGTAAGTCTGTGGTGGACTACTCACGCATCATAGGAGGGGCAATGCAGTTGATGTAGATGCTCTCCGTGATCGAAACCCCCTCCGGCAGATTACTGGAAATGGCTCCAAGACTGTATCTCTTGGGAACGGAGGCTTTTGTCAGCAAAAAAGTATTTGTGTGGCTCCTTCTGGCGTTGGGGGAATATTTGGATTTTTATAGGACGAAGAATAGGGTTAGGATACCTGCCAGGCGCGGCCAGGGGGGTGGTCGTGCCTACCAGGCTTGTGATCTCCTGGTTGATCCCCTGGCGTGCACTCCAAGTCTCGTGGATCTCTTTCTTTCTAGAAAAAATCATTCCGAAGATTTTATAACATTTGGACCCTGGTTAATATTCCATATCTGCAAAACTCAAAAACAAGGAAAAAATAGAAACTAACACTAGGCTCTAGATTAATAGGTTAATCCCAGAAATATTATAAAATAGCATATTAATGTATATAAAAAAAATCCAAAACAGATAATATAATAGCATGACATCATCAAAATTAATAGATACGTTGGAGATGTATCACGGCACAAGGACAACTACATCACTGCCTGTTGCATGAGGCACATGCTTGTGTCCTAGATGGAGGAGGAAGCAGCTCCGGACGCCGGGGGAGGATTTGTGGCCGTTGCTGCATAATTGGCGATGGTCAGGGTCTTGTCGGCCGTCGTCATCGAAGCTGACCCTTCCTTGGTCTATCAAGGTGTAGGTCATCGACTTGGCGACTTCCTGTCCTCCCGAGCCAAGGAACAACACGATATCGATGGACGATGGCAGCTGTGCATGCTTAGTCGGTGTTAGGGGCATTAAAACTTTTGTGCGCGCACAATTCATATGTATTATAATGATTTAAAATTAATAGAGAGCTAATGTGTTGTAAACTACTCCGCCAACTATGCACTGTACCAATTTGAGATGGTAAATGGTCGATTGAATTGCTCATGCCTGATTTGTGCTTGCACTGTGGACACTACGGTGGCGTTCATCGGTGGCAGCCGGCTGTGACAGGAGTCATCAAGCTCGAAGATTTGGTCGGGCCGAGCTCGAGAACGAGCAAGTATACAACAATGTGAATGAGGAAGAAGGGGGACATGATCAGGTTAGAGGGTCCACGTAGGAAACGATTCGTAAATATGAACCGTGTGCTGCCATTAAAGTTTTTGTTGGTACCTTAATTTAGTGCATGTACGAACTAAAATCTCAACTACAGTATACGGGTGTGACGGGTGAAGTGTGGATTGCCGTTCGATCGCGGTGCATCCTACGGTGCACATGCACAATCCGTGTGGCTGGGGTTCTGGCCAATCAAAACACACCGCAGAATGGGGTGAACGCACACGACATTCGCAAAGTAATTCTATACCCAAACAAATCACAAACTTTCAAGGGAAACCCATATTTCCTTGGTTGTTTCTCCATTATTATTTTTTTACTATCAACATACCCACTAGAATGCAACGTGTCCAAAATTCACATTCTTTTAGACTCGTTTACCATATTTAGTCTTTTTGTGTACTTTTCTGGCATTTACTGCTTATAATTCAAGTTCGAACATTTTATACATGAAAAGGTGTTAAAAGAATGTTATCTCCTGTGGTTGCCAGGCATTACCTCAATATGATTCAGTAAGAAATTCAGGAGGTATGGATAATGTCGTGATAGACACTCTTCATAAACCGGACCATCACCTATTGAGCTTTATGGTTCGGGGAGCGAAAATCGCCATGTTTTCAACGGGAACCCATATTTCCTTGGTCCTTTCAACTAGATTTGTTTTATATGATCAACATACCCACTAGAATGCACAATGTCTAAATTTCACAATTTCCGAGCTCGTTTATCGTATTTGGTCCCTTTTGTGTACTCTCTAGGTCTTTCGTGCTTATAATCGACGTTAGAATGTTATGTACATGAAAAGGCGTTCAAAAAGGACTTGAAAATTTGCAATTATGTCGCTGAACAAGTTTTCATGTATTTTATAGGAAACTAATACAATTTTAAAGGATATGTGTGGGAAGAGGCAACCAGAGATGTGTCGTTTATTTGTTTTGTAACTCTAGAAAAATGGAAAACATGCCTGAAGAGCATGTTATCTCGTGTGGTGCCTAGGTAGGACCTCAATATGATTCTGTAAAAATTTGAGGAGGTATGGATAATGTCGTGATAGACTCTTCATATACCAGACCATCACCTATGGAGTTTCATGGCTTGGAGAGAGAAAATCGCCATGTTTTGAAGAGAAACCCATATTTCCTTGGTCCTTTCAACTAGATTTAGTTTATACGATCAACATACCCACTAGAATGCACCATGTCCAAATTTCACAATTTTCAGGCTCGTTTATGGTATTTGGCCCCTTTTCTGTACTTTCTAGGTCCTTTGTGCTTATAATTTAGGTTAGAACGTTCTGTACTTGAAAATGCGTTCAAAAAGGACTCAAAAATTCGTAATTGTGTCATTGAATAAGTTTTTGTGTATTTTATAGGAAACTAATATAATTTTAAAGGATATGTGTGGGAAGAAGCAACCAGAGATGTGTCATTTATATGTTTTGTAACTCAAGAAAAATGGAAAACATGCCTGAAGAACATGTTACCTCATGCGGTGCCTAGGCATGACCTCATTATGATGTGGTAAACATTTGAGGAGGTATGGATAATGTCGTGATCCTCATTCTTCATATACAAGACCATCACATATGGAGTTTCATGAATCGGGGAGCAAAAATCGCCATGTTTTTAAGGGGAACCCATATTTCCTTGATCCTTTCAACTTGATTAATTTTCTATGATCATCACACCCACTAGAATGCAACGTGTGCAAAATTTGACATTTTTTCAGGCTCGTTTATCGTATTTAGTCCTTTTTGTGTACTTTCTAGGCTTTTGTGCTTATAATGCAGGTTCTAATGTTCTGTACGTGAAAGGTGTTCATAAAGGACTCAAAAATTTGTACTTGTATCTTTGAATAACTTATCAGGTAATTGATAGGGAACTAATTCAACTTTAAAGGATATGTGTGGGAAGAAGCAACCAGAGAAGTGTCATTTATTTATTTTGTAACTCTAGAAAAATGGGAAACATGCCTGAAGAACATGTTACCTCGTGTGGTGCCTAGGCATGACCTCATTATGATGCGGTAACATTTGAGGAGCTATAGATAATGTCGTGATACTCACTCTTTATATACCATACCATCACCTATGGAGTTCCATTAATCAGGGAGCAAAAATCGTCATGTTTTTAAGGGGAACCCATATTTAGTTGGACCTTGCAACTTGATTTATTTTCTACAATCATCACACCCACTAGAATGCACCCTGTCCAAAATTTGACATTTTTCAGGCTTGTTTACCTTATTTAGTCCTTTTTGTGTATTTTCTAGTCCTTTTGTGCTTATAATACAACTTTAATAGCAGACATTTTCTTACAACAAACCGTTTGCAAAGCATCCGATGGCACGATAGAGAGAGAAGACTTGAATTTTCTAACGCGGGATCACCAATTTTCACTTTTCTCACACACGGGTATTTCATGCGCTTTGTCTGCGTTGCGTGCCCCCCGTAAGGTTTGAGTTTCGCTGCCAAAATTTCAATAGGAGCGGGATTTTAGTAGTTATACTCCCACCCCATACCCACCCATCACATTTCCCCCTATGCCCACCGCCCCTCTCCCCCTCTAACTGCATCCCAAACCACCGCCGGCGCCACAACCAAATATACGTTCTGCATCAATCTTGCTCATCGATCTAGTGAGGTAACCTCGATCTCCATCAGCGCCCCAGACCGATAGCTCAGATGGAGCATGTGAACCACCCTCATGCCTCCACATCCCCACCACCTTTCACTGAGCATCCCCGCGTAAGACGAACCACATATCCCGTGAAGGTCGAGGAGATGGTCATGGTGGTCGATGATGCAGTGAACACTATGCGTGCTGAACCGAAGGAACACCTTGCCGCTGACGCCGCCAGATTTGTGCGGGCTCTGGCCTTGATGAAATCCCCAAGAAACTACCCCCCGGGACTTATCAAGTATGAATTGTCTAGTTCATTTTTATGAATACCAGTATAGCCATGTTTAACCGTGCCACTTTCAGTTTCAACGATACACGTTTAAATTGCCATCTTAGGTTCATTCTAGTTTTGCGCAGTGTGTTGTTCAAATATGAACTGTCCACTTCAATTTCACCAATAACATTTACAAACTTACAATGCCTATGCTAGGTTGCTATTATGCCTGCTGTAGTGAACATTTATATCCATTATTTACGCTCTACATTCGGTACCGTGCTACTCTTTGCAAAGAGATGTCACTGGAGATGATGTCCTTCAATTACCATTAGATATTTTTGGTGGATGTTAACCCTATTGTAGTTGACATGCCTTTCCATGTACTTACACAGTTTCATAATGCACGACGATGTGGTTTACCGTCGAGGTTAGTCACATCCCAATATCTTATAGTATTTTACATCATTTGTTAAGTTGCAGTTTAGCTTATAACATTTACTTGTTGCTTGTAGTTACATATGATAGCTATACCGATCCACGTTGCGACTAGCAGGAACACCTAGCCACTGATTTTCTGTGGGCTCTGGCCGAGTTGAAGTACCCAAGCAACTACCCCTCGGGATTTACCAAGTATGGACTGGCTCGTGATGTTTAACTATGTCAATTTTTGTTTCACTAGTACAAGTTTTAGTGACTATGTTAGGTAGTGTGAACTCTGAAGTAATCTAGTTTAATTTCACCAATACCCGTCCCTTTGATACTGTGCTACTCCCTGGAGTAAAAATATCATGAGAGATACTGTCGTTTAGTTAAAATTTGCTATTTTTGGTGGATGTTAACCCTGTTGTACTTGACACACCTTTGTATGTGCTTATGTAGGGCTACGATGTGCGATGTTGTTGTTTACCATCAAGGTTAGTCACATCCCATTTTCTTATAATATTTTACATCATTTGTGCAATTGCAACTTATGCTTTAACATTTTTTTTTCTTGTAGGTACATATGTTAGCGGTACTGGTTCACGCTTCGACCCCCTTTGCATATGGGGCAATGAGATAAACATGAACAAGCATCAAGTGACGAAACTAAGAAGAAATGTTAGGCAGAAGAGACATCTGATTGGAATTAAATTATAATTTATGAAAGATATCAGTGAACTTTAGGATGGTATGTAATTTGTTGCCTTATTTTCCAGCCTAGATCAAGTTACGCTATTAGACATGAATACCTGAAAGTTGTCTCTTTTCAGTGGTTTCAAAAGGAATTTACTCAAGATTACCTAGCAATCTACCTGACCTATGTGGAGGCAACAAAGGTTGTAGTATATAATTCATGATGCCATGATAACGGTCTAGAAGTCTTCCTGAAGGCGGCGAAGGATGGACGGGCGATCATCACAAGGGGTTGGACAAAAGTTGTGCACACCTTTGGCATGGAGGAGGGCACATTATGGGTATTCCGCTTCTTCAACACCATCGACAGCCAAAAGCATTTACAATTCGGTCTTCACCTTTACCACCTTTAGTAGTATATATTGTGGTACATCATGTTGGAAATATGCCCTAGAGGCAATAATAAAGTGATTATTATATTTCCTTGTTCATGATAACTATCAGTTGTTCATGCTATAATTGTATTAACCGGAAACCGTAGTACATGTGTGAATACATAGACCACAACACGTCCCTAGTGAGCCTATAGTTGGCTAGCTCGTTGATCAATAGATGGTCACAGTTTCATGACCATGGACATTGGATGTCGTTGATAACGGGATCACATCATTAGGAGAATGATGTGATGGGCAAGACCCAATCCTAAGCGTAGCACAAGATCGTGTAGTTCGTTTGCTAAAGCTTTTCTAATGTCAAGTATCGTGTCCTTAGACCATGAGATTGTGCAACTCACGGATACCGTAGGAATGCTTTGGATGTGCCAAATGTCACAATGTAACTAGGTGGCTATAAAGGTACACTGCGGGTATCCCCAAAAGTACCTGTTGGGTTGGCACAAATCAAGACTAGGATTAGTCACTCCATGTGATGGAGAGGTATCTCTGGGCCCACTCGGTAAGACATCATCATAATGAGCTCAATGTGACTAAGGAGTTAGCCACGGGATGATGTGTTACGGAATGAGTAAAGAGACTTTCCGGGAACAAGATTGAACAAGGTATAGGGATACCGACGATCGAATCTCGGGCAAGTGTCATACCGGTAGACAAAAGGAATTGTATACGGGATTAATTGAATCCCCGACATCGTGGTTCATCCGATGAGATCATCGTGGAACATGTTAGAGCCAATATGGGTATCCAGATCCAGCTATTGGCTATTGGCCGGAGAGGTGTCTCGGTCATGACTGCATGGTTCCCAAACCCGTAGGGTCTACACACTTTAGGTTCGGTAACGCTAGAGTTATAATGGGAATTGTATATGGTTACCGAAAGTTGTTCGGAGTCCCGGGTGAGATCCCGGACGTCACGAGGAGTTCCGGAATGGTCCGGAGGTGAAGGTTTATATATGGGAAGTCTAGTTTCAGTCACCGGAAAGGTTCGAAGGGTCCATCGGAAGGGTCCACCTGCCCCGGAGGACCTAATGGGTTGTAGTTGGGTGGGAACCAGCCCCTTAGTGGTCTCGTGCGCCCCCAAGGGCCCAAGGCGACTAGGGGCCGATGCCCCCCTCTCTAGGGTTGGAAATCGTAGGGGGGCCGCCGCCCCCCTTTCTAGGGTTGGAAACCCTAGGGAGCCGATGCCCCCCGGGGGCCCCCGCCCCCCTCTAGATGGATCTAGGGGGGGCGGCCCCCTCTCCCCTTTCCCCTATAAATAGTGGGGGGTGGGAGGTCAGCCACACCCTTCCGTTGGCACAGCCCTTCCCCCTCCTACACCTCCTCCTCCTCCGTAGTGCTTAGCGAAGCTTTGCCGGAGAACCGCAAGCTCCACCGCCACCATGCCGTCGTGCTGCCGGAGCTCTCCCTCAACTTCTAATTCCCCCTTGCTTGATCAGGAAGGAGTAGACGTCCCCGGGCTGTACGTGTGTTGAACACGAAGGTGCCGTCCGTTCGACGCTTGGATCGGATCTTTCCGCGATTTGAATCGCTGCGAGTATGAGTCCATCAACCGCGTTCTTGTAACCCTTCCGCTTTGCGATCTTCCAAGGTATGAAGATGCACTCCTCTTGGGCGTTGTTGGTTTCTCCATAGATTTATCTTGGTGACACGTAGGATTTTTTTGATTTACTACTACGTTCCCCAACAGTGGCATCATGAGATAGGTCTATGTGTAGAATCTATGCACGAGTAGAACACAAGTTGTTGTGGGCGTCGATTTTTTTAATTTGCTTGCCGTTACTAGTCTTATCTTGATTCAGCGGCATTGTGGGATGAAGCGGCCCGGACCGACTTTACACGTACACTTACGTGAGACTGGTTCCACCGCCTGACATGCACTTGTTGCATAAGGTGGCTAGCGGGTGTCTGTCTCTCCCACTCTAGTCGGATCAGATTCGATGAAGAGGGTCCTTATGAAGGGTAAATAGCAATTGGCATATCACGTTGTGGTTTTTTGCGTAGGTATGAAATGTTCTTGCTAGAAACCTATAGCAGCCACGTAAAAACTTGCAACAACAAATTAGAGGACGTCTAACTTGTTTTTGCAGCATATGCCATGTGATATGATATGGCCAAAAGGATGTGATATGATATATGTGATGTATGAGATTGATCATGTTCTTGTAATAGGATTCACGACTTGCATGTCGATGAGTATAACAATCGGCAGGAGCCATAGGAGTTGTCTTAATTTATTGTATGACCTGCGGGTCAATCAACAACACCATGTAAATACTTTACTTTATTGCTAACCGCTAGCCATAGTAGTAGAAGTAATAGTTGGTGAGACAACTTCAGGAAGACACAATGATGTAGATCATGATGACGGATATCATGGTGTGATGCCAGTGACAATGATGATCATGGTGCCCCGAAGATAGAGATCAAAGGAGCAAGATGATATTGGACATATCATGTCACTATATGATTGCATGTGATGTTTATCATGTTTTACATGTTATTTGCTTAGAACGACGGTAGATTAAATAAGATGATCTCTCACTAAAATTTCAAGAAATGTGTTCCCCCTAACTGTGCACCGTTGCTAAGGATCATTGTTTTGAGGCACCACGTGATGATGGGGTGTGATAGGTTCTAACATTCGCATACAATGGGTGTAAGCCAGATTTCACACGCAATACACTTAGGTTGACTTGACGAGCCTAGCATGTGCAGACATGGCCTCGGAACACGGGAGACCGAAAGGTAGAACATGAGTCTTATAGAAGATACGATCAACATGGAGATGTTCACCATTGATGACTAGTCCGTCTCACGTCATGATCAGACACGGGCTAGTTGACATGGATCATGTGTCACTTGGATGACTAGAGAGATGTTTATCTAAGTGGGAGTTCATTAAATAATTTGATTATGTGAACTTAATTATCATGAACTTAGTATAAAATTGTCTTTACAATCTATATTGTAGTTCCAATGACCCACGCTAATGTTGCCCTCAACTTCAACGCGTTCCTAGAGAAAACCAAGATGAAAGACGATGGAAGAAACTATACGGACTGGGTCCGTAGCTTGAGGATCATCCTCATAGCTTCCAAGAAATTGTATGTCCTTGATGCACCGCAAGGTGACGCACCCATTTTCCCAGTAACTCAAGGCGTTAGGAACGCCTGACAGTCGGGTTGTGATGATTACTCCCTGGTTCAGTGCGGCATGCTTTACAGCTTGGAACCAGGGCTCCAAAAGCGTTTTGAGCAACACGGAGCATATGAGATGTTGAAAGAGCGGAGAATGGTTTTCCAAGCTCATTCCCGGGTCGAGAGATATGATGTCTCTAACAAGTTCTTCAGTTGTAAGATGGAGGAAAATAGTTCTGTCACTGAGCACATACTCAAAATGTCTGGGTTGCACAACCGCTTGTCTCAACTGGGAGTTAATCTTCCGGATGACTCGGTTATTGACAGAATCCTCCAATCGCTTCCACCTAGCTACAAGAGCTTTGTGATGAACTACAACATGCATGGTATGGAGAAGTCCATTCCTGAGTTGTAATCGATGCTGAAATCGGCGGAGGTCGAGATCAAAAAGGAGCATCAAGTGTTGATGGTCAATAAGACCACTAGTTTCAAGAAAGGCAAGGGTAAGAAGAACTTCAAGAAGGACGGCAAAGCAGTTGCCGTGCCCGGTAACCAAGTTGCCAGGAAGAAGAACAAGAATGGACCCAAGCCTGAGACTAAGTGCTTTTATTGCAAGGGTACCGATCACTAGAAGAGGAACCGCCCCAAGTACTTACCGGATAAGAAGGCTGACAACATTAAAGGTATACGTGATATACTTGTTATTGATGCGTACCTTAGCAGCGCTCGTAGTAGCTCATGGGTATTTGATACCGGTGCAGTTGCTCACATTTGTAACTCCAAGCAGGAGCTGGGGAATAAGCAGAGACTGACGAAGGACGAGGTGACGATGCGCGTCAGGAATGGTTCCAAGGTCAATGTGATCGCCGTCGACACGCTACCTCTACATCTACCTTTGGGATTAGTTTTAAACCTTAATAATTGTTATTTGGTACCAGCTTTGAGCATGAACATTGTGTCTCGATCTCGTCTGATGCGAGATGGATACTCATTTAAATCTGAGAATAATGGTTGTTCTATTTATATGAGAGAAATGTTTTATGGTCATGCCCCGCTGGTCAATGGTTTAGTTTTGAAGAATCTCGAACGTGATGTTACACATGTTCATAGTGTGAGTACCAAAAGATGTAAGGTTGATAACGATAGTCCCACTTACATGTGGCACTACCGCCTTGTTCATATTGATGTCAAACGCATGAATAAACTCCATGCTGATGGACTTTTGGAGTCTCTTGATTTTGAATCATTTGACACGTGCGAACCATGCCTCATGGGAAAGATGACCAATACTCCATTCTCCGGAACAATGGAGCGAGCAACTGACTTGTTGGAGATAATACATACCGATGTATGCGGTCCAATGAGCGTTGAGGTTCGCGGTGGCTACCGTTATGTTCTCACCCTCATTGATGACTTAAGAAGATATGGGTATGTCTACTTAATGAAACACAAGTCTGAAACCTTTGAAAAGTTCAAGGAATTTTAGAGTGAGGTAGAGAATCAACGTGACATGAAAATAAAGTGCCTATGATCTGATCATGGCGGAGAATATTTGAGTCACGAGTTTGGCACACACCTAAGGAAATGTGGAATCATTTCACAACTCATGCCGCCAAGCACACCTCAGCGAAATGGTGTGCATGAATGTCGTAATCGCACTCTATTGGATATGGTGCGATCTATGATGTCTCTTACCGACTTACCACTATCATTTTGGGGATATGCATTAGAGGCTGTCGCATTCACTTTAAATAGGGCACCGTCTAAGTCTGTTGAGACGACACCGTATGAATTATTGTTTGTAAAGAAACCTAAGCCGTCGTTTCTGAAAGTTTGGGGATGCGATGCTTATGTGAAGAAACTTCAACCTGGGAAGCTCGAACCCAAAGCAGAAAAGTGTGTCTTCATAGGATACCCCAAAGAAACTATTGGGTATACCTTCTGGCTCAGATCCGAAGGCAAAATCTTTGTTGCCAAGAATGGATCCTTTCTAGAGAAAGAGTTTCTCTCGAAAGAAGTAAGTGGGAGGAAAATAGAACTTGATGAGGTAATTGTACCTCCACTCGAACTGGAGAGTAGCACAGCACAAGAAGTTGTTTCTGAGGAGCCTAGACCGACTCGAGAGGAAGTTAATGATGATGATCATGAAACTTCAGATCAAGTTGCTATTGAACCTCGAAGGTGCACAAGGACACATTCCGCACCAGAGTGGTACGGCAACCCTGTCCTGGAGATCATGTTGTTGGACAACGGTGAACATTCGAGCTATGAAGAAGCGATGGCGGGCCCGGATTCCAACAAATGGCTTGAAGCCATGAAATCCGAGATAGGATCCATGTATGAGAACAAATTATGGACTTTGGTGGACTTGCCCGATGATAAGGAAGCCATAGAAAACAAATGGATCTTTAAGAAAAGACTGAAGCGGATGGTAATGTGACCATCTATAAGGCTCGGCTTGTCGCTAAGGGTTATCGACAAGTTCAAGGAGTTCACTACGATGAGACTTTCTCACCCGTAGCGATGTTGAAGTCTGTCCGAATCATGTTAGCAATTGCCGCATTTTATGATTATGAGATCTGACAAATGGACGTCAAAACGACATTACTTAATGGTTTCCTTAAGGAAGAACTGTATATGATGCAGCCGGAAGGTTTTGTCGATCCTAAGAATGCTAATAAGGTATGCAAGCTCCAGCGCTCCATCTATGGGCTGGTGCAAGCATCTCGGAGTTGGAATATTCGCTTTAATGAAGTGATGAAAGGGTTTGGATTTATATAAGTTTATGGAGAACCCTGTATTTAAAAGAAAGTGAGTGGGAGCTTTGTAGCATTTCTCATATTATATGTGGATGACATATTGTTGATGGGAAATGATATAGAATTTTTGGAAAGCATAAAGGCCTACTTGAATAAGTGTTTTTCAATGAAGGACCTTGGAGAAGCTGCTTACATATTAGGCATCAAGATCTTTAGAGATAGATCAAGACGCCTCATAGGTCTTTCAAAAAGCACATACCTTGACAAGATATTGAAGAAGTTCAATATGGATTAGTCCAAGAAGGGGTTCTTGCCTGTGTTACAGGGTGTGAGATTGAGTACGACTCAATGCCCGACAATGGCAGAGGATAGAGACAAGATGAGTGTCATCCTCTATGCTTCAACCATAGGCTCTATTATGTATGCCATGTTGTGTACCAGACCTGATGTGAACCTTGCCTTAAGTTTGGTAGGGAGGTACCAAAGTGATCCTGGAGCGAAACACTGGACAACGGTCTAGAATATCCTGAAGTATCTGAAAAGGACCAAGGACATGTTTCTCGTTTATGGATGTGCTGAAGAGCTCGTCTTAAAGGGTTACGTCGATGCTAGCTTCGACACAGATCCGGATGACTCCAAGTCACAAACCGGATACATGCATATTTTGAACGGAGGGGCAGTCAGCTGGTGCAGCAGCAAGCAAAGTGTCGTGGCGGCATCTACATGTGAAGCGGAGTACATAGCTGCTTCAGAAGCAGCACATGAAGGAGTCTGGATGAAGGAGTTCATTACCGACCTAGGAGTGATTGCCAATGCCTCAGGCCCGATGACTCTACTCTGTGAGAACACTGGAGCTATTGCCGTTGCCAAGGAGCCCAGATTTCACAAGAAGACAAGACACATCAAGCGCCACTTCAACTCCATTCGTGGATATGTCTAGGATGGAGATGTAGACATATTTAAAGTACATACGGATTTGAATGTCGTAGATCCGTTGACTAAACCGCTCTCACAAGCAAAACATGATCAACACCAGAACTCTATGGGTGTTCGATACATCACAATGTAACTAGATTATTGACTCTAGTGCAAGTGGGAGACTATTGGAAATATGCCCTAGAGGCAATAATAAAGTGATTATTATATTTCCCTGTTCATGATAATTGTCTGTTGTTCATGCTATAATTGTATTAACCGGAAACCGTAATACATGTGTGAATACATAGACCACAACATGTCCCTAGTGAGCCTCTAGTTGGCTAGCTCGTTGATCAATAGATGGTCACGGTTTAATGACCATGGACATCGGATGTCGTTGATAACGAGATCACATCATTAGGAGAATGATGTGATGGACAAGACCCAATCCTAAGCATAGGACAAGATCGTGTAGTTCGTTTGCTAAAGCTTTTCTAATCTCAAGTATCGTTTCCTTAGACCATGAGATTGTACAACTCCCGGATACTGTAAGAATGCTTTGGGTGTGCCAAATGTCACAACATAACTGGGTGGCTATAAAGGTACACTGCGGGTATCCCCGAAAGTATCTGTTGGGTTGGCACGAATCGAGACTAGGATTTGTCACTCCATGTGACGGAGAGGTATCTCTAGGCCCACTCGTTAAGACATCATCATAATGAGCTCAATGTGGCTAAGGAGTTAGCCACGGGATGATGTGTTACAGAACGAGTAAAGAGACTTGCCGGTAACGAGATTGAACAAGGTATAGGGATACCGACGATCGAATCTCGCGCAAGTGTCATACCGGTAGACAAAGGGAATTGTATACGAGATTAATTGAATCCCCAACATCGTGGTTCATCCGATGAGATCATCGTGGAACATGTGGGAGCCAATATGGGTATCCAGATCCCGCTATTGGTTATTGGCCGAAGAGGTGTCTCGGTCATGACTGCATGGTTCCCGAACCCATAGGGTCTACACACTTAAGGTTCAGTGACGCTAGAGTTGTAATGGGAATTGTATATGGTTACCGAAAGTTGTTCGGAGTCCCAGATGAGATCCCGGATGTCACGAGGAGTTCCGGAGGTGAAGATTTATATATGGGAAGTCCAGTTTCAGTCACCGGAAAGGTTTCGGGGTTTATCGGTATTGTATTGGGATCACCGAAGGGGTTATGGGGGTCCACCGGGAGGGTCCATCTATCTCGGAGGTCCTAATGGGATGTAGTTGGGTGGGAACCAGCCCCTTAGTGGGCTGGTGCGCCCCCCAAGGGCCCAAGGTGACTAGGGGCCGATGCCCCCCCTCTCTAGAGTTGGAAACCCTAGGGGCCACCGCCCCCCTTTCTAGGGTTGGAAACCCTAGGGGGGCGATGCCCCCCGGGGGCCGCCGCCCCCCCTCTAGATGGATCTAGGGGACCCGGCCCCCTCTCCCCTTCCCCCTATAAATAGGGGGGTGGGAGGGCAGCTACACCCTTTCGTTGGCGCAGCCCTTCCCCCTCCTACACCTCCTCCTCCTCTGTAGCGCTTAGCGAAGCTCTGCCGCAGAACCACAAGCTCCACCGCCACCACGCCGTCGTGCTGCTGGAGCTCTCCCTCAAGCTATCCTTCCCCTTGATGGATCAAGAAGGAGGAGACGTCCCTGGGATATACGTGTGTTGAACACCGAGGTGCCGTCCGTTCGGCACTTGGATCGGATCTTTCCGCGATTTGAATCGCCGCGAGTACGAGTCCATCAACCGCGTTCTTGTAACGCTTCCGCTTTGCTATCTTCAAAGGTATGAAGATGCACTCCCTCTTGATCGTTGCTGGTTTCTCCATAGATTAATCTCGTGACACGTAGGAAATTTTTTGATTTACTACTACGTTCCCCAACACATCATATTTAATCTTCTACCGAATTATGTAACAATGGAACATGTACTAAGCTTTTGATTTATGCATTTTTTTGAACCATTGTAATTAGGGTATGTATTGATGGACGTGAAATCCAAATTTCATAACTTAAAATTTGAAATCTCCAATTCTAATAATAAATTAACGAATATAAGCTATTTGGTAATAAATTACAGCGCACACAACTAGAACAATTAAACTATGTGCGATGTGGGATACGCGCACTGTCACACATGCGTTTGCATGTCGTAACTGTGTGCGCTTGCCATTAATAGCACAAACAGTTACAAACCTGCGTGTGTTTGTAACTTAGGACGATCAAGAGATGGTTGACATATGTTTCGGGTGCGCAATCCAAATTCGCACACGAATACATCTATGTCAACGTCTCGGACGGGTGCTTGACCACAAACGTAACATCAAAGTCTAGCGTGTGATAGGCTATGACTTCGCATACGTTTACGGTAGGCGAATCGTCACCAAGCGTGTCACATCCCTAGCTAGATGTCTTAGGAATAGTTTGTGTTGCATCATGTTTCATTCTTGCATCAACATGAAATGGGGATTAAAAGAAACCCCAAGCTCATATTTGAATCAAACCAATTCAAAGTTGGTGAAATTTCAACAAATCCAAAATGCCCTTTAAAAATGTTCCCTATGTCTGATAAAATTGGACATGGTTATAACAGGGATCATTTTAATTATTTGAACAATCAAAGCAATTGAAAAATAAATGGTAAATCTCCTGAAAATGATAAACAAAGCATTATCATCATTTTAGTTTACAAAATATTCTGAAACTTTTTAGACAAGTTTGAAATATTCAAACTCCATTATAGAAAATATATGGGATATTTTATAAAGTCATTTGTACCTACAAAAGAAATAAACAAATATCAAAAAATGAAAACAGAGAGGAATATAAAAGAAAAAGAAGAAGAAGCCTAGGCTAGGCCGACCCACCTGGCCCAGGGAGGTCATCGTCCTCCTGGCGGCCAGGAGGACGGGCATGTGGCCAGAGCATGCGTGCCGGCATGCCTCCATGCCGGCAGCAGCCTGCCTGCTTCCCCTCGCCAGCCCGACGGGGATAACCTCAGAGAGCCGTCCCCATCGCTCTCTCCCTCTCTCTCTCGCCCGCCGCTCGCTCTCTTCCCTCTTTGCTCCGCCATGGCCGAGCCCTGCTTGAGCTCGCCGCTGTCACGCTAGCCGCCCCCCTTGCCCCTGAGCCCCCTATTCAAACCGCCTCGTCGCCCTCTTCCGTCTAGCCGAGCCACGCATCACCGGGAGCTCTCCAATGCCGCATTGCCGTCATCTTCAAACTCCGGCCGTCGACAAGGAAGTGAAGCTCGCCGCTGCTCCAGGCCCTCCCCGAGCCCGCTCTCGACGTCTCTACAACCGCCGTGAGCCCCTGAACCATTTCCCTCTCTTTCCCACTTCGAATGAGCTCTCTAGCACCGAGTTCCTTCGAGCCCGAAAGCTTCTTGCCGCCGGCGAGGTCGTGGCCGCCGTTGCAGCGGCCCAAGCTTGCGTCTGAGCATGCGGTCGTGCTCAGGATGGTCCCAGGCAGCCCTAGGAGGCCTTAGGTGCCTCGTTTGAGCTCCGGCTCGACGAGTGCGTGCTCGCCCGAGCTCTGGCAGCCTCCAAGCTCGTCGTCGGCGTCGATCCCGACCATCTCAGCCCCTGGGAGGTGTCGGAATGGACGCGCGCGTGTGTGTAGGTTCGTTTGGTGCCCTCCGCCGCCCTTTTGGTCGCCGGAGGAGGGATCCCGATCCCCTCCGCCGTCTCTAGAGCCACCGACGGCTCAACGCCGGTGGGTCTTGCCGGAGTTGACCACGGGGTTTGACCCCTGGGTCACTGGCAGGTGGGGTCCAGGCCCTGTTAGTCAAATCTTAATTAAGAAATTAATTAATTAATTGAATTAATCTAATCAGTCACTGACCAGTGGGCCCAGTGCTGTTAACTAATTAGGATTAGTTTTAGTTCTTTAATTAGGTGATTGAGTCACTGACATGTGGTCCCCACATGTCAGGTTTTACTCTAGCCGGGTCAGCTCACCAGCTCACGTCATAGTGATGCAATGCTGATGTAGTAATGATTTATTTGAATTAAAATGATTCCATAAATTATTCAAAACTTCAAAAATTCATATAAATTAATGTGTAAACCAGATGGAAATAATTTATATATAAAAATTTATCAGAAAAATCCAATGAATCCAATGGTGCTATTATCATGCATGTTAGAGCAATCTAAATAGGTGGACGTTGACATTTACTAATAGGTTAGTATTCGGAATTTGAAATGAAGAACGATTTGAACCTATATTCAAATTCATTACAAAAAAATATGAACACTAGTTGCATTAGCTCATCCATACATGTTATCATACCATGTTCATGCATCATATTGTTGCAGTTGCATGTATTGATTGCTATTTACCTGCATTGCAGTAGGCCCTACTTCTGAGGATAACCCCGAGTTTTCCAATGAAGGAGAGAACCTTCCCGCTATCCATCAAGGCAAGAAACCCCTTTGATCATTCTGATATTATCCCACTCTCTCGCTCCTGCTCTTGTTTATTGCATTAGGACAATCGATCACATGTCAGTCATACACGGTAGATGATCCTATTCTGCTGCATGACCTATTTTGTCACAGTAAATAGCTAAACATTGCAACCTAGCATACCTGGTAGATGCCTGTGCCGTGATGTGCTTAGCTTGCTTTGACTGCTATGCTTAGGGTTGTGTCAGGTCTGATTCATCTAGGTGATGAATTGTAGTGAAACAGTGTCCTTATGATGTGATACGCTTATAATGAACTCGATTTGGTAAAGGTAGCGATGAGGGGCTATGTAGGAGTACATAGCGGGTTGTCTCATTGGGACCGTTCTTAGGAACTGAGTTCCGTGTTTGTGATCCAAGACTAGATACTACCACACATTGGGATACTTAATTGACCCTCTCGACTTATCAGTCGCTTAGTCCTTAGTCCAGGAGTTGCAAGTAGTTTCTGTTGTTTATAGCATGCTGGAGGCCGTGCGTAGCGCTGACCCTAGGGGTGGGTTACGACGCGGTAGGCAGTGGCACGGTGTACCAAGGGTCACTCGAATGGTGGGCTTGGGAACCCCGCACACATCGTTTGGGGCCGTAGCGGAAACTTCGGCCGGACTTCCATGCGGTTTTAGTCTCAAATAGGCGATAGCCTGGACTAGAGGTCTTATATGATTGACGGTCGTGGCCGACTCCCTCACTGGGCTTCCGCTTGAAGGTTGCCGAGGTGCATGGTTTTATGAGCACTGAGCGATAAGTGGGGAGAGCGTGTGTGAAGAAGTACAGCCCTGCAGGGTATGAAACTATTCGAATAGCCGCGTCCTCGGATATGGACTACTTGGAGAACTTATGTTGTTCATAGATAATCAAATGGATACTCATAAAAATATCAAGACAAGTGTGAGTACTGTGGATGGCACTCTCCTGGAAGAGGGAAGTGAATCCATTGTGGTGTATTGTCGTGGAGTTAGTGGACTCGTGTGCGATATCTAAAATTGTAACAAAGAGTTAAAACCGGAGTAGTGTAGGATAGCCAGGAGTCAAAGTTGGCATTGCTGCATAAACTCCACCTTCCCCTTTGTTGATACATGAGCATTGTTAGCCTAGGTCTTCTTTAAAGACTTGCTGAGTACATTTGTACTCATGTTTGCTTAATAAATGTTGCAGATGAGACCCAGGACCCTTCGGGTGGGTTCTTTCTAGATGTTGACGATGTCGAATAGCTGGTGTCCCGGCTACGACCTTATGCCTGTGGCGGGTTGTAGATAGTCAGGGCATGTGCCCTTTTACCCCTTTTCATCTGTCTGTACCCAGACAGCTTTATGCTTCCGCTTGGTTTGTATGAACTTGTTTGTATGACTTGAGTGTCGGGTCATGTGACCCCTATCTATAAGAACATATTATGCAAGGCTCGTCTGAGACTCTTGAATAAAAGTCATGTTGTAGTATGGTTATGTTGTGATGCCATGGTTGTATCTATGCATATCGGGCATGTCATGCGTACGTTTGACGTGCAACGGTATGTATGGGATCCGACACCTTGTCGTGTGCCTTTAGTAGTACTCTTTACGGGAAACTGCCTCTTTGTGCTTCCACCGAGTCATGGTAGCTTGCTACTACTCCAGACACATTGATTGACCGGCATGTATCCTTCTTTGCTACTCTGTCTGTCCCTTCAGGGAAATGGCTCGCAGTGTAATGGAGTTCCTGTAGCCTGCTACGACTCGTCTATGTGCAGTGATGGCATTTATGTCTCACGGCGTAATGGAGTCCTTGTAGCTTGCTATGACTCGTCTACACACGCTTGAGGCCGACACCTGCATTGCTGGGTTACGTATGCCTGTTTCCGTACGGATGTGCCACTTGGGTTCTATGACTAGTCATGTCGGCCCGGGTTCTCTGTCATTTGATTGCCAGCGACATGTTCACATACGTGAGCCAAAAGACGCAAATGGTCCCGGCTAAGGTAAGGCTGCAGCCGTGGAGCTTACCATGCGTGAGGCCACAAAGTGATATGATATGTTACAGTCTGGATTCATATGACTTAGGATCGGGGTCTCGACAGCGTTGGTATCAGAGCCTGACTGACTGTAGGACTACCAAGCCAAACCGGTCGAAGTTGAGTCTAGAAACAATGTAGGAAAGTAGGGGAATTGATCGTGGAAGGGAACGCAAGGCTCTTTTACTTCTCTTCCCAAGTTATTCTATTCCGAGTCATTCTCATCTTTTCTACGGGGATAAGAACTAGGCTTCTCATCTATTGCTTAGGATGACGAGTTAGTAACCATGGACCAATAGCTAGCTTGTTTGCAAGTGAATGTAGTTCTCAAGTATTGTTGGTGTGACAAACAGATGGAGAAGAGATTTGAGTCTAGAAAGTCGAGTGGTTATGCCTTTCCAATCTTTTGCAGTTGTCTCAAAATCCTTGTTGAGCAATTACAGCCGTTATGCTGTCCAATTTCTGCTAGAGTCTCTAATGTCTTTGCATCATTCTCCGTTTCAGATGCCCCCTCGTCCTTCCCGTCAGGTGGTCCGTATGACCAGGTGCATTGATGTACCGGGTCACACGGCCATGTTGATTAGAGTTATGATGGAGGCTGGATACCGTTGGTACCTAGAGTACACAATGGAGGAACAGTATCAAGATTTCAACCAGAGTCAGTATCTGTGTACCGTCAAGATTTATCCTTCATATCCTGGAGCTGCAGAGCTGCTTCACTGGACTTATGGATTAGGTGTCACCATAGATATGGCAGTTCAGGAGGCCACCTACACCATGTTGACTATCATGAGGTTTCACCATGGTCTGCTTCAGAACACAGAGTTCTTCTATGTTCCTGCTTCCATGGGAGGAGAGGATGGTTACCTTAGCGCAGCCTACTATGATCATTCCCATGAGGATTCTAGGCTGCAGGTGACCGCTCAGATGTTGGAGAATAGGGATCATGATGCACGTGCCCTTCACATGGAGCTTTATGCTACCCGTGCACGTCTTTGGACAGCCCTGACGCAGTTGGCACCTGTCGTGCAGACAGGCTATGGAGATTTGGAGATGCTGACCCCATCGCGGACTCATCTGCCAGCACACGTAGACTGGCCCGATGTTGGAGGCATCACCCCTCTTCGAGGACCGCTGTTTCCACCAACGAGGGGACTGAGGCCACATCCGTGTCCTTATGGTTTCCAGGGATCATACGCTAGAGTGTTTCTGGATCCTCACGTTCAGCTCCCGGGTCGCGGTGGTAACCTGTATGAGGCATTCTACAATGATGCTTGAGTACGTGGATGTTAGTACTAGTAAGTTAGCAATCGTATCGCCACAGTCCTGCGTGTCTTGTGTGATATGATTGAGGTTGAGAGTTGAGTTCCGGAGGTGTAGATAGATAATGTATAGGAAGCTTGTAATGCCTCCGATGAGTTGTGTCATCTCCCTGTAGTTGCTTTCAGTTTGGGCTTGTACTGAACCATGTCATGGTGTGTATGAATCATGGTGTTCATATGGCGGTTTTGTTCCATGTTGTTTGGGTGTTTACCCTGCATGCCATGTTGTCCAGTACATTCCTTATCTCATGTCTTAGAGTTGATGTTCTCTATGTCTAAGTTGTGGGTTTGTCTTCCCAGGATGGTGGCAACTAGGAATAACCCCGTGCCTACCCCCGAGCAGGGCGAGGGAAGCCAACCAAGGCAAGAGGATCTGCCGCATGCGCCTTCTTTGGCAGAAGTAATGCTTGAAGCCAAAAGGAATAAGATAGAGACCAACAGGCTATTGGAGCGAATCGAGCAGAACACAGTGCGTGCTCCCCACAATGATCTCAATGATGGCGTGTCACTCGGTGATTTCGTCAGGCTGTGCCCACCTAAGTATCATCATTCGGTCGACCCACTCGACGCGGATGATTGGCTGACTAGCATGTTCCGCAAGATCCGGGCTGCCAATGTGTCCGAGGCCAACAAGGTGACTTTTGCTACCTACTTCTTGGAAGGACCCGCCAATCTGTGGTGGGAAAATTTTGAAGCCATGCGTCCCGCAGGCCCCGCACCAACTTGGGCAGAATTTAGCATGACATTTCGTACCCATCACATCCCGGAAGGGCTGATGGATCACAAGAGAGAGGAATACTGTGCTTTCACCCAGGGCAGACTGTCCGTGGATGCATATAGCCGTGAGTTCGGAAATCTTGCTCGCTATGCTCCGGAGGAAGTTTCTACTGAAGCTAATAAACAGTCCAGGTTCTGCAAGGGACTCAATCGTGAGCTCCGTCGAGATTTGCGCCTGCATGAGTGCACCACCTTCCAGGCTCTCGTCAATAAGGCTATCAATGCCAAGACTGGATAGACGGATTATGAGGCTACAAGGAAGCACAACCATGAATTCAACCCCGCATCTAGCTCGGGATCTAACAAACATCGGGTATGGGTGCCCAACGCAGCTCTGCCGCCAAGATACACCGCGAGGCCATTCTTCCAGGCGCCCCGTCCAACTCAAGCTAACCCTCCAGCCAGGCCATTTGGAGGTTCGCCTGCCAATGTTGCTCCTCGTGCGTCCATGGTCTGCTATAAGTGTGGAGAACCAGGACACTACTCTCGTGATTGTCCTCAGGCTAATGCTAAGCCGGCTGGAAGTGGAAAGCCAGGAGAAGCCTTCTATGTGAAGCCAACTCCTGCTCGAGGACGAGTGAATTATGTTTCTGCTGAAGAAGCTCTTGAGGATCCTGATGTTATCCTAGGTACGCTCCTTGTCAACAGTCATCCAGCATCTGTTCTATTTGATACTGGGGCATCTCATTCCTTCATCTCAGAAAGTTATGCACAGTTGCATAACATGTCTTTTTGTGATATGCCTACTCCTTTAGTAGTTCAAACTCCTGGTTCAAAATGGCAAACTTCTAGAGTGAGCCATGATAATGAGATTCTGGTGGATAGGCTAGTCTTCCTCGCATCTTTGATAGCCCTCAAGTCTTCGGACATCAATATCATTCTAGGCATGGATTGGATGAAAGCCCACTATGCTAAGATTGATACGCATACTAGGAATGTTTAATTTACACATCCATCGGGTGAGATAGTTAATGTCTCTACTCGAGCAGCCAAGAGCCAACTCTATTCCCTCAATGCTAGCCCTCTTCCAGAGCTAGAAGATATTCCGGTAGTCCATGACTTTCCGGATGTCTCTCCAGAAGAACTGCCAGGAATTCCTCGTGTCAGAGATGTTGAGTTTGTGATAGAGCTCATTCCAGGGACTGCCCCAATAGCTAGAAGACCCTATAAGATGGCACCCTTAGAACTAGCCGAACTTAAGACCCAACTCGATGAGGCTTTGAAGAAAGGTTTCATCCGTCCTAGTTCATCTCCTTGGGCTTATCCTGTCCTCTTCGTCAAGAAGAAGGATGGATCGGATCGGATGGTTGTGGATTATCGGCCAGTGAATCTGGTCACCATTAAGAACAAGTATCCACTCCCCAGGATCAACGATTTGTATGATCAACTCGCTGGATCCTCTGTCTTTTCCAAAATGGATTTGAGGTTAGGATACCACCAAATCAGAATTAGAAACAGGGACATTCCAAAATAGGCTTTTGTTACTCGTTATGGCCAATACGAATACGCCGTCATGTCCTTCGGTTTAACCAATGCCCCAGCCACCTTCTCTCGCTTGATCATTTCGATCTTCATGGAGTATTTGGATAAATTCGTCGTGGTTTACCTCGACGATATTCTCATCTACTCGAAGAATGAATAGGAACATGCCAAGCATCTAAGGCTGGTGTTGATGAAACTTCGAGAGCACCGTCTATATGCCAAATTCTCCAAGTGTGAATTTTGGTTACCAGAAGTGACCTATCTAGGCCACATGATATCTGGTAAAGGTATTGCTGTCAATCCCGAGAGAGTTCAGGCCTTCCTTGATTGGACTCAACCTGAATCGGTTAAGCAAGTTTGGAGTTTCCTTGGCTTAGCGAGCTATTGTTGCCGTTTTGTCGAGCATTTCTCCAAGGTTGCCAAACCTCTGACTGAACTCCTCAAGAAAGATAAAAATTTTGAGTGGACTCCACAATGCGAGCATAGTTTTCAGGAGTTGAAAAGACGACTGACCTCTGCTCCTGTTCTGCTGCCACCAGACTTCTCTAAGGACTTTGTTATCTATTGCGACGCCCCGCGACAAGGATTAGGTTGCATTCTCATGCAAGATCGTCATGTGATCACATACGCATCTTGACAGTTGCGTCCACATGAGGATAATTATCCAACACATGATCTTGAGCTTGCAGCTGTAGTCCATGCACTGAAAACCTGGCGACATTACCTTCTGGGTAATCGTTGCAAAATTTACACTGATCACCAAAGTCTAAAATATATATTCACCCAGCCGGATTTGAATCTCAGGCAAAGACAATGGGTAGAGTTGATTACAGATTACGACTTAGGGATAACTTACACCCTGGGGAAAGCCAATGTCATGGCTGATGCACTAAGTCGTAAGTCTTATTGTAATAACCTGATGTTACAACAAGGTCAACCACTTCTCCATGAGGAATTTCGGAAGTTAAACCTCCATATTTTTCCTCAAGGATTCCTATCCAACTTGGTGGCGAAACCTAATCTTAAGGATCAAATAGTAGCTGTCCAGAAATATGATAAGGGTATATCCCGTATCAAAGAGAATATTGCTAGCGGAAATGCTAAAGATTTCTCCAAGGACGATGAGGATGTGGTGTTCTTTCAGAACTGGTTGGTGGTTCCCAAGAGCACACGCTTAAGACAACTGATCCTTAAGGAGGCTCATGATTCTCCTCTCTCAATTCATCCGGGTAGTACCAAAATGTATCAGGACCTACGCCAGAGGTTCTAGTGTACTAGGATGAAGAGAGAAATTGCTCAGTTCGTTGCTAACTCTGACGTTTGTCGTCGCGTGAAAGCAGAACATCAAAGGCCTGCTGGCACCCTTCAACCTTTAGCTATTCCTGAATGGAAATGGGATAAAGTCGGTATGGATTTCATTACCGGATTTCCCAGGACCAAGAGAGGGAATAATGCTATCTTTGTGGTCATTGACCGTCTTTCCAAAGTAGCTCATTTTCTTCCTGTTCGGGAGAGTATAACTGCTAGTCAACTGGAGGAGTTATATGTTTCTCGAATAGTTTCTCTTCATGGTGTTCCTTTGGAGATTAACTCAGACTGCGGAAGTATCTTTACTTCCCGATTTTGGGAAAGTTTTCAAACCGCTATGGGGACTCATCTATCCTTTAGCACCGCTTTCCACCCACAGTCAAGTGGTCAAGTTGAGTGAGTCAATCAAATTCTCGAAGACATGCTCCGAGCTTGTGTTATATCTTTCGGTATGAACTGGGAGAAATGTCTTCCATTTGCCGAATTTGCTTATAACAATAGTTATCAATCAAGCTTGGGCAAAGCCCCTTTTGAAGTTCTCTATGGACGAAGGTGTCGAACACCTCTTAACTGGTCAGAAACCGGAGAGAGGCAACTCTTTGGTCCGGATATGATCCAGGATGCAGAGGAGCAAGTTCGCATTATTCGTGAAAAGTTGGAAACAGCCCAATCTCGTCAGAAGAGCCAATATGATCGCCATCATAAGGCTGTGACCTATGAAGTTGACGAGAAGGCTTACCTTTGGGTTACACCTCTGAAGGGTACTGTCGGGACCCCAATCCTAAGTCATATGATTCCATACAATAACAAGCCACATCACTTTGCGGCCTCACGCACGGTACTCCACGGCTGCCACCTTACCTTGGCCGGGACCGTTTGCGTCTTTTGGCTCACGTATGTGAACATGTCGTTGGCAATCACACAACAAAGAACCCGGGCCGACATGACTAGTCATAGAACCCAAGTGGCACATCCGTACGGAAATAGGCATACATAACCCAGCAATGCAGGTGTCGGTCTCAAGCGTGTGTAGACGAGTCATAGCAAGCTACAAGGACTCCATTACGTCGCAAGACACGGATGTCACCACTACACGTAGACGAGTCGTAGCAGGCTACGGGGACTCCATTACACTGCGAGACATTTCCCTAAAGGGACAGACACAACAGCAAAGAAGGATACATGCCGGTCAATCAATGTGTCCGGAGCAGTAGCAAGCTACCATGGCTCGGTGGAAGCACAAAGAGGCAGTTTCCCGTAAAGAGTACTACTAAAGGCACAGGACTAGATGTCGGATCCCATACATACCGTTGCACGTCACACGTACGCACGACATGCCCGATATGCATAGATACAACTATGGCATCACAACATAACCATACAACAACATGACTTTTATTTAAGAGGCTCAGACGAGCCTTGCATAATATGTTCTTACAGATAGGGGTCACATGACCCGGCACTCAAGTCATACAAACATAGTCATACAAGCCAGCGGAAACTTAAGCTGTCTGAGTACAGACGGCAAAATGTAAAAGGGGCACATGGCCTGACTATCTACAGCCCACCACACGGGCAAGATCGTAGCTGGGACACCAGCTATTCGACATCGTCAACGTCTAGATAGAACCCACCTGATGGGTCCTGGTTCTCTTCTGCAACATTAATTAAGCGAGGATGAGTACAATCGTACTCAGCAAGTCTTTAAAATAGACCTAGTCTATTTATGCTCATGTGTCAACAAGGGGGTGGTGGAGTTTATGCAGAAAGCCAGTTTGACTCATGGCTAACCTACACTACTCAGTTTTAAACTCTTTGTTACAATTTCAATTATCGCACACGAGTCCACTAACTCCATCTCAATACACCACCATGGACTCACCTTCCCCTTCCGGAAGAGTGCCATCCACGATACTCACACTTGTCTTGAGATTTTTAGAAGTCTCCATTTGATTATCTATGAACAACATAAGTTCTCCAAGTAGTCCATATCCGAGGACGCGGCTATTCGAATAGTTTCATAACCCTGCAGGGGTGTACTTCTTCACACACGCTCTCGCCACTTATCGCTGTGTGCTTATAAAACCATGCACCTCGGCAACCTTCAAGCGGATGCCCAGTGAGGGAGTCGGCCACGACCGTCATTCACATAAGACCTCTAGTCCAGGCTACCGCCTATCTGAGACTGACCCACACGGAAGTCCGGCCGAAGTTTCCGCTACGGTCCCAAACGATGTGCGCAGGGTTCCCAAGCCCACCATTCGGGTGACCCTTGGTACACCGTGCCACTGCCTACCGCGTCGTAACCCACCCCGAGGGTCAGCGCTACGCACGGCCTCCAGCATGCTATAAACACCAGAAACTACTTGCAATACCTGGACCAAAGACTAAGCGACTGATAAGTCGAGAGGGGTCGAGTTACCGGAACCCACTGCGTGGTAGTAACTAGTCTTGGATCACAAACACGGAACCCACTTCCTAAGAACGGTCCCAATGAGACAACCCACTATGTACTCGTACATAGCCTCTCATCGCTACCTTTACCAAATCGTATTCATTATATGCTCATCACATCGGACAACACCATTTCACACAGTTCATCACCCAGATGAAACAGACCTGACATACTCTAAGCATAGCGAACATAGCAGGCAAGGTAAGCTAAGCACATCATAGCACAAGCATCTACCAGGTATGCTAGGTTGCAAGGTTTAGCTATTTACTGTGACAAGATCAGGTCATGCATAAGAATGGGATCATCTACCGTGTATGACTGACATGTGATCGTTTGTCCTAATGCAATAAATGAGAGCAGGAGCAAGGGAATGGGATGTTATCGGAATGATCAATGGGGTTGCTTGCCTTGCTGGGTTGCGGAAGAGTTCTCTTCTTTGTCAGGGTACGGAGTAGTATCCTCCGGATTAGGGCCTACCGCAACGCAGATGAGACACTCAATACAAGCAGATGCAACAATATGATGCATGATCATGGCATGATAGTATGCATGGATGAGCTAATGTAACTAGTGATCATGTCAATTTGAAATGCATTTGAATATAGGTTCAAAGTTGTTCTCATTTCAAATTCTATATATTGACCTAATGCTAAAATGTCCATGTTCACCTGTTTAGGTTGCTCTAACATGCATGAGAAAGCACCATTGGATTCATTGGATTTTTCTGATAAATTTTCATATATAAATTATTTTCATCTGAGTTACAGAGTAATTTATATGATTTTTCAAAGTTTTAAATAATTTCTGGAATTATTTTTAAATAGGAAATTGACTTATTGCATCAGCATGATGTCATGATGACATCAGCTGGTCAGCTCACCCAGCCCAGAGTCAAACCTAACATGTGGGGTCCACATGTCATTGACTCATTTACTTAACTATTAAAATTAACACTAATCCTAACTAATTATCAGGCCTGGGCCCAGATGTCATTGTCTAAATGAACTTAATTAATTAAAATAATTAACTTTTTTTTACTAATCAGAGGTTAACCAGAGGCTGGCCCCACCTGCCAGGGGTCAACCCCCATGGTCAACCGACCAGGGTCACTCGCGTTGAGCCGCCGGCGACTCCAGGAACAGCGGAGGGGCTCGGAAATTCTCCTGCGACGACCAAAACCACGGCGGATGGGCTCAAACTGCTACCCATGCATGCGCACGTCCATCTAGGCACGGCCCCGAGGCTGGGGACGCCTGGAACGTCGCCGGCGACGACCTTGGCGGACGGCGGCGCTCGGGCACCGACGGAACCACGGCTACAGACCACAACAGCACACGCTCTAAGCACCTACGGCTCCTACAGGACTCTACGAACTCGATGACATCCTCAGAATGACCTACTGGTCACCGGAGTTGTCATCGGCAACGAGAACGGCGGCGACCGGGGCTCGGGCTCGAGCCAGAGCTTAGCTACGGGCCTCGAAATCGAACAGAAAGAGAGGGGAAATGCTCGGGGGCTCACTGCGGGTGCTGAGGCGATGAACTGGAGCTCGGGGATGGCTTGATGGCGAGGAATCGACGACGGCGACCTTCTGACCCGAGGAGGAAGAAGAGGTCAGGGTTCCCTCGATGGAGCCCCGGGCGGCGATTCCTTTGGCGAGGAGGACCAGGGGGTCGAGGCGGAGCTCCTGCCTCCCCTACAACATGGGGGATGGACGGAGGTGAGCAAACGGCGGCGAACTATCGGGCGGCCATGGCGAAGCAGAGAGGAGAAGAGGAGAGAGCAGGGGAACGGAGGGAGAGAGCGGCGGGGAGGCGCGTCGATGCTTATCCCCGGCGTCGTGTTGGCGAGGGAGGGTCCAGGCAGGCAGGTGGCGTGGCGCCACCGGCATGAGCGCGCGGCGACCACGCGCCATGCCGACTGGTCTCCAGGAGGACGAAGACCCTGCTGGGCCAGATGGGCCACCAGGTAACTCCCTCTCTCTCTTTTCTTTTTCCTTTATTTCCGTTTTCTGATTTCCTCTAACATTTGTTTATTTCTTGCAGGTCCAAATACCCCTTCAAATAATTCTAAAAACTTTTATAATTCAAGTTTGAATATTTCTAACTTGTATCAAAAGTTTCAGATTATTTTGAAAGCAGTGATAATGATAATATTTTTTTTTGTCATTTTCAGAGACTTAATTCAATAATTTAAAATATTTCAAATGTTCAAATAATTGAAATGGTCCCTGGTATATCCATGCCCTTAATTATCAGACATAGGGAACATTTTTTATGGGCATTTTGGATTTGTTGAAATTTCATTTGTTTGGAATTCCATTAATTCATAAAATGCTTAGGGTTTCTTTCTTTCTCCCCATTTCATGTTGATGCAATGATGATGATGATGATGCAAACACAAAGCTAGCCTAGACACTTGCTAGGGTTGTGACAACTCACCCCCACTCAAAAGAATCTCGTCCCGAGATTTTGAAGTCGCCGGGAAGAGCGCGGGGTACTCTAGTCGAAGACGATCTTCTCTTTCCCATGTCGCCTCCTTTTCAGAATGATGCGACCACTGAACCTTAATAAACTTGATGTTCCGACATCGAGTGGTACGCTCAGCTTGGTCGAGAATACGAACGGGGTATTCTCGGTATGAAAGGTTATCTTGGAGATCAAGCGTTTCGTGGTCCACTTCTCGGAGAGGGTCCGAAAAGCAACGCCTGAGTTGAGAGACGTGGAAGACATCATGAACTTTGGAAAGATGCGAAGGAAGTTCCAATTGGTAGGCAACCTCTCCTCGTTTAGCAAGAATGCGAAAAGGTCCAATGTAACGAGGAGCCAACTTTCCTTTGATACCGAATCGATGGGTACCCTTCAGAGGTGTAACCCGAAGGTAAGCCTTCTCGTCAACTTCATAAGTCACAGACTTATGATGACGGTCATATTGACTCTTTTGACGGGATTGGGCTGTTTTCAACTTTTCACGAATAATGCGAACTTGCTCCTCTGCATCCTGGATCATGTCCGGACCAAAGAGTTGCCTCTCTCCGGTTTCTGACCAGTTAAGAGGTGTTCAGCATTTTCGTCCATAGAGAACTTCAAAAGGGGCTTTGCCCAAGCTTGATTGATAACTGTTGTTATATGCGAATTCGGCAAATAGAAGGCAGTTCTCCCAAGTCATACCGAAAGATATAACACAAGCTCGGAGCATGTCTTCAAGAATTTGATTGACTCGCTCAACTTGACCACTTGATTGAGGGTGGAAAGCAGTGCTAAAGGATAGATGAGTCCCCATAGCGGTTTGAAAACTTTCCCAAAATCGAGAAGTAAAGATACTTCCACGGTCTGAGTTAATCTCCAAGGGAACACCATGAAGAGAAACTATTCGAGAAACATATAACTCCGCTAGCTGACTAGCAGTAATGCTTTCACGAACAGGAAGGAAATGAGCCACTTTAGAGAGGCGATCAATGACTACGAATATAGCATTGTTCCCTCTCTTGCTCCTGGGAAAACTGGTGATGAAATCCATACCGATCTTATCCCATTTCCATTCAGGAATGGCTAAGGGTTGAAGGGTGCCAGCAGGCCTTTGATATTCTGCTTTCACACGACGGCAAATGTCGTAGTTAGCAACATACTGAGCAATTTCTCTCTTCATCCTAGTCCACCAGAATCTCTGGCGTAGGTCCTGATACATTTTGGTACTACCCGGATGAATTGTGAGAGGAGAGTCATGAGCCTCCTTAAGGATCAATTGTCGCAGATGTTGTTTCTTTGGGATCACCAAGCGATTCTCAAAGAAGACAACTCCCCGATCATCTTCCAAGAAGCATCTAACATTACCCTTCTTAATGTTTTTCTTGATCCGAGATATCCCGGCATCATGCTTCTGGGCTTCTAAGATTGATTCAAAAGAGTAGGTTTCGCCACCAAGTTGGACAGGAACCCTTGAGGAACAATGTGAAGATTTAACTTCCTGAATTCCTCATGGAGAAGCGGTTGACCTTGTTGTAACATCAAATTGTTACAATAAGATTTACGACTTAGTGCATCAGCCATGACATTGGCTTTCCCCGGGGTGTAAGTTATCCCTAAGTCGTAACCTGTAATCAACTCTACCCAGCGTCTTTGCCTGAGATTCAAATCCGGCTGGGTGAAGATATATTTCAGACTTTAGTGATCGGTGTATATCTCGCAACGATTACCCATGAGGTAATGTCGCCATGTCTTTAGTGCATGGACTACAACTGCAAGTTCAAGATCATGTGTTGGATAATTATCCTCATGTGAACGCAACTATCAAGATGCGTAAGCAATCACATGACGATCTTGCATGAGAATGCAACCTAATCCTTGTCGCGAGGCGTAGCAGTAGATAATAAAGTCCTTAGAAAAATCTGGTGGCACCGGAACGGGAGTAGAGGTCAGTCATCTTTTCAACTCCTGAAAACTATGCTCACATTGTGGGGTCCACTCGAACTTTTTATCTTTCTTGAGGAGTTCAGTCAGAGGTTTCGCAACCTTAGAGAAGTTCTCAACAAAGCGGCGACAATAGCTCGCTAAGCCAAGGAAACTCCGAACTTGCTTAACCGATTCAGGTTGAGTCCAATCAAGGACGGCCTGAAATCTCTCGAGGTTGACAGCAATACCTTTGCCAGAGATCACGTGGCCCAGATAGGTCACTTCCGGCAACCAGAATTCACACTTGGAGAATTTGGCATAGAGGCGGTGCTCTCGAAGTTTCATCAATACCAGCCTCAGATGCTCGACATGTTCTTGTTCGTTCTTCGAGTAAATGAGTATGTCATCAAGGTAAACCACGACGAACTTATCCAAATACTCCATGAAGATCGAATTCATCAGACGAGAGAAAGTGGCTGGAGCATTGGTTAAACCGAAGGACATGACGGGGTACTCGTATTGGCCATAACGAGTGACAAAAGCCGTTTTTGGAATGTCCCCGTTTCTAATTCTGATTTGATGGTATCCCAACCTCAAATCCATTTTGGAAAAAACAGAGGATCTAGCGAGTTGATCATACAAATCGTTGATCCTGGGGAGCGGATACTTGTTTTTGATAGTGACCAAGTTCACTGGTCGGTAATCCACAACCATCCGATCCGATCCATCCTTCTTCTTGACGAAGAGGACGGGGCAAGCCCAAGGAGAATAACTAGGACGAATGAAACCTTTCTTCAAAGCTTCATCGAGTTGGGTTTTTAGCTCGGCTAGTTCTAGGGGTGCCATCTTATAAGGTCTTCAGGCTATTGGGACTGTCCCTGGAATAAGTTCTATCACGAAGTCAACATCTCTGACAGGTGGAATACCTGGCAGTTCTTCTGGAAAGACATCCGGAAAATCACGAACTACCGGAATATCTTCTAGCTCAGGGAGAGGGCTAGCATTTAAGGAATAGAGTTGGCACTTGGGTGTTCGAGTAGAGACATTAACTATCTCTCCCGAGGGATGTGTAAGTTGAACATTCCTAGAATGAGTATCAATCTTGGCATAGTGGGCTTTCATCCAATCCATACCTAGAATGATATTGATGTCCAAAGACTTAAGAGATATCAAGGATGCTAGGAATACTAGTCTATCCACCAGAATTTCATTGTCATGGCTCACTCTAGAAGTTTGCCATTTTGATCCAGGAGTCTGAACTACTAAAGGAGTGGGCATGTCACAGAAAGACATGTTATGCAGCTGTGCATAACCTTCTGAGATGAATGAATGAGATGCCCCAGTATCAAACAGAACAGATGCTGGATGGCTATTAACAAGAAGCATACCTAGAATGACATCAGGGTCTTCAAGAGCTTCTTCAGCAGACACATAATTAACTCGCCCATGGGCAGGAGTTCTCTTCACATAGAAGGCTTTCCCTGGTTTTCCGCGTCCAACGGGATTGGCATTGTTCTGGGTACATTCACGAGAATAATGTCCCGGTTCTCCACACTTGTAGCATACCACTGTAGCACGAGGGGCAACATTTACTTGTGGTCCTCCAAATGGTCTGGGTGGAGGGTTGGACTGAACTGGACGAGGTGCCTGGAAGGATGGCCTCACAGTGTATCTTGCTGGCAAGGCTGCATTGGGCACCCACACTCGGCGTGTATTGGGGCCTGAACCTGATGCAGGGTTGAAGGCACGGTTATGCTTCCTCGTGGCCTCGTAGTCAGTTTGTCCGGACTCAGCATTGATAGCCTTATTGACGAGAGCCTGGAAGGTCGTGCACTCATCCAAGTGAAGATCTCGGCAAAGCTCAGCATTAAGTCCCTTGCGGAACCTAGCATGCTTCTTAGCATTAGTTGAGACTTCTTCTGGGGCATAGTGAGCAAGATTACCAAACTCGTGACTGTATGCATCCACTGACAATCTGCCGTGGGTGAAGGCACTGAATTCCTCTCTTTTGCGATCCATCAGCCCTTCCGGGATGTGATGGATACAGAATGTGGCGCTGAACTCTGCCCAGGTTGGTGCAGGTCCCTGGGGATGCATAGCCTCATAGCTTTCCCACCACAGGTGGGCAGGTCCCTCCAAAAAGTATGTCGCAAAGGTCACCTTATTTGCCTCTGAAACGTTTGCAGCTCGGATCTTACGTGACATGCTAGTCAGCCAATCATCCGCATCGAGGGGGTCGATCGAATGATGGTACTTAGGCGGACATAACTTGATAAAGTCACCAAGTGACACTCCATCATGGTGATCATTGCGGGGAGCACGAGCTGTGTTCTGTTCAATTCTCTCTAACAGCCTGTTGGTCTCCCTCTTATTCCTTTCAGCTTCTAGCATCACCTCCGCCAGAGATGGTGCATGTGGCAGCTCTTCTTGCCTTGGCTGGCTACTCTCCCCCTGCTCGGGAGCAGACACAGGGTTGTTCCTAGTTGACACCATCTTGAGGAAAACAATCCACAGCTTAGACATAGAGAACAACAACTCTAGAGCATGAATTAAGGAATGCACTGATCAACATGGCATGTAAGATAACACCAATCAACATGGTAAAGCAACTACCATATGAACATTAGGTTTCATACACACAATGGCTTAGTTCAGTACAAACCCAAGCTGAAAACAACTACGGAGAGATGACACAATTCATCGCAGGCATTACAAGCTTCCTATACATTATCTATCTACACCTCCGGAACTCAACTCTCGACCTTAATCATATCCCACAAGACACACAGGACTGTGGCGATACAACTACTACCATACTAGGTCTAACATCCACGCACTCAAACATCACCGTAGAATGCCTCGTACAGGTTACCCCCGTGACCTGGGAGCTGAACCTGAGGATCTGGAAACACTCTAGCCTGGGATCCCTGGAAACCATAAGGACACGGGTGTGGCCTTGGTCCCCTTGTCGGTGGCAACAGCAGTCCTCGAAGAGGGGTGATGCCTCCAACATCAGGCCAGTCTATGTGTGCTGGCAAATGAGTCCGCGATAGGGTCAGCATCTCCAAGTCTCCATAGCCTGTCTGCATGACAGGTGCCAACTGCGTCAAGGCTGTCCAAAGGCGTGCACGGGTAGCATAGAGCTCCATGCGAAGGGCACGTGCATCACGATCCCTGTTCTCCAACTTCTGAGTGGTCACCTGCAATCTAGGGTCTTCATGAGAATGATCAGAGTAGGCTGCACTGAGATACCCATCCTCTCCTCCCATGGAAGCAGGAACATAGCAGAACTCCGTGTTCTGAAGCAGACCATGGTGAAACCTCATAATAGTCAGCATAGTGTAAGCGGCTTCCTGAACTGCCATATCTATGGTAACTTCCAATCCATGAGTCAAGTGAAGCAGCTGTGCAGCTCCAGGATATGAAGGGTATATCCTAATAGTACACAGATACTGACTCTGGTTGAAATCTCGGTGCTGCTCCTCCACTGTGTACTCCGGGTACCAACGATATCCAGCCTCCATCATCACTCTAACCAACATGGCCGTGTGACCCGACACATCGATGCACCTGGTCAGACGGACCACCTAGCGGAAAGGACGGCATGGCACCTGAAATAGAGGATGATGCAAAGGCATTAGAGATCCTAGCAGAAATTGCACAGCATAACGGCTGTAATTGCCCAACAAATTTTTTGAGACAATTGAAAAGAGATTGGAAAGGCATAACCACTCGACTATCTAGACTCAAATCTCTTCTCCATCTGTTTGTCACACCAACAACACTACAATAACTGCACTTATTCACAAGCAAGCTAGCTATTGGTCCATGGCTAGTAACTCGTCATCCTAAGCAATAGATGAGAATCCTAGTTCCTATCCCCGTAGAAAAGATGAGAATGACCCAACATAGAATAACTTGGGAAGAGGAGTAAAAAGAGCCTTACGTTCCCTTTCACAATCAATTCCCCTACATATCTATAGTGTTTCTAGACTCAACTTCGACTGGTTTGGCTTGGTAGTCCTACAGTCAGTCAGGCTCTGATACCAACGCTATCGGGACCCCGATCCTAAGTCATATGATTCCATACAGTAACGCGGCCTCACGCACGGTACTCCTCGACAGCCACCTTACCTTGGCCGGGACCGTTTGCGTCTTTTGGCTCACGTATGTGAACATGTCGCTGGCAATCACACAACAAAGAACCCGGGCCGACATGACTAGTCATAGAACCCAAGTGGCACATCCGTACGGAAACAAGCATACATAACCCAACAATGCAGGTGTCGGTCTCAAGCGTGTGTAGACGATTCATAGCAAGCTACAAGGACTCCATTACGTCACGAGACACGGATGTCATCACTGCACGTAAACGAGTCGTAGCAGGCTACGGGGACTCCATTACACTGCGAGACACTTCCCCAAAGGGACAGACACAACAGCAAAGAAGGATACATGCCGGTCAATCAATGTGTCCGGAGCAATAGCAAGCTACCATGGCTCGGTGGAAGCACAAAGAGGCAGTTTCCCGTAAAGAGTACTACTAAAGGCACACGACTAGGTGTTGGATCCCATACATACCGTTGCACGTCACACGTACGCACGGCATGCCCGATATGCATAGATACAACTATGGCATCACAACATAACCATACAACAACATGACTTTTATTTAAGAGGCTCAGACGAGCCTTGCATAATATGTTCTTACAGATAGGGGTCACATGACCCGGCACTCAAGTCATACAAACATAGTCATACAAGCCAGCGGAAACTTAAGCTGTCTGAGTACAGACGGCAAAATGTAAAAGAGGCACATGGCCTGACTATCTACAGCCCACCACACGGGCAAGATCGTAGCTGGGACACCAGCTATTCGGCATCATCAACGTCTAGATAGAACCCACCTGATGGGTCCTGGTTCTCTTTTGCAACATTAATTAAGCAAGGATGAGTACAATCATACTCAGCAAGTCTTTAAAACAGACCTAGTCTATTTATGCTCATGTGTCAACAAGGGGGTGGTGGAGTTTATGCAGAAAGCCAGTTTGACTCATGGCTAACCTACACTACTCAATTTTAAACTCTTTGGTACAATTTCAATTATCGCACACGAGTCCACTAACTCCATCTCAATACACCACCATGGACTCACCTTCCCCTTCCGAAAGAGTGCCATCCACGGTACTCACACTTGTCTTGAGATTTTTAGAAGTCTCCATTTGATTATCTATGAATAGCATAAGTTCTCCAAGTAGTCCATATCCGAGGATGCGGCTATTCGAATAGTTTCATAACCCTGCAGGGGTGTACTTCTTCACACACGCTCTCGCCACTTATCGCTGTGTGCTTATAAAACCATGCACCTCGGCAACCTTCAAGCGGATGCCCAGCGACGGAGTCGGCCACGACCGTCATTCACATAAGACCTCTAGTCCAGGCTACCGCCTATTTGAGACTGACCCGCACGGAAGTCCAGCCGAAGTTTCCGCTACGGTCCCAAACGATGTGCGCAGGGTTCCCAAGCCCACCATGCGGGTGACCCTTGGTACACCATGCCACTACTTACCGTGTCGTAACCCACCCCGAGGGTCAGCGCTACGCATGGCCTCCAGCATGCTATAAACACCAGAAACTACTTGCAATACTTGGACCAAAGACTAAGCGACTGATAAGTCGAGAGGGGTCGAGTTACCGGAACCCAATGCGTGGTAGTAACTAGTCTTGGATCACAAACACGGAACCCAGTTCCTAAGAACGGTCCCAATGAGACAACCCACTATGTACTCCTACATAGCCTCTCATCACTACCTTTACCAAATCGAATTCTTTATGTGCTCATTACATCGGACAACACTGTTTCACTCAGTTACAGATTAATTTATATGATTTTTCATCTGAGTTACAGATTAATTTATATGATTTTTCAAAGTTTTAAATAATTTTTGGAATTATTTTTAAATAGGAAATTGACTTATTGCATCAGCATGATGTCATGATGACATCAGCTGGTCAGCTGACCCGGCCCAGAGTCAAACCTGACATGTGGGGTCCACATGTCATTGACTCATTTACTTAACTATTAAAATTAACACTAATCCTAACTAATTATCAGGCATGGGCCCACATGTCATTGTCTAATGAACTTAATTAATTAAAATAATTAACTTTTTTACTAATCAGAGGTTAACCAGAGGATGGCCCCACCTGCCAGGGGTCAACCCCCGTGGTCAACCGACCAGGGTCACCGGCGTTGAGCCGACGACGACTCTAGGAACGGCGGAGGGGCTCGGAAATCCTCCTCCGGCGACCAAAACCACGGCGGATGGGCTCAAACTGCTGCCCATGCACGCGCACGTCCATCTGGGCACGGCCCCGAGGCTGGGGAGGCCTGGAACGTCGTCGGCGACGACCTTGGCGGACGGAAGCGCTCGGGCTCCGACGGAACCACGGCTACAGACAACAACAGCACATGCTCTAAGCACCTACTGCTCCTATAGGACTCTACGAACTCGATGACATCCTCAGAATGACCTACTGGTCACCAGAGTTGTCATCGGCGACGAGAACGGCGGTGACCGGAGCTCGGTCTCGAAACAGAGCTTAGCTACACGCCTCGAAATCGAACAGAAAGAGAGGGGAAATGCTTGGGGGCTCACTGCGGGTGCTGAGGCGACGAACTGGAGCTCGGGGACGGCTTAATGGCAAGGAATCGACAACGGCAACCTTCTGACCCGAGGAGGAAGAAGAGGTCAGGGTTCCCTCGATGGAGCTCCGGGCGGCGATTCCTTCGGCGAGGAGGACTAGGGGGTCAAGGCGGAGCTCTTGCCTCCTCTACAGCACGGGGGATGTTCGGAGGTGAGCAAACGGCGGCGAACTATGGGGCGGCCATGGCGAAGAAGAGAGGAGAAGAGGAGAGAGAGCAGGGGAACGGAGGGAGAGAGTGGCGGGGAGGCGCGTCGATGCTTATCCCCGGCGTTGCGTTGGCGAGGGAGGGGGCAGGCAGGCAGGTAGGTGGCGTGGCGCCACCGGCGTGAGCGCGCGGCGAACGTGCCATGCCGACTGGTCGCCAGGAGGACGAAGACCCTCCTGGGCCAGATGGGCCACCAGGTAACTCCCTCTCTCTCTTTTCTTTTTCCTTTATTTTTGTTTTCTGATTTCGTCTAACATTTGTTTATTTCTTGCAGGTCCAAATACCCCTTCAAAAATTCTAAAAACTTTTATAATTCAAGTTTGAATATTTCTAACTTGTATCAAAAGTTTTAGATTATTTGGAAAGCAATGATAATGATAATATTTTTATTTGTCATTTTCAGAGACTTAACTCAATAATTTAAAATATTTCAAATTTTCAAATAATTGAAATGGTCCCTGGTATATCCATGCCCTTAATTATCAGACATAGGGAACATTTTTTATGGGCATTTTGGATTTGTTGAAATTTCATTTGTTTGGAATTCCTTTAATTCAGAAAATGCTTAGGGTTTCTTTCTTTCTCCCCATTTCATATTGATGCAATGATGATGATGATGATGATGCAAACACAATGCTAGCCTAGACACTTGCTAGGGTTGTGACAGGTACCCATCGACTCGGTATCAAGGGCAAGTTGGCTCCTTGTTACATTGGACCCTTTCACATTCTTGCTAAACGAGGAGAGGTTGCCTACCAATTGGAACTTCCGCCGCATCTTTCCAAGGTTCATGATGTCTTCCACGTCTCGCAACTCAGGCGTTGCTTCTCGGATCCTGTCCGTGAAGTAGACCACGAAACACTTGATCTCCAAGATAACCTTACATATCAAGAATACCCTGTTTGTATTCTTGATCAAGCTGAGCGTACCACTCGGCGTCGGAACATCAAGTTTCTCAAGGTTCAGTGGTCACACCATTCTGAAAAGGAGTCCACATGGGAAAGAGAAGATCGTCTTCGACTAGAGTACCCCGCGCTCTTCCTGATGACTTCAAAATCTCGGGACGGGATTCTTTTGAGTGGGGGTGAGTTGTCACATCCCTAGCTAGATGTCTTAGGAATAGTTTGTGTTGCATCATGTTTCATTCTTGCATCAACATGAAATGGGGATTAAAAGAAACGCCAAGCTCATATTTGAATCAAACCAATTCAAAGATGGTGAAATTTCAACAAATCCAAAATGCCCTTTAAAAATGTTCCCTATGAATAATAAAATTGGACATGGTTATAAGAGGGATCATTTTAATTATTTGAACAATCAAAGAAATTTAAAAATAAATGGTAAAGCTCCTAAAAATGATAAACAAAGTATTATCATCATTTTAGTTTACAAAATATTCTGAAACTTTTTAGACAAGTTGGAAATATTCAAACTCCATTATAGAAAATATATGGGATATTTTATAAAGTCATTTGTACCTACAAAAGAAATAAACAAATGTAAGAAAATGAAAACAAAGAGGAATATAAAAGAAAAAGAAGAAGAAGCCCAGGCGAGGCCGGCCCACCTGGCCCAGGGAGGTCATCGTCCTCTTAGCGGCCAGGAGGATGGGTGTGTGGCCGGAGCGCGCGCGCGGGCGTGCCTCCACGCCGGCAGCAGCCTGCTTGCTTCCCCTCGCCAGCGCGACGGGGATAAGCTCAGAGAGCCGTCCCCATCGCTCTCTCGATCTCTCTCTCTCTCGCTCGCTGCTCGCTCTCTTCCCTCTCTGCTCCGCCATGGCCGAGCCCTGCTCGAGCTCGCCACCGTCGTGCTAGCCGCTCCCCCTCGCCCCTGAGCCCCCTGTTCGAACCGCCTCATCGCCCTCTTCCTTCTAGCCGAGTCACACATTGCCGGGAGCTCTCCAACGCCGCATCGCCGTCGTCTTCAACCTCCGGCCACCGGCAAGGAAGTGAAGCTCACCGCTGCTCCATGCCCTCCCCGAGCTCGCTCTCGACGTCTCTACAACCACCGTGAGGCCCTGGACATTTTCCCCCTATTTCCCCCTTCGAATGAGCTCTCTAGCACCGAGTTCCTTAGAGCCTGAAAGCTTCTCGCCGCCGGCGAGGTTGTGGCCGCCGTTGGAGCGGCCCAAGCTTGTGTCTAAGCACGCGGTCGTGCTCAGAATGGTTCCAGGCTGCCCTAGGAGGCCTTAGGTGCCTCGTTTGAGCTCCAACTCGACGAGCCCGTGCTCGCCTGAGCTCCGGGAACCGCCAAGCTCGCCGCCGGCGTCGATCCCGACCATCTCAGCCCCTGGGAGGTGTCGGAATGGACGCGCGCGTGTGTGTAGGTTCGTTTGGTGCCCTCCGCCGCCCTTCTGGTCGCCGGAGGAGGGATCCCGATCCCCTCCGCCGTCTCTGGAGCCACCGGCGGCTCAACACCGGTGGGTCTTGCTGGAGTTGACCATGGGGTTTGACCCCTGGGTCACTAGTAGGTGGGGCCCGGGCCCTGTTAGTCAAATCTTAATTGAGAAATTAATTAATTAATTTAATTAATCTAATCAGTCACTGACCAGTGGGCCCAGTGCTGTTAATTAATTAGGATTAGTTTTAATTCTTTAATTAGGTGATTGAGTCACTAACATGTGATCCCCACATGTGAGGTTTGACTCTGGCCGGGTCAGCTGACCAGCTAACGTCATAATGATGCAATGCTGATATAGTAATGATTTATTTGAATTAAAATAATTCTAGAAATTATTCAAAACTTCAAAAATTCATATAAATTAATCTGTAAATCAGATGGAAAGAATTTATATATGAAAATTTATTAGGAAAATCCAATGAATCCAATGGTTCTATTATCATGCATGTTAGAGCTATCTAAATAGGTGGGCATTGACATTTACTAATAGGTTAGTATTCGGAATTTGAAATGAAGTTTGAAACTATATTCAAATTCATTACAAAACAATATGAACACTAGTTGCATTAGCTCATCCATACATGCTATCATGCCATGTTCATGCATCATATTGTTGCACTCGCGTGTATTGATTGCTATTTACCTGCATTGCGGTAGGCCCTACTTATGAGGATAACCCCGAGTTTTCCAACGAAGGAGAGAACCTTCCCGCTATCCAACAAGGCAATCAACCCCTTTGATCATTCCGATAATATCCCACTCTCTCGCTCCTGCTCTTGTTTATTAAATTAGGACAATCGATCACATGTCAGTCATACACCGTAGATGATCCTATTCTGCTGCATGACCTATTATTGTCACAGTAAATAGCTAAACCTTGCAACCTAGCATACCTGGTAGATGCTTGTGCCATGATGTGCTTAGCTTACTTTGCCTGCTATGCTTGCTATGCTTAGGGTTGTGTCAGGTCTGATTCATCTGGGTGATGAACTGGAGTGAAACAGTGTCCTTATTATGTGATAAGCTTATAATGAACTCGATTTGGTAAAGGTAGCGATGAGGGGCTATATAGGAGTACATAGTGGGTTGTCTCATTGGGACCGTTCTTAGGAACTGAGTTCCATGTTTGTGATCCAAGACTAGATACTACCACACGTTGGGATACTTAATTGACCCTCTCGACTTATCAGTCGCTTAGTCCTTAGTCCAGGAGTTGCAAGTAGTTTCTAGTGTTTATAGCATGCTGGAGGCCGTGCGTAGCGCTGACCCTAGGGGTGGGTTACGACGCGGTAGGCAGTGGCACGGTGTACCAAGGGTCACCCGAATGGTGGGCTTGGGAACCCTGCGCACATCGTTTGGGGCCATAGCGGAAACTTCGGCCGGACTTCCGTGGGGGTTCAGTCTCAAATAGGCGATAGCCTGGACTAGAGGTCTTATGTGATTGACGGTCGTGGCCGACTCCCTCGCTGGGCTTCCGCTTGAAGGTTGCCGAGGTGCATGGTTTTATGAGCACTGAGCGATAAGTGGCGAGAGCGTGTGTGAAGAAGTACACCCTGCAGGGTATGAAACTATTCGAATAGCCGCGTCCTCAGATATGGACTACTTGGAGAACTTATGTTGTTCATAGATAATCAAATGGATACTCATAAAAATATCAAGACAAGTGTTAGTACTGTGGATGGCACTCTCCTAGAAGAGGGAAGTGAATCCATGGTGGTGTATTGTCGTGGAGTTAGTGGACTCGTGTGCGATATCTAAAATTGTAACAAAGATTTAAAACCGGAGTAGTGTAGGATAGCCATGAGTCAAAGTTGACATTGCTGCATAAACTCCACCTTCCCCTTTGTTGATACATGAGCATGGTTAGCCTAGGTCTGCTTTAAAGACTTGCTGAGTACATTTGTACTCATGTTTGCTTAATAAATGTTGCAGATGAGACCCAGGACCCTTTGGGTGGGTTCTTTCTAGATGTTGACGATGCCGAATAGCTGGTGTCCTGGCTACGACCTTACGCTTGTGGTGGGCTGTAGATAGTCAGGCCATGTGCCTTTTTACCCCTTTTCATCTGTCTGTACCCAGACAGCTTTATGCTTCCGCTTGGTTTGTATGAACTTGTTTGTATGACTTGAGTGTCGGGTCATGTGACCCCTATCTGTAAGAACATATTATGCAAGGCTCGTCTGAGCCTCTTGAATAAAAGTCATGTTGTTGTATGGTTATGTTGTGATGCCATGGTTGTATCTATGCATATCGGGCATGTCGTGCGTACATGTGACGTGCAACGGTATGTATGGGATCCGGCACCTAGTCGTGTGCCTTTAGTAGTACTCTTTATGGGAAACTGCCTCTTTGTGCTTCCACCGAGCCATGGTAGCTTACTACTGCTCTAGACACATTGATTGACCGGCATGTATCCTTCTTTGCTGCAGTGTCTGTCCCTTCGGGGAAATTTCTTGCAGTGTAATGGAGTCCCTGTAGCCTGCTACGACTCGTCTATGTGCAGTGATGGCATTTATGTCTCATGGCGTAATGGAGTCCTTGTAGCTTGCTATGACTCGTTTACACACGCTTGAGGCCGACACCTGCATTGCTGGGTTACGTATGCCTGTTTCCATACAGATGTTCCACTTGGGTTCTATGACTAGTCATGTCGGCCCGGGTTCTCTATCGTTTGATTGCCAG
The DNA here is from genome assembly GCA_022496015.1 of Hordeum marinum. Taxonomy (NCBI): domain Eukaryota; kingdom Viridiplantae; phylum Streptophyta; class Magnoliopsida; order Poales; family Poaceae; genus Hordeum; species Hordeum marinum. Next base: position 177,360,596 of record CM039677.1, read on the forward strand.
CGACATGTTCACATACGTGAGCCAAAAGACGCAAACGGTCCCGGCTAAGGTAAGGCTGCAGCCGTGGAGCTTACCGTGCGTGAGGCGGCAAAGTGATGTGATATGTTACAGTTTGGATTCATATGACTTAGGATCGGGGTCCCGACAAGGCGCTCGCACCATCGCATATGATGTTTCACACACTTGTGGGATGACCCCAGCCCTATCGCCCACACATGAAAGGCGACGGTTCGGAACTACGTCACGGAAAGTGGTTAAAATCCGTTTGTATATCAGCTAACGATACAGGTGATAACTACACGACTCAACAGGAAATGGCGGGGTTTACGGTGCAACAGAGGGACTATTGGTATTTCCGCGACTTATAAAAATGGAACAACCACCATAACCTTCATACACCTCTCAGATCTTCCATTGCCATTGCCTCCCCGACCTTACGCGCTCTAAGCTTCCCATCTCTATTATCCCCCAAACACCTCCAACCCTCCTCTAATTCGGCCATGGCCGGATCTGGCTCTAAGGGCAAGTGGGAGGCCTCCTGTGTCACTGGAAAGGACATCTTGGAGTTGAAGGGTGATGGCTACTTGCTGGCAAAGATAGTTCACCGCGCCCCGGAGAACAACCAGGTGGTGCACTCACCCAGAGAGGGTGAAAGGGTGGTATTTATCCCCCACTTTCTCTGGGGTCTAGCCTTTCGCATCCACCCCTTTGTGAGGGTTCTGATGTTTTATTATGGGTTGGACTTCCATGATCTCCCTCCATATTCTTTTATGCATATTTCTTCCTTCATCACTCTCTACGAAGCCTTTCTTCGGGTCCAACCCCACTTCGGTCCAATGGTCATCAGTGGCGAGCAAGCGGACTGTGTGGGTGTGGGTGGGGTGATGATAAGCAAGCTTCCCCTAGTCCATTGGTCAGATGGTTCACTTGTAGACACTGTCAAGGTCTGGCAGCAACAATGGTTATACATTATCAAGCCACGCAAAGAGGGATGGGCAGCACCCCTTGGATTTAGATCCGCCCCCACCAGGCTGGTATCATGAACCGAGAAGGGGCTTGATTAGAGGAACGTGGTAGAGGTGAAGACGCTACAAAGTGCGTCTCCACCCTGGTGGAGAAGAAGATCGGGTTACCCAACGTCGTCCAGGTCATGCTCAACCATCGCCTTCTCCCCTATCAGCGTCCGGTTGTCCCAATGTGTGATCAAAGCTCGGATGTCCCGATCACAGTGCGGTAGTTCTTGTGCACTACCCATGAGAAACTATGGAAGGTGTTGTTCAAGCCGCGGAAGTCCTGGCCCGCCAAAGAGGGGGACATTGGAATAGATGCCACAAATCCTCCTGGACTTGTAACATTTTATCGCTCGCATTATTTTTTTTCTTTTAATAAGGTTCTCAGTCCCTGTCTTCTCCATGTTCGCAGGTTTGGCTGGAGAAATCTCAGTAGATTGACTGTCCGACTAGTCGAGAAACCGTATGCGCCGTCGAAGAGGAAGGAGGAGAAGGAAGAATAGAAGAAAGAGGATAAGAAAGATGAGAAGAGGGAGACCCGAGAGGGTCTCCTCTCAAAGGGCCTCCCGGAGACTACATTCGAGGAGACTTATGCTCCTTCTACCCTCGAAGAAGAGAGGGACTAGGACGGGGAGGAGAGTGATTCTTCCCTCGCAAAGAAAATGGCGGCGTCTGAAGACATCGAGGGAGGTCCGACTCTCCCCGCCCCGAAGAGACCGTGCGAGCCCAAAATGGTCCATTTCGAAGACTTTCCAGAGTTCTACGAGGAGTCCGAGAACTTTGAAATGGTTCCTCAAAGGACCCTTAGAGTCAAGCCCCAAGCGCAGAGGTATGAAATCAAAGAGTACGACATTTCTTTCTCAAATATTGTGTAACAAACCGTGTATAAGTCTTTTGTATATCCCCCACGCGATCTCCCCGCCGACCAAGACTCGGAGGGAGACTCTCCGCCAGCCGACCTAGCAAAAAGCGGGACCGCATCCCACAACTCCCTTGCCCCCACCGCCGAGGAGGTTGTGTCGCAAATGACCCTCCCCAAGCCGAACGCAAGGGGCTGGAATGGTGATATTCTGGTCGTGGCTAACACCTCGGCCGCCAAAGAGCACGAGGGTGAATTCCTCATGGTGAACAAGGGGGAAGGGCTCGTCCAAACAGAGCCGTCCTCGAAATCAATTCCGAAGGCCTCCAAGCCTCCGAAGCCGTCTATTCCGGTTTCTCCAAGGAGAGAAACCACACCAATGTGCCCGGAGCCGCGTGTAATAGAGCAGGTTTAGATTGGGTGGACAACTATGATGGAGGAGAGTTTAAATGACTCCTCCATCACCGAAGATCACCACACCCTATTGGGTGCGGCATTACAAGGCATTCAATTCGTTGACAGTGGACTGAAGGAAGCTTTCGGCAGTCTGCTAACCGGCTTTAAGGTAAACTATGCCAATGTTATTTTCTTTTTACAAAGTATTCTTAATTGATGGACTTATATGCACCCCATACTTATTAGCTCCCAAGACCTGTGTTAGTTTGAAAAACTCATGCGGGGGTCAAATAGTGTGGATAGAGCATATTTGTTTTTGTTCTGAATGCATAGTAGCCCTCAAGACTTTGTCAGGATGGAGAAAACATCCAGACAAAGGGTTTGTAATCCGATAACTTAGGATCCCGACACATGCAAATTATTTATACAGGCCACCTTCTTGATGAAAGCCCCTAGTGCCGCGGACTTGGATGAGATGAATCAGAAGCTTAAGAGCTCCGAGGACGAGCTCGACCGCCTGAACAAGTGGTTTGACGATGCCCAACGTCAGTCCTGAACTAGATTACTATCACTATTGTCCCCATTTTTGTTTGTTAGGCAAGGATTTTTTATGTATATCCTGAAATGCGGAATGACTTGAGTACCACTATAGCCTTTGCCGCGGAGGTCGAGAACCTCAAGGCCGAGTTGAGCAAGGCGAAGTAGAAGTCTGTCAAACAAAGGGCGGCGACCGAATAGGCTGCGGCTGATCTATTGTCGGCCAGGTCTATTGCCGAACAAAGTGACAAGCACGAGGCCAGGGTTGCCGAGGTGCAGCAAGAGCTCAAGGACGCCATCACCAAATATGAGGTCCTTTAGCAGAAAAAAGGAGAAATCAATCGAACTATCTACGGTTGCCGCAATGATCCAAGAGTCATGCGTGGAAGCACAAGGTTACCGGAAGGAACTCCACCAGATCAGGCGGATTGCGGATGATAAGCGATACTTACTGTAGTGCCCCTTTGGTGGAAAAAGGTTCATGTTACTTACCCGGGTGTAACATTATCTAGGCGCATTTGCAGATCTCTCGAAGAGTGTTGCAGATGTGACATGGCACTTTGCATCGCAGGAGGGAGAGGTCGAGCAGCGACTGTTCTAGGCGCAATTTGAAACTCCTGAGGAGTCTTTCCTTGTCTCAGATCACCTGAAACAACTGATGGAGCTGCATTGAGTAGCCGAGCCGATTATGAAGGAGCTCTACATCAGGCTATTGCCTACGAAGCCATTACCTAGCAGTTATTTTGGCTTGGTGCAGAGGTTAACTACTGTCGTGCCTCGCATCGACACCCTGGTTTGCTCCGCATGCATAGAGGGAGCCCGGATGGCTTTCGCAAAGACCATGGTGCATTGGCCAAAAAAAGGCGACCGAAATGGCTTCCGGCCCTCCGCCCCCGAGAATGAATATAGGCACCATGAGCTTTATTTTGTTATGGATGGTGCTCGGGCGATAGAGGCCTTATGCCAGAAGGATGTACTCTGGAGTGAACCACTAGTGCATAACAGGTCTATAGTCGCGGGTTGTAAGGGCCTTTAGTGCCGGTTCTCGAACCGGCATTAAAGGGTGCGGACTAAAGCCTACCCCCCTTTAGTGCTGGTTTAACACAGCTCGGCACCAAAGGCCCTCCACGTGGCATCCGACGACACCGTGGGCTAGGGGACCTTTAGTCCTCGTTGGTAACACCAACCGGGACTAAAAGTATTTAGTTTTTTAGTTTTGTTTTATTTTTTCTTTTGATTCTTTAGGGGTTTACGAATTAATTATGGTTTAATTTTCCTTTTAATTTTGTGTTTTCCATTTAATTAATTTTCATTTCAAACATATATTACGCTACTACGTACATACTGCACACACGTTGTGCATGCGTATATATATAAATATAAATAGAATTTCTCATAGAACCGTGATCCTATATATATATATATATCATCGAATTGCTAGTACGATGACCATGCACATATATATATATATATAATTTCTCCTACAATTTGAGGATCATTACAGATATATATATATATATATATATATATATATGCATGCCTCGCAGAAATCCAGCTAATTCTTGGAGATCTTGTAATTGTATTCTCTTTTGGGATCTATGACCTGGTCGAGCAGAAATCCAGCTAATTCCTCTTGAATTGCTCGTACCCAAGCCTCTGGTATGACCTGACCCCGCATCTCTGTCAGCGACAAGATGGAGATCAAGATGAATATATTAGTTGTGTGTATATATATTAGCTAGATCATGATAAAAAAATTATGGATAGTGTTCTGGAAAAACGTACCCAAAGATTTCTTTCGTTTCTGCTCCTTTCAGTCATGATCATGCGAATGTTCTCGCAAACGTAGTATCCCCATAAACTATTCCCCTGCTCCTGCACCATGCACTTTACGAGAATAAAATCCAATCAGTTAGTAATTAATCAATCATGATAATGGTATTGAAACTAGAATTAAAGAGATGCACGGACGTAGCTAGCTAGCTAGTAGTACTTAATTACCTTGGGTCGTACCCATTTCAGTTGTTGTGCCCAGTCGCGTGGGACCTGTTTGATGAAGTTGGCCCAAGCCCAGCCCGCCGACAAAGAAAATGAATAAATGAGTTATTAACTAGTTGATATCAGGAAATGAAGTAATTAAATAGGCCGACTGTAACATCCCAAAATTTCATTTTGAAATGTTATGAAATAAAGCTATGCATCATCATCATGTTGTTTGAATGAAATGAATGTTTGAAGTGCTTCCTTTGAATTTCTAAAAACCCCTTTCAATTTTCATTATTCTTGTTTCACCTATTTGAAAACTCTTGGAAAATGTTCAAAGAAGTGGGGAGTAACATGGCACTCCACACCAAGGGCATCTTGGTGATTTATTTGAACAATAAAACCAGGGGGGTCTTTTGAAAAATATTTGTAAAATGTTTTAAAACCAAATAGGCAATTTCTAAAAATATTATTTTTTCAAAGTATTCAAATGGCATAAGAAAAATGTTCAATTAATGGAATTTATTGTTCTGATAATTTTGATATATATTTTTCCTATATTGGGAATTAAATCGAATGCATTAAAAGGTTTTTACTACACTGGAAATTAGAAAAAAGGAAATCATTTAAAGCTTTAAATACCCGGTCGGCCCATCTGCATTTGAGCCCCCTCCCGACTTTCCTTTCTATCGGCCACCGACGCCTCTGCCGCGCTCATCACCCTCGCTGATAGTGGAGCCCACCCGACCGTTCGCTGCAATCACGCGGCCATCACCCTCCTCACGCCCGACGGTCATCGCCGGAGATCGCGCGCTCGCCGGATCTCACTCCCCTTCCTTCCCTTCGCTCACCCGCGGCCCTATACAAGGCGGTCACCCTCCGCACTTCATTCCCCCACCCCTGAAAACCCCCTCTGCCTTGCCGAGACGCTGCCCGAACGAGCTCGCCGGAGTTCCTGCCGCTCCCGACCCTCCCCACGCACCTAGCCGTCGCCTCCCTCCACCTCACGACCGTCCGCGGCCGCCAGTCACCACCGGAGGTTCACCGCCATCGCCTGGACCTCTCTGACATCCTCCCCGACCACCGGAGCGACATCCCCGACCACCTTCTGCTTCCGGCCGCCGTCGACGTCACCGGAGCACCACCCCGACCATCGCTGTGAGCCCCCACCTTCTCTCAACCTTCGGATCTGGATCCTACGATCCAGATTAGATCGTTTTAAAACGCGAACCGTTTTCCTCTAGAGTTTGGCCATCGTTTGTTAGCTTCCGCGCGCGCATGCTAGCACCCAATAGGAAGTTGCCACGTAGCCTTGGCCGTTCGTTAGTTTTTTTTCCTTTTCTGTTTTGTTTTAGAAAACAGAAGGTTTTCTGATTTTGTTTTAGTTCTATCTTTTAAAATATTTAGTGTTTTTAGTTAATTCTTTTTGTATTAGGTCACTTATTACTTGTAGTTTATGTCTGTAGTTTTAGAATTTAAATTTAAACTTTAAAATTTGAATTTAATCAAATTTGCTTAAATTACTAAAATCTGTATAATTAGAGTTTAAAAAATGATTTTTGTATGACTCTTTTTGCCATTGATTGGTATTAGTTAGGACTGTCACCATGCTTAGTTTGAGAATTTTAGGATGAATTTGTTTAGTGTTTTAACCAAAAACAGAATCTGATTAGTTGTTAGTATAGTTTAATTAGTTTAATTTTTTTTGTTAGTTCAAATCTGAGTTAGTTATATTTTGTTTTAGTAGGTTCTGTTGTTTCAACTTTAGGAAATTTACTTGCTGTTAATAAATAAAATAATTTTCTTAGTTTTATACTTTATTGTTATAGGAACTCTACTCCTTTTCAACTAGGTATAATTTGATTAAAACAAACTAGTTAGTAATAGTTTCTTTTAACAAAGTTTAGATAATTAGATTCTGTTTTCTAAGAAAAGTTTTAGTAAATTGTTTTCTGTTAAGATAATGTTTTGGTAATAAAATAAATAGTTAGTTTATTTCATATCCTATTGTTAGAGGAAACTATAACCTATTCTATTAAGTAGTGTTTTATAATACAAATTAACTTTAGAAGCATTCTTTCAGAAAAGTTTTTAGTGGATTTAATTCTGTTAATAAAATATATTTTTTTCTTTTCTATGAACTATTGTTTTGTTAGTACAAATACAAATAGTTCTACTTTGTTAGTAGTAGCTTATTAGGTAATAGTTTACCCACCAACTTTTAGAAAACAAAACTATGTGTTGATTTTTTCTTTCTTGTGATTGTGCCTTGTTTTGTCTTGATTGATTACTAGTTACATTTCTGATTTTGTGAGTTAAAAACTTTTGATGTATGCTTATAGAATGCTCTTGTTTGATTCGTTAGATCATCCGGAGTGCGAGCCTTGTTACCTAGAGTCCCTCGAATACGAAGATCGTCAACCAGGCAAGTCACTTTCAGCATGTATACCTATGTTTTATTGCATTAGTTCTTCCATCACCCCAATTGCATGCAAAGTAGGTAAATTGGAAACTTGGTTACTTGTTGTAGTATCATGTGGTAGGTACCCCTCAACCCTTTGACACATTGGCCTCGGGAAAAACGTTGTTTTACATTTTTCTATGCTATTAGTAGACGGGGTTGGTTGTGTGATTCATGAGAGTTGAGAGAGTTAATAATTTCAAGACCTACATGATGATCAAGTCTTCGAGACTTCAAGTTTTCAACTTACCTCTGGGTGGATGATGGTTGAACGGCGCCGTGGAGAAACCAGTGGTTATCCTAGATGATGCTGGAGATGTGCCAGTATTCATGCGGAAAGGTCCACCCAGGCACAAAGAGATGGATGGATGCTTCAAGACCCAAGGCTTACCTGCACAACCACAAGTCATTATGGGCTCTGGCTTGGTTGGATATCGTGGTGACCCTGGACAGGCGGTGCTACGAGATGTAGAAGAACGGTAGGAAAGGATGGGCACCGACAGAGTCTCATGGAAACCCTTTAGAAGACCATGTTTTGGTCATCCGTTTCTCAAACACCCTGAAGTGCGAGAAATCAAACGGAGGCGACCAAATCTTGTGGGGAACGTGTGCAAAACTCTGCAGAGTACCCAAACCTAATCGATTAGCCGTGTCCACGGTCATGGACAACTTGAGCCAAAGGAACTGAAACTATCTGGAACTCTCAACACAATTAATTATATTGAAGTGCGTTATTAATGACAAGTTGGGTATGAGAATTGGTTGGTGGAACCGTCTCATTAGTCAACCAACATTGTAGTAATTATGCCTTTGCCCTCTCTTGTTGTAGGAAAAATTTGGCTTTATGCAAAAACTTACTACTCCACCTGCCATAATTACATATAGACTAGATTATTACTTTTCCCCCTCTCATGTGACTTTGCCGGCATATTCAATATGCTGACCTATACGGCTGCAACGTATCATGTTCCAGAGTACTTTTCCGACCAGGAGTGAGGATACGCTCTACGCTCGGTGAGATGCCCTTGGAGTCAGATGGACTCATCTACCTTCGATGCTTCCGCAAGTTTATGGTTTAGTTTATCTCATGAGTTGGCCTTCAGCCACTTTATTGTAATCATTATTGTAATAAAGGACTCGATATGAGATTTCGATTAATTTATGTTGTGTGATTTCCCTTTGATATATACATTGATGTACCGTGTGCGTACCAGCATGATCTTGGGATGGTACAGAAACACCGGAGACTCGACCTTTCAGGTCGGGTCGCTACAGAAATGGTATCAGAGCACACGTTGACCGTAGGACGTAACCTCTAGGATTGGAAAAGCCTTAGGATTTATTTTCTCTTTTGTCTTTAAAATTCCTATACTCTCATCTACTCGTTTCTGACTTCCCTCCGATTATTTCAAAATTTATAGATGGCCACCTTCATCCCAGTTTTGATCACAGAGTTTTGCCAGCCTGACGCAACGATGCCCTTTGGCAAGGAGCTGATGAGGATCGTCAGGGACGTGAGGACTGCTTTGCCGAGCATCACTGGGTCTCCTATCATGTCCTTTACACAAGATGGACACTATAGGATTGAGGTGCACATTCAAGGGAAGACCTTTGGGAATCGGAAGGAACCCATCGACTTCAAGTTTGTGGCACCCAGCTGGATACTTGGGAGGGACATGGCCATTCATCGTGCCCTTGGACGTATTCAGGACGAATACAGAGGTGGAACCATTTCACCAGGACTTAGTGTGGTTTGTCGCAGGGATGCCAATGGAAATATCCTAACCACTTCCACTGAAGACACCACCATTTCCTATATCCAGACCTTGGAGACGCACGTCAGGACCTTGGAGCTTCGGGTACGTGCCGACACGAAGACGATCAAGAGGCTGATGAACCGTGAGATTAACCTCGAAGCTGACTTACGGGAAGCCGAGTACGAGCATGAGTATGAGGTGAAGGATTTCTTAGACAGGATCGACAAGCTAAACACTCGCATCGCAACTCTAGAGGAACAGATGGACATGGGTGAAAATCTTCATCCCGAAGGAGACATGGCTCCTTTGATCAGCAACGATGATGACTATGAGGAGAGCACCACTGGAGGAGGCTCCGTCACCATGTACTTTTGAGGAAAACTTTAGTTATGCCCCCATGTATCTCCATTTTCGTCGTTAAAGCGTAGGTCGATGTTTAGTTTGAATGGAGATTTGTATCTCGATGTTTGACTATGAGTTGAATAAATGAATGAGTGTTTGGTGTGCTTTGTTTGTTGCATTGCATACGGGTAGTGAAATTCCCTTTTAGGTCATGGTTATATCCTAATTCTCACCCCCTCTGAAAACAACAAGATGCCTCCGTGACGTGAGCCCGACTTCACTTTCCCGCCAGAGCTCACCCAGCTTCTTCAACAGCAGAACGCCCTGATGCAACTGTTGATTCAGAATTAGACCAACAACCACAAAAACAACCCTCCACCACAAGGCGACAACCTCACCTGTTTTCTGAGACTGAATCCCCCAACCTTCTCCAGCAGCACAGAGCCCATTGTGGCAGATGATTGGCTCCGCAAGATGGAGAGGGAACTCACCACCTCAGGATGCACTGAGGTTGAAAAAGTGTGTTTTGCCACCCATCAATTGGAGGGCCCAGCAGCTTCATGGTGGGAGAACTACACCACCACATACCCCATTACTGATGTGACTTGGGAGCAGTTCAAGCAAGCTTTCCGCACCGCACATGTCTCAGCTGGAGCCATGAGTCTGAAGAAGCGTGAGTTTCGCAACTTATGCTAGGGGAACCGTTCCGTGGCCCAGTACGTGGACGACTTCAGCACGTTGGCCCGTTATGCACCAGGAGATGTGGCCAATGATGCAGCCAAGCAGGAAAAGTTCTTGGAATGACTCAATGATGAGTTGAGCGTGCAACTGATGGTGGCTACCTTCAGCAACTACCAGGAGCTGGTAGACAAGGCCCTCATCTTGGAGGGAAAGCAGTAGCAAATTGAGAACCGCAAGAGGAAGTATGCACATGGGAATTCTACCTATGGAGCTCATCAGAAGCCTCGCTACTCTCCGTACTCAGGAAATACCGGATCAGGGACCGGTAAGTATGGAGGACACACTCATCCAGTGCACAACCATGGAGGAAATGGGAATAATCGTCCCAATAATGGCAGCTTCAAGAATGGAAGTGGGAATGGCAACCAACACCGTCCCGCTCCAGTTCAGAAGTATCTGAACCACATCACATGTTTCAAGTGTCAGAAGACAGGGCACTATGCCACTGAATGCCCTCAGAACAAGCAAGGGAATGGAAATAGCAACTCCACAGCTAAGAAGCCAAATCCGTTTCCCCGTGTTGAGGTGAACCACCTCGATGTGGAAGAAGTCTATGATCAGCCCGAGACTGTGGTTGGTAAGTTTTTATTGCATTCACGTCCAGTTATGGTACTTTTTGATTCTAGTGCAACTCATTCATTCATATCAAGGGTAGTTGTGGAAAAGTATGGTTTACCCACCAGAACCCTTAGTCAGCCCATTAAAGTAAATTCCCCAGGAGGAATGATGACAGCAGGAATAGGATGACATGCCCTGAAACTTCACATAGGAAACCATGTTTTTCCTACCGACCTCATCGTCTTAGAATCCCAGGCATGGATTGGATGACCAAGTATGAAGGAAACCTTGATTGCCCTACCAAGTCTATTTCACTCACCACTCCGGAGAACAAGAGGATTAAGTATGTATCCCGACGCACACAAATGAGTGCTCGGTTAAATTCCCACACAGGAGTTGTTCAGGAGGAAGTACCGGTTGTACGAGACTTTCCAGATGTATTCCCAGAGGAATTACCAGGCATGCCACCAGATAGGGAGATTGAGTTTCTAATTGAGCTAATACCACGGACAGCCCCAATTTCCAAGAGACCCTATCGGATGCCCGCAAATGATCTAGTGGAAATCAAGAAGCAAATTAAGGAGATATTGGACAAGGGATATATTCGCCCAAGTTCATCACCTTGGGGAGCCCCAGTTCTTTTGGTGGAGAAGAAAGACAAAACCTTGAGGATGGTGGTCGATTATCGAGCATTGAACGAGGTGACTATCAAGAATAAGTACCCTCTGCCGATGATTAATGACCTATTTGATCAGCTAGTAGGCGCCAAAGTATTCTCCAAGATCGATCTTCGATCAAGGTATCATCAACTGAAGATTCGTGAACAGGATATACCCAAAACAGCTTTCACCACCAGGTATGGCTTATACGAGTATACAGTCATGTCCTTTGGTTTGATTAATGCTCCTGCCTACTTCATGAATTTGATGAACAAAGTGTTTATGGAATACTTGGACAAGTTTGTCGTGGTGTTCATCGATGACATTTTGATATTCTCCAAGAGCGAGGAAGAACACAAGGAACACTTGCGTTTAGTTCTAGAGAAGCTTAGAGAGCATCAGTTGTATGCCAAGTTCAGTAAGTGTGAATTTTGGCTGACGGAAGTCGGATTCCTTGGACATGTTATTTCCATAGAAGGAATAGCAGTAGACCCCGTTAAGGTTGAAGCAGTCACTGAGTGGAAGTCACCCACCTCAGTTAAGGACATCCGCAGTTTTCTCAGACTTGCCGGATATTACCGGAGATTCATTGAGAATTTCTCAAAGATTGCCAAGCCCATGACAGAGCTGTTGAAGAAAGAGTCTAAGTATATCTGGACTGAGGAATGTGAGGCTAGTTTCCAGGAGTTGAAGAAACGTTTGGTCACAGCCCCAGTGTTGATACTGCCAAACAACCGAAAGGACTTCCAGGTTTATTGTGACGCATCCCGTCAAGGACTTGGAGGAGTACTCACGCAGGAGGGAAAAGTTGTAGCATATGCATCCAGACAACTACGACCCCATGAGTTGAATTATGCCACCCATGATTTGGAGCTAGCAGCCGTAGTGCACGCACTCAAGACTTGGAGACATTTCCTTATCGGAAATGGTTGTGATGTGTACACTGATCATAAGAGCCTGAAGTATATCTTCACGCAAAAGGAGTTGAACCTTAGACAGAGGAGATGGTTAGAGTTAATCAAGGACTATGACATGAGATTACATTACCATCCAGGAAAGGCAAATGTTGTGGTAGATGCTTTGAGTAGGAAGAGTTATGTGAACACACTCATAGCCGGAGGATTACCCAGGAGTTAACCAAAGATCTGAGAGAGCTTTGATGAGAGATAGTTCCGCAAGGATATGTTGCCACACTAGAGATTCGGTCCACCTTGCCCAAAAGAATTCGAGAAGCCCAGAAATGAGACAATGAGATAGCTGAGATAAAACAGAGAATGAAGGAAGGAAAGGCTAAAGGCTTTCGTGAAGATGAACAGGGTACTCTATGGTTTGAGAACCGAATCTACGTGCCCCATGACCTAGAGCTTAGGAAGTTGATACTTCAAGAAGCCCACGATTCACCATACTCGATACACCCAGGCAACACCAAGATGTACCTGGATTTGAAGGAAAGTTACTGGTGGTCAGGTATGAAGAAAGATATTGCCGAACATGTTGCGGTATGTGATGTTTGTCAGCGAGTAAAGGCGGAACATCATAAACCAGCAGGGTTACTCCAACCTTTGCTGATACCCGAGTGGAAATGGGATAAGCTCGGTATGGACTTTATCACAAGACTACCTAGGACCCATTCAGGATATGATTCCATTTGGGTAGTGGTCGATCATTTGACCAAGGTGGCTCATTTCATTCCAGTGAAGACCACCTATACCAGTGCTAAGCTAGCTAAGATATATATGACCAGGATCATATGTCTGCATGGAGTTCCGAGGAGTATCATGTCAGATAGAGGAACACAATTTACCTCAAAGTTTTGACATCAGCTACATGAAACTTTGGGTACAACACTGGAGTTCAGTACAGCTTTTCATCCACAGACCGATGGACAGACTGAGAGAGTCAATCAGATTTTGGAGGACATGTTGAGAGCCTGTGCGCTAGACTATGGGTCCAGTAGGGATGACAACTTACCTTACGCAAAGTTCTCATACAACAACAGTTATCAAACCAGTCTGAAGATGGCCCCTTTCGAAGCTTTATATGGAAGAAGGTGCAGAACACCATTGACGTGGGATGGTGTTGGAGACCGACAACTTTTTGGTCCCGATATTATCAGAGATTCTGAAGATAAGGTCAAACTGATTCGAGACCGACTCAAGATAGCTCAATCCCGGCAGAAGAGCTATGTTGATAGCAAACGCAAGGAAGTGACATATGAAGTAGGGGATCGAGCATATCTCTGTGTGTCCCCACTTCGAGGAATCAAGAGGTTTGGTGTTAAAGGAAAGTTAGCACCCAGATTCATAGGCCCCTACAAAATTCTTAAACGTAGAGGTGAAGTTGCATACAAACTGGAATTGCCGGAAGGACTGTCCAGAGTTCATGATGTTTTCCATGTTTCCCAGTTGAAGAAATGCCATACTGAGATGGTTGATATTCCTTTGAGAGACACAGTACCCCTAGAGGCCATACAACTTGACAGTGACCTGACCTATGAGGAGAAGCCTGTCAGAATTCTCAAGACTGCCAACAGAGTTACCCGTAGCAAGATCATCAAGTTCTGTAAGGTTTTGTGGAGTCACCACACCGAGGGAGAAGCCACCTGGGAACGCGAAGAAGATCTTCGTAGAAACCACCCGCACCTATTTTCTAGCCAACCCGAATCTCGAGGGCAAGATTCATCTTAAGGTGGGTAGGTTTGTAACATCCCAAAATTTCATTTTGGAATGTTATGTAATAAAGCTATGCATCATCATCATGTTGTTTGAATGAAATGAATGTTTGAAGTGCTTCCTTTGAATTTCTGAAAACCCCTTTCAATTTTCATTATTCTTGTTTCACCTATTTGAAAACTCTTGGAAAATGTTCAAAGAAGAGGGGAGTAACATGACACTCCACACCAGGGGCATCTTGGTGATTTATTTGAACAATAAAACCAGGGGGGTCTTTTGAAAAATATTTGTAAAATGTTTTAAAACCAAATAGGCAATTTCTGATAATATTATTTTTTCAAAGTATTCAAATGGCATAATAAAAATGTTCAATAAATGTCATTTATTGTTCTGATAATTTTGATATATATTTGTCCTATATTTGGAGTTAAATCGAATGCATTAAAAGGTTTTTACTGCGCTGGAAATTAGAAAAAAGGAAATCATTTAAAGCTTTAAATACCCGGTCGGCCCATCTGCATTTGAGCCCCCTCCCGACTTTACTTTCTATCGGCCACCGACGCCTCTGCCGCGCTCATCACCCTTGCTGACAGTGGAGCCCACCCGACCGTTCGCTGCAATCACGCGGCCATCACCCTCCTCGTGCCCGACGGTCATCGCCGGAGATCGCACGCTCGCCGGATCTCACTCCCCTTCCTTCCCTTCGCTCACCCGCGGCCCTATATAAGGCGGTCACCCTCTACACTTCATCCCCCCCTGAAAACCCCCTCTGCCTCATTGAGACGATGCCCGAACGAGCTCGCCGGAGTTCCTGCCGCTCCCGACCCTCCCCACGCACCTGGCCGTCGCCTCCCTCCACCTCACGCCCGTCCGACGCCGCCAATCATCGCCGGAGGTTCACCGCCGTCGCCTGGACCTCTTTGACGTCCTCCCCGACCACTGAAGCGACCTCCCCGACCACCTTCTGCTTCCGGCCGCCGTCGACGTCAACGGAGCACCACCCCGACAACCGCTGTGAGCCCCCACCTTCTCTCAACCTTCGGATTTGGATCCTACGATCCAGATTAGATCGTTTTAACACGCGAACCGTTTTCCTCTAGAGTTCGGCCATCGTTCGTTAGCTTCCGCGCGCGCATGCTAGTACCCAATAGGAAGTTGCCACGTAGCCTTGGCCGTTCGTTAGTTTTTTTTTCCTTTTCTGTTTTGTTTTAGAAAACAAAAGTTTTTCTGATTTTGTTTTAGAAACAGAAGGTTTTCTGATTTTGTTTTAGTTGTATCTTTTAAACTATTTGGTGCTTTTAGTTAATTCTTTTTGTATTAGGTCACTTATTACTTGTAGTTTATGTCTGTAGTTTTAGAATTTAAATTTAAACTTTAAAATTTGAATTTAATCAAATTTGCTTAAATTACTAAAATCTGTATAACTAGAGTTTAAAAATTGATTTTTGTATGAATATTTTTGCCATTGATTGGTATTAGTTAGGACTGTTACCATGCTTAGTTTGAGAATTTTGGGATGAATTTGTTTAGTCTTTTAACCAAAAACAGAATCTGATTAGTTGTTAGTATATTTTAATTAGTTTAATTTTGTTTGTTAGTTCAAATCTGAGTTACTTATATTTTGTTTTAGTAGGTTCTGTTGTTTCAACTTTAGGAAATTTACTTGCTGTTAATAAATAAAATAATTTGCTTAGTTTTATACTTTATTGTTATAGGAACTCTACTCCTTTTCAACTAGGTATAATTTGATTAAAACAAACTAGTTAGTAATAGCTTCTTTTAACAAAGTTTAGATAATTAGATTCTGTTTTCTAAGAAAAGTTTTGGAAAATTCTTTTCTGTTAAGATAATGTTTTGGTAATAAAATAAATAGTTAGTTTATTTCATATCCTATTGTTAGAGGAAACTATAACCTATTCTATTAAGTAGTGTTTTATAAAACAAATTAACTTTAGAAGCATTCTTTCAGAAAAGTTCTTAGTGGATTTAATTCTGTTAATAAAATATTTTTTTTCTTTTCTATCAACTATTGTTTTGTTAGTACAAATACAAATAGTTCTACTTTGTTAGTAGTAGCTTATTATGTAACAGCTTAGCCCCCAACTTTTAGAAAACAAAACTATGTGTTGATTTTTTCTTTCTTGTGATTGTGCCTTGTTTTGTCTTGATTGATTACTAGTTACATTTCTGATTTTGCGAGTTACAAACTTTTGATGTATGCTTATAGAGTTCTCTTGTTTGATTCGTTAGATCATCTGGAGTGTGAGGCTTGTTACCTAGAGTCCCTCGAATATGAAGATCGTCAACCAGGCAAGTCACTTTGACCATGTATACCTATGTTTTATTGCATTAGTTCTTCCATCACCCCAATTGCATGCAAAGTAGGTAAATTGGAAACTTGGTTACTTGTTGTAGTATCATGTGGTAGGTACCCCTCAATCCTTTGACACATTGGCCCCGGGAAAAACATTGTTTTACATTTTGCTATGCTATTAGTAGACGGGGTTGGTTGTGTGATTCATGAGAGTTGAGAGAGTTAATAATTTCAAGACCTACATGATGATCAAGTCTTCAAGACTTCAAGTTTTCAACTTACCTCTGGGTGGATGATGGTTGAACGGTGCCCTGGAGAAACCAGTGGTTAGCCTAGATGATGCTGGAGATGTGCCAGTATTCATCCAGAAAGGTCCACCCAGGCACAAAGAGATGGATGGATGCTTCAAGACCCAAGGCTTACCTGCACAGCCACAAGTCATTATGGGCTCTGGCTTGGATGGATATCGTGGTCACCCTGGACAGGCGGTGCTACGAGATGTAGAAGAACGGTAGGAAAGGATGGGCACCGACAGAGTCTCATGGAAACCCTTTAGAAGACCATGTTTTTGTCATCCGTATCTCAAACACCATGAAGTGCGAGAAATCAAACGGAGGCGACCAAATCTTGTGGGGAACGTGTGCAAAACTCTGCAGAGTACCCGAATCTAATCGATTAGCCGTGTCCACGGTCATGGACAACTTGAGCCAAAGGAACTGAAACTATCTGGAACTCTCAACACAATTAATTATATTGAAGTGGGTTATTAATGACAACTTGGGTATGAGAATTGGTTGGTGGAACCATCTCATTAATCAACCAACACTGTAGTAATTATGCCTTTGCCCTCTCTTGTTGTAGGAAAAATTTGGCTTTATGCAAAAACTTACTACTCCACCTGCCATAATTACATATAGACTAGATGATTACTTTTCCCCCTCTCATGTGACTTTGCCGGCATATTCAATATGCTGACCTATACGGCTGAAACGTATCATGTTCCAGAGTACTTTTCCGACCAGGAATGAGGATACGCTCTACGCTCGGTGAGATGCCCTTGGAGTCAGATGGACTCATCTACCTTCGATGCTTCCGCAAGTTTATTGTTTAGTTTATCTCATGAGTTGGCCTTCAACCACTTTATTGTAATCATTATTGTAATAAAGGACTCGATATGAGATTTCGATTAATTTATGCTATGTGATTTCCCTTTGATATACACATTGATGTACCGTGTGCGTACCAGCATGATTTTGGGATGGTACAGAAACACCGGAGATTCGACCTTTTAGGTCGGGTCGCTACACTGACATAGTGCGATAATCATTGAAATTACTTGTCAAGCAGGCCCTTCACGATTGCGTATTCGGATGGATTCTTTAATAGCCAGTCGAGTACTTCAGCTTTTCCCTTGTCAACTTCAATGATTAACAAGATCCAGTGGTAACTGCATAACTCGTCGACAACACTTATTAAAATCTAGTAAGCAAAAAAATAGAATTTGTAGTACAAGATATATATATATATATATATATATATGTACATATATATATATAGTAACACTCACCCGAAGTTGTAAGAAAGTAGTATTTCCGGTTGGGTGTTTAGATGGATCAAAAATTCTAGCATTTTTTTCTCTGTGTCTTTTCTCACATATGAAGTTTCCCATATCTTTTGATTAATCGTATTTGGGTCAATGAACCCAATCCCATCACGTCCAGCTTGTTTCATTTCATACATCTTCATTCTGCACAATACCACAGAAACGAATATAGTGAGGATAATTCCAGGTAATGAACGAGAGCACAACTAGCTAGAGACTTAAATTATAGAAAGAAATCACTTACAAAAAATATCAAGACAATAGCAACTGACTAAAGATTTTTTGAGTGCTTCTTGAATAACTGAAACAACTCTTCATAATGAATCCACACATCATTTTTATGGAAGTAATGCGTCTCTTGGATTCTGACCATGAGGGACTCTTCATTAGTATTTGCTGTTATTTGCATGTACCACGTATGCAATTCATACATTCTCATTGGTAGAAGCTTGACATCTTCAGGCTTGACCAGAGGTTTGTCGCGGGCATATTGATATTTTACTTCTGACTCTTTAAGCCGGGGCATTTCCTCAAGGCCTAGGAGTTGTTCAACACTGACGCCGGCCTCTTTAGCCATCCTAATATATTCTTCGGTTACTTCTGGCCGACCGGCGGTAGTCACAACTGTTTGTACAATGAGCGGGGGGATCGATTGCACTGCCTGTTCTCCCAGCTAGGGGGTAGTTTTCTCGCTTTTTTGTCAACTCCTTGGCTCGAGCTCGAGCTCGACTCCTTTTGTCCTGCAAGATATGACTTCTTGATAGACCGCACATAGTCGATGTCCTTCTGAGCTGATCGAGCCATATCAATGAAGTGTTGTGACACATGCTCAAGTACTTTCTCCTTTGGTGGCTGGGGCGGTTTCGGTCCAAAATGGACCTTCAAATTGGCATCCACTACGCTGTCGAGTTCCTCGTTGGTCAGGTGGTAAGGCAACTTCGGAAGAGGCTTGAGGCTGCATGGACCATATCTGAATTTCTTGCCTGTTGTACTGGTAGTCATCGTAGCTGCGGTCTCTCTCTTCCGTTGTTGCTTAGGTGATGGAGCACGCTGAGTCGACGGAGCACACTGACGTCGTGCCGGACTTGGAGGAGGAGTCGGCTGACGCGGTGCCGGACTTGGAGGAGGAGGAGTTGGATGACGTTGTGCCAGACTTGGAGGAGGAGTCAGCTGATGCGGTGCCAGACTTGGAGGAGGAGGAGTCGACTGACGTGGCGGTGGACTTGGAGGAGGAGCAATCGGTGGCCTTGGAAAGACGATGCAATCCTTTTTCCATAGAATGATACGATGTATGGCATTTCCCAGTGTTCTCTCCTCGTCACCTCTAGGAATGTCAAATTGTAGCTCGTGATATGCTGACATCACTTCATCAACCCCGACACGAGCATAGCCAGCTGGAATGGGATTGCAATGGAAGGTTGCTTCTGGGGGATTTGCTAAAGCATAGCCGTCCGCCACCTTCATGGATAAGTTCTTCACTTTTATGTGTAGCTCACAGTTAGTCCTGTCTTTGATATCATCCACTGGGTACCTAGCTAGCATTGCATCGTCATCGATATTGACCGGGGAGGAACCCATGCTGCTTCTCGGCATAGATGGGATGGTGGTATCCAATGCTGGATCGATCTGCTCATGCTGTCGCCGAGACACCCTTTCCTGGCTGAGTGAGTCGATCAGCTCCTGCTGCCGCCTGACTCTGGATTCCAACTCCAGGTGCTTTGATTCGAGGCCATCAAGGTGGAGTGCTTCCTCCTCCTTCTTCCACTCCTCCTGCATCTTGTTTCTCCCATGGCTTCTGTAGTCGTTGTTCCAACCAGCAAACCCCTCAAACCACGGAACAATGCCTTTCCCTCGTGTTCTTCCCAGGTGTTCAGGATTCTTCTGGGCACGCGTAAGCTCATCGTCCTCTCTGTTGGGCGTGAACACCCCCATTTGAGATTCTTCTATTTTCATCAGAATTTCATCTGTCACTTTTTTAAGACTTGCCTTCACCATAATAGCCCCTGTCTTTGGGTCAAACTTCCTCCCATGCGCATAAAACCATGTCCTGCACCTCGGGGGCCAGGTCACTGTAACTGGAGTAACCCCTGCACTAATCATATCTTTTTCGGATTGATCCCACTTAGGCAGGGGCGTCTGGTAGCCACCTGGCCCCAGAATATGGTGCCACTCCTTTTTCGCAACATTAATCTGTTCTTTCTGACCATTGCTTGGCTACTTCCGATTCCTTGAACTTCACGAAATCGTCCCACTGATCTTTTGCCTTCACCAGTGCTCCCTCGAATTTTGGAGTCGTCTTGTTTGCTTTGACATACGCATCCCATATATTTTTCTTGAAGGTGTTGAATGCGATCGCCATCTTTTTCAGAGCATAGTTTCTGACTTTATTCAGATCTGCATCTGTCAAGTTATCTGGTAGTGTGAAATGTGACATCAGCTCGGTCCAAAGCACATCTTTTGCTCTTTCATCGACAAAAGTAACTCCTTGTCGATCTCCCTTTGCTGGATTTTTCCATTCTTGTATGGAGATCGGGATTTGGTCCCTGACAATAACTCCGCACTGATTCTTGAACTTGGTCGCATTTTTCTTAGGTTCAAGCGGTTCGCCAGTTGATGTATTGATGGACTTCATGCTGAACTTTATGCCAGGGTCCAACTTTCTGGCCGGGCCTCACTTTACCCTATCGCTTGTAGAAGATTTGCTCGATCCGGAGGCCTAAAAGAAGAAAGATCGATTCGTTAATACATATACAACTCAATTAAGACATGTAATGATCACCGGGTGGCTTATATAATAAATATGCCTCGCCGGTCTTTGTTATTTGAAGAACATTTTCTTCGTCAACATCATTGTCAAATTCATCTATTCTTTCATCCTCATCAAACATACAATCATCACCGAAATTGTTCAGATATTGCGAGTCGTCATCATGTTCATGTTCATGCTTTGGGCTCGTCGAGCGTATGATGTCAAACAGAGCCTCTTCTCCTTCTCTGACGGTATTGTCCATAGCTTATATTTAACTAACCCAGAAGAAATATAAAACAATTTAGTATTCAAATTAGAATGCATGCAATCAATAAGGAAAACTGAATCATAGTACATAATATGCATCATCAAATATAATCTCGAATAAATCGTCTCGAATATTATCGAATATAATCTCGAATATTATTTTTAATACATCTCGAATATTATAGATTATATAATATCACTACTACAAATCCAGTTGACGTCTCGCGCGGTAGGCGGTGGACACCCAAAGAGAAGGAACTATGACAGGATCATAGCTCGGGTGAGATCCGTGAAGAACCTGCAAGGTATTGGAGAACCTGACGTCCAACACATCCATGTACCGACGTACGTGCTCGTCCTCCTCCCTGGCACGGCGACGTACCACCTCCGGTGGGGCCGGCTACCTCCGCACCGAAAGTGGCCCACGCGAATGCCACCAAAGAAGCTTCGGGTCGACGACGGGACCTGGGTTCCTCACCAAGCTGCGCGCCCCTGAAGGTAGCACCTCCCAGTGCCAGCCTGGCGGGGCCCAGTCTCGAACGTTGCCCCTCTGAAGCAGGACATCGTCGTGAACGAGTCGACGATGAGGATGGGGACCAGGCATCGTTGACTCCGAGAAAAAAAATTCTTTTGAGGTTATAACTACCCTAATAATATTCCTAATAAAATTCCTAGGTTATAACTACACTAATTATAGAAAAACAACATTATATAAAAAATCAAAATTCATCTAATTGACATTCATATTTCTAAAATTCATCTAACATTTTTATACATCTAATTAACATTCAAAATTCATCTAATTAACATTCATATATCTAAAATTAACATCTAAAATAACATTATATATTTCTATACATCTAATTAACATCTAAAAACAACCTCTAAAATTAACATCAAAATACATCTAAAATTAACATCAAAATACATCTAATTAACATCTAAAACAACATCAAAATTCATCTAAAACAACATCTAAAAAAATCCATGACGGCAGGGTATCATAGCAGGGCGACGGCCGGCGAGCCGCAGCGAGTCATCGGCGATAGCGATGGCGACGGCGTGCGAGCTCGAGGAGGCGGGGGCGGCGACGGGGGGTGGGGGGCGGCACGTCTGGGGTGGCAACGACGTGGGTGGCGCGTCGGGGGCGGTGCATCGGGGGTGGCGATGGTGTCGAGGCGGCGACGGCGTGGGCGACGACGGTGTCAGGGGCGCGCGAGTGGCGATCTCCTCAGTGGTCGAAGCTAGAGACGAAGAAAGCAGAGGAAATGAAAAAATTTCAACTCCCGCTTATATAGGAGGACCTTTAGTCGCGGTTGGTGGCTCCAACCGTGACTAAAGACCCCCTCTTTAGTTGCGGTTGGAGCCACCAACCGCGACTAAAGGTGAATTTCAGTGGGCGCGGGCGGTGGGAAGCGAAACCCTTTAGTCGCGGTTGGTGGCTCCAACCGTGACTAAAGGGGGGTCTTTCGTCGCGGTTGGAGCCACCAACTGCGACTAAAGGTGTGTTCCTGGCACTGTGCACTGCGGGGAAGTTTAGTCCCACCTTGCTAGTCGAGGGGCGCCTCGACCAGTTTATATGCCCCGGCGCGGGCACTGCATTGAGCTCCTCTCTAATGCAAGCCTTCTGGGCCTACCTATGCCCAGATTCCCTATGGGCCTACTGGGCCTTGCGGGCCTGCATCCCGGCACAGGTTGGGTTTCTAGTCGTATGCAGGCCCAGTAGGCGGGATTTTTTTACTTTATTTTTCATTTTTTCCTTTATTTATTTGGTTTTGTTTCTGAGTTTTTTGTGCTTTATTGAGAGTTAATGAGTGAATCTTTTTGCATTAGGTTAAAAAAATTATAGACTTTCTGTTAGTGGCAGTAGTTTTCAAATTCGAATAGTTTAAATTTGAATTATTTGAAATTTGTGTGAATCACTAGTTTGTGAATAACTTTACTTTATAAATAGATTTTCCAGTGATTCTTTTTTCTACCGTTTAATATTATCGTGTTTTATCATTATATCCAATTTGGTAAATCTTAGGTTATTTAAAAAATGAAATGCCTTTGTAACAGGCGAGTTTTCGTGCGAAACCCTCATACTTCGATAGAGATTGTCCATTTTGTACACGAAGTGCATCCAGTTATTGCCGTAACCCTCTCAACTTTTTATAACATGCTATGTGGGTGAAATGATGATACCATGCCAACTTTATACCTTTTCAGAGTTCATTTGAAGTGCTTTTCAATTTCAGGATTATTTAGTTGGAAAAAAATCAGTAGGTGCATGAAAAATAACAAGTGAAGTCAAAAAGGGTTGAAAACTGATTATGTGGCTTTGAATGGTGCATTTTGAACACACAAAAATTATGGAGTTCAAATAAGTTAAAAAATGAAATGCTTTTGTAACAGGCGAATTTTCGTCCGAAACCCTAATACTTCGAAAGAGATTGTCCATTTTGTACACGAAGTGCATCCAGTTTTTGTCGTAACCCTCTCAACTTTTTTTAACATGCTATATGGGTGAAATGATGATACCATGCCAACTTTCAACCTTTTCAGAGTTCATTTGAAGTGCTTTTCAATTTCAGGGTTATTTAGCTAAAAATCAGTAAGTGCATGGAAAATAGCAAATGAAGTCAAAAAGGGTTGAAAATTGATGATGTGGCTTTGAATGGTGCATTTTGAACACACAAAAAGTATGGAGTTCAAATAAGATAAAAAAGATGAAATGCCTTTGTAACATGCAAGTTTTCGTCCGAAACCCTCATACTTCGAAAGAGATTGTCCATTTTGTACATGAAATGCCTCCAGTTTTTTCCGTAACCCTCTCAACTTTTTATAACATGCTATGTGGGTGAAATGATGATACCATGCCAACTTTCAACCTTTTCAGAGTTCATTTGAAGTGCTTTTCAATTTCAGGGTTATTTTGCTAAAAAACTTAGTAAGTGCATGAAAAATAGCAAATGAAGTCAGAAAGGGTTGAAAATCGATGATGTGGCTTTGAATGGTGCATTTTGAACACACAAAAAGTATGGAGTTCAAATAAGTTTAAAAAATGAAATGCCTTTGTAACAGGCGAGTTTTCGTCCGAAACCCTGATACTTCGAAAGAGATTATCCATTTTGTACACGAAGTGCATCCAGTTTTTGCCGTAACCCTCTCAACTTTTTAGCACATGCTATGTGGGTGAAATGATGATACCATGCAAACTTTCAACCTTTTCAGAGTTCATTTGAAGTGCTTATCAATTTCAGGGTCATTTAGCTCAAAAAAATCAGTAAATGCATGAAAAATAGCAAATTAAGTCACAAAGGGTTGAAAATTGATGGCCTCCCTTCGAATGGTGCATACTGAACGCACAAAACACGTAAGTACACTACTATTACAAAGATTCCCTTCGGTTTGTCCGAAGTGAGACTTTCTAGATATATAAGTCCGAAACTAACTAGAGAAGCCGGTCACATCCCAGACTGGGATTTTTTGGTGTAAAACTTTTTCTTCACGTATGTCCCTTTGCGTTGTAACCATGGACAATCTGCATCGTTTAACTTGATGCTCGGGTCAACATTCACTATGAAGGGAGCAATTTCATGAAACTTTTCATAATCTTCTGACATGTCTGTCTTGTCCTCCACTCCCACGATGTTTCTTTTCCCTGAAAGAACTATGTGGCGCTTTGGCTCAACACATGATGTATTTGCTTCCTTATCTTTTTTTTCTCAGCTTGGTAGACATGTCCTTCACATAGAAAACCTGCGCCACATCATTGGCTAGGACAAATGGTTCATTTGCGTACCCAAGATTGTTGAGATCCACTATTGTCATTCCATACTGCGGGTCTTCCTTTACCCCGCCTCCTGTCAGATTGACCCATTTGCACCTAAAAAAAGGGACCTTCAAATCAAGTCCATAGTCAAGTTCCCATATCTCCTCTATTTAACCATAGTATGTGTCCTTTGGCCCATTGTTGTTTGCTGCATCAAAGCGGACACCACTGTTTTGGTTGGTGCTATTTTTATCTTGGGTGATCGTGTAAAATGTATTACCATTTATCTCGTACCCTTTGAAAGTCAATATAGTCGAAGATGGTAACTTGGACAGCAAGTACATGTCATCTTCAATAGTGTTGTCATGCATGAGACGTGTCTGCAACCAACCGGCGAAAGTCACCGTTTGTTCATGTGTAATCCAGTCGTCAGACTTCTCCGGGTGTTTGGAGCATAGAATATTCTTGTGTTGCTCGATATACAAAGCCACCAAGGCAGAACTTTGTAGAACTGTGTAGTGTGCTTGCGCAAA
Source organism: Hordeum marinum (assembly GCA_022496015.1). Classification (NCBI taxonomy): domain Eukaryota; kingdom Viridiplantae; phylum Streptophyta; class Magnoliopsida; order Poales; family Poaceae; genus Hordeum; species Hordeum marinum. The sequence goes on from CM039677.1 coordinate 177,385,794, forward strand.
AGAATGCCCGTCCCGGCATATTAGTGATTTATTTCCTAGCGTGCCTTTTCCACCCAGTCTGCCCTCATGTCGCGATTTAGGAACACCTATCGGCTTAATGTCAGGAATAAAGTCAACACAAAACTCAATGACCTCCTCTGTTTCATGTCCCTTGGAGATGCTTCCTTCTGGCCTAGCCTGATTATGAACATATTTCTTTAAGACTCCCATGAACCTCTCAAAGGGGAACATATTGTGTAGAAATACAGGACCCGGAATGGCAATCTCCTCGACTAGGTGAACTAGGACATGCATCATGATATTGAAGAAGGATGGTGGGAACACCAACTCGAAACTGACAAGACATTGCACCAAATCATTCTCTAACCTTGGTAGGATTTCTGGATCGATTACCTTCTGAGAGATTACATTCAGGAATGCACATAGCTTCACAATGGCTAATCGAACGTTTTTTGGTAGAATCCCCCTCAATGCAACTGGAAGCAGTTGTGTCATAATCACGTGGCAGTCATGAGACTTTAGGTTCTGGAACTTTTTTATTCATGAGACTCAGAATGACATATTTATTATTCCCTTTATATTTGATGAGAAGACAGACGGGACTTTCATACTGAGAAGGCATTTGAAGAAGATTTCCTTCTCTTCTTTGGTAAGAGTGTAAATGGCATGACCCTGAAACTGCTTTGGATCCATGCCTTCTTTTCCGTGCATACGTTGCTAGTCCACCCATGACTCCAACGTATCTTTTGTCTTACCATACACACCCAAGAAGCCTAGCAGGTTCACACAAAGATTCTTCGTCACGTGCATCACATCGATTGCAGAGCGGACCTTGAGGTCTTTCCAATACGGCAGGTCCCAAAATATCGATTTCCTCTTCGACATGGGTGCGTGTTTGTCAGCGTCATTCGGAATAGATTGTGCATCGGGACCCTTGCCAAAGATTACTTTTAAATCCTTGACCATATCAAGTATTTCATCACCCCTATGATGGAGAGGCTTCTTCCGGTGATCTGCCTCACCTTTGAAATGCTTACCTTTCTTTCTTACGGGATGCATGCTCTGAAGGAATCGATGATGCCCCAGATACACATTCTTCTTACATTTATCCAAATATATATTATTGGTATCATCTAAACAGTGCGTGCATGCATGGTATCACTTGTTTGTCTGTCCTGAAAGGTTACCGAGAGCAGGCCAATCATTGATGGTTACAAACAGCAACGCATGTAGGTCAAATTCCTCCTGATCTTTTGCATCCCATGCAAGCACACCTTTTCCATTCCACAACTATAAAGGTTCTTCAACAAATGGCCTTAGGTACACATCAATGTCGCTGTCGGGTTGCTTGGGGCCTTGTATGAGCACTGGCATCATAACGAACTTCCGCATCATGCACAACCAAAGAGGAAGGTTATGGATACATAGAGTCACAGGCCATGTGCTATGATTGTTGTTCTGCTCCCCAAAAGTATTAATGCCATCTGCACTTAAACCAAACCATACGTTCCTTGCATCCTTTGCAAAGTCCTTCCACTTTGTTTCAATTTTTCTCCACTGCGACCCGTCAGTGGGCACTCTCAACTTCCCGTCTTTCTTACGGTCTTCATTGTGCCATCGCATCAACTTGGCATGCTCTTTGTTTTGCAACAAACGTTTCAACCGTGGTATTATAGGAGCATACCACATTACCTTGGCAGGAATCTTCTTCCTGGGGCGCTCGCCCTCAACATCACCAGGGTCATCGTGGCCGATCTTATAGCGCAATGCACATCATACCGGGCATGCATTGAAATCCTCGTACTCATCGTGGTAGAGGATGCAGTCATTAGGTCATGCATGTATCTTCTCGACCTCCAATCCTAGAGGGCAGACAAACTTCTTTGCTTCGTACGTACTCTTTGGCAATTCGTTGTCATTTGGTAGCTTCTTCTTTAACATTATCAGCAACTTTTGAAATGCCTTGTCAGACACATCATTCTCTGCCTTCCATTGCAGTAATTCCAGTGTGGTACCCAGCTTTTTATTGTCATCTTTGCAATTTGGGTACACCCTTTTTTGTGATCCTCTAACATGCTCTGCAACTTCAGCTTCTCCTTTTCACTTGCGTAGTTTCTCTTTGCATTGGCAATGGCCCGACCAAGATCATCAGCGGGCTCATCTGGTGCCTCTTCTTCAGCTCCTTCCCGCATTGTCGGCTCAGCTTCTTTCCCCATTGTTGTGCCATCGTATTCATGGAACCCATGGCCAGGATAGCTGTCGTCATCCTCCTCTTCTTCATTTTCTTCCATTAGGACCCCTCTTTCTCCGTGCTTGGTCCAACAGTTATAGCCGAACATGAAACCGGACTCAAACAGGTGGACGTGAATGGTTCTTCAGTTAGAGTAATTTCGATCATTCTTATAGCCAGCACATGGACAATACATAAAACCATCCGGCCTCTTGTTTGCCTCAGCCAAAACCAGAAAAGTATGCACACCATTAATGAACTGGGGAGAGCATCGGTCTTCGTACATCCATTCCCGGCTCATCTTCATTGCACAACACCGAAAAGACCAAATTAATACAAGTTCGTACATAAAGTTCATACACAATTGTTCTCATAAAACAACATACAAACTCTCTAGATAAAGCATTTAAATGCAACAACAAATGCGATCAACATCACAACTAAGGTAATAATTGATCCAACAGCATAGTGATACCAAGCCTCACTATCAATGGCATATCTTTTAAATTTTCTAATCTTCAAGCGCATTGCACCCATCTTGATCTTGTGATCATCGACGACATCAGCAACATACAACTCCAGTTTCATCTTCTCTTCTTCAACTCTTTTCAATTTTTCTTTCAAATACTTGTTTTGTTTTTCAACTAAATTTAACTTCTTGACAAGAATATCTATGTCGGTTGGAATCTCCGGTTCACATACCACCTAGATAAAAACATCTATGTCAACTTGATTGGCATAATTGTCATGAACATGTAATGCAACAAAGAGTTATAAAAGAGAGTATATACCACATCCGCATCATAAACCGGACGAGGGCCGATGGGGACAGATTTCAAAACCATGCCACTATGTATAACAAACAACCATATAGGTAAGAAAACTATACAAGTAACTAACTAAATCTTACAAACATGTTTTTTTATAAAAATGATAAGAACAAGAGGCTCACCAAGGTGGTGCCAGCGACGGGACGGTGCAGGCGATCGACGATGGTTAGGACGGGGACAGGAAGACACTAAGTAAACCACACCTACAAATGCAAAGTAAGAAGTTAATTTGAACTCAAATTGCATAAATCAAATAAAATACCACATACAAACTAAACCCCACAAATTACTATACTTATAGAGCATTGCAAGAGCTAATCTAGCAATGAGAGATGGAAGGACAAAGTTGCTAACCTTTGTGAACACTTGGATGGATGGGATGCCTCCAAATATTGACAAATTTTGGCAAAAATGGAGCATGAGCTCGAGGAAGAGAGGAAGAACAGAGAGGAGAGGAAAGGGGAAGAATAGAGGACTCTGCTCAGGCTGGCGCCGAAGGGTTTCAATATAGGGGGACCTTTAGTTCTGGTTGGTGCCTCCAACCGCGACTAAAGATTAGCCAATAGTCGCGGTTGGAACCACCAACCAGGACTAAAGGTTTCCATGGGGCCCCAGGCTGACGCCAGCCTGCCACCACACCTTTAGTCCCAGTTCGTGGCACGAACCGGAACTAAAGGTTCATAACGAACTGGCACTAATGATCCCCGTCACGAACCGGCACTAATGATCACATTAGTGCCGGTTCAAAAGCCAACCGTGACTAATGAGGTGGACAAAAGGTCTGCTTTCTACTAGTTAACTTATTGTTCTGCATGAATAGTTTAAACCTTTGTGTGCCTCAGTTTTATGACTTTGCATGATATATTTTATGTTGTGCTTTTAATTTTGACTCCTATGTGGTTGTTGTAATCTGAAATTACTAGTCGTCGGCTTCAACCCCCTTATAGATGCTAGAAGGGGTGTTTCCTATTTCCATACTGTTACCCTTGGCCAACGACTTGGCGCCCAAAGTCAGTAGTGCAGAAGAAAACTAGGTAATCAGACTATGTGACTTTAATGGTTTCACTTAACCGTAGGAGCCGGACTGTGGGGACTAAGTACTAGTCCCCTGTATGTTTGAGGTGTTCGGATATACCGAAGGAGGAAACCATTATCCCCTAATTTGTATGACTTCGAACCCTCCGCATAACATGGGCAACCTCTAATGATTGATTTGGTTTAACACATGTCATCGGATCACAGATTAATTCACACTTATTATGCCAGTCAATTTTAGGCTTTCTCTACTGAGGTACTTAACCAGATGAACTAGAAGTACACTCCCGATAGTTATCCCTTTACCTTTTTAGCCAAACTAGCGGAACATAAAAAGGTAAACACGGTAGCAGGGCAACCCAACTTTTGATCCAAGACATAATTCAGACCTAATGCATATAACACAATATCCAAGACGCTAGACACTTGAGAAAAAGCTGGTGTCGGGATGATTCTTGAAGCGAGCTTTAAAATTCAAGCCCCCGGTCAGTTAGACGACTATAGTTTTTTAAGTCGTATCGAACTAGCTTGTTTTTGGTATCAGAAAGCGGATAGAGAAAGAAGGAAAAGGGGTTTAAGCAATATGAATAGCCAGCACCGGACCATAAAAGTCGGTCTTTATTTCCAATTTACTCTTGACATATATATCGTACATTCTTGTTTTCCAAGCGACTGTTACAGATACGTAGAGATAAATTTATAGGGAAAATGTTAATGCATGGCTTTAAAAGAATGGCTTGATGTCCTTTGTTATGTCCTGCTGCACGTTTATGCCTTTGTTCTCCTGTAGGGTACACCGTTTAGAGGAGGTAGTGGTCGGCGAGCTGGTTTTATGAGAAAGAACCTTGAGAAGTCACCGGATTGTGTGATATTGATGCTACTAAAGAGGTCCTTGATGGTACCTGGTACTGTCCGAAGACATGTGTGACCGTTGTTCGGTTTAGCCGAACACTAAGTCTTTGGAGATAGGGTCCCCACAGCCGCTGATGGTATCTTGAGCGTGATATTGTGTCGTCGAGGTTTAAACCTCATGGGTAGCTTGTCCATGTTGTGGGGGGGGGGAGCATGAGAGGGCTCCAGGAACTTAAAGATAGCACGAGTCCGCTTACTTGCCTTTCGCGTCTTTACGGTAGACTGGGAGTTCAGAACAGAGACTTGCGCCAGTGCAAAAAGTGTTTCGGGGCCTCCTCTAGGATTTTTGGGATATTAGAGAATTTATAGGCCATCTTTGCCACGCTCCTCCCACCGGCTTCCACAGCAGGATCGACCTCCTTCGTTGCACTTCCTACCATGTTGTGTGTCTCCCCACGGCTCGCGTGGATGGCGGGCTTGTTGGAAATATGCCCTAGAAGCAATAATAAATTAGTTATTATCATATTTGCTTGTTCATGATAATCATTTATTATCCATGCTAGAATTGTATTGATCGGAAACTCAGATACATGTGTGGATACATAGACAACACCATGTCCCTAGTATGCCTCTAATAGACTAGCTCATAGATCAAAGATGGTCAATGTTTCCTAGCCATGGACATGGGATGTCATTTGATTACGGGATCACATCATTATAATGATGTGATGAGAAAGACCCAAACTATAAACATAGCATATGATAGTGCCAGTTTATTGCTATAGTTTTCTACATGTCAAGTATCTGTTTCTATGACCATGAGATCATGCAAACCACTGACACCGGAGGAGTACCTTGTGTGTATCAAACGTCGCAACGTAATTGGGTGACTATAAAGGTTCTCTACAGGTATCTCCGAGGGTGTCTGTTGGGTTGGCATGGATCAAGACTGGGATTTGTTACTCCGTGTGATAGAGAGGTATCTCAGGGCCCACTCGGTAATACAACATCACAACAAGCCTTGCAAGCAAAGTGACTAAAGCTTTAGCCATGAGATCTTGTATTATGGAACGAGTAAAGAGAGTTGATGGTAACAAGATTGAACTTGGTATGGAGATACCGACGATCGAATATCGGGCAAGTAACATACCGAAGAACAAAGGGAACAACATACGGGATTAACTGAATCCTTGACATAGAGGTTCAACCAGTAAAGATCTTCATATAATACGTAGGAACCAATATGGGCATCCAGGTCCCGCTATTGGTTATTGACCATAGAGGTGTCTCAGTCATGTCTACATAGTTCTCGAACCCGCAGGGTCTGCATACTTAAGGTTCTATGACGTTTCGGTATAGTAGAGTTATGTATGCTGGTGACCGAAGGTTGTTCGGAGTGCCGGATGAGATCCTGGACATCGCAAGGATCTCTGGAATGGTCCGGAGGTAAAGATTGATATATAGGAAGTCCTTTTTTGCTCACCAGAAAAAGTTTCGAGTACTTCGGTAGTGTACCGGGAGTGCCGGGAGGGTACCGGGGGACCATCGGGAGGGGTGTCTCGACCCAAAGGACCTCATGGGCTGTGGGAGGAGTCAAACAAGACCTTGGTGGGCTGGCCGAAGCCCCCACTAAGGCCCATGTGGCTAGGGGTGGGAAAAACCCAAAGGTGGAATGGTGGAAAGGGTTTCCAAGTGGAGAGGAGGAATCCTACTCCTAGTAGGATTGAAGTAAGACTCCTCCACCTCCATTTTCGGCCAAACCTTGAGGGTTTGAGGCTGCCTCCTCCCCTCCCTCCCTACTATATATAGTAGAGGATTTAGAGGAAAGAGCTAACCCTAATTGCCACGTCCTCCCTCTACTTCATCTTGATCGGTTTTCTCCTCTAGTCTAGTCCGGCGGTGCTTAGGCGAAGCCCTATCAGAATAGTTCCACCACCATCTCTGCCGTGCCGTTGCACTGCCAGAGAACTCATCTAACTCTCTGACCCCTCTTGTTGGATCAGGAAGGTGGAGATCGTCATCGAGCTATACGTGTGCTAAACGTGGTGGTGCCGTCCATTTAACGCTGGATAGAAAGGACCGTGATCAGGATCGCGAGACGATTCATGATTTGATCGCGGGATGGATCGTGATGAGATCGCGGGACGGATCGTGATTGGATCGCAAGATGGATCATGATGGGATCGTAGGATGCTCGACTATTTGGATCGCGAAGACGTTCGACTACATCAACCACGTTTCTTAACGCTTCCCGCTTAACGATCTACAATGATATGAAGATCCACTCTCCCTCTCGTAGATGCTCATCATAATGGATAGATCTTGCGTGTGCATAGGAAATTTTTTGTTTCCCATGCAACGTTCCCCATCAGAGCTGGCCGACACCGGAGCAGACCCGGCCAGGGGCCGATGGACACACCACCCTCCTTGCTGTACGCTCTATTTTCAATTCATTTGTATGCTCTAATTCGAGTGCACTTCACTTTGTTCTTACTGATACTGGAAAAAAGGCCAAAAAATTTATCATAGTTAACTTTTGTTTGCTTTACATTTACAGTGTGGATTGCATCGACGTACAATACAGATTGCCTAATCATATTTAGAGCCTAGCTTTTGCCATTCACACGGTGAAACCCCCCTTGCAGTTTGCGACATGTAGGCGCCCCCTATTGTAAATTCCTTCTAATTTTCATTTTTGTCCCTACTAATTTTTGCAATGCGGGTTCCATCGACGTACAATGACGCAGTATTCTTATTGCCTATTCACGGTACATTTTTCCGAAGCATACAATTCTTAAAACTTTTGTTTATTTGTTAAACATGAAACAATAGTTTTATATGTATTCTTGTTTTTATGTGCCTTTGTGACGCCGACAAGGTTTAGCAGCAAGTTGTTGCCCCCTTGATGATCTTGTGAACTTATGATGAATATGTGTTTTCAGTATTTTTGTGTTGTTCATGCAGTGCACATGTGCCACACGTGCAGTGCACTAACGCGCAATGTGAATTTCAAAATATGTTAGGGAGATGACAAAAACCCATGCGATTCACTTTCGATAGTATCGTAGTTTACTTATAGTAGTGTTACGGTTCACTTACTCGAAAATGTGAAGTGCCGAAAAGTGGCAGGGAATGACACACAAACAAGTAATGTGGTCCACTTCTCAATAGCGCTGCGGTTCAGTTATGTCCGATGTGAAAGTGTAACCCACTTCCTCATCTTAAAAAATTCACACTGGACAAAAAAAATCATGAAGTTCGTTTGCCTGTTGGATGCAGTGTGATTTTTCGTCGAAAGCAGTGCACTCTTCAGTCCGATGCGGTTCACACGTAGGTGTCACGAAAAACAAAGTGTTCGCATTTTTGTAAAATTAAAGCTGCTCTTAAACTGTAAGGAATTAGAGAGCGTGTTCTACATGAAAAAGTTGTGTCTTGTCGATATGTTTCCAACACCGAATCATTCGCATAGTTCCGATGAGCGGTTTGGATAAATTTACGAATATACGCTCGTTACCACTCGTACGCAGCGGCACCGTTCTCAAAATTCCTTAAAAATCGTGTGGAATCTCAATAAATGACCAACATATGAAAGTTGCGCCTATTCCAAAGATTTCCAACATAGTATCACACGATCTCGTTCTGATAAACGGTTAGAAAACTACAGCGGAAAGCGCACCGAAAAATTCATCAAATTTGGAAAACAGAATTCCGTTTTGAGTAAATTTGCAATTACTCTCAAACCATACGGAATTAGAGAGTACAATCTGCATGAAAAAGTTGTGGCTCGACGATATCTTTCCAACGCCGCATCGTTTGCTTCATTTAGACGAGCGGTTTAGAAAGAAACGCGAAAATACGCTTGCTGACATTCATCGAGCGGCCACAGTTTTCGGAACTGCTCTTAAACCGTGAGAAATCTCGAAAAGTGTTCAACATGACGAAGTTTCGCATTTTCCGTGGCTATCCAATGGTATATTATATGTCTCGTTCCGACAAACGGTTTAGAAACTGGAAACGAAAGTTGTACCCAAAAAAACGTGTGCAGTTTTTTCTGCTGACATTGAAGTGCTCGTTTGATATTGATGCAGTGCAATTGCATTAACCGTGCAGTTCGGAAGTTATAGGGCTGGACTATTCTGTTACCCGTAACAGAATAATATTCTGTTATCCCCGGCCCTATATAGGGCGCGACGTGCCTACACCGTAGAATCTTCCCGACCCAGCCTGAACCCAACCGACCTTCTTTCGCCGGAGGCAACAGTCGTGGGCGAGCGAGCGACGGCGGCAGCCGGAGCGAGGGAGGCCGAGGTGCCGTGACTGGCCGGCGATGGATCCACCGCCGCCATCCCCTTCCTCGGTGGCAACGCAATGACGGGGCCGTGATCCCTGCCTCCTGCTTCCCTCCTTCGCCGGGGCCGTGATCCTCGCCTCCTGCCTCACGCATCGCCCCATCCTGACGGCTCCACGCGTCGCCCCATCTCGATGATCGGTTCAACGAGATGGAAAGCGTCAATACGAGGCTGGACTCTGCTGCGACCCACCCCACCTCGACCCGCCTCCTATCGCCGGAGGCAGTCGTCGCATCGCCCCATCCCGCCGGCCCCGCGCGGCGCCCCAGCTCGACGATCAGTTCCACAAGACGGAAAGCGTCAGTACAACTGCTCCAAGTCGTCAATCCGGGAATATTAATAGAATAATATGATTTGCTCAACTCTGATAAATGGTTGAAAATTTCTAACGAAAACAGTAAAAAAAATAGAGTAAAGTACATTCAGTGAAAACGCTCAGTACAAACATACACATTGGTTAGTACGAGTACTTTGTTTTCAGTTTTTTTGTACTTTTTTTTGAAACTGCTCTTAAAGCATGATGATTTTACAAAAACAAATTATATGACTGTAATTTAGATGTCAAGGGCTTTCCAACGATATATTACACGCCCCGTTCCGACGATTTTTTCTTGCGCTGTTTGATTATTATGTTTTTAAACTAAACAGAATGATCAGTTCAGCGTAATGAAATCATCAGTCCATCCGCTCGAATTCGTCAATCCAAAGATGCGGCTCGCACGCCACAAGCAATCCACGGTCAAGGCATGTGAGGTAATGGACAACATGCATAAGGTAAGGTTACGGCATGGTCTCCAATGAAAAAGTTTACCAGCTAAGAAGTATGAGTGCGAGGTAAAATTACTACACACATGTGACGTAAACTTACACAGTGAGTGCCGCACCAAATCCACCACCTAAAAACAAAGGCATCTAAGGTAAATTTATGGAATAAATTATTATTGCATTCCTACTTTTCTTTGTGAGATAAAACTACGTTCCTGCTAAATTACAAAAGAACATTTAGAACAATTATCTAAAAGAAGCCCTTACCAAATTCTGGGCATGTATGTCAGATTTACAGCGTTGGGAGTCTGTTGCTTCAAAATATGATGCTTTTGCTTACCCAAAAACTTCTTTCAGGCAAAAAAATCCATAAATATGAGGGATCCTCAAAATATAAGATGATGCTGCACAAAAACAATATAAGAATCGTTGCATGCAAATGAAGTATCCTCCAGTAGGACTTCCTTGATTGCAAAGAAGTGCTACATGGAAGAGCAACTCGTCAAAGCATACGCAGTCAACACGCTCAGGAAAATATCCGGATGAGTTGAAAACCACATAGTATCGTGCTCTAGTTGGCAAAATATGTTTCAAAGGTGTCATGATAATGGAATGCAATTAACCTTGCGGTAAATAATCAGTAGGAGACACTTTTTTCGTCTTCTCCAGACCCCACGTCGCTCCGCTCGAGCGACTCGGGGGACAGTTCAGGCGCCGCCGCCGGCCCCCTCCCTTGCGCCTCTTTTCCTCCGACGCTGCCGTTGGCCTCGCCGCGATGGCGGCGCCCCCTGGCTCCGAAGGTGCCTCGGGGAGAGCCCGCGGTGGACGCGTGGTGGCCGGGGTCGTCTTGGTCGCGGCTTCTGCCGAGCTCGGCGTCGAGGGCGCGAGGTGTGCGCTCGGGGTTGCAGGGTGGCGTCGAGGTGGCGCGGGGCCTGATCGTTGGTGCATGGTCGTGGCGCCCGCGGGCCTTCCCCCGGCGGTGGATCTGGTCGGCTTGCCGGATCCAGGCCTGCGGCTGGCTGTGGTGTGGGGACTGCTGTCCCGGGCCTCAGCGATGTGGCTACGCCTTCTGCGTCCGCTCGGGCGGCGTGGGGGCGGGGTCAGGTTGGTGCCCAGCCACTCCCTCTCTTCCGGTCAGATCCAAGTCGGGCGGCACGTTCGTCGGTTGTGCGCGCTGTGGTTGTTTGAGCCAGCCAGATCTGGCTTGGGTGGCGCTTGGTGGTGGCCGGGTGCTTCCTGTGCGGTTGGCCGGCGTGGTGCTGGGCAACTGCTGCGGGTGGTCGCCTCTTCTCCTGTCTATCGGCTTGTCGCAATTGCGCAGGTCGGCGGCTCCTTGGTGTGCAGATGGTAGCCATGGGTGCGGTTTGTTCCCAACGTGGGGTGCAGCCGTGGGCGGCTGGGGAGGTCCTCCTTGTCATCTGTCATCTTTGGTGGGTGCTTGCCCGTCAGGGTGGCGAGCTCCGTGGCTCTGCTGTGGCGGCCATGGATGCGGCTTCCTCCCACCCGGGAGGGCCGTGGCTTGGGGGTTGGCCGTCTTCCTCTTTCTTGCAGGTTTCATATTTGTCGGTGGTTTGTGGTTCGTGCTCGAGTGCTACTTCGTGTGTCTCTGCTAGGCGGTGCCCTGCGTCCTCGTCGGCGACACACAGGTGTTGTGACGTCGTCTCGGCACGCGTGACCCTTCGATTGCGCCCCACGGCACAGGTGGTACCGCGGCGTTGTGCAATCTTGGATGTGCGGCGCCTTTCGATTGCATCGACAATGCAATGTCTTGATTGGGGTCTGCTTGGCGATGCCCTTCGACTATACCGGTGGCACACAGGCACCGTAGTGTTGTTTCGGCCTTGCGTGACCTTCGAATGTACCTCACGACACAGGTGGTGTCGCGGCGTTGTGCAGTTTCGGTCGTGTGAAGCCTTTCGATTGCGTCGACGGGGCAGTGTCATGGCTTGCTCTTGGCTGGCTGATGTTGTTTGATTATACTGGTGGTACTGCTGTTCAGTCGTGTTATGTTTTTCCCTCTTTGTCTATCCTTGTTTGTGTGTTGTTCGTGTGGGTGTTTTCTTTTCTTTATCTTTTCTCCTTGTATCCCATGTATTTCTGGTTCACTTGAACCTATCTTGCAATGGGCTGCATGGCCCTTAGGCAACATGAATACAATTCAGGTGGGGAAAACTACCCCCCCCATGAAAATTCAAAAAAAAAAAACAGTAGGAAGAGACCAAGAGCAAAGGGCACTACGATATCACTCATTGATGCACACATCCAAGCAGAGAGCTCGACTTCAGTAGGGATTTTGGTTTCCATATGAGAATGGTGAGAAGCAAGCAAGCACTTCGTCCCAAGAACTGCATATTGTAGGCCGAGCTAGCCTTAGTTGTTCCCCTTCTATCTGTTTCCTTATTAATTTCCGTTGTACTCATTTCTTTCTATCTTCAGCAATACTACTTTAGTGATCTAACTACTCTTATATTTCCTTATAAAGGGAGTAGAAAACAGCGCTGCTACGTTTGGGGGGACAAATCCGTAGCATGACAGAAGATTTTAGGAAATGCTAAGCATAAATAAAGCAAATACAAAACCTCCATTCCATTTCTTTATAACGAGAGACCAAGTACCTTGGTTTACATATTCCATTGTCTTACAAAGGAATAATCAGATAAAGAAGATGCCAATAATTGGCCTAAGCTTTTTTTTCGAAAAGGAGGACGTACCTCCGGCCTCTGCATCATGACGATGGATGCAGCCATTTTATTAACTAGCAAAGTGGCCCGCTCTTCGCGCGAGCTAGTATTTTTTTGATTCGTTGAAATAAGTTCATATTTACAAGTTGTTTGAGTTGGTCATGAAGTTGTGATCTTAAGAATATATAAGAGTTGCTCTTTTAATGTTTCGGGGAAATATATGAGGCTATGTTGTTGCTGAACTTTTTTAGTGTGACGTCCTCCGATCCACGGGTTTGCCTAATGTGGGTGCAATGATGTGTACATGGTATGTGGCTTGCTTGACAATCCTGTTGATGCATATCCACGCATCTTATTTCTAGTATATAATGTTTTCCAAAGAAGTATCATAGGAATCAACTTTAGTCAATATGGGTGATCTTGTAATGATTATATTTTTTCTTCATATTCCCATGAAGTATATGTTAGCATAGATTAATTTTTAAAAAAGTTTGCATCACCAAAATTTACATAATTTACGCTAAAAATATGTAAATGCACTACACTTTTTTCCATAGATGTTGTACATTAATCATGTTTTTTTGTAATGCATAGATGATTTTTAGAGAAATTTATAGCTAATTGTTTGTGTTGTTTGTAATTAAATGATTTTTTCGCACTTCGATGATTACTTGGGCTTTTAACCAACACGCTCACATAGATGCACACAATGTTCATGCACCACAGTCCACTCCTTCACACAGTGTCTGTTCTTGCCAGATTCCCTTTGTCCCATTTCTCCTTTTCCACCTTTCTCTATTGACTCTTGGATTGTTTTTGCCGGCTGATGCGCAGCTACCCATCGAGCAAATACACCCTCCATTTCCCTATTGGCTCCTAGTTTGATGCCGCCGACTAATGTGCACCTATGCAAAGAGCAACTTTGGTGTTGTTTCTTATCCATTGCGACCTTGTGGGCATGGATCTCATCTCCCATAGGCAGCTTGGATTCGGGCTGAGTTTATCCTTGAGAAGATATATCCATATTAGTGAAAATCAAAGCCTGCCAACACGTCGTCTTCATCCTTTGTAGAGGTTTCCATCTTCCGCCTGTAGGTCCAACTTTCCCCCCTACCTGTTCATGTTATATTCACCACTTCTTCCTATCTTTTTCCCGTGTTTGTAGTGTTAAGTCGATCTAATTAAGATAGTGAAAATATTAATTTGTTTATCCCTATCCAATTTATTCGTGTTTGGGATCGACATTTGTACTTGCCCCTCAAGCTCACAACTACGTAATGAGCCTCAAGTATAAGATAATATTGTGCATCGACGTTAGGTATGAATGTTGTTTCCATCAAATCCTGATGCACATTTCCATTACTTCTGCACATCAGTAGAGCATATCCATCCGGCCATATCATGTTAGCATTGATATATTACTTATTAGTTTGAAGATAGTTTGTAGTATACAAAGTTCATGTACTTATTCTAATCTAATATTAGGTGAGTAGCAACATCTTGTTGAAGAGCTATTCTTAAAGTTTTTTATCATGTCTTTAGATATTTATTTACATACTTTTAACCTTAGTCCATCCCTTTACTGTGATTCTTGAGAATGCTAAGTATAGTTCTCCATGTGTAGACACATGTTTAGGTAGAGATAGGTATAATTTTTGATCTGCATGTCTCACTTCCCCTTATTTATTTTTTGTCACCATATAATTGAAGCAATAAATTAATTAAGGTTGTTTTTGATAGTGACTATACAATCCTATGATGGCTGCTCTTGATCTTCACTCGATTGACTTATGGCCAAGTTACATAATGATGATAGTAAGTTATGAAGGTGAAAAACAAAGTCGCAGTGTTAATTTGTTTATGTTCCCTCCACTTGTTCTCGTCTTAGGACCATTATTGACAGTGTTAATCCCCCCTACACCTATTAATTTTCAAGAAAATCCCCAAGGCATGTTAGGATTTAGTAACTGAATAAGAAAACATGTTTGATTGCATTCTACATATAAAATATAACAATGTCTTGATGCTCTTACTATTGGTGACATTGTATTAAAGCTTGAGGACTCATATATCACATAACATAGATTTGTCAATGCTTAAAACCAATTAAGTATTTCCACCAATTGTTACTCTGATGGCATCCGCCTCATGAGTAAGTAGTTCTGAAGAAATGCAAGGAACCTAATCAAATGACATCTGCCTCATGCCTAGAAGGCAGGTACTCAGCGCCACCATCTTCACTATAATATTACAAAAGTCATTGCCCTTCATATACATCTGCTGTCGTAGGATCAGAAACATCCCGATGTGCCTACTCCGGCGACAATAACCTTGCAGACAAGATCAGGGAAGTTGGTGGATCGCAGGCTTGGTCGTCCAGATGCAACAACCTGGCATTCAAGATCTATGAAGCTAGTTGATCGGATGCTCGGACATGGAGTGAGAACAGTGGTCAAGAGATGTGATTTTTTACTCTGGAGAAGTTAATTGATGCCTTGAACATAGTTTTTCTTTCCACAAGAGATCGGGAGTTGATAGTTTATCTGTGGAGCTAGGGCGGAGATCACTATCCCGAAGCAACACCGGTAGTGTTGGTGCAGAGACTCATTGCGACGGCCGCTACGTGAGGTCAAGGACATAAGGGACGGAGGGTCCATTTTTTTGTTTTGTCAGGGGCGACGAGTGTGATCTTTATTCCAGGATTGAGCCACACGCGTGTGCTTTTATTGTCTAAAGAAAGGTTTCATGTAAAAAAAGTTGAACTGCACGCGATCTTTACGTTAGTATTGAGCCGCACATACAGGCTAAGGATAGCTGCAGTTTTTATTCTTGTTTTGAGATGGAGCGCTCTTATATATAGATCTAATAATTTATTAAGTACGTGATGCAGTTTTTTTCTTCCACTAATTATGTACGTACAAGCTCAGGATAGCTGTAGTTTTTTTATTTTGATCTTTTTTTAACACGCTTTTCTATTTGATCTACCGTACAGCCTAAGAACAACTTGCTATACTTACATACATACTCCTACATGCTAAAAATATCTACCTTTTTTTCTCTTCGTGACGTAACGTACAGGCTAAGGATAGTTGTAGTATTTTTGGGGGGGATGAAGCGCTCTCTTAGACTCTTATATAGATCTAATAATCCATTAATTATGTATGTACAGTCTAAGGATAGATGCAGTTCTTTTCTTTCACTAATTATGTACGTACAAGCTTTGGATAGCTGTATTTTTTTCGATCTAACGTATAAGTTCTTTTCTATTTGATCTAACGTACATCTAAGGACAACTTGCTATTCCCGCAGAAAAAGGACAACTTGCTATACTTACATACGTACAGGCTAAAAATAGCTACCCGTTTTTTCGATCTTTTTGATGTGACATACGTGCTATGGATAGCTGCAGTTTTTTTATTTCTCTCTTAGATCTAATCCATTAATTATGTCTTTTAAGTTACGGGTTCACCAAATCAACGACCAGATGTTTTTGATTATTGTGGTAATTTCTAGGTTATTTATCTTTTTTTAATTAACCCGTCAAGCACTTTCTGATTATTGTGGTAATTTCTAGGTTATTTATCTTTTTTCTAATTAACCTGTCAAGCACTTTTTATATATAATAGAAGATTATTCATCAAGACCTTACAAAGTAATACATCAGTAAGCCAAAAGCCACCATCTAGACAACACATGTTGCTACTCCTATCCCCTTGATGAAGGGGTGCCGAATGTCCGGGCCAAATACCAAACAAACATCACACCAAAGCCTAACATCTAAAGCCGGATTTCCCATCCAAGCCACAATATGCCAGGACTGGGTATCGCACCGGCGCACTCCCCGTGGGCACCACACATGCACGCTGCAAGGGCCGTCACCTCCGTCTTCCATCGATCCATCCTCGCAACTACTGACGCATCCACCTTGCCAGGCCTCTCTGCCATCGACGCCACCATGACGCTAGACAACATTATCCTCCTGCGCGAGTCCATCGCCATATATTGGACGCCAAGCCTCCACTGGTCCATGCCGCCGAGATCCAACGCCATGAATATATAGGATACAACACCGCTCCACCAAAGAAGCCATCCACTGGTCCCTCGAGCCCGAGTACACCTCCAAGAATGTCGCCCCAGGGGGGAAATGACACAATAGTGTCGCCGTCCTCCGATCTGCTGATCTAGGGTTTCCCCTGGCGGTATTGGGTGGACTTGGGAGCTTCACCTCGATGATGCCTTCATGAAGGAAACGACGATAAAGGGCGCCGTCATCACCGGCTCTAGACACAGACCAAAGACTAGGTTTTCACCCGGATCCGTCCCATAGAAATCCACCCGACAACCTGTGCACCCTCCCGACCGCCTTCAAAGCCCCAGATCTAGCCACCTACATCCGGCGACCATCCACGATAGCATTGCCATCGTAGGATCCCTGGCGCACCGGCCACTGCCTGAGTGTGCCACCACTGGAGCCTGGGAGGAGAGCTCCCACCGCACCTCGCCAAACCGCGAGAGCCGCTGAGATGTATCCCCGTGCTCGTCACCGTCTCTAATCCGAACGAGTCTGTAGCAAAAACCACAAGATCGTCGACACAGATCCGCCTTGGACATGGACTACACCACCCCATGCCGTCGCAGGAAGCCCGAGCTTCACATGCCTCCACCTTCTAGGGCCACCGCCCTGGGATCCAGGCCAAACGTTGCCGCTGCCACCGGCCAAGTTCCGCCGCCGCCGTCGACCCGTCGACCCGTCGGCCACCGCAACCAAGGTCGTCGTGTCCCAGCAAACGCGCCAATTGGCCAACACCATCCGATCTTCCACGAAGCCCTGCAACTCCGCCGCCTCTGCCCAGCACCATGCCGCCACCTTGCGCCGTCACCGGATGCGATCCGCCGTGCCGCCGCGACGTAGATCGGGAAGAACCGCCAATTGACGCAAGAGGGAAGAGATCCTCCGCCGCCACCGTCCGCCGCCCGAGGCTTTGCCCGACGGCTTCCTCCGGCGGCGACGGAGGGGAGGATGGGGATGGAGGCGCCCGGCGGCGCGGTCTAGGGTTTCCACCCGAGCCGCCCTAGAGGGGGGCGACGCGGGGGCGGGGCATGATTGTAAAATGGAAGTGTCCCATCAAAAAATCTGATGGCCTAAGCTATAGTTTCAGTTGAATTATACTGTGCTGGTGGCATATGTCATTCTATTTCAAGGATCCAACTATGAAATTATCATTCATTTTTTTATGGAATGTTCTTTTGGTTGTGTTAGCATCCAGGCTGAGACTAGGTATATATTTGTCTCGTCTTACATAACTGGAAATTATATGAGAAGGTAATCAGCTGAAAGAATTTTATTTAAAAGGGATTGTGAACAATTGCTGATTAAAAGATGGCCAACTAGAGCAGGACTAGTTCCCGACCATACATCGTTTTGAGGCCAGCATCTTATCGTTTGGGGAGACACCTCACAAGCTTGTGACAAGTTTTCGGTGCAATCTCTATCCTGCTTTGGTGTCTCGTCAAACACAAGAGGTAAAGGATGAAACTGTAAACGATAAAAAGGAAAATCGCGTAAAAACAAGAAACCCAACAACAGTTATGGGATTTCATTATTTATATAAAAAACATCACTGTACCATGTGCTCAACAGGTATGGATTTTAGGCCAACATCTCGAAGTTGCTTAATGAAACCCAGAGTCTTCTCGTCTTGAAGTGTATCTGTTTGTGTAATCATAACAAATGCAAATCTGATGTTCTTGGTAATCAACAGAAAGTAACTGATAGAAGCTAGCGACATGTTAAGGCCTCATTTACAAGAACTCCAGAAAACATGTCATAAAGACTAACTCTGAGCAGGTTGCTTGAGTCACATGGTTCAGGTTAACACGTACTACTTGTCTGTTAGAAAACTAAAAGGTTTCACAAACTTTAATAATTGTGTTGTTTGTTCAGTTTAGAAAAAATGATATCTAGAGCATCAATGTCCCCGTTGATGTTCTTTGAGCTGTTAACGAAAACAAGCAAAACAAAGTAGCATTAAAAAAACTTAATTTCATAATCCAAGGAAACTACTCGCTCCGTTTCTAAATATATGTCTTTTAAGAGATTTCAGTACGGACCATATACGGATATATATATAGAGAGAGACATATTGAGTGTAGATTCACTCATTTTACTCCGTATTTAGTTCGTAGTGAAATCTCAAAAAAGATCTATATTTAAGAATGGAGGGAGTAATACTTAAGAACTTAGACTCTTAGAAAACATAGCAGTAACTGAGTTCCATATGTACCATTCTAGTAAAATATACGCCAGCGGGGCCAAGACTATGGAATACAGGACGAAAAGTTACCAGCCATTAATACATGGAACCAAAATTATATTTCCATATCTTAGATAAATGATATTTGTCTTAAACCGCTCTCTCTCTTTCTCTCTCCAGGAGATAAATGGTATACAACTTCTCTTTTGCTGGAGTAGCTACACGAGCCATTGATAAATTTTGGAAATTTTGTTCTTTTCATGAATCTTCATAGAAATGTATATGAAAAGGCAAATGGATGAATGGACCTCTGGCATGTCAATAAGTTCCTTGAAAGAATCACATGGCCCATTGTACTTCCACCTATAGATGCAAAACAAATTACCCTTAATAATGGATGCTAGAATCTGAGAAAATTGTAGGTCAAGCATTTATTAACGGAAGCATATATTCTTAATGGAACTTCCCAAGTTTACTCAACATTACATTTGATCAAATCAAAGCTAATGAAGACCTCAACTTATGCTACCAAAATTTCAAACAACCGCGCGTCATGGCAGAGATAAGTAAAGAGATCTGAGAGACAAGGACATGAAAGAGATCACATATATTCCCAGTACAAGCTACTGGCTACAACACGAACACAAATAACAATGGTTAAGCAATTGTTTGGAAAACAGAAACTAGAATAAATCAGTAGAGTCGAAGTGGACTGAAATGCAGGAGTAATACTGATTACCCTATATCTTTTATGAACTGAAACATAAGAAGACAGAAGTTATATATGGCTACAACTCATCTTTAAAAGACAATTCAAATGGGAAAACCCATTATAATCCGTCATGATTCTGCACCTACAAACCTGAGATACGTCCAATCTCAGTACTAGCTATAATATTGGGTTCGTCTTCTGTGAGCGAAATTATCCTCTTCAAGCTAATATAAATCCCAAAACTAGCATCTGAAGCGAATTATCTTATAGCTCATGTTTTATTGCCTAATTCTATCGGTAGGGCCCAGAGACCTGAAACCTACATAGATTCATAATAGTTACACTAATTATCTCCTATTTCTTAATCTAATAACTAACATTTGCTGGACCATGGAAGATAGAAAATGCAGCATATGGGCATGCTAAACTGGGCAATAGTTAGACACAAGCCAATGAACCTAAAGAGTCGTTAGACACAAAAGCGTGATAGCTCTATTTATGGAAGATAAGAAATTACTAGGAGGACTCAAAGTAGTCGTGGCTCAGATCCAGAGAGAAACTCTTCTTTCTCTTCTTTATGATAAAAAAAACTCTTCTTTATTTGTCCCCAACATCTAATCTACTATTTCACGGATCAGATCACCACAACCATGCAATTGTTTACATGTCTTCGCTGGTATAGGAAGAAGGCGCACATTGTCAGACCTGGAGAATATGAGAAATGCCACAACCTAGCACTATGGCAGCCGCCGCAGCCAGGAGCCTAGAGAGAGAGAGATGGGGAAGGCAGAAAAAAGCCCAGCATGAAAAAAAATAAGAGAAAAAGAGAAAAGGGACTTTACTATCCTTTACCACACTTGTGCCTTAAAGTGGATCCATATTCTTCATATAGAGAGTCTCTTCATTTTTCACTTCCATATGCTAGTTGGAATTACCATTTTATTATACACTTGGCTTGTATATTCATGAGCAAGCAAGTTAGATATACACCCACTTAGCTTCAGTTGAACTTTCATACACTTATAGCTTTAGTGCATCATTTGCATGACAATCTCTACTCCTTGCATTGACATCTATCGATGGACATCTTCATAGCCCGTTGGTACACCGAGTTGATGTGAGACTATCTTCTCCATTTTTTACCCCTTTGATATCTACCATCATATTTTATTCCACCTACATGCTATGTCCAATGGCTCACGTTCATGTATTGCGTGAAGAATAAAAAGTTGATGCATGTTGCAAAAGTACGGTCCAATTGCCTGACTTGGACACCGTGGTGCTTGGCATTTATATTAATGTGGTGAAGACAGAGTCATGCCTTGCTAATATAATAAGATGAATGGGGGTAAACATTCTTTTTGGATCGTATACTTTGAAAGATTAATGATTTTGTTGCTTATGCTTATAAGTATTGCTATGTTAGTGTTTGTTAATTCATCATTTCTCAATGAGCATACATACAAAAGATTACATAATGGGTAGCATGTCAAATCAAGAATTTTGTTTTTATCATTTACCTACTCGAGGATGAGCAGGAATTAATCTTGGGGATTGTCGTGGGAACGAGCCTGACAGTAGATGGTAGGGGTACGAAGGGAGAGGGCAGAGTCCTAGCTACGACGAGGATGTACACACAGATGTATGAGTTTGGGCCCCTCTCGTGGAAGTAACAACCCTACGTCTCAATGCTCGGGAGCTTTATGTCGAGTGGAGTATAGAGATTACAATGGTTGCGAACCCTTGTGCAGGAGGGGAGGTGCGGCTTATATAGAGTTCGCTGCCCCTCATAATTGCCCCGCACCAAAGGGTCTGGTCGTGGGGTTTAAAGTCTGCCGTTACAGGTAACGTACGTAATAAAAGCTACTAATGACCATTGAACCAGCGTCTGCCCGTTGGGCTCTTGATGATGGCTCCTGGTCTTCTGGCGTTGAGTTAAAGAGAGGTCTTTTGAGTGACACGCGACTGCCGGGTGAGAGCGGGAGTCTCCGAGTGGATTACTGTCGAGTGACTTTGAACGTCTCCAGGGATCCACTAGGAAGTTCATGCTTGATCTTCAAGTCCTCCCATGTGGTGTCCTTAGGTAGGGTATGTGGGCCGTGCCTAGGACCCTACCCTAGGTACATATCCTCGTCATTAGCCCTCGAATGGATCGGGGTTTGAGTGGTGGAAGGAGGTATCTACGTAGACCTGGAGTTAGTGCATTAGATCCTCCGAATGATATTTGGGATTTCCATGAAATTTGTGTCGATTGAACTGTGAGAATTAGCATTCATTCAGGGTCAACACACAAAATCTTCCGAAAGATATTCGGGGCTTCAACGAAACTTGTGTCGATTGAATTCCTCTTCGGTCGCCCGGATCCATTCATCCTTAAAGGTGTCCGAGTGGATGTTCATCATTTTCTTTCGTCCGAGTGAGCTAGCAGTATCTTGGGAGGCGACGGGTCGGTCTGACAGACCCGGATTTTCCGGGATACAAAAATTTGGGAAGCGCGCGCGCTCGTGCGGTGATTATGCCACGATCGGGGCAAGTGGAGGCGCGACACCTCGATTTTCATGCCGGTCGTATCGCCACGTACCGAGCGCCGTCAGCGGTTGGCGTGCATGGTAACCTCGCGGATCCACTGGTCAGTGAGACACTCAGCAGCGTATAAAGCTTTCTGCGCTGTGGTTTGCATAGTACCTCTGCCAGTTCTTTCTCTCTTTTCCTCCACCTCCTCTGCTCCCAGCGCCTCACTCCGATCTCCCTCAACAAGAGCCGCCGCGACGAAGATGAAGAACCCATTGGAGAAGCTGGAGCGAGCGAAGAAGGGGGCAGCGAAGCTCAAGGGCAAGAAGCCCTCGACCGCCCAATTCACCGCACCGGCGGGTTGGATGCAGGAGGATTTTCTCCCGTCTGTCTTCACCCGCGAGGACATGGAGGGCCTCGTCTCCAACGGGCTCATGGCAGACGGCGCCTGGAGGTTGCCAGGGGAGGAGCGCGAGCCGGAGCCGCGCGACGGGGAGCGGGTCCTCCTTCTCTCCCATGTCGAGCGAGGTTTTTCTCTGCCACCCCACCCGTTCTTTAGGGGTTTTCTGAATTTTTTCGGTGCCCAACTGCACCACCTCTCGCCAAACACCATCGCCTATCTCTCTGCATTCGTCACTATGTGCGAATGTTTCCTGGGCTGCTCTCCCCATTGGGGATTGTTCAAACACCTCTTCACGGTCAGATCCCAGACCATGAAGAAAGCCCTCCCCGCTGATGGGAAGACTCATGTGCTCCAGCTGTGTGGAGGTTTAGGAGTTCAGAAAAGAGCTCGTAGCTCCTTCCCTGCCATGACCTTTCCTGAGTCTGTTAGAGGTTGGTAGTCGACCTGGTTCTACTGCAAGGATGCAACATCGCCCAACATGTCGACTGGCCTTCCCCCATGTACACCCGACCGTCCAGCTGTCCCCAAGTCCCTGAAGGTGACTGAAGAGGAGCACATCCAAGTAGGCATCTTGGTTGAAGCGGTGGTGCAGCTGATCTGGGGTGGAGTGGCTGGCATGAACCCGTTGGAGATGTTTCTCGGTCGATGTATTCAGCCACTCCAAGCCAGGGACCACACCATGTGGCACTACGCGGGCCTTGAGGACTCGACAAGGACACATCCTGAGGAAGTTCCTAAGAAAACTGTCGAGCAGTGGCTCCGTAGCATCACTGGAGCTTGCGACAATCCTTTGGGAGCCAAGAGGATCCGCCCATACTCGGCCAAAAACCTGCCGAAGAACCTAGTGAGTTGTCCGATGTCGACTGATGTATTGTACTGTCGAGTGATATATTGAACTGACTTCTTTGCTTGAATCATGCAGGAATGGACTCACATGCACTCACCCGTTCCCAACGGGAACCATGTTGAAGATGGCGTGGTGAGCGAGGGTGGCAGTGTGGACGGCGACGGTTCTTCTGACACCGAGGAAGAATACGAGGAC
The DNA here is from genome assembly GCA_022496015.1 of Hordeum marinum. NCBI lineage: Eukaryota > Viridiplantae > Streptophyta > Magnoliopsida > Poales > Poaceae > Hordeum > Hordeum marinum. The sequence continues at coordinate 177,409,458 of CM039677.1, forward strand.
TCCAGCGAGGAGGAAGAAGTCGAGTCACCTCCCCGACGCGAAAGCCGCACCAAGTCCCGCCAAGATCCGTCAACTGTTGAGGATCGGGCTCCGGGACCTAGTGAGAAGAACCTGAAATGTAGCCGCCCTTCGGCCGCTGAGTCGAGCGAAAAACTGGCCAAGCAGCCCAAACAAGCCGTCACCAAGCCTCACAAGGCTCTGCCTCGCATGAGGGTGGCTGTGCTTGTCGTCTCCACGTAAGTGTTTATTTTTGTACTTGTTCTATCGACTGTAGTCTGGAGTTGTATCTGACCGAATGTCTTTCAATCTATCAGAGCTGCTACATCTGTGTCTTCGCCTCATCGAGATGGAGGGGAAGCAATGGATGTCGACACTGCTGACGCGGCCATTTCTCATAGAGGTTAGATAGTTGTTGGTTCGTCCGAATGGGACTCGACACATGCAGATGTTAACACCGTCGGTTGTCGATGCAGAGGTCATTCAGGTGGAGGACGACGAGGGGCGACTAGACACTTCGCGCCCTCGTATCCAAGGAGAATCATCGGTGCAAGCGATTCAACGTTCGACTGCAGAGTCTTCCCAGGGGGGAGGTGGCTCGACACAACCCAGGGCTGAACCTGCAGCACCTCTGTCACATGCTCCTCCAGCCGTCTCGGCCGTTGTGGCGTCGACTCCAACTGGACCCCCTCAGACTGCCTCAACTACTCCTGCAACCATGCCGACCCCACCTATGACGGCCTTCTCTCTACATCGTACCACGGAAGATCAGACCGAAGCTGCGAAGGAAACCATGATTCAGGCGGAGTAGCTCATGCTGAGGACCAAGGAGGCGTACGAGGCCAACAAACTGGCTTTTGACGTCAGCACAGCCCTCGGCACCAATGTTCGAGTAAGTTCGATTGTAAGTCCATTGTCGATTGAATTCCTGTCTTCTCTTGGCTGTTGTACACCCACTGGGTGATTGCTGTAGAATGTTTGAACTTTCTCCACTCGAATAGATCAGATCGTAGTCGAGTAGGATTGGGATTGATAGTACGCGTGGTACTAGGGCCACTCGACATGTTGAGTGTATATATTTTTCTGACGAGTTACTCGACGGATCAAGAATTAGCCGCCTTAGTGGGGGCGCTCTTAGCGCACCCACTGGGTGTAGTCCTCGAGACCACTGTCGAGTGCTTGCATCGGCAGGGGTCTTAGAGTTTATTGTATACGGGATGCATTTTGCCTTTGAATCACACCACTCCGTAGCTACCTTGCAGGTTTCATGGATATTATTGGCAAACCACGATATGACGCTGCATAAGGATAGACTACACTTCATAGAGTAGGGGGGTGCGTCACTCGACGGGTCGAGTGTTACGACAGGGCTGACCTTGTCGAGTGTACTTTCTGACGAGTTACTCGACGGATCGAGAGTTAACCGTCTCAGTGGGGGTGCTCTTAGCACACCCACTGGGTGTAGTCCCCGAGACCGTTGTCGAGTGCTTGCATCGGCAGGGGTCTTAGAGTCTGTTGTATGCAGGATACACTTCGCCTTGAATTACACCACTCCGTAGCTACCTTGCAGGTTTCATGGATATTATTGGAAAACCATGATATGACGCTGCATAAGGATAGACCGCACTTCATAGAGTAGGGAGGCACGTCACTCGACGAGTCGAGTGTTGTGATAGGGCTGACCTTGTCAAATGTTTAAATAACCAGTGGGGGCATGCTAAGTGCACCCACTGGGTGTAGTCCCCGAGGCTACTGTTCATCACAAACGATAAACAGTAGGCTTGAAAACTTGTCGTACACGTGGTACTAGTGTCACTCAACATGTCAAGTGTATTTTCTGACGAGTTACTCGATGGATCGAGAGTTAACCGTCTCAGTGGGTGCACTCTTAGCGCACCCACTGGGTGTAATCCCCGAGACCACTGTCGAGTGCTTGCATCGACAGGGGTCTTAATAGAGACAACTTTTGAATTTGTTCATGGCGTGCATAGCGCCAGAGCCACTTGACATGTCGAGTGGACTTTCTGCTTGAATTCTTCCAAGATGTTCATTCGCCGATGTTTATAACTCAGTCGACTGTCCAGGAACCACTTGTCGATTGAATTCCTGTCTTTTGTTGGTTCTAGACGGCTTGCGAACTTGGGACGCAGGACAAGGACATGGAGGATGAGAGGAACCGGTTGCAGGTGGATCTGACGGTCGCCAACAACGCCCTGGAGCGAGCGCGTGCTGAGCTGAAATCTCGGGGAGGTAATTACTGTCGACTGTCAGCCTTCTCATCTTCACTTTTCATGTTTTGAACAGAGTGCTCTCACTCGAACATACATGCGCAATGAAAACCGTCGACTCCAAGCGCGACTCAACAATGTTGTTTCTTTAGATTCCATGAAGAAGGCACTAGAGGAGAAGGACAAAACTCTTGCCGATGCCCAATGGGTGGCCAAGGACAAAACTGAAGCTGCAGATCAGAAGCTGGCGGCCGCCAAGAAGCTGGAGGAGGAGAACACCAAGCTGAAGTAGGAGCGCGAACCTCTTCGAAAGGGCCGAGCAGCTGAACAAGAGGAGCAATGGCTTGGAGAAGCATTTGGGCGATTTCTTGAGGAAGATGTATATTCTGCTCGACGGTAAGTGTTTCTTGTCGACTGAAGTTTGTAAAAAAATTGAATGTCATAGCTCACCGATTCTCCTCCCATTCCCCACTCTTCAACAAAATTCTGCCAAGACTTTGAGAAGGAGACGGAGGAGGTTGAGCCCAATCCGGATCCCACCAAGTCTCCTGTTGCAGACACGGTGGCCATGAACATGCTCCGACTCAATTTCTGGCTCTTGGGCGTCCAGGCGTATCTTGTCCGACTGAAGTCTGCAATGGAGAGAATTGACAAAGAGCTATGTGTTGGGGAACGTCGCATGGGAAACAAAAATTTTCCTACGCACACGCAAACCTATCCATGGTGATGAGCATCTACGAGAGGGAGAGTGGATCTACGTACCCTTGTAGATCGCTAAGCGGGAAGCGTTAAGAAACGCGGTTGGTGTAGTCGAACATCTTCGCGATCCAAATCGCCGAGCGTCCCGCGATCTCATCACGATCCGTCCCGCGATCCAATCATGATCCGTCCCGTGAACTCATCACGATCCGTCTCGCGATCTCATCACGATCCATCTCACGATCTTGATCACGATCTATCCCGCGAACTCATCACGATCCGTTCCGTGATCACATCACGAACCGTCTCGCGATCTCGATCACGGTCCTTCCGATCTAGCGCCGAACGGACGGCACCTCCGCGTTCAGCACACGTGCAGCTTGATGACGATCTCCACCATCTTGATCCAGCAAGAGGAGGTGGAGAGGAGAGAGAGTTCACCGGCAGCGTGACGGCGCTCCGGTGATGGTGGTGGAGTGATTCCGGCAGGGCTTCGCCTAAGCGCTGCGGAAAACCGATCTAGAGGAGAAACTGTGCACCGGTGTAACGGGTAGCACGTGGCCGGAAATTCTGTCCAAAAACCACCCAATCCACTAGTATATATAGGAGGAGAGGAGAGGAGAGGCAGCCAAGGCCTTTGGGTCGGCCGAAATAGGAGGTGGGAAGAAATCCTACTTCACCTCCAATCCTAGTTGGAGTAGGATTGCCTCCTATTGGCTGATTTTCCACTTTTTGCTTTAGGACTTTCTCTCCTGCGCCATGGGCCTTTGTGGCTGTTTCCCCAGCCCAATAATGGCTGGTTATTATTCTCCCACAGCCCATGGACCTCTTGGGGTCGAAGTACCCCTCCCGGAGGTCCTCCGGTACACTACCGGCACTCCCGGTACAATACCGATACTCCCGGTACACTACCGATGAGCCCGAAACCTTTCCGGAAACCAAACTGGGACTTCCTATATATGAATCTTTACCTCCGGACCATTCCGGAGCTCCTCGTGACGTCCGGGATCTCATCCGGGACTCCGAACAACCTTCGGTCACCACCATACATAACTCTACACTACCGAAACGTCACCGAACCTTAAGTGTGCAGACCCTGCGGGTTCGAGAACTATGTAGACATGACCGAGACACCTCTACGGTCAATAACCAATGGCGGGACCTGGACGTCCACATTGGTTCCTACATATTCTACGAAGATCTTTATCGGTTGAACCTCTATGTCAAGGATTCAGTTAATCCCGTATATCGTTCCCTTTGTTCTTCGGTATGTTACTTGCCCGAGATTCGATCGTCGGTATCTCCATACCTAGTTCAACCTCGTTACCGGCAAGTCTCTTTACTCGTTCCGTAATACAAGATCCCGCAACTAACAATTAGTCACATTGCTTGCAAGGCTTATTGTGATGTTGCATTACCGAGTGGGCCCCGAGATACCTCTCCGTTACACGGAGTAACAAATCCCAGTCTCGATCCATGCCAACTCAACAAACACCATCGGAGATACCTGTAGAGCACCTTTATAGTCACCCAGTTACGTTGCGACGTTTGATACACACAAGGCACTCCTCCGATATCCGTGAGTTGCATGATCTCATGGTCATAGGAACATATACTTGACATGCAGAAAACAGTAGCAATAAACTGAAACGATCATATGCTATGTTTGTAGTTTGGGTCTTATCCATCACATCATTCTCCTAATGATGTGATCCCGTTATCAAATGACATCTCATGTCCATGGCTAGGAAACCTTAACCATCCTTTGATCAACGAGCTAGTCTACTAGAGGCATACTAGGGACATGGTGTTGTCTATGTATCCACACATGTATCTGAGTTTCCGATCAATACAATTATAGCATGGATAATAAACGATTATCACGAACAAGGAAATATGATAATAACTAATCTATTATTGCCTCTAGGGCATATTTCCAACAGTCTCCCACTTGCACTAGAGTCAATAATCTAGTTCACATCACCATGTGATTCGCATTGTTATGAATCTAACACCCAATGAGTTTTGGGGCTCGATCATGCTTTGCATGTGAGAGAGGTCTTATAGTCAACGGGTCTGCGATATTCAGATCCGTGTGTACTTTGCAAATCTCTATGTCAAACCGTAAACACTGCTACCACACTCCACTTGGTACTATTTCCAAATGGCTGCTCCACTATACGTATCCAGATTGCTACTACTAGTCATCCGGATAGGTGTTAAAGCTTGCATCGACGTAACTATTTACGACGAACTCTTTATCACCTCCATAATCAAGAAACATTTCCTTAGTCCTCTGGTTACTAAGGATAATTCCGACCGCTGTCCAGTGATCCACTCCTGGACCACTCTTGTACCCCTTGACAAACTCATGGCAAGGCACACATAGGTGCGGTACACAGCATGGCATAATATAGAGCCTATGGCTAAGGCATAGGGGACGACGTTCGTCCTTTCTCTTTCTTCTGCCGTTGTCGAGCTTTGAGTCTCACTCAACTTCACACCTTACAAATCAGACGAGAACTATTTCTCTGGCTGATCCATTTTGAACTCTTTCAAAATCTTGTGAAGGTATGCACTCATTGAAAGTCTCATCAAGCATCTTGATCTATCTCTATAGATTTTGATGCTCAACAATTAGGTAGCTTTATCCAGGTCTTCCTTTGAAAATCACTTTCCAAATAACCGTTTTATGCTTTCCAGAAACTCTACATTATTTCTGAACAACAATATGTCATCCACATATACTGATCAGAAATTCTATAGTGCTCCCACTCACTTTATTGCAAATACAAGTTTCTCATAAACTTTGTATAAACATCAAAACTTTGATCACCTCATCAAAGCATATATTCCAACTCCGAGATGCTTGCTTCAGTCCATGGAAGGATCACCGAAGCTTGCACACCTTTTAGCATCCTTAGGCCTGACAAAACCTTCTGGTTGTATCACATACAACCTTTCCTCAAGTAAACCATTAAGGAAACGATGTTTTGACATCCATCTGCCAGATTTCATAATTGAAAACACAGCAACTGCTAACACAATTCCAACAGACTTTTAGCATCGCTACGAGTGAGAAAGTCTCATCGTAGTCAACTCCTTGAACTTGTCACAAACATCTTTGCAACAAGTCGAGCTTTACAAATAGTGACATTCACCATCAGTGTCTGTCTTCATTTTAAAGATCCATTTGTACTCAACGACCTGCCGTCCAACGAGCAAGTCTACCAAAGTCTACACTTGGTTTTAATACATGGATCCTATCTCGGATTTCATGGCCTCCAACCATTTGTCGGAATCCGGGCCCATCATCGCTTATCCATAGCTCGTAGGTTCATCGTTGTCCAACAACATGACCTCCAAGACAGAGTTGTCGTACCGCTCAGGAGCAGTACACATCCTTGTCGACCTACGGAGTTCGATAGTAACTTGATCCTGAAGCTTCATGATCATCATCATTAACTTCCTCTTCAACTAACGTAGGCTTCACAGAAACATCTTTCTGCGCTGCGCTACTCTCTGGTTGAACAAAGGTTTAACAACCTCATCAAGTTCTATCTTCCTCCCACTCAATTCTTTTGAGAGAAACTTTTTCTCGAGAAAGGACCCAGTTCTAGCAACAAACACTTTGCACTCGGATCTGAGATAGAAGGCATACCCATCTGTTCTTAGGGTATTCTATGAAGATACATTTGTCCGCTTTGGGTTCTAGCTTATTATGTGAAAACATTTTCCACACAAGCATCGCAGCCCCAAACATTAAGAAATGACAGCTTAGGTTTCTATCAAACCATAATTCACACGGTGTCATCTCAACGGATTTAGATGATGCCCTATTTAAAGTGAATGTAGTTGTCTCTAATGCATAACCCCAAAAATTATAGTAGTAATATGATAAGAGACATCACAGTATGCACTATGTCAATAGAGCATGACTATGATGTTCGGACACACCATCACAGCATGGTGTTCCAGGTGGCGTTAGTTGTGAAACAAATTTCACGTTGTCTTAAGTTGTATGCCAAACTCGTAACTCAGATATTCACCTCCACGATCATATCGCGGTCATTTTTATCTTCTTGTCACGATGATCTTTAAACTTCACTCTGAATTTGCTTGAACCTTTCAAACGATTCAGACTTGTGTTTCATTAAGTAAATATACACTATATCTACTCAAATCATCAGTGAAGGTAAGAAAATAACGATATCCACTGCACGCTACAAGACTCACTAGATTGCATACATCAACATGTATCATTTCCAATGAATCACTTGCTTGCTCCATCCAACGGGGTCCTTTAGTCATCTTGCCCAAGAGGCATGGTTCGCATGTCTCAACCGATTCGAAATCGATGAGTCCAAATATCCATCAGCATGGAGTTTCTACATGCGCTTTATACCAATATGACATTTAACGGCAGTCCCACAAGTATGTGGTACTATCATTATTAACTTTGTATCTTTTGACATCAATGTTATGAACATGTGTACTACTACGATCAAGATTTCAACAAACCATTCTCACTTGGTGCATGACCATTGAAGGTATTATTCATGTAACCAGAATAACTATTATTCTCTGACTTAAATGAATAATCGTATTGCAACAAACATGATCTAATCATGTTCATGCTCAACGCAAAACACCAAATAACATTTATTTAGGTTCGTTACTAATCCTGAAGGTAGAGAGAGCGTGCGATGTTGATCACATCAACCTTGGAAACATTTCCAACACACATCGTCACCTCACCCTTAGCTAGTTCTCCGTTTATTCCGTAGCTTTTATTTCGAGTTACTAACATTTAGCAACCGAACCGGTATCCAATACCCAGGTGCTACTAGGAGTACTAGCAAGGTACACATCAATAACTCGTATATCAAATATACTTCTGTCGATGTTGCCAGCCTTCTTATCTACCAAGTATCTAGGGTTGTTCCGCTTCAGCGACCTCTCACCTCATAATAGAAGCACTTAGTCTCGGGTTTGAGTTCAACTTTGGGTTGCTTCACTGGAGCAGCAATTGACTTGCTATCCATGAAGTTTCCCTCCTTGCTCTTGCCCTTTTCGAAACTAGTGGTTTGATTAACCATCAACACTTGACGCTCCTTCTTGATTTCTACCTTCGCGGTGTCAAACATCGCGAACAGCTCAGGGATCAATACTTCTATCCCTGGTGTATTATAGTTCATCACTAAGTTCTAGTAGCTTTAGTGACAGTGACTTGGAGAACTATATCAATCACTATCTTATCTGGAAGATCAACTCCCACTTGATTCAAGCGATTGTAGTACCCAGACAATCTGAGTACATGCTCAACGATTGAGCTATTCTCCTTCATCTTACAAGCAAAGAATCTTGTTGGAGATCTCATATCTCGCAACAAAGGCACGAGCCTGAGATCACAATCTCTGCTCCTAGAACATCTCATATGTTCCATGACGTTCAAAACGTTTTGGAGCCTCAATTCTAAGCCGTAATGCATGACGCACTAAACTATCAAGTAGTCATCGAAACGTGCCTGTTAGATGTTCACAACATCTATAGACGACGCTAGAGGGGGTGGCGCACCGAGCGGTGCATTAAGGACATAAGCCTTCTGTGCAGCAGTGAGGACAATCCTCAGATCACGGACCCAGTCCGCAATTTTGCTACGAACATCTTTCAATTCTATTTCTCTAGGAACATATAAAAATACAAGGGAGCTACAGCGCGAGCTAGTAATCTACAACATAATTTGCAAAGACACTTTGACTATGTTCATGATAATGAGTTCAATTAATCATATTACTTAAGAACTCCCACTCAAATTGACATCCCTCCGATCATTCGAGTGATACATGATCCAAATTCACCAACTCAAGTCCGATCATCACGTGAGTTGAGGTGGCTGCAATGGTGAACATCATTATGTTGATCATATCTACTATATGACTCATGTTCGACCTTTCGGTCTCTCGTGTTCCGAGGCCATGTCTGTACATGCTAGGCTCGTCAAGTTTAACCCGAGTGTTCTGCGCGTGCAAATCTGGCTTGCACCCGTTGTATGTGAACGTAGAGTCTATCACACCCGATCATCACGTGGTGTCTCAACACGACGAACTTTCGCAACGGTGCACACTCGGGGAGAACACAGTTCATCTTGAAATTCAAGTGAGGGATCACCTTATAATGCTACCGCCGTACTAAGCAAAACAAGGTGCATAAAAGGATTAACATCTCATGCAATTCATAAGTGACATGATATGGCCATGAACTTGTGTTTAAGATCTCCATCTTCGAAACACCGGCATGATCTCCATCGTCACCGGCACAACACCATGATCTCCATCATCTTGATCTCCATCAATGTGTTGCCATTGGGGTTGTCACGCCCTGCATGCTTCTACTACTATTGCTACCGTAGCGATAAAGTAAAGCATTACATAGCGCTTAATGATTGACACGCAGGTCATACAATAATTAAAGACAACCCTATGGCTCCTGCCGGTTGCCGTACTCATCGACATGCAAGTCGTGATAATCTATACATCACATGATCATCTCATACATCACATATATCTCATCATGTAATTGGCCATATCACATCACAACATACCCCGCAAAAACAAGTTAGACGTCCTCTAATTGTTGTTGCATATTTTACGTGGCTGCTATGGGTATCTAGCAAGAACGATTCTCACCTACGCATAAACCACAACGGTGATACACTAGTTTGCTTTTCAACCTTCTCAAGGACCGCCTTCGTCGAATCCGATCCAACTAAAGTGAGAGAAACTGTCACCCGCAAGCCATCTAGGCAACAAGTTGCGTCGAGGGAACCGGTCTCTCGTAAGCGTACGAGTAATGTTGGTCTGGGCCGCTTCATCTCACAATCCCGCTGAACCAAAATACGACCAAGGGAGGAAGCAATCTAAGCATCAACGCCCACAAACCTTTTGTGTTCTACTCGAGATCTCATCGAACCATCAACCTAGCTCATGATGCCACTGTTGGGGAACGTCGCATGGGAAACAAAAATTTTCCTACGCACACGCAAACCTATCCATGGTGATGAGCATCTACGAGAGGGAGAGTGGATCTACGTACCCTTGTAGATCGCTAAGCGGGAAGCGTTAAGAAACGCGGTTGGTGTAGTCGAACATCTTCGCGATCCAAATCGCCGAGCGTCCCGCGATCTCATCACGATCCGTCCCGCGATCCAATCATGATCCGTCCCGTGAACTCATCACGATCCGTCTCGCGATCTCATCACGATCCATCTCACGATCTTGATCACGATCTATCCCGCGAACTCATCACGATCCGTTCCGTGATCACATCACGAACCGTCTCGCGATCTCGATCACGGTCCTTCCGATCTAGCGCCGAACGGACGGCACCTCCGCGTTCAGCACACGTGCAGCTTGATGACGATCTCCACCATCTTGATCCAGCAAGAGGAGGTGGAGAGGAGAGAGAGTTCACCGGCAGCGTGACGGCGCTCCGGTGATGGTGGTGGAGTGATTCCGGCAGGGCTTCGCCTAAGCGCTGCGGAAAACCGATCTAGAGGAGAAACTGTGCACCGGTGTAACGGGTAGCACGTGGCCGGAAATTCTGTCCAAAAACCACCCAATCCACTAGTATATATAGGAGGAGAGGAGAGGAGAGGCAGCCAAGGCCTTTGGGTCGGCCGAAATAGGAGGTGGGAAGAAATCCTACTTCACCTCCAATCCTAGTTGGAGTAGGATTGCCTCCTATTGGCTGATTTTCCACTTTTTGCTTTAGGACTTTCTCTCCTGCGCCATGGGCCTTTGTGGCTGTTTCCCCAGCCCAATAATGGCTGGTTATTATTCTCCCACAGCCCATGGACCTCTTGGGGTCGAAGTACCCCTCCCGGAGGTCCTCCGGTACACTACCGGCACTCCCGGTACAATACCGATACTCCCGGTACACTACCGATGAGCCCGAAACCTTTCCGGAAACCAAACTGGGACTTCCTATATATGAATCTTTACCTCCGGACCATTCCGGAGCTCCTCGTGACGTCCGGGATCTCATCCGGGACTCCGAACAACCTTCGGTCACCACCATACATAACTCTACACTACCGAAACGTCACCGAACCTTAAGTGTGCAGACCCTGCGGGTTCGAGAACTATGTAGACATGACCGAGACACCTCTACGGTCAATAACCAATGGCGGGACCTGGACGTCCACATTGGTTCCTACATATTCTACGAAGATCTTTATCGGTTGAACCTCTATGTCAAGGATTCAGTTAATCCCGTATATCGTTCCCTTTGTTCTTCGGTATGTTACTTGCCCGAGATTCGATCGTCGGTATCTCCATACCTAGTTCAACCTCGTTACCGGCAAGTCTCTTTACTCGTTCCGTAATACAAGATCCCGCAACTAACAATTAGTCACATTGCTTGCAAGGCTTATTGTGATGTTGCATTACCGAGTGGGCCCCGAGATACCTCTCCGTTACACGGAGTAACAAATCCCAGTCTCGATCCATGCCAACTCAACAAACACCATCGGAGATACCTGTAGAGCACCTTTATAGTCACCCAGTTACGTTGCGACGTTTGATACACACAAGGCACTCCTCCGATATCCGTGAGTTGCATGATCTCATGGTCATAGGAACATATACTTGACATGCAGAAAACAGTAGCAATAAACTAAAACGATCATATGCTATGTTTGTAGTTTGGGTCTTATCCATCACATCATTCTCCTAATGATGTGATCCCGTTATCAAATGACATCTCATGTCCATGGCTAGGAAACCTTAACCATCCTTTGATCAACGAGCTAGTCTACTAGAGGCATACTAGGGACATGGTGTTGTCTATGTATCCACACATGTATCTGAGTTTCCGATCAATACAATTATAGCATGGATAATAAACGATTATCACGAACAAGGAAATATGATAATAACTAATCTATTATTGCCTCTAGGGCATATTTCCAACACTATGGCCTAAGGACACCCTTCAGCTTGACCTCAACTCTATGATGGCTCGCCTGGACGAACTTCCAAGTCGAGTGTAGGCCTGGAAGAAATCTGCCGCTCGTTGTGGGGCCGAGGTGGTGTTATCACTCGTCAGGGTCCATTGCAGGGACATGAGGGAGGAGAAGTTGAAGGAGCTCCAGGTGGTCAACACGAAGAAACTACAGTTTGAGGACTTCATGGAAACCTTCATTGAGGCAGCCACCAGAATCGCCGACGGCATCGACCTGGATACTTTTGTCGAGCCGTCCAGCCCTTCAGATGCTTGAAAAACTATGTCTTTGGAAGAAAAACTTTTATTCGCCTCGTTATGCCTTGTGGAATTGTATTCCTTAAAACTTCGTTCTGGCCTTAGGCCTAAGCACATTTTGCTTTCGTACGAAACATTTATCCGTGGTTTACCCATTTGATTTTGTTCGTATTTGGCTTTCAATCGTCTGTTTGACTGAGTTTGTTTTTTACTTAGGCGAAGCATATTCGCAGCTAAGCCCCCGATTGTGAGGATTGCTCATCACTCGAAGTATTTTCGAACTTAGGCGAATGTCGATTTACGGCTAAGTTGTCGAGTGAATGGATTACCATCCACCCGACGAGGTTTTTTACTTAGGCGAAACGTGTTTCGCAGCTAAGCCCCTGAGTGTGAGGATTGCTCATCACTCGGAGTATTTTCGAACTTAGGCGAATGTCGATTCGCAGCTAAGTTGTCGAGTGAATGGATTACTATCCACTTGACGAGGGTTTTAAATTGGGCAAAACGTGTTTCGCAGCCAAGCCCCCGATTGTGAGGATCGGTCATCACTCGGAGTATTTTCGAACTTAGGCGAATGTCGATTCGCAGCTAAGTTGTCGAGTGAATGGATTACTATCCACTTGACAAGGTTTTTAACTTAGGCGAAACTTGTTTCACAGCCAAGCCCCCGAGCGTGAGGATTGATCATCACCCGGAGTATTTTGGAACTTAGGCAAATGTCGATTCGCATCTAAGTTGTCGAGTGAATGGATTACCATCCATTCGACGAGGTTTTTAACTTAGGCGAAACATGTTTCGTAGCTAAGCCCCCGAGCGTGAGGATTGCTCATCACTGGAAGTATTTTTGAACTTAGGCGAATGTCGATTCGCATCTAAGTTGTCGAGTGAATGGATTACCATCCATTCGACGAGGTTTTTAACTTAGGCGAAACGTATTTCACAGCTAAGCCCCCGAGCGTGAGGATTGCTCATTACTCGGAGTATTTTTGAACTTAGGCGAATGTCGATTTGCATCTAAGTTGTTGAGAGAATGGATTACCATCCACTCGACGAGGTTTTTAACTTAGGCGAAACGTGTTTCGCAGCTAAGCCCCTGAGCATGAGGATTGCTCATCACTCGAAGTATTTTTGAACTTAGGCGAATGTCGATTCACATCTAAGTTGTCGAGTGAATGGATTACCATCCACTCGACGAGGTTTTTAACTTAGGCAAAATGTGTTTCGCAGCTAAGCCCCCGAGCGTCAGGATTGCTCATCACTCGGAGTATTTTTGAACTTAGGTGAATGTTGATTCGCATCTAAGTTGTTCAGTGAATGGATTACCATCCACTCGACGAGGTTTTTAACCCAAGCGAAGACGGATTCGCAAATAGGCCGTCGAGTGAATGGACTGCTATCCATCCGACAGGGTTTTTAGCTTAGGTGAAATATGTTTCGCAGCTAAGCCCCCGAGTGTGAGGATTGCTCATCACTCGAAGTATCCCCAAGAATGTAACCGCATGGCTGGAATCGACGAAGTATTAATCGCATAAACGCGAATTGCATTGATGAAGTACTCCTATTACATCATAAAACTCTTGTCTCAAGTGTAAAAACACCAGAGCAGGTCTGCATTCCAGGCTCGTGGCTCATCTATCTGTTTCATGATATTATACAGGTGATACGCTCCATTGTTTAGCACCTTAGTGACGACCTAAGGGCCTTCCCATGCAAGAGCAAGCTTGTGAGGTCGGTGTTGATTCACTCGGAGCACCAAATCTCCCTCATGGAACGCTCAGCTTTTGACATTCCTTGCATGGAAGCGACGTAGGTCTTGCTAATAGGCAGTGGTCCGGATCAGAGCCATCTCACGCTCCTCCTCGAGAAGATCTACCCCATCCTGTTTGGCCTGTTCAGCTTCAGCCTCGGAATAAAGCTCCACTCGAGGAGAATTGTGGGCCAAGTCACTCGGTAATATGGCTTCAGCAGCATAGACAAGGAACAAAGGAGTTCGTCAAGTCGACCAATTAGGCGTTGTCCTCAGTCCCCACAAAACAGACGACAGCTCAGTTACCAACACACCGGCGGCATGATCCAAATCGCGCATGAGACGAGGCTTCAGACCTTGCAGAATGAGAACATTAGCCTGCACAACTTTCCCATTGGTTTGAGGATATGCAACGGAAGCGTAATCCACTCGGGTGCCTTGGGAGTTACAAAATCTCCTGAATTCTTCCGAGTCAAAATTAGTGCCGTTGTCTGTGATGATATTGTGCAGAATGCCATATCAGATAATGATCTCCCTCATGAACATGACCGTCGTGCGGGAATTCAGCTTCTTGATGGGCTTGGCTTCAATCCACTTAGTGAATTTGTCGACTGCTACCAACAGGTGGGTGAATCCTCCTTTTCCGGGTCGGAAGGGACCAACCATGTCGAGTCCCCAAACTGCAAATGGCCAGGCGAGAGGAATTGTCTTCAGAGCAGATGTCGGCTTGTGTGACAGATTTGCATAGAACTGGGAGCCCTCGCAGGATCAACGATGTCCTTAGCCATCTCATTAGCTCATGGCCAGTAAAAACCAGCTCGGTATGCCTTAGCGAGGATCGCCCTTGAAGACACATGGTGGCCGCAAGTTCTCGAGTGGATTTCGTCTAGAATCATCCGACCTTCCTCGAGGGAAATGCAGCGCTGGGTGACACCAGTCACACTCTCTCTGAATAGCTGATCTCCCATCACAGTGAAAGCCTTGGACCTGCGCACAATCTGTTGAGCCTCTGCTTCATCTTCAGGAAGCTCTTGTCTGAGTATATAGGCAATGTATGGCACAGTCCAGTCGGGAATGATAACTAGCATCTCCAATGACCAGGTCAATCATAGCAGGAACATTGACTTCAGTCGAGTCAGAGGAGCTTAAAGCTTGTGGGGGCTCTTCGGTGAAGGGATCCTCTTGAATCGAAGGAGTGTGCAAATGCTCGAGGAACACCCCGCTGGGGACAGGCCGTCAAGTGGAGCCAATCTTGGATAGCTCATCGGTCGCTTGATTTTTCAGTCTGGAGACATGGTGAAGTTCCAGGCCTTCAAATTTCTTCTCCAACTTCCGGACTGCATTGCAGTATCCATTCATAGCGGGGTTTCTAACATCCCATTCTTTCATCACCAAATCTGAGTCGCCATAAACCATCAGGCGCTTGACGCTGAGTGAGACAACCATGCGCAACCCATACAAAAGTGCTTCATACTCTGCCTCATTGTTGGAGGAATCAAAGTGAATTAGCAAGACATACCTGAGCTTGTCTCCTCTGGAGGATATCAAAACAACACTAGCACCGGACCCATTCAACATTTTGGAGCCGTCGAACAACATTGTCCAATGCACCGAGTGAACTTGGATGGGCTGTTGTTGTTCAGTCCACTCGGCCATGAAATCTGCCAATGCTTGGGACTTGATTACCTTCTTGGCCTCGAATCCGATGTCAAAGTGTCCATGCTCAATTGCCCATTTAGGCACTCGACCTGATGTGTCGCGATTATTGAAAATCTCGGATAAAGGAGCATCGCTGATGACTGAGATCGAATGGTATTGGAAATAATGTCCACCTTCTTTGCTGACAAGTAAATACCATACACTAGCTTCTGATAGTCTGGATATCTTTGCTTTGAGGGGGACAATACTTCCAAGACATAATAAACTGGCCGCTGGACCTGATAGGCTTTACCCTCCTCTTCTTGCTCGACAGTCAACACTGTACTGACGACCTGATTTGTGGCCGTGATGTACAGGAGCAAGGGCTCTTTGTTGGCAGGAGCAGCAAGCACCGTATGGGTGGAGAGCAGGGCTTTGAGCTCAACAAATGCTGCTTCGGCTTCGGGAGTCCAGTCGAATGTGTTGGACTTCTTCATCAACTGATATAAGGGTAGAGCCTTCTCACCAAGACAAGAAATGAATCGACTCAATGCTTCCAAGCAACCTGTGAGCTTGTGAACGTCGTGCACTCGCACGGGGGTCTTCATTCGTGTAATGGTGCTGATCTTCTCGGGAATAACATCGATTCCTTGCTCAGAAACGATAATACCAAGCAACTTGCCGCCAGGGACACCGAAGGTATATTTGGCCGGATTCAGCTTTATGTCGAATCGCCTCAGATTGGCGAATGTCTCGGCCAAGTCAGCCAGCAGGTCAGAACCTTTGTGGGACATGACTACTATATCGTCCATGTACGCCTCGACATTCCGAGGGATCTGATCGAGTAAACATTTCTGAATCATGCGCATGAAAGTAGCGCCGGCATTCTTAAGACCAAAAGGCATGGTGATGTAGCAAAAGCACCCGAAAGGGGTGATGAAGGCTGTCTTTATTTCATCCGGGCCATACAGATGGATCTGATGGTACCCAAAATAAGCATCCAAGAACGATAAACGCTCACACCCCGCTGTCGAGTCAACAATTTGATCTATGCGGGGGAGCGGAAAATGGTCTTTCAGGCACACCTTATTGAGATGTTTGAAGTCAATGCACATGCGCAACGACTTATCTTTCTTTGGCACCATCACAACATTCGAGAGCCACTCGGAGTAGTAAATCTCCCGAATGAACTTGGCTTGCAAGAGACGGGCCACTTCTTCTCCGATTGCCTTGCGCTTCTCCACAGCGGATCGACGCAAATGCTCCCTGACTGGCTTGGCTTTCGGATCCACTCGCAGACGGTGCTCAGCCAGCTCCCTGGGAATCCCCGGTATGTTAGCAGGCTTCCATGCAAAGATATCCCAGTTCTCACGGAGGAATTGGATGAGCCCGGCTTCCTATTTACTGTTGAGTGTTGTTGAGATATTCGTCGGGGCAGCAGTTGGATCCGTCAGGTGGATATGCACCTTTTTCACTTCCCCTGCCGACTGAAATGCCGACTCGGAAGCCGGCTTTTTTGCACGGAGCAAATCAGCAGGGTCAGCGGTTTTCTTGTACTCCTCCAGGTCGACCATGGTCATCTGTTGACCGGCGATCTTGGATCCTTGCTGGAGACACTCTTCGGCCCGCTGTCGATTGCCAGTGACCGTGATCACGCCCTTAGGGCCTGGCATTTTCAACTTGAGATACACGTAGCATGGTCGGGCCATGAAACGTGCATAAGCGGGTCGACCCAAGAGGGCGTGGTAAGCACTCTTGAAATCCACGACTTCAAATGTCAACTTTTCTTTTTGGAAATTTTTGTTATCTCCGAATGTCACATCCAATGCTATCTGGCCGAGTGGCTTGGCCTTCTTTCCTGGGATGACCCCATGAAACTGCGTGCTACTCTCACTCAGATGGGACATCGGAATGCCCATCCCTTTCAGGGTATCCGCATACAGAATGTTCAGGCCGCTGCCGCCATCCGTGAGGACCTTTCTGAGTCGAGTCCCCTACACCACCGGATCAACTACTAGAGCCTGTCGACCGGGAGTGGCCACACAAGCAGGATGGTCTGTCTGGTCGAATGTGATAGCATGTTGAGACCATTTGAGGTAGGTGGGGGCGTCTGGCACATCCATATTGATTTCCCTATTGATGACTTTTAGATGACTCTTGCTCTCGACATCAACAAAGATCACCAATGTAGCAGTTACATCCAGGAATGTTTCCTTTTCCTCATCTTCATCTTCTTTTTCAGGAGATTTCGCACTCGTCTGGTCTCCCTTGAATTGCTGGATAAGGGTTAGACACTGTCGAGTGGTGTGCTTGGGCAAAATCAGGTTGCCTTCTGCATCTTTCCTCGTGTGAATTACACACTGCTGATCCAAGATATCAGTTCCTGACTGACCCTTCCCCTTCTTGGGGGCATATTGAGCCTTGGCTTTGTCCTTGTTCTTCGACTGAGTCACCAGTGCTGCTGCCTCTACCGAAGCCGGGTCTTCAGCCTTCCACTTCTGTTTCCGATTGTTGCCACCGCCAGACTCATTGGCGACTATTTTTCCTTTGCCGCTATGGAGGCGGTATTTTTCCTCGCCATTAGCATAGCGAGTGGAAATTTCCATCATCTTGCCGAGTGAAATGTCACCAGTGCGCCCGAACTTCAGGTACAGCTCCCTGTATCTCACACCGGCCTTGAAGGCACAAACAGCCTGGTGTTCCGACACATTCTCCATCGTATGATGCAGGGTGGACCATCGCTGAATATAATCCCTAAAGGTTTCATTGGGCTTCTAGATGCAGTGTTGTAAGTCGATCAGACCTGCCGGGCGCTTGCAAGTGCCCTCAAAGGTCCGGACAAACACTCGGGCAAGATCTTCCCAACAATGTATGCTGGAAGGAGCCAAACGATTCAACCAAGCTCGAGCTGAACCATCCAACATGAGGGGTAGGTGCTTCATTGCGACATTGTCATTTCTGCCACCAATCTGCATAGCCACTCGGTAATCATCTAACCAAGTCTCTGGTTTTATTTCACCAGAAAACTTTCCGATCCCCGCCGCCGTTCTGAAGTTGGGGGGAATCTCTGCAGAACGTATAGCTCTGTTAAAACACTCGGGACCAGACACCACAGCTGAGCTTCCACTCGGAACATCTCTGTCGAGTCCTTCTCTGTAGGCCCTTCTCTTGTCGATCTGCTTCTGAACAAGATAGGCGCGAGCGTCAAAGTCCGCGTCCTGCTCATCACCGAGGGAGTGCCTGTCGTCTTGCCGCCGGGGCGCGTACGGACCACTCCGTGGAGGAGTGGGCACTCGACGGTGGTCTTCGCGGTGATGCTGATCTTCTATCTTGCCCGTCATGAAAACCGCCGCCTCGATGACACAAGGGAGATATAGGGCTATGTGCCGACTGAACGGTCTCTGCCTTGGGTGAATTGTTGTATATCCTGTTACGGGACTGAGAAACTGCTGAATTCTGACATTCTGCTGCATCCAACAGCGCTCTGATCTGCAACAGCCCTCTCCCAGCCTCTGACCGGGATGGCTGAATGGAATCTGCTATCCTAGAAGCAGCAACAACATTTAGCACAGGAGTTCGGTATACCTCAATGCCATCATGAGATCTAGTCAGAAACAGTTGTCGATGATGTCGACTGGGGCGCGACGGGTGCTGGCGAGCGCGCTTGTCAATCTCTGCCTGGAGCTCTTCCAAACGAATGCGCGCGGCCTCCAAAGCTTGGGCCTCGGCAGTCGCGCCGACGATGGGGGTATGAAGGAACTCCTCGTCGCGACGCGGCTTCTCTTTCTACGGACCTCCAGGCTTGTGCTTGACACGGCCGAAGCCAGGCGGTGAACTCTGATGAGAGCCCTCCATCAAGACCTCCGCTGTAGGGTCGCAGCTTTCGCACTCGGAAGGCACGTCGGACGGATCGGAATCCGACTCGAACATGCCGTGAAGGGACTCGGCGGGCTCGAGCGCTGCAACTTGCGGAGAAGTTTGATGCGCCGCTGCGTGTTTGACCCACCGCTGGAGTCATAAGCGACCGGACCGCTTGCAACTGCGAATAGCGAGAGGAGCCGACGCAGAGGGGGTCGACGGCTGTCACAGCAACACGCCATAGGGACTTGTGTGGAAGTGCGCGGCCCTGCGGACCGGGAGCGCCTCGACATCGAGAGGCGCCTCCTGGAGGCATGCCGAATCGTCGGCGATGAAGGTGAGCACTCCGAAACGGATCTCGTGGCCTAGAGCAAAAACACCACCGGAAGACATGTCGAAGGATAAAAATCGCAACCTCGCCGAAAGTCGCTTAGATGCCCGCCCCACGATGGGTGCCAACTATTGTGGGAACGAACTTGACAATAGATGGTAGGGGTACGAAGGGAGAGGGCAGAGTCCTAGCTACAACGAGCATGTACACACAGATGTATGAGTTCAGGCCCCTCTCGTGGAGGTAACAGCCCTACGTCTCAGTGCTCGGAAGCTTTATGCCGAGTGGAGTATAGAGATTGCAATGGTTGCGAACCCTTGTGCAGGAGGGGAGGGGCGGCTTATATAGAGTTCGCTGCCCCTCATAATTGCCCCGCACTAAAGGGTCTGGTCGTGGGGTTTAAAGTCTGCCGTTATAGGTAACGTACGTAATAAAAGCAACTAATGACCATTGAACCAGCATCTGCCCGTTGGGCTCTTGATGATGGCTCCTGGTCTTCTGGCGTGGAGTGAAAGCAAGGTCTTCCGAGTGACACGCGACTGGCGAGTGAGAGCGGGAGTCTTCCAGTGGATTACTGTCGAGTGACTTTAAACGTCTCGAGGGATCCACTCGTAAGTTCATGCTTGATCTTCAAGTCCTCCCATGTGGTGTCCTTAGGTAGGGTATGTGGGCCGTGCCTAGGACCCTACCCTAGGTACATATCCTCGTCAGGGATGCTGATACATCCCCAACGTATCTATAATTTTTATTGTTCCATGCTGATATATTATCATTCTAGGATACTTTTTGGGCATTTATTTGTAAATTTATAATTTTTTCGAGTACTAACCTATTGACCTAGTGCATAGTGCCAGTTGCTGTATTCTGCATGTTTTTGGTCTTCCAGGTTTACCGTACCAAACAAAGTCCAATTGCCATGAAACTTTTTTATGATTTTTTGGACCAAAAGAAGATCTGAATGCTTCAGAAGGAGGCTGGGGGCCACACGAGGGCACCAACACACAACAGGGCTTGTGTGCTGGCCCCCTCGTGTCTTTCCCAACGTACCTCTTCGGCCTATAAATTCTCTAATATCCCAAAAGCCCCAAGAGGAAGCCCTGAAACACTTTTTATGCCGCCACAAGTCTCTGTTCCGACGAGAGCCCATGTAGAGGTCCATTCCAGCACCCTGCCAGAGGGGGGATCGATCACGGTGGGCTTCTATGCCAACCTTGTTACCCTTATGATGATGTGTGAGTAGTTCACCATAGACCTACGGGTCCGTAGGTAGTACCTAGTTGGCAATCTCTCTCTCTCTCTCTCTCTCTCTTGATTTTCAATACAAAGTTCATCGCATCTTTGCCTTCATCTATCCGACGTAATCCCTTTGTATGTTGCATTTGTTGGGATCCGATGAATTGTGGGTTTATGTTCAAATTATCCATGATAAATATTCGAGTCTTATCTGAAATCTAATATGATTCTTATGTGCATGATCATTATAATTATAGCTTCGTAATGTTCTCCGATCTATTGAGATAGTTTGGCCAACTAGATTATTATTTCTTCGGTGGGAGTGGTGTGTTGTAGTAGGTTCAAACTGCCGAGTTTCTATATCCCAGTGACAAAGTAGGGGACAAGATACGTCTTTGTGTTGTTGCTACTAAGGATAAGACGATGGGGTTTATTCATATTGATTGAGTTTACTTTGTCTACATCATGTCATTGTTCTCCAAGCATTACTCTGTTTTACTTAATACTCTAGATGCATGCTAGATAGTGGTCGATGAGCGTGGTAATAGTAATAAGTGCAGGCATAAGTTGGCCTATTTTCTTATGGACGTGATGCCTATATACACATGATCATTGTCATGAAAATCACATAACTATCCGCTTTTCTATCAATAGCCCAACAGTAATTTATTTACCCAATGTATGATATTTTTATGAGACTTGCCACTAGGGAACACTACGGCCCCAGGTCTATTCACTTATATATTTACAAACGCTACTACTACCTTGCTGCCATTTACTTTATTTTATTTTATTTTGCAATTTACAATTATCTACACAAATCACTTGCTTGCAAATAACGAGACCAAGGGGATTGACAACCCTCTTGTCAGCGTTGGGCGCAAGTTGTTTTCTCTTTTGTGTGCAGCCACTGAACACGGTTGAGGATTGGTGTTCCTATTGGTTTGATAAACCTTGGTTTCATAACTAAGGGAAATACTTACCTGCATTGTGTTGCGATAACCCGCTCCTCCTCACGGGAATTCCAACGCAGATCACAAGTATCAATGACCCCCTTGGGTCCGGGCATTTTAAGCTTCATGTACGGGTAATGGGGGACGACATTAAAATGTGCGGACACTGTTCAGCCAAGAAGTGCATGATAGCCGCTGCAAATGTTGGAAATATGCCCTAGAGGCAATAATAAATTGGTTATTATCATATTTCCTTGTTCATGATAATCGTTTATTATCCATGCTATAATTGTATTGATCGGGAACTCAGATACACGTGTGGATACATAGACAACACCATGTCCCTAGTATGCCTCTAATAGACTAGCTCGTTCATCAAAGATGGCTATGGTTTCCGAGTCATGGACATGAGATGTCATTTGATAACGGGATCACATCATTAGGAGAATGATGTGATGGACAAGACCCAAACTACAAATGTAGCATATGATCGTGTCAGTTTATTGCTACTCTTTTCTGCATGTCAAGTATCTGTTCCTATGACCATGAGATCATGCAACTCACTGACACTGGAGGAGTACCTTGTGTGTATCAAACGTCGCAATGTAACTGGGTGACTATAAAGACGCTCTACAGGTATCTCCGAGGGTGTCTGTTGGGTTGGCATGGATCAAGACTGGGATTTTTTACTCCGTGTGACGGAGAGGTATCTCAGGGCCCACTCGGTAATACAACATCACAATCAGCCTTGCAAGCAATGTGACTAAGTGTTAGCCATGGGATCTTGTATTACGGAATGAGTAAAGAGACTTTCCAGTAACGAGGTTGAAGTAGTTATGGAGATGCCGACGATCGAATCTCGGGCAAGTAACATACCGAAGAACAAAGGGAACAACATACAGGATTAACTGAATCCTTGACATAGAGGTTCGACCGATAAAGATCTTCATAGAATATGTAGGAACCAATATGGGCATCCATGTCCCGCTATTGGTTATTGACCGTAGAGGTGTGTCGTTCATGTCTACATAGTTCTCGAACCCGCAGGGTCTGCACACTTAAGGTTCGGTGACGTTTCGATAGTATAGAGTTATGTATGGTGGTGACCAAATATTGTTCGGAGTCCCGGATGAGATGTCGGACATCATGAGGATCTCCGGAATGGTCCTAAGGTAAAGATTGATATATAGGAAGTCCTATTTTGGTCACCGGAAAAGTTTCGGGCTCATCGATACTATACCGGGAGTGCCGGGAGGGTGCCGGGGGACCATTGGGAGGGGTATTTCGACCCAAGAGGCTACATGGGCTATGGGAAGAGGTATACCAGCCCTTAGTGGGCTGGCCTAAGTCCCACAAGAGGCCCATTCAGATGGAGTGCAAGGAGAAAGAAAAAAAGCCAAGGTGGAAAGACTTTCCAAGTGGGAAGCAGGAGTCCTAGTCCTACTAGGATTGGAGGAGGACTCCTCCTCTCCTCCTTGCGCAAGGCCAAGGGATGTACCCTTGTGCACCAAGCCTCCTACCTCCCTCCTCCTATATATACTAGAGGTTTTGAGGGTTTTGAGACACAGAAAAACAGCCACGTGTTGCCCTCTTCTATAGATCGTAGTTTCTCCTCTAGATTGGTTTCAACGGTGCTTAGGTGAAGCCCTGCTGGAATAGCTCCACCACCATCGCCGCAACACCATCGCGCTACCGGATAACTCATCTACCTCTCCGCTCCCTCTTTCTAGATCAAGAAGGCGGAGATCGTCGTCGAGTTGTACGTGTGCTGAACGTGGAGGTGTCGTCCGTTTGGCGCTAGATCGAAAGGACCGTGATCAAGATTGCGAGATAGTTCATGATCGGATCGCGGGACGGGTCATGATGAGATTGTGGGATGGATCGTGATTGGATCGCGGGATGGATCGTGATGGGATCATGGGACGCTCAGCGATTTGGAACATGAAGACGTTCAACTACATCAACCGCGTTTCTTAACGCTTTCCGCTTAGCGATCTACAAGGGTATGTAGATCCACTCTCCCTCTCATAGATTCTCATCACCATGGATAGACTTGCGTGTACGTAGTAATTTTTTGTTTCCCATGCAACATTCCCCGACAATGGCATCATGAGCTAGGTCTATGTGTAGATTAAATCTCGAATAGAACACAAAGAGTTTGTGGGCATAGATGCTTAGATTGCTTCCTCCCTTGGTCGTGTTTTGGTTCAGCGGTATTGTGGGATGAAGCAACCCAGACCAACCTTACTTGTACACATACGAGAGACCAGTTCCATCGACTGACGTGTAACTTCATTGCACAAAGATGGCTGGCGGGTGTCTATTTCTCCTACTTTAGTTGGATCGGATTTTACAAAGGCGGTCCTTGAGAAGGTTTAAAAAGCAATTGATGTATCACCGTTGTGGTTTTGCGTAGGTGAGAATTGTTCTTGCTAGATACCCGTAGCAGCCACGTAAAACTTGCAACAACAATTAGAAGAACTTGTTTTTGCAGGGTATGTTGTGATGTGATATGGCCAATTACATGATGAGATATATGTGATGTATTAGATGATCATGTGTTGTATAGAATATCACGACTTGCATGTCGATGAGTACGGCAACCGGCATGAGCCATATGGTTGTATTTAATTATTGTATGACCTGCGTTTTAATCATTAAGCGCTATGTAAATCTTTACTTTATCGCTAAGCGGTAGCAATAGTAGTAGAAGCATGGTGGGCGTGACAACCCCGATGGCGACACGTTGATGGATATCAAGATGATGGAGATCATGGTGTCATGCCGGTGATGATGGAGATCATGCTGGTGCTTTAAGGATGGAGATCAAAAGCACAAGTTCATGGCCATATCATGTCACTTATGATTTGCATGTGATGTTAAGCCTTTTATGCACCTTGTTTTGCTTAGGACGATGGTAGAATTATAAGGTGATCCCTCACTAAAATTTCAAGATCAATTGTGTTCTCCCCGAGTGTGCACCGTTGCGAAAGTTTTTCGTGTCGAGACACCACGTGATCATCAAGTGTGATAGACTCTATGTTCACATACAACGGGTGCAAGCCAGTGTTGCATATGCAGAACACTCGGGTTAAACTTGACTAGCCTAGCATGTACAGACATGGCCTCCGAACACAAGAGACAGAAAGGTCAAACATGAGTCATATAGTAGATATGATCAACATGATGATGTTCACCATTGAAACCACCTCAACTCACGTGATGATCAGACTTGAGTTGGTGAATTTGGATCATGTATCACTCAAATGACCGGAGGGATGTCAATTTGAGTGTGAGTTCTTAAGTAATATGATTAATTGAACTCATTATCATGAACATAGTCAGTAGTGTCTTTGCAAATTATGTTGTAGATTACTAGCTCATGCTGTAGATCCCTTGTATTTTTATATGTTCCTAGAGAAATAGAGTTGTAAGATGATGGTAGCAATCTTGCGGACTGGGTCCATGATCTGAGGATTGTCCTCATTGCTGCACAAAAGGCTTATGTCCTTAGTGCACCGCTCGGTGCGCCACCCCCTCTAGCGTCGTCTGTAGATGTTGTGAACATATGACAGGCACGTTCTGATGAATACTTGATAGCTCAGCATGCCATGCATTATTGCTTAGAATTGAGGCTCCAAAATGTTTTGAACGTCACGGAACATATGAGATGCTCTAAGAGCTGAAATTGGGATCTCAGGCTCGTGCCCGTGTTGTGAGATATGAGATCTCCAACAAGATTCTTTGCCTGCAAGATGAAGGAGAATAGCTCAATCGTTGATCATGTGCTCAGACTGTCTGGGTGCTACAATCGCTTGAATCGAGTGGGAGTTGATCTTCTAGATAAGAAAGTGATTGATATAGTTTTCCAAGTCACTGTCACTAAGCTACTAGAGCTTCGTGATGAACTATAAAATGCCAGAGATGGAAATAATGATCCCTGAGCTGTTCGCGATATTTGACGCCGCGAAGGTAGAAATCAAGAAGGAGCATCAAGTGTTGATGGTTAGTAAAGCCGCTAGTTGCGAGAAGGGCAAGGGTAAGGAGGGAAACTTCATGGATGGCAAGTAAGTTGCTGCTCAAGTGAAGCAGCCCAAAGTTGAACCCAAACCCGAGACTAAGTGCTTCTATTATGAGGAGAGCGGTCGCTAAAATGGAACAACACTAGATACTTGGTAGATAAGAAGGCTGGCAACGTCGACATAAGTATATTTTGATATACGTGTTATTGCTGTGTACCTTGCTAGTACTCCTAGTAGCTACTGGGTATAGGATACCGGTTTGGTTGCTAAATGTTAGTAACGCGAAATAAAATCTACAGAATAAACGGAGACTAGCTAAGTGTGAGGTGACGATGTATGTTGGAAATGTTTCCAAGGTTGATGTGATCAACATCGCACGCTCTCTCTGCCTACGGGATTAGTAATGAACCTAAATAAATGTTATTTGGTGTTTGTGTTAAGCATGAACATGATTGGATCGTGTTTATTGCAACACGGTTATTCATTTAAGCTAGAGAACAATGGTTATTGTGTTTACATGAATAATACCTTCAATGGTCATGCACCCAGTGAATCTTGATCATAGTAATACACATGTTCATCACATTGATGCCAAAAGATACAAAGTTAATAATGATAGTACCACATACTTGTGGCACTGCCGCAAAATGTCATATTGGTATAAATCGCACGAAGAAACTCCATGTTGATGGATCTTTCGACTCATTCGGTTTCGAATCGGTTGATACATGCAGACCATGCCTCTTGGGCAAGATGGCTACAGACCCCGTTTTCTAGTTTGATGGAGCGGGCAAGTGATTTACTGGAAATGATACATGTTGATGTATGCAATCCAATGAGTCTTGTAGCGTGCAATGGATATCGTTATTTTCTTACCTTCTCTGATGATTTGAGTAGATATAGTGTATATTTACTTAATGGAACACAAGTCTGAATCGTTTGAAAAGTTCAAGCAAATTGAGAGTGAAGTTTAACATCATCGTGACAAGAAGATAAAAATGTATGCGAGATGATCGTGGAGGTGAATATCTGAGTTACGAGTTTGGCATACAACTTTAGACATTGTGAAAGTTGTTTCACAACTCACGCCACCTGGAACACCATAGTGTGATGGTGTGTTCGAACATCATAGTCGTGCTCTATTGGATATGGTGCATACTATGATGTGTCTTATCGTTTTGCCACTATCGTTTTGGGGTTATGCATTAGAGACAACTACATTCACTTTAAATTGGGCACCATATAAATCCGTTGAGATGACACCATATGGTTTGGCAGAAACCTAAGCTGTCATTTCTTAGAGTTTGGGAATGCGAGACTTATGTCTGATAAGCTCGAACCTAAAGCGGAAAAATGCATCTTCATAGAATACCCTAAGAACAGTTGGGTATACCTTCTATCTCAGATCCGAGTACAAAGTTTTTGTTGCTAAAACTGGGTCCTTTCTCGAGAAAGAGTTTCTCTCGAAAGAATTGAGTGGGAGGAAGATAAAACTTGATGAGGTTGTTGAACATTTGTTCAATCAGAGAGTAGCGCAGCACAGAAAGATGTTTCTGTGGAGCCTACGTCAGTTAAAGAGGAAGTTAATGATGATGATCATGAAGCTTCGGATCAAGTTACTATCGAACCTCGTAGGTTGACAAGGACGTGTACTGCTCGTGTGTGGTACGACAACCCTTTCTTTGAGGTCATGTTTTTGGACAACGATGAACCTACGAGCTATCAAGAAGCGATGATGGGCCCGGGTTCCGACAAATGGTTAGAGGCCATGAAATCCAAGAAAGGGTCCATGTATGGAAACCAAGTATAGATTTTGGTAGACTTGCTCATTGGACAACAGGTCGTCGAATACAAATGGACCTTGAAGATGAAGACATACGTTGATGGTAAATGTCACCATTTATAAAGCTCGACTTGTCACAAAGAAGTTTCCGATAAGTTCAAGGAGTTGACTGTGATGAGACTTTCTCACTCGTAGCGATGCTAAAGTCTGTTGGAATTATGTTAGCAGTTGCTGCATTTTTCAATTATGAAATCTGGCAGATGGATCTCAAAACATCATTTCCTTAAGGTTTACTTGAGGAAAGGTTGTATGTGATGCAACCAGAAGGTTTTGTCAGTCCTAAGGATGCTAAAAGGTGTGCTAGCTGCAGCAATCCTTCCATGGGCTGGAGAAAGCATCTTGGAGTTGGAATATACGCTTTGATGAGGTGATCAAAGTTTTTGAGTCTATACAAAGTTTATGAGAAACTTGTATGTACAATAAAGTGAGTGGGAGCACTATAGAGTTTCTGATAAACATATGTGGATGACATATTGTTGATCGGAAATGATGTAGAATTTTTGTAAAGCATAAAGGGTTGTTTGAAAAGAGTTTTTCGAAGGAAGACCTGGATAAAGCTACTTAATTGTTGGGCATCGATATCTATAGAGATAGATCAAGACGTCTGATAAGACTTTCATTGTGTATATACCTTGACAAGATTTTGAAAGAGTTCAAAATGGATCAGTCAAAGAAAGAGTTCTTGCCTGATTTGTAAGGTGTGAAGTTGAGTGAGACTCAAA
Source organism: Hordeum marinum (assembly GCA_022496015.1). NCBI lineage: Eukaryota > Viridiplantae > Streptophyta > Magnoliopsida > Poales > Poaceae > Hordeum > Hordeum marinum. The sequence goes on from CM039677.1 coordinate 177,437,990, forward strand.
GCTCGATCATGGCAGAAGAAAGAGAAAGGATGAACGTTGTCCCCTATGCCTTAGCCATAGGCTCTATATAGTATGCCATGCTGTGTACCACACCTGTGTGTGCCTTGCCATGAGTCCGTCAAGGGGTACAAGAGTGATCCAGGTGTTGATCACTACACAGCGGTTAAGATTATCCCTTAGTAACTAAAAGACTAAGGACATGTTTCTCGATTATGGAGGTGATAAAGAGTTCATCGTAAAGAGTTACATCGATGCAAGCTTTAACACCAATCTGGATGACTCTTAGTAGCAATCCGGATATGTATAGTGCAACAACCATTTGGAATAGCTCCAAGTGGAGCGTGGTAGCAGTGTCCACACTATGACATAGAGATTTGCAAAGTACACACGGATCTGAATGTCGCAGACCCGTTGACTAAAAGACCTCTCTCACATGCAAAGCATGATCGAGCCCCATAACTCATTGGGTGTTAGATTCATAACAATGCGAATCACATGGTGATGTGAACTACATTATTGACTCTAGTGCAAGTGGGAGTCTGTTGGAAATATGCCCTAGAGGCAATAATAAATTGGGGGACGACGTTAAAATGCGCAGACACTGTTCAGCCAAGAAGTGCATGATAGCCGCTGCAAATGTTTGAAATATGCCCTAGAGGCAATAATAAAATGGTTATTATCATATTTCCTTGTTCATGATAATCGTTTATTATCCATGCTATAATTGTATTGATCGGGAACTCAGATACACGTGTGGATACATAGACAACACCATGTCCCTAGTATGCCTCTAATAGACTAGCTCGTTCATCAAAGATTGCTATGGTCTCCTTGCCATGGAAACGAGATGTCATTTGATAACGGGATCACATCATTAGGAGAATGATGTGATGGACAAGACCCAAACTACAAACGTAGCATATGATCGTGTCAGTTTATTGTTATTGTTTTCTGCATGTCAAGTATCTGGTCGTATGACCATGAGATCATGCAACTCATTGACATCGGAGTAGTACCTTGTGTGTATCAAACATCGCAACGTAACTGGGTGTCTATAAAGGTTCTCTACAGGTATCTCCAAGGGTGTCTGTTGGGTTGGCATCGATCAAGACTGGGATTTGTTACTTCGTGTGACAGAGAGGTATCTCAGGGCCCACTCGGTAATACAACATCACAATCAGCCTTGCACGCAATGTGACTAAGTTTTAGCCACGGGATCTTGTATTACGGAACGAGTAAAGAGACTTGCCGGTAACGAAGTTGAACTAGGTATGGAGATGCCGACGATCAAATCTCGGGCAAGTAACATACCGAAGAACAAAGGGAACAACATACAGGATTAACTGAATCATTGACATAGAGGTTCGACCGATAAAGATCTTCTTAGAATATGTAGGAACCAATATGAGCATGCAGGTCCCATTATTTGGTATTGACCGTAGAGGTGTCTCAGTCATGTCTACATAGTTCTCGAACCCGTAGGGTCTGCACACTTAAGATTCGGTGACGTTTCGGTAGTATAGAGTTATGTATGGTGGTGACCGAAGATTGTTTGGAGTCCTAGATGAGATACTGGACATCACGAGGAGCTACGCAATGGTCCAGAGGTAAAGATTGATATATAGGAAGTCCTGTTTTGGTCACCGAAAAAGTTTCAGGCTCATCTGTAGTGTAGCGGGAGTGCGGAGGGACCATCAGGAGGGGTACTTCGACCAAAGAGGCTATATGGGCTATGGGAAGAGGTATACCAGCCCTTCTGGCCTAAGTCCCAAAGGAGGCGCATGCGGCTAGAGTGGAAGGATAAGGAAAAAAAAGCCAAGGTGGAAAGAGTTTCCAAGTGGGAACGAGGAGTCCTGGTCCTACTAGGATTGGAGGAGGACTCATCCTCTCCTCCTTGCACTAGGCCAAGGGCTGGCCCCTTGTGTGCCAAGCCTCCTCCCTCCCTCCTCCTATATAGACTAGAGGTTTTGAGAGTTTTGAGACACAGAAAAACAACCACGTGCTGCCCTCTTCTCTAGATTGTAGTTTCTCCTCTAGATTGGTTTTAACGGTGCTTAGGTGAAGCCCTGCTAGAATAGCTCCACCACCATCGCCGCAACGCCATCGCGTTGCTGGCGAACTCATCTACCTCTCCGCTCCCTCTTGCTGGATCAAGAAGGCAGAGATCGTCATCGAGCTGTACGTGTGCTGAACGCGGAGGTGTCATCCGTTCAGCGCTAGGTCGGAAGGACCGTGATCAAGAACACGAGATGATTCGCGATTGGATCACGGGACGGATCATGATGAGATCACGGGACGGATCGTGATTGGATCGCAGGACGGATCGTGGTGGGATCATGGGACGGTTGGCGATTTTGATCACAAAGACGTTCGACTACATCAACCGCGTTTCTTAATGCTTCCCGCTTAGCGATCTACAAGGGTATGTAGATCCACTCTCCCTCTCGTAGATGCTCCTCACCATGGATAGATCTTGCGTGTGCGTAGGAAATTTTTTGTTTCCCATGCAACCTTCCCGAACAGCAAAAAGGGACGATGTCAAACATCAGTTCCTCGATGTGTAAGTTATCGGGCGAGCCGAACACCACCTCCAGAGTTATGGAGCCCGAATACTAGGAATCAATGCCATGTATTATTCCTTTAAAGGTAGTGTTACTGGGTTTGATCCTTGATGGATCTACGCCAATTTCCTTCATCATGTCTACGTAGATAAGGTTGAGGCTACTACCTCAATCGATGAGGACCCTTGCCAGGTAGTACCCGTCTACTATGGGGTCGAGCACCAAAGTTGCTGACCCGCCATGCCGAATACTGGTCGGGTGGTCAATGCGGTCAAAGGTGATCAGGATCTAAGTAGACGTCCGGAGTGCGCGCTTCCTCTCCCTCTTTGGTATGTGCATGACATTGATCATGTTCACAATTTTTACTTCGGGGGGAAATTGCTTCTGGCCTCCGCTATTCGGCCTACAAGGCTCTTCATCGTCCTTTCTGCATGTGTCCTTGCTATGAACCTCTGACGGGAGTTGGCTCGCCTGCTTGAACACCCAACGGTTACGGTTGGTGTGAGTAGCGGGCTTGTCCTGGGTGCCGTTGATCTGGTAGGGCCTCTCCATGATTTTCTCTAATCGAGTAGGTCCAGCCATGTTCCCTTTAAAGGGTTTCCTCCACTGGGAGATTTTAAATTATGAAACCCGGCATTTAAGGCCACATCTCCGGTTTCGCCGCCGTTGGGTCGACGCTTATTCTTATTGCGCCATGGCTTCCCGTTACCATCCCGAATTTTAGAGGTACAAGGGTTTCCTGGAGGGTTGCCACGACATGCTAACCAGCAGTCCTTGCCCACACAGAAGCGAGACATGAGCGAGGCAAGGGCTGCCATTGACATGGCTTATCATGCCCGAGTTGGTGGGCTCGACACTCGTGCCGGGTATTGTTCCTAGAGGAGGCTAGTGCCTAAGTGTCTGAGCAATCCACGATTTGATCTTTCTTCGTCGGGAATCGATTCCAGAATTGCGAGATGATTCACTGGGCTTGTGGGCAACATGCCTCAGGTCATTGGCGCCCGGGGGACAAACATAAGTGCCTTGGAAATTAGCTCAAAAATCATCCTCGAGCTGCTCCCAACTCCCAATGGAGTTTTCTGGGAGGTTGTTTAGCCAATTCCGAGTTGGTCCTTGGAGTTTCAATGGCAGGTACTTTGTGGCGTGGAGGTCATCTCCGCGGAGCGTAGGTATGTGGAGAAGAAAGTCTTCGATCCACACCGCCGGATCCGTTGTACCATCCTAAGGTTCAGTGTTTACTGGCTTAAACCCTTCGGGGAATTGATGCTACATCACCTCGTCTGTGAAACACAGGGTGTGAGTGGCGCCCCTGACTCTAGCTACGTTGTGTTGGAGGTCAGTTGGGAACCTTACCCGATGCTTTTCCCGAACTCTATCATTCTGGTCGAGCCCGGGTTGGTACCCGTCACATCCAACGGGTGTATGCCCTCTCTTCCCAAAGATGGATTGTGTCTGACCTGCGCGAGTGTTCGAAGTGTGTCGCAGGTCGAATGGGTCTCCCGGCCGCGCTGGCTCTTTCCTTCCTCCGTGGAGGTGTTTGGGTTACTCCCCAGCTTTGGCATCAGTCCTGTCCCGTCCTCGAGGGGGGCGGTCCGTCTGCTCGCCCTGGGTATATATGGGGGCATGGGCTTGAGGGCTTCGTCGTCAAATTCCGGCAGTAGACGACAACTCAGGTAAAGTTTGTACGGACCTTGCCGATCGTAGACATGCCCTTCTTCGATAGTGAGGACTTGTATCCATCGGTCGTTGATGGATCTTGCTCAGCTTTGATCCGATGTTGTTTTATTTTGAGGCTTCAGGCGGTGGCTATGAGCTGCCGCTTGAATTGTTCATGTTTCAATAGGTCTTCGGGGACAATAAATCCCTTGTCACACAGATTAACCTCATCCTCGAAAAGAGGGAGGTAGTTGTTTTCTTTGGAATCACTCAGGTTACCAGACTCCTTGGGGTCTATGTGCTCTTCCGGATTATCGTGCCGATGTTCAAGCGCAGCTGGGTCAGCGGGGTCTTCTGGGGTGTCCGGTGTGACATTTTCGGAGCCCATATTGACTTTCCTGCCTTTCCGCCCCTTGGGTTTTTTGCGCTAACGTCGGTGTTCAAGTGGTTCATCGCCACTTGTTTTCATTTAGGCATCATCAACACTCTTCTTTGGAGGGTCATCGCCCTTGTCATCGGGGGTGTCTACCATATACACACTATAAGTGGAGGTGGCAGTCCATCGCCCTGTTACGGGAGGATCAGTTATGTCGACATCCGTGTATGCGTCTTCGGCCTCATCCGAGAAGAAATGCAACACATCAGTTAAATCTCAATGGTGGCTACCAAGTGGGTGGTGGGTGGGAAACAAAATTCCCTATGGCCGGCCTCGATGCCGATCTAACGATAGACCGACATTGAGTCAGCCATGAATTCCAAGGTTTTGATCCAGGCTAGTATCTCATTCTACAATGAGGGTTCGGCCTGACCCGCCTCTTATATTATGGGATTGTAGTTCTCTGATGTGTCTATGCAAGGAGCGTGCTCGACTAGGATTATTTCCTGGCCTTGTCATGCCATGGTAGGATCCGTGCTCTAGGCCGATTCCGAAGTGGAAGTTCCGGACATCATGTCGAGGAAAAGGTCCGAAGTCAAGGCTTCGAAGATCTCATGCTCATTGGATAAAGTCGAGAGCTCAGAGAGGACCAGATCGCCTAGGGCATTGTCAACATAATCTAGGTCACCGAACTTGCTTACCTAGCCCGAGGCAAACCCGGTGATCTGGCCAAGGTCATCTACCACACTCGCATGTGGTGCGGTGACATCGAGCGTGGAAGGCTGGCTGGTGACGAAGATATCTTTGGCACCGGAGTGGTCGCTGGTGACCAGGTGAGCCATCGATCCTTCTCGCGATCCCAAAGTGGAACTCTCAACGAAAGCACCAATGTGAGTGTCAAAACTGGCAGATCTCGGGTAGGGGGGTCCCGAATTGTGGGTCTTGGATCGATAGGTAACATGAGATAAGGGAGGCGGTGTTTACGCAGGTTTGGACCGTCTTAGTGGAGGTGAAACCCTACGTCCCACATTGTTTTGTATTGATGATGGAGTCCCGAGTACAGGTTGATCTACTACGAAATCGTATGATATGGTCTAAAACCCTAGGCGTAATAAGCTTAACTTGTCCTACGGACTAAGACCCCCTGGTTTATATAGACACCGGGGGTACCTAGGGTTGCACAATGTCGGTTACACCATAAGAAGAATATGCCGAATGAATCATCATGTCTTTGTAGTAAACATCACGGTCTTGAGAGGTTTCCATCATGGTTGCGACGTCACAGTGTTCAGACCTTTATTGATAACGACAAGGCAACCCACTGTTTGGCCCACAGAAACATGCCGGCACCTTGAGGACCCCTTAATCCAAGACTCCCTCAGGCTTCGTGTCTTATTACACAACAAGTGGGAACTACTAAGTTCTTATGCTCATTTGGTATTGTTGCATGTCTCATGTTAGTGTGTGCACTAAACTTGTGCTTACTTTGGATGTGTCAAATGAGTTTGTGCACTCAACTCAGTCTACTGATTTTCTTGTCAAAACTATGGCAAATTCCAGTTTTATTATGGAAAAAATTGGCAGTGAAGTCTTATTTGGGTGCTGCACAAACCATGTTATTTTGGTATTGAATTTAGTATGTTGTGAAACTATGACAAATGCACATTGTTTTGCTGCTGCAGAAAGCATATTTATGTTGTCAACATTGCAACTACTAGGATTTCCACAACACACTAACAGGAGAATTTCCAAATGGATTTTCATTCAAATATGACTAAAATTCATTAAATTCTCATTTTGGCAACACAATAACAAACCAACATCACAACTACTAGGCCAACATTAGCCCTGCACCCCTACCACTAAACCTGACAAAAATATTACAAAAGCATACATGATATGCTTATACATCACCACCATATCATTGCTCTCACATTTTCCCCTAACCATTGAGATTTCACCATTCTTCATCTCCAACTCATCTCTCAATGCAACAACCTCTTCTCTAGAAGATACATTAGCACCAACACTCTCCAAATCTCAAATTTTGTCCCAACAATTTCCCAACAATTCACGCAAAAATGGGGTTATTGCTACGTCATGCCAGTCAACGAATCCACAAGCTGGTACTTTCCGTTCAAATCATCCACGAATGTTCAGAAAAAGAAGAAAAAGCAGAGAAAAAACGCAAATAGAAATCCATCATACCACACATGATTAGTATCTCCTTCCTGGGTAATTGAAGTCCAGGAAATCCACCTTAGCGCCATACTAGTAACTCCCACAGTTGCTGCAGTACTTTGACAGCTTGTAAGCCATTGGATCCTCACGATACAGTGCTGGAGACCTATTTGGAGCCATGCTCCCCCTCTCTTTCGATGGCCTCTGCCGCGGGAGGAAGAAGATACCCTCGACCACCATGACATTGCCGCCCGCTCCTACAATTGCCGCCCGCTCTCCGGCTCACAAATGCTTATTTCGATCCCCTCTAGCCTGATCTGAAATGAGCGACTACGTGCGAGTGGGCCAGGGCAAAAGTGATGGTGTGGTCCCCTCCATCTTAGATTACTTAGAAAACCCAGCCTCCCGATCTGCCACATGGGCAAATCCCCTTCAAAAATGCCATCAAGGTTAACAAAATCCGGGATTGGAGTGTTTAGGGTATAGAGTTCAGGGGTCTTTTGTGTCGGGACGTACACTCTCAGGATTGATTTCACACTTCACTCGCGCTAGCACAACACCAGCATCCGATGCATTTTTGGTGACGATGGAGCTGAGCCTGCCAAAAAAGACAGTGAAGGTGTCCGTGATCTTGCCGAGATCTTTGTCCTCGATAAAGGTGTAGGTGCCACCTGATTGTTGGGCGATGGGGAGCAGCACAGTCGGTTCATGTGTGCTAATGCCCAAGGTATGGACTGGACACTTCTTGACGAGGTTAGTGCTGATAGGGTATGTGGCGTTTTTTCTGTTGTCCAGTCCATGTGCCAGGAGTATGATTACCCCCAAACGTCTCTCTGTGCGCTCATCCAGGATTTGTAAATCCACAACAATACTAGCGTATCTTTATTTCTCATGATTCAACTCCTACAATAAGTCCATTTCTATATTTGTGTTAATTCAATCTATCCTAAAGTTTGACAAAATTTCTGGAGTATTGCATCCACATGTACAGTATTATATATGTACATTGTGAAACTATATTCCACTGTGCATTTACTAACGGTACTAATTTGATGTCATAAGTATTGAATGCTTTCAAAGAATAGAGAAACTTAAGATATTTTAACTTTACACAAACCCCGAAATTAACATACTATGGAATGGAAGGAATATAGAGAAACACAACAAATATCCAAAAGTTAGGTTGGAGACACGATCACATATAATTGCATTCCATGCTGCCTGCAGCTCAGCATATATGAAGGAGACACCAGTGATACTCTGACTACAAAACATATTTTATTTTACTCCCTCCGTCTCGGTTTCTAGGATCTGTGATAACCCACAAGTATAGGGGATCAGAACGGTTTTCGAGGGTAGAGTATTCAACCCAAATTTATTAATTCGACACAAGAGGAGCCAAAGAATATTCTCGGGTATTAGCAACTGAGTTTTCAATTCAACCACACCTGAAATACTTAATATATGCAACAAAGTATTTAGTAGCAAAGTAGTATGGGAGTAACGATAATGATGGCAAAAGTAACAATAGCAGTTTTGTAGTGATTGTAACAGTAGCAACGGAGAAGTAACTTAGTAAAGCTCAATATTTAGAAAGCTCGTAGGCAATGGATCAATGATGGATAATTATGTCGGATAGCATTCATCATGCAACAGTTATGACATAGGGTGACACAGAACTAGCAGCAATTCATCAATGTAATGTAGGCATGTATTCCACATATAGTCATACATGCTTATGGAAAAGAACTTGCATGACATCTTTTGTCCTACCCTCCCGTGGCAGCGGGATCCTAATGGGAACTAAGGGATATTAAGGCCTCATTTTAATAGAGAACCGGACCAAAGCATTAGCACTTAGTGAATACATGAACTCCTCAAACTATGGTAATCACCGAAAAGAATCCCAGTTATTGTCACCCTGGGGGATGCGGATCATAACTCGTAATAGGTGTCTACAACTTGCAAGATAGGAACAAGAACACATATATATTCATGAAAACATAATAGGTGCAGATCTGAAATCATGGCACTCGGGCCCTAGTGACAACATTAAGCATAGCAAAGTCATAGCAACATCAATCTCAGAACATAGTGGATACTAGGGATCAAACCCTAACAAAACTAACTCGATTACATGATAAATCTCATCAAACCCATCACCATCCAGCAAGCTTACGATGGGATTACTCACGAACGGCGGAGAGCATCATGGAATTGGTCATGAAGGATGGTTGGTGATGACGATGGCATCGATTTCCTCTCTCCAGAGCCCAGAACGGACTCCAGATCTGGTCTCCCGAGGAAGAACAGGAGGTGGCGGAGGCTCCGTATCGTGAAACGCGATGAACTCTTCTCCTTGATTTTTTCTCTGCGAATAGGGTTATATGGAGTTGGAGATTAGGTTGGAGGAGCTACAGGGGCCCCACAAGTCTGCTAGGCGTGGCCAGGGGGTGGCTCCGTCTAGGAGGCTTGTGGCCTATAGGTGCCCCCCTTTGGTCGATTCTTGCACCAATATTTTTTATTAAATCCAAAAATATTCTTCATAAATTTTCAGGACAATCTGAAAACTTTTATTTCTGCACAAAAATAACACCAAGGCAATTCTGCTGAAAACAACGTCAGTCCGGGTTAGTTCCCTTCAAATCATGCAAACTAGAGTCCAAACAAGGGCAAAAGATTTTGGAAACGTGGATACGATAGAGACGTATCAACTCCCCCAAGCATAACCCACTGCTTGTCCTCAATCAATTCAGTTGATAAACTAAAAGTGATAAAGAAAAACTTTTACAAACTCTGTTTAATCTTGTTGTTGTAAATACATCTAACTGATGTTCAGATTTTTAGCAAAGATCATGGACTAACCACCTTCACAATAACATTTAGGTCTCACATTTACTCATATCAATGACATAATCAACTAGCGAGCAATAATAATAAATCTCAGATGAAAACACATTTTCGAAACAATCATGATACAATATGAAAAAATGGTATCTCGCTAGCCCTTTTTGAGACCGCAAAACATAAATGTAGAGAACCTCTAAAGAAGAAGGACTGACTAGACATTGTAATTCACGATGAAAGAGATCCAGTCATGCTCATACTCAATATCAATTAATAGCAAAGCATACAAATGACAGTAATGCTCTCTAACCGGTACCTTTTATAAGAAGATGGTGACTCAACAATAAAGTAAATGGAAAGGCCCTTCGCAGAGGGATGCATTGATTTGCAGAGGTGTCAGAGCTCAAGTTTTTAAAACAGAGGTAAGTAATAATTTTTTAGCGGTATGCTTTGATTTCTCACATAATGACCAAAATGTTTTCAACATCTTCCATGCTAGATACATTAAAGGCGGTTCCCAAAAAGAAAGATAAAGCTTTTACTCCCCCTCCACCAATCAATCACACTCCACGGCGGGCCGAATTCACGGGTACTATCCATACAAACACAGTTCTGGGGGAGTTTTGTTTAATTACATTTTGCTTTTATTTCGAGCATGGAACTGGGCATCCCGATTACCAGCCACTTCCTCGTGAATGATAGTGAATCAACACATACCGTGAGAATAACCCACCTAGCATGGAAGATACTGACAGCCCCCAGTCTCCACATGAGCGAATTGGGCATACAAAACAAAGTGTTTATTTGAAGGTTTAGAGTTTGGCACATGCAAATTTACTTGGAACGGCAGGTAAATACCGCATATAGGTAGGTATGGTGGACTCATATAAAACAACTTTGCATTTAAGGGATTGGAAGCACAAGCAGTATTCCTGCTTAGTACAAGTGAAGGCTAGCAAAGACTGTGCAGCAACCAACTAGAGAGCGACAAAATCATCAACATGCCTTGAGATTAACCAACATTGAATGCAAGCATGAGTAGGATATAAATCTCCATGAACATAAATATCATGGATGTTATGTTGATTTTGTTTCAACTACATGGGTGAACATGTGCCAAGTCGAGCCACTTGAATCGTTCAGAGGAGGATACAATCCCATCATACCACATCACCAACCATTTTAATATGCATGTTGGCACACACAAAAAACCATTATACACTCTTATCTAATTAAGCATGGCATGGGTAACTATAATCTCTAATTGTCATTGCAAATATGTTTCACCCATGATGAACCGAATTCGGAACGATGAGCTAATCATATTTACAAAAGCAAGATATGTCGAGTTCATACCAGCTTTTCTCCATCTCAATATTTTCATCAAATATCGTCATTGTTGCCTTTCACTTGCACGACCGAACAGTGTGGATAATAATAAGAGTGCTCGTGCATTGGACTAAGCTGCAATCTTCAAACAATAACTCAAAGGAGAAGACAAGGTAATATGGGCTCTCTAAAAGGTAAACAATAATGCGTATGAGAGCCACTCAACATTTTCATTGTGGTATTCTCCTCACGACCCAAAGAAAGAAAAATCAAAACATGAACGAGAAAAACTATTTACACGGGAAAGCTCCCAACAAGCAAAAGAAGAACGAAAAATATTTTTGGGTTTTATTTTTAATGCTACAACTAAGCAACTAGAAAATAAAGCTAGAAGTAATTTTTTTTGTATTTTTCTCAAAGTTAATTAAACACACAAGAAGAAAGCAAAACAAGAAAATAAACTACCATGGATGGTACAATGAAAGTGTATGAACATCGACTACATAAGATGTGTGAACATGAATATAAAGTCGGTGAGAAATACGTACTCCCCCAATCTTAGGATTTTGGCCTAAGTTGGTGTAGGGCCATGGCTGGAAGGAGCTCTCTCCCAGATACTCAGAAGCGTGCTCAGGGTTCCATTAGTTGGCGACCTCATGTGGATCCCACTCAAAAACTGGCTCCGGGTACGGATCAAGGGCTGGTGCCGGTTTTGGAGCCGGGGGTTGCGTTAGACCCTAATATCTGTATATGTCTTTGGGCATAATTGTGTACCTGGCTAAGCGAATATTGAACAAAGAAGAAGCAGGCAGAGTAATAATTTCAGAAGTACCCTGGCTAAAAATGAAGTTGTAAAGCAGCCTACTATCATCATTTTTCTTAAGAACATCGTGGGCTACCATATGATCATAATCTAAAAACTTCGAGGGTAGCAACCTCTAATCTTTCTTGCTAAGCCTAATGGGTATCTCAAAGTGTTTGCCCAAGTGAGAGGCATAGATACCTCCGAATATGGGCCCCTTCGAACGGTTGGTGTTCAACCATTGGGCAACCATAGCACCCACACTAAAGGTTCTATCAGCAAATAAAGCATGGCGCAAAATGGCAAGGTCAGGGGCACTAAGACCTCCACTCTCCCAGCGACCAACTAAACATCTTCCCGCAAATAATGAATAATAGCATAGCATAGGAAAATGTAAACTAGCTGCTCTTGCCTTTGACACACCTCTCTCTTCCCCTAAAGTGACCACGGCAATAAAATCTTCCATGTCTCTAGGACGTGGTTCCCTAATGCTGCCCTCATAGGGTATTTTGCAGACTTTGCAAAAATCATAGAGATTCATTTTCTTAGGCACATCATATAAGTGAAATTCTACCGTAGGAGGGTCTTCCCTAGAATGAAAGTGAAAGTTTTGCACACATGTATTTGTGAGCAAGAGGTACTGGTCACACTTATCATTGAGGAAGTCGGTGATGTCTGCATTCTCGGCCAAATAATAGAAATTTTCATAAATTCCGGCCACCCTCAAGAATGTGTCACATGACCATTCACATGGTCGAACTTCTACGACGTAAGGAAGACTATACTTGGCTTTCTCCCTCATCTCATTTCCATCTTCCTTAGGACTCCTTCTTGAAGAGCCTCTTAACGATCTCCTCAACATTTCTTTCTCACAAAAATTCTGAAATTTTTAGTGACCTAAAATAAAGGTGAAGAAAACTCATAGCAACTACTCCCAAGAGTGCCTAGAGGCTATATCATGCATCAAAACTACTTGGGACCATACAAATTTGACATGCAAGCTCAAGAAACAAGGTCACTACAGCAGCAAAAATTTGCAATATATAAAGCACTAGAATAAAAACTAATTGGGCCATTGGAGGAGTCACATACCAAAGAACAATCTCCCAAAACAGTTTTGCGAATGAAGCTTTTCACAAGGAGATCGAAAATGGCAGCAAAATGAGCTAGAACACGGGTTTGAGCAATGGTGGGATTTTTTCTAGAGGAAGATGGAGTGGATGGGTGTTGGAATAAGTGGAGGCAGGCCACATGGGACCCACAAGCCTGCTAGGCGCGGCCACGGGGGTGGCCGCGCCTTGTGGGCTTGTGGCTCACTGGTGTAGCCCCCTGCAGTGTGCTTAGTGCCAGAAATTTTTGAATATTCCAAAAAAATCATACTCCATTTTCAGGACATTTGAAGAACTTTTGTTTTCAGGTCACTCTTTTATTGCACGGGAAAATCAGAAAATAGAAAAATAATAGCATTTTTACTTAATTTCATCTAACTAACAGAAAGTAAATGTTGGGTATAGGAAGTTGAGCTTTCTAAATTCATCCATCTCATGCTTATCAAAAGGAATCCATCATTAATTTTGATCTTAACAAACTTCTTTCAAATAACATGAAACCGGATAATTTTCAAATAACACTAAGTTACCCCAATGGGTATATGCATGTCCCAAACAATAAGTATATCATATTTCTTCTTGACAGTAGGGAGAATGAGGGAGTCCTGGATTAGGGGGTCCTCGGATATCCGACCTGTTGTCTATGGGCCAGACTATATGGGCTACTCACCGAACACTGGATGGTTCGAAGGCCCAGTTTCTAGGATGAAAGCTTTGAGGAAGACGGCTTGCACTCCGCGTTTGATGTAGTAATAAGGCATGTTTATCTCTTCGGCATATAACCGAGTATATGTAAACCCTAGGCCTCCTCGGCATATATATATATAAGCCAGAGGGTTTTAGGGTGTAGAGGCAGGATAACTCATCTAGGGTTAGTCATACGATCTCGAGGTAGATCAACTCTGTATTCCCATACACCATCAATACAATCAAGCAGGATGTAGGGTGTTACCTCCATTGGAGGGCCCGAACCTGGGTAAACTCGTGTCCCCTTCGTCTCCTGTTACCGTCGATCCTAGTCTCACAGTTCGGGACCCCCAACCCGAGATCCGCCGGTTTTGACACCGACATTGGTGCTTTCATTGAGAGTTGCTCTGTGAGCGAGATGGAATCGACGCCTTGGTTGGTCATGAACGAGCAGGTCCGCAACATGGATGTTTTCGTCTCCGGGCAGATCTTTGCCTTCGGCAGCATAGTGCCGCATGCGGATTCCACCGGCCATCTAGAACGTATGGAGAATTTTGCCCCCGATCAAGAAGTTAGGTTTGGAAACCTAGAGTTTTCTGTCGACTCTCGAGGCGACTTGTCACTAATCGGGCTCACGGCTTCGACCGTAACCCCCGAGGACTCGAAGGCCTTATCCTCGAGCCCCTTCGTTGGACATGCCAATCGGGTCATCCATGGAGGCAGTCCGATCTTTAACCCCGGCCGGGCCATCAAGCCATATGACCGGACATGTGTTCCTACCGAACACTCCCCATGGGTGGGCTTAATGGGGGTTAACTCCACGAGTCCTGAACAGCTGGATCCGATCGAGCCCTCAGCGGTCGATGATGCCTTGGAGCAATTCTCATCGATGAAGGTCACCGATGATCTAGCTCCGATCTATACCCGGCCCGGTTACAGTTCGGGTAGGGATAGATTTTCTGACCGACCCACCACCCACTTGATAGCCATCGTCGAAAACTGAACAGATGTGCTAGACTATGCCTCCGAGGAGGCAGCATACATGGATGAAGAGGACCGTGCTCCCACTCCTGTTAACATTGGTAACTAGACTACCACTTCTACATATGACGTCTACATGGTAGATACTCCCGCCACGAATGGCGACAACACTCCTCAGAGTGACGGAAACAAATCGGGCGACGCACCATCAAGGCGCCGGAAATCACATAAGCGGTCCAAAAGCAAAAAGGGAAGGAGAACTATTATCAGCAATAGGGATGGCAACACCCCTGCCAATCATGATCATCCCGATGTACCCGAGCACCCGTTCAAGGGTCCGGATGAACCCGCGGACCAAAACGACCCCGATACCGTTAAGAACCCCGAAGGCAACGATTAGCTTCCCCCCATTGAGGAGGAAGACCTACTAGAAGACGATGGCTTGTACATCCCTGATAACCTCGACGATCAGGAAGAAATCAGGCAGTGGCTCATAGCAACGACTCACAGCCTGAAGGCCAAAGAGCGGCAAATGAAAGCTGAACAGGCCGACCTCACTGATTGATGGAGGAAAGTCCTCTCAGCCGAAGAAGCATACGACACGGGTTTGTCAAACCATCCCAAAAGCTACCATTGGAGGCGACTTCTGCCACAATTTGACGATGAGTTCACTTACACCCTGTCTCCGCATTGTACCACATATGACGAGCTGGACCGCCCTCCTCGTGGGCGTGACAGAGCGGTTAAAGACACCGGTTATATACCGGCGATGCCCCGAAGACAGGGTAAGGAGCTATTCGACCCAATGACCGGTTCGACCTACGCGACGACTTAAATCACAGAGCATGCCGTACAAGATCCATCTATGGATCTAGAGATTACTCGCCGGATACACGGGGAGAATATAGACCATGGTGCGAGCAAAATCCTAGAGGCCGGGAACGCAACCGGTCCAATACAAATGCCGAGTACAGGCGGGACATAGCTCGGGTCAGAGGCGCCGCTCACCCACTGTGCTTCACAGATGAAGTAATGCGACATCAGTTCCCTGAAGGGTTTAAACCCGTAAATATAGAACAGTATGAAGGGACCACTGACCCAACTGTATGGATCAAGGACTTCCTCCTCCATATCCGTATGGTACGAGGATATGATCTCCATGCCATCAAATACTTACCTATTAAGCTTAAGGGGCTAGCTCGACACTGGTTAAACAACCTCCTTGAAAACTCCATAGGATGTTGGGAAGACTTGGAAGACGGGTTTCGCTCTAACTTCCAGGGGACTTATGTTCGCCCGCCGGACTCTTCCGACCTCAGTAACGTCGTACAGAAACCCGGTGAGTCGGCTCGGCAATTCTGGAATCAGTTCTTCACCAAGAAGAACCAAATTGTCGATTGTCCGTACCCGAGGACATTGCCTCCTTACTTCACAATATTCGGGACGAATGCAAGCCCGTCAGCTAGGCCAGGATAAGCCTCAGACCATGTCCGCTCTTACCTCCCTCATGACCCGCTTCTGTGCGGGCGAAGATAACTGGCTCGCAAGACGGAGCCACAATTCTGAAGATCCTGTGGCACTTGAAGCCCAGGATGGCAACTCAAAGCCGAAGCGCAATAAAAACAAACGCCAGCACAACAACAATGACGCCGATGACACGGTGGTTAATGCCGGATTCTACAACCCCCGACCTGGGCCGCGAAACAAGCCCCCTAAAGGCAATCGTGACAGACCGACTCAGCTCAAGAAGATCATGGATAGGACTTGCCAAATTCACGGAACTTCGGAGAAGCCAGCCAATCACACACACCGCAACTATTGGGTGTTTAAATAGGCTGTCAAAATACAACCCGAAGACCGGGGCAAGAGCTCACGCAGCGAGGACGAAGAAGAGCCTCGCGGTCCAATAGGTGGTGGTCAGAAGAAATTCCCTCCCGCAGTCAAAACGGTGAATATGATATACGCCACCCACATACCTAAGAGCATCTCCAATAGACGGTCCAAATGTAAAAATACCTAACTTTTGGACCGTTTGGGGCAAAAACCGCTGCTCCAACAGACGGTCCATATGTAAAAAAAATTGGACTGCGGCCTCCTCGTGATGTAAAATACAACACCTCGCGATTCAAATTTACATCACGAGTTGCATCTGGTCCAAAACCAGCCGCCGCCCACAAACGCTCAACCGCTAGTTCCTTTCCTTTCTCGCCCGCTCGTTCCCGTCCGCCCGCTCGTGACCCGCCCGGCCGCCGCCGCCCCCCGCCGTCCAGCGCCACCATGGATGAAGGCGACGACCCCGCCGCCTTCTCCGCCGCCGCCCCAGCCAGTGGGTTGCCCACGTGGCCGCCGCCGCTGCGGCCGCTGCCATCTCGCCCACAACCGCTGCCATGCTGCCTCCCCCCGCTTGCTGGCTCGGATTCGCGCCGGCCCGGTTGGTGGCCACCGCGCCAGCGGCGAATCCGGCGAAGGGACGAGGCGGCTGAAAACAGACGCCAACCGCACCCGCAACCCGACCGACAGTTGTACGCGGCCGGTGAAGGTCTCCAAGGCGGCCGCGGCGGCTCGGGACGACGACTCGCAGTCGGTGCGGCCGGCGGCCTCCTCCAGCAGCCACACATCCATTCCTCAACCTCCCCCGCCGCCACTGCCCGCCATGGAGGAAGATGTGGCCATGCCAATGGCCACCACCTCCAACATGTTCGACGAAATGTCGCAAAGGTATAAATTTTCCGGTTGTGCTCTCATTTGTTGTTTCAAATTGTATGTGTTCTTGATTGTTTGTGCGTCCAATTGTTGTCTTGATGATGAAGCTTTCATGCACGCGACAAATGTGGCAAATGATGATTACATGTATGCGTCACAAGAATATGAAACCCAATATGATGATGACAATCTTGATGTGGACGATGAGGGCTTTGTTGTCAAGGGAACAAGTGGAAACTATACCACCACGGAGGTTGTGTTGATATGCATCGCTTGGAAGAAAATCTCTCAAGATGCAAGCGTTGGAAGCGATCAAACGTTGAACACCTATTGGCAACGCATCAAGGAGTACTTCGACCAAATGGTGATGCACTTTTGATTGAAACTATGATGATGATGCACTTTATTTTCAAATTTTGATGCTATTTCAATGCAAAACTATGGTTGAACAGTGGCTAGCAGCAGCCGCGCGGATGTTTTAAGATTTTTACATCTTGGGTTTGTAACATCTATTGGAGTTGCTCTTTTGGACCATCTGTTTGGAGTTGAGCGTTTTCCGGAGCTCCAAAATGGACTTTTTGGCGGTCCAAATTTTACATCTCCGGTTTTGGACCGCCAAAATTTTGACCATCTATTGGAGATGCTCTAAGAAAGAGAGAAAGCGGGCCCTTCGGGAGGTCTATGCCGTGGAGCCTGTACCTCCGAAGTATAACCCATGGTCAGCATACCCGATCATCTTCGATCGGCGCGACCATCCGACCAGTATCCGTCATGGGGCTCGGGTGCCCTCGTCCTAGATCCCATTATAGATGGGTATCACCTCACTAAAGTCCTCATGGACGGAGGAAGTAGCCTCAATTTGATTTACTTAGACATGGTGAAAAAGATGGGCATAGACCCGTCAAGGATCAAACCGAGCAGCACTACCTTCAAGGGAGTGATCCTAGGAGTTGAGGCCCGATGTACGGGCTCCGTAACCCAACAGGTTGTGTTCAGCTCGTCCGATAACTTCCACAGCGAGGACTTCGTCTTCGACATTTTGCCTTTTCATAGCGGCTATCACGCGCTCCTCGGTCAGACGGCGTTTGCTCGTTTCAACGCAGTCCCACATTACGCATACCTCAAGCTCAAGATGTTGGGCCCCAAGGGGGTCATCACTATCAACGGCAATACAGAGCGGTCGCTTAGAACGGAGGAACATGCACTGGCACTGGCGGCCAAATTTAGCAACAAAGACGACCGACAAGTTCGGCACTCGCCGTAAAGGCACCGAAGGCCGGGAAGCGAGTTTGGATTCATACCGAACACTTCGACCCTCCTTCCTCCCCTCAATAGGGACTCGCCCCCATCGTACAACCTCAGGACCAGCAAAGTATGTGCCGAGAAGGTACAACTTGGCACTTAAGATTCCATGGGTAGCGGTGGGGAACTTACGATAGGCGTTCGATTGTTTCGGACTGTTATCATCAACACGTCTTCGGACAAACTTCAAGCGCTCTCAAAAGAGCATGCCCATGGCGTAAAGCCCACCTTTAGCACTGGAGCCGCTCAAGATTTTGTTCGCAAAGTCCGCCCGCACCAACACCCACCAAGGCACATCCGAAAGCAGGAGTCAACTAGCAACAGGGCATATCGAAGGCGTCTGGTCACCAATTGAAGACCCCTGGTATGACAACTCCTGTAGGACTTTATTTCTATCACATGCTTGTAAACAACTACTTCGGCAATCCGAGTTATAAGAGTTGTGGAGGAAATGCGAATTTCATGGCGCATTTAAGCCTGATTTGCCCTGTTTTTGGCACATACCTTTTTCCCTCCCTCTTCTCGTGAACCTGTTCGGTATGACTCGAGGCCACCGGCAAATAGACTGGGGATAGATTTCAAACACAAATCGCCTTAACCATTGTGTGTTTGGCGTCTTGGCATTCACTTTATATGCATCGGCTCTGAACTATGTGTTTGGTCATTAAGTTGGGTTGTCCGGCTCCTGTGCTTGCCCCTTTATGTTTCGCTCATTCGGCTAAAAGGGCAAAGGGAGCACCCCTGCGATTGTGTTTCCGGATAGTCTGGTCAAGCACCTCAGGGGAGGAAGTCGAAAAACGGACTGTCATAGTATGCGCGACCTGCTCTATGAACCCCAAGTTAGAAGTATTACACTTCGACCTTCGTAAGCGGTTATTCTATGTTATACGAGGAATTTGCCCTTTGTGCA
Organism: Hordeum marinum; assembly: GCA_022496015.1. Classification (NCBI taxonomy): domain Eukaryota; kingdom Viridiplantae; phylum Streptophyta; class Magnoliopsida; order Poales; family Poaceae; genus Hordeum; species Hordeum marinum. Next base: position 177,457,434 of record CM039677.1, read on the forward strand.
AACGCTGTGATATCGTCTTCGGCCTCAGCTTGTCTGAACATCGCAAAAACTCTGGTGGATAATCGTACGCTTCCCGCAGTCCTTTTGGCGCCCCTTAGGTTAAGCGAAAGAAATAAAGCATAATAGTCCGATTTCCTAGTATGCCGCACTAAATCACCTTTGGGTTCCTATAATTTGGCTAGGGAACATAGTGCATTGGCATAGACACCCCAGGTAGTATCTACGTGGGGCTGAAGCCCACGACTCGCATCTTTCAGTCTCAAACAACCATACAGGAGTTATAAAGGAATGCAAAAACAATATATGAGTGGATACTAATATCATTGAAAATTATAAACAATTCTTCGGATATATTAGAAGCTCATTCAAATATTTTTTCGCCCGATACCTGCGACGAGATTAACCATCCTCTCTCCATCACTCCATCGAAGTAAAGATCGAGGCATCAGTGCTCCTTTCCGGGCGGCGGTGGATCGATGGCGACCTTCGTCTGGTTGAGCCTCAGACAGTGCACTTTGGCCTTGGAAAGGGCCATCCAGACTCCTTCGATGCAGGAGGAATGGTTGACGGTGTCGAGGTGGGCCGTCGCCTCAATCAGCCGTTGCACCAGGCTGAAGTAGCTGCCTGGGACTGGCTCGCTGGGCCATAGGTGGATGCAGAGGTCCTTGATGGCCAGCTCTGCCATCCGGTGCATCTCCATCAGCTGTTTCAGCTGCTCCACCAGAAGAGGAGGATGCCCGGGAGCTCCGAATTGTGCCTAGAACATCCAAGCTTCGTCTTCCTCTCCCCGCGAAGCAAGCTGCTGATTGGCGTCCACCACGCTCTTCTGGAGATTGGCGGTCGCGCCTAAGGATCGCCACACCCGGGTCAGCAATTCAAATTTTCTATCTACGAACACACAATTTAGGGAGTACGGCTTACCATCGGCTATCTCCTTGGCTTGGCGAACTTGTTCCTCGAAGAACCATCTGTCCACCCGCTCCTTCTGAAATCGGACTTCATGGTGGATAGTTCGGCCGAGATCGCCGTATTCTTTTGCTCCAAGGACTCGCATTTGTTGCTTGCGTCCTTGAGCTCATCCTGTATCTCCACCACACGAGCCTAGTGTTTGTCACTGGTGGCTCGGAGGGGAGAGTGTGCGATGGCCACTTCCTTGGCCGCCGCCTTCTCCACGGCCGCTTCATCTGTGGCACGTTGAAGCTCGGCCTTGAGATTTTCAATCTCTTCTGATGAAGCTGCATCACGATGCGACTTCATTAGGAATATGCATTGACAATATTCAAGACAAAGCATCCAAATGTAGTTCGGACTTACCATGTGCCTCTTCGAACCTCTTGTTGAGGGCTTCCACCTCATCCTCGGAGCACTTAAGCTTCTGATGTAGCTCGTCCAGCTCGTCACCATTTTTGGCTGCCGCTGATGATGAAGCCTACATTACACAATTCATACATCACATCATCAACCACTTCCCGAAATTAGAGTTATGACCCCTAGGAGAGATTGTTCACCTCACCTAGGGCTCGGGGGCTGCCATGTCTACAGTACGGATAAAGAAAAATACTTAGCAAAATTTTGGGTGACTTACTTGAAAGCCCGCAAGGAGACCCTTGAAGACCTCCTTCAGCCTGTTATCAACGGACTGGACGCTCTATAGTACCGCACCCATAAGGGTGCGGTGCTCCTCTGGGATGGAGGCGCTTAATAGAGCCTCCCCCATGGCCAACCACCCGGTGGTCGGCGGTGCCGGGGATGATCGGACTTCCCAATCACCCACCGGGGATTGGACCAATGCCTACGAACGCATAGTGCGCTCCAGAGATATCCTTGCAGGGGACAGATGGCCCGTCCGTCTGGCCTCCTCGGTGTCTGGACGGGGGATTGTCCCCTGGTCTTCATTGGCCGAAGCGTTAGCCTCAGCCACAGGAATATCTCCCTTGCCCCCTACGTCCGCCTCCATCAGAGTAGGCGGGGACAACACCTCCACGACATCCTTCATAGCGCCTGGAGTGGTGGGGTGCTAGGCATCCCCACTCTCCTCTAGTTCGGCAGGCGGGGTCTGCCCATCTGATACCACCTCAGTGGGTATGAGCGCGGGGGGGCTGTAGGACCAATAGCCTGCATGTCAGCGAACTATGAATTTACTGGTTATAGGAATGTCGGGACCCTGATCCTAAGTCATATGATTCCACACAGTAACAAGCCACATCACTTTGCGGCCTCACGCACGGTACTCCACGGCTGCCACCTTACCTTGGCCGGGACCGTTTGCGTCTTTTGGCTCACGTATGTGAACTTGTCGCTGGCAATCACACAACAAAGAACACGGGCAGACATGACTAGTCATAGAACCCAAGTGGCACATCCGTACGGAAACAGGCATACATAACACAACAATGCAGGTGTCGGTCTAAAGCGTGTGTAGACGAGTCATAGCAAGCTACAAGGACTCCATTACGTCGCGAGACATGGATGTCATCACCGCACGTAGACGAGTCGTAGCAGGCTACGGGGACTCCATTACACTGCGAGACATTTCCCCGAAGGGACAGACACAGCATCAAAGAAGGATACATGTCGGTCACTCAATGTGTCCGGAGCAGTAGCAAGCTACCATGGCTCGGTGGAAGCACAAAGAGGCAGTTTCCCGTAAAGAGTACTACTAAAGGCACACGACTAGGTGTCGGATCCCATACATACCGTTGCACGTCACACGTACGCACGACATGCCCGATATGCATAGATACAACTATGGCATCACAACATAACCATACAACAACATGACTTTTATTTAAGAGGCTCAGACGAGCCTTGCATAATATGTTCTTACAGATTGGGGTCACATGACCCGACACTCAAGTCATACAAACATAGTCATACAAGCCATCGGAAACTTAAGTTGTCTGAGTACAGACGACAAAATGTAAAAGAGGCACATGGCCTGACTATCTACAGCCCACCACACGGGCAAGATCGTAGCTGGGACACCAGCTATTCGGCATCGTCAACGTCTAGATAGAACCCACCTGATGGGTCCTGGTTCTCTTCTGCAACATTAATTAAGCAAGGATGAGTACAATCGTACTCAGCAAGTCCTTAAAACAGACCTAGTCTATTTATGCTCATGTGTCAACAAGGGGGTGGTGGAGTTTATGCAGAAAGCCAGCTTTGACTCATGGCTAACCTACACTACTCAATTTTAAACTCTTTGTTACAATTTCAATTATCGCACACGAGTCCACTAACTCCATATCAATACACCACCATGGACTCACCTTCCCCTTCCGGAAGAGTGCCATCCACGGTACTCACACTTGGCTTGAGATTTTTAGAAGTCTCCATTTGATTATCTATGAACAGCATAAGTTCCCTAAGTAGTCCATATCCGAGGACGCGGCTATTCGAATAGTTTCATAACCCTGAGGGGTGTACTTCTTCACACACACTCTCGCCACTTATCACTGTGTGCTTATAAAACCATGCACCTCGACAACCTTCAAGCGGATGCCCAGCGAGGGAGTCGGCCACGACCGTCATTCACATAAGACATCTACTCCAGGCTACCGCCTATTTGAGACTGACCCGCACAGAAGTCCGGCCAAAGTTTCCGCTACGGTCCCAAACGATGTGCGCAGGGTTCCCAAGCCCACCATTCGGGTGACCGTTGGTACACCGTGCCACTGCCTACCGCGTCGTAACCCACCCCGAGGGTCAGCGTTACGCACGGCCTCCAGCATGCTATAAACACCAGAAACTACTTGCAATACCTGGACCAAAGACTATGTGACTGATAAGTCGAGAGGGGTCGTGTTACCGGAACCCAATGCGTGGTAGTAAGTAGTCTTGGATCACAAACACGGAACCCAGTTCCTAGGAACGGTCCCAATGAGACAACCCACTATGTACTCCTACATAGCCTCTCATCGCTACCTTTACCAAATTGTATTCATTATATGCTCATCACATCGGACAACACCGTTTCACTCAGTTCATCACCCAGATGAAACAGACCTGACATTCTCTAAGCATAGCGAACATAGCAGGCAAGGTAAGCTAAGCACATCATGGCACAAGCATCTACCAGGTATGCTAGGTTGCAAGGTGTAGCTATTTACTGTGACAAGATCAGGTCATGCATAAGTATGGGATCATCTACCGTGTATGACTGACATGTGATCGTTTGTCCTAATGCAATAAATGAGAGCAGGAGCGAGGGAATGGGATGTTATCGGAATGATCAATGGGGTTGCTTGCCTTGCCGGGTTGCGGAAGAGTTCTCTCCTTCGTCGGGGTACGGGGTAGTATCCTCCGGATTAGGGCCTACCGCAACGCAGATAAAAACATTTAATACAAGCAGATGCAACAATATGATGCATGATCATGGCATAATGGTATGCATGGATGAGCTAATGTAACTAGTGATCATGTCAATTTGAAATGCATTTGAATATAGGTTCAAAGTTGTTCTCATTTCAAATTCTATATATTGACCTAATGCTAAAATGTCCGTGTTCACCTATTTAGGTTTCTCTAACAGGCATGAGAATAGCACCATTGGATTCATTGGATTTTTCTCATAAATTTTCATATATAAATTATTTTCATCTGAGTTACAGATTAATTTATATGATTTTTCAAAGTTTTAAATAATTTCTGGAATTATTTTTAAATAGGAAATTGACTTATTGCATCAGCATGATGTCATGATGACATCAGCTGGTCAGCTGACCTGGCCCAGAGTCAAACCAGACATGTGGGGTCCACATGTCATTGACTCATTTACTTAACTATTAAAATTAACACTAATTATCAGGCCTGGGCCCACATGTCATTGTGTAATTAACTTAATTAATTAAAATAATTAACTTTTTACTAATCAGAGGTTAACCATAGGATGGCCCCACCTGCCAGGGGTCAACCCCCGTGGTCAACCGACCAGGGTCACCGGTGTTGAGCCGCCGGCGACTCCAGGAACGGCGGTGGGGCTCGGAAATCCTCCTCCGGCGACCAAAACCACGGCGGATGGGCTCAAACTGCTGCCCATGCACGCGCATGTCCATCTAGGCACAGCCTCGAGGCTGGGGAGGCCTGGAACGTCGTCGGCGACGACCTTGGCGGACGGCGGCGCTCGGGCTCCGACGGAACCACGGCGACAGACCACAACAGCACACGCTCTAAGCACCTACGGCTCCTACAGGACTCTACGAACTCGATGACATCCTCAGAATGACCTACTGGTCACCGGAGTTGTCATCGGCGACGAGAACGGCGGCGACCGGAGCTCGGGCTCAAGCCAGAGCTTAGCTACTGGCCTCGAAATCGAACAGAAAGAGAGGGGAAATGCTCGGGGTCTCACTTCGGGTATAGAGGCGACGAACTGGAGCTCGGGGACGGCTTGATAGCAAGGAATCGACGACGGCAACCTTCTGACCCGAGGAGGAAGAAGAGGTCAGGGTTCCCTCGATGGAGCTCCGGGCGGCGATTCCTTCGGCGAGGAGGACCAGGGGGTCGAGGAGGAGCTCCTGCCTCCTCTACAGCACGGGGGATGGACGGAGGTGAGCAAACGGTGGCGAACTATGGGGCGGCCATGGCGAAGCAGAGAGGAGAAGAGGAGAGAGCAGGGGAACGGATGGAGAGAGGGGCGGGGAGGCGCGTCGATGCTTATCCCCGACGTCGCGTTGGCGAGGGAGGGGCCAGGCAGGCAGGTGGCGTGGCGCCACCGGCGTGAGCGCGCGGCGACCACGCGCCATGCCGACTAGACGCCAGGAGGACGAAGACCCTCGTGGGCCAGATGGGCCACCAGGTAACTCTCTCTCTCTCTCTTTTCTTTTTTCCTTTATTTCTATTTTCTGATCTCCTCTGACATTTGTTTATTTCTTGCAGGTCCAAAATACCCCTTCAAATATTTCTAAAAAGTTTTATAATTCAAGTTTGAATATTTCTAACTTGTATCAAAAGTTTCAGATTATTTTGAAAGCAATGATAATGATAATATTTTTATTTGTCATTTTCAGAGACTTAATTCAATAATTTAAAATATTTCAAATGTTCAAATAATTGAAATGGTCCCTGGTATATCCATGCCCTTAATTATCAGACATAGGGAACATTTTTGATGGGCATTTTGGATTTGTTAAAATTTCATTTATCTGGAATTTCTTTATTTCATGAAATGCTTGGGGTTTCTTTTCTTTCTCCCCATTTCATATTGATGCAATGATGATGATGATGATGCAAACACATTGCTAGCCTAAGACACTTGCTAGGGTTGTGACAACTCACCCCCACTCAAAAGAATCTCGTCCCGAGATTTTGAAGTCGTCGGGAAGAGCGCGGGGTACTCTAAAGACGATCTTCTCTTTCCCATGTCGCCTCCGTTTTAGAATGATGCGACCACTGAACCTTAAGAAACTTGATGTTCCGACGCCGAGTGGTACGCTCAGCTTGATCAAGAATACGAACAGGGTATTCTCGGTATGTAAGGTTATCTTGGAGATCAAGCGCTTCGTGGTCCACTTCTCGGCAGGGTCCGAAAAGCAACGCCTGAGTTGTGAGACGTGGAAGACATCATGAACTTTGGAAAGATGCGGCGGAAGTTCCAATTGGTAGGCAACCTCTCCTCATTTAGCAAGAATGCGAAAAGGTCCAATGTAACAAGGAGCCAACTTGCCTTTGATACCGAATCGATGGGTACCCTTCAGAGGTGTAACCCGAAGGTAAGCCTTCTCATCAACTTCTCATATTTACTCTTTTGATGGGATTGGACTGTTTTCAACTTTTCACGAATAATGCGAACTTGCTCTTCTGCATCCTGGATCATGTCCGGACCAAAGAGTTGCCTCTCTCCGGTTTCTGATCAGGTAAGAGGTGTTCAGCATTTTCGTCCATAGAGAACTTCAAAAGGGGCTTTGCCCAAGCTTGATTGATAACTGTTGTTATATGCGAATTCAGCAAATGGAAGGCAGTTCTCCCAATTCATACCAAAAGATATGACACAGGCTCGGAGCATGTCTTCAAGAATTTGATTGACTCGCTCAACTTGACCACTTGATTGAGGGTGGAAAGCAGTGCTAAAGAATAGATGAGTCCCGATGGCGGTTTGAAAACTTTCCCAAAATCGAGAACTAAAGATACTTCCTCAGTCTGAGTTAATCTCCAAAGGAACACCATGAAGAGAAACTATTCGAGAAACATATAACTCCGCTAGCTGACTAGCAGTAATGCTTTCATGAACAGGAAGAAAATGAGCCACTTTGGAGAGGCGATCAATGACTACAAATATAGCATTGTTCCCTCTCTTGGTCCTGGGAAAACCGGTGATGAAATCCATACCGACCTTATCCCATTTCCATTCAGGAATAGCTAAGGGTTGAAGGGTGCCAGCAGGCCTTTGATGTTCTGCTTTCACACGACGACAAACGTCGCAATTAGCAACATACTGAGCAATTTCTCTCTTCATCCTAGTCCACCAGAATCTCTAGCGTAGGTCCTGATACATTTTGGTACTACCCGGATGAATTGTGAGAGGAGAATCATGAGCCTCCTTAAGGATCAATTGTCGCAGATGTTGTTTCTTTGGGATCACCAAGCGATTCTCAAAGAAGACAACTCCCCGATCATCTTCCAAGAAGCATCTAACATTACCCTTCTTAATGTTTTTCTTGATCCGAGATATCCCGGCATCATGCTTTTGGGCTTCTATAATTTGATCCAAAAGAGGTGGTTTCGCCACCAAGTTGGACAGGAACCCTTGAGGAACAATGTGAAGATTTAACTTCCTGAATTCCTCATGGAGAAGCGGTTGACCTTTTTGTAACATCAAATTGTTACAATAAGATTTATGACTTAGTGCATCAGCCATGACATTGGCTTTCCCCGGGGTGTAAGTTATCCCTAAGTCGTAATCTGTAATCAACTCTACTCATCGTCTTTGCGTGAGATTCAAATCCGGCTAGGTGAAAATATATTTCAGACTTTGGTGATCAGGGTATATCTCGCAACGATTACCCAGGAGGTAATGTCGCCATGTCTTTAGTGCATGGACTACAGCTGCAAGTTCAAGATCATGTGTTGGATAATTATCCTCATGTCAATGCAACTGTCGTGATGCGTATGCAATCACATGACAATCTTGCATAAGAATGCAACCTAATCCTTGTCGCGAGGCGTCGTAGTAGATAATAAAGTCCTTAGAAAAATCTGGTGGCACCAGAACGGGAGCAGAGGTCAGTCGTCTTTTCAAATCCTGAAAACTATGCTCACATTGTGGGGTCCACTCGAACTTTTTATCTTTCTTGAGGAGTTTAGTCAGAGGTTTCGCAACCTTGGAGAAATTCTCAACAAAGCAGCGACAATAGCTCGCTAAGCCAAGGAAACTCCAAACTTGCTTAACCGATTCAGGTTGAGTCCAATCAAGTACGGCCTGAACTCTCTCGGGGTTGACGGCAATACCTTTGCCAGAGATCACGTGGCCCAGATAGGTCACTTCCGGCAACCAGAATTCACACTTGGAGAATTTGGCATATAGGCGATGCTCTCGAAGTTTCATCAATACCAGCCTTAGATGGTCGGCATGTTCTTGTTCGTTCTTCGAGTAGATGAGTATATCGTCGAGGTAAACCACGACGAATTTATCCAAATACTCCATGAAGATCGAATTCATCAGACGAGAGAAAGTGGCTGGAGCATTGGTTAAACCGAAGGACATGACGGTGTACTCGTATTGGCCATAACGAGTGACAAAAGCCGTTTTTGGAATGTCCCCGTTTCTAATTATGATTTGATGGTTTCCCAACCTCAAATACATTTTGGAAAAAACAGAGGATCCATCAAGTTGATCATATAAATCGTTGATCCTGGGGAGCGGATACTTGTTTTTGATAGTGACCAAGTTCACTGGTCGGTAATCCACAACCATCCGATCCGATCCATCCTTCCTCTTGACGAAGAGGACGGGGCAAGCCCAAGGAGAAGAACTAGGACGAATGAAACCTTTCTTCAAAGCTTCATCGAGTTGGGTTTTTAGCTCGACTAGTTCTAGGGGTGCCATCTTATAAGGTCTTCTGGCTATTGGGTCTGTCCCTGGGATAAGTTCTATCACGAACTCAACATCTCTGACAGGTGGAACACCTGGCAGTTCTTCTGGAAAGACACCCGGAAAATCACGGACTACCGGAATATCTTCTAGCTCAGGGAGAGGGCTAGCATTTAGGGAATAGAGTTGGCGCTTGGTTGTTCGAGTAGAGACATTAACTATCTCACCCGAGGGATGTGTAAGTTGAACATTCCTGGAATGAGTATCAATCTTGGCATAGTGGGCTTTCATCCAATCCATACCTAGAATGACATTGATGTCTGAGGACTTAAGAGTTATCAAAGATGCTAGGAATACTAGTCTATCCACTAGAATTTCATTGTCATGGCTCACTCTAGAAGTTTGCCATTTTGAACCAGGAGTCTGAACTACTAAAGGAGTGGGCATGTCACAGAAAGACATGTTATGTAGCTGTGCATAACCTTCTGAGATGAATGAATGAGATGCCCCAGTATCAAATAGAACAGATGGTGGATGGCTATAAACTAGAAGCGTACCTAGAATGACATCAGGGTCTTCAAGAGCTTCTTCAGCAGATACATAATTAACTCGCCCACGGGCAGGAGTTGGCTTCACATAAAAATCTTTCCCTGGTTTTCCGCGTCCAGCGGGCTTCGCATTGTTCTGGGGACATTCACGAGAATAATATCCCGGTTTTCCACACTTGTAGCATACCACTGTAGCACGAGGTGCAGCATTTGTAGATGGTCCTCCAAATGGTCTGGGTAGAGGGTTGAACTGAACTGGACGAGGTGCCTGGAAGGATGGCCTCGCGGTGTATCTTGGCGGCAAAGCTGCATTGGGCACCCACACTCGGCGTTTGTTAGGGCCTGAACCCAATGCAGGGTTGAAGTCACGGTTATGCTTCCTCGAAGCCTCGTAGTCAGTTTGTCCAGACTCAGCATTGATAGCCTTATTAACGAGAGCCTGGAAGGTGGTGCACTCGTGCAGACGAAGATCTTGGCGAAGCTCAGCGTTAAGTCCCTTGCGGAACCTAGCCTGCTTATTAGCATCATTTGAGACTTCTTCTGGGGCATAGCAAGCATGATTACCAAACTCGCGACTGTATGCATCCACTGACAATCTGCCCTGGGTGAAGGCACATAATTCCTCCCTTTTGCGATCCATCAGCCCTTCCGGGATGTGATGGATACGGAATGCGGCGTTGAACTCTGCCCAGGTTGGTGCAGGTCCTTGGGGACGCATAGCTACATAGCTTTCCCACCACAGGTTGGCAGGTCCCTCCAGAAAGTATGTCGCAAAGGTCACCTTGTTGGCCTCTGAAACATTTGCAGCTCGAATCTTGCGTGACATACTGGTCAGCCAATCATCCGCATCGAGGGGATCGATCGAGTGATGGTACTTAGGAGGACACAGCTTGATAAAGTCACCAAGTGACACTCCATCATGGTGATCATTGCGGGGAGCACGAGCGGTGTTCTGTTCAATCCTCTCCAACAGCCTGTTGGTCTCCCTCTTATTCCTTTCAGCTTCTAGCATCACCTCCGCTAGAGATGGTGCTCGTGGCAGCTCTTCTTGCCTTGGCTGGCTACTCTCACTCTCCTCGGGAGCAGACACAGGGTTGTTCCTAGTTGACACCATCCTGAGGAAAACAATCCACAGCTTAGACATAGAGAACAACAACTCTAAGACATGAGTTAAGGAATGCACTGATCAACATGGCATGTAGGATAACACCAATCAACATGGTAAAGCAACTACCATATGAACATTAGGTTTCATACACACCATGGCTTAGATTAGTACAAACCCAAGCTGAAAACAACTACGGAGAGATGACACAACTCATCGGAGGCATTACAAGCTTCCTATACATTATCTATCTACACCTCCGTAACTCAACTCTCGACCTTGATCATATCCCACAAGACACACAGGACTGTGGCGATACGTCTACTACCATACTAGATCTAACATCCACGCACTCAAACGTCACCGCAGAATGCCTCGTACAGGTTACCCCCGTTACCTAGGAGCTGAACCTAAGGATCTGGAAACACTCTAGCCTGGGATCCCTGGAAACCATAAGGACACGGGTGTGGCCTTGGTCCCCTTGTCAGTGGCAACAACGGTCCTCGAAGAGGGGTGATGCCTCCAACATCAGGCCAGTCTACGTGTGCTGGCAAATGAGTCCGCATGAGGTCAGCATCTCCAAGTCTCCATAGCCTGTCTGGACGACAGGTGCCAACTGCGTCAAGGCTGTCCAAAGGCGTGCACAGGTAGCATAGAGCTCCATGCGAAGGGCACGTGCATCACGATCCCTGTTCTCCAACATCTGAGCGGTCACCTGCAATCTAGGGTCTTCATGAGAATGATAAGAGTAGGCTGCACTTAGATATCCATCCTCTCCTCCCATGGAAGCAGGAACATAGTAGAACTCCGTGTTCTGAAGCAGACCATGGTGAAACCTCATAATAGTCAGCATAGTGTAAGCGGCTTCCTGAACTGCCATATCTATGGTAACTCCCAATCCATGAGTCTAGTGAAGCGGCTCTGCAGCTCCAGGACATGAAGGATATATCCTAACGGTACACAGATACTGACTCTGGTTGAAATCTCGGTACTGCTCCTCCACTGTGTACTCCGGGTACCAACGATATCCAGCCTCCATCATCATTCTAACCAACATGGCCGTGTGACCCGGCACATCGATGCACCTGGTCAGACGGACCACCTGGCGGAAAGGACGGGATTGCATCTGAAACAGAGGATGATGCAATGGCATTAGAGATCCTAGAAGAAATTGGACAGCATAACGGCTGTAACTGCTCAAGAATTTTTTTGAGACAATTGAAAAGAGATTGGAAAGGCATAACCACTCGACTATCTAGACTCAAATCTCTTCTCCATCTGTTTGTCACACCAACAACACTAAAATAACTGCACTTATTCACAAGCAAGCTAGCTATTGGTCCATGGCTAGTAACTCGTCATCCTAAGCAATAGATGAGAATCCTAGTTCCTATCCCCGTAGAAAAGATGAGAATGACCCAGCATAGAATAACTTGGGAAGAGGAGTAAAAAGAGCCTTACGTTCCCTTCCACAATCAATTCCCCTACTTATCTATAGTGTTTATAGACTCAACTTCGGCCGGTTTGGCTTGGTACTCCTACAGTCAGTCAGGCTCTGATACCAATGCTGTCGGGACCCCGATCCTAAGTCATATGATTCCATACAGTAACAAGCCACATCACTTTGCGGCCTCACGCACGGTACTCCACGGCTGCCACCTTACCTTGGGCGGGACCGTTTGCGTCTTTTGGCTCACGTATGTGAACATGTCGCTGGCAATCACACAACAAAGAACCCGGGCCGACATGACTAGTCATAGAACCCAAGTGGCACATCCGTACGAAAACATGCATACATAACCCAGCAATGCAGGTGTCGGTCTAAAGCGTGTGTAGACGAGTCATAGCAAGCTACAAGGACTCCATTACGTCGCGAGACACGGATGTCATCACCGCACGTAGACGAGTCGTAGCGGGCTACAGGGACTCCATTACACTGCGAGACATTTCCCCGAAGGGACAGACACAGCAGCAAAGAAGGATACATGCCGGTCAATCAATGTGTCCGGAGCAGTAGCAAGCTACCATGGCTCGGTGGAAGCACAAAGAGGCAGTTTCTCGTAAAGAGTACTACTAAAGGCACACGACTAGGTGTTGGATCCCATACATACCGTTGCACGTCACACGTACGCACGACATGCCCGATATGCATAGATACAACTATGGCATCACAACATAACCATACAACAGCATGACTTTTATTTAAGAGGCTCAGACGAGCCTTGCATAATATGTTCTTACAGATAGGGGTCACATGACCCGGCACTCAAGTCATACAAACATAGTCATACAAGCCAGTGGAAACTTAAGCTGTCTGAGTACAGACGACAAAATGTAAAAGAGGCACATGGCCTGACTATCTATAGCCCACCACACGGGCAAGATCGTAGCTGGGACACCAGCTATTCGGCATCGTCAACGTCTAGATAGAACCCACCTGATGGGTCCTGGTTCTCTTCTGCAACATTAATTAAGCAAGGATGAGTACAATCGTACTCAGCAAGTCTTTAAAACAGACCTAGTCTATTTATGCTCATGTGTCAACAAGGGGGTGGTGGAGTTTATGCATAAAGCCAGCTTTGACTCATGGCTAACCTACACTACTCAGTTTTAAACTCTTTGTTACAATTTCAATTATCGCACACGAGTCCACTAACTCCATCTCAATACACCACCATGGACTCACCTTCCCCTTCCGGAAGAGTGCCATCCACGGTACTCACACATGTCTTGAGATTTTTAGAAGTCTCCATTTGATTATCTATGAACAGCATAAGTTCTCCAAGTAGTCCATATCCGAGGACGCGGCTATTCGAATAGTTTCATAACCCTGCAGGGGTATACTTCTTCACACACGCTCTCGCCACTTATCGCTGTGTGCTTATAAAACCATGCACCTCGGCAACCTTCAAGCGGATGCCCAGCGAGGGAGTCGGCCATGACCGTCATTCACATAAGACCTCTAGTCCAGGCTACTGCCTATTTGAGACTGACCCGCACAGAAGTCCGGCCAAAGTTTCCGCTACGGTCCCAAACGATGTGCGCAGGGTTCCCAAGCCCACCATTCGGGTGACCCTTGGTACACCATGCCACTGCCTACCGCGTCGTAACCCACCCCGAGGGTCAGCGCTACGCATGGCCTCCAGCATGCTATAAACACCAGAAAGTACTTGCAATACCCGGACCAAAGACTAAGTGACTGATAAGTCGAGAGGGGTCGAGTTATCGGAACCCAATGCGTGGTAGTAACTAGTCTTGGATCACAAACACGGAACCCAGTTCCTAAGAACGGTCCCAATGAGACAACCCACTATGTACTCCTACATAGCCTCTCATCGCTACCTTTACCAAATCGTATTCATTATATGCTCATCACATCGGACAACACCGTTTCACTCAGTTCATCACCCAGATGAAACAGACCTGACATACTCTAAGCATAGCGAACATAGCAGGCAAGGTAAGCTAAGCACATCATGGAACAAACATCTACCAAGTATGCTAGGTTGCAAGGTTTAGCTATTTACTGTGACAAGATCAGGTCATGCATAAGAATGGGATCATCTACCGTGTATGACTGACATGTGGTCGTTTGTCCTAATGCAATAAATGAGAGCAGGAGCGAGGGAATGGGATGTTATTGGAATGATCAATGGGGTTGCTTGCCTTGCTGGGTTGCGGAAGAGTTCTCTCCTTCGTCGGGGTACGGGGTAGTATCCTCCAGATTAGGGCCTACTGCAACGCAGATAAAAACATTCAATACAAGCAGATGCAACAATATGATGCATGATCCTGGCATAATGGTATGCATGGATGAGCTAATGTAACTAGTGATCATGTCAATTTGAAATGCATTTGAATATAGGTTCAAAGTTGTTCTCATTTCAAATTCTATATATTGACCTAATGCAAAAATTTCCATGTTCACCTATTTAGGTTGCTCTAACATGCATGAGAATAGCACCATTGGATTCATTGGATTTTTCTAATAAATTTTCATATATAAATTATTTTCATCTGAGTTACAGATTAATTTATATGGTTTTTCAAAATTTTAAATAATTTCTGGAATTATTTATAAATAGGAAATTGACTTATTGCATCAGCATGATGTCATGATGACATCAGCTGGTCAGCTGACCCGGCCCAGAGTCAAACCTGACATGTGGGTTCCACATGTCATTGACTCATTTACTTAACTATTAAAATTAACACTAATCCTAAGTAATTATCAGGCATGGGCCCACATGTCATTGTCTAATTATCTTAATTAACTAAAATAATTAACTTTTTACTAATCAGAGGTTAACCAGAGGATGGCCCCACCTGCTAGGGGTCAACCCCCGTGGTCAACCGACCAGGGTCACCGGCGTTGAGCCGCCGGCGACTCCAGGAACGGTGGAGGGGCTCGGAAATCCTCCTCCAGCGACCAAAACCATGGCGGATGGGCTCAAACTGCTGCCCATGCACGCGCACATCCATCTGGGCACGGCCCCGAGGCTGGGCAGGCCTGGAACATCACCGGCGATGACCTTGGAGGACGGCGGCGCTCGGGCTCCGACGGAACCATGGCTACAGACCACAACAGCACACGCTCTAAGCACCTACGGCTCCTACAGGACTCTACGAACTCGATGACATCCTCAGAATGACCTACTGGTCACCGGAGTTGTCATCGGCGACAAGAACAGCAGCGACCAGAGCTCGGGCTCGAGCGAGAGCTTAGCTACGGGCCTCGAAATCGAACAGAAACAGAGGGGAAATGCTCGGGGGATCACTGCGGGTGCTGAGGCGACGAACATGAGCTCGGGGACGGCTTGATGGTGAGGAATCGACGACGGCGACCTTCTGACCCGAGGAGGAAGAAGAGGTCAGGGTTCCCTCGATGGAGCTCCGGGCGGTGATTCCTTCGGCGAGGAGGACCAGGGGGTCGAGGCAGAGCTCCTGCCTCCTCTACAGCACGGGGGATGGACGGAGGTGAGCAAACGGCGGCGAACTATGGGGCGGCCATGGCGAAGCAGAGAGGAGAAGAGGAGAGAGCAGGGGAATGGAGGGAGAGAGTGGCGGGTAGGTGCGTCGATGCTTATCCCAGGCATCGCGTTTGCGAGGGAGGGGCCAGGCAGGCAGGTGGCGTGGCGCCACCGGCGTGAGCGTGCGGCGACCACGCGCCATGCCGACTGGATGCCAGGAGGACGAAGACCCTCCTGGGCCAGATGGGCCACCAGGTAACTTCCTTTCTCTCTTTTATTTTTCCTTTTTTTCTGTTTTCTGATTTCCTCTGACATTTGTTTATTTCTTGCAGGTCAAAATACCCCTTCAAATAATTCTAAAAAGTTTTATAATTCAAGTTTGAATATTTCTAACTTGTATCAAAAGTTTCAAATTATTTTGAACCTAGTGATAATGATAATATTTTTATTTGTCATTTTCAGAGACTTAATTCAATAATTTAAAATATTTCAAATGTTCAAATAATTGAAATGGTCCCTGGTATATCCATGCCCTTAATTATCAGACATAGGGAACATTTTTTATGGGCATTTTGGATTTGTTGAAATTTCATTTATCTAGAATTTCTTTATTTCATGAAAGGCTTGGGGTTTCTTTTCTTTCACCCCATTTTTGATGCAATGATGATGATGATGATGCAAACACATTGCTAGCCTAAGACACTTGCTAGGGTTGTGACAAGGAAGAAGGGTCTTCGGATCCTAACCTAGATGGAGGGGGCATGACCCTGAGGCTCCTTCGGGGAACCTCCTCGGCATCTTCAGACGCGGAGCTCGAGTCTGAGCTGTCGTCGGACAAGACCATCCGCACTTGTCGCGCCCTCTTTGGGGCGGGAGAGGCTGCTTGCCTCGGGCGTGTGAAGTCACCGATGTCTTCTTGGGGCGAGGGAGATCGTCTCCCCCTCGCTCTCGACCTCCTCCTCCTCTTCTACCTCCTCTTCGGCCTCCTCCTGATTCGAGGAGGCAAGCGTGTTTTCGGAATCAGCATCATGCTGATCCTTGATGCGAAGGCCAGCCTGATCTGGTTTCTTCTTTTCCTCCTTCTTTGTGGGAGCCTCATAAGGCTTCTCCACGAGCATCTTGGCTAGCAGCCCGGTCCTCTCATCTTAGGGATGAGGAGCCGGGCTACGGATGTTGATGGTTTTCTTCAGCCATCTCTACATAAACCATCAGAGGGAGGGTTATGAACCTTCTATGTATAGGGCCGATCAGGCTAGGATGAGTCATACCTCGGAGTCCGACTTGTCGGTTTGTAGGCCCTTGTCCTCCTCCTCGGTTGGCTAGCTCTTCATTGATTTGAAGGACGCCTTCCATAGCTTCTCCCATGTAGTGGAGAAGAGTTTCCGGACTGTGGGATCGGTGTCGAATTTCCAAGCCCACAGGGGAGTGTCCGGGCGCTGGCAGGGGAGGATGCATCTTCAGAACATTACCTGGACCACATCGGCCAGCTTGGTGCCATTCTCGACCAAGGAGCGAATCCGCTTTTGTAGATCAGCCACCTCCTTGCTCGACCGCTAGACGAGACCCTTTCGATCCATGAGGCTAGTCTGGTCGGAGGACCAGGTCTGATTGCGGCGGCGGGCTGCAGATCTTGTTCCTGTTGTTCAGTGATGTAGAACCACTCTTTTTGCCACCCCTTGATGGTGTCGATGAGGGTGCCCGTCGGCCACTCGACATGCGTGAGTTTGCTGATGACGGAACCACCACCGTCGGCATGCTTGCCACCGACATACTTCGGCTTAATGTTGAAAACCTGTAGCAAGAGCCCGAAGTGTGGCTCGATGTGTAGGAATGCCTCGCAGAAGAGGATAAAGGTAGAGAGGTGCATCATGGAGTTCGGTGGGAGGTCATGGAAATCGAGGCCATAAAAGAATATAAGACCCCCGACAAAGGGGTGGAGAGGAATGCTCAACCCCTTGATGAAGTGCGGGATGAACACCACCCGCTCTCCTGTCCTGGGGGTGGGGATTGCTTGTCCCTTCTCCGCCGTGCGATGAGGGATGTCGATGGGAAGATAACTGGCCTTCTTGAGGTTGGTTATGTCTTGATTATTGATCGTGGAGACTTCCCACTGGGTCTTGGAGCCCGCCATTGTTGAGCTCGGAAGCAGGGGTGGAGAAACCTAGATCTGTGCTCTGGAGGCGTACGGGAATAGGAGGCGGAGAAGTCGACTGGAGAGCGTGAGGAGCCTTCGGGGTTTTCTTTCCCCTTTTTATGAAATTTGTCGATTTGGGCTCCCCTAGCCACGCCGTGAATCCCTCCATTTCCCAAAACGTGCGAGGTGCTGCGGGCGCGTGATTAAGTAGATCCCATATAAAACGGGACATGATCGACACATTGATAGATCGTGCGGATGGAACGGCCTCGAACTGTGCATCGGGTGCCTATAACTAGCCTATCAGTCGTGGTGGGCTGTGACCTTTCGTTAGAGAAGTCGTCAGGAAACATTATCATTTTCCCCTGACACTTGGCCTTCAAAACCAACTTATCTCACAGGATTCGGACGAACCACTATGCGGAAAGCTACTTATCATCGGAGGCTGAACTATGGTTCGGCAGAAAGGAACTCACCTCACAAGCCGAAGACTCTGTTTGTGAAGTAATTGGAGCTAAAGACCCTTGGCGTTGGAGGCAAGTTCAGGGGCTACTGAGGGAGTCCTGGATTAGGGGGTCCTCGGAATCTGACTTGTTGTCTACGGTCAGGACTATATGGGATACTCACCGAACACTGGATGGTTCGAAGGCCCAGTTTCTAGGCTGGAGGTTTCGAGGAACACGGCTTTTGCTCCGCGTTTGATGTAGTAATAAGGCATGTTTATCTCTTCGACATGTAACCGACTATGTGTAAACCCTAGGCCTCCTTGGCATCTATATAAGCCGGAGGGTTTTAGGGTGTAGAGGCAGGATAACTCATCTAGGGTTAGTCATACGATCTCGAAGTAGATCAACTATGTATTCCCATACACCATCAATACAATAAAACAGGACGTAGGGTATTACCTCCATTGGAGCGCCCAAACCTGGGTAGACTCGTGTCCCCTTCGTCTCTTGTTACCGTCGATCCTAGTCTCATAGTTCAGGACCCCCTACCTGAGATCCACCGGTTTTGACGCCGACATAGTTGGAACTCAAAGTCTCCAATAATAATGGTCAGAATTTTTTCAGTGGAGTTGATACTATGAACTTGAGGTTGTTTCTTTAGAAAGTGTACCATATGCTCATTACCATTAATATGAAAAGTGACATTGGCCTTGTTGCAACCAATAACAACCCCTTTAGTATTCAAAAAGGGTCTACCAAGGATGATCGACATACTGTCTTCCTCGGGAATATCAAGAATAACAAAGTCCGCTAAGATAGTAGCATTTGCAACTATGACAGGTACATCCTCACAAATACCGATAGGTAGAGCAGTTTATTTTTCAGGAAATTACAAAGAGATTTCAGTAGGTGTCAACTTATTCAAATAAAGTCTATGATATAAAGAGAAAGGCATAACATTAACACTAGCCCCCAAATCACATAAAGCAGTTTTAACATAATTCCCTTTAATAGAGCATGGTATAGTTGGTATTCCAAGATCTCCTAATTTCTTTGGCACTCCACCCTTGAATGTATAATTGGCAAGCATGGTGGAAATTTCAGCTTCCGGTATCTTTCTTTTATTAGTCAAAATATCTTTCATATACTTAGCATAAGGAGAAATTTTCAGAATATCAGTCAAGCGCATATGCAAAAAGACGGGTCTAAGTATTTAAACAAATCACTCAAAATCTTCTTCATCCTTTTTGTTGGATGGTTTAGGAGGAAAGGACATGGGCTTCAGAACCCATGGTTCTCTTTGTTTACCATTCTTCCTAGAAACAAAGTCTCTTTTGCCATATCTTTTATTCTTAGGTTGTGGGTTATCAAGATAAACAACACGTTCAATCTCGACATCATTATCATTACTAGGTTGAGCATCAACATGAACATCATCATTAATATTTTCACTAGGCTCATGTTCATCACCAGATTGTGTCTCAGCATCAGAAACAGAAATATCATTTGGGTTTTCAGGTGTATCTATAACAGGTTCACTAGCAGCATGCAAAGTTCTATCATCATCTTTTTCCTCTTATTACTAGAATGAGTAGGTGCATCAACATTAATTCCCTAAGAATCTTGCTCAGTTCTCTTAGGATGCCCCTCAGGATACAAAGGTTCCCGAGTCATTTTACCACCTCTAGTCACAACTTTAATAGAATGATCATTGTTCTTATTATTCATATCATTAAGCAAATCATAATGTGACTTAAGTACTTGTTCTACTTAAGTACTTACCATGGAATCATGTTTACTAATCAGTTTAAGATCATTGATAGTTCTACTCATATAGTCACCTAAGCGATCAAGCATGCAAGCATTATGTTTCAGTTGTCTACTTACATAAGCATTAAAATTTTCTTGCTTAACAACAAAATTATCAAACTCATCCAAGCATTGGCTAGCAGACTTATTATAAGGAATATTGCTTTCATCATATCTACGAAGAGAAATTACCTCTACTACCTGTGTCGGGTTACCAAGAACATGTATTTCTTCAATAGGTGTTAGATTCTTAACATCTTCAACTTTAATACCTTTTTCTTTCATAGATTTCTTTGTCTCTTGCATATCTTCAGGACTGAGAAATAGAATACCTCTTTTCTTCGGAATTGGCTTCGGAGCTGGTTCGGGAATAGTCCAATCATTATCATTGCTCAATATTTTATTCAATATTATTTCAGCTTGTTCAACAGTTTGTTCCCTGAAAACACAACCAGCACAACTATCTAGGTGGTCCCTAGAAGCATTGGTTAGTCCATTATAAAAGATATCAAGTATTTCATTTTTCTTGAGAGGATGATCAGGCAAAGCGTTGAGTAATTGGAGAAGCCTCCCCCAAGCTTGTGGGAGACTCTCTTCTTCCATTTGCACAAATTTAAATATTTCCTGCAAGGCAGCTTGTTTCTTATGGGTAGGAAAATATTTTATCATATCTTGGGGACTACGCACACAACCAGGACCAAGGGAATTAAACCATATGTTAGCATCACCCTTTAGCGAGAAAGGAAGCAACTTAAAGATATAGCAATAATGATTTTTTTCCTCATGAGTAAATAGGGTGGCTATATCATTCAGTTTAGTAAGATGTGCCACAACATTTTTAGATTCATAGCCATGGAAAGGATCAGATTCAACCAAGGTAATTAACTCAGGATCAACAGAGAATTCGTAATCCTTATCAATAACAAAGATATGTGAAGTAGCAAACTTAGGATCATATTTCATTCTAGCATTCAAAGATTTATCTTTCCACTAGCATAGTAATTTCTTAAGATCATCTCTATGCTTGCAAGCAAGAAAGTCCCTAGCTACCTCTCCTTCCATAACATAACCCTCACGAATATCAGGCAATCCATATCTAGGAGAGAACCGGACCAAAGCATTAGCACTTAGTGAATACATGAACTCCTCAAGCTACGGTAATCACCGGAAAGAATCCTAGTTATTTTCACCCTCGAGGATGAGGATCATAACTCGTAATAGGTGTCTACAACTTGCAAGATAGGATCATGAACACACACACACACACACACACACACACACACACACATATATATATATATATATTCATGAAAGCATAATAGGTTCAGATCTAAAATCATGGCACTCGGGCCCTAGTGACAAGCATTAAGCATAGCAAAGTCATAGCAACATCAATCTCAGAACATAGTGGATACTAGGGATCAAACCCTAACAAAACTAACTCGATTACATGATAAATCTCATCCAACCCATCACCATCCAGCAAGCCTACAATGGGATTACTCATGAACGGCGAAGAGCCTCATGGAATTGGTGATGAAGGATGGTTGGTGATGACGATGGCATCGATTTCCCCTCTCCGAAGCCCAAAACGGACTCCAGATCTGGTCTCCCGAGGAAGAATAGGAGGAGGTGGCGGCGGCTCCGCATCGTGAAACATGAAGAAATATTCTCCTTGATTTCTTTCTCCGCGAATAGGGTAATATGGAGTTGGAGATGAGGTCGGAGGAGCCATAGGGGCCTCACAAGCCTGCTAGGCGCGGCCAGGGGGTGGCCGCACCTAGCAAGCTTGTGGCCTGTAGGTGGCCCCCTCTGGTTGATTCTTGCACCAGTATTTTTTATTAAATCCAAAAATATTCTTCGTAAATTTTGAGGACAATCCGAGAACTTTTATTTCTGCACAAAAAATAATACCAAGGCAATTCTGCTAAAAACAGCATCAGTCCGAGTTAGTTCCCTTCAAATCATGCAAATTAGAGTCCAAAACAAGGGCAAAAGAGTTTGGAAAAGTGGATATGATGGAGACATATCAATCTGCATGTAGTTTTAGGTCATCAATTTTAGTAGCTAAATATGTGTTATATGTCACCAAAAGTATATCATTGGATTCTTAAGCAGATGTAGTTTCTAAAATATATATGTCCCTCAAATATAATACATATATGGCTAGTTAAATTGTCAACCCAGAGCAACGTGCATGCCTTATAAACCGAGACGAACTAGTAATTTCAAGTAAACATTTTTATGTTTGGCAGAGTTTATGTAGAGAATGTACCAGTACCAACGAAACTAAATTTGTATCATTAGATCCAGCATAAAATTAATTTTTATAGTTAGTGCTAGATTTATTGGTATTTTCCTATTAATTTTGTTCAAACTTGATTTTTTGACTTGTGACAACTCTATAGTCTAAACTAAAGAGTTTCTTTTCACAGTATGTTGCATTTATAATTTTTTTGAACAACTAGTGGGGAAACTAATAGATCAAATAACCTATTAGTGATACTTGTATGTAGTAGGGCTAATAAATTAGCAAAAACATTATATGGTCAATAGGAAAGGATTGCCGACCCTTTGGCACTACATGAATGTCACAGAGGAAATAAATATACTTTGGAAAAAGAGGGGGTACATTATTTTTTGTTGTGGTCAGGTAAACTTAAATATTTTAGGAACTAAATGAATGTTAAAGTAAAAGAGAGTTTTGTTGAGCATGATTTTGTGGGAACCAACTGGCAGCCATGCGTGCGCAGGCCCGTGAACTCAGTCCTGGTACGACTACTTCTACCTCTAGTCCATATTGTTCTATTTCCTGTTTTGCATTCTTGGTTCGGTCCCGCTGGTGCACTTCCATGATGTGGCATCAAATTGTGACATTGTATTCCGTGCGGATAAGGGTCCTCGTCTTGACAGATTGCGGCCATCTGTGCCAAGGAAATGCTGGTGGGGCCTTGGCGGAGTCCCATGCTTCTCTCGGCATTGTGAGCCTGGGGGTGCATCGATCGCCAATCATGCCAAGCATACAGAGCTTAGATTTGTGACCAGGCTTGGAGGTGAGGTTGGTGCATCTACGATGTGTGGTGTCCCATGTTAGGCATGGCTCTACGGGGCAGGCCACCTACACAGCTTCACCCCGCCGAGCAGCAGGTTGCTGTGTGTGGTAGTAGTGTCGGGTCCCCCTCTCAAGACACCGACACCGTTGAGCCCCCGCTAGGAAGGGGCTCCGAGGCCGCCCGACCAAGCATGACCACCGACCCGCGATGGGTGATCGGGCTAGTATGGCCCCACCTGAGGGGCCTAGTAAGCGAACGACGGTTTTGATATAAAGCTCCTATGTTGGAACATGCGGGGTTTCGGGCACTTGGATCGGAGGCGACAACTGATTGATTACATTAGACAAGAATATATCGATATAGTTGGTTTGCAGGAGATGATCCGACATGACTTCTCCATACATGAGCTTTGGGGGCTTTCCTGCCACCAGTTTGGTTGGCAATGGCTGCCCTCGTCTGGGTTATCTAGGGGCATCCTCTTTGTAGTTCGGGAGGATACATTCTTTGTGGAGTAAATGGACCATGGGGATTTCTTCCTCATCATGTCCACCACTGACTAACGTGCAAACTTCAGTTGGGAGGTGATCATTTTCTATGGCCCGGCTAACCACGGGCGGTCAACCGATTTCCTTGACGAGCTTAAGGCTAAAGTCGAACGGTGTACCACACCTGTAGTTGTGGACGAAGAGTTTAACCTTATTAGACTTGTGGCCGACAAGAGATCCCATAATGTGGACCGCTCGTGTATGCACTTGTTTAAAGAAGTGCATTGTCGACATGGAACTACGGGAGATACCCCGGGTAGGGGCCAGATTCACGTGGAGTAATAAGCAATTGGACCCTATCCAGTGTGTGCCTTATAGGGTGGTGGTTTCTGTTTAGTGGGAGTTATGTTCCCGATGTTCTCTCTTTGGGTGGTCGCATGTACCGGGTCTTACCACGCCTCCTTGCTTTTCTCATTAGGATACAAGGCCTCACCGAGAGCGGGGTGGTTCTACTTTGAGCCTGCCTAGCTACTGCATCTAGGGTTCTTTGATATGGTGTGTGATCGGTGGGTTATTTCCAAGGTCTCTTGATGACCCACAAGTATAGGGGATCAATCATAGTCCTTTCAATAATTAAGAATGTCAAACTCAATGAGGAGCAGAAGGAAATGATATGCAATTTTCAACAAGGTATTCTCTGTAAGTGTTGTGAGTAACAGTGATAAATAGTTTTGTAGCAAGATAATAAGTAACAAGTGACAAGTAACAATAGTAAAAGTGTGCAACAAGATAGCCCAATGCTTTGCATGGCAAAGGACAAGCCTGCAACAGTATTCTTATTTCAAGCAAGCGCTCCCGAGGACACATGGGAATTTCTGTCTAGTCATGTTCATCATGGTTAGTTGATTCACGTGCGTTACTTTGATAATTTGATATGTGGGTGGATGAGTACTAAGGTGTTATTCTTACTTGAACAAGCAACCCACTTATTATTACCCCTTCTCGCAATCATCTTCAACTACGAACGAGGAATTAAGCTAAATCTAACCATAGCATGAAACACGGGGATCCAAATCAGCCCCTTTTGAAGCAAGACATAAACTGGAGTTTAAGATTCTATCACTCCCGCAATCCATAATCTACTTGTTACTCCACAATGCCTTCCCTTGGGCCCATAGGATGGTTAAATGTTGTGTATTTGACATTCACATGACACCACTAAGAGAAGCAACAACATAATCATCATCAAAATATCGAACGAATACCAAATTCACATGATTAGTTATAATAGGACTTCTCCCATGTCCTCATGAACAATAGTAACTACTCACACCTCATCAATATGTTCAAGATTATAGGTGTAATAATGGTTAGAAAGTATATGAACATAATATCTTCCATCAAGTAGACCGACAAGCATTAACTACAGGATGTAATCAACACTACTAGTAACCCACGGGTACCAATTTGAGGTTTTGAGACAAACATTGAATATAAGAGATGAACTAGGGTTTGAGATGAGATGGTTCTAGCGATGATGTTGATGAAGATTGGTCCTCCCACAAAGGAGGAAGCGTTGCTGATGACGATGGCATTGATTCCCCCTCCCAGAGGGAACTTCCCTGGCATAATATCTTCGCCGGAGATCAAAAGGGCCTCTACCCAGGTTTCCGCCTCGAGACGGCGTCGCTTCATCTCGAAAGTATCCTTCTAATTTTTTCTAGGGTAAAACACAGTATATAGGAGAAGAGGGGGGTTGGGAGACGTGCTGCGGCCCCACAAGGCAACAGGGGCGCCCAAGGGGGGGTGCGCCCTGTTGGCTTGTGGCCAGCAGGTGGCCGCCCTCTCGTATATTTTGGCCCAATAATTCTTATATATTCCAGAAAAAATCTCTCAGAAGTTTCGGGTCATTTGGATTCTTGTGTTTTTTCAGCCTTTTTCTTAATTTCAGGTCCAAAATCCCAGTTTCCAGTAATTTTCCTCTTTGTGATGTACCTTGCATATTCAGAGAGGAAAGGCATAAGAATTGTACCATCATAAGGAATAATGGACAAGAATAACATAAATATCAATAGGAGATCATGATGCAAAATGGACGTATCAACTCCCTCAACTTTAGACCTTGCTTGTCCTCGAACGAAAGCCGAATTCGATAATAATGACCACATGTTTTGAGAGAGAGGTGTCGATAGAAACAAAATACAAACATGAGAGTATGATGAATATTATCATATCGGAACACATTTTTCATCGTAAAACTTCTCATAAACAAGTAATAATCTATCCACAATTGTTGAAGTATGAAGCATAACTTTATTGGCAAACAACAAACTGTGTGATTAGTCATCGAGACAATCACAATTCATAATATTTTAGAGGTGATTCCGTGTATGAGCTTTCATATTAGCAAGTTCACATACTCAACTATCATTTAGTCTTCTATGATTGCTGACACTCATTGCATATTTTTGGAGCTAATGTTTACATCGGATACATATGAAGATGGGGGCTTTATTGTTTTCCCACCCAGCTCATTTACCTCAAGGATAATGTCAATAATAATGTATCATGATCACTTACATCCAATTGTGTGTATATATATATATGTGTGTGTGTGTGTGGATCTTTCCCTAAAACATGGTGCTTGCCTACTAGAGAGTTAATAGGTAGGAATAGGGATAGACATTTTTCGACTCTTGCATAGAAGTAAATACATAAAAGTAGAAGAAGGGCTCTTCATAGAGGAAAGGTGAGGTTGTCATGCGCTTTTTAGTTTTTGGATGTGCAAACTCTTAATGGACAGGAAACTCCACTTTATATTTCCCCTTATGATAGCAAACTTTATTTTCAGTCTATCACTCTTATTTCTTTGCCATCAAAAGATCGTACAAAACTTAATTTCCCTTAGAATAAAAGATCATACATGTTTAGAAGCAATATATATCGCTTAGTGCATTGATGACAACTTAGTTGAAGGATCTTATTCAATCCATAAGTAGGCATGGTGGACTCTCATGGCAAGAAATGGGGTTTATGGGTTATGGATGCACAAGTAGTATCCTACTTAGTGCATAATTTTTTTGGATAGCAAAAGTTCTAAAGCAAGCACCACATGTTAAAGTATCCATGACCATATAAGCCCTATGTGAATGTAGACAAATGTAACCGTTATGTTGTCTTCCGTCTGCAATATCAACACTCGATCATTATATAACATTCGATGGGGCCTCACAATCATAAGAGATGTCCGAGATAGTGTATTTGTATGTGAATTCCTCTCCTCTATCATAATCTTTCATAGATTATATCAATGACTAATTATATGTTTGTTTATTTCCAACAACTTTTATCTATCATACTTCTTCTATGTGAAGTCATTACTCCCCATGGTATTAGCGTATGATTTCTGCTATTTCTTTTATTTCATTGCTATGATGGATGCATGAGGGTAAAACAAGCAAACTTCAGCTAATCATTATTATATAACTCTCACACTCGGTTACAAGGATAGATAGATCTCAAAGAAAAAAATTCTAAGAAAAGAAAATCTGAAACTTTATTTCTCTATACCATGAGATAGCTAAAGATCAACCTAAGATAGATGATAATCGTAAAAGTGATGGTGATACAATACCGAGGCACCTCCCCCATGCTTGGACCAAGCTAAGGGTGGTGCCCATACCCATGTACTTAGGCGTCCTTCTTGGGTGATGGCGGTGTTGAGGTAGTAGGTTTATTCTCCATCTCCCATGGCATAGGTACCCCATTGTAGAAGGAAGAGATTGTCTCTGGAATATATAAATTTGCAGCTATACTCATCCTCTTGAAACGAGATTGATACTCACAGTTTGGTTTTGTAGGTCATATATTTGAGCCTGAAGATCTTGGAGCCTATCATCGATCTTGAAGATCATCTCCACATCAATTTCATCATTGTCCTTCTTATTCTTACAAATAAAATCCGTAATCATGCAGTGATTGGATCTGAGCCCATGCTCCACCATCCCCTGGCAATTTAAGATCTCTTGCTCCACTGCTTCAAGCCTGGCCTTCTGACTTCCCTCCTTCTTTGGCCCTTGTACGTCCCAGATGTGAAGCAACCTATAATAGCCTGAGACCGATGCTCCATAAGATTCCCGTTTTATTTTTTTATTGATGTGTGATTTATTTGGTTGTTGCATTCATCATTGCATCATTCGCATCATATGCATAGCATCGACACTCTGTTGCTGACATTTTTCAAAAATTGCATCCGTTCGTAGTTGCCGGTTCTCTCCGTTCTTGTCGACGACTGTTTTGGGACCAACCACACACGCATGTGTCCACACCATCATGAAAATATTGTTTTTCAAAGGCGTATAAAACATTCTCTGAATTTCTCAAAAGTTTTCGTGCAATCTCAATATAGTGTAGGTAGACCACCTGCCAAATTTCGTCGCATTTAGAGTCTGTTTGATTCCGCAACCGTTAAACCTATAGCGGCACTATAGCCGGTCAATCATTGGATGTTTTTTCATTTTCAAAGCATGTTGTCGGGCTGCCCGTGTTTTCCCTCTCTACTATGCCTAGCCATTCTGCACAGTGCATGGACTCCTCGCGACCATCCGATAGATTCCACGAACCCGTAACGTACGGTCGTGACCATTGGATTCAGATCAACCCCGAAATACCCCAAACCATCATCCGTTTTTGAATTGGTTTCCCTAACTTATTTTATCTCGACCATCTGATCTAAATTGAAGGGTGCAAACCTGAATAAACCTAGCCACTACTGAATCCACATGCTATAAATACCAGATGAAACCCTAGGCCCAGTTGTCCTATCCATCAATCCCCTCAGCGCCGCCACCCACTCAAAAAAAACCTCGGTATCCATCCCCACCAACAAGCAGCCTCCGACCACCTCCTTCGTTTTTCCCACCTAGCCAAATAGCACCCAAAGCCTGTGTGTTCAGCCAGCCGCTGTCCACCTCGATCCCCATCGAGGGGAGCTCGCCGACAACCCCATGCCCCATGCAGCAGCAGCAAACTCAAGGAGCTGCCCGAGCCTGCCTCGCCCCTCCCCCGTTTCGGCGATCTAGTCGTCTCCCCAACACCGCCCCTGCGGAAGTCCTTCTCGTTGCTCCCTCAGTTCTCCTCCCTTGTTCATCCCTTTGCTCTCCCTCTCAATGTCTCTCTCTCACTCTTCTTCACAGGAATGAGCAAGAGCTCCCCCTCATTGCCCGAAGCCGTCATGTATGCCAAGCTCGAGTCCCCATGATGCCATGGCCGTCCTCTTCTTTCGATCTAACTTCCCGTCATCTGGATCACGCCGTTCCCGCATCGTCCCCATCGGATCCACGCAGCCGCCCCCCATGACCTCAAGTCCCTGTCCAAGGAAGAAGATGAACTCACACGGGCACACACACAACACACAAGAACACAGAGCTTTTGGTGGCAATGCACTTCTGCCTTTTTCTCTTGTTCTTTTTTGCTTGATAAAACAAACTGATTACAACTCCTTTTAAAGGGGAGCAAACGCACCGGCCAAGCCACACACCGGCTTGCTCCAATTTCTGCTCACCACTACCCACACGCACACACGTTGAGTCACTGCCACGAAGGAGCTAGTCCACAATGGCACCACGATCTGCTTCTCTAGCTCCACGTCCATCTGATCAGGACTTGGCTACTGAGACTCCACACTACCCGGGTGCATGCAGCTTCACACTAACAGAATGACCACTAAGCTAGTTCTTGACTAAATCTAACTAGTACTTGCATGTACTCACAAATCCTGGTCCACCTGACGGACGATCAGGTCTCACCTCTGCTAATCCATCAATCCACTTCACCATGATACCATGCACCGCTGTACTAGACTTAGACTCAACAAACTCAAACGGAAATAATCTAGATGAACTACTTAACAACAATGGTTAACACCAACAACCACCCCCTTAACCTTGTTGTGCTTTATTGGGAACTCCATGGCGACCTTCAGTACAAGTACAGCCCCGGGTTGTCGTCGGCGAGAAACGCCCGCTCCTTCTTTGGCTCGATACAATCCCTGGAGTAATGCCCATACTCTTGGCAAGTGTAGCAGCAGACCTTGTGAATGTTGAAGTTTCCCTTCTTCTTGCCGACACCTCTGCAGTGGCGAGCAAGCCACTCCTCCTCCGTGAGGAGCAGGTTACTCCCACCACCCTGGTCATGGTTCCTGGCACCCTCATCCAAGTTGCTCCGGTCCTCTGCCGTTTTGAGCCTTCCCACAAGCTCTTCCATGGACATGGTTTTGAGATCAAGAAGTTGTTCAATGGCAATAGCTACCTGGGTATACTTGGACGGCACGATGTAGAGAAGCTTCTTCATGAACTTCACCTCGTCGAGGTTCTCGCCGAGCGTGCGCAGCTTGTTGGTGATCCCGTTCATGCGCATGGCAAGCTCGTCGAGGGTCTCGCCGCTCCTCATGCGGATGGCATGAAACTCCTTGAGGAGAGTCTATGCCTTGGCCTCACGGACGCGGGCATCGCCGACCCGCATGATCTTGATGGCATCCCATGTGTCCTTTGTCGTCGCCTACACAGCAAGTGTGAAGTGCATCTCCTGTGGCACGGCTCGCAAAATTTCCACAAGCGCCGCCGTGTCCTAGCTGAAGCTCCGGCCTCCCTTGATGGTGTCCCACACACGTTGGGCCTCCATGTCCACCTTCATGATCAGAGACCACTCGAAGTAGTTCGTCGCCATCAGAAGTGGGTAGACAACGGTGTTGCTGGCCTAGTGGATGACCTCCTGCTGCACCACCACCTCACGGCAGCCACGCCGCGTCGGGCTCCGGCCGTAGCACACTGGCGAGGTCGAGACCCGGCGGCCACCCGGAGACGGAGTGCGTGAACCTTCACTCACCATGGCTCTGATGCCAAATGAAGTCCTTGCCCAAGGAAGAAGATGAACTCACGCGGGCACACACACAGCACACAAGAACACATCGAGCTTTTGGTGCCAACGTACTTCTTTCTTTTTCTCTTGTTCTTTTTTGCTTGATGAAACAAACTGATTACAACTCCTTTTAAAGGGGAGCAAATGCACCGGCCAAGCCCCACACCGACTTGCTCCAATTACTACTCACCACTACCCACACGCACACACGTTGAGTCACTGCCACGAAGGAGCTAGTCCACAACGGCACCACGATCCGTTTCTCTAGATCCACGTCCATCTGATCAGGACTTGGCTACTGAGACTCCACACTACCCGGGTGCATGCAGCTTCACAATAATAGAACAACCACTAAGCTAGTTCTTGACTAAATCTAACTAGTACTTGCATGTACTCACAACTCCTGGTCCACTTGACTGGCGACCAGGTCTCACCTCTGCTAATCCATGAGTCCACTTCACCATGATGCCATGCATTGCTCTACTAGACTTAGACTCAAAAAAACTCAAATGGAAATAAACTAGATGAACTACTTAACAACAACAGTTAACACCAACAGCCTGTCTCCCCTACATCACTCCCTGTCGTTAGGAGTTCGCGGCAAGTCCGCCTTGTCAGAGCTCCATCGTTCCCCGCCATCCGGGACCTCGTCCGTGCCCCGCACCAAGACCCCGTCAGCGCCAGCCCCGCTCGAGTTTGGTGGCCACGACCGTGTCGCGGTAACCCCGCTCCTCCGCATCATACGACCATGTCCATGGCCGTCGTCGCCAGCCTCTGCATCGGGAATGACTGACCTGATACATCGGACGCAGCCAGCGCCCACCCTGCATTGACCCATGCATGGGCAACGACTCACGCCCATGACAAGGCCTAGCACCGCTAGTCCAAGCTACGTCTGCACCAGCGAAATCACTAGTTAGTGGCGCACTACATGCGTGCCACTTTTCGCGACCTGAGAGTTTTCTCTTTTTTCGTTGATCCGTATTTTCAAAACGTTTTATCTCCTAAACCGTGCGTCCAAATCTCGAACCGTTTTCACCGTTAGCTTTCTCACGTCGAGATCTACAAAACTAGATCCCATGTTGATAGGTTTTGATGAACTTTTTTCACTAAAAAACGGACGAAAAAAAACCGTGCCTCATGCGATAGAAGAAAAACAGAAAACGTGTTTTTCCCCTTTCCGAGAGGCATGGGCCGTGCCTCTCGCGAAGGCAAAACCATGCCACTCGCGAAAGCAAAACTGTGCCTCTCGTGGTAAAAAACGGGCAGAAAACGCGCTTTTTCCCTTTCGGGAGCCGTGCCTCTCGCGATAGCAAAACCGTGCCTCTCGCGGAAGCAAAACCGTGATTCGTGCGGAAGCAAAACCGTGCCTCTCGCGGAAGCAAAACCGTGCCTCTCGCGGAAGCAAAATGAGCAAAAAAAGCGTTTTTTCCCTTTCGGGAGCCGTGCGTCTCGCGATAGCAAAACCGTGCCTCTCGCGGAAGCAAAACCATGCCTCTCGCGGAAGCAAAACCGTGCCTCTCACGAGAAAACGAGAGAGCAGAAAACGCGTTTTTTCCTTTTCGAGAGGCACGGCCGTGCCTCTCGTGAAGGGAAAACCGTGCCTTTGGCGGAAGCAAAACCATGCCTCTTGCAAAAAAAACATGTTTTTTCGCATAAAAATAAATGAAAACGAGTTTTTTCTCTTTTCTTAATTTATTTTTGCCCAAAAGCTATGAAAGACCGGTGGAAAACCGTAACACCAAAAAAATCCGGAAAAAACTACTCCAACAAGGCGAAAACGCGTGCGAAAAAATAAAAAAACAAAATCCGAAGGGAACACTCAGAGCGCGACATGTGGCGGTGACTGAGAACGCGCCAAGTGGCGGCGCGTGGGAGCGATCGCTGGAACGCTTGTGAGGGAGCGCTCGCTAACTAGTTGCTCCCCCACGCGAGCCTCCATCTCGGCTCAGTCCATGGGGTGAGAAACCCAGCTCTAGCCACTCTATATGTCGCTAGGGAATCAGATAACTATGTTGCGCCAATAATGTTGTTTCAGATTCGACCCAAATCTATTTTTTTATTCTGCCAATTTGTCGAATTATCGAGTGATTTACAGAATTGCACAAACCCCCCTAAGTTTCATGCATATCAAAACTAATTAACCGTGCCGTATGCAAACATGTACTATATGTAAAATGCTCACAATTTTGTGTAGGATAGTAATATCCAACGTTCATGCATGATAAAAAATGTTTAAACTTGTTGTTTGATTAAATTTGCATAAATGCCATGCTAAAACGGTTTATATCATAACTAATTAACCGTAGCTCCGATTTTAATGTTCCACGTATGCAACTTGACTAGAAAAAAGTGTACAATAACACGGTGACATTTATTTTGCTGTTTGACAACTCTAAAATTATGTTCTAAGCATAACAGTACCAAAGTCATAATTTGCATATGGGGACGTTTCGGAAGGGCCATATGTTGCTCTCAGCCTCATTTAAAATGCCTAGATATGTAGTTGTTCATGCTTCACATCTTGCCATGGTTACAACATTTAAAATGATTTTTTAGTTAAAACAACATTAACCGCATTTCTCTTAAATATGGAGAGTTATTATTTTGTTATATGTATGTTATCCTTCTCCATTTAAAATTGTGTAATTCCTTCTTCAACCTATGCCATGACCACCCATGTTAAGCAGCATTTAATATTGATGATTACCTAAACGAGAGTGAACTAATATTTTAACGTGGAGTTTTTTCAATATGCAACTCGTTGCATATTAAGCTTCACTTAATGTGTAGTATGTAACTGTAGTGATTGTCATGCCTTGCATATTGGGATTGGACATGCATCATACTCGATTGTGCATCATGCCATGTATATGTTCTGGTGTTTACCGTGTCATTTGTTTATTTCTGGATTGCTTCTTCTTGATAGAGTTATGAAAGCGTTCAGAGTGTGAGGATTCGTTTGACTATGCCCGTTCGTCTACTTAGCGGATCTGTTCTTCTTCCAAGCGGGATCTCAGGCAAGATGACCATTTCCTGGATACTACTACTATCATTGCTATGCTAGTTGTTTTTCTTCTATTGTTATGTCTCGCTACCTACCACTTATATGTCAAGCATCCCAATATTGCCATAAAAAGCCTCTAATCCCTCCACATCCCAGCAAACCATTGTTTGGCTATGTTACCTCTTGCTCAACCCTTCTTATAGTGTTTTTAGTTGGAGGTGTAGGTTGTTTCCATGTGAGAACATGGATATTTTGAGATATCACAATATCATTGCTATTTAATTTAATGCACATATATACTTGGTAAAAGGAGGAAGGCTTGGCCTTTTCTCGGTGTTTTTTGTTCCACCTTTGCCACCCTAGTTACTTGTGTACATGTGTCATGTTCCATACTGAGCACTCCTAACATTCTTGGGGTTGTTATGGGGACCCCCTTGATTTTCATTTTGGGATAAAAATCTTCTGGCAAGTCCCAACATTGGTACTATATTTTCTCAACATTATAATACTGATCACCTTTATTAACGCATAGGGACTTAGTTCTACCAGCGGATTAATTCAACATAATACAGGGGGAAAGGGCACCTGCGGGGACACCGCTAGAAAACTCGGAGTTTGGTTTAACTCATAGCTAGTACCATTCGGTTGTGCCATGACAACGAGATACGCGGCTCATATTGGGATTGTCAGCCTGTCGGGCGGCCTTGCTAGATTTCTTTTACCTTTCTCGAACGTCTTATGCATGGGATTCCGAGGATACTTTGGGCTATCTCGAGATTGAGGTTTTCACCAGAATTCTGAGGATGTTGTGGGTTATCTCGTGATTGAGGTTTTCTGACGCAACGTGTGGCTAGTTTGTGATTGATGAGTTGGAGCAGCCCTGCAAGGTTAAATCTTTTCGAGAAGGCGTGCCCGCGGTTACGTGGCAACTTGGAAATTTGTTTAAAATCCGATCATAGAAACTTGAAGTAAACTTAAATAAAATACACGAACCGTGTGTGTAACTGTGACTGTCTTGACTCGTGAGTTCTGAACCGAGCGAGAACACGGTGGAGTTGTGTTTGACTCGTAAGTAGGTGTTCAGGATCACTTCTTAACCATTACTAGTTCATGTCTGATTATGCGTAGATTACCCCCCCCCCTTATTCTTGTACTCGTAAGTTAGCCACTCAAATAAATGCTTAGTGCTTGCGGCTGCCTCACCACTTAACCATTTCTCACCCGTTAAGCTTTTCTAGTCTTGATACCCTTGGAAATGAGATCGCCGAGTCCTTGTGGCTCACAGATTACTACAAGAACAGTTGGAGGTATAGGTAATGCGGTGACTTGACGTGAGCGCGATGCTTGTTTGATTTGGAGTTCTTCTTCTTCATCGATCATAAGATGGGTTGCAGGCCGACAGCTTGGGATGGCAAGGATGGATGTCATTTTTATCTTTTGATTTCATCCGTAGTCGAACCCTGCTCTTATGTATGATTATTGAATATGTTGTTGTATTGATGTGATCATTATTTATCTTGTGGCGATTCTAAGCAAATTCCATATACTCATCTCT
The DNA here is from genome assembly GCA_022496015.1 of Hordeum marinum. Classification (NCBI taxonomy): domain Eukaryota; kingdom Viridiplantae; phylum Streptophyta; class Magnoliopsida; order Poales; family Poaceae; genus Hordeum; species Hordeum marinum. The sequence goes on from CM039677.1 coordinate 177,492,495, forward strand.
TCTTTACATGTACTTGTGATGATATCCATTCTTGCAAAATGATGAGATGTGCTTCTATACCTATCGAGGCCCTCAAGTCAAAATAAGGATAGGATCGGATCTTGGGCGTTACGCACGCCTTCATGCATCTCAATGGTTTGAGGGTGTTTCATCACCTTCGGGAGGTAAGGGTTGATGACCTTATCAAAGAACTTGTCCTTGGAGGAGCTTGGTGATGTTATGCTAATCTAGATTTGTTAGAAAACATATCAAAACGAGGACAGAGAAGAAACTTGGATACGGTGGTCAAAACGGACGGGAGTATATATAATGAATTTTTCCAGGATACAATACGAATCCAAGAAGAAAACGGAGTCCGGGAGGCACACTAGGGACCCACAATCTATGAGGGTGCGTCCTATTGGCTTGTGCCTCCCTCGTGTGTCCCCGTGACTCATTTTTATTTTTTGGAATTTTCTAAAATAATAAAACCAACATAACATATATTTTTGGAATTTTTTGAGTCTGTATACTTAGCTTATAACATACCTACCCCCTGTTCAGATTTCTGGAGTGTTCTGGAAGGTATCTTTTATGTGTTCTTCCGGAGTCATAACGTGATAATATTAGTTTCAACATTGATGGGAGTACCTGACATATTGTGTGACTAAGCCTCCTCCTCCCCCCGTACCCCCCTGCATCGACTCCTTGATCGGGGCGACCGGGGCAGTTGTCCCTCCCCATGTTGTCCAGCACCCCTCCCTCCCTTTCCCTCTCGCCATTCTTGTCAGATGATCTGATCGGGCGTTTCCCACGCAACGCCATGGTGAGGCCGGCGGTGGCGGGCCCTTGCCTTCCCCATCGCGTAATATGGCTCGGGTGGGCGTGCTCCAGCGGTGGTGTAATTCGGCAATGGCACTCCAGTCCAGATCCGGTGGTGGCGAGGCGATGGCGCAGCCCCTTGGTGGTGGCTGGTGGTGGTGATGGTTCACCGGCGGCGCCCTTCTAGCCTAGATGTGGGTCCTTCAGGCCCGATTTGGGCTTGGGCGGGCCGCTCTAGCCTCTGGTGTACCGCTTCCAACTGGATAGGTGAGCTACAGGCGATGGGCATGAAGACTTCTGTGTTGCGTCAGCTGCAAGGAGCCAACGGGAGCTTAATGGGCCCGATCTGGGCCTGACTGGGCAATTGGCCTGTCGTCCTTCCGCTCGTGTGTTTGGTCTGCTACCGCATGAGTCAGTGGAGGTTGTCGCCTCCCACGCGGCTGCGGTGCTTTGATGACCCACAGTTATAGGGGATCTATCGTAGTCCTTTCAATAAGTAAGAGTGTCGAACCCAATGAGGAGCAGAAGGAAATGACAAGCGGTTCTAGTAAGGTATTCCCTGCAAGCACTGAAATTATTGATAACAGATAGGTTTGTGATAAGATAATTTGCAGCGAGTAACAAGTAACAAGTGTAGCAAAGGTGCAGCAAGGTATCCCAATCCTTTTTGTAGCAAAGAACAGTCCTATACAAACTCTTATATAAATCAAAGCGCTCCCGAGGACACATGGGAATTTCTGTCAAGCAAGTTTTCATCATGCTCATTTGATTCACATTCGCTACTTTGATGATTTGATATGTGGGTGGACCGGTGCTTGGGTGCTGCCCTTACTTGGACAAATCTCCCACTTATGATTAACCCCTCTCGCAATCATACGCAACTACGAAAGAAGAATTAAGATAAATCTAACCATATCATGAAACGTGTGGATCCCAATCAACCCCTTACGAAGCAACGCATAAAATAGGGTTTAAGCTTCTGTCACTCTAGCAACCCATCATCTACTTATTACTTCCCAATGCCTCCCCTAGGCCCAAACAATGGTGAAGTTTTATGTAGTCGACTTTCACATAACACCACTAGAGGAGAGACAACATACATCTCATCAAAATATCGAACGAATACCAAATTCACATAATTACTTATATAAAGACTTATCACATGTCCTCGGGAACAAACGTAACTACTCAAAAAACATGTTCATGTTCATAATTAGAGGAGTATTAATTATCATAAAGGATCTGAACATATGATCTTCCACCAAGTAAATCAACTAGAATCAACTATAAGGAGTAATCAACACTACTAGCAACCCATAGGTACCAATCTGAGGTTTGAGACGGATACCGAATACAAGAGATGAACTAGGGTTTGGAGAGGAGATGGCGCTGGTGAAGATGTTGATGGAGATTGACCCCCTCTATATGAGAGGATCGTTGGCGACGACGATGGCTTCGATTTCCCCCTCCGGGAGGGAAGTTTCCCCGGCAGAACAGCCCTACCGGAGCTCTAGATTGGTTCTGTCCAAGTTCTGCCTCGAGACGGCGACGCTTCATCCCGAAAGCTCTCTCCTGATTTATTCTAGGTCAAAACCCTCCATATAGTAGAAGATGGGTGTCGGGGGCCTGCCAGGTGGCCCACAAGCTTGCGAGGCACGGCCAGGGGGTGGCCGTGCCTGGCAGGCTTGTGGCCTCCTGGTGGCCCCCCTCTGGTAATTGTTTCGCCCAGTATTTTTTATATATTCCAAAATAATTCTCCGTAAATTTTCAGGACTTTTGGAGTTGTGTAGAATAGGTATCTCAGAATTGCTCCTTTCCTAGTCGAGAATTCCAGCTGCCCGCATTCTCCCACTTCATGTAAACCTTGTAAAATAAGAGAGAGAAAAGGCATAAGCATTGTACCATAACTTGTATTAAAATCCCATGATGCAACAAATATCAATATAAAAGCATGATGCAAAATGGATGTGTCAACTCGCCCAAGCTTAGACCTCGCTTGCCCTCAAGCGAAAGCCGAGATTGATAAATATATCCACATGTTTAGAGATAGAGTTGTCGATAATAATAAAATACGGACATGAGGGCATCATGATCATCTTTAGAACAACAGTACTTATGGTAATAAGATTTTCTTATGCTAGAGTAACAATTCATTCACAAGATAAACTGTGAACCAAGAACTCTATTGACAACAAACAAACTCTGATCTTAGTCATTGAAGTGATTGGCTATTTATCATAACATCAGAATGAGTCAATATAAGTGCTTGTAAAGAAAACCCACATACTCAATCATCTTTTAGTCTTTCACAATTGGTAACACTCACACAGTACCCATGAGATCAAAGCTTCAATCGGACATAGAGAAAGATAGGGGCTTATAGTTTTGCCTCCCAACTATTCACCTCAAGGGTGATGTCAACAACAATATTTCATGATCACCCACATCCGAGTGGATATATGATTCTAGATCATTCCCCAACATATAATGCTTGCCAAGAGAGAGGCAAACTATAGGAAGCGGTGAGGATCACCATGACTCTTGTGTGAAGGTAAGTACTTAAAAAGTAAAAGTAACAGATAGGCACTTCATAGAGGGAAGCAGAGGTTGTCATGCGCTTTTTGTTTTGAGACGCACAAACCCTTAGTGCAGAGGAACGCCGCGTTGTATTTCCCTTTGTGATAGTAACCTTTATTATGCAGTCTCTCTCTTTTATTTCTTTACTATCACAAATTCGTGCAAATGCTTATTTCCCTTAAATTAAAAGATCACACATATTTAAGAGCAATTTTTATTGCTTTTTGCACCGATGACAACTTACTTGAAGGATCTTATTCAATCCATAGGTAGGTATGGTGGACTCTCATGGCAAAACTGGGTTGAAGGTGTTTGGATGCACGAGTAGTTTCTCTACTTGGTGCAGAAGTTTTGGCTAATATGAGGTGGAAGCAAGCACTACATGGTGGAGGATCTAAAACTATATAGCTTCTATCCGGAGGCAAGGAAAAATAACCCATTATGTTGTCTTCCTTGTCCAACATCAACTTCTTCACATGTAATATTTTAATGAGTGGTCACAATCATAAAAGATGTCCAAGATAATATATTTATATGTGAATCTCTCTTTATTTATCACTTCCTTTTCAATTGCACCAATGACCAATTACTATGTTTGTTAACTCCCAACAAATTTCGATCGACATGCTTCTTATATGTGAAGTCATCACTCTCCATAAGATCATTATGTATACTCTTTGCTTTTATTCTATTCTTATTTTATTTATTACCCTCAAGAGCATAGTAAGCTAGCAATCCCTCTCATCAAAACTACTTTTTATTATATAACTCTTGGACTTGCTTACATAAGGGGATCAAAAGGCAAAAACTAAGAGGTAGATCGTACTAAATTTTTTATTCTACTAGAAAAATATAAAAAAGGATTAAACTAAGAAAAACACGAAAAAGGAAAAAGATGTGATGGTTATACGATACCGAGGCACCTCCCCCAAGCTTAGTACAAGCCAAGGGGAGTGCCCATACCCATGTGCACAGGTGTCCTTCCTCGGAGGTGATGGTACAATATTCTTGGCAATGATACCCTTCAAAATGCGATTCTCCTCTTCAAGCTTGTTATTTTGTTGCCTGAGATCCATTACTTCCTTGTGCAGTTTTCTGTTGACGGTTAGAGACCCCTTCACCCATGGATGGAAAGGTACAAAAAGGGCAGGGAAAGGTGGTCTTCTCTTGGTCCTCTTTTGACACAGGTATTCGAGAAAAACCAGAATAACCATCTAGAAAGCAGAAATGTGTGTGTTTGGATAGTCTTTCTAGCATTTGATCAATAAAAGGTAGAGGGTAATGATCTTTTCTAGTAGCTTTATTCAATTTCCTAAAATCAATTACCATTCTATATCCTGTAACAATTCTCTACAGGAACAATTCATTTTTTTATCATTAGGAACTACAGTAATACCTCCTTTCTTAGGGACATAATGAAAGGGACTAACCCATCTACTATAGGCAATAGGGTAAATGATACCTGCCTCTAGAAGCTTTAATATTTCATTTCTTACCTCTTCCTTAATTTTAGGATTCAACTGTCGTTGGTGATCAACAACTGGTTTAGCATCAGTCTCCATTTTAATTTTGTGCTGGCATAGAGTGGGACTAATGCCCTTAAGATCATCAAGAGTATATCCAATAGCAGCACAGTGCTTCCTCAGAGTTTTCAATAATCTCTATTCTTCATGCTCTGAAAGGTTAGCACTAAAAATAATAGGATATATGTTCTTTTCATCAAGATAAGCATATTTCAGAGTATAGGGTAATTGTGTAAGCTCAAACACGGGATCACCCTTGGGTGGAGGGGGATCCCCAAGTATTTCAACAGGCAAGTTGTGTTTGAGAATAGGATGTTGATCAAAGAAAATCTGATCTATTTCATTCCTTTCATTCATATGCATGTCATTTTCATGGTCTAGCAAATATTGCTCTAAAGGATCAGTACGAGGCACAACAATAGAAGCAAGACCAATAATTTCATCCTTACTAGGAAATTCTTTATCATGGGATTGTCTACGAAATTTAGAGAAATTAAACTCATGAGATGTATCCCCAAAACTTACGGTAACCGTTTCCTTCTCACAATCTATCCTGGCATTAACGATATTCAAGAAGGGTCTACCAAATATAATGGGACAAAAATTATCTTGTGGGGAGCCAAGAACAGGAAAATCAGTAGGATATTTTATTTCCCACACAAGACTTCAACATGTCTAATGATCCCAACTGGTGATATAGTATCTCTATTAGCAAGTTTAATTGTAACATAAATTTCCTCTAACTCAGCTGGTGCAATATCATTCATAATATCTTTACATCAGGAAAAGGGAATTGCACTCACACTAGGACCCAAATCACACAAGTCATGATAACAATGATATCCTATTTTAACAGAAACAAGAGGCATGCCAACAATGGGTTTATGTTTAATTTTAGCATCACGTTTGGCAATTCTAGCGGCTTCATCACAAAATTGAATAACATGCCCATCAATATTATCAGCCAAGAGATCCTTAACCATAGCAATACTAGGTTCAACTTTAATTTTCTCAGGGGGTGTAGGTGTTCTAGCACAACTCTTACAAACCACAGTTGAAGCTTTAGCATGATCCTTTATTCTAAGAGGGAAAGGTGGTTTCTCTATATAAGCAGCTGGAATAACAGGATCAACATTATAAGTAATAGCTTTCTCTTCAACTTTAATAGGTTCAACCACCTCTACTTCAATGGGAGGATGATATTTAAACCACTTCTCCTTAGGGAGATCAACATGAGAGGCAAAAGATTCATAGAAAGAAGCTACTATCTTAGAGTCAAGTCCATATTTAGTGCTAAATTCACGAAAAGCATCGGTGTCTATGAAGGATTTAACACAATCAAACTTAAGGTTCATACATGACTCCTTACCTTCGTCGAGTTCCCAATCTTCACAGTTGCGTTTAATTCTTTCCAATAAATCCCATTTGAAGTCAATATCTTTCTTCATATAGAACCAACACAAGAAGTATCGAGCATGGATTGATCATTATGAGAAAGCCAAGCATAAAAATTCTGAATAATAATTTCTCTTGAGAGCTCATGATTGGGGCATGAATATAACATTGACTTAAGCCTCCCCAAGCTTGAGATATTATTTCTCCTTCACGAGTCAAAAAATTATAAATATAATTCCGATCACGATGAACTAGATGCATAGGATAGAACTTCTGATGAAATTCCATTTTCAATCGGTTGTAGCTCCATGTCCAATATCATCACATAGACTATACCATGTTAATTCCTTCTCGTTCAAAGATAAAGGAAAGACATTCTTGTTGACATGATCCTCGGTCAGACCTACAAGGTTAAGTAATCCACAAACTTCATCCACATAGATTATATGCAAATCAGGATGTAGTGTTCCATCTCCTGCATAAGTGTTAGTCAGTAGTTTCTCTATCATCCTCGAAGGAATTTCATAATAACTATTTTCAATAGGTTCAGTAGGTTGAGGGACAACTCTTTGAGTTTCCGTTCAAGATGAATATACCCCGAACAAGCCCCTCAAAGGATTACTTTCCATAGTAACAAGTGACAGTAAATTTCAGGACACTATATAAATTTTTCCTTACCAGATTCCACTCACCAAAGGCGCTTCACTCCCAGGAAACGGTGCCAGAAAAGAGTCTTGATGACCCACAAGTATAGGGGATCTATCGTTGTCCTTTCGATAAGTAAGAGTCTCGAACCCAATGAGGAGGGGAAGGAAATGATAAGCGGTTTCCAGTAAGGTATTCTCTACAAGCACTGAAATTATCGGTAACAGATAGTTTTGTGATAAGATAATTCATAGCGAGTAACAAGTAATAAGTGTAGCAAAGGTGAAACAAGGTATCCCAATCCTTTTTTTAGCAAAGGATAGGCCTGGACAAACTCTTATATAAATAAAAGCGCTCCCGGGGACACATGGGAATTTCTGTCAAGCTAGTTTTCATCATGCTCGTTTGATTCGCGTTCGTTACTTTGCTGATTTGATATGTGGGTGGATCGGTGCTTGGGTGCTGCCCTTACTTGGAAAAACCTCCCACTTATGATTAACCCCTATCACAAGCATTGGCAACTATGAAATAAGAATTAAGATAAATGTAACCATAACATGAAACGTGTGGATCCAAATCAGCCCCTTACGAAGCAACGCATAAACTCGGGTTTAAGCTTCTGTCACTCTAGCAACCCATCATCTACTTATTACTTCCCAATGCCTTCCCTGGCATAAGAACCCTGCCGGAGCTCTAGATTGGTCTTTCCAAGTTCCACCTCGAGACGGCTGCGCTTTGTCCCGAAAGCGCTCTCCCGATTTTTTTTCCAGGTAAAAACCCTCCATATAGCAGAAGATGGGCATCGTGGGCCTTCCAGGTAGCCCACAAGCTTGCTAAGCACGGCAAGGGGGGTGGCCACGCCTGGCAGGCTTGTGGCCTCCTGGTGCCCCCCTCTGGTAATTGTTTCGCCCATTATTTTTTATATATTCTAAAATAATTCTCCCTAAATTTTTAGGACTTTTGGAGTTGTGTAGAATAGGTATCTTCGATTTTCTCCTTTTCCAGTTCAGAATTCCAGCTCCTGGCATTCTCCCTCTTCATGTAAACCTTGTAAAATAAGAGAGAAAAGGCATATGTATTGTACCATAACATGTAATAACAGCCCATAATGCAATAAATATCAATATAAAAGTGTGTTGCAAAATGGACGTATCATGATTCCGGTCCCTGTCTCCGTTGGCTTCGGTTTGGTCTAGCTGACCTTGCAACATTTACCGTGGAGAGACGACGGTGGTGTCCTTGTGACTGTGATGGCACATGTTGTGGGTGGTTGGCATGGTGGAACCGACATTAGTCCTGATAGTGGGGTCAATAGTTGTGATCCGCATTGGGGTTTGCATGAAGAGGAACATGTAATTACATTACAATACGGATAAGTATTTCCCTCAGTTATGAAACCAAGGTTTATCGAACCAACAGAAATATCAATCCACAATCATCTTGAGCGGATGCACACAAAAGAGCAAACAACTTGCACCCAACACGGGCAAGAGGGTTGTCAATCCCCTTGATCTCGTTATTTGCAAGCAAGTGAAGTGTGTATATAATAGTAGATAATTATAAATTGCAAACAAGGTAAATAAGAACAACAAGGTATTCATAAGTTTTTAAATACATAAGTGAATAGACCCAGGGGCGATAGTTCTCCCTAGTGGCGTCTCTCATGAAAATAAGCATACGGTGGGTAAACAAATTACTGTTGGGCAATTGATAGAAAAGTGCATAGTTATGTGATATTCACGACAATGATCATGTGTATATAGGCATCACTTCCAAAACAAATAGCCGAACTCCTGCCTGCACCTATTGCTATTACTCCACTTCAAGAGCGCTTCTATGCTTGCCTCTCTACATATTAAGTTCATGACAAATAGAGTAATGCATGGAGAACGATGACATGATGTAGACAAAATAAACTCATGCAATATGAATAAGCCCCATAATTTTATCCTTAGTGGCAATAACACAAAGACGCAGCTTGCCCCCTTCTATCACTGGGATATAGAAACTCATCAGATTGAACCCACTACAACACACCTCTCTCACTAAAGAAAGATCAATCTACTTGGCGAAATCAAATAAATAGATCGGAAAGAATTACGAACCTATAACGATCATGCAATTAAGAATCATAATAATTTCAGAGAGGACTCGAATACTTTTCATGAATAATCCGAACATAAACCCACAATTTATCGAATCCCAACAAATGCATCGCATAAAAGGATTACATTAGATGGATCAAAGAAAGAATGCTATGGTCATTGTATTGAAGATCAAAAGAGAGAGACATAGCCATCTAGGTACTAACTACTGACCCGTAGGTCTATGGTGAACTACTCACACATCATCATGAGGGCAGCAAGGTTGATGAAAAGGCCCTCCGTGATCGATCCCCCTTCGACAGGGTGCCGGAATGGAGCACCAGATGGGATTGTCGCGGAAAAAGTATTTCGTGACGTGCCCTAGGTTTTTTAGAATATATGAGAATTTATAGGGCACAGAACAGGGTCGGGAGGGGAATCAGTGAGGCACAAGCAATCAGGGCGGAACCCCCCCCCCGGGCGCGCCCTGTTGGCTTGTGGCTCCCTCGTGTGGCCTCCAATCCTCTCCCGAAACTTCCAGGTCTATTTTGGTCCAAAAATCCATAAAAATGTTTTGGGGCCATTGGACTTTGTTTGGTAAAACTAAAAACATGCAGAAAAGTAAAAACATGCAGAAAATAACAACTGGCACTAGGCACTGGGTGAATAGGTTGGTGCTAAAAAATAATATAATTTGATAAATTATTATCCTAAAATTATCGTAGAATGATAATATAATAGCGAACAATAAATAATTATAGATACGTTGGAGACGGATGAAGCATGCCCAAGCTTAATTTCTGCTCGTTCCTCGAGTAGGTAAATGATAAAAACATAATTTTTGATGTCATGCTACCCAATATGTAATATTTTGCATGTATGCTCATTGAGAAACGATGAATTAACAAACATTAACATAGTAATAGTTATAAGAATAAGCAACAAAATCATCAATATTTCAAAGTATATAATCCTCAAAGAATGTTTACCCCCATTCATCTTATTATATTAGCGAAGCATTGCTCCATCTTCACCACATTAATACAAATGTCAAGCACCATAGTGTCCAAGTGAGGAAATAGAATCGTACTTTTTCAATATGCATCAAATTTTTATTCTTCACGCAATACATGATTGTGAACCATGGACATTGTTGGAAATATGCCCTAGAGGCAATAATAATTTGGTTATTATTATATTTCCTTGTTCGCAATAATCGTTTATTATCCATGCTATAATTGTATTGAGTGGAAACTAAATACATGTGTGGGTATATAGACAACATTATGTCCCTAGTATGCCTCTAGTAGACTAGCTCATTGATCAAAGATGGTCAAGGTTTCCTAGCCATGGACATGAGATGTCATTTGATAATGGGGTCACATCATTAGGAGAATGATGTGATGGACAAGACCAATATATAAGTATAGCATATGATCGTGTCAGTTTATTGCTAAAGTTTTCTGCATGTCAAGTATCTGTTCCTATGACCATGAGATCATGCAACTCACTGACACCGGAGGAGTACCTTATTTGTATCAAACGTCCCAACATAACTGGGTGACTATAAAGGTGCTCTACAGGTATCTTTGAGGGTGTCTGTTGGGTTGGCATGGATCAAGACTGGGATTTGTTACTCCGTGTGACGGAGAGGTATCTCGGGGCCCACTCGTAATACAACATCACAATAAGCCTTGCAAGCAATGTGACTAAGTGTTAGCCAAGGGATCTTGTATTATGGAATGAGTAAAGAGACTTGCTAGTGACGAGATTGAACTAGGTATAGAGATACTGACGATCGAATCTCGGGCAAGTAACATACCAAAGAACAAAGGGAACAACATACGGGATTAACAGAATCCTTGACATAGAGGTTCAACCGATAAAAATCTTCGTAGAATATGTAGGAGCCAATATGGGCATCTAGGTCTTGCTATTGGTTATTGACCGTAGAGGTGTCTCAGTCATGTCTGCATAGTTCTAGAACCCGCAGGATCTACACACTTAACGTTTGGTGACGATATAAGTATAGTGGAGTTATTATGTTGGTGATTGAAAGTTGTTCGGAGTCCCGGATGAGATCCCGGACATGATGAGGATCTCCGGAATAGTCCGGAGGTAAAGATTGATATATGGGATAATAGTGTTTCGTCTCCGGAAGAGTTCCAGAATTCACCGAAATAGTTTCGGATGTTTCCCGAAATTTTCGTGGTACAAGAACACTTTATATGGGTCAAGGGGTAAAGCCCATGAGGCTTTAGGAAGGCGCAAAAGGTGTTTTGCGAAGCCCAGGGGCCAGCCGCCATGGACCCTGGCGTCTTGGGCCAGATGCCAAGGACCTTGACATCTGGTCCTGGAGTCCGAGGAGGACTCTTGCCTTGCGGGCAAACCGACCTTGAGGAGGATTTTTCTCCAAGTTTGGATCCCAGGGGTCAGCATATAAATAAAGGGGCCGGGCTAGCACTTGGAACACATCAAGAAACCCCAATCCGTGTGCCTCCAACCCCGTCCCTCTAGTTTATCCTCCGTCATAGTTTCCGTTGTGCTTGGCGAAGCCCTGCGGAGATTGTTCTTCACCAACATCGTCACCACATCGTTGTGCTGCCGGAACTCATCTACTACTTCACCATCACTCGCTGGATCGAGGAGGTGAAGGCGTCATCAAGTCGTACGTGTGTTGAACGTGGATGTGCCGTCTGTTTGGCGCTAGGTCGGAAGGACCGTGATCAAGATTGCGAGACGGATCGTGATCAAGATCGCGAGATGGATCATTATGGGATCACGGGACACTTGGCGATTTGGATCGCGAAGACATTTGAATACATCAACCGCATTTCTTAACACTTCCGCTTAGCGATCTACAAGGGTATGTAGATCCGCTCTCCCTATCATAGATGCTCATCACCATGGATAGATCTTGCGTGTGCGTAGGAATTTTTTTTGTTTCCCATGCAAAGTTCCCGAACAGTGGCATCATGAGCTAGGTCCATGTGTAGATGAGATCTCGAGTAGAACACAAAGGAGTTTGTGGGCGTTTATTCTTAGATTGCTTCCTCCCTTGGTCGTGTTTTGGTTCAGTGGTATTGTGGGATGAAGCGGCTCGGACCAACCTTACTCATACACTTACGAGAGACCGTTCCATCGACTAACGTGTAACTTTGTTGCACAAAGATGGCTGGCGGGTGTCTGTTTCTCCTACTTTAGTTGGATCGGATTTGACAAAGGCGGGCCTTGAGAAGGTTGAAAAGCAACTTATGTATCACCGTTGTGGTTTTTGCGTAGGTGAGAATTGTTCTTGCTAGATACCCATAGCAGCCACGTAAAACTTGCAACAACAATTAGAGGACATCTAACTTGTTTTTGCAGGGTATGTTGTGATATGATATGGCCAATTACATGATGAGATATATGTGATGTATGAGATGATCATGTTATGTATAGAATATTACGACTTGCATGTCGATGAGTACGGCAATCGGCAGGAGCCATAGGGTTGTGTTTAATTATTGTATGACCTGCATGTCAATCATTAAGCGCCTTGTAATGATTTACTTTATCGCTAAACGGTAGCAATACTAGTAGAAGCACGGTGGGCGCGACAACCCCGATGGCAACATGTTGATGGAGATCATGGTGTCATGCCGGTGACGATGGAGATCATGCCGGTGCTTTAAGGATGGAGATCAAAAGCACAAGTTCATGGCCATATCATTTCACTTATGATTTGCATGTGATGTTAATCATTTTATGCAGATTGTTTTGCTTAGGACGACTGTAGCATTATAAGGTGATCCCTCACTTAAATTTCAAGATAAATTGCTTTCTCCCCGAGTGTGCACTGTTGCGAAAGTTCGTCGTGTCGAGACACCATGTGATGATTGGGTGTAATAGACTCTACGTTCACATACAATGGGTGCAAGCCAGTGTTGCATGTGCGGAACACTCAGGTTAAACTTAACTAGCCTAGCATGTATAGACATGGCGTCGGAACACAAGAGATCGAAAGGTCGAACATGAGTCATATAGCAGATATGATCAACATGATGATGTTCACCATTGAAACCACCTCAACTCACGTGATGATCGGACTTGAGTTGGTGAATTTGGATCATGTATCACTCGAATAACTGGAGGGATGTCAATTTGAGTGGGAGTTCTTAAGTAATGTGATTAATTGAACTCATTATCATGAACATACTTAGTAGTGTCTTTGCAAATTATTTTGTAGATTACTAAGCTCATGTTGTAGCTCCCTTGAATTTTTATATGTTCCTAGAGAAATAGAGTTGAAAGATGATGGTAGCAATATTGCGGGTTGGGTCCGTGATCTGAGGATTGTCCTCATTGCTGCAGAGAAGGCTTATGTCCTTAATGCACCGCTCGGTGCGCCACCCCCTCTAGCATCGTTTGTAGATCTTGTGAACATCTGACAGGCATGTTCCGATGACCACTTGATAGTACGGTGTGTCATGCATTATGGCTTAGAATTGTGGCTCCAAAACATTTTGAACATCACGGAACATATGAGATGTTCTAAGACCTGAAATTGGGATCTCAGGCTCGTGCCCGTGTTGTGAGATCTGAGATCTCCAACAAGATTCTTTACCTGCAAGATGAAGGAGAATAGCTCAATCGTTGAGCATGTGCTCAGATTGTCTGGGTACTACAATTGCTTGAATCAAGTGGGAGTTGATCTTCTAGAAAAGATAATTATTGATATAGTTCTCCAAGTCACTGTCACTAAGCAACAAGAGTTTCGTGATGAACTATAAAATGCCAGTTTCTTTCCTGGCCTCTGTTCTAGGCAAGTTTCGTTCCTGGCCTCTATTGTTGCGATCGAGCCAAGGCCGACACCCGTCCCGTTTATCGGGTGAGTACCCTCTGGATCCGTAGATGGATCTCGTACGACCTTCTCTATAGTTCAGGTCGTGTCACAGGTCAAACCTGTCATCGGGCTCTATTAGCCCTTTCCCCGTCTTTGGGGTATCGTCGGCCTATAACCGGTATCATTAGCCATCCTGTCTCGTCCTCTAGAAGGGCGGCCTGGCTTGTCGTATGGAGTGTGTTTGGGAGACGGCATATTAGTAAGCTCGTCATTGAATTGTGGCAGCAGCCTTCGGAGTGGATAGCTTTTGGGTTGGTCCAATAGACCAGTATTGTATCCTTCCTCAACTGATAGGATCCTGTTCCATCTATCATTGAGGTTGTCTTGTTCGGCCTTAAGTTGCCGTTCTTTTGCCTTCAGGCTATGGGCTGTGGCCATAAGCTAGTGCCTAAACCGTTCCTGATCCTCAAGGTTATCGGGGATGGCGAAGTCTTAGGCTTCCGGTATGCCCTCCTCCTCGACAGGGGGAGGTCGTTGTCGTCCTTGGAATCGTTTAAATAATCGGGGTTGCGCTGATCTTCCAGTCTCTCCTGACCCTCTAGCGGGTGTTCGGGGATACCGGGATCACCGAGGTCTTTCGAGGTATCTCCGTTCCCGGTGCGAGCGATCGCTTTTCTTCCCTTTTTTGCCTTTGATCTTTTATGCGTCTTTCAACGCCTTGATGGAACTTCGCCTGATTTGTCGCCATCGTTCTTGGGTGTGAGCTCGCCGTTATCGGCTAGAGTGTGCACCATGTAGACATCGTAGGTCGAGGTCGCGGCCCATTGTCTTGTGTTAACGAGGGTGGGAGTGCAATCTTACTCATCCATTTATTCTGCCTCCTCGGAGACGTAGTCCAACAAGTCGGTTAAATCCTCTAAAGTGGCTATCTAGTGGGTGGTGGTTGGGATGAAAAATTCTTCTTGACCCGCCTTGAGACCGATCCGAGCATGGATTGGGGTTGGGTCATTGGTAATTTTTATCGACAAGATCCGATCTAGGGCCTCGTTGAGAATCGAGAGCTCGATCGGGTCAGCATGCTCAGAGCTTTTGGAGTTAGCCTCCAATGCGTTCGCGCGAGGGAAGTGTTCGGTAGGAACCGATATCCGGACGTCTAGCGCTATGGCCGAATGCGGACTCAAAGTCAGGTAATTGCCGAGGTGGATCACATGGGCGGGACCAAAAGTGGTATCCGAGGTTAAAACCTTGGAGTCTTCGGGCACAGAAGGCGAGACTCCGAGCCCGGTTAGCGAAAGATCGCCCCGAGAGTCTATGAAGAGCTCAAGGTTGCCGAATCTGGCGTCTTGATTAGGGGCAAAACTACTGACCTGGCCCAGACGGCCGGTCGGCTCAGCGTGCAACACGATGCTACCGAAAGCGAAAATCTGCACGGGGACAAAAATGTCCATGTTGCAGACTTTTTCATTGATGACAACGCGAGCCATCGATTCCTTTGGCGATCACAGCGGAACTCTAAATGAGAGCACCAATGTCGGTGTCAAAACCGATGGATCTCGGGTACGGGGTCTCGAACTATGAGACTAGGATCGATGGTAACAGGGGATGAAGGAGACGATGTTTACCCAGGTTTGGGCCCTCCTATGGAGGTAAATCCCTACGTCCTGCTTGATTGTATTGATGATATGAAGGTTACAGAGTTGATCTACTTCGAGAATGAATAGCTAAAATTGTAGACGAGTTTGTGTGCCTTATAATCGAAAACCCTCTCGGTTTATATAGACACCGGGGGGTTCTAGGGTTTACACATGGTAGGTCTCCCACCGAGGATGGAGATGCCGATTTCCTCATCTTGACTTGGAGTGCACGACGCGCCTTTGGGACTTCCTTTTGGAATGTGGGCTCTCAGTGTATCCGGGTCTTCCTGCAACAATCAAAGAATGGCCCACCAAGGTGGCCTACTAAGAGATAGGCTGATGGCCCGAGGACCCCTTAGTCCAGGACTCCCTCAGTGATCTACAAGGGTATGTGGATCTACTCCCTTTCGTATCTATGCATCTCCATATATAGATGTTGGGTGATCGTATGAATTTTTTTGTTTCCATGCAATGTTGCCCAACAGTGGTATCAGAGCTAGGTCTATGCGTAGATGATATGCACGAGTAGAACATAAAAGAGTTTGTGGGTGTTGATGTTCACATTGCTTAGCTCCTTAGACTTATCTTGATTCAGAGGCATTCTGGGATGAAGCGGCCTAGACCAACCATACTCATCCATGTATGAGAGACCGATTCCATCGACTGACATGCAACTTGTTTCATAAAGATGACTCGCATGTGTCTATCTCTTCCACTTTAGGTGAATCATATTCGATAAGAGGCGGCCTTTGTAGAAGGTTAAAAGGCAACTTGATTATCATTGTTTTGGCTTTGCGTAGGTAAGAACGGTTCATACTAGTTTCCCATAGCAGCCATGTAAAATTTACAATAAATAACTTATTTTTACAGGGCATGTTGTCAAGTGATGTGGCCAAAGACATGATGTGATATATGTGATGTATGAGATGAGCAAGTTTTGTATAGATTATCACGACCTGCATGTCGATGAGTACAGCAACCGGCAGGAGCCATAGGTTTGTCTTTAATTATTTTCAACCGTTTGTGCTTTACTATATCCCTCTGAGTTAGCAATAGTTGTAGAAGCAATAGTTGGCGCGACAATCATGTGACAACACGATGATGGAGATCATGGTGTCATGCCGGTGATGATGGAGACCATGCCGGTGCTTTGGAGATGGAGATCAAAAGCACAAGACGATGATAGACACATCATGTCAATTATATGATTTGCATGTGATGTTCATCATTTATGCATATTATTTTTCTTAGGACGACGGTAGTATAATAAGATGACCCCTTGCTAAAATTCCAAGATAAAATTGTGTTCTCCTCAAGTATGCACCTTTGCGATGGTTTGTCATTTCGAAGGACCTCATGATGATCGGGTGTGATAGACTCTACGTTCGCTGCAACGGGTGTAAGCCAGATTTACACACGTGGAATACCCGAGTTGAACTTGATGAGCCTAGCATGTACAAACATGGCCTCGGAACATAGGAGACCAAAAGGTCGAACATGAGTCATATAGTAGATATGATCAACATGGAGATGTTCACCATTGAAACCACCTCATATCATGTGATGATCGGACTTGGGTTGGTAGATTTGGATCATGTTACACTTAGATATCCCGAGGGATGTTGATTTGAGTGGCAGTTCTTTAGTAACTACATGAAAACCCGCGCGTTGCTGCAGAAATTTGTGTGAAACATAAAAATAATTAAACAGTAATCTAATTAGATGTTCAGGTAACAAAACATTCTTGAGGATATGTTTGGGGAATTCATGAAGCATGAAGCAGAAATATTTATACGCCTTCAAATCATGGTTAGTAGTAAAACACTAGTACGCATGAGAATACAAAAAGGAAACACCCATTGATATCACAATCTATTATACTTTGTATTAAATAAATCAATTAACATTCATTTTTGATAGAAAAACATGGTGTCAATATAGGGACAACTATACACATAGATCGAAACGGGGCTCCGTAGACAATACAAAATACAATTGATTTCACACCTCCCTACTAAAGAAACATAGGTTCAAATGTTAGAGAAATACATAGGCAACATGTATGGGAAAAGTATGATTTGTTTTGCCAAAAAAGTAAACAATATTCATAGAAACAAATTTAGTGAGTTGACAGTTTAGATAAAAACATATGCCAAAATCTTATAAGAATATGATTGTCGTAGTTCCTCTTAGTCACCATATGTCCCTCAAGTACATATAGAAGAATTCTTTATCTTCCAAAGAAGGTGCTATGCCCAAACAACAAAAGGTGTGTTTGTTTCTTTAACGGTCAGCAAGTATCGTGTTAGCATAACAACATTCTATTCTTGATTCCTATTTTTGTCTGCGTTATCACACAAAAAGAGAGAATAAATGCATGTTAAATATGAATAATTTTACCCAAATATTAAAGAAAATTACAAACCTTTGGTGATTCTTCATAAACAGATTTGATAGTAGTAAATGTGAACATATTGGTAAATGACCAATCATTATTTCTTGACCCTTTATGTATAATTATTCCTTGAACTGACAATACACATTGTACATACTGTAAGGAAATCTACATAGAACAACACAAGGAATAAGAATATATATATATCTTATACTTGTAACAACATCATGAACTGAAAGAAAACTAACAAAAACTACACATTCAAACACTCAAATCATTGTAGTAATATTTTATTGTTGAAGGGGAAAAGGCGCCAATTATATGTAGTGGGGTGAAATAGAAACACTATGGATCACATTAGAAAGAAACCGTAGGGACAATCAATGGAAAATTACTTGTGACTTTGATGGTGTCAGATTGAAATAGAAGAAAACTCAGTGACACTCGTGCTCGGTCCATAACACAACATAGATATATCTAAATGTCTTGGTGTCGGGGCATGACGCACTCGATAACCTATGGGGCCATGGCCCCCTTTGTGGTTCGGAAGGGACGAGGTCGCATGCACAAAGAGTGGAGGTAGTGAAGCAACATGACAATGAGACACTCGTGTTTTACCCAGGTTTGGGCCGCTGAGAAGCATAAAACCCTACTCCTTCTATGGTGGATTGATCAAAGGAGCACGAAGCACATGCATTGCTCAAACCCAGCAAGGGTTGCCTTTGGGTGAGCTTCACGTGAGTAAAAGTGTCCAAAGGTCCGAATCTTTAGCTAGGTTGCCTTGGGCCTCCTTTTATAGCTCAAGGGGCAACGATAGTGACAAAACAGACATTACATGATGATTAGATAGCCAGCTATCATACCTAACTCTTGCACTCAAGACAGAATGCCATAAATGCTAGTCTAGGTGGCGTGCGGGGGGTACATCCCCGGCAGGCTTCTACCACCGCTTTAGCTAACTATTGCACCACATCTTGACACACCTCTAGAATGATGTCAAGGGGGCACAATCTGTCTTCCAGCATGTCGCCACGTGCTTAGTGAGAGCCACTTAGCCACCTGGGGGGCTCGACACTACATCGACAAGTGACTGGCATTGTGACGTGGTGGAGCGGTGGCCGATTAGTCCTTGCTTGCCAGGGGATGCCTTGTTGGGTCTTCCTGAGGGTATATGTGCCTCGGTTCCCGGCAGGCACCACTGATGTGCTTGGCATGGTTCGGGCCTGTCCTGGGATGTTGCATTGACCTTGTCGGCGTTGCTTAGCCCGTGCAGGTCACCTATGCCAGAGTCTTGGTCTTGGATGTTGATTTGTCATGGCAGTAGCTTTCCCCGGCGGGCTCAGGCCAATTGGTCGGGGGCTTATCATTCGTGCACAAGTTAGGGGGAAATAAACCCCCTCTTTGTATACCCCGACAGAAGCCCTCGGGCCTGAGCCATATGTGTCGCTTGGCACGTTGGGTTAGGCTCCAAATAGTGCATGGACACGAGTCGAAGAAATGCCGCCCTCACGTCCCACGTCCACTCCGCGTAATTAACTATAACAGCCCAAGTGCTACCCTTGCCATTTTGGTCGTGTAATTCTTGTGAACCTATGTTGCAAAGTGTTGGAATGATTATGATTTTCCTCCATTGCCATTTCCATCTCATGCATCATGCATCATGCCATCATGCTCATCATATCATTTGCATAAATATTGTTGTCTTGATTGTGTTTGTGAAGTATTGTGATTGTCGGTGTTGTGATGTGAGGTGATATGTGGTTCAATGCTTGAGTGCTTGGTGTGTTGCCCTACTCAAATTTCTTGCCTACCCCCCCCTCTTTCATTTCAACTCAATAAAATCCCCTTTTTGCTCTTATTTATTTTTGTGTCACAATCAACTTGTCCTATTAATATTTTAAAAATGTTCTGATGCTTGGGTTAATTGGTTAGAGTGGGTATATAAGCTCTTCCATGTGTGGTTGTGGTTTCCATTAATATCACAAAATTAAACAACAGGATATATTGATAAAAGTAATTAATTTGGTTGTCCAAAAAATGTAATGTCCATTTTTTGTTAAATAGTGCATTATTTCGTGAGTCCCAATCTATTTTGTTTTCACAAGATCTTTTTTCTAGCTGTCTGGTTTTGGCTTGTGTTGTTGTTGTTTTAAAAATAAAGAAAATCCTTTTTTGTGAGAGGGAGAGAGCAGTCCCCTAGCTGGGCCTCTCCTCGCCCAGCAGTAGCAAGGCCGAGCGCTAGCGCAGCCTAGTCGGCCTCCCAGCCGCGCGCATCCTCGTCTCTGTACGGCAGAGTATCCAGCGTGTCCACGTCGGCCATGTCGTTATTTGACGGCCGGAGAGCGCCCGAGCCGTCTATTTAGCACATCTCCCGGGCCCTAGGGTTTCCCCTCGATCCATTTCTCCCTTATCCTTCCCTTTCCGCCGTCACGTAAGGCTAGCCAAGCCACGTCAACTCCATGATCTCCATGCTCCGGCTGAGCTCGAGCTCGTGCTCGGAGTAGCCCCTGCGCGTCATCTCCTTCCTCCCCGACGGCGTGGATCGAAGCCCTGGAATCCCCTCCGTCTCCTACATCTACGCACACCTCGCTCTTGAGCCCGGAGCTTCTCACCTGGAAGGTCTTCCTCCTCTGCTTCGCGGGCAGAAGTTCGCCGGACTTTGCCGCCTCATCGCCATCGCCTCCGTTCCTCCGCGTCGACGTCATTTCGCCCGAAGGTAGTTAGGTACTCCCCGTGTACTTCCTCGTGTTTGTCGCCGCCGGTAATTGCGTGTAGGCCGCGCCTAGTCCATGCCAAGATCGTATCCTCCGTGCTTCGGCGTAGTTTCAGTGTACGCATACAATTTTTTACGCTTATGTTCTTGCTCACCTGCACGACCTAGCCCTGGGGAAGGGTTCCCCATAGAATCCCGCAGCCCCGCCGGTGGTCGGATTCTCCGGCGCTCATCGGAGTGCACACCGGCGTTGATGTCTCGTTCTCTGCCTCAAGGTGGAAGACGACCCCACGCCTTTGTCTGTTTAAGAGCAGGAGAACTCCTATCTCATGTCAAGCAGAGCAGTGTAGCGTAGTGGTAGCCCTGCCTCTGTCTTGCCTGGGAGACCCAAGTTCGAATCCCCGCGCCCCATGTTTTTGCCTTGTTTTCCGATTTAATTCCCGCACACACTTACGCATACATTTTCCTTAGCACCCCTGTTATATCACATGACCTAGTTCTAGTGTAGTGTAGCACTAGTGGGACTCAACCAATAGGTGTTGGGTTCGAATCCGCTCATAGCCCCTTTTTATTCTCTGTGATTACTTAGTGTACATGTATGACAATGGGTCTAGGGCCCCTGGCTCTTTGCCAGGTGGACCCTCCTTTTTTCTAATTTTTTAGTTTTAATTGTTTTTGTGAGTTTTTGAGTTATTATCATTTTAGGAAAAATCCAAATCTGGACATGTGCATTTTTGTCTAGGAGCATTTTTAGCAAGTTTCAACTTATAGGAATGTCATAAAAATTTCGAGCATGTTTTTGGGAGTTCTACAAACACTTATATATGAGTATGATATATGATTTTGGGGTAGAATCACCCAAGGAATCCATTGGTGCAACTTGTTTTGTCATTATAGTTAGAATTAATCCATGCATGCTTTGGTAATTGTGTCAACATGTAAGTGGTAATATTTCATGAGTAGAATGCCATGGTATTGACTTTTGTCATGATAAACTTGCATATAAGTGGGAAACATACTCCAAAGTGTCTATTAAAATGTTGCTATTTTCAACATGCTAAATATTTCCAAGTCTGAGAATATGTTATTATTTTTATGCCATGATGAGTGGATGCTACCAAGTGATATGTTGTGAATTAGCTCAAGCTCAGTGCTAGTGTTTTGAAGTAGATGTTGCCCTGTACCATCCTATTAATTTTCATGCCATGAGGTGGTCTCTATCACTATTAGTTCCTGTTGTCAACTTGCCATCAGCTTAACTCAGATTCCAGAAAACTGTGATTTTCTCTAAGTCCCTAGAATCTGTTTCATCATGTGAACTTGTGAGCTTCATGCTTATTGATATGTGCCCCCTTTCCAATTTGTGTAGTTGGATGATTTGATAAGAATGCTATCGAGTTTCTGTAAATGCCTTGTTTGTGGTTGGAGACTTCCTATAGCTCTAGTTATTTGATGTGGAAGTTGCTATGTTGTTGTTTTGTGACAGATTGTTTGTTTTAGTGTTTTGTGACTTGTGGGAACTATGCTCCATGGAATTGTTTGATATTTGACTCTATTGTGGTTGGTTTTTCATTGCCTAACCAGTGCCTACCTTGGAATGCCAAGGAGTAGCCCATGGCCTTCATTATCTTGTATTTTGTCTTCGTAACTTGCCGTGAGCGTATCGTGAGAACCGTAACTTCATTTCCTACGTTCTACATATGCATTTGTATTAATTTTGCATGAAGCATCCATATTTGCCATGATCATGCATGTTTAAACAACTTAGCATGAGGTGTTGTCCGGAAATGTAAAAAACTAAACTATTGCATGAGAAACATGACTAGTTTAGGATTGCCATGTTAAATACTTCAAATGAATCATGCATCATCTTGTTTGTGCATTGCACCTTGGTTGGTTGTGTATTGTTGTTGTTTCTCTTGGGTAGACGCGAGTGTTGAATCTGAGTACGAGGATCCAGGAGAGTACCATGACGAGAACTCTGCTCTTTGTCCCTCTAAAGAACCAACAGGAAAGATAATCGTACCCGGATCCCGACACTATTTTTGCTTTGCTAGATGTTTCTCTCTTATCGTTACATATGTGTTACCTTCCACTTGAATGTCAAGCCTCCTACATGGCCATAATAGCCTCCAACCCCTCCATATCCTAGCAAACCTTGTTTACCTAAGTTACCGCTGCTCAGCCCCTCTTATAGCGTTCTTAGTTACAGGTGCAGGTTGTTTGCATGTGAGAACATGGATATCTGGCATATCACAATATTATCTGCTATTTAATTTAATGCACATATATATCTTGGTATGGTGGAAGGCTTGGCCTTTTGCTCGGTATTTTGTTCCACTTTTACGGCCATAGTTTCTTGTTACCGGTGTTATGTTTCCATATTTTGCACTCCCAACATGCTCGGGGTTGTTATGGGGACCCCATTGATTATTCGGTTGAGATTAAAACTTGTCTGGCAAGACCCAACATTGGTACTATTTGCTTAAACAACTTAATAAAAGTGCATAGGGATTAGCTACCCCGTGGATAATTAATCAACAACCCGAGCCAGTGCTCCTCATGATTGTTGGTCCAAAACGGGCTGCCTGTGGGGCCGCCTTGAGGAAACTTGAGGATTGGTTTTCCCTGTAGCTAGTCCCATCTAGTAGTGCCCTGAGATAGAGGTGCGCGCCACTCCTATTGGGATCTGGCCGGCCGGGTGGTCTTGCTGGACTTGTTTTACCTTTCTCGAGTGGCTTGCGTGAGGGACTCTGATTTTCTTCGGGCTATCTCGAGGTGTCGGAATTCCTTTGGAGTTGCCTAGGATGATCACGAGATCCGTGGTCGAGGTTATTCCCATGGAGTGTGGTTAATTTATGATGGACTAGTTGGAGCACCCCTGCAGGATTAAATCTTTCGGAAAGACATGCCCGCGGTTATGTGGCAACTTGGATATTTTTTTAACACACGGTTATAGTTAATTTGAAGTAAACTCTAATAAAAGGCACCAACTATGTGAGTAACTGTGATCGTCTCTGCTCGTGAACCTGATCCGAGAGAGAACACGGTGGGGTTATGTATGACGTAAGTAGGTGTTCAGGATCTCTTAGAGGTCATGCTAGTTCTCGATCGCATATCGTAGACCACATATTTACATTCATGTTCTTGTAAGATTAGACACCATAAATGATTAGTGCTGCTGCAAAGTAAACACTTATCCCCCATCCAACCTATAAGCTTGAATAGTCTCGGTACCCAGGCGCGAGATTGATGAGTCCCCGTAGCTCACAAATTACTAAAACAATCCAGGTGCAGGTACAGATGAGATCGTGCCAGATGAATTGACGCAGCTCCAGTGCAAGTATGACGAGGAGCGTGGCAAGATGTACGTCACATATCCAGACGAGTAGAGTGGTCGTGGTCGTGATCTTCGGGGCTAGCAAGCCAGTGTCATTGCATCATTTTATCGTTTGTTTTCGTCCGTAACCGGACCCTGTCTTTGGATTGATGTTTGAACAAATTTGTGTGGAATTGTAATTTAGCATGTGGTGAGTGTAAGACAACTCATATACTCTTCTCTTCATAAATGTATGTAATGATACTGAACTTGCAAAACGACTAGATGCGCCTCTATCCCTATTGAGCCCCCGTGCCAAATATGGATAGGTGCGCATCTTGGGCGTTACATTAACGCAGGTCGTGGGGTCGTGGAACAGTAGTCGCTGGAGAGTAAAATCTACCAGTAAAGAAGTGGAAATTTTGTGAAAAGATATCAAAGAGCCAGCCCCCGTGCAGGTCCCCAAATAAAAGGGGAACACATAGGGGCACTACTCATTCGCGTTCGTTTCTCCATTCTTCATCTTCCTCTTCAAGCCAAGAAACCGCTTCCGCCACCGCCACCCGCCCACTAAGCGTTTCTAGATTATCCACCGCCCTTTAGATCCCAAGAGATGGGGAGAAAGACTGGCGCTGTGAAGGGTAAGAAGACGGCCTCACCGGCGGACCCAATGGCTGAAGAGAGGAAGAGGAAAGAAGAAGAGCTAGAGAGGCGGCACAGAGAGATGTGGTTATCTCTCCGTCGAACCTGGATGGCAATGCCTTGGTTGAAAGGTATGCCTATATGTGGGGGAGAAGAACAAAGGGGCATGGAGGTCCCGTGGTTCTGATGGACAACCCCAAAGAAAATACACCATCAGATTCATACCGCTTCTTGTGTCGTACTTTCTCTGTGGCCTCTCTCCCCCTTCTCTGATTTCTTCTGCGCCATGATGGTGGTATATGGATTCCATCTACTGACTTTCACGCCCAATGCAATGGCGTGCATGGCAATCTTTGCCCATCTGTTGGAGAACTTTGTTGGAGTTTCCCCCATGAGACGTTGGCTATGGCCAAGGAGGACGTCGCAGACCGGGAGGCTTGACTGGTGGTGCGCAAAGATCTTCGAGACACAAGGGAGACGAAAATCTCCACCCGGGAAGAGGCTCTCGAAGCTACCCTCCATGGAAAGGACGTGGAGCTGGAGGCCCGAGTTTAGCAACCAACCATAGTGCTGGCCGCTCTTGACGTGCTCTCCTTAGAGTCCTCAGCCCAACTGAAGAAAGTGTCTGACGAGTTGGTTGCCTTATCCGCCACCAAGTGCAGTCTTGAGACCCAACTGAGCAAGCTGATGGAAGACCTTGCCAGGAGTTACAAGGAGATCGAGGCCCTCAAAGAGGAAGCATGGAAAGCGAAACCCACTCTAGAAGAGACGCAATCGCAGCTTTCCTCCAAGAGCTAAGATCTCGATGCTGCCAATAATGCCATTTCCAATATGAAATCCAGACTTGCCTCTTTGGAGGCGAACATTGAATCTGTCGGTGCTCGCGAGAAGCTTCTGCTGACAGACTTGGCCAATATGCATTCCTTCAAAAGAGATGCAGAAGACAAGCTGGAGAGCCAGATTCAGCAGTGCGACCTCTGGATCAAGAGCATGGCTGACATCACAGAGTGCCTTGCTGCACAGATTACGTGTATGGACATGAAGAGTTAGGCCTTCTCCGTCAGCAAGCATGCAATCTGAATTGTCAGCCTGACACTCTTCTTCGAAGGCCTGATTGAGGGGCTGAAGATGTACGAGGACGCCTGCTTTGCGAACGAATCACGAAAGCTGGCTTGCGACGCTCTCTTCATGGTCCTGAGCAATCTTGCCTTCTTCCACCGAGAGCTCAACCTCTCCGAGGGCTTCAAGAAGCTTCCGCCAGGCACTGATGCCTCTGCTGCCACGAACAAGGCCGGTCCCCTTACCGACAGGGTCCTCTTAGTCCCAAGGACCCAGGGAAGTTGCGGGAGTTAGCCTTGAGTCACCCCTGCTGCCATGCTATCATGTACTTAAGACACAATATGCATCTCGTATTAGGCCTTGCACTATTTTTACTTTCATGTTTGCTGAACTAATGTCTTTATGTAAACGTATGCTATCCCCATTTGCTTTCTTGTTGGTATTTGTTTGGTTGTTTTCTTCGCGTGCTCTGGTTACCCGCCAACAACGTGCTGGCGCGATTGCTTTGAGGAACGTGTCCTTAGCATTCTGCTAGCAAGGACACGTTGCCGGTGAATTTTTCCTTGGTGATCTTTTGATGCCGCCGCATGTTTTGTTGAGCAGGCTCGAGGGCGCAAATAAAGAGATGGTAAGGTTTCATTGCGCACATGAATCTCCATACAAAACCTTGGTAGTTGTGGGGGATATACAAATGCGAGCCCTAATGTAAGTTGATAATCACGCCAACTTAGCTTTCGTCACGGCTCCTCTTCCATACTGGTGCGTGTTTATTCACGCTCATTGTCCCTCCCTCCGTCCATGGGTGCATCTCCTCTTCGTGCTCCCCGATGAGTACACATACATGTACCCACTATTGTTCTGAGAGGAAGGGAAACGAAGAGGGGCGAATGGACAGACTTGGGGATCCGTTATTCATGAGTACAATCCGCGGCATCAGCCTATCGGGTTAAAGTAAACATTCATAACTAACGAAAAACGGGGAAGTATACATGAACGGTCAAGCCTTCTCTCCTTTCCTTCACGCCCAACGGTCCCCCATCGACCAACGCGCTAGGAGTGTTGGCAAATGGGAGCCTGTCGTGGTTCGCTTGCCGGGGGTGCCAACCGATGGATTCACTCTAGTATTCGGCTCGAGATTTACCCTTGACGGGATAAATGCAGGATCGAGCCGCACGTGAGTTTATTGACATCGCCAACACCACTGCTATGCAGAACTGATCACATACGAGGAAAGAGACGAGAGGTAGGCATAATCGTGTACCTTTTTCTTTGCATATCGGACCGAGCCGCACCTTCCTAGGATTAGGTGGGCTTGCTCGACGATTGTGATAGGGACGGCGTCGTCGCTCGGTATGCCTCCTCCTCAGCCATGGTCTACACCGCAGTTCTGCTGCCCACATCGAGCGCATCAGCCGTAGTGCCGACATCTCTCATCCTCGTTGCTTCCATCGTGGCCGCGGCAACACGTGATGGTATCCGGAGAGGAAGAGGCTTAGGGGGCAGCATTGCTCTTCTCCTTCGACGTTCTCAATGGAGGGAATGATGATGAAGATCGATGCGCTGCTCACAATCTCGGGTTCGCACAAATGACGCGCCCCTACCTGGCGCACCAAAGATGTCGAGAAATGATGCACTCAATCAACTATGGGCACACAGGCTCCTTTGTGGTTCGTGAGGGGTGAGGTCTCTTGCACAAAGAGCGGATGTAGTGAGGAAGCTCGATGATGAGACGCTGGTGTTTTACCCAGGTTCGGGCCATAGAGAAGTATAAAACCCTACTCCTGCTTTGGTGGATTGATCAGAGGAGCACGAATCACACGCAACGCTCAAACTCGGCAAGGGTTACCTTTGGGGGAGCTGTTACGTGAGTACAAGTGTCCAAAGGTCCAAATATTTAGCTAGGTTGCCTTGGGCCTCCCTATATAGCTCAATGGGCAACGCAGTGGAAAAACAGACATTACATGATGATTAGATAGCCAACAGTGCTATCATACCTAACTCTGGCACTCAGGACAGAATAATGCCACAAATGCTAGTCTAGGTGGCGTGCGGGGGTGCATCCCCTGCAGGCTTCTACCATGGCTTTAGCTAACTATTGCACCACATCCTGACGCACCTCTGGACATGTGTCAAGGGGGCATAATCTGTCTTCGAGTGTGTCACCACGTGCTTAGCGAGAGCCACTTAGCCACCAGGGGGATCGACACCGCGTCGACAAGTGACTGGCGTTGTGATGCGATGGAGCGGTGTCCGATCGGTTTGCGCTTGCTGGGGATGCCTTGCCGGGTCTTCCTAAGGGTATACGCGCCTCGGTTCCGGGCAGGCACTAGTGACGTGCTTGGCGTGGTCCGGGCCCATCCTAGGTTGTTGTATTGACCTTGTCGGCATTGCTTAGCCCGCGTAGGTCGCCTCTACCGGACTCCTGGTCTTGGATGTTGATTCGTCATGGTAGTAGCTTTCGCCGGCAGGCTCGGGCCATTGGGCCAGGGGCTTATCGTCCGTGCACAAGTCAGGGGGAATAAACACCCGTGTATGTATACCCCGACACTTGGTGAACATGGTATGAAAACAATTTAGTTTTCCTAAACCCAGTTTATCAATGCAAACTATTGCTGAAGCACGAAACAACGGCTATCCATCCTACATCCCCTCGATGGAGAGAAATAGAGAGAATGGGTGGGGGAGAATAGGAAGAGGTGCGGCTCACTTATGTTTGCCTTCATACACATCAGTTTTCCTCTTCAATACCATAATAAATGTCCTCTTCGAATTGTTTCCTAATCTGATATATTGAATAAATTATAGTTTCATTATGTATGTTGAATAATGAGCATACCAATGTTTCACATTGTCGATGCACTAGAGTTTTTTGGGCCATCTAGTGCCCCTTTACTCATGCACGGGCAGTAGTAGCCGCCCCGGTGGCAAGGCCCAGCGAAGACTTACCAAGCACCAGCACATAAGACTCAAGACTAATGGCAAGACCTTGCCGGGAGGGTCGTAGAGCCTCCAGGCCTCCGACAAGGCAAGGCCCTGGCAAGGCGAGGCCCCGACAAGCACCGCCAGCACACATGACAGGTGTCAATCCACCTGGACGCGTGTCACGGCGTTGGCGTTAGAGGGAGCTAAGCGGTGCCGATGGGATGACCCCCGTCCCATCCTACTAACAGACTAAGGCCCCTGACGGTGCATTTAATGCTCTTGTCCTACTCCGTCAGGGTTAGGTATGATAGCACTGTAGCAGCACTATGCATCCCGTGTGCGCACTGTACATCACTGTTGGGATTCCCTTAAGTATAAAAGGAGGCCCAGGGCGTTACAGAAGAGGACTTTTGGACGTTTTGGCTTTTGGGCTTTCGGATAGTTAGGCAGTTAAACAACCGGACAACCCAACAATTAGAGAGGAAAGGTTCCCAAGCTTACGTTGCGGCCATTCATGGCACTCCTATAGCTCGAACCCTAGAACAGGATCAATAACCAAGCAGGAGTAGGGTTTTACGCATCCGTGCAGCCCGAACCTGGGTAAAAACTCCCCATGTGCACCTCACCACACCGGCTCTTTGTGCCAGGTCGCCCCCCACCGAACCGAAAGGGGCCCCCGTTGTCCCATAGGTGTTCGTTCCAACGACATCTTTGGCGCGCCAGGTAGGGAGCGTGAGAGGTTCTGCGAACACGTTCTGGTGATCTGCACCCCAGCTTCATCATCGCCATGGCCCCCAAGAAGAAGGGCCTGACAGCAGTTGGCCCATCCATGTCCGTCGTTCCTATATCTCCACAAACGGGGGACAGCGTAGACGCGGGTGGAGGAGGAGGAGGCGGAGGTTCCGAACTTCCGTGGCGCTTCGGTGACCAAGGCTAGGCAGTTGGCGACGCTCGGAGCGGAGACGCTCATGGCGGCGGTGGGAACCCACGCGCCCCTGGATCTCAAGACGGAGCTGTACCGCCTGCAGGTGGTATGACGAACTCCGGGGGCAGAAGAGTGTCTTCTAGGGCACCCACGCTAGCACCTACGCCGCGACCTTCTCAGGACGCGCCCGGGGAGCCGTGCCACGGCGCCCGTAGTTCTCAGCGTCCCCACGGAAAAGCTCCTGCGCATCATTCCCAAGATGCACGGTACAAGCATGCAAGAAGGAGTGGCATGCCGATGCGGGACCGCGGAGGTGCTCCTTCTAACGCGGTTAGGAGTCAGAGAACCTCGCATTCCTCGCGCCTCTCGATGTCGTCCACAACGGAGGAAGCGATGGCGCGAGCATAGCTACTCCTGAACTTCCCTCCTACTTTGGAGAAGCTCAGCGAATGGAGAGCCACCATTTAGAGCCTCCTCAGCCTTGCAGACAAGCTTCGGCCCACAGGGCCGCCTTAGACCAGCAGTGAACTGCCCGGGGTCGGCATGACCTTAGGGCACTCTCCTTCGCGACAGCATCATCGGTCGTCGACGCGAAAGACCGACGCCCATGACGGTTACTCAACGACGTCGTCTGACCCACGAACACGTCGCAATCATCGTCATGTTCTTCGGGAACGTAGCAAGGAGGACGCTCCAACCGCGATCGAGCGACGACGGGAAACACGCCTCCAGTCGGAAAGGCGTGCGGGACCCACTATAGACAAGTCCGCACCGGGGTACCCTGTCAGCCTAGCTTACGAGGTGGGCTGTCCAGCATTTACCCCCAAGCTGTGGCAAGTCCAGTGGCCCAACACCCGCACATTCAACCAGAAATCCTGGAGAAGTACAGCGGAAAGACCCATCCGTGAGAGTTCTTGAGCGTCTACACCATCGCGATGCAGGCTGCGAGGGGCCGGGACGACAAGATATTGGCCAACTACTTACCATTGGTGCTTAAGCCCAACATTAGGTCATGGCTGATGCACTTTCCGGAGAGATCCATCGCCTCCTGGGTGGACCTGTGTCACGAGTTTGTTGGCGCCTTCACCGGGTTCATCAAGCTCCTGGCCAGGGGAGCGACCTGCACATCATCCCCCAGAAGGAAGGCGAAACTCTGCGCATGTACATCCAGAGGTTCAGCTGCGTGCACCACAACATCCCAGGCGTTCACCCTGTCATTGTTATCAGCATGTTCCATCAGAACGTGCGCAACCACAGGATGCGGGGAAGAGCTGGGGATGAACAAAGTCAGGGACGTCGCCGAGCTTTATGCTTTGGCAGAAAAATGTGCTTGGGCTGAAGAAGGGACAAGACTCCTCGGCGAGAACGTCGGCACAGAGGTCTACTCTGAATATGAAGACACCGTTACCCCGGAAAAGAAGGTCCGGCAATGGAACAAGAAACGCAAGGGCAAGACCATGCTAGCCATCGAACGATCCGGCAATCCCGGCGCCACCAAGAAAGGCAAGGTCGACAACCCCAGCAACGATGTTGCCGGTTGCGCCTCCTGCCACGCCCTAGCGGCCGCCAGCAAGCCAGAAGACTCCGGCAAGCAATATTGCAAGATCTATCGCACCAAAGGCCACGACCTCCAAGACTACCGTCAAGTCGAACAGCTTGCCGAGAAACAGAGGGCCGAATATGAAAGGCGCGACAAGGAGAAGGGTCAAGATGGTGCTGAGGGGTCCAGCAAGAAGCGTGTTGGCCGAGGAGGTCGCCATGGCAAGCCCAAGGAGCAGAAGGATCGGCCCGCCCGCGGCCACGACAAGCAAGAGGGAGATGATGATGACGTAGAAGAGGATAACGAGTCCAGTGAGCATGAGTTTCAAAAGGCTACGGAGGTGATGTGCATAGAAGGAGGAGCCTCGTCGCATTCCTCTCACCGTCAACTTAAATAGTGGGCGCGCGAGGTTAATGCGGCAGAGCCCTCTATCAGCGCACAGAAACCTCTGAAATGGTCCAACACTCCTATCATCTTTGATGCCGAGGATCACCCTGATCACATAACTGGGGTCGAGTGCCTTCTGTTATTGGTCTCGCCAACAATCCGCAACCTCAAGGTGACGAAGATGTTGGTCGATAGTGGGGCCAGCCTGAACCTGATCTCACTTCATGCCATTCGGAGGCTACAGATTCCCGACGAAGATCTCAAGCCGATAGGCACTTTCCAAGGGGTCAATTCAGGAAGGACTCAGCTGAAAGGCAAGATCACGCTACGTGTGACGTTCGGCAGCGATATCAACTTCAGAACGGAGAATATTGTCTTCGACGTTGCCAAGATATCATTGACATACCATGGCATTCTCGGGCGTCCGGCACTGGCCAAGTTCATGGCGGCCACTCACTTCACTTACAACGTGTTGAAGATGCCCGGACCGATGAGCGTCGTTACCATCAACTCCATCAACGCCGACCAACTATACCGGGGCGCAGCCGCAACACCTGCCGCCAAGGCACTTGCTCCTGCCGTTGAAGCTCCCGGGGGGAAGAAGACCAGCAAGGCATCTGGCGCATATTCCATCAAGCGTGCCTCTTCAGAGTGTTGCGCTACTGTTGACGATGTGCTAGAGAGATCCACTGGCAAGAAGAAGTCCAAGGCAGCTCCACGAGAAACCAGGAAGGTGCCCGCCAAGCAGGATGGCACGGGGGGAACTTTCCCCATAAGTTCCACCCTTGATGACAAATAGGAAAGCGCGCTCATCGCCTTCCTGTGGGCGAATGTTGATGTGTTTGCATGGCAACCATCTAATATCCCCGGTGTTCCCATGGAGGTGATTGAGCACCACCTTTCTATCTGTCCACACGTGTGGCCCATCAAGCAGAAGGTTTAGAAGCAAGCTTTGGAACGGCAACATTTTATTGCCAAAGAAATCAAGAAGTTAGAGGCAGCTGGTCTGATCAGAGGAGTACTCCGCTCTACATGGTTGTCCAATCCAGTCGTAGTGCGCAAGGCGAATGGGAAGTGGAGACTATGCATTGATTTCATAGACATCAACAAGGCTTGCCCCAAAGATCCTTTTCCCTTGCCACGCATCGACCAGATTGTGGACTCCACTGCCGGCTACGACTTATTGTCTGTCCTTGATGCCTATTCCGGTTATCGTTAGATTTTTATGGCCAAGCAAGACGAAGAGAAGACCGCATTTATCACCCCATATGGTACGTACTGCTTTTTGCGTATGCCTTTCGGGTTGAAAAGCGTTGGGTCTACCTTTGCGAGAGCAGTCCAAATTGGTTTTGAGCCCCAGCTGCATAGAAATATGTAAGCTTATATGGATGACATAGTGGTCAAAACCAAGGACAAGGCCATGTTCATAGCGGACCTAGAAGAGACGTTCGCCAATCTGCGCAAGATTAACATGAAGCTCAACCGCGAGAAATGTGTGTTCGGTGTCCCATCTGGCAAGCTTCTCGGGTTCTTTGTGTCTCAACGAGGAATCAAAGCGAATCTCGACAAGATCAAACCAATTGAACAGATTGAGGCACCAAGACGAGTCAAGGACGTGCGATGCCTTGTCGGCTGTGTTGCTACTCTAAGTAGGTTCATCTCAAAGTCTGTCGAGTGTGCCCTGCCCTTTTTCAAAATCTTGAAGAAGGCAGGTCCAATGAAATGGACTCCAGAAGTGGAGGTGATGCTATAGGATTTGAAGAAGCACCTTTCCTCTCCACCGGTCCTAGTCGCGCCAAAACCACAAGAGTCGTTGCTGCTGTACTTGGCAGCAACGAATCAAGTGGCGGGTGATGCACTAGTGGCCGAAAGAGAAGTTGACGAAGAAGCAGCAGCAAAGGCAGGGGAGCCAAGCAATGAGTCAGGACAGCCTCCGGCGAGGTCTGGTGCCGGCAAAGAAGGATCCGCGCAGTTGAAAGAGATAGTTCAGAAGAAGAAATTGGTGCAGCGACCAGTCTATTTTGTCAGCTCCTTGATGTAGGGGGCAGATCAAGGTATTCTGGCATGCAAACATTGCTCTTCGGCCTTCTTATGGCCTCAAGGAAGGTGTGCCATTACTTCCAAGCACATGAGATCACCGTTGTCACCCGCTTCCCGCTACAGGGGATACTTCGGAACCTAGAAGCTACCGGTAGGATTGTAGAGTGGGCTCTAGAACTATCAAGCTTCGGTCTTTAGTTTGAAAGCACTTCTACCATTCAGAGCAGGGCCTTGGAGGAGTTCATTGCAGAATGGACCCTAACACCCGATGAAGAAATTCCAGAATCAACTCTCCCCGGCAAGGAGACTGATTGAGAGTGGATCATGTATTTTGATGGAGCTTTCTTGCTACAAGGCGCTGATGCCGGAGTGCTGCTTGCCACACCCACGGGAGAGCACCTTAGATATGTGGTCTAGATGCACTTTCCATGGGAGAGATCAACAAACAACACTGCTGAGTACGAAGGGCTGCTTGCCGGTATCAGGATCGCGGCAGACCTTGGGATCAAGAAACTTATTGTAAGGGGTGATTCTAAACTTGTCGTCAGCCAAGTGAACAAAGATTACCAGAGTCCATTGATGGAGGCTTATGTAGATGAAGTGAGGAATTTGGAAGAACGTTTTGACGGCCTGCAAATGGAGCATGTTCCACGTGCAGAGAACATCGTTGCTGATGGCCTGTCAAAATGTGTTGCCCGTAAGTTACCTGTGGAACCAGGAACTTTCGTCCTACAACTAACTCAACCCTCCATGACACCATTAGCTGGACACGATAAAAGAAGGAAGTTAAGTTCCGGTAAGTATTTTTTGGTAGAGCTTCCCGAAGCCGCCAGTAAGAAGATTGACAGAGGGAACGACAGGCTTGCCGGTGAGTACTATGCTCTGGCAGGGTCGTCGGCTCTTGCCGTAAAAGCATACGCTCCCGCCAGGCTTGTCGAGGTGCAGCAGACTTCGGCAGGCCCTCAGGCCCTTACCGTCGAGGCAAATGCTCCCCCGGCAGAGGATACGCCTTTAGTCCTTCTTGTTGAGCCCCGGGCTCCAGCATGGGTGAATGTGCGTTATATCGACTAGATGGGGGGTGAATAGGCGATTTTTACAAATTCATCACTTGAGGAATTTCAACTTTGAGGAATTTGAAATGTGAGGAATAACTAGCAGCGGAATAAGTACTCAAGTGCGTGAGGAACATAGTAACAACGTAGCCCTCATGATGAAATGAAACATGCACAAGTAGTGAGTAGTGTGATAAAGGATAAGCAGTGATGAACAAGGTAACTTGAAGAATTTGAGGTGAGGAATTTGTGGAAGTCTTCAGTCATATTCTTCAAACAATAACAATCAATTTCATCAACAGGTTTATGAGGAATAAGGAGGTTGAGGAAATAGAACAAGGTAGCTCGATGAAGACAATGGTTTGATGACCCAGTTCCAACTAGTGTGACAGTTGTACGTCTGGTTTGGAGCGACCTGGTATTTAACCCAGAGGACACACAGTCCCAGGACACACAGTCTTTACCGTACTCTCCTTGAGCTAAGGTCACATAGTCCTCGCCCAACACTCGTGGTAAGTCTTCAGGGTAGACTTCCAAAACCCTCACAAACTGGTCACCTAGTGATCCACAATTTACTGTTGGATGCTCTAGACCAAGGTCACTTCACGATCCCCAATTGACTGCAGGAGCACTAGACCATGATGACTAACCGTCTGGAGGATGCACAGTCCTCAAAGGTAACAAACGTCGGTTCCACACAGGAATTTCTTCAGTGATGCTCAATCACTTTGGGTTTGGTGGTTTGGTTGCGGGTTTTTCCTCACTGATGATTTTCTCTCAAAGTCCTCGGAGGATGGGTTGCTCTCAATTGACAAGTGTCAGTTCTCTCTCGGAGCAGCCAACCAACTAGTGGTTGTAGGGGTTGGCTATTTATAGCCAGGGTGCAACCTGACATGATATGACATATATGCCCCCAATGATATGACCGTTATGTGGATATTTGTGATTGGGGACAGCTGGCGCTAAGCACAACAACGGTCATATTTTCGAACTACGAAAGTCCTCGGACATATCATGTTCCTCACTTGTAGGTAGTTCGCACTGGCGAAATCCTAACACCTCGGTCAGTTCAATTTCTTCAGAGACCAGAAGAACTTCGTCTTTGTCACTGAAGAACTTGACTGAACCGTAAGAGATTTCCAAAGGCTTCATTCGAAGGATTGTGTAGGTTGAGGATTTGGAGTTGAGCATCAGTTGGAAATTTTCCTTAGTATTTCCTCGGCCCCCTTTAACAGTACGGTGTTTCCTATGACTCAAAGAAGGAAATGAAACTATGAAAACAAAGTCTTCACGCTTCATAATCCTCGTTCATATCTTCAAGGTCATACCAACTTCTTCATTATCAAAGTCTTCACAAAGTCTTCACAAAGTCTTCACCAAAGTCATCAGAAAGTCTTCAGCAAAGTCTTCAGTTGAAGACATACATTTTTAGGGGTCGATAATCTCCGAATATATCAAACTCCTCATTGACTTATAGAGCCTGTGTACACTCACAAACACATTAGTACCTTAACCTATAAGTCTTCAATACACCAAAATCACTAAGGGGCACTAGATGCACTAACAATCTCCCCCTTTTTGGTGATTCAGGACAAATAGGTTAAGTTTTCAACGGGGATAAACATATGAAGTGAAAGTACAGAGTTTGAGGAATTTTATTGCAAGATATAGAAGAACTCCCCCTGAAGATGTGCATATTTGAGGAAATTGCTTTGGACTGCAAATGCACATGGCAGGTTAAAACATGGAAAACTCCCCCTATATCTTGTAATTCATACACGCATTTGAACATATGATATGAAGAATTTGAAATTCGTGAGGAAAATGGTGTCTGACGAAATTCAACATGTATGCATTCAGGTACTTGCGGAAATAAACATGCGAGGAAATAGTTCAAAAGTGTCACACCACCATCGGACTTAAGTTTACAACTCAACCAACAAAAGCTTCAGAAGAGCGAGAGTTGTAACTTCAACAAAAATAGCCCATATATAGATAGACCCGCTTGAATACTAGCTCAAATTTTCTCCCCCTTTGTCATCGAAGGCCAAAAGGGAAGAAAAAAGTGATGACTAACGCCCCTTTGAAGAATTTCATCGCGTCAATGTTGTCGGGGTCGTTTGTCGATGCAGGTCCTACCGCAGTGTCGTCAATGCCTTCTCATCATCGCGCTCTCGAGATGAATAAAATGAACTTATGACCATCAGAGGAACTTGAACTTTCTTGGATTTTTTTTGAGGTCGACGAGCCCAGTCAGGATGTTCCTCAAGATCCAGGTCATTCAGTTCTTCAGAAGACATGAGGTGAGACAGTACAGCCCAAGTGCGGTTGAGGTTTTCATGCGCGTAGTAGTGATTCCTCTTCACTGTGTTCTGTGTCACAGTCATGTTCTGCACAATGTATCCAAGTTGACGCTTCACCAACTTGTTATTGCGATCGACCTTCTGATGAAGACTTATTAGAAGCTCGCGATCGGTCATCACATGAGGGGAAGACTCTTGAGGATTGTGAGCTGAGGCCTTTGCATCGGAGTCCTGAGTGGCAGTGTGATCATTGGTGGAGAAGGAAGCGGCTTTGCGAAATTGTCCGTCCAATGGACGAGTGCCTTCATCTATGACAGCCTTGCCTTTTCCTTCAAGTGAGGCAAT
This sequence comes from Hordeum marinum, assembly GCA_022496015.1. NCBI lineage: Eukaryota > Viridiplantae > Streptophyta > Magnoliopsida > Poales > Poaceae > Hordeum > Hordeum marinum. The sequence goes on from CM039677.1 coordinate 177,529,621, forward strand.
TGTGCTCTTGATGACTTCTATTGGAGGCAGAAAGCCAAAGTGGTTTTGAAAATCAGCCTTGAAGGAAACTGAGGACTTTGCCCTGATGAATTTCAGGATCCATGGTGCATAGGGCTTCTGTTCCAATGGAGCCAAGGCAGCACTGGCCAATGTCCTCATGAAGAAGTCATGCAAGTCGATGGGAATCCCATGTATGATGTTGAAGAGCATATTCTTCATGACTCCTTCCACTTTTTCTTCTTCAGAATTGTGACCCTTCTGAGGACATAGCGAATTTTTGAGTATACGGTAGACAGTCCTGGGCACATATCGCAGATCCTTCACAAGGAAGGTTGTTCGTTGAGGCTTTCCAGGAGGCAATGTCTTCATCAGCACTTACATCAGCTGATTTGGAAGTGTAGGCTCATCAAACAGTTTGTGAGCTTCATCTGAGGGAATTGGAACTGGTACACACTGAAGCAATTTAGAAGCTTGAGCAGTGAAGTGTGTTGATCCTGTCATCTAGTCCAATATCCAGGAGTTGACGTCAGAAGCATTTACGCTGATATGCAATGTGACATAGAACTGAAGAATGAGTTCTTCATTCTAGTCGCAGATGTCGACACGGAATGGAAGAATGCCTACATCATGAAGAACTTGGAGCACCGGTGTGAAAAATGGAAGGCTTTCCATGTCAGCATGAGGAATTTGGTGGTGCTCGAAGACTTTCTTCTTCTCAAAAAGAACTGATGCATAGTAGTTGAGTTGTGTTGTCGTGCAGAATCTGTTGTGTACTGCCCTTGCAAAGTCATAGGGATTTGGACCTGTGAAGAACATGCGTTCATTGAAGAGATTGCTCTTGAGGAATTTGGGGCGAACTAAGCCTTTGAATGGCATTCTTGGCTTTGGTTGAAGATTTGTTTTGATGCGCCCCTTGATCTCCGTTGGCATGGGAGGAACTCCTTCGGACTGAAAAATTTGGAGGACAGGTTCCTCAGCTGTGGCAGGAGCATCAAGATCATCAGCTGTTGCAGCTGGAATTTCTTCAGTGACTTGGGTGATCAGATTGGCAGATTCTTCAGGTATTTCTTCGGTCGGAGCAGGCGACTGAGGAATCTGTGTCAGAGGAGTAGTCATTGGTGAATTTGGGTGGGATGACTCCCAATATTCATCATTGATTATAGGAGTTGTGTCACCAATGTCTACCTCCTCATCAATTTCTTCAACTCCAGCTTCTTCAGCAGTGAACTGAAGTTGGGGCGATGATACCTTCGGAGTTGAAGCAATGTCTTCAACTTAGACTTATTCATCAATCTGCTTTGTCGAAGCAGCAGAATGATTTTCATCTTCTTCTGGGATGACATATTCCACCCCAAATGGTACAATTTCGTAGGCAGGTGCTGAGGAAATTGGTGTTGCATCAATAGGTCCAGTTGAAGAACTTGGCATAGTCTTCAACTTCTTCAGAGCTCGGGTTTCTGAATTTGATGCTTTTCTATTGAGAGTCTTTTCCTCAGCAGTATCAGTTTCTTCAGGAACGACTGATGCAGTTGCCCTGGTGGGTTCAGTTTCTTCACGCACAGCAAGAACATCAGCTGGCCTTTCAGTTTCTCCAGGCACAACAGTGGTGGTTTTCCTGGCATGATCATCAGTGGTCTGAGTTTCCTCGGCAGCACTGGCAGTTGCTTCTGGTGCAGAAGCATTTCCATTAGCAGTTTCATCAGGCTAAGCAATTTCAATAGCAGCCTGAGGAATTTCATCAGACTGAGGATTTTGTGGTTGCGATCAAGCTGCAACCCTGGTGTTGTGATCCTTTACTACAGCTTGAGCAGCCCTAACGAATCTGACCTTGGTGCCTTTCCATTCTGCATCATACCTCTCTTGATCCTCAGAGAGAGTGCGAATTTCAGACTGAACTGTGACGAGTTGATTTGGGGTCAAGTTCATCACATTGTCTCTTAGAAACTTTTCCTTCCGAGCCTTGTTCCTCTTAGCTCTCAGAGCTTGCTCTCTCTTCCATTTTCTTCAGAGATGAAATGGGTGAGGACATGATCCACTCCAAGAGGCAGATTCAGTGAAGAGAGTGGGGTGTTTGGATCTTCATGCCATATGTCGATGAAGTTGAGGATCGTCTTGGGATCTAGTATGAGAGGAACAGAACTGCCCTTTGATATAGCAGCCCTTTGCTGACTTTGCCTGATGATTTCTTCCAATTCCTCATCATCAGCTTCATCATCATCATCATCATCATCATCAGAACCAGAGGTATGGTCATCACAGCCTTGCTTGAGTGAGGACTTGGTCTTTGACCTCGTCCAACAGTTTTCTTCAGCTTCAACGCAGAAGGGCTAGTTGAAGACTTTGCTGTAGTAGAGGGGCATGCTGAGATCTTTGGAACTCTTGAGAATCCCTCAGTCCTCTTGCATGATGCCAGATGCACTGGGGTTGAGGACTTTGCAGCTGCCGCAGAAGACTGAGCTGCAACCGTTCCAGCAGCTGAAGACTTTGTAGGCCGAGGCCTTTGAACTTGAGGAATCTGCTGTGAAGGTTTTGTGGTTCAAGAACTTGTCTTCAAAGCAGATTTCTTCATCATCATTTTCTTCGGAGCACTTGCAAAGGCTCCAACAGAGGCAGCAGCAGCAGAATCTTCATTGAATTTCTTCACTGCCTCCTTGGCTTTCCTCGCCATCTTGGCTTGCTGCTTCTCCCACATGTGAGGAAAGTCATCACCAGTCTTGGGGCTAGTGGGATCAGCAATCTGATTTGGAGCAAGGGGAGGCGTGCTGCAAGGAGGTTTCACTATGAATTTCATCATGTATTTTGGAGTTACATAACGATATTCCTTCCATTCCCTTGCCCATCTCCTCTCAATCTTCTGCAGACGAATTTTTCCCTGCTTAGTTGTTTCTTTGCCATGAGTTTCTTCATCAGGTGTGCAATATTCCTCGTACATGTCATCTGGAATCTCAAAGGCAGTGTGCACGTCTTGCTTCTTTCCACCTTTCTGAGGTTTCTTTCCGTCATCCATTTTCTTCACTTGAGGAATATGAACTCTTGAGGACTCTGAAGAACTACACAGTTTTTCCTCAAGGAGCGCTGCAAATGAGTTAAGTTGATGAGAACCTAGTGATTCATCAGCGAACATGTTGTACCTGTGAACAGAGTATAGGTGCGAGGAATTTGAAGAGGTCATATGCGTTCTCAGAAAATTTTGAATAAAAATAGGTGTGAGGAATTTGACCATGGTTGTCTTGAGGAATTTCACTAAGTGTTCTTTGTCTTAGGTTCCAGAGTTGTGCAAATTTTGAGGATTCACACAATTGAGGAATCTTGAAGAAAATCATTACTTAGGGAAAATCATCAAGTATGAGAATATGTAAGGTGTTGTAGTGTAAGATTCATGATGAATAATCACCCTTTGAGGAATATTAAGAGAATTTGAAGATCAAACTAGGGCAGTAAAAATAAATTTTATTTACCCTAGTGAAGAACATGACGAACTCAAAGATGAGATTGGGTAGTTCGTCCGTTCAGATCTCCCACGCCCTAGCTTGGCAGAGGGAGACAGCTACAACGGCGGCAGGATGAAGATTTCCGCGGCCGATGCGAGTACGATGACGACGAGGTTGAGGCACTAGAGCTCTTACTCACTGGCGATGATGACTTTAGAGGCGGCGCTAGGTTGAAGCTCGGGAGAGAGATGAGATGAGGAGTAACCGAGCACAGTTGAAGGGGAGGGGGTATTTATAGAGGGAGTGAAAACCAATCCGCCTGAAGATTTTGGACATGATTGCCCCTGATCCTTGCTCTCCACACGACAGGTGTCACCCATGTACTTAGAGATGGCGATAGTGGGGGGGGCGTGTGTTATCCAGGCGCGGGAATCGGAACCGTTTGAGCGGGAACCGCTGAAAATTTTGATAGTGAGAATTTCAAAGTTTCTGTTCGCAAATTCTTCGGCTGTTGAGGACACAGTGAAGCCTTTGAATGAGTTTCAAAGTAGAACGCATACGAAGAATTTGTGAACAGACTGGGTCGAGTTTAGCATAGAGGGGGAAAGGGTCCGATCACATTCACTTAGATGAAAATCAACCTGAAGAATTAGTAATAAGTGAATGTTGTTGAGGACATTGAAACTCAAATATATATATGTATAGTCAATGAAGAACATGAGTTTCAAAGTTTGAAGAATTTGAGAAGTTGAGGAATTTGAAAAGTTGAGGAATTTGATAATCTGAGGAATTTGCAAAAAGACGAAAAACTCAATTTTGAAGAATTTCAACTTTTGGTTGGTGGCGTGACCCACCATATAAGAATGATGATTTCAGACACCGCGTACAATTGTCGTAGGGTTCCAAGAATCAAATTCTTTGTTAATTTCTTCACACTTAGAGGGTTATTCTTCATTGATTAAAGAAAAACTTTACTTTGTGTGTTGCACATCTAAGTCATCAATTTTGCATAAGTGTTAGGATGTGGGTCCTTCTTCAAAGAACATTCGAAGATTCTAAGATATTTAGCTCACATCGCAACTTGCAAAATCTCTTTTCATCCAAGGGCTTGGTGAAGATATTGGCCAGTTGTTCTTCCGTGGGGATGTGGTCAATGGAGATGTCGCCCTTGAGTACATGATCTCAAAGAAAGTGATGACGAATCTGGATGTGCTTGGTCTTGGAGTGCTGAACTGGGTTGTATGCAATCTTGATGGCACTCTCGTTGTCGTAGTAGAGAGGCACATTCTTCAACTTGATGCCGTAGTCCTTGAGGGTTTGCTTCATCCATAGTAACTGAGCATAACATGAGCCAGCAGCAATGTACTCAGCTTCAGCAGTAGAGAGTGAGACGCAATTCTGCTTCTTCGAGGACCAACAGAGTAAGGATCGTCCGAGGAAATGACATGTGCTTGAGGTTGACTTGCGATCCACGCGATCTCTAGCATAGTCAGCATCAGAGTATCCGACGAGGTGAAGATTTGAGCCCTTGGGATACCATAATCCAAGTGTTGGTGTGTGAGCTATGTATCGAAGAATATGTTTCACAGCCTTATGGTGTGATTCCTTCGGTGTTGCTTGGAATCAGGCACACATGCAAACACTTAGCATAACATCAGGCCTAGATGCACATAGATACAATAAAGAGACAATCATGGAGCGGTATACCTTCTAATCAAAATCTTTACCATTTTCATCAGTGCAGAGGTGTCCTTTTGAAGGCATTGGAGTTTTGACGCCTTTGCAATCTTGCATGTCGAATTTCCTCAGAACATCTTTGAGGTATTTTTCTTGTGAGATGAAGATACTGTTGTCTTGCTGACGAATTTGAAGACCTAAGAAGAATTTCAACTCTCCCATCATAGACATTTGATATTCTCCACTCATCATATAGGCAAATTCATCACTATAACGTTTGTCAGTACAGCCAAAGATAATATCATCTACATATATTTGGCATATGAACAGTTCATTGTCATAGGATTTTGTGAAAAGATTGCGGTCGAGTGAACCGGATTTGAAGCCTTTCTTCATGAGGAATTCCTTCAGAGTGTCATACCACGCCCGAGGGGCCTTCTTGAGGCCATAGAGGGCCTTGTTGAGTCTGAATACTTTGTTAGGATGCTTAGGATCTTCAAAACCTGGGGGTTGAGCAACATATACTTCTTCCTCAAGCTTACCATTGAGGAATGCACTTTTCACATCCATTTGATATAAGACGATATTATGATGGTTAGCATAAGCAAGCAATATGCGAATAGCTTCAAGTCTAGCAACAAGTGCAAACGTTTCATGAAAGTCAATTCCTTCAACCTGTGTGTAACCTTGAGCTACTAGACGAGCCTTATTCCTCACCACAAGGCCATTTTCATCTTGCTTGTTGCGGTAGATCCACTTGGTACCTATGATGTTATGCTTGTGAGGATCTGGCCTCTTGACAAGTTCCCACACATTGGTGAGCTTGAATTGATGCAATTCCTCTTGCATAGCTTGAATCCACTCAGGCTCCTTGAATGCGTCATCAACTTTAGTAGGCTTTATGATAGAGACAAAGGCAAAGTGCCCACAAAAGTTAGTTAAATGTGAAGCTTTTGAGCATGTGAGAGGACCTGGTGCATTGATGTCGTCGATGATTTTATCAATCTGCACTTCATTTGCCACTCTTGGATGAGCAAGTTGACGTGGCTGAGGATTTTCATCAGCATCATTTTCTTCAAGTGTATCAGCATGAAAATCTTTATTTGTTGGAATGACTTCCTCAGTGGGTATGATATCTTCAGCTGCCTTCAGCTGAATGGATTCTTCAAGGGACTGTTCATCTAACATAGAAGGCAGGTGCTCTCTTTGCGAGACATCAGTTTCATCGAACCGCACATCTACAGTTTCAACAACCTTGTGATGGTAGGTGTTGAAGACTTTGTAGGTGTGCGATTCCTTTTCGTAACCAAGCATAAAACCTTCATGTGCTTTCAGTGCAAACTTAGAACTGTGGTGAGGATCTCCGATCCAGCATTTTGCACCGAAGACTTTGAGATAACTTACATTAGATTTCTTGCTAGTCATAAGTTCATATGAAGTCTTCTGGAAGAATTTGTGAAGATATACCCTGTTGATGATGTGACATGCAGTATCAATTGCTTCAGGCCAGAAGCGACGAGGAGTCTTGTATACATCAAGCATGGTGCGAGCCATCCCAACAAGAGTCCCATTCTTGCGCTCCGCGACTCCATTCTACTGAGGAGTATAAGGGGCAGATAACTCATGAGTAATACCAAGTTCATCAAGATATTCATCAAGATTAGTGTTCTTGAACTCAGTCCCATTATCACTCCTGATATGCTTGATCTTGAAGCCGAAGTTGGTGGAGGCCCTTGAAGCAAATCGTCTGAAGACATCCTGCACTTCATTTTTGTATAAAATGATATGCACCCAAGTGTAACGAGAGTAATCAACAACAATGACAAAGCCATACAAACTTGAAGAATTTGTTAGTACGGAGTAATGAGTGGGGCCAAAGAGATCCATGTGAAGCAATTCAAAGGGGCGAGTAGTGGTCATGATTGTCTTCGAGGGATGCTTGGATCTGGTCATCTTCCCAGATTCACATGCACCACAAAGGTGGTCCTTGAGGAATTTAACACCCTCGATGCCAATGACGTGCTTTTTCTTCACGAGCATGTGCAAGTTCCTCATACCTACATGTCCAAGTCGTCAATGCCACAACCAGCCTTTTGAGGACTTTGCATGTAAGCATGTGGCAGGCTGAGGACCTGTAGAGAAATCAACAATATACAAGTCTCCTCTCCTAAAGCCCTCAAAGACTTTGGAATTGTCAGATTCCATGATGAAAACACAACAATATTTTCCAAATACGACAATCATATCAAGATCACAAAGCATTGAGACAGACATAAGATTGAACCCAAGGGATTCGACAAGCATCACCTTATCCATGGTTCAGTCCTTTGAGATAGCAACCTTACCAAGCCCCAATACCTTGCTTTTTTCCTTTGTCTGCATAGGTGATATGCTTCAGAGGAGATGGAGTGAGTGGCAAATTCATCAGTAGATTCTTGTCACCAGTCATGTGGTTTGTGCATCCACTATCGAGGACCCACTCACTAGCTTTTGGAGTATCATCCTGGAGATGAATTAGTACTACTTACGAACTCATATGCTTCAGAGTGAAGAATATGACATCAATTTCATCACACAGAATTTCATCACACAAGATAGTAAGCAAGTAGTGTGAGGACGTGAGAAATGAGGAATTCATCTCTACATAGTTAGCTTGCGTCCTTTCAAGCATTTCCTCAGGTCTCCAGCAAATTCATCAGATGTTCAATTTCATCTGGAGACCTAACCTTGCATAAGAAATTAGTTTGTTTTCTTCACCACCCACATCTGGAGGGGTGGCAAAGAGTTCATCATTCTGCGAGCACCATATGAGAAGGGAGGCAATGAAGCAAGTGCGCTTCGTCTCACAGGGCGAGGGTTAGAGTACTCAAATGAATAAGCAGAGAAATTCTTCGAGGACTTATGAACATAATGGTTTGAAGAATAATGCACATATTCATAACTCTTAGGTTTTCCCTGCAAAATAGAGGCATTAGTACGAGAATGATAATTTTGACCATTTGAGGAATTTGGTCCAAGTGAGGACTTTGATCCATATGAGGAATTTGATCTGGGGTTCCTATTCTTCATGAGTGGTGTCGTGAGGACATTCACTTGAAGATTTTGTAGGTAGCTCTTGGGAACCCATATTTTCTTCATAGGAGAGCCATTCCTGTAGTTAGTTCCAACAAATCTAGCAAATACTTCACTTTTCTGATTTTTGAAGAATTTGTAATTGGTGTCAAGTGACTCATCAGAGGAATATGAAGTTTCACAAGTAAAACCAGATAAAGTGGATGGATCTACAGGAGGTCCTTTTGTAGCAACCCATGAGGTTTTGGGGTAATGGTCAGGTGTCCAGTAGGATCCATCAGCGTTGAGTTTCCTCACAAAGGCAATGCCCTCTTTCCTAGGGTTCCTGTTCAGAATCTGCTTTTTGAGGACATCGCAAAGGGTTTGATGCCCTTTGAGACTTTTGTACATGCCTGTCACATACAATTCCTTCAACCCTGCATTGTCATCAGTGATACTTGTGGTATCCTCAGATGAGGAATTTGAGACCATGGGAATAGTTGAAGAATTTGCAGCAATAGAAGCATTTGAACATTCAGGTGAATAATTAGCAGTTTCACGTTCGATGCATTTCAAACAAGGTGGAACATATTCTTCCTGAGCGGTACTGATCTGTTGAGCCAATAAGGAATCATTTTCCCTTTGGAGATCCTCATGTGACACCCTCAGTTTCTCAAGATCTTGCTTTCTTTGAAGAAATTCATAAGAAAGCTTCTCATGATCGACTAAGAGGTCGTTATGATGACTCTGAAGGTTATCATACTTTGTCTGAAGACTTTTGAGATCGACAGACAGAGTTTGAGTCCAATCCACTTCATGGTTCAACAGATCATCACTTTTGTCTAGCATTTTCTAAAGCTTTTCAACTGCACTTTTTTGCTTAGTGGCAAGCTTAACAAGTTTAGCATAGCTAGGTTTCACATATTCATCAGATTCACCTTCACTTGGTTCAGAAGAGGAATGATGTTTGTGTACCTTTGATCCTTTTGCCATGAAGCAATAGGTGGGAGCATAGTCATCATTGCTGACGTCAGAGTCATTGGATAGTCATATTCTTCATCGTTGAAGATGGACTTGCTGATGAAAGCAGTAGCGAGAGCAAGGCTAGCGACACCAGATTCTGATTCCTCCTCAGAGTCTTCCTCAGAATCCATTTCCTTGCCGATGAATGCTCGAGCCTTTCTGGAACCATTCTTCTTGTGCTTTGAGGACTTTGAAGATGAGGACTTTGCAGATGAGGACTTTGAAGATTTCTTCTTTTTCTTCGAGTCATCAGAACTATCATCCTTGTATTTCTTCTTCTTCTTTGAATCTTTTTCCCAGAGAGGACAGTCAGAGATAAAGTGACCAGGCTTCTTGCAACGATGACAGGTTCTTTTCTTGTAATCTTTTGAGGAATTTGATTTCCTCAAGCCACTTTTTGATGACTTTCCAAATCCACCTCTGCTTGAGAACTTCTCGAATTTCCTCACAAGCATTGCTAGTTCCTGACTTAGTTCTTCGGGATCACCAAGGCTGCTGTCTGAATCTTCTTCAGATGAGGAAATTGGTTTTTCCTTCAGAGCACGAGATCTTCCATAGCTTGTTCCATAGAGGTCTCTCTTTTCAGCTTGTTGGAATTCATGAGTATTGAGTCTCTCAAGAATATCAGCAGGATCATGTGCTTTGTAGTCTCCACATTCTTGAATCATCAAAGCCAGAGTATCAAATGAGGAATCGAGAGATCTTAGTAGTTTCTTCAACACTTCATGGTCAGTGATATCAGTGGCACAAGTGCTTGAAGTTCATTGGAGATATCAGTGAGGCGATCAAAAGTTTGCTGAACATTTTCATTGTCAAGTCTCTTGAAGCGGTTGAAGAGATTGCGAAGAACATCAACACGAGAGTCACGTTGAGTGGAGACACCTTCGTTGACTTTGGACAGCCTATCCCAGATAAGCTTTGCAGACTCCAAAGCACTCACGCTGTCATACTGACCTTTGCTCAGATGGCCACAGATGATATTCTTCGCTTGAGAGTCAAGTTGCTTGAATCTCTTCACATCAGCAGTTGTAACAGTGGGAGTGACAGAGGACACACCATTTTCCACAACATACCAGAGATCGTTGTCAATAGCTTCAAGGTGCATACGCATCTTGTTCTTCCAGTAGGGGTAGTTCATCCCATCGAAGGTAGGACAACCCGCAGAAACCTTGATAATACCTACAGTCAACATAACTAGAACTCCAGGTGGTTAAACCAAAATCACACAGAGCGAGGGAGTACCTGCTCTGATACCAATTAAAAGTGTGTTATATCGACTAGAGGGGGTGAATAGGCGATTTTTACAAATTCATCACTTGAGGAATTTCAACTTTGAGGAATTTGAAATGTGATGAATAACTAGCAGCGGAATAAGTACTCAAGTGCATGAGGAACATAGTAACAACATAGACTTCATGATGAAATGAAACATGCACAAGTAGTGAGTAGCGTGATATAGGATAAGCAGTGATGAACAAGGTAACTTGAAGAATTTGAGGTGAGGAATTTGTGAGGAATAAGGAGGTTTGAGGAATAAGGAGGTTGAGGAAATAGAACCAGGTCGCTCGATGAATACAATGGTTTGATGACCCAGTTCCAACTGCTGTGATAGTCGTACGTTTGGTTTGGAGCGGCCTGGTATTTAAACCAGAGGACACACAGTCCTTACCGTAGTCTCCTTGAGCTAAGGTCACACAGTCCTCGCCCAACACTCGTGGTAAGTCTTCAGGGTAGACTTCCAAAAACTTCACAAACTGGTCATCGGGCGATCCACAATTTACTACTGGATGCTCTAGACCAAGGTCACTTCGTGATCCCCAATTGACTGCAGGAGCACTAGACCATGACGCCTAACCGTCTGGAGGATGCATAGTCCTCAAAGGTAACAAGCATCGGTTCCACACAAGAATTTCTTTAGTGATGCTCAATCACTTTGGGTTTGGTGGTTTGGTTGTGGGTTTTTCCTCACTGATGATTTTCTCTCAAAGTCCTCGAAGGATGGGTTGCTCTCAATTGACAAGTGTCAATTCTCTCTCAGAGCAGCCAACCAACTAGTGGTTGTGGGGGTTGGCTATTTATAGCCAGGGTGCAACCTGACATGATATGACATAAATGCCCCCAATGATATGACCGTTATGTGGATATTTGTTATTGGGGACAGCTGGTGCTAAGCACAGCAACTGTCGGATTTTCAAACTATGAAAGTCCTCAGACATATCATGTTCCTCACTTGTAGGCAGTTCGCACTGGCAAAATCCTAACTCCTCAGTCAGTTCAATTTCCTCAGAGACCAGAAGAACTTCGTCTCTGCCACTGAAGAACTTGACTGAACCGTAAGAGATTTCCAAAGGCTTCACTCGAAGGATTGTGTAGGTTGAGGATTTGGAGTTGAGCATCAGTTGGAAATTTTCCTTAGTATTTCCTCGGCCCCCTTTAATAGTACGGTGTTTCCTATGACTCAAAGAAGGAAATGAAACTACGAAAACAAAGTCTTCACGCTTCATAATCCTCGTTCATATCTTCAAGGTCACACCAACTTCTACATTATCAAAGTCTTCACAAAGTCTTCACCAAAGTCATCAGAAAGTCTTCAGCAAAGTCTTCAGTTGAAGACATACATTTTCAGGGGTCGATAATCTCCGAATATATAAAACTCCTCATTGACTTATAGAGTCTGTGTACACTCACAAACACGTTAGTACCTTAACCTATAAGTCTTCAATACACCAAAATCACTAAGGGGCACTAGATGCACTAACAATGGGCACAACATCTTGTCCAATTCCTTTAGATAGGAGAACTCCCTGAGGAGCAAGGGAAAGCAGAGAAGGTAGCTCGCTGGTCTCATATGTACTAGTTCATGGACAACATCCTATACAGAAAGAGATCGAACGGCGTGGAACTCAAGTGCATTTGTCGGGAGGATGGACTGGAGCTATTGGCAGAGATACATGAAGGTATATGTGTCTCCCACATAGGATCAAGAGCACTTGTCGGAAAGGCATTCCGGCAAGGTTTCTTTTTGCCCACTGCCCTCCAGGATGCAACTACGTTAGTAACCAAGTGTGAAGCATGCCAGTTTCATTCGAAGAAACTAAATCAACCAGCTCAAACCCTTCAAACAATCCCTCTCTCCTGGCCATTTTCGGTATGGGGGCTCGACATCTTAGGCCCTTTTCCCCGCACTGCCGGGGGTTTGAGTACTTGTACGTGGCAATCGATAATTTCACAAAGTGGCTAGAAGTGGAAGCAGTGAGGAAGGTGACAACACAGTCAGCCATCAGGTTCTTTAAGGTACTAGTTTGCCGCTTTGGTGTTCCCAACAGGATCATCACTAATAATGGCACACAGTTCACGAGTCGCACCTTCATGCAGTATGCCCAAGACCTTGGTAGCAAAATTTGTTTTGCTTCCGTTGCCCACCCGAGGAGCAACGAACAACCGGAGAGGGCTAATGCTGAAGTGATGCGAGGTCTCAAGACAAGAACTTTTGATAGGCTGCACAAGTGCGGAAGGAACTAGATTGATGAGTTGCCGGTGGTTGTTTGGTCAATTAGGACGACACCAAATCGAGTTACCGACAGACACCCATCTCCCTTGTCTGTGGGGTGGAGGCAGTGCTACCCACGGAACTCATATACGGGTCACCTCGAGTGCTCGCTTATGATGAGCTCGACCAAAAGTAGTTGCGGCAAGACGACCCGACGCTCCTTGAGGAAGACCGTCTTCAGGCTGCTATGAGAGATGCATGCTACTAGCAAGCCTTGCGCCGCTACCATAGCCGCAAGGTCAATGCCATAAGTCTTGAGGAAGGCGACCTTGTTCTTTGGCAAGTTCAGTCCGCCAAGAATCCAAACAAGTTAACGCCAAAGTGGGAAGGCCCTTATCGGGTAGTACGAGTAACTAGGCCCCGTGTAGTCCGCCTGGAGACCGAGGATGGCGTTCCGGTGAGCAACTCCTAGAATTTCGAACATCTTCGAAAGTTATACCCATGAGGCGCGGTTGCCGGGCCAACCCCGGCAACCACCTTTTGCACAAGTCTTACCGTTGAAGCATGTAATCCATGGTACAAAGCTAGGCTCAGACCCTGTGCGTAGATAAATAAAGATACGTGTTCTGAAATCCTTTTAGGTTCTCATGTTTACTTATGTGCATGCTTATCTGGAGTGTTGCATTACGCTTAATTCAGGCAAGAACTAATGAACCGCCAAGGTTCCATATCCATATTTTCTCTTCTTTCTTTGTCCAAAGGGCAGAAGGATCCCTCGCGTGCAGCTTTGCTGGGGGGGATGATGGTATGGATACCTATGAGCGATGTTCCAAAAAAAAACTTGCCGAAAGGAGAAAGGCAACAAAAAGATAAGTTGCGGAAACTCCATGTGAAACCTTGCCATAAAGTTATTTTCCTTGAGCGATTTCGACTTCTGTATGGAAAACCTACACGCACGGGAACCTTGCCGCGATTGGATGCGCCCTAACTGCATTCAGGACCGCTCAATGGCATAAGTGGCTTCGCCCGCGCTCTTTGTTTTGTTTCGAGTCCGCTCAACGATCCAAGTGACTGCGCTCGCGCCCTTATCCCGTTTTCGAGTAAGGCCGATGCCTTGAATGGCCGCACCAAGGACGTCAAGGTGTCTTGCCGGCAGTGGCACCGCTAGCAGGCTGCTAAGGACCCATTCCTCAAAGTGCTTGCGGTAGGACTACGCATGCCGACAAGACTCTTCCAGAAAGAGCGTACGGAAAATTCCATACATAGAATTAGTTTAACAAGGAAGATAATACACATTCATTCAAAATGGGGTGAAATTTACATAAGATACCGCTTTTTCTAAGTACATCTTTATTTGACTTTTTCCCTAGGGGAAATTACAAGAAGAAAAAGATGGAAAGGAGAGGCGGGGTACAAGAAGAAAAAGATGGCAAGAGGCCCCCAACAGAAGCCCAGCCTGACCCCTCTGGACCAGCACTGCGCGGACGAACATGGCTGCCAGATGGGCACGCAAGAGCTGGTCCCTCCTGGACCAGCATTGCGCGGAGGAGAAGGCCGGAGCGGGTGGAAAGGAGGATGAACCCGTGAAGCCGAAGTCCGCGGGGCTGTTGGAGTTGGAATATGAGGCAGCGCCCGGGACTGAAGTACCCGACAAGGACATCTTGCCGGGAGGGGAGAGGCGTGAGGCTCGCGACGATGGTGCGGCCGGCGGTCAGTCCGAGATCGAATCTTCGGGCTCCGACTTGACTGCCCGAGGACCGGACTCATCACCGTTGTCCTCCCTGTCACTCTCGTCGGAGGACAGGCTTTCAGAACTGCTTGCGCTCTCTTCGTAGCAGCTGAGACGGATGTCGGGGCTCCCATAAATCTTGATGTAGAGCGTACCCGCCTCCATCATTTTAAAACAAAGAAGTGCCCTACCTGGATGTTGTGGGCATGAGTGAAGGTCTTCCAACCGCGCGTGAGGAACATGATGCAACGCGCTGGGTAATCAACATCCACACGCATCGCACCATTGGAGCACCCTGCCACCCGCAGCCATAGGAAGGGCGGACGGTTGTTCTCCACCGCCTTGGCAAAGGGGCGTGGGAGGCGCAAGTGGCTCCGGAGGGGACTGCCCAGCTCGAGGATGAAGTCCAGCGCCGTCCCCTCGACGTGGGCCTCTTCGGTGGAGATGCTTGGCGACGGAGAAGGGGGTGGAGAAGGGCTCCGCCTCCCCCAACCTCGACCTCTGTGGCGGGCACGGCCCCTCGCACCTCCTCCGCCACGCGAACTCGAGCCTCATGCCGCCTCCGCGGCTGAAGCAGCGGCATGATCTAGAAGAGAGCTCCTCCTCGCAGCCAAGGAAGGCGGTCGCCCTCACTCCCTGGTCATGGCGAAGGGTGGGCGCTACCTGAAGATCGAGAGGACAAGGTAGGAGGAAGACTGCAAAGCTTTGCACTCGAAGGGTGAGAGAAGGATGGATGAGCTTCGCCCCACCGTCCCTAATTTATAGGGGAAGCGCGGGGGCTGGCTATCCCCCACTCTAGAGGACGCTGCCCACCTCCTCCAATAGCGGCGCCTTTGATCACGAGGCGAACAGCAACCGCCCCGTCGCCCCGATCCATGGCGCCGCAGTTATTGCCTTTTCTCAGGGACTTTGAGTCACGGGCGCCCGTTGCTAGCTCCCCGCTATGCATGCGGCGCGCGTGGCAGAAAGGGCGTGACGCGGTAATTAAAAACTCAACGGTCGCACCGCGCACGTATCCCACTACCCGCATTCAATGGGCATCATGGAGAAGTGCAGCAAGTGCCATGATCACAACTACAAGGCCCTGCCACGCGTGCACGTGCACTGGTTGGGCCTAGCCCAACAACGCCCTACGGCGTGTATGGCCCAGGACCGGGGGCTCCTGTCGATGCACTAGAGTTTTTTGGGCCATCTAGTGCCCCTTTACTCGTGCACGGGCAGTAGTAGCCGCCCCGGTGGCAAGGCCCAGCGAAGACTTATCAAGCACCAGCACAGAAGACTCAAGACTACTGGCAAGACCTTGCCAGGAGGGCCGTAGAGCCTTCAGGCCCCCAACAAGGCGAGGCCCCGGCAAGCACCGCCAGCACACAGGACAGGTGTCGATCCACCTGGACGCGTGTCGTGGCGTCAACGTTGGAGGGAGCTAAGCGGCGCCGATGGGACTGACCCGTCCCATCCCACTGACGGACTGAGGCCCCTAACGGTGCATTTAATGCTCTTGTCCTACTCCGTCAGGGTTAGGTATGATAGCACTTTAGCAGCACTGTGCATCCCATGTGCGCACTGTACGTCACTGTTGGGATTCCCTTAAGTATAAAAGGAGGCCCAGGGCGTTACATAAGAGGACTTTTGGACGTTTTGGCTTTTGGGCTTTCGGACAGTTAGGCTGTTAAACAACCGAACAAGCCGACAGTTAGAGAGGAGAGGTTCCCAAGCTTACGTAGCAGCCGTTCATGGCGCTCCTGTAGCTCGAACCCTAAAACAGGATCAATATAACCAAGTAGGAGTAGGGTTTTACGCATCCGTGCGGCCCGAACCTGGGTAAAAACTTCCCGTGTGCAGCTCACTAGACCGGCTCTTTGTGCCAGCTCGCCCCCTCCCCCCCGCCGAACCGAAAGGGGTCCCCGCGGTCCCATAGGTGTTCGTCCCCACGACACACGTTGTGATGGTAATTAGGAAGAAAGCTTGTCCCTTTTAAAATAACTTTAGAACCTAAGCATTGGACGCCAATACTAAGCTACCTGGATAACATAAAGAGAGTTTCTGAAGTAGTATTCTAGATGCCAATGCCAATGATGAGGTAAAATCAACTTGTGGGAATTCATATATAGAGGAGTTGAACTGTTAATATCATGAATCGTCAGTTGCCATCTGCATCCTACTTCCCAGTATCTCCACCATTTCACATCAAAACAGCTACAAATGTGTAGAAAAAAATATATATTTTAACTGACATGGAAGAAGATAAAGTGTTACTCACCAGAGGTTGAGTGGCGAGAATTGTGTAGGATCTCAGTAGTGGGCTTAGTTATGCATGCATTAGTAACAAATAGACTATGTTCTAACAAAGATTACAGGGAAGGTTTAACAAAAGCTGGCTCCATGAGTCTCGTCCAAAAATTAGCCAACAAAAAAACTGAAGGGCAAGGGAAAGGCATGGACGACCATAGGCAGTCGTGATCCAAAAATATGCCAAAAATCTTCAAGGGCAAAAGATAGAGTTTCCACTAATAGTACCCGGCAAATCAGGAATTGAAATTAGTTATCCGCCTAAAATTTGCATAATAAAAATAGCAAGTACCAATATTTGAAAGTAAATCACATAAACATTTTAAGTAGGGATAATTGAGGGGCGAGGATGCACAACAAATAATCGAGGGAAGCAGACCAGCAAAACAAAAAAAGGGCACCTTCTAGTTGCGTTCATTACTACTTCAATTATCTATCTGCATCGGAGCTCCCATGCTGCCAGCCGTAGTAGGTCGTGCTACGGACGCACCTGTAGAAGTCTCCCATTGGTCTGCCTCGGCGCCAGGACCGGCCCTAGGGCGGCGAACGGTGCGGCCGCCCCGGCCCCCAAAAGTCAGGGCCCCCACCTGGGTATGTGTACGTAGGCTGCTGGAAGCTTGCGAGGGCCTGAAGCTAGCTGCAGTAAGTACAGGTGACTTTATCAAGCGGCAGGAAAAAAAATTGTAGCCAAACTCAGCGACGTCTCAGCATAGGAAACAAAAAGAGAGATGTGGGCCTACTGGCCTGGCCTATGTTTGCATCACGTACATGCAAGGACATCTGGACGTGTACAGGAAAGGAATCGCTGGATTCCCGGTTTCCTTTTTCTTAGGATTGTAGTTTCTTTCGCTGACCGCAGGCGCTGTTCGTCTAGTCTAATCGCCGTCCTCGACTCTGCGTCGCTAGGTCGCATGAGTGCGTCCTGACGAACGCCCGACGCCGTCGCCGACTGCAGCAGGAACTGTGTGTCGCTGCGCTCTGCCGTCCAGGCCTGCCGCCGTCTGCCTTCTTCCTGTTTTTATTTCTAATCCCGACTCCCCAAATCAACAGGTCAATAGGGAATTGTTGGCTGGGTGATCAAATCATTGAGCACACAGAGCTACATTAGATTACAGAGAGAAGGTACTATATTATGCCCTATCAGATTTTGTCATCATATTATATGAAGATTTTCTGTAATTAATCTAATATTTTAATTAGCTAAAAAAGCTTTGTGGTAACCGTAAAAGCTAATTGTTCCTTTCAATTTCAGCAAGGTCATGTCGGGTTCGGATAGAAAATATCCATCCGGAAGTCAGAAAAGAAAAAGAAGGAAGAGGAAGAAGCGGAGAAAAAGGCGTTGAGTGGATCCCTTTTTAAATATTACAAGAGCTACACGAGCACTTCATCAAGAAATCCAAATGAGTTGGCGATAGTTCTTGCGGATGACCAAGCTAATGCCAATCGGGAATGTGATGGTCATACTCCTACAGAAGATGATGTTGGCATCAACATGGATGATACCAATGTGAGTGATCATGAGCCCATATTTAATTCATCTGCGACAGAATCTGCTAGTGTTGATGAGGAACCGGTTATTACTGTGGATATTTATGATCCAAGCAACTAGGGTAGTCTTGATAACAAAACGAGGGACATATTAGTGGAAAAGGGGCCTAAAAGGGAAGAAGAAAACACTAAATATCCTTTGGATGAAACTTCACGACATTTTTCGTACAACCATTACTCAAGAAAAATGAGCAATGGAGAGGTGCGTGATAGGAGATGGTTAGTTTTTTCAAAACACGCAAACAAAGTGTTTTGTTATTGTTGTAAGCTTTTCAATTCCGATAAATGCAAGAGTGCATTGGGGCATGATGGCTTTTGTGATTGGCGGCACATTAGTGAGAGACTGAAAGAACATGAAGCTAGTGTCGACCACATTACTAACATGAACTCTTGGAATGAGCTGAGAATTAGACTGAACAAGCATGAAACAATTGACAAAGAGTTACAACAGCAAATCACAAAGGAGAAGGAACGCATAAGGCAAGTTTTATTGAGAATAGTTGCCATTGTGAAATTTCTTGGTAAGCGTAATTTCGCTTTTAAAGGATCCAGTGAGCAACTCTATGATGATTCCAATGGCAATTTCTTAGCTTGTGTGGAGATGGTTGCAGAATTTGATTTGGTAATGCAAGATCATCTTAGGCGCATACAAAACTGTTGGAAATATGCCCTAGAGGCAATGATAAATTAGTTATTATCATATTTCCTTGTTCATGATAATCGTTTATTATTCATGCTATAATTGTATTGATCAGAGACTTAGATGCATGTGTGGATACATAGACAAAACCGTGTCCCTAGTATGCCTCTAATAGACTAGCTTGTTGATCAAAGATGGTTAAGGTTTCCTAGCCATGGACATGAGATGTCATTTGATAAACGTGATCACATCATTAGGAGAATGGGTGATGGACAAGACCCAAACTACAAACGTAGCTTATGATCGTGTCAGTTTATTGCTACTGTTTTCTGTATGTCAAGTATATGTTCCTATGACCATGAGATCATGCAACTCACAGATATTGGAGGAGTACCTTGTGTGTATCAAACGTCGCAACGTAACTTGGTGACTATAAAGGTTCTCTACACGTATCTCCGAGGGTGTCTGTTGGGTTGGCATGCATCAAGACTGGGATTTGTTACTCTGTGTGACGGAGAGGT